>CM040443.1:12663743-15063743 GCA_022749755.1 Azadirachta indica
TCATAGATTTCAGCTCCTAAGGCATGAAAGGAGAGCTAAGCAGTGAAAGAAGTTATTTCTCTCATCTAGGGAAAGGGTTAAGAGAGTTTTCTGGTGCAAGACAAAAGGAAGTTTACTGAGTTGAACATGCCCTTATTGGTGATTTATGAGGAGATTAAATATTTGAATTTGTTACTCTAATCACACCTATTAAGGTCAGCATCAAATACTTATGATAGGGAAAGAAAATGTGTATTTCATTAAGGCTATGGACATACAACTAATTACTGTTTAGACTTGAGGGAGCAAGTAGAGATCCTTATGGGGAATAATTATCTAGATTGATATAGAGCAAGGACGCAAGAGATGAGAAAAGGCTCTCAGTACAAAAGAACAGAATTAGAAGATGTGGTGCATAAGAGTATGATGATTTCAAGACGACCAACACTGGCAGAAAATTTCAACAACACAAGGAAAAATTACTTAAGGCACTCATTGCTAAATACCTCAGCGGGCCAACATGTAATGAATGTTAGAGCTGAAAAGAAGCTAAAGCTGGCGTCAATCCCAATCATGTTCACAAATAAGGATAAGGTAGGAGTTAACTACCCCATGACGATGCTTTAGTAGTGATAGTAAAGATTAGTTTAGCAAAGGTTGGTAAAGTTTTGGTGGATATAGGAAATTCAGCTGACATAATATTTAAAGAAACTTTGGATTCCTTAAAAATTGAGAATTTGAACATAGGACTCATAGACACAACACTGTATAAATTTGCTGATTTGTATATCCTCTCGCTGGGCTCAGTTCAGTTACTGTACAACATGATTTTAGAAAGATCTTTCTTGAGAAAAATAAAGGCGGTAAAAAGCAAATATTATTTGAAATTCAAATTTAGAGCTGGTGAAGGAATTGGTGTAGTGCGAGGTAATTAAAGAATAACTTGAACGTGCTTTGCGATCTATTCAAAAAGGTCTTTCTGTATAACAACGTGACATGTTAAAGAAATAAACGAAGAAGATGCTGGACAACAGAGGGTGATGGTGAAGTTAAAAAGGAAAATGGGATAAGGAATAAGGCCAACAGTTGAGTTAGTAGAAAAATTGGAATCAGTATCTCTTGATCCAATGAGGCCTGAATGAGTTATGAAAATTGGCTCTCAATTACTTAAGAAAGAAAAGAAGAGGCTAATCAACTTTTTGAGAGAGCATACAAATGTATTCACTTAGACTCATAAAGATATGCCAAAAATCGATTTAAGGGTAATTTCATATCGATTAGCAATTAATTCAATATTCAAGCCTATCAAGCAAAAGAGAAGGGTATGTAATTAGGAAAGAAGAGTAGTAATTAAGGTGTTGGTTGACAAGTTAATAAAGGCAATATTTATAAGGGAGGTATATTATCTAAATTGGGTAGTTAACATAACAATAGTCAAGAAAGCAAATGGAAAGTGGAGGATGTATGTCGACTTCATTGATTTGAACAAGGCTTGTTTGAAGAATAATTTCCTGTTTCTACAAATAGACCAGTTGGTAGATGAAAAAGTTGGGTATAAGTTGTTGAGTTTCATGGATGCATTGTTGGGGTACATTCAAATAAAGATACATGAGACTGACTAGGGAAAAGACAGCATTCATGACTGATCAAAGGTTATATTATTACAAAGTAACGCCCTTTAGTCTAAAGAATGTGGGAGAGACATTTCAAAGGTTGCTAAACAAAGTCTTTAAGCCTTTGATCAAAAGAACAATGAAGGTGTATGTAGATAACATGATTAATTAATGAATTAGAGATAAAGATCATGTTTAGCATTTAGGAGAAATCTTTTCCCTTTTCAAGAAATATAACATGAAGCTGAATCCCGAGAAGTGCGTATTTGGAATCAATTCCGAAAAATTTTTGGCATTCTTGGTCAGCGAACTTGGAATAGAGGCAAATTCCCAAAAAGTTTATGCTATATTGAACATAAAGTCCCTAACAATGTTAAAGTAGGTATAAGTTTTAATAGATAGATTAGCTGCGTTGAATAAGTTTTTGATAGATTTTTACAATTTTTTCAAGTAATGAAAAACAGGACGGATGTAAAATAGATGGAGGAATGTGAAGTAAGCTTCCAAGAGTTGAAAGCTTATATAGCAAATCCACTTTATCTGATGAGTTTGCTAATAAAAGACACGCTGTATTTGTATCTAGCAATGACTGACCTTATAATAAACTTAGTGTTGATAAAAAAAGATGAGAGGATTCATTGGCCACTATACTATACTAGCATATCACTGTTGGATGCAAAGATAAGATATTCACCTCCGAATAAATTGGCCCTTACACTAATTGTCGTGGCGCAAAAGTTATATCCGTATTTCCAAGCTCACGCTATAGTAACTTTTACTGATCAACCTTTGCAATAGATATTGTATAGACCAAATCTCTCTAGGAGATTAGTCAAATGGTCGATTAAGCTCAATGAATTTGACATAGAGTATCAACCCCGCAAAATTATTAAGGCTCAAGCTTTAGTTGGTTTCATTGCGGAGAGGTCAGTTGTAGAAGGGATGACGGTGCAAGAAGTAACTGAGCTAATAACAATTCAAGAAAAGAGTACGGAGATGGAAATAATACCTATTCAAGATGATACTACGAGACCAGCGAATAATAATGTTTAATCTCCAAGGGATATAACTGAACAAACATCAGAAAAAGAATAAGAAAAGGCTCAATTTTGGTGTTTTTATATAGATGGAGTGTTAAACATTCGAGGTGGAGGAGCCGGAATAATTCTAGTCTAACCAAGAAATGTAGAGTTAGCTTATGCTCTATATTTCGACTTCAAGGTGACAAACAACGAAGTGAAGTATGAAGCTTTATTGGCTGAACTTGGTTTAGCCCTTTCAGTTGGAGCAGATTATCTTGAAGTTAGAGGGAATTTACAACTGGTGGTGAATTAAGTTTTCAGATAATTTCAAACAAGAGGCGAAAATATACATGCCTACTTGAACAGGTTTGTGGAGTTGATGAAGCGGTTCAAAAAGATGGTGATAATGTAAATCCCACGATTAGAAAATACTAAGACAGATGCTCTGGCAAAACTAACCTTAACTTTTTAAGGAAAGTTTCCAACAATAATTTCTATAAAGGTGTTATACTAAAAGAGTATGGGACAGTTAGTGGTGGAATTTGTTCAGCTCAATACAACATATCGAGTATTAATTTGGATGGATCCAATCAGAGAATATATTGTGGACGACAAGTTGCCAAAAGATAAAGAAAAGGCAAGAAGAATTAAGAACAGATCTTCACGTTATACAATGATTAAAAAAGTGCTGTATAAGTAAAGATTTAAGTTACTTTACTTGTGGTGTATAGATGAAGAAGAGGTAGACTATGTGCTCAACGAAGTTTACATAGACAGTTGTGGTAATCATAGAGGGGCAAGATCATTGGTGTATCACATCTTACGCTAAGGATATTATTACCCGATGCTATATCAAGACACAATCACGATGGTGCGATTTTGTTCCAAATGTCAATTTCATAACGATATCTCAAAACAACCACTTGAACAGCTTATTACTCTGCTTAGTCTAAAACCTTTTACATAATGGGGACTGGAACAGTCGCTATTGATTATTTCACAAAATAGGTAGAAGTAGAGCCGTTAACCATTATAACAGAAAAAAGGATCATTGCCTTTGTGAAAAGAAGTTTAATTTACCGGTTTGGGACCCCTCGCATATTGATAGTGGATAATGAAAAGTAGTTTGACAATGCAAACTTTAAGAAATTCTATGCTGATTTGAGTATTAACCTTATATTTGTCTCCTCTGCTCATCTAAAAGCAAATAGACAGGTTAAAGTGGTGAACAAGACTATCAAGAAGGCGTTGAAGAAACAATGACGATAAGAAAAGAGGATGCGTTGACAAGTTATCCTAAGTTCTTTGGGCTTACAAAATAACAGCAAGGACTACAAATGGTGAAATGCAATATTCCTTAACTTTTGGTTTTGAAGTAGTGATATCGGTGGAAATTGGAGTATCTTCGTTAGAGTGAAGCACTTTGATGAGCTAAAAAATAAAAGCTGATGAGATTAGGGATGGATTTGTTGGATGAGAAGCGAGATTAGATGCTCGTTAAAATAGCTGCTTATCAACAACGGGTGGCCAAATATTATAACAAGAGGATTCGTTGAGAACTTTTTGCAAAGGAGATTTAGTATTGCAGCGAACCATCCAGAATGCTAAGGTGCTAGGTGAAGAGGCCTTAAGAGCAAATTGGGAAGGCATACAAGGTGACTAAGGTTGTCAAACCAAGAGTCTACAAATTGTAATAACCGAATAATAGAGAAGTCAAAAAGCCATGGAACGCTAAAATGTTGAAAAGGTGCTTCCTTTAGCATTAAAGAATTAATAATTCTATTTTATTCAAAAATTATTATAAAAAAATCTGACCACAGTTCAGACCAAACAACAATGATTAAAGGATTAATAAATTTTATTTTATTCAAATATTGTTATAAAAAGACTTGATCACAGTTCAAGCCAAATGTTGATTATTGTCGAGGATAACAAATCTCGCCTTGATAGAAGTCACAAAAAAGACCTAAGAACAAATTCAGGCTATAAAGACATTCTGGTATGCAATGTTCTATTTACGTTTAAAACCACATTATTCATTTGATTGAGATAATAGAAGAAGAATAACTTGAGAAATTTCCTTTGGAAATCTTTTGGTTAAGTTAGGATAAATTGATCGAGTTTAGCTTTATAGCTAATTAAGTAAACAGATCGAAATAACATTGATCAAAACATTTGATTTTTGATCAAGAAATAATCAAATAACAAACTTTAATTATCCTTTACAACTTCTTTGAATTCTTAATGAAGTAAAAAACTTATGCTCCTTAAGAAAGAGGTGTTGAGATGGTGCCAAAGGTTGATCTCTCAACTGTGGGATCAATTTGACCAAGGTTGGCAGGCTCAAGATTAGAGGAGGTCTTCTCGACTGCTGTCTCTTCTTGATCCTAGGCTTTTGGATAAACAGGTCGAGACATTTTCAGCTTATCAAATAGCCATCTTATATCAAGATTTTCGTATTCTCTCTAAAAGATTTTGCAAGCCAACTTCAAAGCTTCTTTGACAAATTCTTTACATTGCTGTCCAATTTCCGCTTTGGTGCGGGCAAGTTTTTCTTTTAGAACCTTTGAAGTGATCCAATTTCGTAGCTTGAGTACACAGTTATGTAACCTGAGCTTCGAGATCAGTAACCTTGTTTTAAAGCTGATTGGGCTTACCAGCTTATTTCTTTCTTCCTCTGCTTAGCTGAGCCTCAAGACTTTCCTCCTATTATTTAGCATCTATTAATTGTTGGCTCAACAAGTTTTTCTCCTTGGTAAATTGATCTGTAGTTTTGTACATCGAAGTATTTGCGATAGAATGCCCTTTCATGCTGTCTATATGCAAAGTTAAAGAGTGATATACCTATTCAAATTAAGTTATGAAAAAATTGATTAGAAGAGTTCATCAAAGTCTATAGTAAAAAGAAAAGCTGAAAAGGGTGCTAAGTGTAATTGCCCTGCCTATCCACTCGTGAATTTTTTCCAACATAATGTCTGAGCTGGTAGCCTCTAACTTTGAAGATAGTTCCAAGCTAACCACAGTAGCTAGATGATTAATGGAAGGAATTAAGTGTTCGAAGAGTACCTTCTTCTCTTCAAGAATGTCCATCCAGAAACGGCCATCTACTCCACAATTTCTTTTCCTTGATTTGTGATCTGTTTTTTCAAAGGTTTCTCCTATATTTTCTCTAGGGGCTTTACTATACGTTTACTTTTATCCTTTGGCAGATCTTTCTTTTGTTTCTTAGGATTCGCCTCAGTTTTTTTTTTTCCTGGGTTTTTGGTTCAACGGTTTTTCACTTAAAAGATCACCTTGTTTTCGCCAGATTTCTCAGGTGGACCCTGAGCCTTCTTTGACGCACCTTTTGGTTGTGATTCTAGTTTATTCAAAACTGAACCCAATGAACCCAGTGGTTTGTTGTTTCCTGTCTTTGGATCCATTCTCTTAATAAACATATACAACAGGAGAAAAGTGAAAACTCATAAAAGTGAGTAAAAATCACAAGGAAGCCATGTGGCACTTTCTTTGACTTGTGGCTGTGTTTTCTTGATTAATTTCTACAACAGAACCCTGTTATGCTCTTAAGGCAACTTCTAGCTCTTTACGAGTGAAGGCAACTCTAATTAAACCTGAGTTGATGAGTTGATCAGGTGCAAAGAGTTTTTTCTGTTCTGCTTATTTTGTACACCCAACACTAATCTTTGCAAGGACAAGAGTGGCTAAATCAGGTTTTAGTCCCTAAACAACTACATAAATTAAATATTATTTGTCAGTCATTTTCTTTTGTTCAGCACAAAAGTTAAAATGTTATAAACTACATTTGATACATTTACGAAGAATAAGCTTAAATGTATAAGATATGAGACGTGTATGTTCATCTCAGCCAGTAAGGATTGGCACCAATCCTTGCCCACATAAAACCACCTATCTTTCCAATTCTTGTTGCATGCAAGATTACCAGTGACTAATTTAAATGTGTTGGTGCGGGTTTGGTGATAATAAAATCCGAGGTACTTGTTTGGTCTTTTCTTAGATAGAAATAGATATTTAATCCCTCTAATAGTTGATGGGGTCTGTTTGGCCATAACCTAGATCACTTACAACCCAGAAATGGTCTTTTAACCATTTAGGTGCAATTGATAAGGGAAATTCCAAAGCCATGGAACGAGGCAACAAAATATGGTTAAAGTGGTAATCTAGTTTCAAGGGGAAAATGCTCTTCATTAAAAGTCACTTCATTACCTTTAGGGCAATTGGAAAACTCATTGGCCTTAGGTACTTTAAGGATAACAAATTTCAGGATTTAGTACAACTTCCTAAAAACCCTCAGGTCGACTTCGGTGATAGTAGAGCGAAATCTATAAGCATTAAAAAGACTATTCTCCCTGGTTTAATTAGGAGGAGGGTATTGGATCATTGGGTTGTGACCACTGGTAGTGTCAAGATTCTCCATAAGATCAAATTCATCTTGCTCATCTCTAGACTCATTTTCATCCTCCTCGTCATTACCACTCTTATTGTCACTATTTTGCCTACTTTACACTAAAAGTGCTTCATATATATTGCTCTAAGGTACCAATTCACGATTATAAGGTTCAAAAATTGGATTTGAAAGCGTGGGCTAATCAGATTGTTAGGTAACTCTATTAACAAGATCCTGAAGATTTTGGAGAATCTCTTAATCTCCCACCTCAGATTTATTGGGGTCTATTTTTTCATGCACGTGGTCTAAAGAGCTTTTAGATAATACCACAACCTCAAGTTCTTTAGAAACCAAATCAAGTGCATTAGATCTAAGACCTAAGATGATTAAAAGGTTTTTAGGTTTGGGATCCAATATGGCTAAAGATTGGGCTTTTCTGAAAGGAATAGTTCCATGCTCTCTAATAAGTTTAGATCTAATTCTATGGCAAAGTCGATTCCATGCTTCATAATTGGTCTTAGATGAACTCATTGAGGAGTTGTCAAATTCACTTCCTAGGCTACTGAATATATCTCTCACATTAGGTCTCTCAAATCTCGCTATGATTAACCTAGGCAATATCAGCATGGGTTAGGATAGCTCAAAATTCACCCTAAGTGTAGCTAAGGTCTTAATTTTGGTCAGCATTAAACTTAAATCCATTTCGCAGTGCAAACCCTAATGCACACAATTTGCTTAAGTCAGATTAGATAACTATATAGTTTATCTCATAAAGACCATTTCTAATCCTAAATTACATTACTTGAGACCCTATTCCATTAATCCCCAATAATATAAATCATGCTCAAACAGGATTCAACCTACAACATCGACGTTATCAAGGATTGGTTATTACAATTAATCGGAGTCAATTTGTTTCTTTATGTTTCATGTAAGTTTTATCATTTTTTAGGAATGATTCTAATGGCCTATAACAAGAAAGCAAGTCTGTGCATTAATAAAATTACAAATGGAAGTTGAAAGTGTTACAGCAATTTCTTCAACTACAATATTTAACATCTCTGACCACAACGACATCACAAACAGCATCTATGGTAACATCATTTAAAAAAGGGAGGGAAATTACTTGTTAAAAACTTTGTGTTCTAATTAGAAATGCACATTGGGAATATAGTTGGATCCTTTGATAAAACGGTGACAACAATCTTCAACGACTTACGGTTTCAAATTTCTACAAAATTTGTGTAAAAGTAAAGTAAAATGGTGAAAAGTAGAAAAGTTAGCAATTTATACCTATTTTCTTTCTCTTCCTTTCTATCTATTCAGGAAATCAATGACCGAAATGAAGCCACATCACCAATAATTGACGTGGTCATCTAGCTATTAATACTAATGACAAGTTGGACCAATGAAGGCTTGACGCATGGAATGACGGTGTAAAGTTCCAACAAAGATATCATTGCAGTATTAATATGTATTAATTAGTGGTAGTAAATTCAAAACACTGAGCGATCATGTCTCGCACCACTAGCGTTACGCCAAAATACCAAAGGTCACCACCTTGCTCAGTTTGCAATTTCTATCGAGTTTTACCTCTCACTACAAACTAACCTGAGGATAGGAAAGGTGGTTGTACTCAGCGCAACGTTGATTGCCAATCATGTTTGATTCAGTCTTCTTCAATTTGACGCTATTTGAGTTCAGCTAAAGCATGACTCGAGGTCATAAAGAAAATTGCTTGTAGGCCTTGTCAATTTCAGAATTGGGATTGAAGAGTGACCAGTTTATTGAGTGTGTCTAGGTTCGAATCTGTGTGCCCCAAATAGAGTTTTCAGTGAAGGTGTCAACTTCACTAAAAACTGGGGGGACTTGGTGTTTAGGGAAGTAGCTTTAGGTCAATAGAGTCAATATCTAGTCCGTCCTACTAATCCTTTTCAGCTCAGCCAAGGGTAGATTTTGGTCAGACTATGTTTGGTTAGGTGTTACGCGAAAAAATCTGTTTGGATCAAAAGTGGATGAACCATAATTCTAGCAAGCCTCAAATCAGTAGAAGCCCATTATTGTTTGATTATTCAGGATCTGGCTACTGTTGCAAGTTTAATGAGAACGTTACTTATTCGAATCCTTAAGAGGGAGAAAAATTCAGGTTAATAATCTTAATTCGAAACACACTAAAACTTGTTAAAGTACACTCCAAGTTCTATTAGGACAAGGAAACCGGCAGCCTATATATACCAGATTCTACTCAAGCATCAAGGAGAACTTTTTCTTTGGATTAAGGAATAGGAGGGCCTACGCCAAAGAGAAAAGAGCCACCAAATCATAGCCGTAGTTTTAGTACATTTAAGAGAGGAAGATCATGGGAACTTGCAAGAAGGGTTTAATCTTTGCTATTGAGTATCGAAACTACAAATTTCGGTATCAATAGACCCTAATTTTTTTAATTCAAATAATAAAAAGAGACCTCAATTTTTTTAGTTCAAATAATAATAAAAATTTAGTATTTCATGAACAAGGTTTTTCACTCTTATTCCAAAATTTTTAAAAAAATACTCACAAATATGGATTAACAATTATAATTTCATGCAAGTAAGTTGGAAACTACAATTCAAATTAAGGATGAGCTTTTGGAATAAGATAATCCTCTCCGAAGATTATAATTCTTTATGCTTTACGAGTAATGTAAAATTAACTTGTTACATTGTATAGTTATTTTCTATCTAAAGATAAAAAAAAAATACATAAAAAATGTATAATTATTCATTAATCTACATTTTTTCTATTCATTTTTACATAAAATCATACTATGAAGTAATTTTTAAACACATTGTTGGATATATAAGAAAATTACATATATATATATATATATATAGAGTGAAGTCGGCGAATCCTTTGTATATATATATATATATATATATATATATAGGGAGTCGGCGAATCCTTTGTTTGGTAAGGCAGTGAAAAGACATCCCTTCACTTCGCTTCATCTTTGTGGGAAATAAAGTCACATATGATGTGGGTGATACAACACATCATGCAATAATACTTAATTAGTTGGCCACCACAATATTATTAATCCTAATTCCTAATTAAAGGTTAATTAAAACACAGCCTGCAAAATTATAGTTACTGACGAGATTAGTTATACCTATAGGATGTGAAATTGTGAAGCCGGGGCCACAATAATTGGTAAGTTTCTTGATCCGAATAAGGGAATTAATGTCTAAATCAACTAGTTGTCACATGATATCTCAGTCATTCTTTATAACCTAAAAAATTTGTATTTTATATAAAAAATCTATCAAGTTCTTGCTAAATTAAGAAAACATACTTACGATAATAAGACTAAGAATTCATTCCATACATACGGGAATGAAGGTGACTTACTATCCAACAGATTAAAACTATATTTTCATAAAAAAATATCATACATTAAACATTAATATCAGGTTGATTAATAAAGCCTAAAAGTAGAAGATTTTTTTTTTCTTTTTTCAATGCTCATATTTTGTTAAAAATTTATCAAAATTTAGTTTTAAATTATTTAAATTAATTAAGTCACTTATATCCCACTTTTTATTTTAAGTTTAATACAATGTTAACAAAATTACTCAATAGCCACTTGTAGGTAAAAGCTCAAATTAATATTAAATAAAACTTAAAACAATCTAAAATAACACATTGCTAATTAGTATACACAAAATAAAGCATGTGGTTCTGCCACTAACTCGCCTTCAAGAAAAAAATTGTGAAAAGAACTGAAAAGGAAGTCTGGTGATTACTCTAGGTACTGAATCTATGTACAATCATATATAATGATGAATATGATCTTAAAAAGAATATATAAAATATTATATTGATATTGATTATATATTATATATATATAAAGTTTATATCTATTTGGATCATGATCGATCTTACAAGCAGCACCAAATGAGGAAATTGGCCGTTCATTCTGTCCCCTGGAGTAATCGTTTCCATATGCTAATTTTCACCTGAGTCTGATCTCGCCAGTCTGGTCTGTGCATACGAAATGAGTAAGAAAGACCCATTATCCACCAAGGGGATTTAGCTTTGTCCCTAGCTAGCTAGGCTTTTAGAGCATGCAGCCTTACTGTATTAAAGGTCCTGAAAAAATAAAAAAATATAAATATAAACAAAAAAAAAAAAAAAAAACCAAAGGCGTGAAAATAATTAAAAAATATTAATTTATTGCCGCAATGAAAAAGAGAAAAAAAAAATCTTGTTACATGATATTATTAGAACTACTTGTAGATTATATATATGCTTGGTGGGTTAATATAGTAAAATGCCAAAAAGAGATGCCACGTGGAAGAAATCGATGAGATGTATTAGTAGGAAACAGGGGATCTTCAAATGAAGAAAGGCAAGGCCAAAGCTTCAAGCTTTTACACTAACCAACCTGATTAAAAAATATCATAATGAGGTAGCTAGCTAGCTAGCTAATATATACCATATCTTCTTCTCAATCTCAAGTTACTGCCGTGCCGTCACAGCTACTCATGTTTCCCTTTGAATTCTCTTAGAAATTAATTATTGTCTCGTAATAATGATTCATAATTATTATTTAGATGAATTAATTAAGCAGTATCCTGGTTAATTATAATAAACATTCCCACAGCTGAATTAATTAATAAAACCTAAAAACACAGCTATGGTTATCATTCATTGAAACATTTACAGCATCGATCAAACTCATCGCAAGATTATGCAACGATCTAAACTCCATAGATATTGATTAGTTTTGATGATCATGAATGAAAAAGAGAAATGATATTATAGAAATGGGAAGCATATATAGTTTTGGCTAACCAGTACTTTTTTGGCTCTTCTGCTTCACCTGAGAGATTATCAATGGTGCAATGGATTTGGACCAGTGGGGACAAGACGCTTTTCAACACCATAGCGCGGATCAATCTCACTTGCATCAGCAGCTGGCTGATCACTATCATCAGGCTGCATTTTTTTATTGCCCCCAGGTGATGATTTTCCATGCTCTTCTTTTTGACGATGTTTCTGAAATGGGGTGAAGTCGAATTTGCTTGCAAGAACTTTTCTGTTAATCAGAGGGTAACCAGAAAGTGAAGAGGAATGGATTCTTGTGCTACTGTTGCTGCTTTGTTTAGTATTGGTATTGATCTTGGACTTGAAATTATATAACTCATGAAACAATAAGAACAGAAGAGAGAGCCAAAGAGTGATGAAAACTATATGAGAAAATTTGAAGGCCATGGAGAGAGAGTAGAAGAAGGTTTAGAAAACGAAGCATGGAGCAAGAAATTAGATGAGAAGAAATGAAAATTAAAGAATTGAATCAAATAGACAAAATAAGAAATATTCAAAAAGGGGTTGAAATCTGTGTGTTCTTTTGCCTTTCATGTGAGACTTGAGAAAGCTTTTAATGCTAAATTTATTGAATGAGAGAAGAACAAAGAGAAAGAGAGAGAAAGAGAGCGGTAGAGCCTTTTCCCAATGAAAATTTCCTTAGAAATCAAGCAACGAAAAAGGGTCATTATAACAAATTTCAAACCTTGAATTATAATATGTTTGATTATGCTAATTATTACTAATAATCACTAGAATATATTTGACACATAGGAATAATGTATAATATAACGTCTATTTTCTTTCTTCTTTCTGGATACAAAATATGATACATCAAAGAGGAAGATCCTACTCGTTTGAGTGTATTGCACCTTAATGAATATGGTGGGGAATATGCAATCTACATTTTCAATGGACAAAGCAATGAATGAACAGTTCGGGAAAAGGTAGAAAGCAAGAAACATTTACATATACAGAAATACTTGAACTGTTTCAAAAGTTATAAACAGTACTGTGCTAGGGTTTAATTGATTATCTCTAATTTAAACCATCAAAATAATATAACATTTCCAATTAAGTTAATTACAGAAACCTCATTGTTTGATATGATATATGTTAATTACTTCATCTTATAATATGACATAGGAATCTCTTGTGTCTATGTCTATATTGAATGGACAACTTAACTGATATATTGTTCTTGGGTTACAAAGTGTGTTCTATTCATAAAACATGATACATAATTAGCTTGGTTAAGTGAACATGAAATTCTACTAATTTTTAGTTAGGTGTGACCACCATGTCAAGATGATAGAATTTTGAAGCTAACAGTTAAAATTATTTGAAACTAGCAAAGAAACATAAAGTGAAATTTTGCTAATTATAAGGTCGGGGTATTAAAAATTGATTTAAAATGAGAAATAAATTCGCAACCATCCATTTATCTCAATCTAATAAAATTGAAAATTGAATAATTTAAATTAAAAACTATAACTATTAATAAACATTTCTATTATGTTTAATATTTTAATTAAAGAGTAGTTTTACTGTCACCTCTTCAAATTTCTCGTAAATTTTTTTATGAATAATAAATGTTAAATAAACTTAAAAATAATCCTTATTTATTTTTTCATTAAAGAATATGTATATGAGTGATCCTAAAAGCACCTCCTAACATACTGATTACATGCCCTCATAAATTTATTGCAAATTCTTTTACCCTACGTTAAAAAGACTACGCATTGGGCCTCATACCTTTCGATCGGCCCAAGTGAATACCATCCGCCCCAGGAAAGAGATTCGAGCCGAGCGGAGCCGGTACGGGCCGGACCGACTTTATAGCATTAACCGAAGAGAAAAAGAACTACGACGTCCTTCTGGATTTCTGCATTTAAAATTTAAAGCGCAGAAAATAAGAGCCCTATATCAAACAACTTTCTCCGAACCAAAAATTCAGTGGCGAAAATCGAAAGACTCCAACAAGCGATCCTGATCTTCAGAAGTAGAAGAAAAAATGGTACCTAATTTCTCATCAAATTAAGCTGTTTTTTGATTTCGCGTTCTTTTCTTTTCTACAATTAGGGCATCAGTTATTTCCTATGGTTAGTTATTAATTAATAGAGCTTGAAAAAAACCCTGGATTTTGAAAAAACCCTAGTAATATTTGTATTCTTGTTTAGGTTTTTATGTTATGATTATTTAATTTGCTTATGATTGCGTATACATCGCAGAATTTGAGTAATTTTGTACCTTTGCTTATGATTTGCTTTTGTTTGCGTATGTCTCGAGAAATTTATCATTTTTGTGACTTTACTTACACATAAATACTTGCATCTTGATTATTAGATTTGCTTATACATGGCAGAATTTGAGTAATTTTGTATCTTTACTTATGATTTGCTTTTGTTTCGTATGCCTCGAGAAATTGATCATTTTTGTGCCTTTACTCACACATAAATACTTGCACACACAGATTAGAGAATCTGCAGAGTCAGGTGGTATCTTGAATGTTTAAAATTTGTACTTTTAGGTTAGCAAGCTCCCCACTGAGCATTATGTTCTATGATTTGAATCAGTTTAAGATTAGATTACCAGAATTTAGCGAATATCACATTGGTGCTTAATAACATGATAATGTTGGAGACTTGTAATGTGATGTGATGACAAAAGAAGAGGGCATTATTTTTCATTGAAAAGATTTTTAGTTTAGACTAAACACATGGGGAAAATAACATCAGGGGCGTTTGCAATGCATAGAGTATGTACTGTTGCATTATAATCTGCTTTAAGAGCTCAATTGCTTCACAGCAGTCAAACTGCTTTGTTGGATTTGGAGTATTGGATTTGATAAATCATTTTTTATATGAGATTGTGGTTCCTATATCTTATTTCTCAGGTCATCATTGATGCTTTGGTTGCTGCCTTTCCTCCTTGGTTCTTTTAGTTGAGATACTAACTTGCTTATATTTGTATTCATGCAGTCTTCACTTGCAGCTGCTAGAGCGGACAATTTTTACTATCCTCCAGAATGGACCCCAAATCAGGTATGTGCACACATGGTAGTATAGAGTATTGTTATTATATGGACTTGATTTAGATGAATCAGTATAATGGATTCTCATAGTACTTCTGTTTTTCAGGGTTCTTTAAACAAATTTCATGGTCAACATGCTTTAAGGGAGAGAGCAAGAAAACTAGATCAGGGCATTTTAATTATAAGGTAATGAATTGTATTACCAGGTGTTCGTTGTACATCTGTTTCCAAAAATTTATGATTTAGCATGTAGTACATTGTCTTCTAAAGAAATAGCCACATCTAGCTTGGTCAGTAATAGGACCCATAGGTGCTCAAGTTACTTTTATCTTGAAAAGTGTATGTTATGAAAAACTGGTGCATTCTAATAATAACGGTTGACAATTAGAATCTTGATAATGATCTCTACATGAACATTTGTTATCGGAGTAAAACTTTTGAAAAGGACCTGGGTTTCTTCTCTGTGGTTAGTTTGGTTGAAATATTTTTTTAGGTAAGCAGTTAGTCATTTTGGTTAGAATGAACTTGGATGATAATGTCCATTCGATAGCAACTAACTTCACCTTTTGATGGGTTGTGAATTGAGAAAGTTTCATCAACTTCGCACAAGGTTTGCCTTGATGAGGAGCAGACCAACCCCTTTGGTTTGGGAAGCATGCGGATACCTTCACCGTGGAGTTTTTTTCCCTCTTTTTCTTTTTTAAAATTTTATACAATTTAAGGGATTATACAATTTAAGGGAAGTCTCTGCCAAATTTTTGGAAGTTTTATGATTTTCAAAACTTTAGTTAAGGTTTTTGCAAATTTTGCAAAACAGGGATTTTGTTTGTAATGAGGCCAAACCTCCAGGGTAGTCAACACAATTTTTCCCTAGAAAAGCGTAGGGATAAATTGGAAAAAAAAAAATTCCTCAATAAAAATAAAGGGTTATGAGGTACACAACTAATGTTTGAGGTAAATATGTAAGAAATGATTTTTTGGAAATTGTCTGTAACTTCTGGTTTTGTGATTAGCTGATGGTGAAGAGTAAAAGGAAATAAAAATGTCTATGAGCTTCTTACTTTATTTTTCCTTTTCCCTGCATTTTCAGCAATCAATTGGGATAATAAGCCTATCTGAAATATTACCATGTTGAAGATTTCTTTTCCAATGTTTATCCTAGAATTTATTGATACCATTATATTTCCAGGTTCGAAATGCCTTTCAATGTGTGGTGTGGTGGATGCAACTCTATGATTGCTAAGGGTGTCAGGTTTAATGCTGAAAAAAAACAAGTGGGAAATTATTACTCCACAAAGGTACTTTTGCAGCCGTCTTGAAGTTTTAAATTGAACATCTCGTGTAAATGATATGTTTTCCTTGGAAGATAACAGTGGTTGCTATCACTTTTAACACAATTGGAGATAGCTTTTGATATCAAGTATGAACATATTCTATCCATGTATATTGGTTAGGAAACTTTCATGAAATTTCCGTCATCATACCATATTGATTGCATTTCATCATGTAATTCATGTGATGTGGTTTATTGTGGAAGTTCCGTGGATGAATTAGTTTTTGTTGATGAGAGAAGAATCCACGTGTAATTTAATATTAGCTTTTGTTGTTTAGTGATTCTTATGGGTTTCATCCACCAACATTAATGATCTTGGTTTCTTCAGATATGGAGCTTTACAATGAAATCCCCATGTTGCAAACATCAGATTGTTATTCAGACAGATCCAAAGAATTGTGAGTATGTAATCATTAGTGGCGCTCAGCGAAAGACTGAGGAGTTTGATGTCGAGGATGCAGAGACTCTTGAACTACCTGCAGATGAAGGTTAGTACTAAGTTATAGTTGTAATTGTAGGTTTTGTCTTATGGAAATGGATATTGAATGAGTCCATTATGTATTGAAGAGTCCATCTCGATGTCTCCAAGTAGATCTGTAAGTGTCAAGCATGTTAACGCCAAAACAATGTCAAATTTCAGTGCAAAAGATAGGCTCAGTCATTTCATAGGGTGCTTATCATTTGCTCCTATTATTGTTGGATGAAATCTAACACTCAGATCAATTTTTTCACGCAGAAAGGGGTAAGCTTTCAGATCCATTTTATCGTCTTGAACATCAGGAGGCAGATATACAGAAGAAGAAAGAAGCTGAACCCAGATTAGTGCGCATTCAGAAAATGTCTGATACCAGGCATTCAGATGACTATGCCATCAATAAGGCTCTTAGGGCCCAACTTAGAGTATGTTACCGACCTTAAATTAGTCATTTTTTTTTGGTGGACATTGTGCTTAATTCGCACTTTGTTTTCAGTCACAAAAGAAGAGAGTTGCTGAGGAAGAGTCTGCTGCAAAAAAATTGGGCCTTGGTTTACGACTTCTTCCATCAAGTGGAGAAGATGCTGCCAGTGCTTCACATGTCAAGTTCCGCTCAAAGTTTGAAAAAAATAGGAAGGATAAGAGAGCATTGATTAAAGCTGCTTCAATATTTTCTGGGTCATCTGGGTCTTCCATATCCAATAAGAGACAACTGGAGCTAGAAGCCAAGAGAAGGAAAATCAATGCAGGCACAGCATCCAACTTATTGACCGGAGCATTTAAACCATCATCATGGTCGCAGAGTTCTTTGCCCTCAAGCAGGCACAAGGCTTCAGTTACTGCGAGAAAGTTCTAGCTGACAAACCAAGAATTTTGAGCAGTCCTTTTCCATTCACTGCATACACGAGAATTTTAAGCAGCTCTCTTTGGAACGTGTACATAAAGCATGGTTTCTTGTCCTGTCTCGTTTGTGGAGGATCTATTTCGTATTCGTAGCATTTTAATATGAATGCTTTACTAGTGTGCTGTCCGCGATTCTATGTGAATAATCAATTGAAATATTCGCTAATAAGCTAGCAATAATGCCAGTATATTTTTCTTTTACATTTCTTTTTTCCTTTATCCTTAAAGGAGTTTTTTTCTAATTAAAAATATTGGATTCCCCAGTTATTTAATCTTCTAATGTTTCTCTTCTGAAGCTAAAATTGTTGAGCTGATTAACGAACCTTGCTTAGCAATCAAGTAAAGCTCTTTCTAATAATATGTAAAATGATCTTATATTTTTCAACTCTGCACATAGTTGGCTTGCCCAGTGGCACTGACGTGTACATAAAAATGCATTACGCCAGCTTCCAGTCAACGTTCCATCGTCCTAATGAGACAGGTATTTCATTTACATGCACCAAGCATTTTGTTATAATACCGTGAGGCTAAGGCCTAACGTCCAAACAATCCCCCGACATACTGTGCTATCAGTCATTTATAGACATATAAACGGTAATAACTTGTCAAACGTTGGTTAGGATTTACTTCAGAGACATTTTCCTACAAAAATTTATCTTCTACCGTAAATATCACGAGCTGGGGAATTACTGAAGAAAGCTGTTGATGTTTTTGGCCTTGTGCTATATACATGATAAATTGGTATGGGTACACCTGTGTTTAATACCGGTACTAGTACCGCCAAATTCTTTAATAGGCATAGACAGAAACAGTAACAAACAAAATTTCACAAAAGCACTTTTGCGGCGATAGATCCAACTCACGCAATGTAATAAATAACACAATGCAAGAATCTCGTCTCTCTGTTAAGCATGAAATTGCTTTGTTCTTGTTCTTCCCAGCAGGGCGTGACACATTGTTTCCCAGATGTCTACTTGAACAGTACCCTACCTACAACAAATACTGAACACTGAGGCTTAAATTCCGGCTCATCTTCACAGTTTGAAAAAGTAAAGGAAACAGAAGTAGATATCTACAATCAATATGCTTAGATTTTCAATTCTGATAGATACTATACGATATTATACCTCCCAACTTTTCTGCGGCCAAGATTTTTACCCGTTCTAAAAATTACTGTGCTTTGTAAGAATCATGGACATTTATTCAACGGCACAATAACACCGTACTGCTTATAGGGTATCCAGTCTATGAATACCTAACGCTGTGAAAAGATCACGCAACTGAGACAAAACAAGCAAATCCAAGTAACTAACCTTATAAAAACAATTAAGAGACAGAAGATCCAGTTCTGTCAGCGATTATTTTTTCACTGCCAGTGCAAAGCTATCATTCATTTCTATCCTTATATAAAAAATACAGCAGTATCTGTGGTTCTTTTGCTCTCTCACTCTCTTCTAAAAATTTGTGTTTTATCGTTGAACTGAGATCTCACCCTCTCTTTTCCGGTTTTGTCGCTTCACCAGTGCAGCTCCATGTTATATTTCTCACGAATGGTCACTTTCCCGGACTTTTCTTTTATTTTCTCTGTAAACTTCGCTTGGCATTTCTTGTATGTCGCCTAGTGGGTCAAAATTTTAGCATTAAAAGTCTTTCTTCTTTCGGTAATATAATAGTGTTTCACTGTTGCAGCTGCTTCTGGTATTATGGATTATAGCATTTGCTTCTGTTCTCCCATATTCCTGTCCGAACAGCCAAGTAACCAACGGGTTAAGAATCAGAAACGTATATTGTGATTATTATTTGAGCTTCTGATCAGGTTAGTCGTTCACTCACTCTCTCTCCATTCCTGAGCTTCTACATTATCTACCACAGTCTCTCTTAGTATTCAATGGCGTGTTTTCCATAACTGGTTTACAGCTTTTTGCTGTCTGGGTTTTCTTTATATACATATTGTTTTATTCCTTTCATTACACAGTATTATATGTATATTTAGTCTCAAACTGCAGCACGGGTATGCTGTTGAGATCACATCAGGGTCCCACGGGTAGAATGAGTTGAATGGTAGAGCGTGATTTGGTTGCTAAAGAATTTCCCTAGAATCAGAAACGTATATTTGATAGCTTGAAAACCTATAATATTAAAATATCTCAGAATATAATATCATATCATATCATGTATTGTCCTGCGGTTTTTTATTTTTAATTTTATGTTTTAATTTAGACTACTTGGCAATATCTAACAGTAAAAGATATAAAAGCTTAAAAAGTAATGACAATGGGGTCTGCTGTAGTAATACTAACAGTCAATTGGGCAGAGAACTAAAGTTCTCTTGTGCTTCTGATAATATGTAGCAAGGCTTAGTACGGTTCCTGGGCTGCCAGATGCCGCATTCACCAGGGCTTATTTACTTTTAACGTTAACTGGTGACACTGCAGTCTACAGTGCTTCATTACTCTTGCTCCCACTACTTCAGTTTTTTAATATCTTTCTTGACTTTTCATTTCTTTTTCCCTATTTTTTGGGAATTGTCCCAATAGTACTAGCACATGCATAAACTCATAGCGTATAGTATACTAATGCCTCTCCACTGATTTAACCATGGTTAAATTCTCCAAGGTATCAACAGCAGAACTACCCTTCGTATATAGATACTAATTTTGTCTTTCTTTTTCTATGTTATATATCATATCATCAATGGATGAAATTGATTCTCAACTAGAGCACAAGTAGATCCTTTCAAATGAACACAAATTAAAAGCAAACTCTCCCAATTAATTTTCTTTTTCTCACCTAATCACTTCTTACTGCTTTTGGTATAGGGCTCAAATTATGTAACACTAGAGACATGCTATTAGTAAACCTGATATTTTCTTTTGGGAAATAAAAAACTCTACTTTTCACAGGCTAGCTAAATTTAATTGAATAAAATTCAACTGTCTATATATTTCGTTTACCTAGTATAGTCAAGATATTACGGTCCTACACTTAATATTATTGTTGAACTCTAATTTTTTAAGTTTGAACTAGTTTAATGAATCATATCACAATAGTTTTTCGATACCCATCCACAGAATAAAAAATATTTCAGTAATAGAACAATTAATCTATTATAACTATCAAATTGATAGTCAATAATGGCATTAAAATTTCATTTGATTATTATAAGAATGATATGATAGTTCTAATGTCCTTTAAATTTTCTTATTTTCGTAAAAGTCACTAGTGATTAGGCAATAATCATAACCGACTACCTTTTAAAAATTGGTGGATAGTTATAAACACTGGTCAAGAATTAATTGGTGGATCACTTGACAAAAAGAAAATTATATGTTACAACCTCACTTATATTAATTGAGGTGAAAATATTATATTATCAATACATATTTTATTTGATTTATTTTTGTTTATTATATAAAATATATAACAATTATATAATACCTCCACATATAAGTTTATACATTTAATAGTATTCATTTCATAAAAGATGTCACTATCTTAACTTGTTATAGAAACATCCTTTTCTTTTCTACTTTACTATCCTTTTATCCATAACTAGTATATATATATTCCATTTTTCAGATTTTCTGCAGATTTTATTGTCTTTTTTCTGCATGTCTATTGATAAACCAAGCATATACCCATTATTGGCACATAACAGCGTAGCTGCAATTTTGTTTAATCCATCAATGTTAAATTAATTTTTAATAATTAATTGTCCTAAGTTTGATTCATATTCATCCAGCGTACGTTTAATCCATTCTTCGTCTGTCAGACTAGTGTCGTTGCAGTTCTCTATGTACACAAATACAACTGGCATTGGTATTAACGAAAAGAAATTCTTCTCTCTTTCTCTTCTAATTGCTAGGCGTTTCAAGTTTCAACGGCCTTGGGAAATGGAAACTTAATGTTGATTAGTGAAGAAATTTCTTCTACGTTCGTGTTCGTGTTCGTGTTCATGTTCATGTTCACGCCAGCGATTATGATTGATTGATTGATTGATTATAAACGAAAAAGGAAGCGAAGTTTGTGGGCAAAAAGTAAAGCCTAATATGTATACCAGTTGGAATTTTGTGTGGACTTGTTCTGCTGCTGCTGCTTGGAGAATAGATTCTAGCCTCGCTGACCAGGTAAAAAGCAAATTTTATATTATAATCTCTCCTCGTTTGTCTCCAATTTTTTTTATCCTGTTTTCGATATTGATTTTGTTGCTTATTTTATCTGCAAAGCTTATATATCCCACAGTAACGTTTATTTATCCGTTTATTCTGAAAATTGCATTGGAACATAACAAGACTCGGGTAATTGATTCTAATATTATCCAAAGTAATGAAATAATAACTATTATATCTAAATTCTCAATAAATATTTAATACAAATATCAAAAACATTATAAAATTGAAATATTAAAAAAACAATTAGATTGATTGAATATCTCAATATATGTAAAAGAAAAAAAATACAAAAAATTCATCTGTAAATTCATTACAAAATAGTAGTATTATTCTTAAACAATGTAGACTCAACAAATTACTTAAATAAGTGTAATCTAATAAATCAACATCACTAATGAGAGTAAGTCTTGTTGGTTAGTTTAAATACCTTGCTAACTCAACTCGTTGAATTGGTATCCTATAATAATTAGTACACATTAAAGTCCAAAACTTTTGAAACAAATACTAAAAAAAATCTATTTATCGATTCAAAATATAATATTCTCTCCAAGTATTTATTTTCAACTAAAATTACTGATAACCAAATAAATATATAACCAATTAAGACTTCAAAACGTTGAGAATGTAACATAGAGCACTAATTATCATATGATAAAATAAGTCTTACAAATTCTTCTTGCAATGACAACAAATAATGTGAGTCTTCTAAATACAAATACAAGTACTTGGGCATTTTAAACATATAAGACACTCCCAAATTTCATATATCAAGCCATATAATTGAAATCAAATTCTAAAACACAACTAACAATAAATCTTAATCAAATTTCCCATAAGAGTTCATCAAAACATAATTCGAAATTTATCTTCTAAATTTAAATTAAAATCACAAGAAGAAAAAACTACATTATAACACTCATAATGATATATGAATGGTAATAAATATTATAGCAGAATTCAAAATACACCAAGTAAAATGACTTATCCCAACAAATTTGTGCAAATAAAACCAATCATTTAGAAAGAGTTATGTGAAATGAATTAAGTAGCCAAATGATATACTTGTGTTAAAATTTTGACATTAAGTTACACTTTCTTAATTACGGAGGTTACTAATTAGGAGTTTAAATTGCCAACAGTGAAGAAAAATGTGTATGTTATTGGTTTTTATTCCATTTATTTTATTTTAATTTTTGAGAAAGGTAAGGCAATTTTTTTAAGGCATTGTTTAGAGTAGTGCTACTGTCACCTCTTTAATTTTCTTTTGAAAACCATTATTTAAATAATTTCAAAAATTAATAATCACCTACTTTAATCTATAAACAATTCGTCTCTAATAAACCACTTTCAAATACAAGAAGTTCGGGTTTTGAATAGGATGAGTACATTAAAATGGATTGTAACATTTATGATATTAGTTTTCAAATTCGAGTAATTAATTCTAGATAATATAATGAATCAAAGATGGCGATAAATCAAGATCTAGTTACTACCATTCACTTGGTCTTTTGTTTAAATATAAAAAAAAAAAATTAAACAAATGCTAACATTATTTGAGAAACAAAGAATAAGATATGAAAATATGAATAAGATTATTCATGTAAAAATCTATTTTGGTAGAATAATTAAGAAGAATTTATAGTTTTATTATAATTAAGAAAGGAAAGATGCATGATGATTGGGTTGATTTAGAAAAAGAATATTAAAGGAAATTAAAATTATTATCAAAAGAAAGAATGGTGATATTGCCACCCTTCTAAAGTTCTTAAAATACTCTTAATGATTTATAGAATTTCTTTTTATAATTTATAATTTATATCGTTATTCTAATTTTAGGTTAGGACAACTTGATTATTCTTTTTCTACTATTGAACATCTAACTACTATAATTTATTTCAAGGTATCTTTGTTTTTTTATTAGAAAATTCAGTATTCTTCATGGTTTATGATTTATATCATTCTTCTAATTTTACTATTATCCAAGTACTCTTTTTTCTTTTTAGGCTCGCTCATTTTTTTTTTTTTATCAAGAAACTCAGCGTTTCATAATTTATGGTTTACATCTCCTAGTTTAAAGGTTGCGAACCCCAAAACTAAGGTCAAGCAGAATGTGTATCCAAGTAATCTTAGTTTTCATTGGGCAGGATGTTACCTCATAAATGAAGATGAAGAGATTTTTCTTATTATTTGTATTGGGAAAGGATGTTACTTCATGAATAAAGGTACGAGGAATTCATTCTCCAACATAGGTTGTGATCATCTTCAACATTGCCTCCATATGCACACAATTGGTCTTCAAAAATTCAATTGATTGTAGAATAAGAACCTGATGCTATAGTACTTCAAAAAAGTCAAGTATTATTATATCTTTACTAGGAAAATCAATGTTTCACTGTTTTCATTATTCTGGTAAAATCGATTTGTAAAGTTCAAAAATAATTCGTAAGGAATATGTCCAAGTAGTGTTGTTTTTAATCTGATGAGGTGTTACTTCATAATAAGGTCATGAAGGTAATTTATCCTTAAATTCAGCTTATGCTCAACTTCATAATTCTCCATAGGGTTAGAACTGATTTTCAAAAGGTTATGTAATATAACCCACTGTAGAATTGTTCTAGCATTAAACACAAGGCGATTCTTGTTGCAATTTCTGAACTCATGATTGAGTAGGATTTCAATAATATGATATAAACTAGACTGTGAACTTTATAAGTAAGATTTTTGACAAAATTCCACTTCTTTTTCCTGCAATTTCATTTATCTTCTTTACTCATTAATTCGAGTAGTTTTTAGTGCTAGAATGATATCTTGCCTTGTTTGCTAGAAGCCTATAATTGTATCTAAGCATCTAATAACCACATCAAGGAATGACTGAGCTTCCTATCCTAAGGGTTTGACGACATGAAACTATTAACCTTTTTGTTTTTTACTTCAGAGGTTTAATTACAACACCCTTATAATCACTCCTTAATAGATTCAACTTTATTAATCACATCATTCACATCATTAACGAGAGTCAGAGTTAGTAACCCTTAGTTTATAATCCATAAATTCTTAACTAAATACACAAATTTTGGGTGAAGGTTATTTTGTATGAATGAATTTGTGTAAGTGTTTATATGTATAATATTATTGTCTTCTAATAAGACATATAAAAGATAAAAAAATAATATTCATGTCTTAATTAGTGTAAATCGTAGTGCATCCATTTAACAACAGTAAGAATACATAAGAATATGCATTGTTGTATACTATCTTCACCCCATAGTTGGACCAAGCATACTATTACTTATATAACAGTTAATCAATATAAATATTATAGTTGTTGATCATAATTCATATCTAACCGAGTCTATATCTAGATGTTTATCAGTCTCATATTCGGATCAGTAATTCTAGTTCTTCTCATTTTAATTGAATACTATATTGAATCTATAATTGTTGAATATTAAAAAGCACATATTTTTTTGGTTCATAAAAAATTTTGACATACTATTCCACACACATTCACCAAGTAGTGTTGTTGATCATGATACAACATATGTCAAAATGTTTTGATGAACTTTAAGTATTCGGTGCTTAAATGACAGGCTAATGAACCTTAAATTAGATGATTCTAAGGTCCATGTTTCTAATGTTGATCGAATCAAAACTTGTAGTATAAGTGGTATGGCCAGGATAGTTTAATATGTTGTTTTCTTGGTTTTATTCAGATCAACATACTAATTAGAGTTTTACCAAAATGTATTTTGTGGGCATGAATAAGGTGCTATGGTTAGCTAAATTGTAGAGGACTAACAACATATTCTTATTATTATAATAGCTTTTATTAATTTTGGTACGCTCCATTATAGTGTTTTACCATGTTCCAAAACTTACTGATTAAAGCTTTTGTCTAAGTAAATAATCAGTAAAATAAAACACAACAAATATTTACATTTTGACCATATATTGATAGTAATCTGTACTTGTCAAAAGATTTTCAAAAGTTTAAATAAGATTAAATAAGAAGAAAATCCTAATTTCAAAGTTCAAATTTACCATCCAAAAGTGGTAAAACTTAGAATATTGCTTGGAAAGTGTAGAATTATTGATTTAAAAAATGTTTGCAAATTTTCTTTCTGTGGTCAACTCTTCTCTCAATCTCTGAAAAAGAAGGTTTCAATGCAGGACTATTTTCCAACCCAGTACTTTATATTCATCCAATTTAAATCGAACAAGTGAGTATTTGTTTGCGTCAATTATTTGCTTTATATTTATCCAATTTACAATGTACCAAGGGAATATTTATTTCCTGTAATTATGTGGCACAGTTAAGGATGTAATTTCTTCTGCAAGGATATGAGTATTAGTAGGGAAAATTCTTTGCAGATATGATGAAAATATGCCAAGGATATGGTGTGTTATTTTGAATTGTTGTGAAGAATTTTTGGTATTACATTGGTACTCTTAACTAAAGATATTTTATTTTTAATTGTACTATTATTTTGATTACTCAAGTTTGTAATGTATTTATGATTGTTATTAGGTTTGATAATTTTAAGGATTACTGTGATTGTTGAATTCTTCCTATATTGTTGGCATGTTTTTTAGTTTACTAAGCAAGGAAAATACGGAAATGGTAAAAATATGTCACCCCTAGGTACAAATCTCACATAGGTTGAGATTTTAATATGCTGATTCTTATATTCTCCCACATGTATAATACATTCTAGTTAATGTCTACTGGTTCATGGTAGAATAGGAATGACTAGACTTGTTTAATCAGAGTCATGGATTTCAAATTAAACTTAGGGTAAAATTAACACTACTTTGCTCCTGCTAAACTATATATGTGTTGGCTTTATTTAACATGTAGGTTCGGCTCAGGGTCTTATTGATCTTCTGCCAAAGAGAAAAAACATATATGTAATTTTGATACTGCTGTAGTTTATCTAATTACTGGTATCTAATGTCCCCCCTTTTTTCTTTGTTTTGTAGGCATTACATCAACCACGTTCGAGTTTAAATGGGCATATTTTGGTTAATGATTCATTTATCTATGAAGTAGAAACAGGCTCTTAACTCAAGGCAAGTAATATCACTTGGACCTTTACTTTCCATTGTGTTGAATTTCTGTTACGTATATACTTACTGTAAGTGTTGATATTTGATGCAATTGGCATGGTTGCTTCCTGATGAATGGTAGCGTAATTATTTGGGTGAATCCTTTAGGATCTGTATATATAAGTGATTTCATTGAGTATAACATCTGAATCCATACATTTGTAGCTATGTTAATATGCCAAAATTACATTGAGGGGACATATTCATTGAATGCGTAATCATTTTAAAGACTTTAGCAATAAGAAAGGAAAAAAATATGAGTGGAGATGAGCCTTTAATCTGGTTCAAAAAACTTTGTATCAAATCAAGACTTTACCAGGGTTGATTAGAGCATGTCATTCCACTTAAAAGGAATAAAAAACAATTCGTGCTCAAGTGATATCCAGATATTCCAATCCAAACTTATGTAAGATATTATTGTCTTTCTAGTGAAGACTAATATTCAGCTAGTTTCACATGAAGAATGTATAATTCCTGTGTCAAGAAGTGTTATGTTGGATCAGTCTTCGCACTTTGAGGTGTTTGAATTTGTCCTGAAAAGATAGACTATAATTAGGTTATTGAATCAAGTATTGATTAGACTAATTAGGTTATTGAATAAAGTATTGATTTGTATACAATTCAGAAAACGAAATCAAGTATATCGAGTATTGATCCTAATGTTGTAGGAGGGAGAGAGAAAATAAGAGACTAGAGACTAGCTACATATCATCAATTTGTCTTGTAGAAAGTGACTAGAATACCACTATTGGCTGGATATGATGTTCAGAAGGAGCTAATTATGTGATAGAAGTTGGAGACAAATGATATTGAGGCGGACAGATCATATGGCTCTGTATTTTAGACATTTATGTGAGTTGACAAGTAGATAAATACATGAAGCATTAGCAACGGAGAGAAATATTGGTAGAAGTACACTTGACAAGCTAAACGACGGAAAAGTAGAAACAGAAGACAAAAGGAGAAATTCTGGTGGGGCTGCTGAGTAGCTAGGTCAATTATTTACTCATTAATATAAAGAACTAATAATAAATATATTAATTGTTATACCAATTCTGTGATGCAATGATGAAGAAATTTAGCTCTGTAAGAATAGAATGAACTTAATTAACGCGTGAGAGAGTCTTTCGTGTAGGTGGTAACATATTCAAGGTGCCATTATTCTTCACGGATACTTTCTTTGCCCCACTGCTCCTGAAGAAAGACAATTTTTTTTTTTTAAAATTATTAAATGATTGCTGTGATTGGTGAAAGCATATGGCATGAGAAGTTGAATTTATTATTGTCACTAAATGTCGGACAGAAGAAAATAAATCATGTTTGCAATGGTGCTGCAATTAGAAGATCAGTTTATATGGTAGATCCACAATGAGCTTTAAAATTTTTCTTCCATAGGAACGTATCCCAAATTTTCATAAGCAAATTCACCTACCAGGACGCAAGATCAACAAATATGATGCAAAACCTGAGATAAGCACAGAACAGCTGAATTACTAATGCACAAGATCAATTACTATGATAAACTATAGTATTTTTTGTTGGTTTCCGAAAGAAGAATTATTGGGGACTAGGAGCAGTAATAGCTTATCTGATAAGAAAATCATCAAAATGTAGAGAAATTAAATATTAGGCATTGTCATATATCTGTACTTGGGTCTTCTATACTATGGAAACATAACAGGACTTCTTCACAATTTCTGTCTATGTATGTTGAATGTGGGTTACAGTAAAAATGTTTGCTACAGTACATTCTTTGTGATACATGCATTGAATCCACTGATAACAGAGGAGGAGAAAAATTTACATGTCTTCTGATTTTTTATAGTTATGAAACTTGTATCAACATACAACTTCTTACTAACTTCATCCTTCCATGTCATCAATCTGTAAAAGCCTTTAAATGAACAGAACATTGTCTTTCTGTATTTGACATGACATTCTAGATCATTAAAGAATGCTAAATAATCAAAATGTGATCTGTAGATATACTTTACAGCCCTATTAGAGCAATTTTATTGTCTCAATGGTGGAAAAATTTTGAATTCTCCAACAAATTAAGATGAGAATAGTTTCAAGCATAACAATTAAGTAAAGTTATGGTTTGAGAAGATATAGAGATTAAACCAGGCCATTCTATCAATCAACCAATTTCATTCCTGTAGAGTGAAACATGACCTCTACGTGGGATAAGCTTTTTTACCACCTACTTAGGATCTGATACTAGAACTTAAACTTTAACAAAAATGTTTAATACCTATACAAAGCATTGACATATCATTCATAGTTTACCCCTTCAATCTGTGCTATACAAGTTGTATTAGCAGTCAAACATTATCAAGAACATGGAATTTGTGAGAGAAAGAAATAACAATAATTTTAATGCTACCTGATATTTCTTTCATCTGGCTCTTAATGCCCAGGTAGTCGAATTTCTTTCACAGACTGCAAAGGCAATTAGGGTAATGAAGTCTGTCTGAGGCTCTTGAACCTGAGAAGCATTGCACTATCTAGTAACATATTTCGGTAATGATCAGTGCATTCTTTTCCAACAATTTATATGAGAAGAAGAAATCAAGAGGAAACAAAAGAAAAATTACTCCACAATTTATCTCTCTTTCCTTTTTTTTTTTTTCGATGGATTCCTCCCTTAGGTATTCAACCTCGGGAACTATATGTCATAGGCCCTAACGAAGATTTTTTTCTAAGCTACATGACAAACAAAAGTCTAATTAAAAGAAAATTTTCAAATAGCTCTAATTCCCCAAGTATTCCTTTCTTTTTCATTTTTGCCCTTTTTTTTGTATGATATCACTCCTAGATGAACATGAAAATTTTGGATGAAATTGCCTTCTTTTGGAACAGAATATGAATGTGCTTCCGTGTGTGTTTTTGGATGAAATTGCCTTCTTTTCGAACAGAATACGAATGTGCTTTTGTGTGTGTTCGCATGTGCGTTTAATTCTTTGTTGATGCTGATGGTTGTTATGTCAGCCACTGCAATGTCCACAAATATGTCACATCTGTCAACGGAGAAATTTACAAATAGAAAGAAATTAATGTATCAAATTAATATTTTGGCCGGGTACCCTTATCTAGTTTCCTTTATGATTTTATAGTGTAACCTTGAATTCGCGTCTTGAGTTCATGAATTAGTTGCCTCATAATGAGAAGCAATACGATGATTAGTCCTATAATGTGGTACAAAAACCAAGATTGTGGACAACACAAGAAGCAATCTGATCATAACACAACATAAACTCAAATCCAGATAAATTGAGTACAATAATTTACCATCTTCAATCTAGCGCACTGCGCAGAATTTACCAAACAGAAGTGGAAGGTAAGCCAAACAACCTTTTTAATTCATATACTTGAAAAGAGTTTACCCTTCAATATAAACTGCAATATTTGTTGTCAACAATAGCGTTGCAGGAGAATTGATCTTCCAGGAAGTGAGGCTGGGAGTCGACGTCTGAGGTGGTCATGACCACTGAACTAGGTTTCTGTTCATGGTCATCTGACAGGGCCTTGAAATTTGAATTAGGGTTTCGCTCATTGGCAGTGGCTGAGTTTATGTAAATTGATCTATATTTCGGTTCTTGGGCATCCGGGTAGATCCTGAAAATTGCACCAGAGTTTTGAGCTTGGAGATTACCTGTTGATCCCTTCATGCTTGTCATTCCCCAGTAACTGTACTGGACTCTATCGCTGTCGGCATTCTCCCAGGTTCCAGCATAAACAAAGTTGTTTTGTTGAGAATTGGCGCCACTTGATTCTCCAATGTTTTGTGTGTAATCAAAGATCGACGACGATCTCGGTGAAGCAGTAATGCCGAGAAATTTCTCAATTATGCTCACAGAGTCCATCTGATTTTCTTTCAAGTGAATCATGCAAGATTCTTCTTCTTCCTCAGCCACTACCTTGAGAGAGGGATTTTTTTCTTGGCTAGGGGAACCAAAATTTTCAGCAGTTTGTAGGGGACTAGAAGACCTTAACTGTTCCAAATCATTAGGGTTTGCTTCCTCAGAACAGTTGTTTGACTTTTCAAGGCCTTTCATTTTCATTTTCTCAATCGTTCTCTCCCTCGCCCTCGCTCTTGCCTTGTTCCTGGATTCCCTTACAATAGGATTAACTATTGGCTTACGTGATTTTCTGTTCATTGCTCCTTTGGATGTGCCTACCGAAGATTCTGCTCCTGCCGGAGCGCTCTTCTGGTCTCCGATGTCCTCAGTGGTCTTGATTCCCGATACTACTTCGCTCTCTGAAGTTGATGAAAAACTCTTTGCACCACCAGTACAGCTGTTTTTCATACTTGGCAAACTCTCAGTCAGTTCCTTAATCGCGGCCATCGATTTGGAGAACAGCCACTCAATTGTATTGCTAGCTTTATCGAAGCCTAACATGTCCTGAAGATCAAAGAATCTGCGAGCAATTTTAAGGGAAAGCCTCATTCTCCGATCTCTTGGTCCATTAGCCGTGTAGATCTTGCTATGTCTGTCCTTCTTCCCAGTTCTCCTTCGAGGAACAGTCTGCTTTTCAACATAGCTAGCATCTTTCTTCCTCTTAGTTGTCTTTTTGGTTTCCTTAACTGGAGATGCCGTTTTAATCTCAGCCTCAGGTGCGTGGTTAGAACTGCTGCCCAAGATTTGTGGTTGTGATGAGAAATGGCTCATAAACAATTCATTATCATCAGCAATAAAGGATTCAGAGAAGTGCAACAATGGTGAGGGATGATGTCCCTTTGAAGAGCTAGGGTTTTTATTGTTAAAGGGACTTCCAAGCATAGACTGATTGGTAAAAGGAAAGTGGTCGCGGTTGCTGCTTGAAGGAAGCATAGCTAAGCTAAGATAATAATAATCTTCAAGAGCTATTTAGGTATTCAAACTGGATGTGGAAGGATGGGTTGAATGAATGGGAAAGTTTTAACTTGGGAACTGGTATTTATTGAGGATCAACCTTTTCCTCATATTTTTCTTTTCTTTTTTCTTTTCTTTTAGAAGAAAAGGGTAACTACAGTGTAGAATGTAGATAGATAGCTAACTTGGATAATGAGAGAGAGAAAGAGAAATGAAATAGAGCTGTGAGAGTGAGTGGGCGCAAAACACAAGTCGTGGGAAACAGAGTAGCTGTGAAAGTGAGGGTAATACCAATAGAAGCCCCAGCTACAATTGTGACAATTCACGTGGGGTGCAGGTAGTTGCTTGACAGTAACCCTTGCTATTCTTTCTTTTTCACCAAATGGAAGGAGAAAAGAGCCCCTTCATATAGCTCCAAGAAGCTGAAAGCTGCTGAGCTGAGAGTATTGTATAGACATGGGCACCTCTAGAAAAACCTAGGGGAGAGATGGGGTGAAGGACAATTGTTAATAATAGCGTTTGAACAGATCGCTAGGCTTGTACAAATTGGACCTGCTACCTTCTTTTACCGCTAATGGAGAGGCAAAGTTTCATTGACTGGACGACCAAATGTCACTTTCGTTTTTCTGACTACGGCCTTTGATTATTCAGACGGATCTTTTACCTCCTTTAGTTCATTCGTGCTCTTCCTCATTATTACCAAAACCAGTTATTTCAATAACCAATTTACCAACTCCAGTTACACCTTTGGTCTGCTATGTTATATATGGACCAACTTATTTATGTATAAAGTTACCCTAAACCTAGACTTAAATCTATATATATTAGCTAGTCTTATGCTACATATCTTAATTTGAACTCTTTAAATTTCATTCAAAGGAGAAATATACCTGAGTATGGCTAAGTTATCTATTCAATAAAGTAACCAATAATGAACCAACTTGTCCATTAATAAGCTTTATTGTAAATCCTGTAGTTACTAGTCCTTTGAACGAACTCAAAAACCAGAAAAATGGATTCTCTATTCACAACAAAGCCTCACAGTGTCGATATCCAATCCATAATATTGTGAATGGATAATATTCTCTTTAAAATTTAATTTGATGATTTGAAAACTGTACATAGCAAAATATTTTGTGCAAAATTATGCGCCCACAGGATTTCAACATAAATCTACCTTTCCAGCTTTCCGTCAATACATGTAGTGATGTAAATACTATTGCTCTTAATTGGTTTCTACAGGCAGAGAAGCCATTCTTCCATGCCACTAGTATTAGTGGAAGGACCACATCCCACTAATAATGCTTGTAAAAGTGAAATTAGAGGTGAACCAGCAAATGTAGGTTTTCTAAAGCATCCGGCCATTGGATGATATTTTTATTTCACAAACCCCATGATGGAGCTGCATTTGTCTAATGCTTGTGACATTTGAGGGAATAAACTAAGCGGGTAATGTAAACTCGTATAAAAAAAAAAGCTATAGATAGGCTCTCTTGGGTATATATTACTGTTCAATCTCCACTTTTAAGCTTCTTACCTTTCGAACTATCTTTAATGAAGATTTACAGACGCATGGACATTGAGTGCATGCATGGATACCCCAATATATAAATAAACACCTTAAAGAAGAAGTGTGAAGAATCCACTGTAAAGCTATCCCCTAGAATCTAGGAACGTCTTTCTTAAAGCTCCTCTCTTTCTAGTTGTGCTTTTTTCATTAACTTTGAAATGTCAATTTTCCATGTTCCGACTTTTCGAACACTGAGCTGCCCAAAAGCAACGGAGAAAAAAAAAAATAGCAAATTATAAACGTTGAGCAACCTGCAAAACAAATTGAACCTTGATGTGCTATTTGTTTTATTAAAAGCATAAAGTGAAACAGCTGGTTGTGATGGATAATATTTCATCTCTTATGGTCCCTTAATTAACTTTATATGTTTTTCATCAGGTGCAGCTCCTTGTCTTTGGTACCCACAACATAGAAATTGTATTCCAAGACGGAGGTTCAAATGAAGAACCGCTAAAAGCAAGCAATATATATCATCCTACCCACAATTTACTTGCTGATCATCGGGTTGAATTTGCAATTGAATTTAATATCCACCAAAAATTGTTTCCTAAAAGTTAAACATAAAGGAGTCGGCATATATAAAATGTGAATGATGTGATTTGCTTATAATTGTGATCTGTAAGAAGGAAAAAAAGAAGAGATTAAAAATGTTCGACCAATAAGGTTATAGTTTTCACTAACTTTATCTATTTATAATTTCATTCAGCCCACTTATCGTGGAGAGTGAATCCTATTTAATTAATACTCTCGATCTAAGATGGATACAGCTTGAAACAATTTCCTAATTACATTTACTGAGTTATATGCTTATTGATTGCAATTATATGTCTGCAAACTATTAACTCATGATTTTAAAGTGACTTATTAACTATTTATCAAGTAAAACTGGAAAACAGGATGAAAAAAGATGAAAGCTGCAGCTGTTTGCAGTAGCTAGCCCTAGTTCTACTCTGGTAAGATCTCTGTTGTGCTGCAAAGCAGTGCAGCTTTATTTTCTTTCCACAATAAGTTTGATTTTTTTTCTTTTCTTTTTTTTTTTGTGGGATTTTGTACCAAATGTAAGACCAATTACAAGGCCAACAGTTGGCTCAACAATAAGAAAATATTGTTCAAAGCAAAGGACAAAAACTACAATTTGTAGAAGTTCTTAATGATTTAGCAGAAGAAACTACAGATGTGTGTTAGGTTTGGCTGTTTTTTTATTAGAAATTTTATTGAAACCCAATTTCTTGCGTGCTCAATAACTTTATTTTTTATCTCTGTTTTTAAAGACTCTTTCAGAGTAGTTCTGACTCCACTCATCGAGGGCTTGGCTTCAAAAACTAGAGTGCAGATGTTATGATGTTCTTTGTCTGATTTATCATAATTTTCTCTATACTTTTTCCTCCCTAGAGATTTGCTTGTACCATACATGGATTCTAACACCACAGATTTCTATAAAAAAAAATATATATATATATATATATATATATAGAGAGAGAGAGAGAGAGAGAGAGAGAGAGAGAGAGAAAGAAAGAAAAAGCATTCTATAATTTGGTTGCAATGTTATGAAATGATGAAATGGAATTAAATCCATTATAAAAACTTAAAAAAATTACTCTTTATTATTTACTTTTATTTTAGATAAAATTTATATATTAATTTATATTTTTTTTAAAAAAAAGTAATTATATTCCAACATGTATAAATATATAAATTAATTTTATACAAAATTATTATTTTAATAAATATTTATTAAATAAATCATAATATATGTGCGTCTTATATTAAAAGTTTTGGAACATTTGTTGGGACATTACAATTGAAGCAAGTGATCATTAATGCAGCATGTAGTAAAAATATTGCTAACCGTTGGTTTGTAAGAATTTTGAGTTATTGACCATAAAATCAACTTTAAAACAATAGTAAACGCTATCAAATTAGTGTCCACCGTTCAAAAATGCAGCGTTATTATGGTGCAAGTCATCGTCCATTTAATTTTATTTTAGTACGTACGTACAAATATTTAACAAATATGCTACGAACAATATTAAATAGGAATACATACTCATACTTATATATCCACATTGTTAAGGCCAACTTAGCATTGTTATGTCTTGTAAAATAATATGTTATTATTGTCGCTTGAGTAATAATCAATTACTAGAAAATTAGTTAGATGTTTAGTAAATTATATTATTCAAAGTGATATGGCAAGGTACAATGACTATAATGTGGCTGATTTCCCTTCTTTTGTAATTAATTTCGCTACAGTACCTATTATTCTAGTTAATTGTCTACTCTTTCAAGTGTAATTTAATTCTATGTTATGCATGGTTGTGATTTCTCAAAGATTTTATAAAACAAGCTTAATTTGTTAAGTATCCGATAAGTTAGATGTTGATTCTTTTCGATGTGTCAATTGGACAAATGTGGTCATAGTCATGCAAACAACAAAATTTATGAGTATTTGAATAAAAAAAAAGAAAGCAAAATATGTAATAAAAGAATAAGAGTTGTTTACGGAGGTTTAGTACCCAGTTCTCTTATCATTAAGTCACCAACTTCCTTAACCTTTTAATATTGGGTAGACATTAACCTTGTACATACTCTTACAACTTTATAAACACTTGTGTTTTTGATAAATAATTGCACCAAGATCTTTGATGATTCCATCATACATAATTCAGTTGTAAAACATCTGAAAAGATGAATTAAGACGCTAGTTTGTGAGTATATAATTATTTTTTAAAAGTTATGTAATTATATAATTATCTTGAATATGTGAACTATTTTTTTATTTTTTAATTACTTGTAAAGGACAAAAGAAACATTCTTTTCAAGAAAATAAGCATAGAATTAGATAAAAATTTGCTTGATCCCACTTTTGGGAGCAAAGAAAGAGCTGGACATAATTTTATCCCATGAATAAAAAATATTTTTAATTATAAATTTTATTTATTTATTATAATAACATATGATTTATAAATAATAATTTACAAAAATACATCATAAACATATAAATTATAATATATCTTTTATAAATAGCAAAGGAAATTTAATAAACTAAAAATATACTCATAAATTAAACATGATATCTCCAAAAACTAATAAAATATGTTTCATTACTGAAATATTTATAAATAATGTTAATTTTTACTTATATTTATGAAATTTTTTCATTCATGTTGATTGAAATAATTAATAATAATTTTTATTTAATAACAGCATAAAAGGGTATTCAACTCATATTGTCAGTTTTATTTGAAAATTTAAAAATCATTAATATACCCAACGGAATCGAATTAATTACTTAGAAAATTTTAATTAAAATAAGTATTATTTTTATTTTAAAACTAAAAAATTACATAGATACATGAAATAAGATTATTTTATATCTTTTAATTATTAATCTAAATAAATATTATTAATTTTAATTATATAAAATTAACAAATAAATTATACACATGAAAAGGTTTGGGTTTATGAGTTGGATTGTTTTATAATTTTAATAATATTTTATATTTGGAATATTAAGATATTAAAGAGTTTCGTTGAGATAGATAAAATTAAATTTTAAAAATAAAATATTCATTTATTTAAAAGTAAAAATTAAATAATAAATAATAAACTATTAGAACTTAATACATTCATTAACTCGTAGACTTGAAACAATAATCTAAATAAATCTTATTATCCAAATTATTATTTATAAATTAATTTGGTCTCATAACATTAATTGAATAAAAATACGTAAAAAATCTTATTAATAAAAATAAAAGTAATGAAAATATAAATATTACATCAATTTATATTCAATGATTTGTTTAGGAAGTTTGTATATTATTATATTACTTATAGAGTTATACTTCATATATGTTGAATTATTTTACGTTTTTTTTTATTAATTGCAACAATCTATAAAATAATCTTATTCTATGGGATTATTTGATTTTTAATTTTAAATAAAAAAATAATTTATTTTAATTAAAACTTTTAAAGAGTCCTATTTTATGGATAATATTAATTGTTATAATTTTTAAATATAAATAATAATATGAGTTAGTAGGTAGAGAGAATTTATTAGAACTATTTGTCTATAATTGTATATAATATTATAAAATAAATACATATTATAAAAAGTATAAGAGATTTTATGAAATTTGACTTGACAAATTCTAACATACTCACCGAGGTGCTCAGTGTCCATTTTTTAAACTTTGACCAAGTATACATTGAGTTCTTCATACGGTTAGACTTGTCTATGTGTCCATTTAATTTGACTTTTTTCGTTAATTAAAAGAGTTTTTTAATGATAAAAATATTTTTAAATTTTTTGATGTTGTTTAATTAACACTCAAAAAAGATTTTAAGAATTAAAAAAAATCATATTTTTTCTATTAGAAAAAATTCAAAATTTAAACTTTTGATAGTAACGTTTCTCTAACTTTTTTAAAAGATTAAATCGTTATAACACTCTTACTTTATTTTAAAAATTTTATATTATTTATTTAAAATAAAATATTAAAAATTTACCTATCAAAATAATTATTCAAAATTTTTAAAACTTTATTTATAATAACAAAAACATTAATAAATTTTTGTTACAAGTTTTATGTATAAAAATTTTATGAGTTAAAAGCTTATTTCAAAAAATTTTACTTAAAAAATTATATAAAGAGACCCTATATTTATAAGTAAAATTTTAAGAATATATCTCAATATCTCTAATATAAAGTATATATTTTGTAATACTAAAAATATATATATTTAAACATTTATAATTTTAAATAAAAATTTATCAAATACGTAATAGTTACATTTTTTTGATTATTCAAGTGTTTGAATTTTTAGTCGTAATAATTTCGATAATTTCTTGAAAATTTTATTTGTAAAATTGTATCCTGCATACCCAATTAACCTTTATTTTGGTCAGTTATCTGAATTTCGTAACGAATCAATTATTGTTAATGTTACAATAGCAGCCTTAAATTGGTTACGTTTTAACTTCTTGTTCTTGGTGTCGGGAGTTACTTTGGGCGATTATGATTTGTCGATGGGATCGGCCCAAACTTCAATAAATCGATTTATTCCAAACAATTATAATGGCCCGATAGGCCCTGAACAGCAATAATTCAATTCAAGATAATTTATAGCTCGACCGTACTGTCAAATTTAAATCTTACTTATGAATTAACTCACCAATATTAAATATATCTGAGATACATTTATTATTATTATTATTATTATTATTTCGGAAATTAATTTAAAAAGAATTAAATTAAATAAAAAAGATAGTGACTTGGCGACAAGGATGGATTGGTTTGGTTTGGTTTGGAATAAGTACACTATTAAATTAATATCTATATCTGTGTGGTTGGTCTATCAAAGCAAACATAGCATTAATCCATTGAAGTTTAGATCCAACAAATCTTATAATAAAAGATAATAATTCATGAAAATCTATATACATATATATATATATGTGCCAATCTACATCATGTGATCACAAGTGTGGACGATCATCTGATATGCTTCCCCCATATTTAATTACAAAATAAACAATATTTGGTAGATCTCTTTTGCTACTGGACACCTTCGAATTTAATAAATGCGTAATAAATTGACAAAATGGAGCAAATTTTGTCTTTTGATTTAAACGCAGAGTGAAAATATTGTATTTTTATTTCCCAAGTTCATTATTATAGCTGTCTTCTTCTTCTTTTTTTTTTTTTTTTCAACACTAATGTAATTATAATAATACAGCCGAATAAATAATTAACTCGAAACTCTGGTATCAAAAAATAGATTTACCAGCTGTCTGTAGACGTTGATTGATGTTAAGAGGAAGACAAAACTATTTGACATTGTCTTTCCAGTCCAGTTCAAGTCACGTGCTGCTTTCATTCATGTGCATTCTCCCCACCTTCCTCCCCATGCTAATGCTTCCCCTTCCATTTAATTACCCTACACCTGTATGTGTCAATTGTTGTCGTATATTATAATAATTTTCAATTTAATTTTATGTAAATAATAATTAATAACAAGATGTAATTGCATTATACATTAATGAGTTGGATGAAATTAGATTTAGAGCGCATACAGATAAATATATTGAGAGGGCTGTTCGAAAGTCCAATATTAAAATTATGGCCCAATTTTACTGAGGGGAGGCCTTATCTCGATCAAAGTTTGGGCGGTACCAATGATTTTTTATATTTGTTTTATATATAATATTTTATTGAAATTGTAAAAATTATATATTCTTTTTCGGATTAAATGTGGTTCAGATTGTAGTTTGTTTTCATGAACTTTAAAATTATATATTATGTATCAGTATTAATATATATATATATATATATTTAGGCGATTTATAAAAAAAATTTTTTTAGTTACCTTTCCTTTCAACTAATTACTAATTTAATTCACTACAATTTACTACTACAGCCTTTTGAATAGTAAGCATATGAAAACACGTACGTATGTACTGCAGCCTTTTGAATCGAGAAAGCTCTTTCACCGTCTCCTCCATCTTTCTTTCACCTCAGTGGTCAGTACTACCCCACAGCAATGTTCTCAGTTTCTGTTTCTCTCCGTTCACTCTTTCCTCTCCTCTGCCTCCTCCTCCTAACAATCATCGTTTCCGCCGCTGCCACTGAATATCTAAAACTCCCGCTGGTACACAAAACTCCGCATACCTCCCCGCTACAAACCCGACTATCCCATCTCAATAGCCGCCGCCACCACCACCACCACCACCAACGCCAAACTCTCAAATCTCCCGTCATTTCTGGAGCTTCATCCGGGTCAGGGCAGTACTTCATATCTCTCCATCTGGGCTCACCTCCTCAACCCCTCCTCCTCGTTGCCGACACAGGCAGCGACCTCATTTGGCTCTCATGCTCCGCCTGCAAAAACTGCTCCCTCCGCTCTCCGGGATCCGCCTTTCTCGCCCGCCATTCCACGTCATTCTCTCCTCACCATTGTTTCCAGTCCACCTGTCGACTCCTCGTCCCTCACCCTACCCCTAACCGTTGCAACCATACTCGCCTGCACAGTCCTTGTCGTTACGTGTATGAATACGCTGATGGCTCAGTTACGGCTGGATTCTTTTCTAAAGAAATAATAACTCTTAACACTAGCTCAGGGCAGCAAGTAGAACTCAAAGATTTTCATTTTGGATGCGGGTTTAAGAACACAGGTCCGAGTATCACGGGCGGCAGCTTCAATGGGGCCCATGGAGTGATGGGTCTGGGTCGCGGCCCCATTTCTTTCTCATCCCAACTGGGTCGACGTTTTGGTAATAAGTTCTCTTACTGTCTCATGGACTACACTCTGTCCCCACCACCGACGAGTTTTCTCATCATCGGCGGTGATGCAAACGACGCCGTTAGAATGAACCCGAAAATGAGCTTCACCCCATTGCTTACGAACCCTGTATCACCCACATTTTACTATATTGCCATCAAAAGCGTGTACGTTGACGATGTTAAACTACGGATTGACCCCTTAGTTTGGTCAATCGACGAGTTGGGTAACGGTGGGACGGTTATTGACTCGGGTACTACTTTAACATTCTTAGCAGAAGCAGCTTACCGTAAAATATTAGCGGCGTTCAAACGGCGAGTGAAGTTACCGAGTCCAGCTGAGTCTATTCTGGGTTTTGATCTCTGCGTTAATGTCTCAGGCGTGTCGAGAGCGAGTTTTCCTAAACTGAGTTTCGAACTCGTGGGCAACTCGGTGTTTAGTCCTCCACAAAGTAATTATTTTATTGAGACAAGTGAGCGGGTCAAGTGTTTGGCGATCCAACCGGCTAATACAGGATCCGGGTTTTCGGTGATAGGGAATCTTATGCAGCAAGGGTTTCTGTTCGAGTTTGATAGGGGCAAATCCCGGCTCGGTTTTTCACGTCACGGCTGCGCCTTACTGTGACAGCCAAACCGATTTCTGACTCATTGAGTCAAAAACGAGCTGTCTTTATTTATTTTTTGGAATTTTCAAATATGATAATATTTACTTGATTGCAAAGTATAAGTAATGATTTGTGTTTTTATGGGCATATGTGTGAAATTTGTCTATTTGATGTCGACGAGGGCTTTTGTGTTCTCAAGAAGACGGACGGATGATACTTCTCCGGACGTGATTCTCACGTGACTTTTTTTTTTTTTTTTGGGGATAAAATTATTGTAAAAAGAATTTAATCAAAAGCACGATGATACGTATGATTCGATCCCTCCGTTTATACTTAAGATTATTATTAGAGGCCTAAACTAGGTGTACGTGCATCTCCCGCACAAAGTGTATCGTGTGACGACGGAGTTTAATAAGTATGTGTCACGAAGAATAAATCCACATTGGTTCACATTTGAAATTGAAGCAGTATTTATGAAGAAAGAAGTTATTAATATTATAACTTTGTGCAAGATTTGTCAAAATAATATTTCGATCGATCATCTCCTTGGTTAAAACTGCAGTCCATCTTACTGTAAATAGTAAGAGATTAATTGAATACATCTTTCAATTGATGGCAATGGAGTGGTTCAATTATACATGTTACGTGTACCGTTTGAGAGCGGACATTCACGGCTTGAAGGACATTTTTCAATTTCTCAGTTTCTGAAGTTTTCACTTGTTGGTTCAGATGTATGTATATGTTTGACCAGGATATAATTAATTAACTTTTAAGCTTTCCTTTACAGCCTGATGTTCAAGTAGTCAATAATAAATTTTTGAAGACAGAAAAATTAAGAAAGACATATATGGTTGGTAGTTAAAAAAGGATGCAGTTTCAAAATCTGAAAGTCAAATCCATTACTGTCCTCGCAGCACCATATTTAATAATTTAAGGCAACAATATATATATATATATATATATATATATATTCTCTTAGTCACAGCATTCCTCAACTCTTAACCAATTATATTATCTATCCATCAGGACCAGGACCAGGACCGGCCCATCAAACTTCTTAATTTGACGTGTTCTGCGTAAACTTTCACGATGATAATACAATCTTTTAATTAGAATTTAATATAATTATCGGCTAATTAAAAATTAATATAATTGTCAAAAAAAATAAAAAATAAGTATTTTTTTTTTTACAATCTTGTTTCTTTAGAATAAATTTTTATTTTTTAACTCCTACAAATTTTACTTGCATATATTTTGATCTCAAATAATTACAAAGTTGCCTTCAAACTTTTATTCTCAAATAATTCGAGTTGAAAGAGTTTGTATGAGGATTTTTTTCCTTCAATCATTTGTTCTAATATTGGTGAAAAATACGACACTATGTCAGTAAATTTTTAAATGCATCTATCATAGTCACTATTTCTACGTTCTTAGAATTTTAATTTTAATATAAATGTTAGTATTTTAAAAAAATTAATACAATTTTAAATGAAAGAGTCCAGATTATTTCTTATCACATTTATTTTTTTTTTTTTCCAAAAAGTACAATACTCTCCTTCAGTTATGAAAAAAGTTGAGAACACATTGTCATCAAAGAGGAGTTAACTCGTACATCATTATTAAAATAAACTCGTATTTTCAATCAATTTTGGTAAATTTTAGATATTAAGTAAATTATTTACAGTATTTTATATTTAATTTAATTTATTTTAAAAAAAAAAATAAATTTTTTTTTTTTTCCTTTTTCCTCTTACATTTTTCTCATTCTCTGTCTCCCTAGCTCTCTTCTGCTTTAATCCCTCTTTTCTTGTCCAGCAGATCCCAGAATATTGGACCATGCGAGGCCCTAAACGGCTAGTCCGCGGCCGCACACGACCATGTGATTTTTATATATATATATATATATATATATATTCTCTTTCGATTTTCTATCTAAATTTATTTTATTTTATTTTTGCAACTGGAAGAAATATGCATGAATAATGAAATGAACATTGAATGTTGAATTTAAAATCCCATAAATGCCCACGTAGGCAACATTCATTTGCATTCATTTGCATATTGTAATAGTCCATGTAACACACTTCAAAAGACGTATATATGTTCCTTCGATCCTTTTATTAATTTCCACAGTTGGAAGGAAGTCTTATTTATTATGTCTATCTATCTTGGACAAACATAACAACTTCATTACTCAGTTCACATGGTTTAACAGTGCCACTCCCACTTTGATCTTCAAATTAATTACATTGATCCTTTATGCTATTTCTTTCCAGTTGCCATAAACATTTGCATGAGCTAGCTGTTATTTCTTTCCCCCTCTTCTTCGTGTGCTAGCTAGAAAAGCAATTCCCATATCATATATATATATATATATATTCAACACGAGATTTCTATTTTCTAATGAAGTTATCAGGCTGCATGCAGACAGAAGCACGGATAAGGCAGAGAGTTATTGCGTTTGATCAGGAGAAATTAAGAGACAGCGAGCGAGTGATTGGTAGGGCATGCAGCAGCTGAAACCAATGCAGAGCCAGCTGTCGACATGGGAGAAAAGCTTGTGCGTCGCTTATTCCTCTCACATGATTCCTTCCCGTCCCTCCTTGTAGTTTTTATAATTACATTACGTAGAGTTGCTTGTTCCTTTGTGGGAAATAGAGAGAGAGAGAGAGAGATGGGGCCTTTGCTTTCCTAAAAAGCTTGGATGCCCATGTTTATCATAACAGAGATTTCCTTCAAAAAAATAAATCATAACAGAGATATTGGATACACACCACTACCTTATCCTAATCTGCTTTTATATATGCTTATATATGCCCTATCAACATGTAATGCACATTTTCCTTTGGGCTAGTTGTTTTACTCGTTAGCCCACAACAGAGCCCATTCCATTGGTAAATCACGTGCTCATCTTACTTCCTCTCCGCCCCATATAAATATTTTTTCTGTACATATTAATGAGCTTGCCAATGACATGACAATAGCATTCATAAACTACAGGAAAATTGAATAAATGTTTACGCCTAGATTCATAATTACAAATCATCGATTTCTTCTGCTTAAGACTAAAATGCACTTTTGATATATATCTAGATTGAATCCACTAAGTTTGCCCATGATTAATTAATTATCTTCATGTCATACAGTGAGATGAGAGCATTTTCCGCACTGGGTTTTTGTTTCTGTGTAGTAAAACACATTAGACAAACGCTCAATGTGTAAACTCTAGCTAGTTCATATTCATGCATGTATGAATTTGGATCAAGTGCCCTTAACGGTCATCAAACATAATAGATCATTTTGATCACCAAATATCAATTACATATTAACTTTCAGATTTCATGAGAATCCAACTCATACAAAAATGAGCTTTCAATCTTCAAAATGCAACAAAATTTATTTAACGTGAAGAATGAACTGATTTCTCAAAAAATTCTCCTTTTTTGTCAAGATGTTCTTGTAATTAATGAGAGAAAGAATCTATAAAAGAAAAGAGCTTATGGAACATATGCACCTAACGCTGAAGTTAGTACTAAGAAAGGATAAAATCTAAGACTTATCAATAAAGGAAAAAAGAGAACTGTAGAAGATTTTTTACGAAGGAAGTCTTTTGAGTCACAAAATTTCCTTCCTCCCCTGTCCCTCGTCTTTGATTCTTCATTCTCTTTATTTTACTTACCCTTGTTCACCTTTCGTGACAGGATTAGTGGTGTTGTCAATTTGCCACTATTACATTGGCCTACTTGTCATTAGCTGGGTCAAATCGGGATTTTAATTTTTATGCCAAGTTAGTTTTCTCATTTCTAGAGTGTAATACTCTATTTCTTAGTCTTCTTGAAATCACTATTGAGAGATCATGAATGTTATATGTATCTTCCTCTTAGTCGTAATTTACTTCCTAGAATCTTAGAGTGGATCTACTTTTACACTTTTATCTCTTTGTATGTTAAAAACTTTCCTCAAAAGTTTTGCTAAGTTGGTTTTTTCCTTTTTGGGATATAATCCTTTATTTCTTAGTTTTCCGAAAATGCTATTGAAATCATGGATGGTATAAAGTGTTTTTCTAGAATTTTGGAGTGGAGGTATAATCCTCTATTTTTCTTAGTCTTCTTGGAATCACTATTGAAATCGTGAATGGTACTATTGTCTTCCTAGAATCTTTGAGTGGGCTTAATTTTATACATTATCTCTTTATTTACTAAAAATTTTCTTGAATTTTTTGAAATATTACATAATTACAAATACAATCTACCGATAAATTATGCCCTAATTAGAGAAAATATATATTTTGCTCCACATTAGATACAAAATTAAACTTGCTTATGGATCAAAATAATATAATGTCATAGTAAAATGATCAAATGACTATCTCAAATACGGAGTATGCTCACAAGAATTTTAGACATCACCACACTAACGTTGATGATCGATGATCAAAAAATTTATAATCGTTGATAAACATTTGTTACCTGGCAATAATTAATAGAAAAGCTTCATATACAATATTGTCTCCCATATAATTTCCTCCAAATATAGCAAGGTCCTAAGTCATTAGTGAATTTGCAACAATCAATCTAACAAACCTTTTTGTCTGGCATGTTATTTTCCATTCACTTGCTTTTATGTTTTAAGCATGCATGTTAACTATAAAAGGTGTGCATTAAACTGATCAAGTATATATTAAACTTTTATGAAATTCCAAACTTAAGCAATACTCTTTGTATATATTATGCACAATCATTGCCAGGCAGCAGCTTCCTTTTCCATATATATATATATATATATATATATATTTATATATATATATATATAGATTGCTCATCATCTCTACAAAACAAAATAAAATTTGGATTGCTTTAAAAGTGAATGAATGGCAATTCGCTATGATTAGTACACATGCATGAACTACAAAGCTATAGCGTTTTCTTCAAGCATCATCGATCATCGACCTTGTGCTCTCTCCAACGATTATAAATCTTTGCAAATACAGACCACCTTGCTGCAGTAACATGCATGATGCAGGCACTTTTGAATCATAACTACAATAGGCTTTAAGATATACTTGCTGTCATCGTAAAGAATAGCAAGGCTCATGATATTATGTACAATACAAACCCTATAAGTTATGATGAATAGCATTAAGTCTCAGAACAGAATGACACTTTCCTTGCGTTAAAATTCAGCTAGTGCAACTTATAACTCTTACTTTCGGCTATCTAGAGAAATGATAAGATTTACAGGATTCTGTACTTGCATTATTGATTCGAAAGAGACTTCTGGAGGTGGGATTGTGATCATATATTGAGTGTTCCACTTTGGGTGTACAGGTTTTGGAAATTTAGTTGAAATTTTTGACTCTACAGTCAAAGGAAATGCCGCCAGCCAGACAAAGAAAACTTAAAATTGATGTTGTATAGACAGTATAGTGTATATATAATCCATGATTGGGACTGCTACAGAAATCAGCTCGAGTCAATGTACCAAGACGGCTTTACTTATAAGATAATCGAAGAATTTGGATGAAAGATGAGATTCTAGTTTGGCCCACTGCTAGATCTTCTTCATTACGAAGCCTGATTTGTGACCGTCCAAACTTGTTGACCATGTGAAGTCGGATTTTCTTTAATTTCTAAACCAAAAGGGGTCTACAAACAAATATTCTTTATTTGTCGGGAGATTAATTAATTAAGATATTGACGATCATTCCTCGTTTTGTCACTCTTCTTTCATGCTTTTTAAGGGTAAATCACCGATACTTCCCCTCTACTTTGAGAAAATCACAATTTGTTTTTTTTCAAACAAACCTCTTACAGAGGGAAAGACTATCAAAGAAAGAATAAATTAAACAACCTACCTAAAAGGCAATTTCATAAAACGTTAATTGTCCATAATTATAAATATCTCTTGAACTACTACTGGTTATTATTTTATATTGATTCTCATATTTAAGGATAATTTTGTAAATTTTATAGTCTATATAGTTTTTTAACTATCAACATCAATCAAATAGCCCTTAATCCTAGAAGTATGTGTCAACATGGGCAAACTTTTCATACATCTGTAATTTTTTCAAACCTCATGGAGGTATCCATGATTTATCCCAGCTCTTAGTTAAACTGCTATATAAATATTACCCACTTTTCATATACGGAGGCTGCCAAACTATTTAATTATTTTGGTAGCCTTTATATAATAGAAGTAAACTCTCATGATGTCCCACCGACTGTGTATAAACTGATGTGAATAATATTCTTTTTTTTTTTAACATTACCTTTATTGACATTAAAAGAAAAAAGAAAAGGAAATAGGCACTTTTCTTAATTAAATATCATACAGAAAATAAACTTAAGCAGGTTGGAAGCTAACTGCTAACTCTTTGAGCTGCTACAAACACAACTTTGTTTTCAGATATATATAAAATGAAGTTGATTCGAGCAGACATTTTTGCTCATTGTTTTTGGCAGGGCAAGTAAGTAAGTGTCTTATAAACCAAGTTTTAAAGCAATGCAATGTACGTACAGCATTCTGATGCAAACAATAAAAGAGAACCATATATAGATTAATCATCGATTTGGAAAGTGAATATATACCATGCATGAATGCTGCATTTGCATAATATGGTTCTCAGAGAGAAGAGAAAGTAATAAATTAAATTCAGAAGTTGGGCCATTCAGAGAATAAAGAATTTGCAACAAGTTGATAGGAAGATGAATGTATCATGGCTAAGCTACGTTCATACTTTTGTTTAGTAATTATGATGGCAAACGAAAATGAAGAAGGCCTCTATTTAATTCTGTTTGTATCATGAGATAATTCAGAGCTAATCTCTTACTGGTTTTGCTTTCGGAGTGGACAAATTTTTTTGTCTAACGGACTATCGATCATGGTTAATAGGCATAAACTTAATTAGATAGAGGCAGATCTAGTATATAATTTAAACCTGCAAAACTTTCTTTTAATGACTTTCTCTTCTAAAGATTATTTCTTTAGTATCATCTCAATCTCTGCGATCAGATTGCGATTAAATGTAACATATATTGATCTATCTGATGGACCACATTATAAATTTGGATAATAAATAAATATTATGAGCAAAGCAATGATCGATCCTCAGAAAATAACTTGATGGGCATATGATTAGAGTCATATATATTTACACATATAACATCAATATAATATCGTATTAATTACAAAACCATGCACCGATTGTACGTAGCAGTCTGTTCTGTTAATTAAAAGCTATTAATTGTTCTAGATCAATAGATTATTAAAGATGCATTAATATATAAAGAACCAGTACTCGTAGTTTATTTAAAAATAATTAATGAGTTTTATTTTCGTCCACATTTATACAAGATAAGCTTTTCTGTGTTTTCAGAAGATAATTAAAGGGGTTGATGCATGCAGCTTGGTGAAATTATAACTCTGAAAATGAACTGATGATGTAGGTTGAGAATAAGGCATTATTAAAACTAAAGCGAAAAAATAACTAAATTAATGAGCATTTAAAATTTTATTATTTTAAAATTTTAAAAGAAAAATAAAAATTATATTTTTCTTTATCATACACCCCACAGCATCATGCTCCATGTGAATCATAATCACGTCCAATAATTTTGATGAGAGAAAAATCTGATCCATAAACCTCTTCTGATCTTCCCCTAGAATAGATCTAACCTAATATTAAGATATGATAATAAGATAAAATACATATATAATTTTTTTTAAATATTGAAATTAACAAAATCCTGAAATAATGAAAAATAAATAAAACGCAATAAAATTATATATAATAAATTAATATTAAAAAAATAAAGGTCAATCCAAATTATGAGAATAAATAATATAAGTTATGAGGCAATTATATAATAATGTCTCTTTGATTTATTTAAAGAAAATAAATATCTAATATTATTTAATAAAAAAAGCACAAACTCTCACCATGTTTCGTCTTTTACATTAATATTCTTAAGAAATTAAGAGAATTCTATCCAAAATTGGATTGTTTCTTGATCAATAAATAATACTAATTCTTTTGGTAAAAATATTTTTGTTTAAGATTAGATACATTGATGAATTGTTGCATTTCAAATCCCAAATGAAAGATATAGCCTAAAGCCAATTAAGATTTCTTTTGAAAGTTAATTAAAATAACAATTTTAACTTTCATGAATCTTATTTTATTATTTAACTTTTATTACATATTAAAATTATATATTTCCATTAATCATAACTATATTAATATCCTCGTAGAAGTGCATCTATATATTTTGGTTAAGCGCCATGTATAATTAGATTTCTTAAGTGTGTTTATAGAACAATTAGTTAATTAAATAATTAGTTACATATAATTTTTAAAGAATGCATGGTAAAATTAAGAGTTCAAACATTTGGAATAGGGAAGGATCGTGTAGATAATATATCTAACATTGCTCTAGTTTTACTCTTCATCTTCTTAATTAACACATTGACTCAAAAGCGAACGAATGGTTGGAACTAAGTTAGACATTAACGATCGGTGGTAGTTGTAGAATTAAAATTCTTTGTGAATTAAATTTTATAACGTTTGAGATTTTGGAGAGTGAGAGAGACAAATTAAGGGAGGAAGCATTGGCACCAAATCTGGAATGAATTCAAACCCCACTCATAATAAGGCAGAAGGCAGCAATAAGTTGCTTCTCTACGCCAGAGGAAGAAGTAGAGAAGCAGAAGCAGAGAAGCGAAAAGCACTCATGGGAAAAGTGTCTTAAATTAAGGAATAAACGTCATGACAACGTTGAAGTGATGTCATCATATATGCTTATATATATATATAAAACCAACAAACAAAAACAAAAGAGAAAAAGGAAGAGAAAGGGAAAGAGGGTTCTCGTCTCGTGGGAAATGTTAGTGGTAGTGCAGCTATCATCAAACGTTTGAATAGGTTATTTAAAAAAAAAAAAAAAAAAAAAAAAAAAAAAAAAAACCACAACTAAGAAAGGTACACAAAAGATGATAAAAAAATGGGGACCAATGCACCCATGCGTGTGACCACAAACCCTTGCTATTAAAAATAATAAGGACTTTTCTCTATGCTTCTTCACCCAAAAGCAAATAGTATATATTAACTTTCTACAGAGAAAAGAAAATTATAAAACTATATATGTCTTGTGAGTACTGATCATCTGATAATAAGTTAAAAGAAAACCACCGTACCATTAGAAGCACTATAGGAGACATCGGAAAGTGCTTCTTAATTTGAACGTTTTAATTCACATTTTTGATTAATTAATGTCCATTAATCTCATTAATTAGAGCCAAAGCCAATTTTATTGAAAGAGTAAGTGGTGATTAAGAGTAAAGACAAGAAAAAGGGAGTGTAATATCTTTCTAAACCATTAGGCTGTTGAAAAGGGTGAAAAAAGGAGGTAAGTTGGTTTAATGATTTTTGTTTTACTTTTGGTTAACCGAGCTGTTTGTGTAAGTAATTTACCCAGATCATGCTGGTCAAGACCTTTGAGCCATGATTCTTCTTTCTTTCTTTCTTTCTTTTGTTTTTTCACTGTCTTTTACCTTTTTACCATGAACACATCATAGGTCATAAAGAGTATTGAACCTCTTTAGGCTAAACAAGGGAGCCGATTGCAGCAAAATCTATAGCTCGTGGCATAGGATGAAGAAAACAGTGATTAGGAAACCCGGGATACCGAGCCATACTAAAAGTGATTGGAAACATCTATAATTCCATAACCTTGTTGCCTTTTGTAAGTTCTAATAGAAGCTCTCTACCCTGTAACCATAAATTATGTAGTTTTGTATTTAATTTTCTGCCAAAATTATCGGCCATTTTATTTCAACTAAACAAAAAAATATGACAAAGTTGGGGTTGTTAGACAGTGATGATATTACTCACCCAACAAGCGCACACACCATATATATATATATATATATATATATATAAGAAAAGGAAGTGTTTGGTTCGAACTTGGAAGTTTCTTCACACACTGAGAGACCTGAAATTGTATTTATATGTGGACTTGAACAAATCAGATGTGAGACACTTGTTAGTCTTCCTCATTCGTTTTTGTTCAATTCAGGATTCCTATATAAAGGGAACTCTTGAATAATCTTGATATTGTATATTGGTTTGATTAATGGGATAACACTCCTAGGGAAAACGCATGCGGCTGCTGCTGCTGCTGCTGTTGTTGCCTGCCCTCTTGGTCTAAAGGCTAAACCACGCTAATGCTTGCTACACATATATACCAACTTTTCCAATCCCCATTTAGTTGATAATAAAGCAATATTTCACGCATGCCAACTTTTGGAAAACCCTTTTTAGTTGCTGATCTGAATGAGTTTCTTGATACACAATTCTCTTATTATACCTTCCAAAAGAGCCATGAATACATGTAACTGAAACCCAAGAAACTTATGGAGATGCAGAGAGATAGAGATAGAGAGAAGAGAGAGACGTGGAGTGTGTTCCAAGACACAATGATTACATGGTCTTGGGGAAGCAGAAAGGGTGGCGTGGAAATAGCCAAGAGTATGGAAGAACGTGGGGGCTTGACCGAGGTAGCTAAGAAAGAAAGAAAGAAGGCTAAACAAAATTTATTTTTTTTTTTAAAAAAAGAAAGTATATATAGAAAAAGGTTTAGCTAAGCCTTTTATCATGATGATACTATCAGCCTTTTTTGGTCTTTGGTCGGTCGACAATCTGTGTGTTGTGTGTTCACTGTGTTTGTTTTTGTGTTTCCCATCCTCCACTCTCACTTTCTCTCTCCCACTGCTTACACAGAGTGTAATTATACACTTTGAACCAATCACTAAGCAACAAAATAATGTTATTTTATGCCACCAGTCCGATATTAACTTTGTGTATTATAATAATAACAGTAATAAAATAAAAATAAATTAAAATAAAATAAAATAAAATGAAAATGATAATCTCCCCCGATAGCTACAGTCATAGGAAGAGAATGCCGTAGGAAGAAAGTAAAGAAGTCTAGTATTACTTACAGGCTCTATATATATCGAAGAGTGGTGGAAGGAGAAAGAGCAGATCATCCGTCATATAGTGAAGAGAGATAGCGAAGAAAAAAAAAAGAAACCAGCAAAAAGATACCAACAAAGCACCAAAGGAAAAGAAAAGGAAGGAAAGCTAAGTCGAAGCAAAGGATAATGAAGAGTCATCACCCCCACAAAAGCGTGGCAGGAAAAAAACCCAAGTGAAAGAGATTGAGAGAGATCATCATCATTATTCAGAGTAGAGTCTAAGCCTTTGGCTTTTCTTTCTTTTTCCACCACAAGAGAGCACTGAAAAGTCAGTCTATCCCCGTATTGCATATCAAAGGAAGGTCTGTCTCTTGTGTTCTCTTTTGATTCTTCCTTACATCTTTTTTTTTTTTTTCTTTCTTTCTATAGAAAAGTGTTTATCAACTTCCATATCCTTTCTTCTTTAAATCTTTCTTTCTTTTTACTGAAGGAAGTGATCAATATGATAACTACTTCCAAGCTCTATAAAAATTGAAATTTCTTCAGTAGACTGATAATTAAAAGAGAGATGTGTGGTTTGAAGGAAGAAGATCAAGGACAGTGTTCCCAAACTATTCATAACATACAAGGCTATCAAGAACAGTTCTTTTTTCAGCAACAACAACAGATGCAACATCAACAGCAACAACAACAAAGTAGTGAAATATTTGGAGGGGGTGGAGGAGGAGGAAGTAGAGGAGGATTAATTATCCCTGAAGTTTCGCCGATTCTACCATGGTCTCTCTCTCAGGTTCATTCTTTCAACCCGGCCCACTTTGGCCCAAACCCGGTTCGTGACCACGACCCTTTTCTCCTTCCTCCTCCTCCATCATCGTATGGCAGTTTGATCAATAGAAGGGCTCCTGCCTTACAGTTTGCATACGACGGTTCATCAAATGATCATCTCAGGATCATTTCTGAGACTCTTGGACCAATGGTTCAACCCGGTTCAGCTCCTTTTGGGCTTCAAGCGGAACTGGGTAAAATGACTGCTCAAGAAATCATGGATGCTAAGGCTCTTGCCGCATCTAAAAGTCACAGTGAAGCTGAGAGGAGAAGAAGAGAGAGAATTAACAATCACCTTGCTAAGCTTCGCAGCTTACTACCCAACACAACCAAAGTAAGTAATGTTAGCTAGCATGCCATCAAATCTTTCATTGATTAAAAAATAAATAAATTGAAAAAAAAAAAAACCCTTCTATATATCCTCACGCGTACAACATGGTGTATATTATAAATGGGGTGTCATATGCCTTTTTTGTTCCTTTTTGTTTTTTGTTATAATGAGCTTTTTCATTCAAAGATCATATCTCTATAGATCTTTCTAAGATTCTACTTTGATGGTTGGTCTGATAATGTGCGATCCAAACCTACTATTTAGATATCAAAGCGGTTAGATTTATATTTTACTAGGCTCTTTTTTTTTTTTATCTTTTTGTTTGCATCTTTAAAAAAAAAAATGTGTCTTTTGGTTTGTTCTTCTGAGTCGTGTGGTAGTTCCAAGGAGAAGAAAAACCGAAAAGGGAATGAGCGTTAATGTCGCTCTAATGATACGATAAAGAGGAACCAAAGAGCAGTTGAAAAGCTTCCATGGAAATTTCTTGCCGGATACCATTCAAACTAAGACGACTGTGAAAAGAAATGAAAACAGACAAACTAGCATTATTGTCAGTCATGAACTGATATACGGTGCAGTTTCATTTGGAAAAACCCACCCCTGTAATGGAGTTTGAATCATCAAACGAGATAAGACTTCCATACAAATTCTCTTTTTACGCATAACTTTATCAATGCACATTTTTCTTCCGTTTGATTCTATGAAAATCTCCATGCATTTTAATATATCCGCCTTGTAATCCAAGTTAAATTGATATATTGCTTTTGATGCAGACGGACAAAGCTTCATTGCTCGCTGAAGTAATCCAACATGTTAAAGAGCTAAAACGGCAGACTTCTTTGATAGCCGAAACAAGTCCAGTACCGACCGAAATGGATGAGCTAACTGTGGATGCATCGGACGAGGATGGTAAGTTTGTGATTAAAGCATCACTTTGCTGTGAAGATAGGTCTGATCTCTTACCTGAGTTAATAAAGACCTTGAAAGCTTTGCGTTTAAAAACGCTAAAAGCTGAGATCACAACACTTGGTGGACGTGTAAAGAATGTTCTATTCATAACTGGAGAAGAAGAATCAAGTAGTAGTGGTGAGCAACAGCAACAACAGTATTCTATAAGCTCAATCCAAGAAGCATTAAAAGCAGTGATGGAGAAGACTTCTGGTGATGAGTCTTCTTCAGGGAGTGTTAAGAGACAAAGAACCAATATCAATAACCTCGAACACAGGTCTCTTTAAAATATTTACTTTCTCGCCATTTTATCTTCTACTTCTTCAATTTCGTTTTCAGTGGGTGTGCTTTTTCTTTTCTTTTTTTTTTTTCTCTTTTTTTATTGTGTATTCCAGCAGTGAACAAATAGGTAATGATGGTTTGCTCGTGTACTTACATCAATCCTAAAAATAGGGAAAATGGAAGGAGGGGTATAGAGAGGAAGGAGATAAATATGATGGATTGTGGTTGTTTGGCAGTTTGTGATGATTCTCATTTTGTTGTGCTTGCTAGCTTTTGGGTTTGGTTTGTTCAGAAGAGTACTGCAGAGAGAAAGACAAAGAATGACTAGAAAACAAACAAAGCCCAAGTTCCATGTTAATGTCCAAATGGGATATGGGATATATATCAGAGAGCAATCAAGTCCACATTTCCTATGTTAGGTTTTGGTATAAGGTTTCTCTTCCCACGAAAAAGATCCTTTGCTATGCAAACAAACTCTCCTTTTTCTTTCTCTCTGTCCCTCTCTCTCTCTCTCCCTAGTCAGTTGGTGGAATTTATGATGATCTTAATTAAGAATGGTGAAGATGTTGTTCTCGTCATCTTCATGAACTACGTACGTTGTCGTCCCCACAATGACCACTTATACCTTCTTCCTATTTGTACAATGTTGTTTTCAGGCATATTTCCTTCCATGGTTTTGAGTAAAAGAAAACAGAACCAGAAAACAAAACCCTAATGTGGCATATATGTTTGTTTCTGTGTCACGGGTTGCATGTTATAGAATACTACTGTACAGAAAGCATAATATTTGTATTTGATTTTCTTCCTCCGTTTCTAGCTACATTTCTTTTCTTTCAATTTTCTAATGTCTACTAGTTAATGGCTTTGTTACGCAGTCAGCTCGTTTTGATCAATGCAATTAATATTTTCTCGTTTTGTTGCTGGAAATACTTTGCTTCATGATCATCAGATCCATTGCACAAAACACAGAAAACTACGAAAGATGATTCCCCAGCACATTAATAACTGACCTTAAATATGGGTATTCTACCTTGCTTGTTCATGTGACATTAAAAACAGTTTGATTCTTGAAAAGAAAAACAGCAAACTTATATGATTTCTCATCACATTCATGAAATAATAAAGAGTTCATTGATTATCCTTTGGGGTAACTGTTTCTTCCACTAAATTTGGAGCTTAATTTTTCATGCACATATCTCTCTTCTAAATGAGAGCGAACGTTAATTTTTTGGGTGTAGATATATGAATTGTCTGTCGTATATCAAAATTGATTTAGAGTTTTCGTAAACGATCCATATTCTCACAATCATATAATTATTAATTGGGTGAAGTACCTTTTAATTCTAAGAATTTAGTTTAATATTTTTATTTGTCTTAATAGTCTAAAAATTGTTCTTGAAAATTTTAGTTTGTTAAAAGATAACAATTATATCTCTGTCAATAATAGTTATTTGAAAAAAATAATTAATAAATTTCTAAAATTTGAGAAAAAATATAATATATTTATATAAAATATATTAATTAAATAAATAACAATATTATTTTAATGAAATTAAAAGGAAACTTCCTTACTTTTCTTCAATTTTATTTCATCCATGACCAAACGTCCTTACCTTTCATCCAATAATTTAAATAAAATTAGGGTGAAAGTATGATTTTATTTTCCAATAGTTTCATTTGGAATAAAACAATTTACTTTTGTCCCCAAATTTTAGTGAAATCTAAAAAAAATATGTCTCTTATTTATCTATTAAAAAAATTACCTACTCATATAATAATTCTATTGTCACCATTATGTCCTTAACTTTTTTTTAATAAATTACATTGTATTCCCCTGTTGATTTAGGAGTGCTAATTAACACTTCATAAAGACTTATTGACATATTTGGCAATTTTAACAAAAATATTTATCCAAATAAAATTAGTATTTAAGGTAATTTTTTAATTAGCACTTGATAAGATATTTTTATGAAATTAGCACATAAAATGTTTAAATGGGTAACACCCAATTTTGATAAAAATATTGTAATTTCCAAACTATCCTCAATAAACTATAAAAATTTCATCCAATTTAATTAATATATTATCATTCCTAACATATCCCCAACTAACTTTAAAATTTTCAATCCTTAACTTATTTTTTTATATTTCTTTTTTTAATTAATTATTTGTTAGTTTTTTGAAATTATTAAATTTATAATTATTTTTATAAAAAATTTATTTACTTTTTTTTAATGGCAATAATGACAATAGATAGTGATTATTTTAGAGATATTCATAAAAAAAAAATATTATTATTACTAAATATTATTTTTTTATTTTTTAGTATATATTTATTATTATTAAAATATTAAATAGAAAAATATGACTAATACATAAATATTTTTTATGTCTCTACTAAAGTTGATATAATAGTTAATTTAAAAAATATAGAATGACAATTTATTTTTATTAAAAAATACTAATGCATAGATATTAATTTTATATATTATTTAATTTGAAAAATCTTATTAATTTCATATGTTACTTAATTTGCAAATAATGTTATAATGTCTATTTTAGTAATTTGTTAATACCAAATAATTTATTCAATTACAAATCCAAACACCTAATTTAATACTAAAAAAATAATATAAGTACTTTTGTAACTGCTAACCAAACAATAATTTTTTCGTAAAAATTATTAAAAAAAGTACTAAAGAGTATAAGTTAGCACTAACATATGTATGCTTTTGCTTTAGTACTCCCAAATGGACCTTTAAATTAATGGTCATCTAAATTTGAAAGCACATTGCAAAGCATTAGAGATTTTTTTCATTTGGTAAACAATTTTGAATTTTCTAACATTGGAATTTTCTTATGCTTTTTGCATATTGTTTATCAATAATTAGTTGTGATGTAAAAAGAGACTATTTTTTTCGTCTCGTTGAATGTTCCATTTGCATTTTGTGATTTAAAAAAAAAATTAATCTTTTTAATTAGAATTAAAATGTTGCTTATTTCATGGGCATAAAAGGCTTTGCATTTAGCACAAATTCATCATTTTGAATTAAGACATCAAAACTTTGTATCTAACTCAATATATTGTATACATAGTCCTTTATAATCAGTTCCCTAAAAGAAAATTTAGTGAAAATTGAGTTAAAAAGAAAAGGCATAATCAAGTGAATGCATTTATGACAACCTATAATCTATTACACAAAAACTTCAAAGTGTTTTTGGAGCACTTCTATTAAATTTTTCGCTTAGTTCTTAAATATTAATGAACAAGAAGTTCAATATTAGGTTTCTCTATGTTATAAATATTAACATTGGATTTGCAGAAGGAATCAAATACAATAGTGACTGTAAGAAAGGTGTCAGGCTTCCATCATATGCCTCATCCTGGCTTAGAAAAAATGTCATTTTAATTCATCAAGTGGGTGCTAAAACAAAATGTTTTAATTTGAGTTAGTAAAAGTTGTTAAATTAACTCAAAATATTTGGACTAGACGGACCAATGTGAAAAGTATTGGGGATATTCGTTATTAATACCAAAATAATCCGACTAAAGTGACATTTGTTGAAACCTTAGGAACCAAAATAGAATTCTTCCAAGAACGTTAATTGACGGATACTATTAAAGTATTTCAATACCCCTCTATGGGTAGAAAAAGGGCAAAAAAATGTTTGGTAGAAGGATAAAAATAAAATTAATTCAAAATTTTTTGAAAGTGATAACATTTAAAAAAAAAAAAAAAGGCTGGACCATAGTTTTATGAAATAAAAATAAAATTCTTTTCAAATTCATATTGCAATATTAACGTTAATAATTAAATAAAATAAAAAACATTAGCATTGAACTAATATTAGAAAACGTAAGTTTTTCTATTGTCTCCCTCGGCTTCTTTCACCAACCCATTTTCATGTAGTGGATTCTCACGTGCAGTTTTATTCTGTATTTGCAATGAATGGCTAATTGGCTATTTCAGCAAATCACCCACATTCCAATACAAAAAGAAACATCCACTTATCGTCACTATCCACTAAATTTTGTGTGCTTGATCTTTTAATTTTCTTTATTATTTATTTAACTGGTGGGTGTTATTTTTTCTTTATGTGTAGCCAAACGTGAGATATGAGACTCCCTCCACATAGAAAAATTTCAAATAAATGGAGGATATTTATAGTAATAATATATAACTTTTATTTACTAAATGATGAACTTTTTTAACGCATAAGTGAGAGAAAAAAAGAAAAAAAGGAAAAAGAAAGAGAGAAATAAAAAGAGGAAAACTCTGAAAGGTAGGGTAAATATTTCATGAACGGAGCACACACAAAAACGAAAGCCCATTATAGACAGTTTTAGCCCAATTATACAGCTTTGGGCCTTCTTGACCATGTTTTAATTTTTACTAATCCCTCGTTACTACAGTGAAGATATGTAATTTATAAACAGCCATTTAATCTAAAAATAGTTTTACACGCAATAAATAATTTTTTTTATATTTTATTTAAAAACCTTAAATAATTTTATCATGTATAATAAAACGAGTTAAGAAGCTTGCTTTTGGGCCCCATAACAACAAATTGCATTATTGAAACTGTATCCTCAATTAGAATATTGACACGTACCCACTTAATTATTATCGATACAATATTTATTAAATATTAAACAACTAATTTAACTATTAAGAGTCAACTGCAAGGCGATTGGCTAGCATTCTTTCAACTAATCGACTCCTGTCCTACTTACCTATCGTTTATCTTCGTAAATATAAAAGATATTAAATTTTTGAAAAAAAAAAATAGAAAATTATATTTTTTAAAAATCTAATAATACATAGTCTAAAATTTTGCCGTTAAAGCTTTTTCCTTGTTTGCAAGAAGACCCAAAATCATAGCACACAGATTACAGAACTCCAGTTTAGAAAATAGATGCACATTGCGCACCCGGACCAAAAGTGTGCACCAAAGAAATCCTCATTCAATGTAGTGCCGACACGTGTACTCCACATCCAAGTCACCATATCCAGATGTCTCCTGTTAAGATAACCTCAATAGGATAAATATCTTTTTAATAACGATAGTACATAACGCGGTGGTGGGAGCCCACACGAGCTTTGTAGTTTGTACTTTTTTTCTCTGACGAATTTACCCACACTTTTTCTCGTCATCGTGCTTAACTAATTTGGGTATTTTCGTACAACTACATCCTATTTTTGAATAAACAAATGTGCTTTCTTGTGCGTAAAAGCAAAGGAAATGTTCCATGTAATTCAGAACATGTCTGGTTTTTGATTTCTAGATGTTGTGTCGCCGTCTTTGATATTTCCGTCTGAATTCTTTTACACTGTTTCTGTTTCAATCTCTGGTTTCTCCGCAATATTATTCGGATTTCTCATTTCTAAGAAAAGAGTTAAATTATGCTGATACAGAGGAGAATGATGAGCTGGAGGAGAGTGTTTAAGTCTGTGCAAGCAGTTTTAGCGCATGGTTTGCTCTTCACTTATACGCTTTTGCTCGCTCTCAAGCTTGACCGTGCACTGCCTCACTCTTGGTGGTTCGTTCTTTCTTTTCTCTGCTTCTTGATTGCTATTTTATTCTTTTTATTCTGCTTGTTTTTCCTTCTTAGTTGCTGACCGAAAAGGAAAATGCTAGAGAGGTGTGAACATTCATTTGTTTTTTTGTATTTTATGGGAAATAATTGACATCCGTTTTGTAAATTTCTGCGATTTTAACTCTTTTTATATTAGTTTTGAGCGTTATGGTTGTTAGAAATTCCCTTAATTGTTGATAGAATTTGTGGGTTTTGCGTATGTGCTGTGGATGCTTTCATTGTCTCTACATTTTGAGTTGTTATCTAATTTTTTGGCTCATTTCTATGCGAGGCTCTGTTATATTTGTTATCATTATTTAAAAATTTTCTTCTTGTTTGTAATTTAAATATTTGTCCTTGGTGATTCTTCTGGACTATTTGGACAACCAAATATGAAATCATAAATTTAAGATGCAATGCATTTAAATGTGCACCCAGCACCCAGTGTTTCAGTCAGCTCTCTCTTTGTTAGATTTTTCTCATTGTCCAGCTGCGATTTTGCCCTCTATGTGATTAGACTCAGAATTTGTATTGCCATTGTGCTCTCATTTTCAATTGATTATAATCACCTATTATCTTGATTGGTAGGTGTCAGCAGACTATGAGCTTGGGAACCAAATGTGAACCCTTGCAAGGTCATATGATGCATGGTTCAACATTTGTGCCCTGAAATTTAATTATGAGGAATGCCTAGGGGTTATAATGGCCTTTTTTTCTTCACTATCACAAATCTCTTGTTAAATTGTCACACCATTTTCTGATTGGAAAGTGCATTGTCCTAACTACGTTTTAGGGATGAAGACATCAATTCTGAAGAATGCAAGTAGTTCTATGTTATGAGTTTTCTAAATAAATACAGTAGTGTATTTCTTGTAGATGAACAGTGCTGAAGATGTAACTATTGCATGCAGTATTTGCAGCTAAGAAAACTACTTTCAGTTTCTCTTCTTTTTTTTTCTTTTTTAATTCTAATTTGGGTAGAACCCTTCAAGTTTTCTTTTATTTTCGTCAGTGGGAGGGACGATAGTGCAAATGCTGAGCTGTTACCTGCTCACCGGCTGTTTTTAAATAGTGTTTGTCTTTTGTCTATATCCTGCAGGATTGCTTTTTCTCCTTTGTGGCTATTTCATGTAGTTGTAGCTCGAGGAAGGTTTTCATTACCAGCTCCATCAATGCCTCATGATCGTCATGTATGACAATATCTCCATCTTATTTGAATATCGCATTTCTTGTGTAGCAATTTGTGTATGCTTTTTCAAAAATCTGTTTTTGCTTCTCTAATTAATTGTAGAGACAAAAAATTAACACTTCTTTCTCTTGGACAGTGGGCTCCATTGCATTCCGTCACGGCAATGCCACTACTTGTTGCATTTGAGTTACTGCTTTGTATACGTCTTGAGAGCAGTTATGGTACTTGATCAGCTTCCTTCATGATATAATCTCATACAGATGCCACTGGGAATACATTCACTGCTTCTCTTTAAAGATTTGCATCTTTTGTATTTCTTTATGCAAGTTAGCATTGGCAGATTACGGTTATTAAATTAATAATGAAACTGGTTGAGTTTTCCAGCCACAAATTAACATTTTAGTGGACCTTAAGTAAGTCTATATCAGGTTTCATTAGTTAAAGTACCTTTATTGATCATTCTGCAACCATTAAGACTCTATCAACTTACTTTGTCTATCTACATGAGTGCACTGCAGTTGTAAACTTGAAGATTGTCTTTCTGCCATTGCTGGCATTTGAAACAGCTATTTTGATTGATAATATCAGGTAATTTCCCATTTTTACCTATAAGAGTTGTCATTTATTTGTATTGTTCTGAATATTTCCTATGTAGCTTTTATCCAATCATTACACTGATGCATAGTTAAATATCCTGAAACTCTTTTGACTCCCAATTTACAAGAATCAGGAAAGGTATCCTAACAAATTCTTTGGACTGCCAGCAGTGCAATAGCTGAGGGGTAATATTAACAACATGTTGTTTACCATTCTGATATAGACTTCTTCTCTTTTGTAAATTCTTGTCCCAGATATGCCATGACTTCCTTTTCTTGCAAACCTGAAATTTTAAGTAGGAGAATCTTCTCCCTTGATTGAACTAAAAGTCGAAATTGCACCAATAGGTTCCTTTTTTCTGTTAACCAAAAGGAAAATAAGTTTTTTAACATTAGGAGAGGACAAAAGGACATATGTAAAGAGGAATGGGATCTGTTTTTCAAATTCTTTTTTCTGCTCAATTTAATATATTGTTTCTTGCCATAATAACCAAATATTTTCCTTGTACAGGATGTGTAGGGCTTTAATGCCTGGAGATGAAGAGAATATGAGTGATGAAGCAATATGGGAGACTCTTCCTGTAAGTCTATAGTTACTTTACGAATTAAATAATTGAACAGATGTATGATATAAGATGCTACCGATGACATGCTTCAATAATGGCCAATCTACTTGCGGCCTTGGTGCTTAAAATTCAATCAAGTGATGACTGTTACGAAAGACACCTATTATTGTTTAATTGCTTTACCTGCAAAACTGTTTATGTTTTAAGCTTTTGATCACTAGTCCTTAAAATTACTAGCAAAAAGTGTCGAGGAACCTATTTTCCAATGATAGGACTTGATGTTCCAAGAATATGAGTCTCATAACTAGCAGCAATGTCACCCAAATGTCCTATGACTAGGACTACTTGTTAGGGATGGGACTATTCTTGTTTTGGAAATTCTGTCAACGTGGATCACTGTCATTCTAGACTCAATTAAGGTGGAATCCTAGACCTCTTGTATCACATTAAAAGATTTTATCAATTGAACTAATTAGCACCCGCAACCATTATTTGATTGGTTGAATTAATGAAGAAAAAAATTTATGTCTGAAACTTTAGTTTACCTTTAGCACCTCAATTTTACTGTAAAAGAACTAAGAGTACCTTTGCTCTATTATAAAATTCAGGATACCATTTTTTTTTTTCCTGTCCAGCTGAAGTTTGTCAACAAAGACCTTGTATGTGTATGTGAAATGCTTAGGAATGATTCAAAGCCATAATATTCAAAACCATTATGGTGCTACTATAATATGGCTTCAAATAGGAAGTGTAAGAACTGGTTGGCTAGATTTTATTGGACTGGCCTCTATAAATTGGCATAGGTATAAATTTCAGAACACACATTGGTTTCATTTGAGGCATATATAAACACTACTTCCTATCTCTTTTGTCTCTTTCCCACTCTGTTTCTTCTCTTTCTTCCTCCCTCTTTCCCCCAATCACCTCTCTGTGTTCTGTCTCTGTCATTTTTTCTGGCTGTTCATTATGCTGATTCTTTGATATTCGACTTTTCTTAATGGACCATCTTTTATCACCTTTTAATGAACACGTTTGTCTTCAAAATCATAATCCTTCACAAGCATTTTCCCTCTGGAGAAAACTAAATACATGCAAGTCAATATTCATGACCTTCTCTAGTGCAACCATATTTTTGAAACTTCAAGCCTTATTGACTTCAAATTAACCAGGGTTGCCGTAAGTTGACATCAAAATCCCTGTTTATTCTCCCATTTCTACTCTTCAAATGTTGTGGCCAGGGTTAAGGTACTCCCAAGGATTATGAAGTTAGATGTTATTTAGTGTTAGGTTATTGGCAACTATCAGTATTCTCATTGGACTATTTCTTTTACTGACTTTAGTATACCCTGTGCTGAAGTTTAAAACTTTAATTGTTTCATTATTTTGTGGGACCCCAAATCAGAAAAGAAGCTTGACATGGCTGAGTTCATGCTTCATCACACAATCATGCATTAATTACCTAGGTTTTGGGGACTCGTGGGCACTGCTATCTTCAATATATATGATATTCCTGTTTCATTTTATGTGATGCAATCAAAGGGCTGTCTAAGAATTAATTTTATGCACCAGATAAAAACATTTTAAACTAAATTGTGTTGTGAAGCTTGGCACCTGTTACACTGTGGCTTTCAAGTCTGACCACCTTAATTTGTTATTTCTGATTTGTACTTGCACAAATGTTTTGAAATATCTGACGTGGATGCTATGCTTGTTTTGGAGTATCCCAGAAAATTTTGGGTTAGCAATGCAAATGTGTTTCCACAATTCAGTATTATGCTGCCCTTAGTCCTTCTTAACTGTCATAATAAAACAAGAAAACATTATGTATCTTAAGTAAAATGCTGATGCAGAAAGAAATGAACAGAAGTGATATCTAATTGTTTAAGAGCTTTAGTTTTCCAACAATATGTTGTGCTGCATAAGATTCAGAGCAATATTTTGATGATGTTGTAATTTTGCAATATAATGTCCAGAAATTTCTCAAGGGATTTGATGCTAAATTATCAATATTTGTCTTGTAGCACTTCTGGGTTGCAATATCAATGATTTTCTTCATTGCTGCAACAATATTCACTCTTCTAAAGTTATGTGGTAAGTTGTTTATCTTTATTGAAATGATAATTACTTGTATTATCTTGTCATTCTTTCAGTCCTATCTCTGTCTGTATACCTTATGGCCTAGTTTTAGTTTTCATATGGAATCATATTTCCAACCTTTATTTATAATTTTTTGAGTTCTGATTATATGAATACTGCCATGTTGATTCCCTGTCTAGTTAATATTGTCCTTTCAGATTAGTGATACTCTGCAACTGAAATTACATTTTATATTCTTTCTCTTTAGAGGAAGAATGTCCGGTCTCATATAAGTTCATAGTTTTGATAATTAGTCATGAGATGGGAATATTCTGATAAGCTCCAAGGTGGTAAACATCTGTTGCATCTGTTGCATCTGTTGCCGTTGTTATTCCTTTAATTTTATTTTTTATGTTTGTGCGCGGGTGTGGTGGGACTTGGGTGTGTGGAAATTAGAAAAATAAAATAAAAATTGTGAGGTTTAATTTCTAGTTATTGCATAATGTTAGTTTTGTTTTATCAAGGAATAAAAAGAAATATTTATTGATTTGGAAAAGAGAAAGTAAAGGAAAAGAAAGAAGGGAGAACATCATTGTCAAGGAACTTAATGCTAACTCATCAATTGAAGTCTTCATTCAGTTGGCCTGGTGGTTCTGCATATTGTTGCAAAGATCTGTGTTCATGTCAGTTACATATTCTTTAAGTTCTATCCATATAGCTTTTTTTGGATAAAAATTATTTCATGATACCAGTTCATATGGCTATTGACTTGTATGAATCTAATTCTTACAATAATTACGGGTTGGTTTCCCTAATTTTGTTTTACAACTGCACGCAGGTGATGTAGCTGCTCTAGGTTGGTGGGATTTGTTTATCAATTTTGGGTAAAATTTATCCTTTTTTACAGCAGTCGTTGATAATTCGTGTTTATCTTTCCATTTCTTTGGCTGTGAAGTAATCCTGTATATCCTTTCACAGTATTGCAGAGTGCTTTGCTTTTCTTGTTTGCACAAAGTGGTATAATCCGGCGATTCACAGGGGTTCTTGCATTGGAGAATCCAGTTCTTCTACAGTAGCTGTGACATATCTTGACTGGAACAGAGGCATTGTAGTTTCTGCTGATGATGATCGGCAAAGTAGTGGAATGTGTAACCTACAAGACATTGGTGGACATGTTATGAAAATCCCATTTCTCTGTTTCCAGATCCTACTTTTCATGCACTTAGAGGTATTATAGATATTGAGAGATGCCCAACCATGGATATGTGTAAATATTTGAGTTCTTAAGCTGAGTAATTTTCTTTCATGCCAGGGAACACCACCTAGTGCTAGACACTTCCCATTTCGGGTTATTTTTGCTCCTCTTCTTTTGATACAAGGCATTGGGGTTTTGTTTGCTGCATATAGATTGATTGAGAAGATTTCTCTTTTAGTACATAGTGGAGCTGCTTTTGGAAGATACTGGAATATAGTATCAAAAGCTCGTGATTGCTTGGGGTTCTTCCAGCATGGATCAAGGTAATAGTTTATTCTAAAGTGACTTTAAAATCTCAATTGTCTTCAGTGGATCTCTCTCTGTTGAACTAGTGTGATAAAAAAGAAAAATGAAAAACTGCCTAGCCAAGCATCATTGCTTATCATTCATTTCCTGTTTACAGGCTGCTCGGTTGGTGGTCGATTGATGAAGGAAGTCGAGAGGAACTTGCTAGACTCTACAGTGCTGAGGCTTCTGGGTTAGTTTCATATACTAGAATTTAGTATCTTCCTGTCAGATATTTTTACTTGTTGCAGTATCTAATAGCCTCAATCCCTGTTCTGTGCTTGGTTGCCTCATAATTGCATTTCTGATTCCAAGAACCCAAGTTGGTTCTTTTGAGTGTCAAGACTACACAAATGTGCATTATTAACTGTGGCAGATGCTACCACTAATAGTGAGGCCATCAATAGAGAAGCTTATGGATGTCTTGGTTTTTTAAACTTATTGATTTCCTTTACCATGCTATGATCCATAAAATTGAAACTAAAGTTTGATCTGCCTGTTCATCTATCTATAGATCTATATAAATTCTTTCAGAAAGAGCACAAGTTCTTTTTCTGCCATCTCAGAATTTGTCTGGGATCTACAAACATTTTGACGGAGGTTATGTTTCTTCTTCTACTGGAATCAACAGCCAACATATACGATAACTTCATAATATATTTGCAAATTGTCACCCAGTAGTCAAATGCCAATAACATAATACTATGGATTAGAGCTGTCTTGATGTTCTTCTTGACTCTCATGCATGGGGTAGGTACAGTAGAGGGCCCACACTATCCTAACGATATTGCTATGTCCATTGCCCTTGCTGACGTGCACCTTTTATGCATTGATGAGGCTTAAATTTCCATTCATCTGTCAGGAAAATGGTCTTCGCTTGCTTGAACTGCTTATTTATAACATTTTAGTCTGCAAGAATGAGTGGTAGTTTCTTCAAGCATGATGGTTGATTTTGTAACCTGTTGATCCTTGTTTTTCAGATACAATACTTTTGCACCCGATATTGTGAAAAAAATGCCTAAGTCAGATCTGATTGATGAGGTAAATGCTGGTTATTTTTACTCGTTTTAGCAATAATCTTTACTTACACATACCGACTATTTACTGTTTATTTTAACTTTTTTGTCACTGCTTTGTGATCTTTTGATGGTATCTTCATGTTTTACCCCATTACAGATTTGGAGATTACAAGCAGCTCTTAGTGAACAAACTGAAATCACAAAGATTAGCCAGCAGGAATTTGAAAAACTTCAAAATGTATTGTTAGAACATATGTTCTTTAATGTCATTTTCAGTCCTTGTGCTGTTTTTCATTCTTTCAGATTTAGTATTTCTATTGCTCAAATACTTATTTAATGAATCTTTCAGGATAAGATCCTATGTAGAGTTTGTTTCGAAGAACAGATTAGCATAGTCCTGCTTCCGTGCAGGCACCACATCCTATGCAGGTATTTGCATCTACCATTGTCTTACTACTGCCCTTTTCTTTTATTGGCATGTGGCATAAAGTTGTCTGAAGACAAGTGAAATTCAAGATGTCATAGGCGGTTGTTTTTGTTGTAATAGTTGCTCATACAACATCGGAGTTTGAATCTTTCCATTCGGTGATCTAAGTGTAACTTGATATTCGATGGAATTTCATTCAGATGCCTGGTTCTTTTCTCTGTTTTTGGTAATTTACTGATTTATCAATTTTCGTTTCAGCACTTGTGGTGAGAGGTGCAAGAAGTGCCCCATCTGCCGCGTCTTTATCGAAGAACGGCTGCTTATATATGATGTTTAGCTTCAATTTATGAGCAGAAACTTCAAAAAAGATATCTTTCACCTATACTCACAAAAATGGGAAGAGCTTTCTCCTCTAAACAAGGTGGGGAAAGCAAAGCGCACAGCCAGTCAAGTTGTTGCTTGTAATTTTAGATGAAGCAAGCATAGAAACTTAAATCTGTAAATGGGTTTCTCTTCATGTTTGTGATAATGCAAACATCATTTTGAGATTTGTATATATACAATTGCACAATTCAATTCATGTACTCTCAATTTTATGTTAACATATACAATCACTTCTACCTCGGAAAATGTAGAAAGGGTAGATCTGGGAATTTTCAGCTGTGCCCATTGCCCATTTGTATATAGTACTTGGTGCCTTATCTTGAAATGCAAGATGGAGATAATAATCTAGGCAGGAGCAAGCCTTCCATTCATTACATTATGCAATTACTTTTCACATTAAGGCTGAATTTGAAATATGAATAAATTTGAATAAATAAATTTTAATATTTAAATTTATCACTTGTTTAAATGTAAATATACGAAAACCAATAATTTTATTTTTCATATATATATATATATATACTTTGTAAGAGCCTTTTAGTTGCACATTACAACAAAAAAAAAATTATTTAGGTTTCAAAATTTAGCGTTGAAGTTAAAAATTTTAACTTATTTTATTTAGATTTTATTTAGACATAATTACTAATCTTAATGTTAAGCTAACAAATAAAGACTTTAAAATATCTAAATTATTAAAATTGAATTATATTCAAACTTGAAACTATAAAACAAACGAGCAATAACAAGCTTAGATTGAAATAATAAAATCTCCTTCAAGATCCACTTGCTTCCACAATAAAAAAATAAAAATTTAGTACATTACATCCCAATATTTATTTAAACATTTTTTGCCCTTCTGGAACATACATATTTTTCTGCGCACATAAAAATAATCTACAGGGATAATATTGTGACACTAATCATAATCAGGCATACATTGGAAATCGATTTAATCAGCAATATCCATGGATTTGGCTTTCATCTTGATAACAAAGTCATTGAAGCAATCATCCAACGTACGAAATTGTTCATCAGGATAGAGATCTGTCACTTCAATATCATCAGGACCGTCGATTGAGAAATTAACTTGACAACCTTTTATGAAAATGTCATGTGTGAATGATGCAACAACACTCTGTGGTATGCGATTTTCTGCATCAAAAGAAAATTAAAAAATAAGAGCTTTTTTTTTTTTCGTTTTTCTTTCTTTATTGTGAATTTAGAAGGATTATAATTATATTAATTAGAATAAGTAATTACCTGCAGCAGCGGCAAGAAGATCATTTTCAGTGACCACAACCCTGGGCAGGGTTCGTCCAATTTTCTTCTCCCAAAGAGAAGCAAGCTCGTTCATGTTGTAAAAGTTACAGGGAGGTCGAAAATGAACAGACTTGTTTAGAGTTCGGATATCATCAACAGTTCTCATTGTAAATTTCCCAATATCAGTTCCAGCAACAAAGTAAGCTACGAACAGAAAAATAATAATTAATTAATTAAGCAATCCTGCTTTGTTTATAGAACTTAGCACTATTCATGAATGTGACACCTGAATTCACATTAAATGAATCAAGACATTTATTTGTATATATTTTTTGGAAACAGAAGACAACAATTCCTATTATTTGTAGCTAACATATGTATGTGATGAAAGGAATGCGTATGGAGAAGTCTAAGATATCAAAGGAACTGAAAATTGTAATGCAATTTTCGGATGAAAAGGACGAAGGGTAGAAGAAGGAACAACCAACAGATGGACTAATATTAGCCGAGAGAACAAAGAGGAAAGCGACTTTGGTTCGTAAATTCACCGTTAATTTGAGAGGACCATGATGAATGCGCTATGTGAACTTTGTAATGAGAGTGACTCAAGCTGGACCGCAATCTTTGACTTTTGGAGTTCAAATTTGTAAAGAAATCAGCATTTTACACGTAAAACTGAAACAACTATTAGATGATTTTCGACTGGTAGCTGAACTGATATATAATGACTTGAAAAGTGAATTAAACCAGAAGACCACGGGACAATAACTTCTCAATGTAAAAGAAAATAAAAAATGGTAGTTAAGAACAGCTTGTGCTATTAATCCTATGGTGAGAGGTTACTTTCAATGGCTGAAGGATTTTTACTATGTATTGTACTAAATCACACCTGTCGCTTGCTATTACCAACCAACTCAGTCTCTCACATTCAACCAATTTTGTTTATTTTATTCAGAAATGCAAAGAAGTTGCATACCAACCTCATCATGCAGACAATTAAAAATAATACCTTTGACGCTGCCGTCGCCGTAGATTTGAAACTGATCCAACGGAGGAATAACCTCAGAAGGGTGATGATTGTTGTAGTAAGGCCAAGAAGCAATGGAATTGCAACAAATATAAGTGTAGGGCACACCCAGTTCCTCAATCAATCGCCTCACTTTGCGCTTTTCTCTGTACATGAAAATCCCTGGCTCCACCGGCTCAGCCCTGTCGATGTCGTGTCCGAACTCCGAAGGCAAAAATCTCTGCAACACATTTTACATACAACCCTGTTGACAGAACTTAATGGAGCCCATGAATATTTTCCACGTTCTAATTTTATTTCAATTACCTTGACGGTACCAACAGCTTTGATGGCCTCGATTAGAGTGAGCTGGTCAAGTACTTTTTCCCCACCAACAGCTGATATTACTATATCAATCTCATGCTCTTTTAATATTTTCTCCATCAATTCCCTATCAGTAGTTGATCCCTGTATTTATATTATAACGACAATAAATTAACATAAGACCAAAAAGGTCTAAAATCATACCAAAAACAAACATTCACGAAATGTTAAGAGAGAAAAGAAAGAGCGGCCGGTCTACTACATATAATATTATGGCGCCTTTGTCTCTGAGTGCTTCAGCAATTTTGGCATTCCTACAAGGGCTACCGGGAGTACTGCTTAACCGGACGAGAATATAGGTGGGTCGACCGGAGGCGAGGCTGGCCTCCGCTACAAACCGACCGATGAAACCGGTTGCTCCGACCACCAGGACTCGGCTCTTGACTGGGGAGACACATACTCCTGATACAGTCATTCTTTTGGTAACTTGACTCCTTTTCAACAAAGAAAATCCCAACCCCAGCCTGGAAAGAGAAAAATGATCACTTATATTGGCTCTTATATATTCAGGTGAAAAGAAAAGGATTTGTTAATCCTTAAAATAAAAATAAAAAAAGTTGACGAGGTTGGAAAATCCGTGCAAGTTGTGAATTGTATATATAGGCAAGCCAACGGCGCTCAATGACTCAAATGAGTTTTAACATTTTTTTAATTTCTCACCTACCCTTCAAATTAACAAAATAATGTTTAATTTTAGAACAACCCTAGTGCTTAGCTTTAATATAAAACTAAGATATAGTATATCTACTCAATAATGTTGAAGCTTAGCTCGATTTCTATATCTGCGTGATATCTTGACTGCTAGCTGAAAATCTCGTGCCTGACAATATTAAAAATATAAAACAAGAAAAGTCTACATCTCCATCTCAAATTTGGTGTTAATTTCCATGTACATAAGTTAATATTATTAAATGGTTATTTTAGATTTAAGTTAAGACATTTCTAATTCTTGTCCGGTGATGAAAAGCATACTGTTTTTGATAATCAATTGAATGAATGTTTATGATCTAAATATCCAATTCGAAATTAGTTGTTTGTCCAAATGATGTAAATAACACTTGAAAGCTGTTGATTTTTTCTCTCTTACATATATGGCTAACACATAAGGGGCAAGAAATTAATTTTTTTGCCTTCTTTACACTAAAATGGCTTTTATTTATCATCAATTATTGGATCCATGGTTGATACAATTTTTCTGTTCACTATGCAATCAAAATATTGATTGATCTAGGATTATACATACCGAGGAAAAATGGCCCATCCAAACTGGATTTATATTTTGTGTGATTGTATTTTAGGTAGAATGAAAAGAGGAGTTTTATATATAAAGGCTTTCAAAGTACTTCCCTTATGTATGGTCTACTTTTATAACCATTAACGAATAAGGTTCCATTTTTAGTTTGATTTTATTCAAATAAATACGTACTTATGATTAATAATTGATAAAAATATATTTATTTTAAAAAATATGTCAGACTAAAATTAAAAAAGTTTACCTATAAAATATCAACCTTTTATCCCTAATTATTATCTCTTATTATTATTTCGGTTATTATTTAAAGTCCGGATGATTTGAAAATGTTATATATATCCAAACCATCCAAATTATACTGAGAAAAATTATTTGATATTGATTGATTGATAAAAATAAAAATTAACCATGTGTATATAAAAACAAAGTCATTAGAAAGTTTGAAAAAGAGGTTACATAAGGTTTTCTCTCTATCTAATTAGTGGGTAATCCCACATGCTTATAGTAAATATGAGGTACATTAAATAAAATAATAATATCATATTTCTCAAATTTTTATCTCAAATTTTTGTTTAAAATAATATACTCATATATAGTAGATGGTGAGATGGTGCATAAAATTAAATAGAACAATAATTAAAATATTAATTATAAGAATAACATTATATGACCAATTGATATATCAAAAAAATATATTTTTTACAGTATGAAAATGAAATTTATATTATTCACAAATTTTAACAACTCATTAATCAATGAACTCCTCGTCACTTGAACCTAATTAAAGTGTGTGATATTTAAATTAATAATAATAATAATAATAATAATAATAATAATAATAATAATAATAATCATCATCATCATCATCATCATCATCATACAATGTCAAATTAGATTCATTATTATTAGAAGTGGAAACTTTATTATTTATTATATGTATACAATAGAAAATTATGACATGAACTCGACAATTTTTAAAATTAGTGATTCCCATGTTTGAAATCTTGCATACCCATCAATTAACAAATTCTCCCCAAAAAAACTTCTTATCAACCAAGAATAAAAGAATAAGTTACAGGAAGATGCTCTTGGTGAGTCTAAATATTGATCTCATCATTTAAATAATAAAAAAATTGTTATTTTATTTTGTTATGCTATTAAGGTGTTTTCTTTTGCTTTTACTTACCAAGATCATTGTTCTTTTTTATACCAAGGAATTTGTTCTCCTCTAATTTGTTTGTTTTTTTATTTTTGGCAGAGGGAGGGGTGAATGAAATACAAAATTTTGAATTTTGCTTAATATTGAGGTCTGATAATTTTAAAGTTACAATTACTATTAAGAGGTTGTTCGTTTTTCTGAATACAATTATTCAGATATTTAAAAGTCATTTAACTTATATCTTAGTATTTGATAAAAATATTTGAATATAATTAAATTTAAATTGTTAATTTAAATTTTAATGAGTAAATGTTTAAATAATTTAATATTTTTATTTTTTAAAAATATCCCTATTTTATTAAATTATTTACTAACAAAATTAAAACTCTAATTAGTTATTTTTAACGTATCTCTTCTCTATTATGATCCCTTCTACTTGTCTTCTCAATTTTACTTATTTTATACTTTAATTATTGCAATAAATTTGTAAATTTATATAATTACAACTATATTATAATATGATTTATTATTTTTATTTAATTTTTATTGATCTTTATATCATCAATTAAAAATTTTTTTTAAAAAAAAACATATCAAGCAAATAAATAGTATACATGCTAATATAATTTTTTAATTTTTTTTATTTATTATTATACTAATATAATCAAAATTATTTAAATATAAGTATATTATTTAAAAGGGTATATATGTCAAAATATCAATTTTCAAACTTTTTATTTTATCAAAACAAATAATTTAATACTTATTTTCAAATGTTTAAAATAAAAAACAAACAAATAATTCAAATTCAAATTTTAGTTAAATTCAGATTTTAGTCATATTCATATTTCAGACAAAAAAAAAGAAAAAACAAAAGCTAACTAAATGTAAGTATTAGATACACTTAATAGTAAATTCTATTAAAAATAAATGTTACTAATTTTTTTAACTTTATTTTTAAAAAATAGTAGAGCACCATAACATCAAACAAAGTTTTAATGTTATTTACACTTAAACTCCCTCTCGCAAGGTAATTATCAACTATATCCTTTCTATTGATTTCGGCTATTAATTGTTATTTTGTAAATAGGTATTATTAATACTCAAAAATATATCTTGAACTCATCCTTTATTTTTTATCCAGTATATACAAAGACACAATGAACTTGAACCACTCCTCTGACTTAAAATTATAGTCTTGGTGTGAAAGATACAAATATATCTAAATGCAAATGATATAATACTATGGATTAAGCTCAGTTAGAAGACTTTAAGTCAAAAGGTGATTTATTGTACAATAAGCTAATGCATAAAAAATACAAATTAAGTTCAAAACCATAAAACCTAGTAGAAAAATAACTTGAAGTCATATTGTAATATGTTTTAAAGTTCTTTTAATAGTCTCTTTAATTAAGATATCTATATTATTAAAATTTTATTTTAGTTAATTTCTATTAATTAAAATAAGATCATATGTTTGATTATAAAACAATTACTTTATGAAATTTAATTTCAGTAATAATAAAATACAAAAAAATTCACTTCTTTAGTCAAACCTTATCTGTAAACAAAAATACATCATAAGATATAGATTTTAAGTACAACAACATGCCCTTAACCCATAAAAAAATCAACGTATGTTTTCTATGAAAAAGGCACTTCATCAATCTAATTTTTTCAGCAGTTTCTACCAGCAAGCAAGAAACGGTACTAGCTTTGCCACCATAGCTTTTCTAGCAAATTAACCTGCAAATTAATGCTAAGCCACCTCGCAAAGCTTACTTTCTCAATCACATATATTGTTGTGAAACCAAGCCCTGCTCACTGTTAGAACAACCTTAATTACACCTTTTATATATTGACTAGAACTGATTCCCTAAACTTGAGGCACAAAATACCCCATTTTGCGTTTAGAAACTATCAGTTTTTCGAGTAGCTTGTTCAAAAGAATTATATACATCTAGCTTATATAAATATCTTGTTCAAACTTATCACCATCATCTTTTATTGTATTTCTTTACACTATTATTAAACTTAATTCGCCCATGCGTACACTATGGAGTACGGAATCAGCGTATAAGTTTCATCCATGACTGATACAACAATAAAATCCAACATTCAAAAGCCATCTCAAGATTGTAACACTGCAACTTTTAGGCCAAAATCTGACATCATATAACTTAGAATTGAAGGAAAAAAAAAGGTGAAACAACTGTTGGGGATAAAGCTTTTAAAATTTCATAATATTAAATCTTTATAATAATGTTGAGAGTTACAAAAGTTTAATTCTCTTAATAAACTTTATGGAGGTTATGATTTCATATTTTAAATTTCAAATTAATAGTAAATGAATATTAAAGGTGTTAAGAGTTACAAATCTTTTAAATTTTAAATTAAGATTTAATTTTTATTTTAATGCATAAGACTAAACACTACTATATAAAGAGTGTTACCTCTTTGTGCATAAGATACTTAACCTTTTATTTTTCTCTCTCAAAAATTATACACACTATTTTCTTACAATTATAACTATCAAAGACTTGATATTTTCTTTTTGGTGATTATGCTCATCAAAGAAGAGTGGCTGCGAGTTAGAGTTTTATTTTGGAATTGAAGAGATTTGTCAATACCCACATAAGGGAAGGATTTTTTGACTTTAAGATAACGTAACGCGTGACTCCCTCTCTAAGGCTAAGTTTTTCTAAATAACTTTTTTTCGTTTGTTTATAGTTATATTATTAATTGATAATTTCATTATATACTTAAAGATCAATAGGAAAAAATAGTTAATTTTATTTAATATTTTTAACATTCTAAAGTCAAAAAATAGTAAATCTTTGTTTAATATATATGATTCACATAATTGTTATAATTTTGCATGCTAGGAATGTCTTATTGTTTTATTATTTGCTCATGTTTATTTGTTGATTAAGTGATATATAAATTTATTATTGTCGGTTGTTAGTTTATTTTTCTATTAGGTGATATTGGTATAAGGTTTTCATTTATTAACTTGTTTTCTAGCTAGTATTTTTTTTTCTCCTTTATAAATTCCTAAACATCTTGTATATTATTGAAATTTTTTGTCAACATTAGATTAAATTCTAAGAATAACATTAAAATTTTGTAACTCTCTCTTTTTTTTTAGAATTTTATTTAAACATTGTTACTAGTTTTTTCTTTAAAATAAATTGTTTGTCATTATATAGACTTCTTATATTCTTTACTTTTAGAATTTTTTAATAAAATGAATAAATCCAAGGAAGCAAATAATGTTAAGTCAGAAAAATTTATTGGACAAAACTTTAGAAGATGGCAAAGATAATTGAAATATTGGCTCACCGTTTTAGGGTTAATCTCAGCCATTGAACCCAATAATGAGAAAGCCTTTAGTTCAATTACTGAATTTTCAAAAGAAGATATAATCATTGCTATCATAAAATTTTGAGTGTCTTGGGTGACCACTTATATGATATTTATGAATTTACCAAAAATGCCTTAGATTTATGGAGTGTTCTTGAGTAAACCTATAGGATAGAGAACACTAGTATTCATAGATTCATTATATAAAATTTTAATAATTATAAGATATATAAGGGGCAAAAGGATCTTGTTCATGTGCTAGAGGACAAAGAGGTCTCTAATGAACCTACCATTAGGTATAATTCTAATTCTTTAAATATAAATTTTACTTATGAGAATAATGAGTGATGGTTAGATTCGAGTGTAAATGTACATATTTGTTTTAACCGAAGTTTTTTTTAAAAACTATCAACACTCAAGTAGAGGAAGTGTAACTTTAGGAAATAATTCTACCGCACAAGTACTTGGAGTTGGAGATATTGATTTGAAGATGACTTTTAGAAAAATTTTAGCTCTTAAAGGAGTGAGACGTGTACACCCGAAGTAAGAAGTAATCTTATTAGCGGATCTTCCTTAGTTCAAAAAAGATATAAGATTGTACTTGAGTCTAATAGAGTAATTATCTTCAAAAACAATGTATTTGTAGGTAAATGTTATGTTTGTGATGATTTATTTAAGTTAAATAATATTTCAAATTTTAATAAAATTTCTGAAGTTCTTAGCATTGAATTGTCCAGTGTTTGGCATAAAAAGCTTGACTATATAAATTTGAAAAGGCTTAAAAGAATGATAGATCTTGGCTTAGTTCCCACGGCCCAAATTGACTTCAAACAAAAATGTGAAATATGTATTCAAGCCAAACAACCTAAGAAGTCTTATAAGTCTATTGTTAGAAATATTCAAATTTTAAAATTTATTCATAATGATGTTTGTGATTCTAATAGACCACCTACTAGAGGAGGAAATAAGTATTTTATGACTTTGATTAATGATTATTCAAAGTATTATTATGTATTTTTTATTAAGACTAAGGATGAGGTTTTGATAAGTTCAAAGTATATAAAAATGAAGTAGAAAATTAATTAGAGAAGAAGATAAAGAGACTTAGATCTGATAGAGGTAGAGAATATACTCTTAGTGATTTTAGTACATTTTGTGAAGAAAATGAAATTACACATGAGCTAACACCACCATACTCACCACAATCCAATGGTGTTGCTGAAAGAAATAATAGAACCTTACTAGATATGGTAAACTCTATGTTATTAAGTTCTGATTTATCCAATAACTTATGAGGAGAAGCAATATTATCTGTGTGTTTATATTGAATAAGGTTTCTATAAAAGATCAAGAGAAAACATCTTATGAGGTTTGAAAAGGTATAATTCCTAACCTTAATATTCTTAAAATTCTTAAAGTGTGGGGGTGTTTAGAGAAAGTAGGTATACCAGATCCAAAGAGAAAGAAAATAGGCCTTAAAACCATAAATATTGTGTTTATAAGTTATGCTAAGAATAGTAGTGCCAATAAATTTTTAGTTATAAATTCTGAAGTGAGTGGAATATCCAATAATATGGTGATAGAATTTAGAGAAGCTACTTACTTTGAAAATATATTTTCTTTTAGAAATAAAATTGAGAAGCCAATAAGTTTTGAAAAGTCTTTTAGTAGTACTTATCTTGATCCTTCAAAAGAATTTTAAAAAAGTAAAAGACTTAGAATGGTGAAGCATTTTGGAGAAAATTTTTATACTTTTCTAGTTGAAAGAGATCCTACAACTTATAAATAAGCTATGGTTTCTATATATGCACCTTTTTGGAAAGAAGGCATAAGTAATGAATTTGAGTATATTGTTCAAAACAATACTTGGGTGTTAACCGATCTTTCTCCTGGTAATAAGGCTATAGATTGTAAATGGGTTTTCAAAAAGAAGTTAAAACCTGATAGTACTATAAATAAGTACAAAATTAGGATAGTTGCTAAGGAGTTCACGCAAAAAAAAGGAGTAAATTACTTTGATACTTATTCACGTATTTCTAATATTACGTCAATTAGAATATTGATAGCTTTAGCACCAATCCATAATCTAATTATTCATTAAATGCATGTCAAGACTGCTTTTCTAAATAAAGATTTAGATGAGCAGATAAATATAAAACAATCTGAAGGTTTTGTACTAAAGGCACAAGAATATAAAGTTTGTAAATTAGTAAAGTTTCTTTATAGTCTAAAGTAAGCCCTTAAACAATGGTATGAGAAATTTGATAGAGTAATTTTGGGATATGGTTTTAGAGTTAATAAATTTGATAAATGTTTATATTACAAAGAGATTGATGGAGCACATGTTTTATTAAGTTTACATGTAAATGATATTTTAATTTTTTGGTCAAACTTGAATATAATAAATAATGTTAAGTTATATTTGGTGAGGAATTTTGATATAAAAGATTTAAGTGAAGCTCATGTGATTCTAAAAATGAGAATTTATAAGACAACTCGAGATATCACTTTAGATCAAAGTAGTTCTATAGAGAAGATGTTAAAAAAACTTAGATACTTTAATCTTACTTCAGTTTTTATGCCTTATGATACTAGTATAAAATTAAAGAAAAATCAAGGAGAACTTGTATGTCAATTGAGATATTCTTACATAATAGGATCTTTATTATACATAACAAATGAAACTAGGCCTGATATTTCATATGCTGTGAGAATGTTTAGTAGATATACTCACAATCCAAGTAATGAACATTGGAGTGCTTTAGAAAAGATATTCAAATATCTTAAAGAATTAATTAATTATTTGTTATGTTATCAAGGTTACCCTAATATTATTGAAGGATATAGTGATACAAATTGGATAATGGATACCATAAATGTAAAATCTACTACTGGTTTCATAAAGATCTAAGAAACAAACCATAATCTCAAGAAACACTATGGAATCTGAGCTTATAGCTTTAGATACTACTTGTAAAGAAGCTAAATGAATTAAGAATTTTTTGTTTGAAATACCTATTATAGATAAAAGCTTGTTTTCTATTCTAATACATTGCAATTGTAAGACTATTATAGATTTGGTAAAGCAATCTTATACAAACAAGAAAATAAATAGGCATATTAGAGTGAGATATAAGTTAGTGAAAACCTCATTGAGAATATTGTTATTAATTTGAATTTTGTAAAATCAAAGTTGAATATAGCTGATCAATTAACAAAAAGGCTTTCGAGAAAAGCTATCTTAGAATTGTTAAGGGGGATAGGCCTAAGCTCACAAAGGAAGTCATCTAGAGAGGTAACCTAACCTGTATGATTGGAAAACCCATGAAGAAGGTTCAATGGGTAGGAACAATCCATACTGCATGACTTTTTAGCACTAATATTATAAACATATTCTAGAGGAGATATGCATTTACTCATCCCTATGGCAAAGTGCTAGTTTGTGACGTTAAGAAAGGGTATTTACCTTAAATGAATCCAAGGCGAGCATACTCTTATAAGGTATAGGTCACATATACCTTTGAAGGATTCACTTAAGTGAGAGTCGTCGTGAGGCCACGACCGTGAAAATTAAACTGTTCTCTAAAAACTCTCATAAGAATCAAGATATGAGTGCATGGCCATTAATAGCACTAACCCATTAAAACCAAGTTTTTGTTGCTATTATGTGTGTGGTAATTGAAGTTTGGTCAAAGGAACTGATTTCAAGACATAGTTCACTCTAGCTTCTCAAATGAATGTTACCAACACTAAGTGTAAATTCAAGTTCAAAAGGCACTTACAACGATTACATAATAGAAATGTTGCAATATATATATATATATATATGCGTGTGTTCATGTATTTTAAAGTTTTAAAACCTTTGCTGGGGATTGTTGGAGATAAAACTTTTAAAACTTCGTAATATTAAATTTTTATAACAATGTTTGAAATTAGAAAAGTTTGATTCTCCTAATAAATTCCATGGAGGTTATGATTTCATATTTTAAATTTAAAATAAATAATAAATAGAGATTAAAGGTGTTAAAAGTTACAAATCTTTTAAATTTTAAATTAGGCTTTAATTTTTGTTTTAGTACCTAAAACTAAACACTACTATATAAAGGGTGTTACCTTTTTGTACATAAGATACTTAACCTTTTATTTTTTTCTCTCAAAAACTATATACATTATTTTCTTGCAATTACGATTATCAAAAACTTGGTATTTTGTTTTTGGTGATTGTGTTCATCAAAGAAGAGTGGCTTTGAGTTAAGGTTTTATTTTAAAATTGAAAAGATCCGTCAATATCTGCACAAGAAAATGACTTTTTGAATTTAAAACAACGCAACGCGTGACTCTCCCTCGAAGATCAGATTTTTTTTAAATAACTTTTTTTTGTTTGTTTATAAGTATATTGTTAATTGATAATTTCATAATTTACTTAAAGATCAATAGGAAAAAATAGTTAATTTTATTTAATATTTTTAACAACAACATAATTCTCGTCAGACAATTTAAGGAAAAAAAAATATATGATGATCATTATATTCATCATCAATCACGAGACTACTGTACGTTCAATCTGTCTTATTTTCTGTACAACCTTGCAAAGATTGTCCTTCCTCCCGTTGGCGGTATCTAGGTTGGTACAGACACTGGATACACGAGAAGACAGCTGATTAATTTCCATTCATAATATAATTAATTTTTAGGCAAAATGTTTCTGAAATTGTGGAAGTGTATATGATAATTATTTATCTAACTACTGGTCTAATGATAAAAGAGCTCACTTTTCTTTTTTCGTAAAATAAGTTTGTTATAATCGCATTTAAATAAATTTTTTTCTAATTGAAAGAGATTTCATCCAAATAAATTAGTGTTGATATACATCAAAATTTTGACTTAAATAAACACATACTTTTCCAAAACATTAACAATTATATGTAAATAAATACTTACTTAAATTAAGGCAAATATTTTTGAGTAAAAAAATTGAAGTTTTTACACATTTGAATAGATTTTTTTAAATTAGAATAAATTTTCACCGTATGATATGAGGTCGCATTTGGATATATTTTTTCAGAATGAAGATAAATTTTGTTTAAGTTAGGATTTAAATTACTTGTACATTAAAATTTTGACCTAAATAAGTATAAATTTTTTACAAAACGTGAAAGTTATGTACAATGAAATGCTCATCTAAATTAAAAAGTAAACCTTTTTAGTGACATCTTGGCTTGTACATTTCTATTTGAAAATTGTGTTCCAACTTTTGTACTAAAAATTTTAATTAAAATTATGTGTATAAATTTCAAGTAGTTGAAAAATGATGGTTTTCAGAATATTTTAGCTGTAAAATATTAAAATATTTCTTATTCTTTTTTGGTTAATATTTTAACCAAAAGTCCATGAAAATTTAGATAGACACGTAATAATGACACTTAGTAAATTTAAAAGGACACTTGATGATTGCAATTATTTTAAAATATTGAAATTATAAAATACTATTTTCTTTTATTATTAATATTTAAATCAAAGATTTACCAATGTCTAAATTCATACTTTTATAACCAAGTTCGAATTTAAATAAAGAAAAAAATTTTTCAAAATTAGAGATTTTTGTATGCAACTCATACACCAACAAAATGTAAGACGTAATTAGAAAATTAATTGAATTTATGATAGCTTTTATTTAAAGATTTTTAATCTCAGAATTTAAAATTCTAGTTAATTGGACTTTTTGGAATACTCTTATTTCAACAACTTCATGTGTACGAATTGTAACTTGCATCTAATTGATTGGATGTCTACCAACTTTTTTCTTTTGTGGAGCGTGACTACCTAATATTAATTCCATTTTATTATTATTATTATTATTATTATTATTATTATTATTATTATTATTATTATTATTATTATTAAAACTTCAAAAATATAACATGAGAAAAAGGACATATACACTCTTCAAGATTGGGTTAAAACCAGTTTATTATAATTTTTTTTAAATAAAAATTTTTAAAACAAACATTTTACAAGTAGTGTTTTTTATAATTTAGTTTTTTTTGGCAAAAATTTATTAATTATTTAATTGTGATAATTAATTTTTTAAAAAAAAAAATTATATAGTTATTTTAACAAAAAAAATTTTAAGACTATACTATGAGAAAATAATATGAAATCTTTAAGAAAAATAAGATTATTTTAAATAATTTAATATTCTATTATGAAAGGTTCAAAATTTAAATTTTTTCAATAAAAGAAGTACAACTTTTTTTAATTTTTAAAAATATTTCTCTTGTATCAACCAAAAAATATTTAAAAAATTAAAAAGAGATTTTAATTTTAAAAAAATTTTTTAGTTAATGAAAAAAATTAAACCAAAAGAGTGCGTAATACCCAACAAAACCCCATAAAAAAAAATATATACCTAAGGACACTCCTAATTGTGAGTGTTTTTGGTCTTTTATAATTTAAATTATTGTAAGATTCTAGAATAATTATATTCTACTCATATTTATTGATAAATATAAAATAATGCTCAAATGTTTCGTAAATTTACACCTCACTTTCAAAATTGTTAGTTTCTTTTTTTTATTATATAAAAATAGAACATTTTTCTCTGACAATTCAAAAAGATTTTAAATTACTGGGCATGTGCATAGATTAGTTGACCCTCATATGACCGGTTTACAATCCTTGATCTCCTTTACTTCATATTTTATTTTAATTCAAAACATGGTGTATTTTATTTAAATAATTGATATACTTGGTTATTCTAATAATTACAGACGCAGATAAATTTTAATTTATGGAAGTAAATTTTATGATTTGTTAGGATTAATTTTTTTTAAAATTATTTGATTAATTTGGTTTATGAAAAATTAAAAGAATAAGAAAATTAAATTAGAAAAGAAAAATACAACAAAAATTTTTTTAAAATGATTATAAAATAAAATATATTAAATATTTTAAAATATTTTATTTATATATTTGAAAAAATATATTTTTTTCATATTTAAATTAAATAAACACTCTCATAACGTATCATGTCCGAAAAAATATTAATCATATCCTTCGTTTAAAAGATAAGGGTTTTAACCATTATTACTAAAAAAATTAGTTTTTTTTTTAATATATTTATATTGAAAAGTCATGGAAGAATTAATATTCCACCAATCAAAGCTCGGCTGTATACATATATATAGCAGGTAGAAGTATAGTCATGTTGTTGGGATTCAAGAATAACCATTCATTTTATTTTTTTTTTTATTTACGTGGATAATACAACGATTGAGATGCTTAACCACCATTTCTTGCTTCCCTTAAATTGTTAACACACTGCTTACAAATAATTATTGAGTATATTTTTTGGCTACTTATCGGTACTACGGTTATATGTGACAAAGTTAGGATTAATATTTACTATTTAAGGATTAAAATATAAGAATTCAAATTTTACAAAGTTCAAGAAAAGAGATAAAATTTAAAAAATTAAATTGATAATTTTATTAAAAAATTTTAAATTTTTTGTAAAGCTTACAAGTGACTCTGACGTGGTTTTACTAATTAATTGTCTTGTTTTCTAAAAAAAATATTAATGTTATACATTCCTGTTATTTAACATTTTTATTAAATAGATAATGAACTAGACTATAAAATCGTGATGTAATTAATTACGCATATAAAATTCTTTCTAAAATAGGGAAACCCAATTGTCTTAAACAAGGTAATGGAATCTTTCGTGAGTAAAGAAAAACCAAATTGAATTTCGTTGCCAACAAATGAGAATTAAGAATCCATACTTATACTAGGCTTGTAAAAGTTATTATTATTATTATTATTATTATTATTATTATTATTATTATTATTATTATTATTATTATTATTATTATTATTATTATTATTATGTGGGTATGTACGATGCTGATGCATGAGTGATGTTGTTGTTCGGTTATCAAGTGGAGAATGTCCTTCCAAAATAACTATTATTTTAATCAGAAAGTTAGGAAAGGTAGGTGAGGATAACGATATTATGTTAACTAATTACATTTACTGTATAAGTAAGCAATCTAATTATTAAGCAACCATGTAAATCAATGATTGAGTTAAAATATATATGTAATTTTAATTTGTGACGCTAAAGATCAAACAAAGAACAGTTTTCTAAGAAAAGTGACAAGAACAAGTACATCAAAGGGATCATTACAACCTTAATTGGTCAAGATTTTTGCGAATCTAATCCAACTTTGTGGGTCAATTTTTATGACTTAATCATTTAACAGCCTTTAATTTATTAATTTATTTTTTTCAGGAAAAACATTGGTGGGAATGAGATTTTTCTCTAAAGATTTGGTGGTAGATAGATATTGTAATTCTGTCGTCCATCATGTGTTTATTAGAGAATGCAAGTTGAACTGGTTCATATTGAGTTGCAAATCAAGTGGGTTGGACCAAGCCCACACACGTAAATCTAGGAATTTGATGGATCCAAAACTCTAACGTGATAATTCTATTGTGTTTTGGATATAAAATTAAAACAATATTTGGTAATAATGATTTTAAGTGAAACCCACACATTTATTTATTAATGTTCCTTTATCCCAAAGCTATTGTGGTTTTTGAAGCCTATGGGAATATTTATTTTTTTATTTAAAGTTTGAAGATAATTATTTATGTGTAAAAGTCATTTTTTTAACTGATATTTAAATATTTGTAAAAAATATTTAAATATAATTATGTTAAAAATTTTAACTTAAATATGAATAAGCAAATGTCTAAATAATTTAATTTTTTTTGTTGAAACCTAAATCTCTTTTGTCTTGACTTCAAACAACAAAGTTTTTATATTTTGTTTGAAAGATGCTGAAATTTATCTACAAAACAAATAAGGTCAGAAAGGTAATCAGTTTGCCCTACGTATACACTCCGATACTTAAGTTATATGGTTTGCCTAGGAGGGAAAAGAAAATTTAACAGCGTTTTCACTAGGATTCCATGTACCTACCTCCACTTCTCGAGACCGGGGTTTTATAAATGCGGAAGGTAACTGTCTTTAACTATTTTTTCTGCCACATTTCACGTTCTCCCCATAATTGAAAGTGGAGAAAACGAGTAGTTAATGAAAAGAAAGTACGAAAAAATTTCCATTACCCATGTCGAGCTAGGTCGAGTGGTATTTTACTACCCGACCTGAGCCAGGTATCTTCATCACATTGGTTACAATGGATTTCGTTGACCTGAATGTGCTATTCAGTCTCAGAAGATTATCGAACATGAACACACGTTGTCAATGGTCTGACATATTTGTGCTCTGGTCTAACATATTTGTGCTCAAGTACTTTCCCCAACATCAGTCCCCCGAATCTCGAGTTAAAGACTATTTTACTAAAAACTATCTAATTAATTTTTATCCCGAGCACGAGGTTTTGCTTCATTTGTTCCGAGCTTGAGCATGTTGTTTCTCATTCGAAAGGCGCATGGTTGCACAGTTTTTAAGAGACGCGCTTCCTTGAGAAACATTCGGCAGTTACCCTTTCCATGACTACCTTTTAGTTATTCTAGAATTGGGCCATCTGGCATTGAACTATTGGGCCATTCTTGCAGTCGCCGCGCAGGTAGTTGCCTTGCATTTAATGCTATTGAGACAATCATTTGGACCCTTCATTTCGGACATATTAGATTAATCAGACTCGAGTATAAATGCATGACCTTCGCTTGTATCTTATTTTTTGGCTATTCTTTTCTTGCAAATGACTCCTTTGCTGCACATACGCTGCTTTCGACCCTTTGGGCTTTCTTCAACCTTGTTCAAGCCATATTTTTCGTCAAAAACTCCTTCTAATCAGTAAGTTTTTCTCTCATTTTCTTGTTTGTTCTCATTTACATTGCTGGCTTATTTGATTGCGTTTATTTGTTCTTGCTAGGTTTTATTTTTGCAAAATTGTGCGACTGCTTTGTAAAGCCTGTATGAGTGTTTCATTTAAGGGTGCTTTTAGAGTTTAATTTGTATACTAGGGCGTAGAAAGTGTTTATGTAAATACCTGTGAATCCATGCTGTAGCCCGGTAGAATTCTGTTCTGCTTTATTCTCAACTTGACTCAAGCTCGAGTCTAGAACTCTAGGCTTTCCTCTTAGTAACTCGAGCTATTTGCATGGCTTTAGGTTCGATGGATCACATCAACATCTCTTTATCATCCTCATCTAGCTAGTCCAGTACGAACTACGAGACTTAGAATAGGCGTCCCCCTTCTGTTAGGCACGACTACTTGATGATCTACGACGAAATTCCCTTTAAAATAGCAGCCCCCTTACAAATAGTTTACCCTAGCTTTAGGGCTAAGACTTCTAAGTTTGGACATAGTTTCCTCGAGACTAGGCAATTTGAGACTATTGTAATCTTTAATAGCTCTTCAGATGACATGCAGGGGAACATTGACCTTTAAGAAACCAGAGTTGGAGATCAGGATGTTCTCCTAAAACTAGATAGCACTCTAGGTAAATTGGCCTCTTCTGTTGGGGATGAGGCTGTTTTAGGTTGGGTAGTAAAGTTTAGGAATGTTGACACACTTAAGGAATCTTCCTCTAGGGTAGGGGATGGCAATGAAAGCCTTGAGGATGATATCCTTAATGTTGACTCTGAAACTATTGAGACCGAAGATGTTAGGAACATTTCTGACCCCGTCAGACAATTTAGAGCGTATGAGGCGGATTGGTTTGTTTTATCTGTAACCCATGCCAACCTCAAAGCTTAAAAAAGAATGTATCAGATTTCTAACGACATATATCTTAGGTTGCTCGAAGTGGATAAATTCCTGAGTGAACCTAAAGAAGGAGAAATAGCCTTTCACGAAAAGCTTTTCCACTTTGGGCTTAAGCTGCCTATTCAAAAATATTTCGCCCGCCTTTTTTACTTCTTCGATATTCCCCTATACCAATTGAACCTAAATGGCTGGTGGGTGTTAACTAGGCTCTATGTGATCTAAGCTATTATGGGAAATCCTCCTCCCATCGTTGAAAAAATTAGGTATGTTTATATGCTGAAAAAGAACCCTAAAAACAACCTCAAATTTTATTATCTTCAGTCTCGGCCTTAGACCACCGAAATAGTAACTACCTCCTTGACTTGTAATAAGGATTGGGAACACAAATGGTTTTTCATGAGGAAAAATTAGAGTCAATCTTTAAAACACGTGGGTATGGGTGGTTGCGTACCCACTGCTTTTAATCAAAAAGGTAGTCTCAGCTCATATTTTGGTTTTTATCTTATTGTTTTCTACTAATCTGACCAGTGATTTATCTCACCCCCCCCCCCCCCCCCCCCCCCCCCCCCCCCCCCCCCTTTCTTTTGTAGTTGACTTATGAAAAAAAGCTCCTCCGCTTGCCGACGCTGCATTAGAGAGAATTTTTGCCAGTAGAGTTACTGCTAGTGACTAGAGAAATCTTCTTTCTTCCGATTCTTTAATGGGTTCAAGCTTAGTCGTGTCCACTTCAATTCGGGGAGAACTTCTTGCAACTAAAAAAGAAGCAAAAATCGAAAAAAGTGAGTACTTTGAATCCAGACCTTAATTTCATACCCATCAACTTCCAAACTGCTTTATTATTATTAGAATTTTTTTTTTATGCAGAGACGATGGCTTCAAAACAGTAGGGGAGATGCTCTGTTATAGGAAAAAATGCCTTAAGCAACCTACAAGCACTGCTAGAGAAATCCAAACGAGCGGAAAAAAAGATGGGCTCAGGCCCCAGTCAGGCTTCCAAGAATCTTTTACTTGAACAAACCAAGAAAACCCCTGCCAAGCTCGGCTTAAAAGATAAAGGGAAGTGTCTAGCGTTGATCCTAGAGAAAGGGCTTGAAGTCCCCCTAAAGAGGCCTACAAATTAGATCGAAAAGAATGGGGAATCAACTGATTCATAGCCTTAAAGCAGCGAAAGCGCTCGATCGCAGGCTTGGATAAAAGCACCTTAAAGAGGGCATTCAAGCTGTTTCCTGAGGACTTCCTCGAAAATAAGCGAATGGATTATGATCATCTAACCCCAACCATGAGTGAACTCGGGGCATTCATCTCCCCTACCATCGAAGAAGCTATTAAAACTAAGCTAACAGAGAATGTGTTATACCTTCTCCATAAATGGGCTTGTCAGGATTAATTTTCATTCCCCTTCTTCTCTTTTTCATATTATCTGCCTCTTTGTCTCTAAAGCAATTTCCTTTCCTCGCAACTCGTTCACAACCTGTCCCTTCACAAGGAGAGAGCCAAAAGGAATTCTTCTATTGTTGCCCTGACTTAAGAGACGATCTTCAAGCTCAAAGTAGAGAATGATGAACTGTTGAGAGAAGCCACGGAAATTGAGAAGAATTAAGAGCACTCCTAAACCCAACTATTCAAAGAAAGGAAGAAATGAGATATGGAGCGTTCCCAGCACGAGTCCATAATTTCCAACTTGATGGCTTGTAAGGCTGAGTTAGAGAGTAAGTTAGTTAGTGTAGATGATCGTATTTAGAAGGCCAAGGACGACAAAGTCGATAAAGGCGTGAACACTATCTACAAAATCATCCACTTTTCCGACCAAAGTTACAGCATTTCTTACATCTACGATGCTCTGAGTCTTAATCCTCCTAAGGTGGACTCCTCTAAGGCCGAGTCTCTTGATGTAGAAGCCATTGCGGAAGAAATTCCCGTAGCCAGTGGTCAGGGAAACGTTCCACCAGACACCCAACAGCAACCTCATTGTCCTCATGCGTCTATGACGACTCAGAATCCTCTGGGTGCTGGAGCTGCTGGCCAGCCTAATTTTGAAACCATTGCCTCCTCATAAAATAATTATGTTATGTAGTAGACATACTCTCATCTTGTATCTAATGTAACTATCCAATTTTAATGAAAAATCTATTAATTTCATCTTTGAACTTATCTCTTTATTTAACTTTTATTTGAATGATCGGCTTCTAGTAACTAAATGATGTATAAGATCTTTCATCATAGTTCTTAGTAAGCATCTCTCTGCATGCAAAAACTTATAAGTGAAAATTTTTTATGTATGAAAGTCTCCTTAATACCTGCATATACGAGAATAGCTGACTTGATTGCGATAACTTTAATCGGTATTTGTTTGATCATCACACGTAATCACTTTCCTGCAACTGTTGCACGGTTAACTTTGAGTTAAAATGCAGTTGCTACACCAAGTTGGTTTTTTGTTAATTTGATGCTGTTCAACCTCTTTAGATCCATGTTTGATCTACAATTATTGTTAATGACTTCGAATCGATACTTTGTGAATTCGAAACTGATCTCTTACATTAGTATTTTCTTGATTTGAAGAGATTTTATTGTCTTTTTTAGATTGGAATTTTGCTGATCTATGGCCGATTTGGTCAATTGGTATTTTATTGACCATCATATCTGTGTGACCCAAATTGGTATTTTCTCGACTTAAGATCGAGACGGATAGCAACCTCATTGCTCGTTAGGTTAAAAAAATTGCGTAAGTGCAGAAAGTCGAATTTTATTGGTATATTTACAACCAGACTATATTACTATGATAAAGGACAGTAGACCTTCAGCATTGCCGCATTCTATAATTTCTTCACTTCCCTTCCATCAGGGTATTACAATTTATATACACCTGACTTTACAGCCCTAATGATCTTGTAGAGTCTCTCCCATTTTACTTTCAAGACTCCTTCTCCGAGCTTTTTTATGTTTAAGGTGACCCGTCTTAGGACTAAGTCACCTTCTCTGAATGTCATAGAACGAACCCTTTGGTTTTTAGTAAGGCCTAATCTCTCTTTGCCTCAAGCAGATCCAAGTCATTCCGCATGTTTTTTTCATTCCGAGCTTCATTGAAATGGCTGACTCGGAGTGTTGGGACGTTAACTTTCATTGGTGTAACTGTTTCGAAACCGAATGCCAGTAAAAAAAGTATTTCACTAGTAGCAATTTTCATCTACCCATACTCTCTTATGATCACTTAGCTTCTTCTTCAGAGTCTTCTTTATGATCTTATTCACAGCCTTTACCTGGCCATTAGATTTCGAATGGCTTTTCCAGTGAGTAGTGGCCCAATCAAATCTAATCTCTACTGGGCGAAAGGCTAGGGGTTAAGTAATGTGCTCAGCTTTTCAAGCAGCTGTTTTGGCACGTTGCCATGGAACTGACAACTTTGGCATGATTTGGTGACTTAAGTCGTATCTTGGTACAACATTGGCCAGTAGTACCCTCGTCTTATGATTTCTCCATAATCACCGCATATTCCCATACAGGTTTCTTTGAGTACATAATCTGCTTTCAATAGTGACAAATATCGCAGATATGGTAGCCTATATCCTCTGTTGTAGAGTACCCTGTCTATGATGAGATATCTGGCCAACTTATTCTTGACTCTTCTTACCTCTTCTTTGTCACTAAGCAATTCACCCCTTTGCAGATAATCTCAAATTGGATCCATCCAAGTTCGCTCTATACTGTACTCTATACTGACTCTTCTTACCTCCTCCTTGCATGTTTGAAGTATCATCAATATACAAATGCTATGTAAGCTCGTGTGAGGCTTCTAAGCTCTAGGTACCCGCAGCTTCCCCGACTTCACATATTACACAATTTTCTATAATAAACTGCTCCGCAATAAAATTTACTAGAGCCTGGACCTTTATTATCTTACGTGACTTAAAATTAATATCGAATTCGCTAAACTCCACAGTCCATTTCACCAATCATTTAGAAAGGTCTGGTTTGTGGAGAATTTGGCTTAACGGCTGGTCCATTAATACCATTACCCGGTGTGTTTGAAAGTATGGTCATAATTTCCTAGCGGCCACCACAAGTGCAAGGGTTAACTTCTTGAGGGTGAATACCTAGTCTCCGCATCTAGTAATGACTTGCTGATATAATATATTGGTCTGTGGACCTTGTCATAATCTTCCTTGACTAATACCAAGCTGACTGCATGGTTAAAGACAGTTAGATACAAGTAAAGGATATTTCCGATTTGTGGGCTAATTAGACATGGAGGACTTGCCAAATAGTGAATTAGCTTTTCGAAGCCTTGGTCGCACTCATTCGTCCACCACATATTCATCCCTTTCTTCATAAGCTGAAAAAACTAAAAACATTTATTGATGGCCTTCGAAATAAATCTGTTGAGGGCTGCCAATTTCCCACTTAGCCTCTATAACTCTTTCAGCATAGAAGATGGCTTCATGTCCAAGATTACTTTGATTTTTTAAGGGTTGGCCTCAATTTCTCTTTCGCTAACCACAAACCCCATAAACTTTCCTGAACTTACTCCAAAAGCGCATTTCTCTGGGTTCAGCTTCATCTTATATTTTTTTAGGAGCAAAACGATCTCCTCCAAATGTCGCAAATGTCGAAAGTGGTCATCCATACTCATAAACTTTGTAATCATGTCGTCCACATATACTTCTATCATTTTCCCAATCAAGAGTTTGAACACTCAATTCACTAGTTTTTGAAATGTGGCCCTGGCATTTTTCATTTCAAAGGGCATTACGTTGTAGCAATACAGCCCTTGGTCAGTGATAAAAGCGATTTTTTCCTGATCAGCCTCATACATTTTAATCTGATTATAACCCAAGAAAGCGTCTATAAAACTCAAAATCCTATAAACCGCCGTCGCATCAACTAACTATTCAATTCTCGGAAACAAGAATTCATTCTTGGGACACGCCTTGTTCAGGTCAGTAAAATCTACACACATTCTCCATTTCCCACTCGACTTCTTCACCATGACCACATTGGCGATCCATTCCAGGTATTGGACCTCTCTGATAAAACCAACCCTTAAAAGTTTATCAATCTCTACCTTAATCACTTCCCTCCTTTCGTAGTTAAATACTCTTCACAAGTTTGAAGGCAGGATTCATTGCAAGGTGATAGGATATTATCCAAAGGTCGATGCTGGGCATATCATCATGTGTCCATATGAAGACGTCTGTACATTTTCTCAAGAATCCTCTTATCTTCCTTTTCTTATCCTCTAGTAGCCGAGACCTAATTTTAGTCATCTTCTGAAAATTCTTCAGATCTAAAACCACTTCCTCCAATTGCTCCACAGGCTTAGCTATAGAACTACTACCCTGCTGGGCAGATCTTGACTTCATCTGTTGTAAGATTCTCTCCTGCTTTTAAGCTTTATTGCTATCATCCATCGCCTTTATATTTCGGGTGACAGCACAATATGTTTACCTTGAGGAGATTGTGAAGCAACTCCTGGCTTGTTTCTGATCTCTTCATACTACACCGATTTCTTCTCTAGCTCAGAACTTGAGATTCAAGTAATGGATGCTTTCTACCGCTTTAATTAATCTTAGGAACGACATTCCTAAGATTATAGAATACGGCAGCTTCAAATCACCATGGTGGTCTTCTAGTACGGTGGGCTCTCCATAGTAACTGGCAACTACACTGTACCAATAGGGAGCGTGTAGGATTCTGCAAATCCATACAAAGCAGTGTCAACTGAACCTACTTTAGATCCTTGATGTTCAACGAATCTAAGGTATCTCTAGAAATTACGTTAGCCAAGCTTCTAGTATTTATTAAAATCCTGCTAACTTCAGTCGGCCCAACTCTCAGCGTGACCACTAAGGCATCATTATGTGGGTAACTTACTCTTACCTCGTCTTCATCTATAAACATGATTGATATGGTAGCTATTTAGGGCTTCTTTTTTGCCTACATATTCATAACATAGGCATTGGCGGCCGAATTCGGCAAGAAATATTTTAAGTAATTTTTCCTGACTTTATTCGAGTTCCCCGACAAGATTGGCCCTCTTGAGATTACTAAACTCCTTCATTTCAAGTCCTTATCCGAGCTTTCCTTATTGGCCTGACTTACCCTTTCTTGCAAATGGTCTACATACCGATCAAGATATCTATTTCTGACTAACATCTCAATTTGCTCCTTCAAATCCAAGCATTCATTAGTCGTGTGCCAATGGTCCTAATGGAATGCACATACCCTGTCCTTATGCCTTTTCGCCGAATTCATTTTTAGTGATCGAGGATCCAAGACTAATAACCCTAAATCTTTGATTTCCTTGTAAATGTCAGCCAAAAACAAATTTAACGGCGTAAACTTCTGCTTATCTTGCACCTATGTGACTCTCTTCGTCCCTTCCTTCGCCTCAGACGGGAGTTTGTCTTTCTCGGGTGCTTTACCACCTAGACCATCAACTTTTAGCCTCTGGTAATCCTGCTCCCTTCTTAGCCCAAACCTTCTATCACATGAGCTTTCCCTTTTCCTTACTTCTGCCAGCTAGGTGCTTGGTCCTTCACAAGACCCATTTGCCCTTTCTTTTTTCTATTTGAGAATAACTTGATCTTCTTTTTGGTTCTCATCTAATATCTCTTTCCGAGTCTACTCAAAAGTTGTCACATTGTTTTTATGGATTGCATACCATGTTCTCTCTATATGTAACCTTTTTATCAATCCTTCCAATGCCAAAGAGTGATTAAAAGCTCCCAACTTTATGACTTCATCATGGTACCTCTTAGCAAAACCCTTAAACTCTCTCCCCGACCTTACCTCAATATCAGCAGTGAACTCATATTTTGGTGAATGGATGTTGCTTCTTTGAATTCATTGGTGAACAAGTCACATAGTTGAGTAAAACTTCCGAACGAATCTAGCTTCAGATTTCTAAACCATTTTCAGCCTTGTCCTTTCAGCGTTAAGGGAAAGGGTCGGCACATTTGGAGTTCAGTTAAACCTTGAATATGCATCATTTCCTTAAAGAGCTTTACATTCGAAACCAAGTCAAATGTTCCTGTATATGGGGTAATTTATGACATCTTGAATTTTCGAAGGAGGGCCAAATCTTGGACCTCTCTCGTGAAGGGAGATCCAAGGCTCACTCCCACTTCAACTCTCCCTTATTCATTCTGCTTCTTCTTTGCCTCCAATTCCTTTAACAAATCTTTGAGGCACTCCTCAATTTCTCGTCTGTTTATTGCCTAAGGAGCACAATTTTCGCCTTGCAATTCCTCCAACTTCATGTCCTATTTGGCCTCAAGTAAGTTTATACACATCGAGGCTTCCTTTTCCTTCTGTCTTTTTGGTTCAAGTACAAGCGCAAACTCTGCTCGGTGATGCGCTTTGAATTGTTCTCATGGGCATGGTTGTTATGTAAGAACTGTGTGATCGAATTCTCCCGTATAGTAGCAGGCACATTAAGACCTGAGTTACGCCATTTTTTGCGAAATGATTGCTTTACTGCCTTTCTTTTCCCTTTTTGGGATGCGATGTACCTTTTCCTTCTCAAAGGCTCAACTTTTAACAAGTCATGGTTGTCGCCATTGCCTTTAGAGCCTAATCTCCGGGAACCACCATCCCCTTTCTCGTGTTGAGACTTTAGCACACTACTTTCTTCATGCTCCATCGACGCATCATTTCCTGTGGGCTTTCCTACTCCTTACTTCAACATTTATTTCAATTCTTCTAACTCCTTTTGCAGAACCACCATCGTATTCTCCAATCTCACCATTTTCTTATCTTTCTCTACATGTAATCGACAGTTATCTTTAAGCTCTTGTCGCAGCCAATTTGCTTCACTTGGATCAAGTGGAAGCATTGCTTAACTAGGTGGCTGCGGTTCTGAATTAGTTCACAAGTTGGATTCCTCCTGGTTCAAGATTTCTTGACATTCCTCCTCGTACAAACAAAAGTTCCTGAAATCATCCTACAACAGAACTCTCTTTGTCATGCGTGGTCTCAATGAATGATGTTTGTCCTTTGCGGCCATCTTAAGTTCAACCTTCGAGATTCTGCAATTAACCTTCTGCTCGATTCCCACAGACGGCGTCAGTTGTTGAAGCCTAAATCTTTTTTGTCTTGACTTCAAAGAAGAAAGTTCTTATATTTTAGTTGGGAGATGCTGAAATTTGCCTGCAAAACAAATAAGGTCAAAGGGATAGCCGACTTGCTCAGCGTATACACTCGAATGCTTAAATCAGATGGTTTACTTAAGAGGGAAAAGCAAAATTTAACAGCATTTTCGTTAGGATTCCATGTACTTACCTCCCTTTCTCGAGGCCAGGGTTTTATAGATGCAGAGGGTAACTATTTTTACCTATTTTTTCGGCCACGTTTCACATTCTCCCCTTGATTGAAAGTGGGGAAAATGAGTGGTTAGTGGAGCAAAATTTCCATTACCCACGTCGAGCCAGGTCTGGTGGTATTTTACACCTGACCTAAGCTAGCTATCTTCATCACGTCGGTTATAAAATTTCGCTGACCTTAATGTACTATTCAGTCTCAGGAGATTATCAGACCTGACCACACGCTGTCAATGGTCTGACATATTTGTGCTCTGATCTAACATATTTGTGCTCAAATACTTTTCCCAACATTTTTCATTTTTTTAAAAATATTCTTATTTTACCAATTTATTTACTAAAAAAATTAAAATTCTAATTAACTATTTTAAACTTATTTTTTCTCTATTGTGCGTTCTCTTTACTTATCTTCTTATTTCTACATAATTTATATTTTAATTATTACAATTATTTTGTATATTTACATTATTACAACTAAATTATAATATGACTTATTATTTTTATTAATCTTTATATCTTCGATTAAAAATTATTTTGTTTAAAATCATATATCAAATAAATAAATAATGTACATACTAATATAATTTATTAATTTTTTATCTATTATTGTGTTAATATAATCAAAATTATTATAAATATAAGTATATTATTTAAAAGAATATATATGTTAAAATATCAATTTTCAAACTTTTTATTTTATTAAAATAAATAATTTAATACTTATTTTTAAATATTTTAAAATAAAAAAATAAATATATAATTCAAATTTAAATTTAAATTAAATTCAGATTCTGTCATATTTAAAATTCAGAAAAAAAAAACACTAAACAACACTTGAAATTGAAGTGTATTAAAAGGTGGGTTGTTACTAAACTAGAATTAGGAAGGCCTTATCACAATAATCCTTAAATTTGATCCTAGGCCTAAGTCAGTTGGGCCAACCCAATCCAATCCCCTTGGCAGTAGCCCATTTTACTTGGGTTTCGTAATTTCCGTTGCGCCTGACTAAAAAATCCACATACATCCACCAAAATCACGTCGGCCACCAGCTGTCGATGAGATGGACTGTGTGACCAGATCAGAGCATAATTTTGTCAACGCTAAAAGAACGACCGCGGCGCACTCAATAATTTTGTCGCTGAGATGGACTTGAACAGCACTGGCGCCTTTAATCTAGAGTCTAGACTCGAAATTAAAAAAAATAATAAATAAAAAAGAAAATGTAGATATTTTTAATGATTTCTCCACTCTACAGTAACTAAAGCCTCGTTTCAAATTTCAAAATGAAAATAAATAATAATAATATATTAAATTAATTAAATGAGATATACTAAAGGGAAAGTTGCTCCCACTAGATATTCACTTTTTGTTTCCATCGTCTAATATACTAAAAACTTAAGTTGTAGGATTGAAGTCGAGAAATTTGATGGCCGGGTAAGCGTCAGCGCTCCATTATCTGCTATAAGGATCGTTAGTTGTCGTTTTGTTTTAACTTCTAGCTGTGATTTCAATGTCCGATTTGTTCGCGTGTTTATGTATTTATTTTCTAGTTCAATCTGTGCTTGATACGATGAAAGAAGAAAACAGGACAGTTAGATTGAGTGTTGTCTTGTCTTAAGTTCATTAATCAATTTGTATATTTTATTTTGTACTTTATTTTTTTTTCTCTGAAAATTTATGATTGACCACTTCGATTTATTGAAGTTTATGTATTTGAGTGCTGTAAGTTATGTGGATTTGAAGTGATTTACTTTGCTAAATGTGTGGTGAATGATGGTGTTGATGATTGCATCGAAGTGAAAACTTATAATGTGGTTGGATTGATCATGTTATTCTACAGACTTGTGGTTTGTTTTGAGAAAGTTATTAATTCCATGCATGTTTTACACACAAAGTTATGATTTTTGAGAAGCTTGGGGTAAACAAGAGTCGAAGATGAAACAAAAATCAACGTAAAGATGTCAAATGTGTTTGGCAACTAAATCATATGATATTGTTCATTATTACGATTGCTTTTTATCCAATTTTGATCGATGGGTTCAAGTAATTGTCTTTGGTATACATCCGGGTACCTCAGATAAACCGAAATAGATCATGACACTCACACACGAAGCAATATGGTACTTTTAATATCTGATTATCTCGTTTAGTGTGGATTTTTTACTCCAAGAATGTTTATCTTCTGCAGACCATCATGGTTGGTGGATGGTAACAGAATTGCAACAAAAATCAAAAGTGCATCTGGTACATGTGATCCAGAGAGAGTTAAATGGCAAAGCAACCCAACAAAAGCCTGTCCCAATTGCCACCATGTTATTGACAACAGTGATGTATATTTCTTGCTTTTATATGTGTTCAATTATTTATCAGTTCTATTCACAATTAACTGAATCATGATAGTGTATTAAAATTATGAATAAACATTTTGGTATTAGGGAATGCATATAGTAAATGCATACTCTATTCATTATTGGCTGAATTAAGAATAGTTTGATTGAATAATTTGCTTCCATCTGTACATTTGCTTGTTAAGCTTTCCATCTGTGGTACTAGTATTGGTGAAAGAAATCTTAAAGAAGGAAAAAGTTTGTATTGGTGTCACTATCACTCCTTAACTAAGGTTTATCTGGACTAGGGTGAAGTTCTCCGTCTCAAGTAAAGTGAAATATTTCTGTTTGTAGGTAATAAGTGAACAATAGTTATTACAATTGTGAGTTTAGAATGATGCTATTCCCTTATTTTGTATCCATTTGAGAAAAACTCAAGCATGTTGCCTCAAGCTGTGCTCAGTTCCTTGATCCAATGTCCAATCAAAGCGAAATAATATATTCATTGAATGCTTTTGGAATATGAGTGATGTTCTCATAGATATTGATTAGGGAAATTGTATAAGCTTCACTGCATAGTTGGTGTGCAGGATTAAGGAATACCTATATGAAATAAGTTTTGTGCAGGGGAGAGAATACAAGTAGATCTGTGAATAATGACAATGAGATTGAAGCCTTATCGCATAGGCCTCCATGCAAATGTATGGAGGTGTTTTATGTCTTCACTTCGAAATCAGGCTGGGGGTTTAAATGAGAGGGAGAGCTGCTTCTCAATATGCTTCCCAGCTATAGGACCAGAAAAGATAACAAGAGTGATGAACGATGGCTTACAAATAGTATTTGAGTGTTGTTACTAGTATGGGAACCTAGTTTGAAGATATTTTTATGGATAAAAAAATTAAAAATATCCACCAGAAAGACTAATTGAGTTCTTGACAATGTACAGGATATTATTTTCTTTTAGTGGTTTTTGTTTTACTTATTTATCTTGCTTTTTTGGTGTAACCATTTGTAGTATGTCACCTGTAGATCTTGTATGGTAAGTAGTTATCTGCCTTGGTACTGGGCCATAGTTTTTCGAAAACACTACAGAGTTGAAGTTCTTGCAGGCATTCCAAAAGTGCTATTTTCTTGCTTCATTTTTCCCGTTTCTTTCTTCAGGTCAGAACCTAATTTGTTAGTTGTAGGACTTTTAATTCTTTCATTGGAACTAAAAGTATTTATTTATTATGTTAGAATTTTGTTATTACATAGCTTCCTTTTAAGATACCATATTAACTTGATGGTTTTGATGTCCCCATATCAACTGCTATATGTTGATTTCTCATGTGTTGTTTGTTTGTGCTTCAAGTTTGGTATGTTAATGTAACCATCAGAGCCTTCTAGTGCAGTTTCTAATCCATTGACTTTGTAATAATATTTAATCGCATATGAGATTCTATAGCAAGAGCAAAGTATGCTACTAACCTAAGCATAATATTGATTCATGGACTTTGTAATAATATTTCATCGCATATGATATTCTATAGGAAGAGCAAAGTATGCTACTAACCTAAGCATAATATTGATTCATGGATATAATTTTTTCTAAGATAATTTCTTTATTCCCTTGGAAGAGTAAATTTGTCTGTACCATCTATAATCTTTTACCTGTGACTTGTCTCTTTTATGGATTTCAAAACGTAACATCTTTAATCAAGTTATATTGGGAGAGCAAAGCTTGATTCAGGACTTTTAGTGTATATCACTGTCTATACTAAACTAATTCACTAAGCATGACGAAGATTTAGCGTTATATCACATTACTTTTTATGATCTGCAAAATTTGTCCCATGCTTGGGTTTGAATGTTATGACTTTCCTTGTTCTGCAAAATGTTATTTCACTGAGTTGCATGAGGCTTGGGCATTTGTTATGTGCAAGTAGAACCAGTGAAATTTGCTGCTTTTAAATATTTGACCACTTACTGTGGGTGCAATACGATTGCTTCAAGCTAATCCATCTGAATGATCCTCACATGATCTTGAGCAAGCAATAATACCAGGTTTATCACAGAACTAGGAGATGATGGATTAACAAAATTTCTCAAATTACAACATCGAATTGATTCCAATGATTTTAGCTGTAAGCTAAGACTATGATTTTAATTAATTGCAAAATCTGAAGAGATTTTGAAATCTTGAGCATCAGAGCACAAAACATGATGTTTGGGTTTTCTATGATTTAAATTTTTTTAAAAATTGTATTTGAGCTCTTTAATCTCAAAACCGATTTGTTAATACATAAAGCATTTAAGACTGGTTCGTTAGCAGGTTGCTCGAGAGTGGCCGGGATTACCTTGTGGTGTGAAATTTGATCCATCTGATCAAGAGATTGTATGGCATTTACTTGCTAAAGCTGGTATGGGAGGTTTGAAACCCCATCCATTTATTGATGAGTTCATTCCAACTGTTAATCAAGATGATGGAATCTGTTACACACATCCTCAAAATTTGCCAGGTTGGTAATGAGTTAACCTCATGTTTTACTTTGATCTTTAATTCTCTTCAATTTGAATTTTAATTTAAAAAATGAAACATTTTAGGTGTCAAGCAAGATGGAAGTGTGGCTCACTTCTTTCATAGAGCTATCAAGGCTTACAATACTGGAACACGAAAGCGTCGAAAAATCCACGGCGATGATTTTGGTGATGTGCGTTGGCACAAGACTGGCAGAACTAAACCAGTGAATTTGGATGGAGTTCAAAAAGCATGTAAGAAGATTATGGTGCTCTATGTGAGCATGGTCAGAGGTGGGAAAGCTGAGAAGACTAATTGGGTGATGCACCAGTATCACCTAGGAACAGATGAAGATGAAAAGGAAGGGGAGTATGTTATATCTAAAATATTTTATCAGCAGCAACAGGCCAAACAAGGTGATAAAGTTGAACAAGATATTCCTGAAAGCACTAATGTCGTGATCCCAAAAGTAGATCCAGTTACTCCCAAGTCAGTGACTCCTGACCCTCCTCGTCCTGAGAGGCATCCTGATTTTGAACTAAGACAAGAGTCTCCTAGTACTTGCATAGATCCATTTAATCAGGTACAATTTGCTCTCCAACTCAGATTGAAGGGTTCAAATCTTGGAGCATTTCTTCAGATACAGTGTGCTGCATTAAATAACGATAACAATTTACTTGACAAAAATTAAAAAAGATAAAAGTAGCATCCTATCTTCTCTTTACATTTATATATGTCCTCTTTTCGAAAGAGAATCTGACAATTCCTTTTCATTGCTCCTTTTTTTTTTTTTTTTTAAAATGAAAGCAACCTGAGACAAGTTGTGTGGAAGAAGAGGTTCAACCTAACTGTGAAAATTCCAGTTATGATAATCAACTCACAGAAAATCATGCTAATCACATGGTAGATAATAATGATAATCATGTGGAAGAAGACCATAAATGGTGGGATAGTGAATCACAGAATCTGTTGGATTCACAACAACTTGTGGAAGGGCTGTCTCTATGTGACGAGCTCCTTCAGAGTCAGTCTCCAAATAGGGATGGAAATGGGAATGATGGAACCTTAAAGGGGAAACCTTGTCTTTCTGATTATGCTCAGTTAGGTCCTGATGATTTGAAGAAGGATTTGGAAGAGTGTCAAAATCTAGTCCTTGATCCAGCAAACATAGAACTTGATACACCTCCAGAATTTCGACTGAGCCAGCTTGTATGTTTCCTTCTCTTCCATTTCAGTATAGCTTTCATTGAATTTACTGAACTCTCTTTATTATCCTCCAGTTTTCTATGATTATGATGCATCATTTGCATTTTCTTTTTAGGAATTTGGTTCGCAGGACAGCTTCATTGCATGGGGTGGAAGTAGGTGATTGACTAAATTCGTGAATACCCAGTGGTCATTTTTGCCAGAATTCGGCCCTTTAAAGTTTCCTCGGATCACTTTTGAAACTGTAATTTTTTGTTAGACACCCAAACTATTAGCAATGGTGGCATAGTTACTCGGTAATGATATCTTTTGCCAGGGGAACTACTGTTTAAACAACCTTACTGTAATTTATCATATTTGAGACTAGAACATGATCATGTCTTTTGGCATGATTTCTAAAGCTTTGTATGAACCGAACAATGTATATCTGTTAACAACTTAAATACCCTGTAAGCTATCATCTAGTTTGCTGTAACAGCTTCATTCCAGATAATAGGACGCATACAATCGTGTGGTCTGATTGTACCTACATCCGTTTTAAAACTAATGTTGAAATTTTTGAGGTGGCTCTTGATTGTCTTTGGGTTTGAACCTTTATATCATTTAGTGATCTAGAAAAGTAATGCCATTATGAATTAGGTTCACCTTGGACCTTCTTTTGTATCTTTGACATAGCAACTTGACAAAGCATTTTAGTCCTAGCTAGTCTGGCAATTTTCTTCATTTTGACCATTTTTGTTTTGAAGGATAATCAAAAAAAAAAACAAAATATCGTGGGATACAACTCGTGACAATGAAGTAAATACCGTGTGGACCATTCTAAAGTAGTGAGAGAATTGATTTTCGGATGCTATGTCAGAAGTGGAACAAACATAAAAGAATTCGATGGAATGAGCATATAGGAGTGGCTAGCGCCGATTAATCAGAGAATGGGAACGTTCATGAACTTAGAAAGCCTTACAGATCATACAAGCCGGCTGATAATGAGCATATTAAAAGTTTCCCAGATGTACCTAGGAAGCAGCATGATTGGTTGTGGGGAAGCTAGGTTAAGACCCATCCTGTTCTTGCTTGGAATTGTGATGTTTTTATTTCATGTTTCGAAACCCATGTTTTCATCAACACCTCAATACTAAAAGAAGCCTTAAACTTCGCTGGCAATTTGGCAGGATGTTTGAAGGGTAAGAGCACATTGCTGCTGCTGCTGCTGCTGCTGCTGTTGGTGGTATAGGAGTAGGGTACTCCTTCGGTGTACAACACAAAACTGACCTAGTTTTTCCTTCCAGGTAGAAGACATGGAAACTGGACCACTATTTGCTGTTACACGGTTCAATGCAACAAGACTTAGCCTCTCTCTCTCTCTCTCTCTCTCCCCCTTTCCCTCTTTTCATTCCAAAGATGCAATTAAAGCACAGATAGGGCCACAACATCCTGTCCATTTTGCCTTCAACTTACAATAACTTTCTTATAAGATAAATATGTAATTGTTTTTCTATTAATATTACATCAATATATACCCAATTAAAATTTAAAAAATTGGAAGCCTATTCCATTAAATTTGCACAAAAGCACAATTATAATTGTATGATATTATGCTTGTCCAATTGTCATTATTTAGGTGGGAACTGTTCCATTCCATGCATGCATGCATCCCATACGATATCAATTAATTAACTTATAACTTCTAATTTCATTATTTTAAACGTTTATCATGTTTAATCTCATTCATCCACAAAATATTATAACATAATCAATCGTTTTAATCTTCGTTTCTCTGATGGTCGGGTCGGAATCTTTCAAAACCTTGATAATTAAAAACAGAAAACATGTTTTCTACAACTATTAATCACCTAACCTTAACTGCCAAGCTACTCTGTTGTCCGAAGCAAAATACATTAAAAGATGGTATTCTGACTTATAAACACAATATTAGTCTATACTTGTGCATAATGTTGAGTAGACAGAAATTTGTAAATCAGATTCTAGAAGTGTTCTAACAACAGAGCACTAAATTATGTGCTCAAAATTTATATTTATATTAAATGTGGCAAACCCACATCTAATAACTTACACATAACAAAATAATTTTAACAAACTTCACAATTAAATTCACGGGGTCCTTCTAGATAATAATTTTGCTCAGTTTGTAAAGAACAAGAAAGTTCTGTTGACTCCTCAATTATTTATTATATGACTTTTTATTTTTATTTTTATTTAAAAAATAATAAGATTTATTAATCAACTATATCAAATAAGGGTTCTCTGAAAATTTTTAAGTTTTGTTTAGTATTGAGTCAAATATTAATTAAAAAATTAGTAGATCTTATTAAAAGTTAATGCTATTAAATACTTTTATAACTTAAATATTTATTTTAGAATTTGACATGCCTTTTTTTTTTTTTACTACATAAATTTTGATTTATCCTACTTGTTTGTTGTTGTTATTGATAGAATGACTTGTACTATAAATAATTTTAAGTTTTGATAAAGTGTTATTTTTTAAAAAATTAAAATAGAGTAGAAATCCAAAATGTTAGAAAAAATTACGTAAATATTGAAATATAAAATCATTGTGCAAACAAAATAAAACATATAATGTCTAGTAAACAAGTTATATTAAAATTAAAAATCTAATATTTAAATGGTTGACAATTATTTAAAATTTAGAAAAGAAAAATACACATTCCATTCTTTTTGTTACTCCATAAAACATATAACATGCCCTCCTTGAATGCCAACTCAAAACTTAAAAAAAAAAAAAAAAAGTAATCCTATTCTTCTCTATTCATATTTTAAGTTTTTCTTCATAATAATATGTTAATTTTATTAACTTTTGTTTTGTATAAAACCCTAAACACTATTTTTTTTCCCAATTTATAGTACTGATTTATAGCTTACATTAATCATTGACCAAAATTTATATCAATAATGTTAATTAAATCACAAAATGTATTTCAATAAGCTCATAGACATCTTAATATAATATATACAAAATTTTATATGTATAAATATATTTATTATTTGTTTCGTACATCTGAATTTTAGTTAAATCAAGATTAATTACTCTTGAGCAGTTAGACGTATCCAATAGGATGTCAATTTTAATAATTTGAATATATATATATATATATATATATACATATAGATATATTAATTATTGACAACGTATGAAAGGGGCTGCAGTATAAGACTGCATTGAAATTCAGTTTGGAAGTAAACAATAATTGAAGACAGAAAATTGGGGTCCCCTCAGACAAATACGATTAATTGGTGGGGTTTTAGATAAAGATGTGCACGTGGGCTTGGTAAAAGCCTGCCCATTTGAGCTACCGCGTTCTGTCGGCTCCGCTCGTGAGATTGAGATTAAGGCAAGCCAACTGCTCAACTCCTTTCCCAAATCCTATGTGGCCGACAACAGAATATTACATTTCTATTTTCAGTTTCTGTACAACTGACAAACCCTGACCCACCCTTTTATCTTTATTTTATCTTTTTTTTACGTGGGAGTCTTATGATGTGGCTGCGTCAACATTTTCTGTACACCTGAGAACATTTTACCATTTCTTTGCTTTACTCGGGAAAAAAAGAAAAGAGACAAGTCATCACATCATCACGTCCCTCGTTTACCGTACACGTGGCACACGTGAATGTATGGGTTGTAAACCAATAATTCAACAGGCCCACATTTGGAGTTTTGACCACAAATGTCGCAGAAAAGACACTTCATCCAGAAAACCTTAGGCCGTGTTTGGATGCTCGTTTTTTTTATTGTTTTCTGAAGTAAACCTGCTTGCTGCAGCTTCGGAGTTTATTTAAATATATGTATAAATAATCGCGGAATGCTGTTTGGTTGAAGACAAGAAAATCAAAACAAGGTTACGATGGAGACCACTGAACCAACTTTTATTTACTTATTTAATTAATTATACATAATTTGTGCTAATCACGACTATTAATCAACATATGAGACAAATTAAAATATATATATATGATTAATTCCCTTAATATTATAAAAATTTTGGCAATAAGGAAGCAGAGGGTTGTTAGACTTGGATACAGCTTAGGCAGGTAGTAATAGGATTAAAATTATAATAAAAAAGCATTTATTAGAGGTGGGTTTGTAGAGGGCAACAGAAAGTAGGATATATAATTAATTAGAAGATAAAACAGTTTGAATGGAAGGATTATCACGATTAATTTGTCACTTCAAATGATTAATGGGCCTACCTAAATAAATGATGTAGTTGGCTGTGGCCCCTTAAAACATTTTCTCAACTCATCAAAGCACTTAAAAGCTAAATTCAGCTTGGATTTTTCCTACTGCATACTATACATAAAGTTGTTGATAGCATAATCTAACCATTTACTCCTATTAGAAAATGCAAAAACTATTGTTATTTGGTCAAAAAAAAGGACAAAGTTTATGAGAAAATTTTCATATTTGGTTCACCTTAATGATGCAAGACTGCCCTCTATTCTATAGTTTTATTAAAGTTAAGGAGCTTATTTATTATTTCAGAATTAATAATTAAAAAAGAATTGGACAATTGATGACAAAAGCACCTGTAGAAAATTCACAAATTATCCCATTTAACCATAATTAACTCTACATTAGTGTTGATGCATGGTCATTCATGGAGAAGTTGTTGCTTCTATTTTGAAGCTAGAATAGTCAAAGATAATTTTGAGAGTAAAAACTAGCTGGTATGTTGCTTTAATTAAACTTCTGGTGACCAATACTGATGCCCCTAATTAACTTCAAATCTCCCACTAATGGAGATAATCTAAGAGGGATAATCAACAAATGAAACGGAAGTATTAAGAGAAATTGTTTAAGAAATAGAAATTTCCAAGGCCATGCTTGTGTTTAATTTCAAGGCAATCTCACAGATGAACATATATATAAGAGAGAAATAGATGGAAAACAAGAAGAGTATATTGTAAAAGGAATAAATTAAAGAATATCAGCAACAATATATATAGCTTGTTGATTGATATCAAAACTAGTAATTCAAAGCTATTATCTAGTATACAGAAGTCCACAAGGCCAATCGATACAAAATTTGTTTCTCTCTCCCGATGCTATCCGCCGCTGCTATTTACAGTCCACCAAAAAAAAGAAAGAAGAAAAGAAAAGAAGAGAAATCCTCATTGCCATATTTGTAAGGCAATTAAGAAGGATCATCGGACCTAGTCATGCCAGCAGAGAAGCATGACCACACATCTCCTAATAATATAAAGCTTAGCCCTTTGCTCTCTGAGGACACTTCCAAGCCCTCTGTTAGATAATCTTCTCTTTGAGGCTCCCATGGTAGCTCTGCTCATCTTCATATTACTTCTCGACTGAATTGAAAGAGAGAGAGAGGGGTTGGATTAAGAGTTGCTGTGATGTATTAAAGAGTCTGGTTTGAAATAGAAGTGGGAATATGAAGAGGGGTTCTTATAGTAGTAAGATGAGGGTATATGGCTAAAACTGGTCGTGTAAAGAGGCAACGTGGGGCATAAAAGGGCGTGAAATGCCCCCAAACGCACCATACAATTCAATTTTGACCCCACACCCACTTGGGAATCCATACCCCAACACCAAGGAAAATTATTAATATTTAACAAAACAATCCAAAACATCCACAACCAAACAAAACTCTCTACTCTCTCTCTTTCTCTTTCTTTATTTATTTTATATATGGCCATGTCATACATTATTCTATAGTCTAATTCCATGTAGGCATCAACAACCAGCACAAGGGGTCGGCCATTACTTCAATAAGGTAGCCAATGTTTATAATTTAAGGATTGCCTTTCAATTTGCTGATGATGTTGATGAAGAGATTATTATGCTTTGATGATGAGGCTTTTCTATCTTTTTATAAGTTATCTACCTAATTAGGCGATAGAGTCGGTCAGTTGAATCCTACATAACAATGCATATATATGCATTAACGACCTTTTTAATCAGCATGTTTAAGTTGTTGATGATGATGATGATAATGATCTAATCTTATCATCTTTTTGACTATATTATAATGACGATGCATCCATATTGTGGGGACACATGATATGGGCATCAATTGCACAACAAGCAGCTACAACTCTAAATTAATTATAGTCCTTACAATTTTTTTCCTATTTTTATGTATCACACGAAGAAAATGACTTCTATTAATGAAAAAGAAAGCCAAGAAGTTTTCTCATTCATGATAAATATAATTAGGTTGCTTGGCTTTATATCTATGTCTATGAGAAGGATGTCAAAATATCTGAGTGTATCATAAAATTATATTGCTTACTTTTAATATAAAGCTTGTCTAAATATGAGTAAATAATTTTCAGTTTATTTATTTATATTTAGGGTCAGAAGAGAACCTGCAAGATACTGAAGCTAGTTGAAAGATCATCTTCCTTAAAAGTTTAGAACAATCAAGATTCAAATTGGAAGACAGGTAAATATATTCTAGAGTTGCTGAATCTCTGCTAATAACGAATAATGAGCTTGATCGCACATTGTGCACATTGCATATCGGTGTAAGGTAATGGTTTATATATATATAGTTATGAAAAATCATATTACAGTGTAAACTTGGCAGCAGACAAGATGAGAATAAGATCTCACCGACAATGTAATTCTTGAGATCTGCTAGGAATTTGAATCTATTTTACATCTGGCTTAACGTAGGTTGAAATTTTTATCAAACAGTATTGAAAGGGTGGTCACAGTGATGCTGCTGAGATAATATATATATATATATGAGAATCTAAATCACTGGATTAATATCATATATTCTTATATTAAAAGTTGGCTTGGAGTTACAGAATTTGGACGTTTTGCATGGAAAAGAAAACCCTAAAAGGAAAATCAAAAGAAGAGAATAAAGTATCTGATAAGTTTACACTATATTCAAAGAAGAAAGAGATAGAGTGAAATATGAAGGGTGAAATTTCAAGGCTATGACCAAGATTCCCCTATAATGATATATATATATATATATATGGTTAATAAACTTAATGGAAGAGCTCAAAACCCAACCAAAGAGATTGATTAAACTATAATTTTCACCAAAAGCAAAGCAAAGCACCACTTGCTTGGTCTCGTGCTTCCCCCAGTTTATTAGCTCATTTTAATAAATTAATTACTAGTTTAGTTTAATATCATAACATTAATTATTCTTTCTTTCAAAGTCGTTCTTATAACTAAGCTGTCAATTAGCATCAGCATTTTGTTGCCTTACTCCATCCATTTACCCGTTTATTTATTTTGCAGTGTAGACAGGATTTTTAGATGCTATATGTTGTGTTTGTTAGCTTGCAATAAATATATAAAAGTTAACTATTCGATTGATTTGATTTATGGGATTAATTACTTTAGTTAATCTCCGTGGCCGACTTCAAATAAACTATGAGATTTTGTCAAATCAGAATGTTTAGGATTGAATGTGACTTGTAATTATGTCATTAAGATTACAATCTCTATACCCAAAAGATTACATACAACATGTTACATACATATATATATATATAATTAAATGGTAATTTCCAATCAAAAACATAAAAAATATCACCTTGAGAATTATTTCAATTTCAGTCTCTTTTATGAACAGGCATAGATGCTGATTAAAGGGGTTTTCATTTTTCTAAAACGGAAAAAGAAGACTGGTTTTGTGGTCGCACACAGCGGTTGCTTCCATGCAGAATAACAAATATATATTATCATGGAGTGTTAAACACCCAAGGCTTTGGGAAATCGAAAAAGCTAAGGGACAGTACACAGTATTATTAAATTATAATATTACTATTATCATTATTATAAATTAGTTTATGAAATTGCACCGTAATCAAAGTGTTACAGTCTTAGATTCAAGCGTCTTGTTTCATTATATGCTGGGCTTTTTGTTGCACTTGTATGTTTTAACTATTTAGTAGCTTGGTTGTACTGAACAAGAAGGTCAGAGTTGCACGTGAAGTTCTCGTGATTTACAATGCTATTGCCTCTCATACACTCGAACATTTTTAATTTATAATCTCTCTCGATCACATTATTTATTAGTTATTCGATAACCATAATTTCCTCTTGGCCGCTTCTTTATTGAGCAACTTTCTTCCTTCCCACATGCTTGCTGTATGCTTCAATCACTTTCTCGTCAATTTCAATCTTCATTATTGTTATTATTATTATTATTATTTGAAGTCTTCAATCATTCAAATGGGAGCATGAAGTTAGCAATACTCTGAAATTTTCAAACTAGAAATAGTAATTGATAATAATACAAATAGTACGATTTTATTGGCAGTACAGTTGTCTCATTACACGCGTATTAAATTTTTAAAAGATTTTATTTGCTTAATACGTAACTTGTATGAATTAATTTGCAGCGTTAATAATTGTACGAGGCTTGTGTTGTGTATGTCCTTGACTGCATTGCCAGCCACCTAGCCCTGTGTGCTTGGCAATAATTCAATTAAAAGTTCTGCATTACTTGAGTAACACGATAACGAGTTATTGCAACGGTTGCTTTCCCATCAAATGAAGAGACCTGCTGGATAGATTTCACAATTTTCAGGAAGGTTTCTGATGTAATATAAAACTATGGAGATCCATCAGCACTAGGGAAGTGATAGAGAATGGGAAAACAATTGATGCTTCATAGCAGTTTCAGGTTTTTGAGTACCATTCTATTTGTATATACTTTATCATTACTGAAAGGAGTTTACACGTGCGTTCAAGGAATTCCAGGTATGTTTCTATGCGGTGCCAGCTAGTTTCTTACATTTCAAGTCATTACTCTATTGCATTAGAGTAGTTAGGTCTTCAAATTAATGCACAAAATTTACACGAGGAAAAAATTCAATATCTTGTATTTGCAGTATTCATTCCTCTCTTGGGATCCACCTGCTCCACCAAAAACTCTTCCTGCGTCTGTTAAGCTCATCCATACTCTCGTTCAGTGTTCTCACAATCTTTCTCTGCAGTTTAAGAACTGAAGCAAGCGCATTTCTTTGAGCATTTGCCTTTTTCCTTGGCTCCATTTCCTACATAATAAGAAAAAGAATGATTAAATATTGTGTATTTACAGTTTTGGAAAGAAAATTACTTCAGAACATTATATAATTTAGACACAGACTCTGAGCTCCTGAAGCTGAGCTTCTGTGAAGCCACCATCCTTCTCTGTTCCAGATTTTGCCATTAGCTGTATTACCCATTTGGCAGCTTCACTATAATCCTGTTGTGTGGCTCGGAAGAACTGCAACCTCAAGTTCTGCATGAAAGACAATGCTAATAGCCCTTCCCTGTCAAAGTAGGGATAAGCTAGAGCTCCTTTTGCACTGATTCTTTGTCGTGCTTTATATCGAACCATTGATGTCAATAGTTCCCATCCTATGCCACCATCTAAATCTAACAATTCGAAGCCCCTACGGAGATCAGGGCTAGCACGAGGCTCTACACTTTTCCTCCATGCATTTAAGTCATAATCACACCTCTTTAGCTGACGGTTGAATTGTATGAGGCTGCTGTCAGTGCGTAATCCTGGAAATGCCTATAAGAATGACACACTTAAACATGATTGTCAGGACTAAATCTGAATAAGCCTATGGCAGACAAGGTTAGCCCAAAGTAAACACGAGTTATTATGCACAAAATACTTCTGGCAATAACTCAAAACATAAGCCTACTGTTTTTCAAAAGCTAATATTCAGAGATTGGATATGCAGAATCAAAATATGTGGTTCCGCCACTTTGAAACAGTCTTGACATTTTTTCATGCTAACAAGTAAATCCATTTGCGGACTTCCAACTTTTCTTGTGTAGCCTTGAGAATTTAAACCCCAATGGCCAAGCTGTAGCTATCTCATTTCACAGTATGTTTGCTATGCGTGACTCCAATAGGAAGCGGATTATTAGTTGATCACTTGGAGATGGAAGACTGATATCTGAACTAGGACGATAAATGTTCACAAAAGGTTCTTGTGAATATGTCAGTAAATGAAACCAAGGGGTTCAGCTATACTCACCATTTGCAGGAATATAAGGCCAGCACTGTAGATGTCAAACCTATCTGGCAAATTCAACTGTTTAAGAACAATATGATCAGAGCTAACAAAAAAGAGAACTTCAGAGAAAGAATCCTGGCTAATGACAAACAAATTGGGGTCACAGGTGGATGTTGCACCTGCCAGAGGACGGGGGAAAGTGCAGTTGCAACAGGAGCTGAGGGTGCAGATGGAGTTTGTGTGCTCATGATGTATTGCTCTGGTGCAGCATACCTGGGAAGGAAGAAAAAGAAGTTCTTGAACTCCATATGATAAGCAGCATCACATCAAATTGAGTGACAAGTAAATATTGGGCATCAAGTATGGAAATTTAAAGGGTGTTTTGAAATCACAGTAGCTATCTGGTTCTGAGAATAGTCTTCTAATCATGGTTTACATCAAGCTATATTCTATTTTAGCAAACTGCTTGAACATTGGTGGTCAATAGTGGTTTCTACTTCCCAAGAACATTGTAGAAGCCCATTTTTCTTCGATTTTCAGTGCCAAGGTTGAAATGGTTCGACCACATATTCATAGTTTTTAACGAAGTAGATTTAATCTTTTCAGTGCATATTTAAAATTAGGGAAATTTAGATTTTATGCGGAACCGCTTTTCTATTTTTTTAGGTTATAATGCCAACATCTCCATATAATGTTAAAGTAACTGGCTTGGAGCGATGATGCAACTTAGGTACTTGACTTGTCAATAGTCCTTGTGATGAAGCACCAAGGAAGAATAGAAAGGGGAGAAAATTGGAAAACAATGGTAGAAAATTAGTGAAAAAGGTGGGCAAACAAAATTTAGAGGAAAGGAGAGAAATGATGGAAGAATCAAGGTGAGAAATAAAAACACTTTATTCCACAATTATCAATAACATCAAGTATACCTCAAAAACTGAAATAAAACTATTTATAGTGGCTATAAACATAAACCAAAAGGATATAAATCTAATTCCAGTAAGAAAATAGAATCTACATTAACAAAAACAATGAAAACTGTAACCAAGTAACACAAACAAAATTTCAACAAGAAACTCAAGCTAAATCCAAATTAAATAAGAAAAATAAAATTAATGCCAAAACTAGCCTACCTCATTCTACATCACCCTGTTAGCTTGTTAGAATACCCCTTTAGGAAGTCAAGGGGGAGATTAAATAATATTTAGTCTATGTACTTATGATAGTAGAATGGCACATATAAGAAATGACATGGAATCACGGAGCATTAAATGATTAAAGACATGATCTTTTTTAGTGCTAAAATTAACTAATTAAGAAGGCAACTAACCAATTACAAGTCAAAATAAAGAGACATAGAAGTATAATAATTAATATTAAGATAATGATCGATAATGTTAACATTTTGAACTGATGGTAAAATATTACTTGTATAAATTATTTAGAATTCAAAAGAGGACAAAGCACACTTGACAGAAAATTGTAAACTATACATTTTGCAATGATTTTATCTTGCACACTCAACTAAGACAGGAGTCTTCCTTTGTACAAAAGGATTTTATACAAACAAGCCCACAAAGATGCTACAATATTAAAGTAATAATACATTAATGCGATAGGCAAAAAACTTTATTAACACGAAATAAAATTTTATAAAGATGATGATTGGCATGTCCCTGTCCCAAAATCATATTCCTTTATAACGAGAATCTAACTAAGTTTAGTAGTTGAGTAGGAATTTTTGTTGTCTTCCCCAAAAAATAGCCTCAAAATGCTTTTTGCCACTTGGCTACTAATTAAAGTCTAAATTTTTCATTGATGCCACAATGTGTAATCCGCCATGCAATACCTTGATATAAGCTATAATATTATACAATTTAAAATTGAAATATATTAATTGATTTAAGAATAATATTATTATGAATTTATTTATTAGTATTAAATATGAATTTCGTGATATGTGTGAAAGGAATTCTCTTGAGACTAATATCACTCTTTCATGAAAATATAACTTTGTTGCTTCAGAAAAATATGTTACTAAGGGAGTTATAAGAAGATATAAGCATTGTGGGTTCTTGACAAAGTCATTTCAATTTCATCAACGACTAGACTATTGGATAATAAGTTAGGGAATGTTCAAGACAAAATTTTAAGATTAGATTTGACAGGTTATGGAATAGTAAATTACTATATGCTTGTCAATTTTTTATAGTGAGACTTATAAGAGTAACCCTTGATTTTGGCGTTTAGGTGATTAAATTGTTTTGCTGGGAGCATGAGCATCAATAGATAAGTAGACTAGACATTTGTTTCAAACAAATCATAATGAACATATTATATGTCCATATTTTCATTTTTAGCAAAATCATTAACATACAAATACTAAAATAGAAGCGAAAATACTTTTATTTTATAATAAGAGTATTGTAATCACAATAAACAAGTTATGCTTTCACTTCTATGTTGGTTTTTTTTTTTTTTTTCCTTGGAAGGAAATGTTAGTATCTTTCCTCAAATTGCAGTAGGAATCTTTTGGGCCATTTGATTTATGATTCGAAAACTATTTTTAAAACTAGAATACAATTTAAAATTGGAGTTATATTCTTAATATTTTTAATATCTAAAAATATGTTTAATATAGTATTTGAAAATTATTTTTAAATATAAAGAAATGCAAAAACATATTAGACATAATATCTTAAAATAATAGAAAAAAGAATATGTGTTTTGTTGATATTATTTTTAAGAATAGTTTTTATTAAAATCTAAATATTAATTAATACTATTGATTCACTTCACATTATTGTATTATAATATATTTATATATACAATACTGAGTTAATTTTTTTTTTTTTTAAATATAAATAGAATAATTATATAATTAATTAGAGAATTCAAGTACATTAGAAAGTTTTGAAAGATAATTAAACACTAAACACAAAGGATAAAAACAATAACAGTATTTTTAAATTTTAAATAAGATTACAACATTATAGTTGCAAGAATTTGATATTCTAGTCTGTATAACATAATTAAAAAAATGTCTTAGATAAAAAAAAGTATTTGAATATAATTTGGATATAGTTAACTAAAATACAATAAGACTTTATTTGTTTTTGAGTTTTGAACTAACTTTTAGGAATCCATTTTCTTTCTATTCTTCCTATTCCTTATTTCCAAAAACAAAAATATTATAATATTTAAATTTAATGTCAAAGGGACCTTAGGGCCAATTTGATATTGTTGTGAATTTTAAAATAATATATTTATGCTGCAGTATAGGAATAATTAACTTTAAAGAGAACCATACTAGTGTTTGGTAAACTTTATTTTTAAAAGTGTTGTAAATTTCAAAAACATTTCTATTCATTTGATAAATTTTATTATTAAAATGTGATAATATATTTATACAAATGACTAAATAGTGATAAATGAAAATTACATATATACACCAGTTACTAATTGTAGGTTTTACACTCTATAGATTCCTTATTTCTATGTTGGCTTTTAAAATTGTGAATGGTCAAAAATTTTTGACCGATACTAATCTTACTAATTTACAAAATATTCCAAAAACACATCTAGAAGGAGCATTAATTAAGTATTCCAGTTGGCCATTTAAGGAATAGAATAAAGTTAGAAAGTAGAGTAATGAGAAGTCCTTATTAGGTTCTTTAAATTTATTAACATCATAAATCATTTCATAAATTTTTGAAAAACTCTGGTTGGTCCTCAATAGCTAGAACATTGAGGCTTCCTCAATCTCTAAAGGCAACACCGGTATTCACCAACTAGAAAACAAAAGAAAATGGAATTTCCAAATATCATAGACTCCTGTAGCAGTCTAAGTAGATATCTTGCAATAAAAACTGTGCAGACAGTGAGCATCCATCAAGTAGCTCATCTCCAACTAGACGTAATCCCTAAATCAAAGGAAGTTAAAGGGTACTTTAAAGATATATAATTGTCGTAAAATCTCATTACATGAGAAGTTACGACAAAATTCTCTTTTCCACAATAAAATCTTAAAGATTTTATCATATAATGGTTAGGAATTTAATCCCTTTAGACAAAGAGAATTTCTAAAAAAAGAGTCAAGCGAAGGACTTACAAGAATTTGATAATATTCACAAATGAGATCAAATGCTATAGTACCAAAATAAAAAATATTTGCATCTGTGATTTTTTAGTTTCAAATAGACAAAAAATTTCAAATAAAATTCCTAAATTGGTTAAGCAGGGGCTTTTACCACTTGATCAACCAGAAGTTTTCCTATTTTTTGTTAAAAAGTTTGCAAAATCGTTTATGATGTCAACAGGTTAAACAAACCTAATAGTGATCCAGCATTATTCAATTTCTTAACTTGTTATTCCATTCCTAACATAGCCAAGTGGGAATATTTATTTGACATCCTTATCAAACGTGTTTTTGGAATGTTATTTAAATTAGTAACACTGGCATAAGTCCAATGGTGAAAACCTTTTTATCATTCATAAATTGTAGAATACAATTTGGGAAAAGATAGCCTTTCTCTTTGCATTTGTCAAAAGATTGACACTCTAATTGACAGCCAAATGGCAAAAGAGAAAAGTGCTAAACAATTGAAAGATAGGATCAAGGCTTTTCTCTGATAAGACAGAAAGTTCTAGCTAAACTTTTGGCCCAAACTAAATTTTCTCACTCCCTTGTTGAAAGAGTATGCTTTTAGAATAAGAACTCCATCATCATCTAGGACACAACTATATTCCACGTTAATAAGGTTTCTTTTGTCATTGCAATAACGTTGTGTTATTCTAATACTTTGTAACTTTATCGACTTGTCTACATAGCTTCCTATATAAGGGAAAGCTCACATCTTAGCTTGGTTAACAAGAAAAAATCATTGTGGGCAAGAGGGTTTACAGGGTGAGGTAGTTTATCTATTGAATAATCATTCCCATGGTCATAGTTCAATTCGTTAGCTTTCTAAACTCCTGGGATATCTACTAGTCATCGCCTTGAGTCTGCCCTTCCTATCCTAGTTAGGCCATTTCCTATTGCCCATACTACTTTCTATCAACTGTGGTCTTTCCAATTGTATACAATTTATGCAATAACATTTTATAGAAATGTCACTTTCATCTATCACCATCTTAATGTCAATTATTATACTGCATTATTTCAACGTATCATCTTCTCAATTAATTGGCTTAAGTGCTTGAAAAGATCCTATAGTTAGGTGTTTAGTTTTCTTAGAGATCATAGTCCTTGTTGACCTATAAGTAACTATGCCTCTTTGCGAAGCCAAAGAAAAAAAAAAGGCTTCAAGGATAATAATCTATCAAGGTCTTTCAAAGTCACGCCCAAGTTTCTATCCTTTTCATTAAAGATAGTGAAGATTTACCTGAATATCAATCACTTCTCTCCCTGGTAACTACAATAAGGGAGATGGCATGGTTCAATTCTAATCATTGACCTTGTAACGTCAGAAGACAAGATAAACATGCCAGCTAACTACAGTAACATATTTAGAACATAAGCACCATCCAGTCTAAACAATTTTGAGTTGAACTATGAAATCCTACAAAACCAAGAGGGGTGGACATAGGTAATGTTTTGAGTAAAGCTGTAGTAAATCTTCCAGCAATAACTAAACTATCAACTGATGGAAAATAGAAAACAGATTTATCTGTTTTGATGGAGATGTCAATTGCTAGGAAATCAATTGTGAACAAAAATGCAAGTACTTGTCCTACATTATGGGAAAGAAAATACCTAGGATCCAAAAGAAACTCCTTTGGAATATAGTTGATGCCCACTCGCAAATCAGCTGCAGCTCCAAGATCAATGATCTTGAATGTACGAGAACCTGCTCATGTTTCAAATGGGTGTAGAAAACTATCGATCTTACTAAAATCAAAACTCATACGTCTCCATTTTCACATAAAGATCAATATTATTACCTTCAGAGAAAATAAAATTCTGCGGCTTAATATCCCTGTGCACAATCCCTGTCGAGTGAAGACCATCCAATGCAAATAGGAGCTGTCTCATGATAGTTTGAATAATTCTATTTTCCCTTCCAATCCCTTTAGGCAAGTCCTGGACCTCTCCAAGAATCATTGTTTCTACCTGACATTTTAGCCATTGCTAGAGTTAGTAATTGTGAGCTAAACTGAAACAAGAATTGCTGCTAAAGATTCTAGATGAAAAATAGCTACAAAGCTAACATAACCGCTCCTAAAGGTTTGAATAATAGAGTGAATATGCATATAAGCATACATAACATTAACTGAAAAAAATTTGAATCTAAGTTTCCTACTCACTGAACACTCAAAACAACTGCCTAAGAATTTATTAGAAGACAAGTGAAAATGTCTCTAAATAGCTGGCAAAATGAAAATGAATATTTCCTTTTAGGTACAAAGATCATTTATCTACATTTCAATGGAATAAGACCATTGGATATACGAATGGTTGGCTTTATAATTCATGCCATAGAATTGTCAGACTTAGCAAGGTAGGTTTGACCAGAAAACATAAGAATAGTCTAGATAGCTTGCAGAATACAGAAAGGCTGATGAGAGGGAGTACCAACATTGTAGGGGAACTCTCTGCTTATCATCAAATCTGCAAGAGTGGCCTCTCCTTCATATCGCCATACAAGCCAGTATTCACCTCCTTTTTTTGAAGAACTCTGAGACCAATTTCACCATAACAATTCTACTCATAACAAAGCAGGAAAAAGAAAAAGAAATTGGCATGCGCTACCTAAGTGTGTGTTTTAATTTCTCAAGATAATGACACCCTTAAGTCATATGGTAGAAGTAGTCATGGTAGAGTAAGACCTCAAGAAAGCCATATAGAAAATCAGCACAGCAGTTAGCACAAGCTCTTCGAACTCGCTCATTCATCCAAATTTCCACTGCACCATATTCAGTAGCCTTCTTCACGACCAAGTCACCTTCATTCTAGTCACAATCAAAAACCATAAATTAACATACTCTCATAGAATTTAAGTTGTGAAAGGCCCACAGGCATGGACAACTTGCAAATCAATAAAATTATATCCATGTCTTGTAAGAACCAATCAAACAGAAGCAACTCGTTACCGAAATAACAGGACAGAGTCAATAAAATTACAATGTCAATATGTTTACAATCCAACTCAAATTTAATCAATTACTAAAAACATTAATTTACATTTTAAATCACAGCCAGAAGCAACAAATAAAAGAAGAAAAACGAATAAATTCCACAGGACCGTATCAAAATTTCCATACCTTGGAAGAAGGCTTGTTGGCCAAGGAAACTCTATAAACTACACCAAATGCTCCCTCACCCAACTTCTTCCCAAAAACAAAATCATCCTGCCGCCAAAAACCAAAAGCATTAACCACAGAAACATTTGCTGACACAAAATCAGCCAAAACTGCAAAATAAGCCACAAAACACTAACCTTCTTATAAGTGGTTCTAAACAATCTCTCCACAAAAGCAAGCACAAACATGTCAAAAAATCCAGGAGCCACACCTGGGGTGGCCCAGAGGTAAGAAACAGCAGCAAGAGCCAAAGCAACGCCTGGTGCAGTAACAGTTAACCCAGTGGACTTTGGTAAAGTGCTTCTGTAAATGATATCGCCACACTCCATAACTGTGCATGGTAACCCAACACCCACACCCAGAAAAAGATCATGAACTGCATCAATCAGCTCAGCTTTTGACGTGATAGCTGTGAGTGTTCTTGAGCTGGTGCTGGGTTTTAAAGAGGGTTTGATTAGTTTAAGCTTTTTGCCAAGAAATGGAGAAGATGGGGGCTTTGATTTTAGGAAGCGGGAATTGATTATTCCTAGAGTAGCACTTCCTAATGCAAAAGTAGCCATGTTTGTGCAGAGCGAGCTCTGCTTGCGGTTAATTTGTCAAGGACACACGCTCGCTTACTTGAACTCGTTTCAAATTTAGACCACAAGTTTTCATGTTTTTGTCTTATTTTTTTAATTTTTTATATTTTGGTTTTAATTAGTGATGTTTATTTCAGATATTTTTTGTGGAGGGTAGGGGGTTAAGTCGATTGAAGAGATGTATACACCACAAGTTACACGTTTGCGACTTGGGCTGGGCTTTGATGGGCTAACTATGGGATATTCTGTAAATCACTCTTGAATACACCACTTCAATTATTATTTGGGCAAAAGTTAGAAAGGCTTGATTGTGATTGGGTCCACATCATCTTCATGCTTTACCTTACTAAAAGAGCCGTAGTGGTCTCCTGAATACACCCTTTTTCTTTATTAAAATACAACCCAAGGCGGAAGGAACAAAATCTGGACCCAACATAGCAGTCCAGTTATCTTTCTGTACTGCAAATACAAGGTTTTATTATAATACGTTATGCATGAGGATGGGAATCTTTTAATTCAAAACTTTTGATCTTAGATTCTGAATGTATAATTTGAAAAATAAAAAATACAAGTTAAGAATCTCAACCTTAAAAAAAAAAAAAAAAAGAAAGAAATTGTAATTTGAATTGTCTTCCGCGAATTAAAGCAACCAATCAGACCATTTTGATTCTTAAATAGTGAGTCACTTTGAAATTCTCAGAATAATTGACACATAAAGAAAGTAAAATTTCAGGCGAGCAATTGATCATTGCCGATTAAATGTTTTTGATTTCGGAACAGAAATTAAGTCTGGCTAAGAACAGGGTAATCCGACCTATATTATGATTTGATTAAAAAATTTCAATGAAGTTGATTTGTCACATTGGAAAAAGGCTAGAATCCACTCCACATATACATGATCTACAAAAGACGACAACCAACTTTAATCAAACAATGTATGGCAACAAAGGAAACTAAAGCGAAAGGGGAACCAACAGGAATGCAACCTCTCACTTCCTACTTTATATTTATATTTATATCGACAAACAGAAACAAATTAAACGCTCTACATACGTCGTCGAATCTTCATACTCCACCTACTACTCACATCACTACTACTTTCGCTTGTCGTCGCCGATTTATCATCCCATCCGCCCAATCACAGCCGTTAATCACGCCCATCTTAACGGCCCTTCTTGCCGTAAATTCTGAAGTTTCTGTTTATTTTTTTTTTATTTTTCTTCATGATCAGCCATCAGAAATCAAGGACTTGTGACGAAATAAATCGTAAGGGGCCCACAATGAATCCAACGGACACGGCTTCTTTGAATCAATTCTCAGCCAAGGCTTCCCTTTCCCACTCCAATGAAGCAAACTCACCGGACCTGGGTGCAGATTTCTACACAGACCTACCAGATTATCCCCACCCAGTCCATGTTGGTTCCATCTGTGCTCAACGCCTTCCACATCACCAGCAAATACTAGTAAAAACGGAGGCAATGAACCCAGCTCGTATATCCTGTACTTCTTTTGTATTCTCATCCAGTACACCAATTTCTCTGTGTATTTCCCATCTCTCCATTTCCTCAGATCAATTACCATCACCCCTGTGTTAAAATAACAGGGCTTTCTCCCTTTAACAGCCCCGGAAAACAGTGGATTTGACCAGAACTTTGACGTAAAATAATTGGTAAAGTTAGCATGACAGTATTCTGGTGCACCAAGCACATGTCCTCTCAAATTGATATTCCATAATTTCGCCACGTCATCAACCAGTATGAGATCCGAGTCGAAGTAAATAATGCGGCTAACAGTCGACGGTAAAAGATCCGCCAAGTAAATTCTAGCGTAATTCAAGGGTTGATCCAACGCTTGCCGAATCGAATACGAGATCTTGCCTTTCACCAGATTCGTGTCAAAATGATAGACTTCGAATTTCAGGTAAGGAAATGTGGCGGTGATAATGCGCTGTAGCTCTGGCCGCTGCCGCTGGGTGCTGATGAAGTGGAAGACTATGTTTTCCGGACACGTGGCGTGTTGTAGAACGGAGAAGACGCCGGCGATTGAGCCACGGAGGTAAGTTGAGTCGAGAGTCATGGCTATGTGGATGATAGACGGATTGTCGAGCGAAGACCCTGTCGTTTTGGGACATTCTCTGCCGTTTCGAAATGCCGGTGCTTCTCTGAACCTAGGAAGCTCGCCTGAGATTGCAGTGGTGACGATTGCCAAGAAAATGAAGAGAAAAGAGTCAAACGTCGGTCTCATAGCTCCTGTCAGAGTAAGAGATTTTGGGTGTTCGTGGAGAGTTTGAAGAAAATAAAAAATAGAGAGTTATCAAACGGAGCAAAGGAAAGAGTGAGGGAGTGGAGCAAGCCAGGCTGGCAAGACGCGTTCTTTTTGTCTTTTGATGCGCGAGAAAGCGAGACATCCATCCTGTGGTGGTGATTCCAAGTTATCGATCGGTGATACCGTACTCTGAGATCCGTACATCAGATGTTATGTACCCATTAATTGTTGATGTCCGTGATCAAACCACAGAACCAACGGTGGCGATTCAATGACAACTTTTAATTACCGTGAGAGTATAGGTGTAGAATCAAAGACGTTGTCAGACGCAACTTAAAGGCGTGTCCTCACGGCATAATCAGATATTAAGAAACGAAGCCGAGTTTTATTTAAAGCTATCGAGACTGGATTGTGATGTTCACGTGCTGCTGGGTTATTCGTGGACGGTGATGAGAGTGAGTAAACATACTTAGGTATAAAGATTAATGTGTAATAATACTACAATCCGAATACACGAAAGTTTGTCAGTTTATAGATTATAGGAGATTAATTGGTAATTAATGCATAATATCCAACTAAATTTCTGTCGCATAATTAAGATTGTTTTTACGTATGTCGCGCAAATTTTATCTAAACCGTTGAATCATATAATTTTTGGTAACGGTGATGTGGAGATCTACATCACTTATTAATAGGCAGTGGTTTTTAGTTGTAGCGTATGATCCAAGCCTGTGTTGAAATAATCAAAATGAAATGAATGAAGCAAAACCTGAGGGAGGCAGCCCAAGCTTCAAGAATACTTCAATTTAAATGAAAATGACAATGAAATTGGCTTTGCCTATTTAATTCCTTGCAAATTATTTCAATAATTCGATGCGATTGGATATATATTTTTAAAAGAAATGGATTGACAGGTCTGCTTCAGTAAACAAAGATGGAGCTGCCACGTCAACAATTTGGAGGTGCCAGATGGGAGTCATAAATCAGAAAACGATTTCGCAAAGTTTTTATGGGCGTCGGATTTAGAAATTAAGGTACGAATAGAGACAATTTATAGTGGATAGAGAAATACAGCTGTCCATGACTCATGAGGAATTAAAACCTGTGAAAGGCTAAACACAAAGAAACAAAAGCTTCAGGTCCACTTACTCATCTTCTCATTAATGAATCGATAAGCTTTAAGACTAGTTGTATTATTATTTACATATATTTAAACGACCTGTCGATAATTTAAATGCATAATATTGCAGTATAGTCGAGTCAAAATTCTAACCCTGGTAAGGTTAAACCGTTCGATTTCTCATAAGAATAGTTGTGTTTAAATATGTGGAACATGAACTTTTATTCGCTCGCAATGTTGATGCTATAAATTTGACGTATAATTGAGGCACAGCAAAAACATATATTAACAAATATCTCTTACTGGGCCACGTTATAGCAAAAGCAGATATATCTGCTCTGCTGTTTGCTGAAGTAGTAATGCCTTCTAAAGCAAGTTAGGCTGATAGTTGTCGCATTCCTACAAGTTTCTATAATAATTTGGTGATGTATAAAGCTATATATATATATAGAGAGAGAGAGATGTTTATAGTGAGTGCTTGTAACCTGAATGCATACAACGAAATACCTACCCACTTAATGGGATTTTGATTAAAGTAGTTCTCTCACGTCAAAATCCAACTTCTTTTAATGGCCAATATCCAAAAAGCTTCTCCATTTCTTTCTGCATGTGTCGACCATCTGGCATTGCCCATTTCAAAAGTGGGCATTTCCTTTCAAACTGTTGAGGACGTTTTCACTGCTAACTCATTGCTCTCTTCACTCTATTACCTTTCGAAAACCAAATTCTGTGCTTTTGATTTTATGATACCCACGTAGACCGAATGAAGCTAAAATTTGAAGATGGAAGCCCATACAATCTGCAAAGCTTTAATGGGTGGTTTGTCTAGTTGCCATTTACTCTTGTTGCAGCACAAGCAAGCACATGTTCAGCCCGAAATCATGGTTTAAATTGCTCAAACTAGTCCCACCATGACCTCTAGAAGATTTGACCTTAGTCATTTGTATGTTTTTCTTTTTAAGCCTTTGACTTGATACATGTGTTGGAGTTAATTTACTCTTAATAATTATGACTTTTCAAATTAAACCATTCACATTATAATCACAATTTGCGCAAAACGATCTCTTTAATTTCTACGCTAATTGTGGACTTACGGCCTTGAACTATGCTCAGTTGTTGTGTTACATTACGACAGTCAAACTCCCATTTTGGCACATGATCCTAAAAGTATGATTGAAAATGAAATTCATTTTAGGCAGTCTCAACTCAAGCTCTGAAATATATAAACTTTTTTAAGTAAAAATTATTTTAACAGCATATTAATTTCACATCAATTATATCCCGACGAAAAATTATATATATTTTTTCTATATTATACTGCACTTGCTTTCAAAAGTATAGAAAATGATATTTGAACTAATTCAAGTAATTTTATGATTTATTTTAGTTTTTTTTTTTTTTGGATATTTTTATAAACTACTCGTATACATATGAATTATACCAAATTAATGAAGTTTTCAAAACTAGCATAACGTGCACTCTCAATCCAATGCCGTCCTCCATAAGTCGGAATTGCTAACTAGTGTCAAAATTTTAAACTTAGACACTTGTCAATTTTCGTAAAACTAAATAAAAATAAGCAATCATGTACATACGTGTAACAACATTTGGGGAGTAGAGCACATACACTCTATCTCACATATTTGCCTTCGCAAGTCAAAATTGCTAGGTCTCAAATTTTAAATTTTGGCCTTTGTTAGATATCTACATATAACAACAATAAAATACCGTATTTAAGTATTACCTACTCATTTGAAAAATATTCGCAATATCAAGAGACACAAGAATTGTCTTAGATGTTAAGCACGCAGCACGCACTCTATATCCGACACTTGTATCCTCATCATCAAAATTGCTAGGTATAAAAATTTTTAAAATTGGCCCTGTTAACCTTAGTAAAATGAAATAAAAATGGGTTAGTGACCATATACAGATAACAACAAAAAAATATCGCCTTAAAGTATTAGCTTCTTAATGAAAGTGTCTCCAACATCAAAATACATGAGAGAGCTAGTAGTTTTGGAAGTTAAATATGCACTCTCAATGTGACACCTTTACCCTCATCAGTCAGAATTGCTACGTGTCAAATTTTTAAAGTTGAAATAAAAATAAGTTAGTAACCATAAATGTATAACAACAATAAACTACCAAATTAAACTATTACTTTTTTAATAAAGTGTTTCCAATATCTAGACACATAAAAACTGTCATGAAAACTAAACACACACTTTCTATCCAACACTTTTACTCTCGTAAATCAAAATTATTAATTTGACATTATTAGCCTTGCGAAAATGAAATAAAAATAAGTTAGTAACCGTATACATATAATAATAATAATAATAATAATAATACTATCGTGTTAGACTTTTACCTACTAGATAAAAGTGTCCACAACATAAAGAGACATGAGAGTTATCTTGCAAGTTAAATACGCACTCTCAATCCAATTCTTTTTCCCTTTTAAGTCAAAATTATTAGGTGTCAATTTTCAACATTTGGCGTGTTAACATTTGTAAAATGAAATTAGAAGGATTTGGTAACCATATACATATAATTTCAATAAAATACGTCATTAAATTGTTACCTACCTAATAAAAGTCTTACCAACACTAAGAAACATGAGACTTATCTTGAAAATTAAACTTATACTGTCTGACACATTTATTTTCATATGTCAAAACTGGTATACATTGTTAACCTTCATAAAATAAAATAAAAATAAAAAAGGTAATAACTATACACATAAAACAACAATAAAATATCGTATTAAATTCATACCTAGTAACGAAAGTGTTTCCAATATCCAGAGACATAAGAGTTATCTTGGAACTTTTTTTTCTTCTTTTAATATTACATATACAACTACCAACATTAGCTTAAAAATTCATCGAAACTCTAAATTAAATCGCATATAGTATTGATCGAAATTCTTCACCTAATATGAACCAATATTAGCTTAAAAATATATCAAGACTTTAAATTGAATCGCATATGATACTGACCAAAATTCTTCACCCAATATGAGTGATATCTTACCCTTACCATAAAAGAAAATCTACCCACACTCTAATACGATAGGCCTTACATTTTTAGTGGGTATTATTTCCCACATCTAATTGAAAAAAATTACCCTGCTAACTTCGGCCAGCATGGCTTGAGGCTTGGACTCCAAAAGTAGAGTCCAAGCCTCTAGCCATTCAGGCAAGCCTAAGCGTCTAATTTTCAAGTTGGCTTCACTAACTTTGCTAAAATGAAATAAACATGAGTTAGTAACTATATACATGTAACAATAATAAATCGTCGTGCTCAACTATTATATACTTAATGAAAGTAATCTTAACATCAAGAGACGTAATAGTTTTCTTGGAAATTAAGCTCATACTCTTTATCTAATACCTTTGTTGTAAATAAGTCATAATTGTTAGGTGTGAATAATTTCAAGTTGGCACTACTATAAAACAATTAAAAGAGTACACTAAATAGAAAATAATTTTCGTCTTTTAAAACGGTTTATCAAAAAAATTGTCTTTAATTATAAATAAAATAAAGCTATTATGTGTAAGTGTCTTTGTACTTAGAGAACAATTTTAATAGAATCGACTTTGATTTCAAAAAATAAAAAATAGTTTTTAAATTATCTTCCCTTTATAATTTTTAGAGGAAGGTTTTATTAAAACTATTTTTATTTCTTAAAAATAGAAAACAATTTTTAAACTATCTTCTTTTTCTAATATTTAAACGGTGGTTTCATAGAAATTGTTTTTATTTCTTAAAAAAAGAAAACAATTTTTAAATTGTCTTCTTTTTCTAATATTTAGATGACAATTTTATTAAAATTGACTTTAATTCAAAAAAATAAAAAATAATTTTTAAATTGTCTTCTTTTTCTCTAAAGAAGAAGACAAATTTTATTAAATAACCTATTGAATTTTGAATAGAAAATTGTTTTTAATTATTGGTTTTATTTTTATTCAATTTTTTACAAAAAAAGAATATTAGTTTAGTACAAACTTAACAAATATTAATTTTTCTATCCAAATTATTTTTAAAAAATTACAAAAGAAAAAAGACTGCAAATGTATAATATTTATTTAAATATAGAGTTAGTTGCATTTAGTATAAATATAATATTTGCGTATACTATACATATTAATACTGCAAAATAAATAGTATTGTTCAATTTGACTTAGTGGGTTAGAATCCTTGCACTATTGGTGGAGTGTAAGGATTCGAATATTCTTGTCTCATTTAAAACTACATAGTACAAGAGTTCAAACATTTCTATCTCATTTAAAATTATTTTATTATACTTTCAAATATAGGTAAAAACTATTTTTTATACTTTTGAATACGGATAAAAATTGTTTTATATTAATGACAATTTAAGACACATTGAAAGAAAATTGTTTACATTATATAAAAAATCGTGCTATAAAATTATTTAAAATATTTTTTAATTGTTTTAAATATGTAATATTGTAGTGGTGGTTATTATTAACCTTGAAATGAAATAAGAATGAGTTAATAATCATAAACATATGATAATAGTAACCAACATACATTAAACTATTATCTACTCTATCATTAGTGATTTGAGTGGTGAAAGTGATGTAAATAGGAGCGGAGCACCCTTAGGACTTAAAACGATCCTACTCTCCCAAGCTCTAAAATTTTTATAATAATATTTATATTTTTGACCTATTTTTTAGGTTTACATATGATTTCACCCGTAATTTTATAAAATCATTTATTTATCATTTATTTTATTAATTATTTTTAAAATATTAGTTGATTAACTTTACTTTTTAAACATTTTGACTCTTCAAGTATTCAATTTTCAACATTTGCCTTGTTAACATTTGTAAAATGAAATTAAAAGGATTTAGTAACCATATATATATAATATCAATCAGATACCTTATTACATTGTTACCTACTTAATAAAAGTCTTCCCAATTTTAAGAAACATAAGACTTGTCTTTGAAAATTAAGCACATACTGTCCCACATATTTGTCCTCATATGTCACAATTGGTATACATTGTTAACTTGGGTAAAATAACCTTGGAAAAATAAAATAAAAATAAGTTAATAACTATACACATAAAACAACAATAAAATATCATATTAAATTCACACCTAGTCACAAAAGTGTTTCCAATATCCAAAGACTTTGCACTTACAAGTTATAATTCCTAAGCATCAAATTTTTAAGTTGGCTTCACTAACTTTGCTAAAATGAAATAAACATGAGTTAGTAACTATATACATGTAACAATAATAAACCATCGTATTAAACTATTATGTACTTAATCAAAGTAACCTTAACATCAAGAGACACGATAGTTTTATTGGAAGTTAAGCTCATACTCTTTATCGGACACCTTTGTTGTAAATAAGTCATAATTGCTAGGTGTGAATATTTTAAAGTTAGCCGTATTATTAACTTAGGAATTACATAAGAATGAGTTAATAATTATAAACATATCATAACAGTAAACCACACACATTAAACCATTATACACTCTGTCGTCAATGATTTGAGTGGTAAAAGTGATATAAGCAGGGGCGGAGTGCCCTCAGGGCTTGAAACGGCCTTGCTCTTCCAAGCGCTAAATTTTTAAAAAATTTTACAATAATATGTATATTTTTTACCTATTTTTTTAGGTTTACATATGATTTCATCCTGTAATTTTATTAAATTATTTATTTATCATTTAATTTATTAATTATTTTTAAATTGTTAGCCCACTAACTTTAGTTTTTAAACATTTTCACTCTTCAAGTATTCATTTTTGGCTCCACCCTTGGATATAAGTATTGCATACAACCATAAACATCTTTCCTTTTTCATCTAGCATATCATAATATGAGTTATCGATACTACTCAATATTATAGAATTTTTCATGAATAGATATTTGATTATAATTTTGTATTTTTTAACCTGAAAATTTAAGAATAACAAAAGAAAAATATAGTTAATAAATTTTGGATACTATGAGTGAATAATATTTGAAAATTAGATAAAAATTTTTTAATCTTACCGTTGTTTAATTGCAAAAAGACCTTTTGATTTGAAAATTAAATATCCTTCACTTGTTTAAACAACTAATATAGTTTTTTAAAAATATATATATATATATATATTAAAAGTGGTTCATGATTATTTTCAAAAAATTAAAAGAGATTTCGTTGTTTTCTTTCTTAAGGAAAAAACTTCTTCTTAATTATACGATATTTTAAAAGCGTTTAATAAATTTAATTTACTGTAGTGTTTTCCAAATTTCTTTGCAGCTATGTAAATATGTGATAATACATATCAATAAATTGTAATAGAATGCTGAAAAACGACGGGTCGAATGAATATTATTAATCCTCGCTGAATTTGCCGGGCTAAAGTCAACCCGACCCATTAGACATCTCTTAAACTTCAACTTTCCCTTTCAATTATGAGAAAGACAACTAATATTCCATAGTCATGTTTCTCACGAACAAATTTAATAATTACCCTCGTTCTAAATTGGGTCTGCACAGTAAATTAAACATGTTAATTTGTCATTTTGTGCGTGGATTCCTAATGAGTCCCTGTCAGAAAACAACAAATAAATCAACGTCTCTTCATGTCACGGGCCAAAACCTACCATCGTCTACCAACTGAATTGAAATAATTTGTTTATTGAATAGTTAATTCAGAATCCCACGAATTATAGTAAACTACAGAAACTCCATTCAGCTCACAATAGAATCTGCAATTCCATGCTCTCTCGATTAATTAATTAATTATTAATTTGAAAAATATCATTTCATTTCTCATTGTAATGTTAATTATTACAGTATTATCTCCTCTGATGCTGAGTAGAAAATTAAATTAAGAAACCGTTTAAATACTTAATCTGTTTAGTTTTTAGCTAAATAATGTTAATTATTTCTGCAATAATTAATAAACCTACGAAAGGCGGTAGCTGGATATATTCATTTCACGACCCCGACACGACATTGACATTGATGTACTGTTATTTGTTAGACGGTCGTTACGGCAGTTAAAGATGGTTAAATTGATATGTTGCGAATAAGGAGATGAATTTGAATATGACGAGAGAAAAAGTAAACGATAATCAATAGCCGTTAGAGTAGTAGAAGAAGAAAAACAAAAGGAGGAAATCATGGGCCAACCGACTCCAACCGCTCCGTCTTCAATTTTTTTTTAATTTATTTTTGATGTATTTTAGTTTTGTCATTATATAGCGTTAGTTGATTTCAATATCATTGTGAAATTAATATCCATTCCCTCCCAAAAAAAAAAATAAAAAAATAAAAAAATCAGGCGATTCTAATGTTGTCCCCTACATGCAAGCGCTTATGTTTCAACCTCGTTGAGACATAGAGAATGTTTTTTTGTATTTTAAGAGTGTTTATGATTATTTTTAAAAAAATGAAAAAAAATTTTTTTTTTTAAAATTGTGATTAGACCAGACTTCAAGGAATTTGATGAATTTGATTTTTAGTTACAATAATAATATAATTTTTAACTGATATATTATTTTTTTACAAAATATTTTATCATTTAAATTTTTTAAAACAAGTAGGGTATTTAAATTTTTTCAGTCTTTAACTTATTCATTTAACTAACAAATATAAACAATATTTTGGTGCATGGATGCCACGTATAATACAACATTTCGTCCAACAAGACGCGCAGTAGAGACCTCTGAAAAGTGTGACGTAATAATATTATATTAAGCTGTCAACCATTTTTTGTTAAAAATCTTTTTCCATCATTTTCACACACGCAACTAAATTAAAACTAATCCCACTTAGTGCCCAGCCTCTTACTCTTGAATCTTCACCCTCTGCAAATTATTAATTACTATTATTAATTATTGTAATCTCTAGTTGACTTGATCTATCTGCTTAAGTATCAATTAACAAACCTGTTGAATTATATCTCTAACGCAGAATCAAGAATCAACGTTCAGCGCATCTCCACTTACTTTACTACTTAGTGTTTTGAGAGCTTCTTCATCACTCCCCGCTAATCTCGCCCTCCACCCCACCCTTCTTTTCCTTTATATTCCAATTTGGTCCCTACTTGTTCGTTTTATGTCCAAACACTCACTCAACTCAGCTCAGCTCCTCCGCCACCACTTGCACCACCAGCAACTGCACTGCCACCTCGCCATGTCCCTCTCCCTCTTCCTTTTTCTTTCTCTCCTTCCGCTCCTCTCAATTTCTCTAGCTTCCCCCTATCCTTACAGTAAGCACATTCGCATTTTTTTCTTCTCTTTTAACGGATTTAACTGATGTTTTTCTGGTTAAAATATTTGCTTGTGATTTGTGCAGATATAAACTATCACATTGATTGCGGGAGTGCCACGTCCACTACCGATCCTTTCAACACCACGTGGCTCGCTGACCGTTATTACACGGGCGGCGCCACCTCTATTGTGTCTGAACCGTTACACTTCCGTTTTCCTCACGAGAAGACTCTCCGCTTCTTTCCTCTCTCCTCCGGCAAGAAGAACTGCTATATAATCCCAAATTTGCCTTCCGGCCGTTACTACATCCGTACATTCACTGTTTATGACAATTACGATGGTAAATCCCACTCTCCCAGCTTCGACGCGTCCGTTGAGGGTACTTTAGTCTTCTCTTGGCGCTCGCCTTGGCCCGAGGATTTAGCTCGTGATGGCGCCTACTCCGATCTCTTCGCCTTCGTTAAAGACGGTGAACTTGACCTATGTTTTTACAGTTTTGCCACTGATCCTCCCGTCATTGGCTCGCTTGAAATTCAACAAATCGATCCGTTGTCTTACGACGCGGCGAATATCGGCAGCAACAACATTTTAGTCAACTACGGTCGGTTGTCTTGCGGGTCAAACCAGTGGGGCCCCGGATTCAGCAGCGACGCCGATAATTTCGGACGGTCATGGCAATCGGACGCCGCATTCCGATCACCAAATACAAAAACTTCAATCAAATCCATTTCTACCAGAGAAAAAATTACTAACACCAATCAGTCTCCCAACTATTACCCTATGAAATTGTATCAAACGGCAGTTGTCTCCAGTGGAGTTATTGAATACGAGCTGACGGTGGATGCCAAATTGGATTATTTGCTTTGGTTTCATTTTGCAGAGATTGATTCAAGCGTTACCAAGGCTGGACAGAGAGTGATTGATATAGTGGTGAATCAGAAGATTGTGAGTCGAGTTGATATTTTTAAGGCAGTGGGGAGCTTCGCTGCTTATAGTTGGCATTATGTGGCAAAAAACTTGAGCAGTACTGAGTTGAGGGTGAAGCTGGTACCAGTTGTTGGGGCGGTGCTGATAAGTGGTATCGAGAATTACGCGCTGGTGCCTAATGATCTCTCCACTGTGCCTGAGCAAGGTAGTTATGGAATCAATAAACAATTGCTGAAAATAGACTTAGAAATGTTTGGTTGCAAGTTAGTAGCTAGTTCACTAGCCGGTTTCTTGAAAGGGAAATGGAAAACAATGCCTGTTTGGTAGGTTAGTAAATAGACCAATCAAAGTTTTTAGTTTCTAGAAATGGGAAGCTTTAAAACAATGTAGTTAGACAGTTGTTACAAATTGATTAGTTAGTGTTGTAGGAGACACTAAAACTTGTTAATATTGTGGTATTCTGATGAACTAATATGGATCACTTGAATGGCCTGATTTTTGCATTTTTGGATTCCTTAAAGAACTTTTTATGGTTTTGCTTAGTTGCTGGGGAAATGTAGGATAACAGAAATATTTCTTCACAGAAAGATCTTCCTTGATGATCTTAAGGTTCTTATTTGGCAATCTTGCAATTTTGAGACTTCCATACACACTAGATTCAGAATTTTGAATACTCTTTCCTTTTGATACTTTTTCAATCTCTAACTAAATTTTTCTTTTTCTTTTGCTTTAGGAACAAGGGAAGCACAATTAATAATTTTGGAAAAATATTAGTGGAGTAAATGAAACGACAAAAAAAGAATATAGGAATTAAGTACCTTCTATTTTAAGTTGGATTTGTGCTTAATATGTGCTGTTTTTGTAGTGATTGCTATGAGAGCATTGAAAGAGTCACTTCGTGTTCCTGATAGAATGGGTTGGAATGGGGATCCATGTGCTCCTACAAATTGGGATGCTTGGGAGGGAATTACGTGTCGTCCCAACAAGGACGAAACTGCACTTGTGATATCTCAAATGTAAGCATTGGCTTTACTTCTTTATGTTATATACTTAATGTTAGTATTAAACATACAAAGCAATTTAGCATAACATTTTTTCCCTTGATGAAGATGATAGCATTGTGCCAAAAAATGTTAAGAATTGCTGTCTAGACTAGTTGGCTGATTAGTCCAGAAAGCTGGAAATTCACTTGCTTCATAATAGCAAGAACATGTTGTTTGACTTAACGGGGAGGAAGCTTTTTTTTGGCAAATTAGTTTTGTGGATACTTTGTTCTCCTTATTTTTTTATGGATGGCATACTGTTGCTAAGCTTATTGTTCGTTTAAGGGTTCTGTAGAAGCTGGTCCTTTTTGTTGTGGACAGCTTGTTTTACAAAATATAAATGAATATGTTAAACTTCAACGTGTAAGGTATGATAGCGTATTTAACCTATAATGGTCTTTCTCTTCTTCCCTTCTTAGAGGATATAAATAGTACATATGACTACTCTTTGTTTTCCCCATCTTTTCTGTGCTTTTGACTAAGTAGGCAGAAGAAAAGATGGGTTCTCTTCCCTCTATTTTCTTTTACACCTGCTTCCCTTCCACCATAGTGTTGATATTGATCCTTTACATACATGATGACTTTGTTCTGTTCTTCAGTAGCTGCTACTTATGCATTGTTTTCCTGTGTCACAATCATCAAAACATTAGAAATATTTCTGAATCATAATATACATATGCCTCTGTGTGGTGATATCATGCTTTAACTCCTGGTCGGAAATAATTGAATTGATTGAGCACTTTCTTTCTTATTTTCTTCGTTGCAATTGGTATCCCTGTTTCTCTGGCTTTCCATGCCTTTTTCACTGAGTGTTTTATTTAAGGTTATGCATAAGACTTACAAATTTCATGTTTGTATTAACTTTGTGCTCCACATTTATTTAGAGATCTTGGAAGTCAAGGCTTGAAAGGGGATATTAGTGACAAGATCAGTCTCTTGTCAAACCTGGTAAACCTGTAAGTAGCAGTCGACAACTTTTTTGTATATTAAATATCCTGTATGGCATAGAGTTTCAGCATGTATTTATTCTTTATTATTATTATTTTCAGTTGCAATGTGTTTTAACTTTTAATGCAGCTAACTTACATGGTGATTCCTTTCTACAATCGAGCATTATGAAGGAACATGTAGACCACTATGTTATAGAATTCTGTCTCTTGTGACTCGTTTTTAGCATTCTTTTTGGCCTATTCCTTATTCTTGCTGTGAATTTAACCAAATCTTTATTGGTTTTATTCTCTATAGTGATTGGTTTTGATAAATGTATAACCAACCCACCATTGGATTACACATAGCGAACTATCTACTCTTGACAGCAATTTGCAACAACTTTCAGTCTCAAGTTAAAGCTATGCTGAAAACCATTGTTCTATAGATACTCTTCCAGCATTTAAGTAGTGAAAATTTATATGGCTCCTAATGATTTGATCTTTTAGTTGTTGGACCTTAGCTCAACGATTCTTTTATTGAGCTTGAACTTACACAAGCTTTGCTGAGAGCGTTTCAGCTTGGTTTATTTGATAGTAACACTTAGCCTCATTTACTTAATTAGGCCAATCTGAGCTCGAATACAAACCCAAGCTTGAGTTGCCTTTGCGCTGAAGTTGTTCTTGAGCTGTATTGCAGAGGCCTAGTTAGGTGAAAATATTATTGCTTAGGAAAATCATATGTAACTTATAATAAGTATTTTTGAAAATATCTATACTTGCAAGCCCTTGTCAATTGAGCTTTGGTATGTTTATTAGACAAACTTACAGCTGAGCCAGGTCTGTCTTGTTTATGAAATGAGATGAGCTGAGCCAAGGTCAAGGAGCATGTCAGCAGCTTGTTTATTTGCCGCTCTATCTCTACCCAATACAAGATGATAGGGACCTTATGATCAACCTTGTTTAATTTACCATGATTGGGAACCTGGTTATCTCTGCATTTCTAATGCCTTCATCATTTGAATTCTTCATTAATGCTGCTTCCTTTTGTTACAAAAATACAATGTAGATGAGAAACACTCTTGAGACAGGAATATTGTGACACCCAAATGCCAGATCTGGTTCTGCCTGCTTCATTAAATGTATGCCTTGCCTATGTCAGAGAGTGGTGCAAGATAAACTGTTTTTCTATGTTACATTTCTGCTTTGCAATCATTGAGAGTTGTTTCTGTTTTTATTACTTGATAATACCCGTGAAATGTTGTGTTTTTCTTGTTCTCTATTCTGATCAATCTAAGCCTATGTGTTTCTTTTTAAAAAGTGATATCTTTTCCCTTGGATTTTTTATAGTTACCCTTGCGTAAGAAAATGTGATTACTCTTCTGGATCATTTGGACCATTTAGAAACATATATCGTCTTTTTGCAGGAACTTAAGCTCAAATTCGTTAGGGGGTACTCTACCATCAGGGTTGGGTCAACAGTCTCTCGTACGACTGTAAGTAACACAATGTTTCAACCATCCTGTTACAGTCATTATTTTTAATTGTTAACATGTATGACATGCTGTTCGATTTCTACTAAAATCTTTATTCAATTAAGCTCCTACATTTGCTTATTCAGTGCCAGTTATTTTTTCAGCATTGTTATAGGGAATAAAGTTGGTGTTATCTGACCGGGAAATAAGAAATAAAAGGTCTTAGAGAGGCACAATAGAGTGTCACAAGATAAATACTCGATAGAGCATCCATTCTTGAACATCCATGTATTACTTTCCTTTTGTTGATTCTAAAGTTTTACTATATCTTTAAAGAAAAGATTTTGCAGTTAGTTCATTTTGGGGCTTGATCTGTACCTCTGTTCTTCTGATAAACAAGTCTGATATGCTGTTTGCTATCACTACTTGAATCTATATGATTCATTTTTATGCTGTCCTCACTGGGTTAGAAGACTCTGTTGTTTACGTATATCAATCTTCCTTTGTGCTAGCTCATTGACAACGATAAATAAATTTTCAATCTCTCTCCTTTCTGTCTATGGTTGGGTGAAAAGTTCTTTCAATGCATTTTATCCACTTTCAAATGTAAGTCCTTGTTAAGGTTGGGTGAAATTATCACCTTTGACATTGATATTAATAGATTTTTTCCCTTTTACTTTGCAGGGATTTGTCAAATAATCAGTTCACGGGGTCCATACCAGATAGTCTAACTTCTTCAAAACTGCAGCTTGTGTAAGTATTCTGCTTGTGTTAATTTTGACAAGTTTTGATATTTACTTTAGTTTAGCAACAGTGTATTCCTGATCCATGTGTTCCCAGTTAAGATTCATGCTCGGTGAACTTTTCATATATACTTGCTTAATATAAATCTCAAACATTGTGTTGATGAATCTAGAGTTGTAATCCATTTCTTTTTCTTTTTCTTTTCAAAACTTTTGCTTTCTCTTATTGATCTCCAAACTGGTAGCATGAATTTTTACTCTGTGTAGTGTACCAGCAGTTATTTTTTGAAAAACTTATTTTATCTACCGGTAATTGTAAACCATCTTGCATACTGCTTGCATGTTTTCTATGAAACAGTTTATAGGTTTTGCATTAACTCTATCTTTCTTCGTCTCTTAGGTTATTGAATAATAATTTATTAGAAGGGCACGTACCAGAGAAAATTTACTCAATTGGTGTCCACGGTGGAGCTATTGAGTAAGTTAAACTTTAATTTGCTTGCTGTAATTTGTTTGTGTGGTTTATTATTTGTATTTTTTGAGGAATTTATGGAGTCTATATGTTTCAATTTCAAGAATGGTGTTTTCTGAATGGGTTATATATGCTACTTATTTAAAATGGATATGATTGTTTGCATCCATGAGTTTTCTTTTTGTTTGCAATCTTTTATTCATAAATTCCTCTGTATCAAAGACAATGCAATCTGTGCCCTTTGGGGCTGTGATTGGCTCCCCGTGGAAAGATTTTCATAGAGTGTCTCTTCCTCTTGTGATGCTCTCAATTCTGGGCAGTAACCATTATGTTAAATAATGTTGAATTCAGTTCCTTATGACTTCTGGCTTCATAGGGGTTTTAATTTACACCATCCTTCATTCTTTTGCTTCTTCCTCATGGCAAATTTTCCTCTTTTTTCCCAGTCCAACTGTTGGAATGTGCTGCTAGCTTGTTATATTTTTGCTTGTGCAGTCTAGAGAATTATGCTGAAAATAAATATGGATTCTGAACATCAAATTGACTAACTCTTTTAAGTGCTCAAAATGCTTCTACTTGCTTTTCAATTCCTGAAGTGTTATTGATTGCTACTTTATGAACTTCTTAAACTAATTTTATATCATTTCTCACTGAATAAAACTATGATGTCTATTTTCAGCCTTTCTGGTAACAAAGGTTTGTGTGGTGTGCCTTCTTTGCCATCATGTCCTCTATTCTGGGAAAATGGCGGCTTATCCAATGGTGGTAAAATTGCAATAGGGCTAGCATGCCTTGTAGTTTTCTGTTTGGCTTTGCTGGTGGTATATATGTGCTGTATCAGGCGGGGTAGAAACGATTATGACTTTGGTCTACCTCATGATTTAATGTGTAAGTATGATCTTAAAGAAGTTCTTGTGTTTCAATTTCCTGGTTTACTGTTCAGTAATATATATCTTTATTAAAATATTGTCTGATAATATCATATACTCCATCATGCATACAGAACAGACAATGGTTTTAAGCATCTTAAAAAATTGTACAAGTCCATAATAGCACAAAAATTAGCCCTAGCCGACTTGATTTGACTCTTTAATGCTTAAATTGATGGAATTATGTAATATTATTAGTTGCATGAAGTATTAACAACTCTCCAACATCTTACAGTGAATGACTATTGAGGTACAGAATTGCAATTAGAATGATTACCCAAAGTAGATCATAAGTACATAAGGAATCAAATCTCAAAACTCAGGATTTTTGGTTTAGGTAATGAGATGAAATAGAAGTAACACACATCAGATGATGAATTGCTTAGTAATTCAAATGGATATTTTGTATGTACATTTTTATTCTTGTACTGACTGAGACTTCAATCTTAATTTGGTATGATTATTTTGCAGCACTTGCAGCAAAGAGAAACAGATATCAGAGGCAAAAGTCCCTGATGCTACTTGAAATGGAGAGCCAACATGCCAAAGGATTGCCAACACTTCCTCTCAATCCACGCTAAGATCTGCTTCAAAACTGAATGCTTGATAGATATTCTGTTCTGTCACTAACCAAGAGGGCATAGAGATGGGGATGTTGATGTGATTGTACAAAACCACGCTCAAAACATAGAGGTGAGCTGTACTGGTGCTTTCTTTCCAAACGAGGAACTCGTTGGTTTGGGTTCTTTCAACTGATTTGATCCCAAAATGGGGTCGGGTCTCTGGAAATCACAATAGTTTGAAGAATACAATGTATCTAATTTTTATTCTTATCAACAAACAAAAGCATAAGCCCACCAGCTAATGTATCATTACCATTTTTGCGGCATTCCATGAATATATATATATATATACATAGATACATATGTGTTGATGATGATGATTTTGATGTTGTAAATTCATAGTTGAATGCCAAGTAAATTGCAGAGTTGCTCCACATATTTGTACGAAAGGTGGCTCTGGCCCCAGGCTTCATCATTGAACGCTGCATGATTAACTTAAGCGCGGATGCTTGACCCTAGTAGCTTAGAAGATTTCTTTAGCCTCTAAAGACAATACCATTTTGTTGTTGTTATTGTTGTTTTTATTTAGCCTCTAATAGTTTTCCATGTAAACAAAATTGTTTAAATTTTAATTTCTGGGTTGTTTTTATTGATGAATCTGCTTGTTCCATATTTAGCATAAAAAAGAAGCATGCAAGAATTTCAGTTTTCAATCTGTTATAGTGGTGTTGCAGTGCCTGTAATTATAATTACTTGGTTTTTTTTTTTTTTTTTTTTTTTTAAAATGATTAAAAATTATTGTTGAGTAGATATAATGTCTAGCATATGTGTGACACGGAAATTTTCGAGCATCGAAGCAGGAGTTCATCTAGAATCTGTAAGAGACATTTGAAATCCTGAAATATCCATCAATAAACTTTCTGTATGATTAATTTCTTTTTTTTTTTTTTTTTAAAAAAAAAAAAAAAGGAAAACACTGTCCAATCTTGATGATAGGTAAAATGTCTGATTCCTGAAGAGGTCCAATCTAAAACACTGTAGCTTTTGTGGGACTAGAATTTTATCATGTGATTGGATTTTACCAAAAGCTCGTAGTCACTGTTCATATATTGGCCACTGTATTGAGGATGATGTGTACGTCTTTCATATTAATAATTATTGAGGTTCGACTGTAATTTTCATCTTCTTCTAGTTACATACGTGGTACAATTAGAACCGAAAATAGGAAATCAATAAAAAATGAGATCATCAAAAGTTGAAATACAAATAGTGCCATGTAACAGGAAATCAGAATATTAGACGTTTCGAGTAATTAGGTATAGTCAGAGAGAGAAAATGATGTGCTGGCCCCCTCTCTCTCTCTCTCTTATCAGCATCAGTACTACTGGCAAGAAACGAAGTTTCGAGTAAAAAGTCTGTCGTATAAAATTTTATATAAACAGTTTACAGTTTGGTTAGTAACTATTTTCCTTTCCTTTTTTAATGCATTGAAATTAGAGTTTTGATTAATTATTTGTTATAAGAAATCTGCGGGGAGAAGTTGAAGTAACCCAATATGGAAGTCTATTATCTGTCTGTCATCTTGAATTTAATGAAAGAGAAAAATCTCTGATGGTTTCACACTCAAGGGTTTGGAATGGAAGTGGCCAAATTGTCAAAAGAGATTGCTAAACTCAGCCTGAAAGACTTTGACTATCAACACCACCCCCCCACCACACACAAAAAAAACTTTATTATTAATTATATACAGTTTGCTGCTCATCATGGTCTCTGTTTCTTGACCGTTTCTATTTTCGAACCACAAACCCTTTTTTTTTTTTTTAAATTTTTGTTTTTTGTGTCGACACCTCATCACGATTCACGTCTTCAAATTGAAGTTTCTCTCCTTCTTTCCAGAATGAATATAAAACGTACGCTTAGTCTGTATATCATTAGTTTAGTTTTTGGTCAGTCAAATTCTTTGTTCTTGTTCTAAGTTTTCTATGTATGTAATTAATTGTTCTCTTCCTTACTTTTTCGGTTTCCAGACGTTCAAAATCAGAAAGATTATGTCGACTCGTACGTTAAATAATTTTTTTTTTTCCTTTTACCCTATTTTAAGTTTACCTAAAATGTGGGTTTTACAGTTTACCTCTTAAATGTGAAACTATGTTGAAACGTGAAATGTAAAATTCATAACATAACGTGAAAAGATTAAAATCATGAAGTTGGTGAGACTACGACTTTTATGTTCTAAATTCTAGAATTTCATATTTGTTACGACCCTTTTACAGCATTATAGTAAGCAAAAATTTTTATAGGCTTTGCTAGTATTATATAAATTGTAATAATACACCCACTACTCAATTTTTTAACTTAAAATTTACAACATTTTCCATAAAAATTAAAATACAAGGTGCTACTATTTATCTTCAAATTAAACATAAATTATTACCAATAAAAAAAGAAAAATTTATTCACAAATTATAATAAAATTAGGGTTAATTTTTTATGACTAAAAATCATATGTATCACTAGAAAAAAAAAACATACTACTTGATTGAGAAATTATAAACGTAAAAATTAAAATTTTATATCATGGAGAATACCCAATTTCTCCCTTATTGTTTGACTTAATACCCCGATACTACCCTCTTATTTTCATAATACCCTAAATTTCTCTTCTGTTAATTGACAGAGTTAATTATAATAATATATGAATTCTTAAAATTTAACCTATTAACTTAAATAGTCTCAATAGTTCAAAAAATACCCATAAAAATTTTAATTTATTTTAAAATAACAATTATATCCTTATATAATATTAATTAGCTAAAAAATTATTTTCAACTTCTAATTGAAAATAAATATTAAAATTATAATATATTTTATTTTATAACACATTGATAACTAAATATTTATTACTATATTATAAACAAAATCATAAATAAATACTAATGTATAAATAAAAATATATTAATCAATACAGTATTAACAATTCATAAATAAATATTAATCTATAAATTAAATATTATAATACAATACTTGTAATTATATATAATCATAATTATTGTACTATAATATAATAATAAAATTTTACAATAGATTAACAATTCAATATTACATAGGCACTAGAAAATAAATAAAAAAATCATACATATATTATTTTATTGATTTATTTAGCTAACTACTATTAAATAAGGATATGATCATTATTTTTTAATAAATTGGGCCTTTTATGGGAATTTTAACTTTTAATTGAAAATAAATATTAAAATAATAATAATATATTTTATTTTATTACACATTAATAACTAAATATTTATTAAGTATATTATAATTAAAATATAAGTTTTTATTTATTTTAAAAGATATTAACAATTCAATATTAATCAGGTTAATGAATCAAATTTTAAAAACTCACATCTCATTAATTCTTTTTTAAAATTTGAAACAATAATGAGTTTTATATAACTTAAAAAAAGATATTTTGAACTAAAAGAATGGATTCCACAATTAAAAATATTTCAAAATAAAAGTTTTTATAAAAATATAAAATATAGAGTAATATGATATAACATTATCATATCAATTTATATAGATAGATTTGTATATGTAATAGTAATGGTATGATTTTTTTTTAAGTATATTGTTCTTCATATGTGTTAGTCAATATAAATAATATTTTTATATTAAAAATTAAATAAAAAATAATATAAATAAAAATTTATCTAAATTTTAATTTTTTTTTATACATAATAAATCTATCTAAATATTAAATAAAATTGAAAGATCAATTATATAATTTTAAAATAAATAAAAAATTAATATTTTATTTTTTTTAATATTATAAAATTGATCTTTCAATTTATGAATATCATATTAAAAAAATTCAAAATTTAAATAAATTTATATTCAAAAAATAATTTATAAATTAATTATTAATATGTTATAAAAATAAAATATATTATTATTTTAATATTTATTTTTAATTAGGAGTCGAAAACTATTTTTTAACTAATTAACATTGTATAAGGGTATAATTATTATTTTTTAATAAATTAAAATTTTTATAAATATTTTTAAAATTATTAAGACTATTTATGTTAATAAATTAAACTTTAAAAACTCGTATATTATTATATTTTAATCCTGTTAACTAATAGAAGGAAATTCGAGATATTATAAAAATAAAAAAAGGTATCAAAATATTAGATCAAACAATAAAAAGAATCGAATATTCTCCCTTATATATCAATTGAACAATACACTTAAAACATAATGTAATCTATCATATAACCTACTCAATATAACGGAGTATTTTCTTTCTTAATCCTTTTCAAAGTTATATATTGGTGTAAAAATTTGACGCCCACAAAAACAAAACATTAAACATTAATGAGCCATAATTCTAGAATGAAGTTATCAACTACATGCCACTACTCATAATTACTTAAGCAAATATTTGTCAAAAGTTAATACAAGGTAGATAGATAGATAGCATTGGATAAATTTGACTGGTTAAACAAGAAAGGAGGCTAAGTTGACTTGACTGCTTCTTCCTTTTTATTTTTCTTTTTTTCCTATTTCAATTCAACTCTACTCGTCTCTTCTGCAGCACGTTGGAGGGTAGCGTAATTATGCAAATTAATTGCTTAATTTACGATGGAAATTAAGGCCACGTAGTCCGTTCAAATATCACAACAAACTCACTCGAACTATTTTTGATAAGCTAGCTCCCTCCGTTTTCGATATTATTATTATTATTATTTATTATTATTATTATTATTATTATTATTATAAAATGGTAAAAGAATTAATGTAAATATTAAATATTATATAATATTATGGAAATTACTATGGAGGAATGAAAGCTGGGTCGTGGGTCCGTCCAACTGTCGAAACCATCCATATGATGACGAGTTCCATACTATTCCCACCGCCGCCCCACTGCTCGGCTCACCCCGTAGCCCATCCATACGCTGATTGACAATTAGACTTGTATTAATCTTAATCTTCATTTTAATTAATTTAATTAATAATGAAAGCAGATGAATGGCGTAAACGTAACATGGATTGGAGTGGAGTGGAGTGGAGTGGAGTGGGGTGGAGTCCACCGTAATTGGAAAATTCAAAATCAGAATATGGCAATGGGTTGACTTGGTTGACCTCGAAATTTACGCATCAATTGAATTAATGAAAACCATAAAACCATAAATAAATAAAAACAACATGGGCAAGTAGGTGGCGCGGTGCGTCCACTAGGAGTAGTATCAAGCAAATCAAGCCAAAAGACGACGACGACGGCTCACTGGATGTTTATCTTCTTTCAACATAGTAAATAATATTTTATTTGCATTGCATTGCATTGATGTCCAGTCCAAGTGGCCTAATTTTATTTGACTTTCTAACATTGCTCCTTTTATGCGTGCCATGTCGGCAACACAACCCAACAAATATATAACATAACATAACATAACATAACATAACATTACTTTCTTCTTCTTTCTAGTTATCTTAAGTAACTCCAGTTTACTTTATATTTTTCCACGCAAAGGGTCCCACTCTATATTCTTAAAGATTCCCATCCTCATCCACATCAACATTTTGTAATCTCAATTTTAACTATATATATATATATATATTTTTTTAAAAAAAAATAAATTAAATTAAATTAAATTAATATTATCATTTAATTGGGAGAACCAATTATTTGGGTTAATTTTAACGAAAAATATATATATTCTCTTATCTTGTCATGTGAAATATAATAATATTATTAATGTTAGTGTTATGTGGTTTGCAGATGAAGGAGATGGGGGTGGGTCCCAACCACTGAAGATGACGAGCGAGGTGATGCAAGATGAATACATTTAATTATTAAAATAATATATATAGATATACATAGTCAACAAAAGCAACTTACAGAGCTATTTATTTGTATAGTTACATTACATGGTATTAACAATAATATAAAGTCTTACTTCTTCTTGTAGTAGTAGTAGTAGTAGTAGTAGTAATATTGGTTGGTTAGTGGATGTGGCTCAACTGATAATCATTATTGATATGCCCCCCTTCCCTTAATTACTTTCCAATTTGAATTTTCAAATTGTAATTGGTAACTTCACTTAGAACAGAATCTTTATAATATTATCATTATTAATTAAACTGTTAATTACTGAGTAAGGGCTTTATGGTAAAATTGAAAGAGTCGTTTTAGTACAGTTACAGGTGGCGATACGATCACGTGGTTTGACCCGTAAAGGCATGTCTTTGTCCACGTCGGTATTAAGCGGATCAAGCAACAGTCAAACCGTCTTTTAATTTAATTTAATTTAATTTATCAATCACTTCACTTTGCTTCACACTTTTTTTTATTTTTCTTTTTTTTTTTTTCAAATTTTATTAATTTAATAAAAAAACGGAATTTCAATTGGAGGTTCCGTTGATTGCGTGTGTGAACGGATTGATAAAACCAAGTTGCCGTTGGATAACAGAAGAAAGAAACAAACAAACAAAAGCAAGCTATGTAGAAAATGGAATCGTGCGTGTTGTTGACGCGGCATGAAACCTTCCACACTCCCCTTTTATAATTTTCCATCCTCATAAGTCATATCATATCATATCCTTTTTTCACACACATTATGTTATGTTCTTCTCCCATCATTTTAGATAAGATTTTCTTCCCACTTTTTTCATTTTTATTTATTTATTCTATTATCTTTCTCAAGTATAAGATAATACCCCCAGCTTTAGTTAATTAAAAAAACTTTCTACCTAGATAATATTCTTATTTCCCATAGCGTGACATCCTTTTATACTATTGTTCATTATTATTATTCGTCGTTATTATCTCTTCTTACGTTATTAGATATCAATACCTAACGGATTATAGTTCCATTTTGGTGAAATTCAATCCCCATTATTATACCCAACAAAAAAATTATCTTAATTATCATAGTTCAAAGGTGTGAGATCATCAAATAATAAGTTTGGCCCATATATTATTTATTTTTTTGTCATATTATATGATTATGGACATTGGATTTATTATAACATTAATAGGTCATTACATTTTAAAAAAGCACATGTTAATAAAAAATCTCGCAAAGCTAGCAAAGAGCAATAGTATCCAAATCGTAGATTCCATATGGTGGTGATTTCGTCATAAGCGAAAAACGTGTACGTACCAACTTTATTTAACTCTGTTCTAATTAATTAATTGATTTATTAATTTTTATTTCTAATTTAATTAAAGTTGTGAGGTGTCGTGGCGTCGGTGGCGCGTGACGTGGCATGCCCATCCAGAAACCCTAGGTGGTGGGAAAGTGTTGAGTACATGTCATTCCTTCATCACATAACATACACGATCGAATCAATTAATTTAATTAATTAATTAATTATCTGATCTGTTTAAGATAATCACAAACATTTTTAATGAATCAAAAGTTGGATAAAACACATGCCTTTTTGAAATCACCTTTTCAGGCATACTAGGCACTAATTCAATTATCAGATTCCAATTTTCATGCCCCCCTACCCCTCTCTCTCTCTCTCAGTATAGAAGCCTCTTCCAAATTTGTTTGGTGGTTTTAAGATAAGGCCGTATAACAGGAAGCACTTTTGTATTCATGTGAACATAGAAAAGGTGAAAAGGATTAGCTCAAGAGATAAACCATAACCAAAACCATAATAATGATAAAAACAATTAATGTGTAGTTGATGATTAAAAGGGAAGAAAGGATGAGTAGGGCTGCATCAAACACCGCCTTATAAGCTTTATCCTACCCAAGTGCTTTTCTACATTAGTTAATAGTTGTAATTAGATAATTACAAGCAAGATTACATTAGGTATTCACGAAGATTTTTACACCACTTGCCAGAAAATTAAGTGGGATTAAAACGAGCGTTATTTTGAAGATAATGTATATTAATATTTAGCTAAGTAAATTAATCCAAAAAGGCAATGTAATATAATTGGTAGTAAATTAAAGTTGATATCTTGTTATATGATTATCACGTTTAATTAATTAATTAAATCTTTACGCACTAAACAACATCAGCCGACGTTAAATGGCCAAACGCGGCCCTACCACTTTAATATTGGATTCACGTAAGCTAACTAATATTTTATATATAAACCATCATCACATGTCATTCCATATGCAAAATCAATCTGGATTTTCCTTTTTTTTTTTCTATTTATTTAATCCTCGTTACAGAAAGGTAGTCTTAATTTTTATCTATAGAATATATATTATCTTAATGGAAGATTTAAAACCCAATTAAAATTAATTAGAATATAGTGGCGAAATGGAGTAAATTAATAGATTAGTTTATTTATTTATTGCTGCTAAAATTAAACGAGATGCATGCACATCCTGTGAAAGGTGACGAATTGAGTGTGCTTTTCCATGGACATTAATGAGAAGTCACGTAATAATAAATTTAGTCGTTTAACAATAAATTAAAAAAAGAAAAACCTTTAAATTTATTATAATATATTTTAATATTTGAGATAATTAAAATACAAGTGTTTGTCTATTAATTTAAGTAATAATTTTAAAAAAATAAAAAAATAATGTGTCTGAGTGTCGACACAGCGGTTGCTTTTGCTTTAGCCCGCAGACATCAGCCATCAGCATGCACTAATACGATATTCTTTTACCATGTATGGTTAGCTGGACATCTTCTCCCGTAGTTTTACACAGATCTAGCAAGCAGTAGTGGGTCCCTATGGAATGGGATTTATCTGTCCTTCAATAATGGTAGGGAAATCTGATTACGTGATAAACATCAGATGAATGAACGGTTCAGATATCACATTGGGGTATAGGTAGGGTCCATGTTAAGTTAGATAGTCTTCATGTTCACATCAATAATGTGGTGCCTCCGGAGTCCTGCCCTGCCCTGCCCTGCCCTGCCCTGCCCTGCCCAACCCAGTCCTATTCATGTATTCACGCGTTCCCACTTGTAAGGAGCAGACTGGCTGCCGGTTCTAACACGAAGACAGCCTTTCCGTATCCCTTACCAACCTGAATACCGTACGCGCCTACTGTTTCCTTTTTTTTTTCTTTTTCTGAAACCAAATAATTCTCTTAAATTTAATTTTTCAAGTAATAATAATCCAGATTTTTGTGAGATAATAAAATTGTTTCGTTTGATTTTTCCTAAACCAGGAAAAAAAAAAAAACCTTATTACAGTTTAAACACAGAATCTCTAAGTGGGTCCCACGTTAAACAACAAAATCAAAACTAATACAAGCCCTCCTCAAGCGAAAAGACTGACCCCATCATCGTCTTCAGTATTCACCGATCTGTTTTATCAACTTGCTCGTGGGACCCTTTCACATATAGACCGAAGAGAGGAGAGGAGAGGAGAGGAGAGGATAGGAGAGTCAGAGGACTCGTCCGTACAAAATATACGATATATATATAATATTATATAATATAATATCTCCCTATGACATTCATCGGCATGGCATGATTTTTCTTTTATAAAAAAATGAAAATGATAATTAAAATATTGATAAAAGAAATAGTTCAAAACCGTCGGATTGCATTAAATCGAACGGTACAGAATGAAGTAAACAGTGTATCTTATCTTAGTGCATGAATGGGAAAGAGCGATGGAATAAGCTGGTTAAAACAAAACAAAACAAAACAATCAAAGAAATATCAGAAACCCACTTGGAGCGAGAAATGTCAATGTTTGTTGGAAATAATAGAATAGGATGATGGGAAGGGAGATACATAATCAATATATAAAATTTATTTATTCATATAAATATTAATTATTAAATGAATACGTACGTATGTATGTATGTTGTATTGGGAGAGAGAGATAGATAGATATATAGTACTATACTATAAGTATGTGGGGGTGAACCTACCCAATAAGACAAAGGAAAGTTGGGAAGAAAGAGGGCGAATCAAATCAAGCCAGGTAAGATTGTATGGGAAGAATTTCTTTGTTGGATGAGCCTAGCCTTTCTTTTGTCTCCAAGATCTCTAATGTCTATCCATCCCTTATTAATCCTTTTTTGACCCCACTACCCATTCATTGATTCGTTCTACATTCTACTACCATTGCCAAAATTAACACAAAACACACGCCAGATTTTGATGAAGTAGCAATCATATACCCATATATGCATGCACCACTAATCCATGAACCAAGAAAAATATTACTTTTATGTTCAAACATACATTTTATGACTACATAATAATGATAATAATAAACAAAATAAATTCATTTATTTAAATGCTATTTAATATTAATTAAATAAATTTGCTATTGGTCAAAATAGTAAGAGGATATTACAAATGAAACGTGCGATACTGATACTGATCCGATGTCTTTAATATTATAATTAGTTCCGTAAAAATATATTATTATTTAAAAAGATTTGTGTTAACAGGGATGCTGGTAACGAGCAGCAAAAGGAGAAGGGGGGATGAACTTAACTAAAAGACGGTCCACAGTCATGTGAACCCCATCAACTTGCTGTTGTAGGTCCCACTTCACATACACAGCCCACAACACCCCACACATACATACCATCACATACCAATACCATTACCACTGCTATTAATCCCATCTCATCTCCCCCACGTATTGTATTGAATCTTCCTTCCTAGTTTCCTTACCTGGGGTTGACCCACTTCACCCTCCGCAACATCACATCCCCATCCCTTGTCTTCTCATCAGTTATTTATTTATTTTTTTTAAAAATAAATTATTATTATTATTCTTAATATTTTCTCACCCGAAAAAAAAAAATAATAATAATAATAATAATAATAATAATAAATCCAAATATTATATAATATAATATGCACACTTGTCCTAACCAGCTACTACTGTCTATAAATATATATATACATATATACATTAGTGCACGCAGGCTATATCTTCAAACGAATAGAATTCATACTTGATATCAGTCAAAAAAACAGATAAATCTGCAGCAGCTTGAGAGATCTCTCCCTTTTTCCTTCTTCACAAATTAAAAATGGATGCAACTTCTATAGACGAAAGCACAACTACTGATTCTACTTCCATTTCTCCACCGGCTTTTTCTCCTTTTCCGGCTACGGCTACTAAATCACCCGAGAGTTTTTGCCGTGTTGGCAGCGGGAACAGCAGCGTCATTTTGGATTCCGAAGGGGGCGTTGAAGCCGAGTCCAGGAAGCTCCCTTCCTCTAAATACAAAGGAGTCGTGCCTCAACCCAATGGCCGATGGGGTGCTCAGATTTACGAGAAGCATCAAAGAGTCTGGCTTGGGACTTTCAACGAAGAAGAAGAAGCTGCTAAAGCTTATGATATTGCTGCCCAGCGCTTTCGTGGCCGTGACGCTGTCACCAACTTCAAGCAAATGCCTGAAGCCGATGAAGATGATATCGAAATCACTTTCTTGAATGCTCATTCGAAGGGTGAGATCGTCGATATGTTGCGAAAACACACTTACAATGATGAACTGGAGCAGAGTAAGAGAAATTACGGCCTTGATGGTAACGGGAAACGAATTAAAGTTAGCGACGGCGTTGTCGGTTCGGACCGGGTCATGAAAGCGCGTGAACAGCTTTTCGAAAAAGCAGTTACGCCTAGCGATGTGGGGAAGCTGAATCGTCTGGTTATACCAAAGCAACATGCGGAAAAGCACTTTCCTTTACAGAACGGAAGCACTTCCAAAGGAGTGCTTTTGAATTTCGAAGATGTTACCGGCAAAGTATGGAGGTTCAGGTACTCCTATTGGAACAGTAGCCAAAGTTACGTATTGACAAAAGGGTGGAGCCGGTTCGTGAAGGAGAAGAATCTAAAAGCCGGTGACATTGTTAGTTTTCATAGATCAACCGGAACGGATAAGCAACTTTTCATTGACTGGAAATCAAGAACCGGATCGGGCGTAGAAAACCCGGTCGAACCGGTCCAGATGATGCGGCTATTTGGGGTCAACATATTCAAAATACCTGTGAATGGTGTTGTTGATAAGATTGGAGGTTGTAATAACGGCAAGAGACTCAGAGAGATGGAGCTGTTGTCTTTAGAGTCCAGTAAGAAACAAAGGATGATTGGAGCTTTGTAACATTTTCTTTTAATTTCCTCCTTTTTTTTTTTTTTTTGGGGAATTTTCTGAAAGTTGAGGAGGTTTAACTGGTGGGAGTAAATGTAAGGGGTGGTCTAGTTGCAACTTGCAAAAGAGAAAAAGAAAAAAGAAAAAAGAAAATGAATTGTATATTACAAGTGACAAAAGCTGAAGAAAGCTGAAATTAGGTTGTAACAAAAATTAAAAATTAAAAAATAAAAAAAAATTAGAAATGGATAACTGTCATTTTGTTCTGTTCTGTTCTGAACATGGGTTTGAATTGTTTTATTAGATGATTCTTGTAGCGGGCGTCGTTGCTTTCCAGAAATATCTGTATGTTGGCAAATAAAGAGTAGGTGTGGTAATAGTATTATTGAAGCTAAGTCATAATCAAAAAAGGTGTTGCAAATTTAACGTTCCAATAAGAAATTAGAATTTGTTGTTTGGACTTCAATTATATGTTGATTCACTTTTGGTGTACAATTGAACACGTATCAGTATCACCTTCTCAGTTTAAAAAATATGTTTTTCGCGGAATCATATGATAGCGATTGCTTGATAATTAAGCTTAACATGTGTTTAACCAGTAGATTAAGATTTCATTTGATAATACACTATATACACGTGTCAACTTCAACTCCTGCTTAAGTACTTTTACAATTTTAGCCCTCAAGTTTAGGGTTTAATCTTTTCTACACCTCTTCTAAGAAGTTCATTTTGTTACAAATTATGGAACTTAATAATTTTAAGTTATATTAATGTGAAGGTGCCTTGATATTTGAGCCTCAGTTTTCAATTAAATACTTGTTATAATTATTTTTAAGGCTAATTTATTATGTTATGTATCTTATCTTGTTTTTACAATTAAAAGTAATATATATTATAAATTATTTAAAATTTTTTGTACTATCTTCAAAAATTTTATTAATCAAATCACCTATCGTTCATAAATAATATTTATCAACTAATCATAAATTTAAAGTTAATTATTATATTTTTGTAATTACCATTACATTAGTCCCAAACAGAAGACTTAAAAAGTCATCAGAATCTTGGGGTTGATTGATGAAGCCGGTGAAAAACACGAGAACAACCCCAAAGCACGTGAGAAGGAAAAGTCATACCGAATAACCCATATGACGTGGCACTAAATCAGTGATGATTTATTTATTGTGATTGAAATTTCAAAGGAATAACTACTGAAAAGAAGGACTAATTGTAAAACAATCCAAAATGATTTCTGGACGCATGAAAAAATTGACCACGTCGTTGTAATTAGATCAAAATTTGGTCAAGTTTCATTTTGTCAGTCTATAAAATAAAAATGAAAGTTAAAATTAGAAATAGCTAATGAAGATTATGGGCACCGAGCATTGTGGAATAACGATGCTTAATAACGTAGATTATGATTCCGAATCATTTGACTGAATGAAAACTCCAAATTAATTAATTTTGTTTTTATTCCAATATGTTCAATACAATAATTAAACACGTAAATTAATGTCAAATAATGGTTTTAGTCAAAGTTGCAATTTTCAAATAAAATAACGTAATTCAATCATCGACCATAAAAAAGATTTGATTCCAATCTCCAAATACTTAAATACGTTTGTGTTGTGAGATCTGTTCACAATTTGGTCTTCTTCTATTTGATATTTTCCAACAACATTAATTTATTTGTAATCCAAAAACATGGATTTAATTAGATTACGTTCGAAGTTTCTTTTTTTTTTTTTTTGTTTTAAAAAAAAAAATTTCTAAAGTCATTTGAACATCTCTCAATGGTTAATATTGTAATTTATTGTATATTAATTATAAAAATTTTCTAATCATTTTATGTTTTTAAATTCAATTCAATTTGAGAATTAATTATGGTGTGTTTGAAATTATGGTTTTCGTTTTCACTACATACAATGCAAAACGTTTTCTTTGTTTTAAAACCACAATGAAAGCAAGGAATGATTATGATTAAGTAAAACATTGTTTTATTTTACAAAATCAAATCAAAATAATTGCTTCTAGTTGTGATCCAATTACAGAGATTTTTGAAAATGAGTTGAGCTCCGCCCAAATCAAAACCCAAACCCAAACCCAAAATGAAATAAGTTGACCTGAAAATGGGTTCGATTGTCTCTTTCATATTAAGCACAGCCAATCATGACTTAGCTGTTTCTCCTTAAGATATTTTAGCCAATTTGTATTGAATTTTTCAATTCTCCATTTGCGTTAGGCCTTGTTTGACTGCCCACATTATTTTTCTTATATCTTACACCCATCTATTTATTTATTTATACATTTGGCTATTGGCATGACGCAGAATTTCTAAGCTTAGTCAACTACGGCATTCTGCAATTTCACATCTGTCACATCACTTCCCTTCAATTTCTTATACAATTGGTTTGCATTATTACATACCCACATTATTATTATTATTATTATTATTATTATTATTTGTTTATATATTAATCTTCTATAAATCGACGTATATGTTGACCATTCTTGTTTATGTTATTTCCTTATTCCTTGTACCATAATATTTGACCATGAATGAGTTGCATACAGTTTGATTAATTAGGTACATTTTTATTTTGAATATAAACAGATGTAATGGGTTCGTAGCTAATAGACCTAATGTCTGAATTGATTTGACCCACTTTTGTATATGTAACAAAAATTTGAATAAGTTATAATGTTACTAAAGATGTGATATTAATGCCCTGTATTTTAATTAGGTAAGAAAAATGGGAATATTCAATTTTTTTAATTTAAATATTGTTTTTATATATATGCTATTGATAGAAATCAATATTTTCATTTTCCCCAAATGTTGATTCAAATTTTTGATAAATGCTTGAATTAAATTCTTTTTTTTTTTTGTTTTCTTTACAACCCAATGGCCCAAAGTAAGACCCAACTGGCTTCTTATGTTTGCGAGCTATGGTTGTTACTAAATACATTTCATCAAGGCACTGATTACACCCGCTTTATTTTTCATGTAATCAATTGGTATTCTCTAGGTTAATCCTAGCCCATATATTTCTTACTAGAGTGGGCCAAGCCCATAGCTTCATTCTCTTTTGAAACATTAGTACTGAATCCGCTTTCTTTTCTTTCGTTATCTTCTTTTGCCTGCTTTGCTTTGCTTTGCTTTGCACTCTTCTCTGTAAGAAGAATATGGTATTCGCTGCTGCTGCTGCTGCTGCTTCAGTTTCCCATGCCTTATCTCTGCAACTGCAACTTTCTTCTTCCTTCTTATACGGAGAAGCCATTTCATCGTCAAATTTAAGTTCAGCTACTTTCGCGGGGGCCTCACTAACCTTTCCTCCCTCCACTCTCACTGGTCTGTCGCTCGCTCTCTTGCGTTTGTTCTTTTTAATTTCTAAAACTACTAAGAAATTGCTACCTTTGATTCCAATTATCTAATTCTCTACTGCTATATGTTTTTTTTTTTTTTAATTCAGGAAAACAATCATGTACTCCAAAGAAACTTGTCGTTCATGCAAAGAGAGTTTCTGGTTTAGAGGAGGCCATGAGAATAAAGAGGTATTTTATATCCTTATTATTATTATTATTTTATATGAAGCAGAAGATCCATCGCTTGATTTTGACATTATTGTAATAATCACAAACTATAGACTGGTAATATTATGTCCTAGTTTAGTTCAGTCCAGTCCAAAATATCAAGTTTTGTCTTGTTATTCTTTGAAGTTTGAGTATTATTTTTGTGCATGCACGAATGGTAAGAGAAATGGATTTTGAAAGAGCAGGAATAGCACAATCAAAGAAAGGTGCTTTCTTTCTAGCTACTTAACTCAAGAGGTGTCACCCTACTTTTTGAGTTTTGAAATGCTTAAGTTTTGGTTTTTTGCCAGCTTCTAATGAACATTTACTCCTCATTAACTCAAGTTCATTGTGTTAGCTTTTAGGTTTGCATTTGGAACTTATCCCTTCTTTGGCTAGCTCCCTATGTGCTTACGGATTTGGAATAAGGCCCTAAGTTAACTGTTCTTTGAAATGCCTATTTGGTTCAATTTCCTATCGTTACCTTATTTATTTATTTCTTTTTGTTAACATTGTGACATTCTTTTTCTTATATAAATATTTCTGTGATATCTATATACAATAGTTGAAGTGATTCTGTACATTTCTAGAGAACGCGAGCTTCAAAGTACAACAAAGTTCAGAAGAAGACCACCTTTGAGGCGTGGAAGGGTGTCACCATGTCTTCCTGTGCCTAATCATATTCCAAAGCCTCCTTATCTAAGTTCTCCTTTGTTGCCAGAACTTTCACCTGAGTACCAAATTCATGATTCTGAAGGCATTGCTAAAATGAGGGCCGCATGTGAACTTGCTGCTCGAGTCTTAGAAAATGCAGGAAAATTGGTTAGGGTGAGAAATTGCAATACTTTTTAACATTTTGTAATTTGAATATTAATACAATTGGCAAATTGTTCCAACTAGTTATTTTAATGTACCTTATCTGGTCCGGATGTGCAACTAATCATCCCCTTGAATGCGAGCCATTTTAAGAGATGCCCTGTTCATGGCTAAAAAATAATACAAGGTGTCCAGGGAAACTGCATTTCTCTAGAACTGGAAGTTAAGATTCCATTATTGGGCCACAGAGTAACATGCCCTTCTTTCTGGATCATTTTAGGATAATAAATTCCCATGTTATAATAGTTATGTATGTTCTCATTTTATTTGTGCTTTTATTCTTATCTGATACTTTGATCTATTAACTTGACATGTTATTGACATTTAATTTTCATTTTTTTAAAAACTTACCAGCCATCAGTGACAACAAATGAAATTGACAAAGCAGTGCACCAAATGATCATAGATGCTGGTGCTTATCCCTCACCTCTTGGCTACGGAGGATTTCCCAAGAGTGTGTGTACATCAGTTAATGAATGCATGTGTCATGGAATACCTGATTCTCGCCAGCTACAGGTCTGGTGTGTGCCTGTTTGTTCTTTGTATGACATGTATATTTGTCGTCATTAATGATTGTTCTCTTTTCAGGATGGCGACATAATAAACATTGATGTGACAGTCTATTTAAATGTATGTTCTCTGTTTTATCCTCATATATATGTGACTAATAAGTCATAACTTAATATATTAATTCAATGCCTTGCATTGATGGTTGCTAGCATGACATTAATATCTTTTCTTCATAAATTGTGCTGACTTATCTGATCTGGGTATGACCTGTGCCACTTCATGCATTATATGCTGACTGTGGATTGGATCATCTGAAGGAGAAAATCAGTGAGATGAAGAATGATTGGATCTGTAAAAGATCAGTAGTACACACATGCTTTGTAATGTATTTGATGCTTTTACAGTTACTGTATCTATGTTTTATGCTCAGCATATGTTTTGTACACTTAAAAATATCTTTTCTGCTCTCTGTAATATTAACAAGTTTCTCTTGAAAGTCGGAAAGAAAAATAAGCCCCTTAAGTACTTAAATTGGTTTGATATGTTGATCATGTAATGTGTCTCTGTGGTTTTCTGGCCTGGAGGAGTGTCTTCAAAGCTGATTTGTCTCTATGTGACATACTTTCTTTTGGCTTTAGGGTTATCATGGAGACACATCAAAGACGTTCCTTTGCGGCAATGTTAATGATGCGCTTAAACGCCTTGTGAGGGTATAATATTTGTTAGTTTTTGAAAGAACACTGAATTCTTTTTTTGGATACCCATGCTAACTTTAATTATTATTTTTCTAAATATTTGAAAGCTTGTTATATCACATTTTGCAGTTCATTGCACAAATCATGTTTTACTACTCTGCATTTTATGTTATGTATACATCATTACAATCAATGAATAACTTTCATGCAGTTCCTTTGAACACGACTGTTGATTTTATTAAGATGCTTTCTTAATTATATCCTCATGACAGGTAACTGAAGAGTGCTTGGAGAGAGGTATAGCAGTTTGTAAAGATGGTGCTAGTTTCAAAAAAATTGGAAAAAGAATCAGGTGTGATTTCTCTCTTTCCTTAATGAAATATTTGACAGGAAAGAAAGCAACATTTATATGGCTGCAACAGTGTAACAAAAAATCTTACCATAAAAAATATGGTGGGGATGCCTATTAATAACCAAAACAGGGCAAGAAATCAGTTTGTAGTTTGATAATTTGCATAAACTATGCACCAAAGCGAAAAGGATAATCATGGTGCAATCACAAGTTTGAGTAATGTGAAACTAGCAGTATTATAGTCGTTAGTATTTTGTATGGATGATTGTTGGTTATTTGTTGGGCTTGTTTGCACCTTGTGCTTCCATGAGGATGATCTTTTCAAAGAGAAGCTTGGGGCTACCTTATCAGCTTTATCGTGTAAGTTAATTGTCAAATGATTTCACAAAGTTACTGGCGAAATATCAGTCATTTACATTTAAAACAAAATTTTCAGCCCAGTCTACAATATTGTAACCAAAAAATTGTGACTCTTAACTAGAAGCTAGTAAGTTTAGTGAAGTTGGAATGGTTGGAGGTTCAATTGCCTTGGATCTGCCTACGAACTCCAACATTACTCCCAGTTTTAAACCTGGAGAATGTGAAAAGTGGGGTTGAGGGAAAAAAATGTGGTTTTCTGGTGACAGAGATCAGAAATTGAGATGGATAAAATCTCTCTAGAACTTGAAATTTCTCATTAATGCATATTCGCTGAAACAGGGAAGAGATATGGTCATGAATTCGGTGGAAGAAAGTTTAGTGGAACAAAGTGATTCTTACTTCTTTGATCAAATATATGTTAAGTGATATTCAGTTATTCTTATGCGAGTTATCTCTTTCTCTTCTCTACTAATATGTATGCAAAAATATGATAGTTACAAATGTTGTAAATCTACTGAAAATATTTCCTTCCATTAATGTTCATGATCATAGTTTGTTTTGTTGCACATTCTAATTTTAGTTAGGGCTATAATGCTATTGTTCATCATTTCTCGGGTAATGCAAGAAAATTGTTGCAGCAGATCTATAGTAGTTCTTTTAATTGCTGTGCACTGAATTGACATAGTAACTTAAGGACTAATATGTGTCAAAAAGCACTCATTTGGATACAAGTTTGTCCTCCATAGCTTAAAAATTCACAAACGTCACACAGAAGTTGCTGAATTCAATGCTCTTATTTGTTTATTAAGTATAAATTGTATTTTTAGTGCTACATAGTAGAAGACTTTTCTCCTGCATTGTCTTCTTGATATATGCCTAAATTCTTAGGTTTGATGATGGGATAAAAAGTTGGATTTAATTCTTTTGTATATCTAACATGATAGACTTGTCAACTGTTATACTTGTTCTTAATGTTTTAATTGGATTATGTCTCAGTGAGCATGCTGAGAAATATGGTTTTGGTGTAGTGGAGCGTTTTGTTGGGCATGGTGTAGGGAAAGTGTTTCATTCTGAACCAATCATATTACATAACCGTAAGTAATCTTTTGATACCAATTATTTTTTTATCAACTGCCAAGTTTAAACATTTAAGGTTAACTATCGAAAAATTTATATTGTCTGTAGATGCTTTAATACAGAGAACTATATAGTATTTTGAATCATAATGGACTGGTATTATTTTTATTTATTTTATTTTCGTAATATTTGTGACTCAGAAGAATACTTAGTAAACTAAGTTTTGCTGATAGCTTTTCTGATATGCTATCAACTCATTATTGTTAGTTTCTGTTGTTGTATAATTTCAACATTCTGAATGTGATAGTTAATTGTTTCATAGGCAATGAGAAACCTGGGTGCATGGTGGAAGGTCAAACATTTACAATTGGTGAGTGCATTTCTTTCTTTACTGGAAATGAAGGGATTGTTTGGAATTGTTTTGATTATGTATGATTGGCAGCCTCTGTTTGAGTTGGACCTATTCAGACAAAAAAACCTTTCCAACATGCATAAATTCACCTGAAATAGATAGGTCCAGGTGGCTGTTTTTCTTGGGTTTTATGCATATGTTTTCCTTCTGTCCACTTTTCACTCGGTAACTGCTAGACAAACTGGGCTTGAGGGTGATTAGGTGTGTTTCAAAGAGTGAGCTGACCTGGCTAACCTTCTGTGCTTTAACGTTAAAATTCCAATCTATAACGTCTAATTCTTATCTAAGGAAAAAGACATATTATAGATGTCTCTCTATCTTTTTATTCTTCTTAATTGGGAAGTAGTCTGAAAATAGTTCAGAAGTGTAGTTTTTGGTTTTTATTCTTGGAGTTTTTTTTCCCTTTTTTTTTCCTTCTGTGAAGTTGAGCTTTCACACTCTTTGTAAAGGTCTCCATTTTGGGATTCTTGGCCAGTATGTCCTTCTTTTGATGGACATCTTGTCCCTTATTTTGTAAATATATTTATTAATAGACTTTTATTTTGTTTCTTAGCCACACAGAAAAAAAAGAAAAGAAAAGAACCTGATCTGGGATGTATTTCACATAATTTGGGATATACACAAATCAAGAATTTTGGCTTTGTTAATCACAATATGAATAAAATATCCTGGTGAGGCTGTCAAATAGATAGCATTGAACATTTAACCTCTGATTGCAGAGCCAATTCTTACAATGGGAAGTATCGAGAGTATAACATGGCCGGACAACTGGACAACTTTGACTGCTGATGGCAGCCCCGCTGCACAGTTTGAGCATACCATTTTAATTACTAGAACTGGTGCTGAAATTCTAACAAAATGTTGAAACAATCATTTGAATACTAATAATTTTTTGGCCTCGTAATTCAATATTATACATACATAATGAAGGTTGCAGAAAAGCTTCCATTGGTGCAGTTCCTTCAGTTTTAATCAATGTGAATAAAAAGCCCTTCTGTTTTAAACTTATGTTCTTCATGCATAGCTGAACTACTGAAATTATTTGGTGTATCTGGTTGTAGTATTGGGCTGTATCTAAAAGCAATTTAGAATGATTGGCCACTGAAACTAGTTGTGGCTTCCCAAGTATGTTTCTTCTGATGGGCATGACTGGGTTAGCATCCTATAGAATTTTGCTTAGAAGAAGCAAGATTGTATGGTGGTCAACAATACTCAGGTAAGTCTTGCTTTCCCTTCTCATCAAGAAAAATATAGTCTTGCATCGTACATAATCAGTAAGTCTATGAATATCATTTGTTTTGATTGCATTAGTTTTCTTATTTTTAACTCTCATTTTTGGGAGAGTTTTGAATTCATTCCCTCGAAGTTGAGAGTAGGATCCAAATCACCCTTTACTTTGTATTATTGAAATTTCACACATCAATACCTGTGTATTTTTTTTTGAGCATATTGTCATTGAAATCTGTTTTGTAGTTACTTTCTATGATTGATCAGATGACCAAAATTGGTCAGTTTTCAGGCATGTTTCTCAGAGCATCAGTTATTGCAAGCCAGCTCTTACCTATGGCGATTAGCTTGTTTGCATTTTTTTTTTTTTAAGAAAATTATTTTAAAATTCATTTAGGAAACAGAACTCGTGATAAAGCTGTGCTCTGATTGGACGGGCATCAATAAATCGGATATCATATGAGTTGGTTTGATTAATGAATTATATCATAATCATTTAAAACGTTAAATCCTTTTTTTTTTTTTTTTTTTTTTTTTGCTTTTTCTGTGTAAACTAAAGAATCTTTCTGAGATCCACTTCTATCCTGCGTGAAACGGGAGCAAAGCTTTCCCTCAATTTTTGAGTAGATCTCGATCTATAAACCATGAAAAATAGTCAGGTTTTGTTGCAAAGATAATCTAATGCAGCAGGCAACCAAATAAACTAAGAATATTATTAATCAATTTACAACATGGTTTGATTGGGAATGGTAACCATTGACCAGTCATGAGTGTCTGAAAATTCAATAAACAAACCCTGAAAAACTCGACACGCTTATTTTGTCCTGTTTTGGCCAAAGCCTGGAACCACTCTTTGGATTTCCAGAGAACTAGCCGGTAAAAGTCAGTACATTTCTCAAGAAGAAAAATGTAACAATTTTTAACATTTAACTGGTAAATGATTAATCTCAGAATGATAAGGACAAAAGCCTTTGTATTTGTTAGGCTGGTGGTGAGATGCAGAGAAAATTCTACTTGGTTTCTCTGCCGTTTCTCTATTTTAATTTGACACGCAGTCTCGGTCCGAGGTCGAATTAATTAATTAACACATAATTAGAAAACAAGACAAACACATGGTGCCTTGTCGTCACCAATAAACTTTTAAAATAATGTCATTACTGTACTTTTTAAGTATTTCTCCCTGAGATTTCTTAGCTCGTAATCCCGATGGATACTTCGCGTATTAAAAAACAAGAAGCATGGGGCGTACAGTTGGCTTCTTACGAATTCCGACCATCGCCAACTTAGCTGACTGGTCTATTCATTTGTCCGTATGAATTCATTCCCATTTGTCCGACCAGTTTCTTTTGGTTAGGCTGTTCAACCCAGTTCTCTTTCTTGTCAGTTTCGGTGTTTTAAAAAATCCCACGTGCTCATCAACTACTATTTAATTAATCCGATTGGTACTCTGTATAATAATAATCAATACTTACTGTATAGTACTGTCAACGTTTAACCTCTCCTTCTTTCTAACTTTTCTCTCTGAATTTTCTCTTTCATTCATCAATGGCTTCTGCAAGTTCTTTCAATACCATCTCTTCTCTCAAATTTCCCACTTCAGAATCATCTTCCCAAACTCAATCTCAACGATTGTTAGGTTTCAATCTCTCTCAGAAGTCTTCTTTTATTCCTCAAAACCTCGATCTCTCAACGTCCAACAGAGATTTCTCATGCAGTACTAAAACCTCCAGGAACATCACCACCAAGGCTTTCTTCTTCAACAAATCAAAGAGCCGACAAGACGACTCTTCTAGACCTAGTAAGTTCGATCGATTTGTTAATATCAATAAAAAAATAATTATCATCATAATATAAACAGTATTCTTTACTAATCATAGTTTGTTTTAATTAATTTTCAGGTAAAGTTCAAGAACTGTACGTCTATGAAATCAACGAGAAAGACAGAAACAGCCCAGCAATTCTAAAACTAAACCAGAAACATCAACATCTGGCGCTCGGTGACCTTGTTCCATTCACCAACAAGCTTTACAGCGGAGACTTACAGAAGCGTTTAGGCATCACAGCAGGACTCTGCGTCTTAATCCAACAAGTACCAGAGAAGAAAGGTGACAGATATGAAGCAATTTACAGCTTCTTCTTTGGCGATTACGGTCACATATCAGTCCAAGGAGCTTATTTGACTTGTGAAGACACTTACTTGGCTGTCACTGGCGGTACTGGGATCTTTGAAGGTGTTTATGGACAAGTCAAGTTGCATCAGATCGTCTTTCCATATAAGTTGTTTTATACTTTTTATTTGAAGGGTATTCCTGATTTGCCAAAAGAGCTGATCGTGAAGCCCGTCGAGCCGTCGCCGAACGTCGAGCCTGCTCCGGCTGCTAAGGCTACTGAGGCTCATGGGGTCATTTGTAACTTCACCAATTGATGGTGATTTCTGAAATAACGTCGAAGATGCATTATTGTAGCCATTTCACTTTTCTTGTCTTCCCTTTATAAAGTCAATGTATGAGTAATTATAAGCATTGTAAAAGATTGATTAGTTAGATCGAAAATGAAAGCATTCATGGCTGTTTCTTTCAATATTGACAAATCCAAACATTTAGACTATAACTAACAGTAGAAAAATGGCATCCAGTAAGATGAAACTTTGGTGATACTGGATACTCTTTAAGAATTTTATGGTGACAGTGCAAAGGTGTCTTATATAATTTGAAAATGGTGTCCAGCTGTATTCGCCCCTTCCCTTGTTTATGCAATATTATTTTTTTTTTTATATATGAAAGAAAATTTATTAAATAAAAAATTAGATAATGTGAACCGAATGATGTAATGCACTTCTACGTTAGGAGGAGAATTAACTAGATAAAATTTTATATGGAGGAGATTTTCAAGCACTGCTCGTTCGAAGAGTCGTTTGAAAGTTTTTAACACAGAGAAGCTCGCACAACAGATATTGGGATCGATTATTCATGGTCCAGCGTTTGACTAATATGGTGGTCTCAGTCGGCTCACGATCAAGAACAGCTCTGCAGCTCAACAGTCAGTTAGCAGCCTCGATTGGGCTGCATGGGCAACCACGATGGCCGATATGGAACATATATATGTTGGTATTGGAAAAAAAATACGTACGTTACTACTCAGCTTTTCCTGATTAAATCAGTGTTAGATGGATCATGGGACAGATATTCCCTCACCCTCAGTTCAGTTCACATCACAATAAAAGAATCCAGACTTTCCACAATTTGTATTCATATGTTAGTGGCAGCTAACTATTTTTATGAATCAAATTGAGGTCAGGTTAGCCCATCATCTGTGTGTCTCCATGGATTACAAGCCCAAGTATAATATGCGGTGATAAGAGGCTTTGATCATTGTGTGGTAGTTGTACTTGTTCTTTTTTTTTAAATATATTTTTTTAAAAAAATCCCATATATTTAAAGGTACAGTAGATAAAGAGAAAAAGGAAAAATAATATTTTCCTAAGAATCAAGCTAATGCAACTGTGCTGTCAAATATAAAAAAAGAAAATCAAAAACTTCCTTTTACAATAAAGAAAATCACATAGAGAATACATATGGTGATGAAATGTTAATATATTAGCAAAGATTGGAACAATATTTGTTGTCTTTAGTGATGACTTGTGCATGATTTGGTATGGATATCTTCAAATTTGTATTTGCATTCTCATAAATTTTTAAATCGTATTTTTACCTATCAGCATCAAATTTTACAAGTGTTTACGATATCCATGCTTGCAGATATTTATTATTAGTCATATCCTTACTAGTATTTTATGGGTAAACCTATGTCATATGGTACAAAAATTTTAAAAATACTAGAACAACTTAGAAAAAAAGTAAACACTTAAAATTTTCTTGATTTCACCCTTCTGTCTTGTCTAAGCATAGGGAAAAAAAAAAAAACGAAATACAGAACTATTGCGAGTGCTTACATGTCAACCCCTAAAAAGTATAAATATATTGAGCGAGATCAGTATACAAGTTATTATATCATTTTTTCAATGATTGAATTAATAACTCTCAATGGTTGAAATCTAATATATATATATATATATATATATAAAATTAATGCACATAAGAAATGTGATTGTAACCATTTAAATGAGACTAATTTAATGACATAAGAATGATGTAAAAAGTTGTATAGATATTAGATCTTGTAACCCTAACATAAAATTTTATTAAGGGAAAATATTCATTACCCCCTATTTTTTTACTTAATATTTTATTACTCTCTTATATTTTGTCTAATACTCCATTACCCTTCGTTTTTATTTTTTTTCGATTTTACCCTTCAGTTCAATTGATTTATAAATAATAAAATCGAAAATATTAAAAACACTAAAGAATAAAATCGGAATTTAGGGGAGTGATGAGATATTATAAAAAATATAGAGAAGTAATGAAGTATTAGTTAAAAAAGAAGGGGGAATAGATATTTTCCCTTTTATTAAAAGAGTAAGATTTGTGATACCACTTTTCTTTACACAATTTTTCAACCATTAAAATTCAATATATATAAGAGTAAAATTCTTTTTAGTCCTAAATGTTTGATTAATACCCTTAGTAGTTATTGTCCTACTGGTTTCAATAATACTTTCAAAAGTTACAATGTATTAAAAGATGACAATTATATCTCTATATAATAATAGTTATTTAAGAAAAATAACAAATAAATCTCCAAAATTTGAGAAAAATGTAATATATTTATGTAAAATACATCAATTAAATAGATAATAGTATAATTTTATGACACATTAATAATATATTATAAATTTATTTTTTTTTTATTATTATATTCTCTATATATACATAAATTTTATTTAAATTACAATATGATTATAAATATTGATTATGAATATGTTGTAAAATAAATAAATTTTTAAATTTATATTTTATTAATAAATTAATATTTATTTATGCTTTGTTTTTATTTAATTTCATTCGTAGAATAACTACGAATGTATAATTGATTTTAAATCAATTACTTACAAATAATTATAACATAAATAATTTACTAATAAATTATTAACATAATATTAATATCTATTTAATTAATGTATTTTACATAAATATATTTTATTTTTCTTAAATTTTGGAGATTTATTTTTCTCAAATAACTATGATTATTGGGATATAATAATTATTTTTTAATAAATTGAGACTTTTGAGGATATTTTTGAAACCACTAGAATTAATAAGGGTATTTGATTAAACCTTCATGACTAAAAAGGTTTTTATTCTATGTATAATTAATTTACAATTTATGCTTTGTAATTAATATAAATGCAATTGCAAGACTAATTCAACGATTTATGTAAAATATTAGGTTTCTTGATTTCAACCATGAATAATATATATAGGAGATAGATCAAACAGTAAGGGGTAAGAGTTTGATGTTTCGTAGTTGAGGTTTTTCAACCCCATCCAAAATTTTTTAAAAAAGAAAAAGAAAAACTATAGGAGATGGATTAGTAGCCCATTTAATTTTACATATTTTTTATATCACTTACAAACCATTATATTTAGATATTTTTAACTATTGAAATTAAATTTAACACTTATAATTAATGCATAATAATACATCATAATTAATGTACATGTGACATGTAATCTTTGAAAGTGTATAAATAATATAAAAATATATAAAGTTAAAGCATTATATATATATGTATGTATGTATGCATGCATAAATGCATATTATATGTGCATTAATTATGTGTATTATATTTAATCTCAATTATTGAAAGTATATAAATTAAATAGTTTATAAAAGATATAAGAAATGGTGTGATCTATTCTTTTATATATATATATATATATATATATATAGACAAATTCAATAGTCACTTAACTTAACACAATTTGTTACACCATATGTAATCTATTGCATTTCATATGTGCATTAATTATAACATTTTAATTATATATTATATATATGTTAAATTATGTGTACATATTTAATGATATGAAAAAATGATATAACAAATAATATAATATTAAGGGACCATATTTTTGTGCCCACATATAAATAACATAAGTAATACTTACCCATTCACTAATACAAGGATGATTATTGTATTGAGGAGCAAAAGGTTTTGGATGGAATCACCTCTCATGTTAGAGGCATTAGCATGACATTTTGGGAAGTGAAATCCGTGACACATCATTCCAAGGACTTATGCCGCGCAGTGCAAGGCTTAGATTGACAAATAAATGAATATTAGTTGTATTTCAGAGTTCTACAATTTATGAATTAACCAAGCCCGTGAGATATCATGATATCTAATCTTATCAAAAAAAAAAAAAAAAAAACAATGAAGTGTATATATGTCTACAGCCCCGAAGCTGTTGCTTTGCTGTGGAATTAAATGTTAACTTTTTTCCTATTGTAGAATTTATATAATGCTAAGAAGATAGAGAGAGGAGACTTCCGATTCGAATTGAAGGGCTGCATCCACCCTCATGATCTTGATCACATCAACTTTACTGATGTTGATGACGACGATGATACATACTCGGTGGAAAAGAGTCTTAATTAAGCCATTAGTTAAAGACACAACTGAATGTTAGTAACAATCAGAAGAAAAGGTCTTCTCTTAGAGAGTACTTAAAAAAAATAGCATTAAAGGAATAATGAAAGCAATTAAAAAAAAGAACGTTGATGACTGATCGACGATAATATAGGAAGAGGGAAAGCCAAAGGCATGCAGGTTATGGTGTACATGTCTAAGAATTAAAGGGAAATAACAGCGTGGGGAGTCTAAAAGTGATGTTGTATCTGTTCGTAGATATTCTGAAAAGGAAAAAATAAAAAGCAGCTCTTTGGGTGAAACCCCAAAAACAGTAAATTATTATGAGTGGTCCCTTGTTACCCTACTGACAAAGGGCTCGATGAAAGTGTTTGTAGTGGTAGTCGAAGCTCAGAGAGATTGAGTATTATTATGAAAGAGATAGAGTGATCAAGTTAAAAGAGAGTCCGCGATATCTATGGCAAATTTGCAAAGCTATATATATGAACAGTAGATCAATCTGTGACTCCACTGTACATGTCTGCATGCATGTCTGCTCGTATCTGCAGTCACTACTGAATTTACTTGACCACCTTTTACAATAATGGTGACTCATCTCTCTCTTCTATGACTATGAAATCGAAATCAAAGTGTATGCATGATGCATATGTATATGTGTACATATTTTTACAAAAAAGGTATAACAAAAAGGTACTTTGATTATATATAATCTAACTGGCACTTTAAACTTTAAATGCATATACAACCTTGGCTTTCACTGTATTGTTTGTCCTCGTCCTTTCAGTACTCTCTTTCATTGCAAAGAAACACTTACTAATCCATCTTAATTCTTAATTAATTAATCACTAACTAAACCACTTAACCTCCAATTTATTAGAAGAAAACAGGACCCATATCCCCACCATTTTCATCTTCTTCATCATTATCTTCTTCTCCAATCTCACATAATTCGACAGTATGTGGTGCATGGCCATCTCCGAACGCACGAACATGGTCTTTGAGTGATCTCTTGTGCTTAAAATCAGACCCGCAAATACAAAACCAAAGCTTTCCGCAGTTCTTCTCATGAGTCCTCCAATCTCCTCTAACAGCAAAAGCCTTACCGCATTTTCGGCACCCAAAAGGCTTTGCTCCGTGCTTTCGTTTGTAATGCGTCTGTAGTGTCCGAAAATCCTTCAATGGCCTTGATCTCGGGTGCTTTATATTGTTCTTGCATCCCTCAGCACAACAGTAACAAGGCAGTCTCAGCATAGAAGAAGCCGCTTTTGTCCCTCTTAGAGATTCGGGGCCCTTCCTGTACTGTGAACCATGCCCCCACATATGCATCTGAATACAGAAGGCAAAGGAAGAAAGAATGTAATAAAAAGATCAAACTTAATTATTATATATGCAGACTTAATTAAGCACATATATATATATATATATAAAGAAGTAACAAATAGAACCTAAAGAAGAAAGGAGGAATACATGAGATACAGTTAAAATTTATAAAATTGAAAAGTAAGTAATTACTAATACGCGATTATTTTATAGAGACCTGCATATTATTGTATCTATTGAATGTCTTGTTGCAGACAGTGCAAGAGAACTGTGTTGGGCCAACAAGTATTTGTGCTGGTGAAGGAATCCAGTACTGCCCTTCAACTAGATTACCAATATCATTATGGTTATTGCTAGTGCCAGCTTCAGTTGTTGGTGGACCAATGTGGAGAGCAACTGTTACACCGCTTTCAGTGGTTGGATTTTTGTTATTACCTAGTTGATTTGAGGAGGGATGATAGATGGGGTGTTTGGAGATGCGTTGGCCTGGAGGGCCAAGAGAAAGAATAATGGAATCTTCATCTTCTTGATCATCTGCTTCGAAACCAGCACTTTCACTTGAGGACATGTAAGCAAAAGAAGGTGGAGTCTGCATGGTGATGATGCCTATATGAGAGAAAGAGAGAGAGAGAGAGAATTTTTAGTTTTGGTATGGATCCGTGGAGAAGATCAGTGGGGACGAGAAAGCCAATAAATAAAGAAATTTTTATGGGTATTTGGGCTTTGAGTTGAGGGTTGATTAATTAACTGGAAAAAGCTTTTTGATCAATATAGTAATCTATCTATCTTTAGAGAAGTGCTTTTTAATAGAAGCTTTGTTGGCTTGAGAGAAAGCACGTGGAGTGAAAGAAATTGATAATTTGATATGTTGATAATGGCGTGTTTGGGAATGAAGGAGACAAGGAACCGGCAAAGGAGGATAGATTTGAAGAAAAGATGCATAGAATAGCGTACCAATAGTAATTATCTCTCTCTCTGAATTCTCAAGTTCCCTTACGATCTCTTCTACTATATCCTGGTCTGCCCTTTTGCTTTGCTCTGGCCACATTTAAATTTGTTCTCTCTCTATCTCTTTCTTCTACCAAAAGTTAGATTGATATATAGAGTTGTACATTATGCAGACATGGAGCAAAGTTTAACTGTAGAGTTTAAGGCGTGAGTGTCTCTCTCCAACTTTTGTTATCAATAAAGACATATTATGATAGTGATAGTTATAAAGATTTAGGGTTTCTCGAGGTGGAGAGGGATGTTATAATGCATAAAAACAAAACCTAATTTCAAGTAAGTTGAACATTAAAAATAGCAAAAAGAAGATCGAGGAATCAAGTCATATCATATGACAACAATGTAATTCTCTAGTTACTGCCAGGTATTGCACAGTATTAAAGCGCAAAGACTGTTAACGCAATAAGATGAGCTAGGGCTTACTTTATGTAAACATCATTGGTAACCTACAAGGATTCAATGTTTGTACTAAACTATAAGAGGGAGATAATTTGAAATGCTCTTATGCATTAGTTCCATCATGGTACAAAAATGTGAAAATTCTCAACTGCAGATCAGAAAGTGAAAAAAATACATATGATGATTCTTTCTCTTTACGCACCACTCATTTCTACAGTAGTCAAGAGCAGTTGCATGTGCTTAATAATGCAACACTAGCCATTGAACATTCATCACTTTTCACCAATAAAGTCATCAATTCAATCAGGGATCCATCACAACATCAATTGACCAAACCAAATGGTTAGTGGGTCACCTCTAATTTGGAATTTGAATAGGCCTAAACTTGAATCTTTATTAATGGTAGATAACTGCTCCAATCCATCGCATCTTGACTTTAAAAAGAATCCCCTCTCTCATTCTGGAGTTTCTTAATTAGAATTAATAATAAACAGCATGATGATGAAATCTAGTATCTGTTCGCAACATTGTTCTGAACTCTTAGCTAAACATTATAGAGAGGTTAATTTCCCAACCATATGAATCAAGATGGATGTTGTATATGTATTGGTTGTACATGACATTTGGTGCAGTGATTAATGGTGTCTAATGTACCTTCATGGGAAAAGGGTCAAATTTCCACATTGTGTAACAAGGGAAATAGGTACTTTTCACCAGCACCAACTTCTACTTTTTCTTATCCTTCAACTTATATAGTGCTTCTTTATTATTATAGTCATACACTACAGTGTTTGGTTTACATTTTAGCATTATGTGTACGTCGAACAGACTGATAAAAGAGAGAATAATATTTAAAAAACTATATTCTATTATACTTCTTTTAATTAACCATCAATCTATGAGGCTGTAATAAAACCAACATTAATTATTTTATAGGGAATTTGTCCAGTCCTATCTGAAACTTGAGACAGAATTTTCCAACAAATTAATGCGGTTGCCATTGAAGTTGATAATTAACACTACATATGTGAAAACTGATAAACGTTATTGCATATTTAAAATCAATTTACTTTTACAAGACAAATGTGGAGGGATACGTCTATGTTGTATTTTGACAAGATTGATTAACACTTATTTCCAAAATGGATCATAAGTTTGATATTTGGCTTTTAACTTGCTTGCACACCCCTGTGAAAAATGAAGCTTTGAAAAAAAGAATTCAAATTATAATGAGCAGTGAAAACTGGAAACCATATCCAAGTAGATCTTTGTTTCTCCATGGCGAAAAGAAAAGGTACAATAGACATGTGGGGAAGAAAGTAGAAAAAGAACAGTGTAGACAGACAAGGGGGTGTTTTGGTTAATGGAAATAGTAAGATTGTGAAATGAATGGGAGAAAGTTAAAAGCAAATATTGCCTAATCTTCGTCTTGTATAAGAAAGGAAACCTGGAAAAGAGTAACAGTAACCCTAATGGCCGCCCCTCATCCTTGATATCATATGTGTCAGACTTATTAACTCAGTCTGTACTTTACTTTGCTACAGAACCAATACTGCCACTCCAACCATTTACATTTACTACTCTTCTTTATTTCTTTCTCTTCTCTCTGGATTCCCTCCTGCTATGGTCAAGACTCATTTTTGACTGGGATCTATCTTAATTTCCTTCTTCAATCGATGCTCAATAATTATATATATATATATATATTTATATTTATATATAATTTATATAAAAATTTCATAAGGTTCTCAGAAGACATCTAAATTTTAGTTCATTATCAGCTTCTATACTCTTGCTTTTATTTTCTAGTATTCAGTCGAATCTTTTCAATTCCATGCTATATATAGTTGTAATTGTGGTTAGTGTCTGTAATTTGAATGCATGTGATCGTGAGAAGATGGACTTTGGCTCCAATATGGGCTGAATATTAACCAGTTTGAAACCAACATTGTAATATGTTATTTCTCATTTGAATCTTTCATTTGATGCCAATCCCAAAATTAATCAGTGTGCCTTGCGAGATCATGTTACCTTATACTCGACATTCATGAGTCATTATCTGCAATTGGTAGCAAACATTATAAAGATAATTCGGTATATATTCTGAAGGGGTAACACTACACTTTTCAATTTCTATTGTAAGGTTATTTTTTATTCTAAATGATATGAAAGTTTATTTTCTTTGTCACATTACTCATATACTAATTTTACATGACTTAGAATACTAATTAATATCTAAGGTCGTGGTATATTAATGGTTAGTCAATTTCCAAATAAATTGGCATGAAAATCTTAAAATACAAATTAAAAAGTATAGTATTTCCCATTTTTGAAGTTTGCTCAGTCATTTTTAACTTAAATAAAATTATATGGTCAAATTTTAAGGCAAGTAAACCTATTCTATAGAATTTGTTTGAAAGTGTTAAGCAGAAAGTGTTTGTACTTCGTAGTACATGTACACTTTAACATTCTTTTCCAAATATTTTTTAAGAAATATTCATTAAAATTCCTAGTGCCATCTAATAGTTTTTAAAAAATAAATTCATTAAAATACCTAATGCTATCTGTGAAGTATTCTAAGTACTACTTTAATAAACATATAATTACCTACTAATTTAAAAATCACCCCTTAATGTTAATAAAATTTCATTTGGAATTGAATCTAATCTCGATCTTTTATATCCTTAGCTTTCAAATATTTATTGATATGTGGCATAGTTAAGAATGAACGGCTCAGATGGTCTTTTAAAATATTTACCAATTAATTCTAAAACTATTTTTTTTATCTCTTAATACAGTAAATTATGATAGTTTATTGATGAAATTTATTAAAATATAATCTCAACCATTAATTTTAAACAATGTCACGTGTCTATAGATCTTTGACAGCTAAAGATACAAAAGACCATGATCAAAATCCAATTTAATAACTTTTGTTAAACAAATTGCCAAATAAATAAATGTTTATGTTTTTCAATATAATACTTATATAGTGTTCCACAAACACAAGAGATGTCACTGGTCGGAATATGAGTAGGGGGCTTTAGTAGCATTACCTTTTAGTGACCCAAGATTTGTCCGCGGTATAGGCCCGGCCCAATAATCATGTGGGCTACTTCCCCACCATCTAACTCCGAACAAAGCCATAATTAATCTTTGAATTTTCGTATTGCAAAAAAAGAAAAAAAGAAAAAGGAAAAAAGAAACTCTTATTTATATAAGAACAAGGCAGTGTTGAGTTCATTTGATATCCAAAAAGGTCTGAATCACATCAAATTTTAATACATTGATCTTAATAATGGGCTATATTTTATTACAGATTAGACAATTACCATACCACCATTCTGCGTTCAACATTCATTGTACTCCCCTCGGTTTATTAATTTTTATTTTTAATTTTAATTTTATTATTCATATTTCGGCTCCAGGAAATTCCTTGTTTTTTTTTAATAAATTGTGATTCACAATTGACTTTGTGACAATGAAATTTTCCTAAGGAAAAATAACATATTTCTCCCTAATGTTTGATCTAATAGATAAATGTCTTTCTAATATTTAAAAAAAGAGACATGCTCCTAATTTTTAGATAAATAAACAGATAACTTTAATATTTTCGTTAGTTGTTTAATTAATTATTATCATTTGTATCTCTCATTTTTTACATAATAATAATATAATATATATTTTATTTAATTATAACAATTTATTCTCTATTTTAATATTTTTCAAAATATAATTTTTTTAATATAACAATTTAGTTCATATTTAATATTTTTTTCACAATATACTTAAAACTAAATACATCTTTAATTTTTTTATTTCAATAGAAAATTTGGAAAACAAAATATTATTAAAAAATTTAAATAATGAGTTAAATTAAACTCATGTTAAAATATTTATATATATATTTTTTTTACAATAAATTTGATATTTAATTATCAAAAGAATTTTAAAATATATTTTAACATTTTATTCTTATATTAATATTTTTATTTAAAAGATTATATTAAATTTATTATATTTTCTTGAGAAAAATTGTGACAATGAAAATAAAAATAAAAAGTTAAAAAAAGAAAAAATTTAGTATCATTTGTTAATAGAATTAGTAATTAAATATATTTTATATTATTATTAATCAATATAATTTAATTTTAATTAAAAAATTAGAAAAAGAAGAAAATTTTTATTATTTTTATCTGTAATATATATATATATATAACATGTATTTATTATTTATATATTTATTTATATTTTTATATATTTTTAAAAAAAATAATAAATTTAACATAATTTTTATTCTTATAATAATATTTTTATTTAATTGTTAAAAAATTTTTGAAACATATTTTAAAGTTTTATTCTTATAATAATATTTTTATTTAAACTATTATATTAAATTTATTATATTTTCTTCAGAAAAATTATGAAAATATAAATAAAAAAAAAAAAAAAATTTAGTATCATTTGTTAATATAATTAGTAATTAGATATATTTTATATTCTTATTAATCAATATAATTTAATTTTAATTTAAAAATAGAAAAAGAAAAAGATTTTTTTATCATTTTTATTTGTAATATATATATAACATGTATTTATTGTTTATATTTTTATATATATTTTATATATTTTTAAAAAATATAATAAATTTAATATCATTTTTTTAAATAAATATATTACATGTAAAAATAAAACGTTAAAAAGTATTTCAATTATTTTTTTTTTAATAATTAAATATTTATTATTATAAAAGTGAAAGTAAAGGATTAAAAATATTTTAACATATAAGTATGACTTATCTCATTATTTGAATTTTTTTAATAATTTATTTTTTAAATTTTTTATTAAAATAATAAATTAAAAAATTTATTTATTCTTAAATATATTGTGAAAAAATATTAAAAAAAATATATGAAAAATATAAAAAAAATATAAACAATAAATATATGTTATATATATTAAAAATAAAAATGATAAAAAAATTATCTTCTTTCTCTATTTTTTAATTAAAATTAAATTATATTAGTTAATAAGAATATAAATATATTTAATTATTAATTATATTAATAAATGATACTAATTTTTTTTTACTTTTTTATTTATATTTTCATAATTTTTCTCAAGAAAATATAATAAATTTAATATAATATTTTAAATAAAAATATTAATATAAAAATAAAATGTTAAAATATATTTTAAAATATTTTTAACAATTAAATATCAAATTTATTGCAAAAAAAAAAAATATTTTAACATGAGATTAAAATATTTTTAACATAAATTTAATTTAACTCATTATTTAAATTTTTTTTAATAATATTTTATTTTCTAAATTTTTTATTAAAAATAAATTAAAAATGTATTTAATTTTGAGTATGTTGTTAAAAAATATTAAATATGAACTAAATTGTTATATTTAAAAAAAATATTGTAAAAAATATTAAAATAGAAAAAGTAAAGTATTATAATTAAATAAAATATATATTATATTATTATTATATAAAATATGAGAGATTCAAATAATAATAAACTAACTGGACAACTGACAAAATTAAAACTTTATAAGTATTTACCTATTTATTGAAATATTAAAGGAGTATCTGTTTTTTTTTAAACATTAGAGGTACATTTATTTATTAAACTAAAAATGAGGGGGAAAATGTCATTTTCCCTTTTTATAATTTTTATCAATCAACCATCATGTGATTCTGGGACCAGCTTTGAGAAGACATTTACCTCCCATTTCGTGATACATTGGACTGCTAGCTGGACGCAAAATTAATATCAATTAATTATATCAACAGATTTTATTGTCCTCAATAATATCAAAAAATAATCAAAGAAATGTTAACTTATATTACCAAGAAAAATATAAAATGATATTAAAAGGTCCTAAGTTACTGTAAAACATATTCGAGAAATCTTCGATAACTATTTGACTTTTTAAAAATCAATTTTACAAATTATTTTTAACATATAGAAGGTAAACTGACGATTGAAGACTTTTTAATGAGGTAGTATAAAAACTTTGAGTACACCTCGATTGTTTTAATTTATAATTCGAAAGCTATCTTAAAAACTTGCGATATAATTTTTGAATTCTATTTTAATATTTAAAAATTTGTTAAAATAATATATTATAAAAAAGTGGACAGTTTCTTAGTTGTATTTTAATATTTTCCAAAAATTTACTGATTTTTATAAAAATTTAGATAAGCATTGGGAAATGCCTATAATTGTTAAAATTAAAATATTAGGCTAAACATCTTTATTATGGTTGTTGTCTTAGAGAAGCTAAAGTGGATGTACTGGTCCGGTTCTACTTGAAACAATTATTTGACTAATTGTTTATTACAAACAGGACCACCTTTTATTTTTTTTATATATATATATATATATATATATATATAACTCTCGAGCATCTCACGAGTCAACTTCTACTGGGATGTTATTACAATTAATATTCCAACTTCTACTACAAATATATTGCATGTATATCTTTTCTTTTAAATGTTATAAAACTTTTTATCAGTGACGTGATTTAAAAGTTACCGATTTTTATTTTTATATTCCATTTATCAAGAATTAATTTTCTAATTAAATGGATCTTAAAATGTCACATCAAAATTCACAGCTTTAATATGACCTTGTGGTGAAGGACACAGCAAATTAGAATGACTTTAATATAACAAAATATCTTTTTTTAATTAATGTAAACTTTGATTATTACTTTTTTTGACCACGTTGTTCGTATCGTATACAAAACCAAGAGGATCTCTTTGATTGATTATGAAACTTGTCGATTTTATTGGATAGATTAAATGAAGAAGAAAAAAAAAAAGAGTACAAATTCGTATTCGCTACAAAATAAGTTGCAAAAATATCTTAAGTTAGTGAAAACAGTTTGGATATTAGATAGAGAGTAAAAGATAATTTAAAAACACCATTAAAATCTTAAAAAATAATGTCACAAATCACAAGATTAGAATGACTTTAGCAAGAACATTCGAATTAATTTTAATCTAAAAATATAAAGAGATTACTAATATATATATATATATATAAAATATATTTTGGGTCATCTCGAAAGATGAACAAGAATTTATGAATAATTTAAACATTTCAATCAAATCATTGTTGGTGTGTTAAAGATAAAAAATTTTATGGATATCATTTTGATACTATTATAGTCATTCTGAGTTGTTATTCCGAAAGATAAGATAATATAGTGTTTTCAGTAGATATTAGTTGGCTTTGGAGGAGAATTTTTTCTTTTCTAAAATGTGTTTTGTATTTTATTCGTCATCACCCAAATTTATCTTTATAAGAATAACGACTTTTCATCCTTTTGAAGAAATAATAAATTTTTTAATAATTTTTAATTTGAATAATAATTTAGTTCTCAACCTTTTTTAACATTATGTTATATAACAAACCACTGGTAGGGGGTGGTATTTCCTATAAATGAATTCTATTTATATTGTGTCATTAGTCAATATGAATTCTATTTGTTTATTAATAAAAAAGTTTAAATACGGATAAAACATATTTATTAATTATGTTTAAACAAATTATATTCATATAAGAACAAGATTTATTTAAATATGTTAAATGCGATTATTCGTTTAGACACAATTAAATAAAATTAGAGTTTTTAATTTTTAATTTTTTAATATTTTTCTTATTTTTATATATTAAATTTTTTTCGGATATTAGATTTGGATAGGGTAATGTGAAATTATTTTATTTTAAATATTTTATAAATATAATAAAAATTAATAATAATTTAAAAAAATTATAAATATGTTTTAAATAAATAAACAATCAAGAAAATTAAATACAAATATGATACAATTATTGAATAAATTGGATGTATATGACATAATTATTATTTGTGTCAATTTTTTTAATTCAAACCTATTTATTCTTATCAAATTTATATCAAATAATCGAGTTGTAATCCAAATTGTCACTCCTATTTATTATCATTGGTGACTAATATGTTTAAATTAAAAAAAATATATCACGTTTGTTACTTCACAAAAGTTGAGGATGAAAACGCTATTACACAAAAATAAATAAACGTAAATTTAAGATGTAATAAAATGATTTGATAGTGAAAAACTTGAGCGTTATCCAACCGTTCTGTGCGTCGTGGGGCCTTCAATCAAAAGTAACATTTCCCCACAGTCAAAAACGTGGGCCCTCCACGAACACAACGTGTCCGACAATTACTGGCGATTACCTGCCACACACCTTGACAACGCGAGTAGATTGAGGAATAATTCACCAAAACCGTGAAACAAGGAATAGTGGGTAAGGGCAAGGTGAGCTGGTTGGCCCTTAAAGGGCGTGAAAAGCCACAATTATGATCTTGCTGTGACCTAATCGTACGCGACGTGGGCCGTGTGTGTGCACGCTCACAAGATTCCTCTTCACCAGCAAAACGAGCTCGCGATTCCTCGCTCCCTAAGGTATATTCGGATGGTGAGAGATAAATAATCTCAAATATACCCAATCAAATTCCAAAGGGACAAAAATTAGAAAAGAAATTGAAAAGGTTACCCTACGGACGTTCCTACCAAAGTACAATGAGCACCATCTATTTTCAACCGACATCTGTCCCCCTTTTAATTAAAATATGTGAATAATGTTAGTAATCATTATATCTAATTTATTTTTAGCTATGATTCTGCATTCTGCATTAAAATTCACTTTATAAATTTATGAGACGAAAATTTAATTTTAGAAATGATTAATTTTAGAGAAAAATGACGTGTAAGAAAACAAGACGGAATTGAAATGTTGTGGTGTGAGAACGTATCCAGAGAAGCTTAGACCACGAGGGAAAAAAAAAAAAAAGTCTTAAGACTGCAAGAGAGAGAGAGAGAGAGGGGTCTTCGATCTTATCTGTAGAAAGTGAGAAGGTGACGTAATTGCCAGCCCAGACAGAAGAGACGAAGAGCGAATCACACCCTGGAATATTCAACTCTATCTCTATCTTCCCTTATATAAACAAAACCTCCCTATTTTCTCTCTCTAATTGCATTACAATTACAACAACAATAACAACAGCAAATCCCTCAATCAATCAAAGATTCGTTTTTGTTACGCGACGCCCCGACCTCGATTGATCCCTTCGCTTCTTCTCCGCCCTCCGATTTGTTTCTCTCTTTTTCTCACTCATCAAATCCATACATACAAATTTTATCTTTTTAACCTCTTCTCTCTTCTTTATTCTATCTGGGTTCCTCAGTTTATTCCATTTATTGATTCTACTTGGATCCCTTATTCCTCTGCTACCTCTTCGTTTTTCTTTTGTTTGTTCGGATCTATCTATGCTTTGTCTTAAACCCAATATCAAATACAACCCTCCTCATAATCATCATTTATCTCTGCTCTATCGTTATAATAATCTTATCTCTGCTACAGATTAACCTGCATAACTCAGAGAGTTACATTAAACTTAAACATGGATTATGCTGAAAAAATGCAGAGGTGTCATGAGTATGTTGAAGCTTTGGAGGAAGAAAAGCGCAAGATTCAGGTCTTTCAACGCGAACTTCCTTTGTGTTTAGAGCTTGTAACACAAGGTATTTTTTTTTTAAATATTATTTTGTTTTTATTTTGGGTATGAATTTTTTTTATTTTTTGGTTTTGGATTTTGAAAAGTGTTTGTGGGTGCAGCTATTGAAGCATGCAGACGGGAGTTATCTGGTACAACGACGGAGTACATGCATGGACAATCTGAGTGCTCGGAGCAGACATCAAGCGATGTTCCTGTCTTGGAGGAATTTATGCCTATTAAAAGGAGTTCATCTTCTGAAGATAATGATGAGCAACATTCACATAAGAATACAACCAGCAATAGAGAGAAGAACAGTGACAAGAAAAAATCAGACTGGCTTAGATCTGTCCAGTTATGGAATCAATCCCCAGATCCACTGCCTAAAGAGGTACTTCAGAAGAAAAGAAAGTCTTGAACTTGCCCGCTGTTTGTTTGTTTCCTCAGAAAGTTAAAAAGAGAGAAAATTAAGCTTTAATTTAATTATTTTTCTTTTTCTTTGTTTTTTTTTTTTACTCTCTCTTTTAGGATGTGCCTAGAAAAACAACAGTGGTAGAGGTGAAGAGAAATAATGGCGGTGCATTTCAGCCTTTTCAGAGAGAGAAAAGTGTGGGAAAGACCGAACAATCAGCGGGCAAAGTTAATTCTTCTTTGCCTGCGCCTGCCGCTAGTTCTACAACGGAGACCGTTACCAAAGGCGGTGGCGGTGGTGGAAGTGGAAGCAGTAAAAAAGACGAGAAAGAAGGGCAGACTCAAAGGAAGCAAAGGCGGTGTTGGTCGCCTGAATTGCATAGACGTTTCTTGCATGCCCTTCAACAACTTGGTGGCTCACACGGTATGTACATGCTCAAAATTTTATTTTATTTTATTTTATTTTTTTATGATTTTCTTCTAATGGGATTAAATTGAATGTGTGCTGATATGAGAAATCAATTGAATGTCTTGCAGCTGCAACGCCCAAGCAAATTAGGGAGCAAATGAAGGTTGATGGGCTAACTAACGATGAAGTCAAGAGCCATTTACAGGTTAGTAGCTATGATATTCGATTCAATATTTTAATTACTCACAATAGCAAAACATCTTTGAATTGTCGGTTGTCGAGGCGGTGGTTTGATGACATATTAGATACGTTTTCTTATTGATAAAGACTAATCTAATTGATGAATATTTACCGCATTATATTGGATTGGATTGATAGATGTAGATTATTCCTAATATGTCCAAATTGAAGATGAAATTTTTTCCATCACCTTCAAATTTGTAGTGCAGTTGGAAATTACTACATTTTAATATGATTATGATAGTACAACAGTGACTGATTTGTTGTTTTTGGTTAGATTCATTCTTAGCTAATATTTCTCATTAAAGCATATATTGGGATCAAGCATGGCCTAACTGTTTCTTATTTTCTCAATTGTTTCAGAAATATCGGTTGCATACAAGAAGACCGACTCCGTCAATCCACGGCAACTCCAACCCACAAGCACCTCAATTTGTAGTGGTTGGAGGCATATGGGTACAGCCGCCTGAATATGCAACAGTTACTGCAAAATCATCAGCAGAAGCATCCACTATGACGGCTGCTAATGGAATCTATGCACCCTTGGCAGCACCACCGCCTGCACTTACTCAATCTTCATCACCAATGCAAAGACCGCAACAGGCACAATCTGATCACTTGCAATCAGAAGAAAGGGGCAGCCACAGTGAAGGCGGTGGCGCCCATCATTCTAATTCTCCGGCCACATCTTCCTCCACTCACACCACCACTGCTTCCCCTGCGTTTTAGTAGGCACAACATACAAAAGGGAATGATGTAAAATTTTGTAACATAACTTGGTAGAAAGTCCTAAATGATATGATAAGTTTTCTTGGTGTTTTTTTTTTATTTCTTTTGAGTGTAAAACTTAAGGAGTTCTTCCTCGGATACATTGGATAGTGACAATCAACCCTTCTTGAATAAGTATCCTTGTAGTTTCACGAAATTGTCTCCAGAAAACTAGAATGGTGAAGGAATAAATTACATTAATTCATTTACAACCGGCGATAAAACTGTCTGGTTCAAAATTTTCAGATCACAAAACGAAAAAAATATGGGGTGTTTTAACTTTGAACCTACCCTAGATCAAAAAGAAACCAAGATTCTACATTGCTGTACTGTGGGCTGTGAGATCCATACCATTGTTTGTTTACTTTGGCAACAAGATATAAATATAAATGTGTCATTGGTACATGTTTAGGAGAGAAAATTAAGGCTTAATTGACAAAATTGGAATCACTTTATTTTCTTTATTAATAGAAAAGTTGAAGACCAGCCTTTCACAACAGCAATAATAAATGGTTTGATAATGAAAGAATCTTGACTCGTGGGAAATCTTCCTGCATAAGAAAAAATTTAAAGCAAATTATAGGTTGAAGATGGATGAAATGAAATCTTTTTAGGTTAGGAAACTGATACTCCATATTCTATGCATAGAAAATTCGGTTGCGTGTAAAACAGTTTTTCCACCATAGACTAGACTGCATGATTCTTCTTTGTAATTTCTTTGAAACGACAATTAAGACTGTATTTATTTGGATCAGATCAGATCAGACCATATCATATCATATCAAACGCTCCATCATGCACGTACACACATCATGTTTTTGTTTTACAATTCTGGTTGGCAAAGTTAGAGGTTTTGCAATGAATTTACCTGAAAGTTTCATCAAAGTTTGCTGGATCCATTTCACTAATTACATTATTAGAATGTTATAAAATATTGATCAACACTAGTCAACTTTCAAAATTGACCTAAAGGCTAAAATTCCGGATCAAAACAGTAAGCAAATAAATGGACCTAATTGATATTTCGATAATAAAGGGCAAAGGATCAAAACGTTATTATCAACCCTATAACACTTTTTAAATAATTTGATGACGAGAATAATATCAAGAAGAGAAAATTTCTTAGTAATAAGTATATTTTGAGTGAATTAATTTTATTGGACAGACTTATTAATAATAAATGATATTACAATTCATTCCAACTCATTTTTTGTATAAATCAAGTCAAGTCAGATATAATTTAAATACGCTTAGTTGTTAACAAAATTAATTAATATCATTATCGACCTACATTGTAAGAGATAATGTAAATCAATGTTGTTTCTTGTATGAATTTATATTAAGGAAAAAGACAAGTCAAATCCAAAGTTAATCACGTTGTGATTAGTTTAGCTTATCATCATCTCAAGCTCCACAACCCCACCCTTATTGAATCACCGAATTCAACCATGAAGAACACTAATCAAAACTTCCATCATATGTCATGCAAGAAAACGAGCATTGTTGTTAAACATTAATCTTCATTAAGAGATTAAACCAATAATAATGGGCATTAATTAAATCCCAGGAAAAAAGAACATCAATGTACAGTCAATAGCAGTACAACTACAACTATCTTAATTAATTATTATATATGGTCCACTAGAAATTAAAAAAGGAAATGTTTTGATAAAACGTGGCGACTTGAGAATTCGAGTACAAAATACACCGATGCCCAATAGCCCAATAAAAAATAATAATATTTTTTTTTTCTGACAACAGAAAACACAAATTAGGACAAGACAAAGCTGTAGTTGTAATAAAACCGGTATCGCCACTATTTTCTATAAATAAAACCAGAATGTAGTACGCCGTATAAGTTCTAGTCTATGGTCCACAAGGAATATTCTAGGAACTTAGAGCATATTTTTCAATTTTTTAAAAATTTTTAAATAAATATTTTAATAAATAAATTGTGATTTTATAGTCCCAGTATATTCTCTATTATTTTAATTTATCTTGTAGGTGAGGAGAACAGAAGAAGATACTCTGATCCTCGGAATCTTCAATCTTGCCTTGCCTAAGATTCTGTTTCCATTATTTTAGCTTCTGTTTAAACAATAAGAATGTGTTTGGTACATGCTCTTACACGTAAAACTTGCGAATTATAACTTGGGTGGTGTAAGAAAGTTGTGTCATATGGACCGTATGATGCGTTCTGATCGTGGTTGATGTGATTCGTTTACAAATGGGGTACGAGGTTGTGATTAGTGGAAAGATCAGGCCGTTGTGATTGATGATCGGGATTAGATTTGATGTGGGATTAGGTAGAATAGATGTCGAGAAGAAGAACCCATATGAGAGTATTGTATTAAGTATAATGTATGTTGTGGGATTTGTATGTAAAGATAGAGATGGATCCATGGAATGTGGAGTTGGAGTCGGGATTTAATATATATTTATTTGAGAGTGGAAAATGTGTCCTTTCAGTGAATCTAAAGGCCAAATGTCTCTTGCAATATCTTAAAGACTAACATTAAAAATAACAAAAAATGAAAAGAAGTCATTTGTCGACCTGTTAATTAGATGAATAATAATAATAATGGTATTAGATTGTGGATTACTATTACGGCAAATATGGGAATATTCCAATGACCTAACAAAAAGCTTTCCGAAAAAAGAAAACATTTGTTTTATTTTTAAAAAAAATTTAATTTATTGAATCTTATTAATAACAACATGTTCATCAATTGATCAATAGTAATTAATAGATTATTGTTGTTTTGTTTGTTATTACGTAGATATAAATAAACAGATATATTTCATGGATTATGCTTTTTGATTCCTTTTTGATATGGTTAGCTGCGCCATTAAAGAAGCTAAACAATATATATATATATATATATATATATAGATGGTACTAATTAAAAAAGGAAATTGACTTGGGTGAATTATGTGAAGTGGCCAATTTGGGACATTTTAATTAATTTTTTTAATATTATTATGTGCCTTGTGACTTTTTGTAGGTAAAACTATAAAAAAAAAAAAAAAAAAAAAAGCCCTAGTAAGCTGACTCAATCAATCTTCTGGCTCCCGCCACACAAATTCCTTCTTGTTTTTAGGTAGATTCCTGAATAGGGAATTTTCTAAGCCGAAAGTCGTACAGATTTCATTAATGGTTTTACACACGAACATGATCGCTCTTATATTTATTTATGGTTCCCCATTATACATGATTAAAAAAAATAAAAAACAACAGTATATATTCTGAAATTTATTCTTTTTCAATAATTAGGTTTAAATCTAATTTGTGTAATAATGTATATGTAATTTATGATAATTAATTCGTACGTAAAATATAATTTTAACCCTTTAATATAGATGAAATGAATAATTGTTAATGTATAAGTGAAACGTAATTTTAACTTTTAATATATATGAATAAATAAAAATAGTATATAAATTAAAAGTCTCCCATCCCAATCCCAACCCTTTAATGTAAATTAATTGTATAAAAAAAATAAACGTAAACTGAGACATAAGCTTGACTTATTTATCCCATAAATTCAATGCTGGAGAGAAGATAAATTGACAATGTTGAATGCTATTTTTTTTTTTTTTTCAATAGAACTACATACATATTATATGCTTTAGAAAATGTATGTCTATTTCAAAGTTGGAATATGTAAGAAGTAAAGATTATATATTTTGGGTTTTTGCCCACACACACACACACACACACACATATATATATATATATATATATAATTATAATATTTTAATATAATAAGCACATAAGTTGAAAGGACGGTAAAACTTAACAAGTTTGTTCAAACATCTAAAATACAATTTTTATAGTCACCAAGACTTTTAGCTTAATGGTAGGACTCAGATACTCCAACACACCATTCCAAATGTGAGGATAGATATTTCATTATATGTCCTTACAATATGTAAGTTTCTCTGGTAAGAAAGGCTATCTCTAATTGTAATATACAGGTTAGCATTTTTTACCCTCATTTTTTGAAGAGTAGATACTCTCACATTAATATTTTCCACTTTCCCAAAATATTTAAGTCAACAAATCCTTAATTGATATCTCTTAATATCTGAGTAAATTTTTGAGATAAATAAAACTATTCCTAATTATAACGGACATGTTAGTACTTTAAAAGAAGATAAAGTTTTATATATGTTAATCCAAACTTTACATCTCTATATTATCTATATATGATTGTCTACTATATTTCAAAATAAAATAACAAACTAAAATCTATACCTCTAATAGGATGTACGTAGGCATCGTCTCTGTCGTAGCATTTTTTTTGAGTTATTCTTGTCTTTGTTCGAGAGGCAGCTCGAGTTGAACTTCTGATAAACTATCATTAGATCTACTTGGAGATCAGCACATATATTTTTTTGCCAAAGAAATAAAAAGAAAAGCATTGAGAAATATAAATGAAAGAAAAAACAGTTATTATTTGAGAGTTTTTGTTGAGATTGGAATAAATTATGTGAACTTTATCAAATTTAATCATATTAGATTTCATACTATAAATATTATTTATGAGTTCATGTTTTCAAGCGTTGGTTTTAAAAATTATATTAAACACACTGCCAAAATTGGAGAGGACAGCCTTAGTGGACAAGGTCCATCTTGTCACTTTGGTAATGGACTAACCATATTTTAATGGGCAAGGTTGATATCTTGGTTTTTGTTACCTTATTTGGTGTATGTTTCTGAATTACGCAAGGGCCATCTCTTGGGCTATTCAGCTCTTAGCTTAGGATAGGCCAACTCTTGGAAAAAGTCTAGGAACGATAACAACTAATAAGATATGTCTTAATTACTTGACAGGATATGTAAAGTTTGAAGAAGCTACATTTACAGGTAAGGTAAGAAAGAAAGAGGTACTATTCTGAAGGTGCTGAAATTTCTAGAGGTACACCTGGGGTGGGCTCTAGTACCTGAGCATCTGGTAGTTCCTTCGACAAAAGCTCCTGCATTAACCATCATATCATTCATTCCATCAATATCCAGAATATATTTTAGGAACAACTTGACATCTACTTTGCTATCTAACCAAAAGAAAAGGGTCCAAGAATTAAGCCAAGTTAAAAAGGAAAATTAGGTAAATCAAATTTGACTTAGCAGTTTACTATCTGCAACCATAAATAAGTCTCAGCTGATCACACACTATCTTTCAGTTAATAATTGCAAGAAATATACATTCTGTCACTGGATTACTAATTTTTTCCATTTTCCAAAACAGAAGCAAGGATTAAAGTAAATGAGTGTACAGATTTGATCCCTAATGCCTTAAGTTCAGTTTAAGCACACAGAAGGGTGACAATTTTCATCAGAGGCTAGAGAAGTTAAAATAGATGAGACTGAGTAAAACTTTCCCGCTCTGAATGTCTGCACAAGATAATACTATCAACTTTTAAACCCTATTCCACTATATTTTCACATACACTAGGTACTATAAATAATTATTAAACTCTGTTCCAACCAGCATAATGGTTTACCACATGGTGGTTCATACAAGAGCACAGTGTGGCTTATTGTAAACTGGCTGTCGGATAGAAAGTTATTATAGAGTTGATGAAAGGATCAGTCGTATATATTCTTAAATTACCAGTTCGGTGATTTAGCAAAATAATTTTTGTAGAAGTCCCTATTGTGTCTGATTATATTAATCAATGAAGCAGAAGTCAGTCTTCATCCTTATGCAAGCAAGTTAAATCTCAGAGGAGGAAACTTCAAATATTACTGACTGCGATCAACTCAAAATTTCACCTTTTTACTACTGTGGTTCTACTAGGAAGAGATTATATTATAAGTTAAAAATTGGTTGTGACAGCTTCCGAAAAAAGCGATGATACCGTCATAAGATTTATTTGCTTACATCTTCTGAGGTAATAAACAGATTTTCAACTCATCTACTTTGCAGCAATCAGAAACATACCTTGAATGATTCAATTGTTCCTTCAGACCGAATTATACTTGCAAGAAACCCTTTGCTATCAAGATCTCCATTTTTCATTGGCACAATAAACCTGTAAAACAAAGAAAGAGAGGACATGGATACATATAAACACAATAAAATGTTATTGCCTTAGCATCAAAGACTGAGGGTAGGTTGCATACTTCGCATCCAGCAGCTTAGCAAGTTGAACTGCATCTTCTTGTCCTGATACCAAAGTAAATTTAGGAAGAAGCTGCTTTATGACAGGGGTAATGACAATGTCAGCCCGTTCCTTCTCAACAAAGCTTTCATTGTATACACAGTGGGGTTCATAGTAAAGAGTCAGTTGGCCTTGTGAAGAATTGACAAGATACCTGGGCCACATACACATTCCAAAAGGGAATAAATCGTCAAATTAACTAAAAACAGAAAGGCAGTACACCGGAAGAGAAATAAATAAGGTATCATAATTTGTTGAAAATAGAGTATGCAAAGAAGCATTCTTGAAGTCATATCAGAAAACTGAAGATCAAAAGGTTTACCCATTCTCAGGACGTTGCCATGGAGGACCCAGGACTGGACCAGCAGTAGCTGTAACTCTGACTTTGGAACCATGTAATCCTTCGACTTCAGAGCTCTGACCAGGTTCCAGATATGTAACCTGTAAGATTCTGAAATTGACTTTAAAATGATAAACCAGAATAATCTACATACTAGCATATAAATAGCAGACAGGTTTCATACCAATGACCTCCAAATATAGTTGACACGAAAACAAGGTTGTGCTGGAGATACTCACTTCATGGCATATTCCAGCCACATTATCTAGAGGATGGGAGGAAAAAGGAATAGTCTGACATATAGAGGAGATACTCATTTTGGTTTTGTCACTCTCCTTAAACAATACTATGCTAACAACATAAAAAAACTACGTTCAATAAAGTAGAATAATTCCAGATACTGTAAGATCTACTGACAAAGTCCCTAAGGTGAGAGCCTAGATGGTTTGGCCTCTTGTGGTGGAAGCAAGAGGTCAAGAGATTGATTTCCATTTACACAACCTTAAGCGGGGAATTTCTTAAATTCCTTAAATTTGTGAACAAAAAAAAGGAATCTACTAACGAAAGAAATCCCGAAAACAAAATTAATGTGGATGCTTTCTAAAGCCTTTCACCACCTCATGTAAGAAGAGCATGTATCTCTTCTTACTATCTCAAAATACGTAGATAATGATGCTTTCCCTTAAAGTTTTCCCTGACAATTGTTTTAACAAAGTCTTGTTTGATTTCACATTGACCTATATATTTGAACGTGAGAAATATAAAAACATTGTGCAAAATATGAATGATAAATTTATTACTATCATTTTGTACACAAACTGACATTAAACTTAATGACCATGTTATTACAAAGAATCATTATGAATGCTTATAATGCCAGCCAAAACTTTTTTTTAAATGAAAAAGTACATAGCATCTGGATTTATAAGATGGCAAGGTCACATAAAAGCATTAATATTTCTGATCAATGGGGACAAGGTGATGCTATCCACTGAGAGAGAATTTTTCAGCTTCTAAGATTTGTAAACTATCAAGAATGCTTACAAAGCCAACAACATCAAATGATTTGTATGATGAGCATGACACCAAACACATTATAACATTATCATGGAGAACAAGTTGCCAAGGTTGAGAATTTTTTTTTTTTTTTTTTTGTCTTTTTATGATGGAAAATGGAAATTATATTTCATAGAGAAGATTTATCAGAAGTTAGCAAGCTGCCTGCAGTGTGTGCTGAATATTAGTCAAGAAAACTCCAAACAAGAGATGAGAAAATACATCAAAAATTCCTCAAACCATTGAAGTACAGAAAAAACAACCAGCCGTGGATCAAGTCATAACCACTTTCCAAGTTCCAAACTGTAATAAACTAAAGGAGCAAGGCACTTCTTGGAAATCCAAGGTCCAGGTTAGCCACCAATACCTCTGCTGGGTATAATAAAAGTTCTATTTGAAAAAAAAAAAGAAATGGATTTTGTTCTCTTTTTCCATCAAGTAGGTACTATCTCATACTTACTAATCAATTACAATTCCTCAACAAAGAATGATAGCAAATTTACAAGGTAGCAGACCGAAAGTAGCCAATAACTTCTTTACAAAGAACTACAGGGAAACAAGATTTTGAAACTCTAAAATAGGAAAAAACAGTTACTTATTCAACAACCATTCAGTTTTCATTTGCTAATATTCATTCAACTATGCACACAAAACATCCAAACATCAGCTTAAAGTATAAAATATCACCAAACCATACTAACAAATGTATCACTCACATTTTTAAAAAGGGGTTCTAGCAATGGCTGGGCATTCGGGGTTGCAATGACTTTAAGATTTGGAGACATTTTAGAAAGTGGCTTTAGGGTCTTCAAGTGGCAGTGATCATCAAGGCTTTGCGTAATTAATAAAAAATCAACTTGCGGAAGATCACTAAGCTGCACTACAGTTGCATCCCAATCAGAACAAGCAAATTAATTTTCAAGAAAACATTATACATATAGATAAAATTCTGTGTGGATGTAGGCAACTTTAAAATGCAGATATGGCGTAATCAGAGCTCAATTGTGGAAAACAGAACTGTTTTGTAGCAATTCAGAGCTGAATTGCTCAAATCCACATTTTAAAAGATGTGGAAGAGAGGCTCTCTCTCTATTTATATAAAAAAAATAACATTCTTACAAAATAAAACAATAGATAATTATGTGATGACGAACAGTTGTAGAGCTATTATAAAAGTACCTGGAAATTCTTCAAGAGTTTCTTGGCAGCATCATAAAGCCAAGGAATTCCAAAATCCAAGTTGCCCTCCAAGATTGGATCAACCAATATTTTCAACCCATCCACTTCCCACAACCAACTATTTCCCTAAACCAATAATTAAACAAAACCCCCAAAATCAACCAAATTAAAAAAAAAAAAATGCCTATTTTAACAATCATCACTCTTTAGTCAATCAAATTTAATAATTATCACTCTTTAATCAATCAAATTTAGAAAAGCACTATGTCAATTAAAAAAAAAAGAAGAAGAAAAAAATCACCTCTAAGTAATTGAGTTTAACCACATCATCAGTGCCAGAATTACTCGAATCGACCGCACTCTCTTCCGAAACTACAGCAGAAACCACCTTATTTAATCTGCTCCTTGTTGAGAGCTTGAACGTACTGCGACTGATTCGAACTGGACTGTAGCAAAGTGAAGTGAGACGAGAAGCAGATAATGGGGACAGTGTGGTGGTCTTTGTCCTCCATGCTAAGCAAGTGAACGGAAGATTGTTGCATTGAACAGCCATGAACATGGTCGTTCACACTTCCGCGTTTTTCTGTTCTTCCCGCTGAGTTGAGTGTGCCGTTCTGTTTTCTTGCTTTCTTTTAATTTTTTTTTTTTTTTTTAATTCAGTGGCCTTACACTCTGCCACTTGGCACTGGGTCACCCTCTCTCTCATTTTTGTTGCATTAACTGCGCGGTTAGCGCGTGCTTTATTCTTTTATATTTTGCAATAGCCAATAATTAAGTTTTTTAAGTTTCAGGTTTTACCAAAAGTATCTTTCTCTCGTGAATTGAGTCCTCTACAGCACCTTACGGTGTAGAAGTTCAATCACGTTAGTATGCCTGAGTCCTTGACTTTTTAGGAGTACTTTTTCCCTTCATTTCCCTCTTTCCAACCATTATCTTATCCACTTTTCACCCATTATCTAAGATAAATTTCTCGTCTTTTCGTTAACGGACACGGAGGAAATCGTACGACTGTGTAACTCCCTTAGTTTGACACAGGAGGAGCAAGAAGTAGTAATAGTCGAAGGAGCTGCAAAAATTGCGGGAGAAAGAAGACTTGAAGAATGTTTGCTGGGGAAAATCTTGTCAAATAAACTGGTAAACAAGGAGGGTTTTAAGGCAGCCATTCAACACAAATGGAGAACAACACATGGGGTCCAAATCGAGAGTCTTGGCAATAACAAGTTCATATTTCATTTCAAATCTTCTGCAGATAACAAACGAATCCTAGCTGGGGGGCCCTTGGCACTTTGATGAGGCTTTGATTGTGTTGGCAGAGCCAAGTGGGGTGGGTGATCTTACGAAAACAGACTTCTCAAGAGCCTCATTTTGGGTGCAGTTTCATAATACCACATATTCTGGTGGTATGTATGACAAACGAAATGGGTCATGTTTTGGGAAATATCATAGGTACGCTAGAGGACGTGGATGCTGGCGCTTCAGGGGAGTGCTTTGGCAAATGTCTTAAGAGTAAGCATTAACACGGACATTACAAAGCCATTAAAACGAAGCATTAAATTCAAACTAGCTGGTTATGATGAGATTTCTACAGTTCCTGTTTTATATGAACGTTTGCCATATTTCTGTTATAGCTGTGGTCGTATTGGGCATATCCATAGAGAGTGCACTGAATCACAAGTATGTCAACACTACCAGAACCAACCGAAAAATTCCAGTATGGGCACTGGCTTAGAGCTACCAACACGTCGGAGAGAACGAGAAGCATCAAGAATAAGCAGAAGGAACAAGATTCCCGAATGAACACAAATACAGAGTTGCAGCAGAACATCATTGCAAAAAAAGCTTACGCAAGCATTGGCGCTAGGGATGGTAAGGTCGGAGGCGGGGATGGCGCTAGGGTCACAAGCATTTGGCCCAACCATCCCCATCCCCATCCCCATCCCCACCCGTCTCCGATTTGGCTTAACTCGGGAACGAGTCGGACATATCTTCGATTTGGATTTAAACTCAAGATTTAATAAAAAGTTAATATATCATTTACCACTACATTTTTCATGTTTTGTTAAAATAATATATCCTTAAGCAGCAAGCGTGCTGCGGGCGCGCCATGCTTGCTTGCTGCTTAAGGATGAAAAAAAATTGCATCAATAATCAATTGCATTGCAGCAAGCATGGCGCGAGCCGTACTCGCTGCCTAAACCTCTATTATTTTCTATTTTTTCAGTCTTTATAGTAGCTTATTTCATCTATCTACCCGAAACTTATGCAACTATGTCATAGCTATTCATCATCAAGAACTAATGAGCATCCAAAAAAAAAAGGTAATAATATTAATTCCTAATTATCATCACCACAAAATCAGATACTGCATGTTCTTTTATATGTATTGCTTTTTGACAAGCTACTATCTCTTGCTTTTATACTTTACTGTTCTTATATATATATATATATATATATGTATGTATGTACACACACAATTGAACTACATACTTGATCAAAACAAATAAGTACAAAAATAGCGTGTACAGAGCTAGTCAATCATCTTCCTAAGAGTTTGTAACGTTTTCATTGGTCAAAACAAAAATATATTGCAAGTATAGAAGCAAGTACGTTATTGAATAAATCAACAAGTCCAAATATTTGGGCAAACACAAATTCTTCAACTTGTTTCATTAACCTATAAAAACAAAGTAAAAAAAAAATACATAAGCAAAAGTATCAATTATCAATTTTGAAATTTAACTATTGTAAATAAATTTTACCTTTTCAAAATCTTGAACATTGTCTTGCATAAAATTGCTAGCGACATATTCAATGGAAGTTAGAATGGGTTTGTCATCTATTTCAAAGAAAGAAATAAATAAATAAATAGAAAATAATTTATAAAATCATAAAAGACCAAAAATTTGTATATAAAATATTTTATACCTTTATGTAACTAACTTTGAGTGCACATCCAAGCCTCTACTATATTAGGATATAGTTTATTATGATGTGAGCTCACAACTCTATCACCCGCGTTAAACACAAACTCAGTAGCAATTGTGGACACCGAGATTGCTAATATATCTTTAGCAATCTTTGATAATAAAGAATATTTATACTGATTTAACTTCCACTAACTTAAGATATCAAAACTATTAAAATCAACTAATATCTCATCATCTAAATATGACTGAAACTCACTCTTTTGATGGTCACTCACCTCAGAATCCACAAAATTTCTAAATCCCAGCCTACGCGTAACTTGTCTCTCAGTAGAAGGAACCAAAGTATAAAGGATAGAATGCAAGGTACTACTAACACTAACACTAGCACTAGAGATAGAACTAGAACTAGAACTAGTAGAACACTCATATAATTTAAATTTTAATTTATAATTTTTAATCAAATCAACACAAAAATTACGAACTCTCTCAATATGAAATGGTGAGGCATCACTACATACCATAGGAAAATAGTACTCAATCAATTTCATCTTAAATCTCAGATCTAACATGGTGGCCATCGCTAAAATCCTATGAACATCCTTCCAATATTTTTCAAATTTACTTATCATGATTGTTGCCATTTTCCTAATCTCCTTATAGGAAGAATCAAGCCACTCATTTATTAAGAACCTAATTTCACAAATGTGCACAAAAAATAAATTAGAATTCAAGTACTTTGTACTCGAAAATATTTGTGTGACATAATAAAACGACTTCAAATTATTTACTAATACTTGTGCTCACTTGGCAAACTTCTATATTGTGTCTTAAGCAACTTCAATTTACTAAATACAGTTTTATACTCTAAGGCAACAAAAATCATTAAATAAATGAAGTTCTAATATAGTTGTAGGTTAAATATTCCATATATTAAAGAGTTAGTGCTCGATCAAATTTTTATTGATGGTTTGTCTATGACTTTGTCAAATTTTTCCCTTCTTTTGACTATTGTTCTCCAATATAAAGCGCTTTTACGAATTTTAACAACGAATATGAAATAAGCTCCCACTCACCATTAAATCACTCTTATCAAGCTTCTCCAACAAAGTTAAAATCATGCGATTATTAGTAGAATTGTAACAGCCCAGCCCATCAGAGATATTGTCCGCTTTGGGCACACAGCCCGTCACAGTTTTGTTTTCAGGCTTTTCAACCTAAAACGAATCTACTAAGGGTTGGAGCTTTCTATCTTATATACTCAGTATCTCTTTCCTGCTTTGCCGATGTGGGATTTGCCTAAGGTGTCACATATACCCCTACTTTGGGACTCAGCGTCCTCGCTGAGGTTTGCCCCACCATCGTTCAAGAAAACACGCGGAGTGGCTCTGATACCAATTGTAACAGCCCAGCCTATTAGAGATATTGTCCGTTTTGGGCACACAGCCCGTCACAGTTTTGCTTTCAGGCTTTTCAACCTAAAACGCGTCTACTGGGGGTTGGAGCTTTTTTATCTTCTATACCCAACATCTCTCCCGTGCTTTGCCAATATGGGATTCGTCTAAGGTGTTACATAACCCAGCCCACCAGAAATATTGTTCGCTTTGGGCACACAGCCCGTCACAATTTTGCTTTCAGGCTTTTCAACCTAAAACGCGTCTACTGAGAGTTGGAGTTTTCTATCTTATATACCCAGCATCTTTCCCGTGCTTTGTCGATGTAGGATTCGCCTAAGGTGTCACATACACCCCCACTTTGGGACTCAGTGTCCTCGCTGAGGTTTGCCCCACCATCGTTCAAGAGAACACGCGGAGTGGCTCTGATACCAATTGTAACAGCCCAGCCCACTAGAGATATTGTCTGTTTTGGGCACACAGCCCGTTACGGTTTTGCTTTCAGGTTTTTCAACCTAAAACGCGTCTACTGAGGGTTGGAGCTTTCTATCTTATATACCCAGCATTTCTCAAGTACTTTGCCGATGTAGGATTCGCTTAAGGTGTCATAAGAATAGTTATCAACAATTAAAGCGAATATCTTTCTATCCGTATTGAGATCTATCAAAGTATTAAATAACGCATCATATAACACTTCGCTAATATGTAGACATTTGACGTACATAAGCCTACACACACAAAAGAATAAAGAGAAAAAAAAAACCTTTTAGTTATTAGTATAATAAAAAATATATAAATAAAATCAAATTTTAATATATATATAAAATAAAAATAATTACCTCAATATTTTCTGGTACAAGACTCAAAAATCATCAATAAAGTGACTAGTAATCGTCATGTATCCTATTGTTTGTGATCCATATGTCCATATGTCTGTTGTAATAGCCATTTTTCTCTTACTCCGCTCAAAAGTACTTCATACTTTAACCCTCTCTAATTGGTATATCTCTATAATATTATTTTTAATTGTGTTATAGGACACATAATTAAACATGAGATTAAGAGATTCTAGCAACTTTCTAAAATACTCAAGATCCACATAATTAAGAGGATACTCATGTATAATGATCAATTTAGCAATCATTTCTTCAGGATCAAAAGTAAACATGTCTAATTTAGAATTTCCTTGATCATCCTTCACCACCTTCAACTTCTTTACATAGCTAGATATTTCTTTTTGTTTTCGCATGATACATTTTTTCATGCGCTTATACAAATGTCTTGTACCATCTTTTCCTTATGCCACCAATTTACTTTTACAATACTTGCATACTACCTTTCTAATCTCATCAATATCAGTTCTATCAAAATGTTCCCATACAACAAACCTCAACATTCCCTTATCTTTTGTAACATTACCACCATCTATTATATCATCACCTACAACATCTTCTAATTAAGGTTAATTACTTGATGTCATTTCCTACAAAACAAAAATTCATATACATTAAATTATCAATAGGAGGTCAACATTTTATTTATTTTAATTAATCATGCATAAGGGAAAAGGAAGAGAATAATACCAATGGGCCAATAACACAATTAAGTAAAAAGCTGTAGAGATTTTATGATCCTGATTTAGATCAAAATACACTTGATGGAATTAAAGGTACGAATTACAAAGTGGTTAAGGTGATAAATGAGGTTGGTAAGCCAAGAGCTTATATTATTTAATGACACTATAGGATTTCACACTACATATATATAAATAATAACATTATGTATATAGCCGAGATAGTAGAGGTAAATTGAAATATATGGTAATTATGATTACTCGCTAATTAATAGTGAAAAAGGTTAATTACAGTAAAAGCTACAGCACATTAAGCTGTTGTTGCTTTGGTTAGCTTGGCTTGGTTGGATGTGCGTTCTACAAGTAAAGAATCTTACTTGCTTTCGTTTGTTTTTCAAATTAATCCATGGTGCTGTGGTTATGTTTTAATAAAATTACCACTAGTTTGACCTCAAATGCTTATTTTAAGATCATCATCAATTCAAAATTTATAATTGTTGATAAATTTTTTACCTTTCTTAAATCAAACAAAGTATGTAAGGTAAAAGTGGGTTCAAATTATTGGATACAAAATAGAAGTGGAACGGACTATGACGAGCAGTTGTGCATGAAGAGACAAACATAGTTTAGTGTTTTTTTTTTAATTTTAATTGATTTTTAATTGATGTTAGTCGTTTTGAAGTAAAATAGAATTAGATTATTGTAGCTGCAGCTTTCTTGCTATGCGTGAAGAGACAAACTGAGTTTAGGTTTTTTTTTTTTAATTTTAATTGATTTTTAATTGATGTTAGTAGTTTTGAAGTAAAATAGAATTAAATTATTGTAGCTACAGCTTTCTGGATTCTAACCAACGATTATGAAGATTTAAGACGTCACTTGCCACTACCGCTACGCCACTCCAGTTTATTTGTTTAAATGTACAGATAAAATATATTTTACTGTAATTTGTCACTGTGTAGTTTAAAACAATGTATTTCATTTTTACATATAATTGTTATTATTTAACATTAAGTCAATAATTTAAATTATATATGAGTAATTATAAATATTAAATTTGAATTGTTTTAAATTAAAAATTATTTTACATATATATAATATAGAATTTTTAAAATAAAGAGTATATTGATAAAAATCCCAAGTATCACCAAAACATATTTAAATTATTAAATTTATGGGAGAATGTTCATTAACCCCTTGATTTTTAAACCAATACTCTATTACCTTCTTATATTTTTTCTAATATTTCATCACCTCTAATTTTTTTTTCGATTTTACCCTTCAGTTCAATTGATTTACAAAATGGTAAAATAAAAAATATTTAAAATATTAAAGAGTAAAATCAAAATTTAAAAAAGTAATGAGATATTAGAGAAAATATAGGGGGATAATGAGGCATTAACTCAAAAAATAGGGGGATAATGAGCATTTTCCTTTAAATTTTCTGACTTGATTATATATTTAAAGTATTTAACAAAAATTATCTCCTATAATTATCAATTTTTAATCTTTTATCAAATATCATAACACAACATATTTTTAAATCTTTCTAATAATAATTAAATTAATTATTTATATATCAAATCACTATTTTCATATCATCAAAATAATATAATAAAAGTAAATATTTGATTTTTCTTGAATTAATTATTAATATGAGGTAGATTATAACTATCATCAATTTAATTAAAATAATTTATACACTATCTTATACCTAATAAAAATTTTATTAGAATAAAATATTAAAATTTACTTTATACATTTACTATCACCTAGACGATAAAAATAGGTTTTCTATCCCATATCTCCCCTGCCGTTAAAGTTTACCGTTAGTTGACCGTCAAAATAGAGGGCATAATCGTAAAAGGGCATTGATTGTGATTGATACTTTTGGTCTGAAACGAGCATCAGACTCCAGCACGAATAGAGAAGAGGGGTTTGTATCCTAATTGTCAAATTAGGGGAAAAATCCTATCAAAACCTTCAATTTTTCTTAAATCATAGGTTGATGTTTGGAGGCTTGGCCAGGACCGAGGCTTGGAAGCATGGCCAAGATCGACTAAAATGGTATTTTTAAAGGTTTCATGTTAGATCGAGATGTGAGTTTGTATATGATTGATTTTTTAGGGTTTGCAATTGTGGGAATTTGGTTGAGATAATTTATATGATAATGAAGCTTTTGTGACGAATTTTTCGAGCTTTTTTTTTTACCAATATTTGTTTGATTGAGAAGCTGTTATGATAAATGAGGCAAAACTGATACTGCTACTTTTGCTATGTTGCTTGCTATTGATCATGTGCTGTTTAACTTGCGGGGATTTCGTCTTCATTTACTTATGTACTGCTACGCTGTTCTGCTTGTTATTTGTTGGTTTTATGGTTCAAAGTTTCCTGTTGCTACATTTTGTTGCCCCTCTTGCTGGATCTTTGTTGATTTTAACTATGCTGCTGGTTTTGTTTCTATCTAAAATGCGCAAAGATTTTGGTTGATTCTACCACTGATATTACTGAGCTCCTGCCACTTCAATTCTATATCTGCCTTCTGCTATTGATGTTCACGCTCTTTGCTATTGCTCGTTATACTGCTGGGAGGCTTTTGTTATTGCGATCTCTGCTGCTGGGAGATATTCTCTGTTTCTGTTTCTGCTGCAACTATTTTTTGCTGTTGTTGTGCTCTGTCCTTAACAGGAATGCATCCTTTGCTGTTGCTGTTTGCTGTCATTTGCTGCTACTCCAATTAATTTTTTGCTGTTGTTGTGCTATGTTGTGGTTACTGTTCGCTGTCTATTCTGCTACTGGTCTCCACTGCTGGTTTGTTGCTGACAATAAGCTATAGCTTGTTGCTGAATTCTGTAGTTTGCTGCTGAAATTTGCAGCTAGTTGCTAATTCAATTGGTTTTTTATTTGGCTTTTATTTTTGTTTGTTTTGTTAGCCTTGGGGCTGCTTTTGTATCCTCTTTTCTCCTTTTAATAATATTGTCATTGTGTTAAAATAAATGAGGCAAAACGAAAAAAAATTATTGTGTTGAAATTGTTTTATCAGAAGTGGGAAGAGTTTCTGTTTTAATTATATACTTTTTATTTAATTCAGACCCTGTGAACAAATTTGCTACTTATTGTTGCAAACATCATATATGTTATTTGCATCTATTTTTATAATTTCGTTTGTTTTTATGGTTTTGATTTAAATGCATTCCGAATTGCATAAGAAAAATTGCATGGGAGTTGAATTTTAGTCCTGCCTTTCCTTATCTAGAAGTCTTTTGTTGTTTACCCAGTGTACTGATTGCTATTTGCCCCCAGTTTGCAATTTCTTAAGGTATTATAATTTTCTAAAATTGTTTGTGCTTGGTTGTTAGTGATTACATATGAAAATGGGGTATAAGAGCTGATGGCTGAAAACTCATGCAATATATTTATTAATATTTTACCCTTGGACTTGCATTTTAAAAAATTCTTAGGATTGGCTGCAGAGCATTTGTGAAGTGCTCAAAATCATTTTTCAATTGTATTTGGCTAATTACTATTTAACTTTGGCTAGTTTCTTAACAGATTCTTGCACAATTAATTTTAATTTGTTTTGCATTTATGTGCTGTGCTGATTGGTTTGTATTTGTTTTGCCCTCACTTAAACTAATAGAGTGAAACCAATTATGGAATTTTTTCAGGTTGCATATTGCTTGAAGTTGGTGGCTGTGGTTGTGATGCTACTTAATTTGTTTGCTGGAAACTGACTATCATGAATTGAGAATAAGTTTTGTTTGGGTGTAAAAATGAGCAGGATATTGTGATGGAAAGAAAAAAACAGATTTTATTTGGCTACCATGTAGGCTCACACTTATATAACTGTTTAAATTAAAAAATTGTGCTTGTAAATTACTGAAAATGTAACTGTTGGGTTCCAATGGTCTGGTGGGAGAAAGACAACAATAAAATTGTAAATTTAATACAACATTGAAGGGCAAAATGTCTTTATATTAGTAGGATAACAATACAATGTTTTGAGAAGTAAATGACAGGTCCTGTGCATGTAGTTGATAATTTTTCCAGCATTAGAAAGCGTGTAAACTTATTTTTACAATTAAATTAATGGACTTGAGGGCATTTTTGTAACTCCACATTTTGGTGTTAGTCATGTGATAGTTTCTTATACCTCAGGGAAAGTATGTGATAATACCCCTTCTTCTTAAATAACAAAAAATGTGTAACTCTTCCGTTAGTAATTTAGTAACTTACGAGTTGCTACAAGGTAATGATTTTGAAAGTTACTTTTCAGTTATTACAATATTCTTGAGTTATGACAAGTGAATAAACTGAAAGATTACTTTTAAATTATTATAATAACTTTCAAATTTACTATAACACAACATGCTTGAGAGTTTGATAATTTTTGTCATGAAGACATTTTTGTTTAAAAGTTTTGAGACACGTTAATTTTGAGTAAATTTTTGTCATATAGTCAAAATTGAATTGTTAATATAAAAAATGATCATTTTAAAAAATTTTCCAAATCCAATATCCAGTGCTTGCAAAAGGAAAGGAACAGAAATGTAAAGTGAAATTTATATGTATAATAAAAATGATATAGCATAATTTTGTGTGAAACACTCTGAATAACAATTTATATTATTCATTTTTTTGTGAATTACAAATTACATTTTCTCGATGTTACCTTGGACATTTACAAGAATAGGGAGTCTTAATGGACCTAGTCCTGTATTATTCGAGAATTTGCACCCATTTTTCTTTTAAATTACAAATTGTATTGTATTAATATTATATTGACCATCTACCAAGATCAAGAATTTTGATGAATCTAATGTGATACCACCTGAAAGTCTACATTAGTTTGGATGAAATCAAGTCTCACACATATCTGACAGAAAGTTGATAAATGGGAGAAAGTGAACCAAGTGAAGGCCACAATTACCAACCACCCTCTTGCTAAGGTAGTTGGCATAATATTATTCATTCTCTAAAAAGTATATTGATGCAGAAATTTCAGAGTATCAGTTCAAGTCGCAATGTTTGATACATGCGTGAAATCTCCTTGTTATAACGTTCAAAGGCTGCTACAACATGAAATTTATACCTTGCAATGAACGCTTGAAGTTCAGACAGACAGACTTAATTCAACAGGAAACCATTACCATTACCATTAAGCTAGCTCCTCAATAATTCCTAGTTTTAAAAGAATAAATTTGATCCATATGGTTCAATAATAGCACAAATGAACTTGTGTCACGCCAGTGTACAGTACACTCGACATTCTCGTCCCGCCACCTTTCCCAATGAAGCTGCTTTCAAATGTGATACTCCGCTACTGCTAGATTAAGAAAACGCAATGGAGTGTAGCTTTGATAGCAAAATAAGAGAGAGATCCATAACACTTTTCTATATTTTCATTAAGATGCACAAGAAGATGGAGAAATAGAGATGTTCCAAGCAGTATAATAAAACACTATCTGCAAACTACACAAAATCTTGGGTCATGCACCAAACACCAAGGCCTTCAGCCATCTTTTCTTTGGCCAAAAGGGCTTCGGCCAAACTGAAATCCACAGGAATGTTTTCAAGATAAAATTGGTAATCCCCAAACATTAAATCGCTCCTGCTTAATCACCTTTGCAGCAATAACTCAAACAAGACAGGCACTGTATTTCTCTGCACGTTTATATCTTGAAAGCAAGTTCTCTCTCCCATCTTTCGGGATGGTAAGGTATGGCACTCACAATTTTGTTACCTTGTGGTACTGGCAACTCATCGCCAATAGCAATCTTCTCATGCCAGACAAATTCATTCTCGTGTTCAAACTTTGTGAGCATATTAGTAGCTGCATCTATTTCTTTTCTGAAAACAGATTTATATGATTCATCTCCTGGCATTTTCCTTTTCACATTGATCACTGCACCATGAAGAACCCCAAGAGCAACCCCAACTTGGCCAGCAACCTTTAGACTTTCTGCAAGATATTTCTGACTCTTTAATTCATGTAAAGCTTTGCAAGACACTATGAATTCCTGCACATAAGTAAAAGGAGCATTTATCAGCTACAATTAGGAGATCATCCAATCAACAGAAAGCCCAATGCAAAATGCATGCAGTTCTGCAGATGCATGACCATGGAGTGAAGCAGATATTCCCTAAACAAACACCAGTAATGCACTAAAAATCAAACATAGGGGAGGGTATATCAAATGGATAAACGAACAACAAAATGCAACTCAAAAATATAAATAGCAGTGCGGCTTCACATGCAACTTTCTTCGTCAGATATCTACAAGATTCAGGAAGACATTCACCAGATCAAGAGATCAGACATTCTACAAAGTTCTTCTATCTGACTTAAGATGGAGGATTAAAGTATCTTTTCAATGCAATTATACCTTTTTTTTAAAAATATTTTGAGAATATCAGTGCAATTATACCTAAACAGAATCTTCTAGGCTAAAGTTATATTACTTGATAATCCTGAGGAGTTCAGTTGAGTGGTAAAATATTTTCAGATTCAGCCATGATCGGGTTCAAAAACCTTAGGGGCCATCTACCTAGGTTATTATATCCTACGAATTTTCTGGTTAACAAGGTTATAGGTCCAGCAGTAGTACTAATTCAAAACTCAGAGAACATAGAAAAGTTGTGGTATGTATGGTTTTATAAAAAAGGTCATACTGTTGGGAAATTTGACTCAATCAAAAATGGTTACAGGTGTTTGCTTTTGAGCTAGACCAACATTTAGCCAGGAAAGAAATCAATGTGATTGTATGCATAACAACAAATTCTACATTTTAAGGAATACTTTTGATTTTTTATTAAATAAGGAAACAATTTATTTGTCAAAACATTTATTGCATTCATTTGCTTTCCTTCCTCATTTGGTAGAATTGCACTCAGCAATTCAAGTCTTTGTATGAAACCAATAAATTTACAAATAGTATGAACATAAAACTGAGTTTTGATGGCAGATTCTACCAACATCAAAGTCTAGACAAAAAGTTATTAGTTACTGTTAGTATTTATATACACACACATCTATTAAATTTCAAACCAACTGAGTTTAACCGCAGAAGCTTAATTGCCTGCAACTTGAAGCCAGGCACACATATTTTCTCACCCTCTACTCATATCCTTTGGTGTATCACATAAAATCAGATCTTTTCCAGAGCCTCAATTCACTTTCTGTATGGCCTACTGGTTAACCCTGTGAAGTCCAAAAATCATATCAAACCATATAAAAAAAACTTTCCTTTTAGTGTGTGGCTGGAAGCTGCATTATTTCCTGTCCTAGATTTTCTAGTAATTACACATGATTTATCCATCCAATATCTTTATTGTCAGTTGCACTCATTTTGAGGACTTTCTTCCCTACCCACCATTTCACACCACAACAATGCTTCATAGTCCTTCATATTTGTTCCAATGATTTCACCATGTCACTCAATTTGTTTATCAATCACACTCAATTTGTTTCTAAGATTAGACATCACATTAGGACATTAACTCTATGGCAATGAACTGATGCCATATTACAATAAATGAAAATGACCTTTCAATTAAGAGGAGAACATGAATATTTTTCTAGTAGACCAAAGAAACAGATATAGGCTTGATAGAAACGTGCAATAAGCATACACACCACAAAATGAGATGAAATATCTTTGCACTGTCCATTTGCTGAATGTAGAACATCAGTTGCTTCACCAAGCATCTCTGCAACACCATAGTGCAGCTTTGCCAAAAGACCTGCAGTAGTTCCTTTTTCTTCAGCTTTCCTAATAGAAGCAGCCTATTATGTTCTCAAAGTAACAACAATTATCCAAAAGAAAAAGAAAAATCAGAAACTTGATTGGTTGATGAAAAAAATAAAATAGTATCCAAAACTTGAAAAATACTGTATCTTAATGGTTGAAGCAATTTGAAAATCAAGATTCTGTAACAAACATCCAACAATATGAACTCCAAGAGGCAGCCAAATCACCAACCTGGGCCTCAGCCAGACAAATCAGGCTCATTATGATGGACATAGATGAGGTAGCTTCGGGAGGTCTTTCTGCAGGTAATGCTGACTGCAAAGAGGGTATAACTTCTTTAGACAGATAAAGAAAAACTCCAGCAGCTTCTCTGAAGAGAGTGGCAGATTGCACCAAATCTACAGTATCACGAAGGTAGTTAGAAGCGCAATATGCAATATATTCATGAAACTGCAACAAGCTAGTTAAACAATAATGCTAACCTGATGGCAGAACTTCTAGAGCTCTCTCCCGAAGAATTGCACCATAAAGGAAAAGGACCATACCGAGCTCAAATTGTAGATTATCAATTTGATAAAACTTTGGACCCATGAGGTTAAAGAAAGATGATGAACTAAGAGCACTGCTCCATCTAATCCTGAGTTCTGAAGTTGACCAAGCAATCTGTTGATTGCTGCTAACCAAATCAACATGAAAAACCAAGTTTTCCAATAATGGCAGATACTGTTTCAGCTTGTGAAGATCCTGAAACATTTTTGAGACAGTAAAGCAAATGAAAACAATATGGTATATGCTGCACAAATGCATTAGGTTTGGTCATCTGAGGCAAACAGTTTGACTTGGATAAATTACAAGGGAACTCGGGGTCAAAATCACCAAGAGAAAAGTAAAAAGAAAAGTATAAGATATTTATGAGATTAGAGAAAAGCATATTAATCCCAAGGCTATTATATGCAAATGAACCAAAAATAGCTTCTGCCAAATAACATAGAAAACTAGATTACCACTTATTATCAGCAGAACAATAAATTTCTTATACATGAATTAAGTCATTAGATACAAGATAGGAGCTCAAGAGTCATATGATTGAAACAAGTCCATTACATTACTCATAGTCATTTACAACAAAAGGGGACTCATTTCAAAATATGGATTCCCAGAGCAATAAGGCAACAGAGAAAAAGGCATTTCTCTGTCATTGACGATTTACCCGTTCAAATGGACAAGTTAATCCTCCAGACATCTCTCTAGCAATGGCTTCTGTTATGTAGCTGCTCTGATTTATGGAATCCTCAATTACTTTACGCTTGGAGCTTAACTCTTTCAAATGCTCAAGTGTAGCAGAATCACGAGCAGCATATGCATCCTCAAAAATAATCTGGTAACATAATTAATATATCAAATATGGCCTGAATTGTCATTGGATCAAGCCACTCTAGCTGAAAAAGAAATAGCTAAGGATATTCTATGAAGAATGTGAAATCGTATAAAATTCATAAAGCAGTCAGTTTGGTTAATATATAACACAAAAAGAAATCCTTACTGTAAAATCTAAGCACTATTGTTGTTGGAATACATGAACCTATATTACAACATCTTCGTCAAAACCAAAAGAGTATACCTTAAATGCACAGCAAATAACAAAATCAAAATATGATGCTTCTATCTAACGCCAAAAATCGTCGTGATTCATCATAATCAACAAAGCCGAATAGACTTAAGACAGTAAAAATAACAAAAACCCACATCATGGGTTAAAACCAATTGACAAATAACAATTACCCCGATTTCATTTCAATAAAATCCACACAAGACCAAATAAAAAAAAAAAAAACCAAAACGAAAGTGTTACCCTTTTAGTTTTAAGCTTTGGTGGTTCTCGAAAATGCAGCATCATCCTTCCACAGTTCGCAAAAGACAATAGAGAAAACCAAAACAGATATTACAAAAGAGCCCTCAATTCGATATCTTATGATCAATCAGCGCGCAAAGCCATCCTTTTACGCTTATAAAATCTCCACTAGAGAATAACCTTGCAATCAAACTGCGCCAAAAACCAGTACATTACTGATTCTGATCGCAATATCACTCGAACACAAGATAAAAGACAGTTTACATAAATCCGACTCGGGGAAAGTTTTGTCATTGAACCAAACAATAACGATAAAACGGGCGAGTTTATAAGTTTACATAGGAGTCATCAACTACTGGATGTTTCTAATAATTTTTAAGGGAATTGGAGTCATTTTTAGAGGCTTTTTCTTCTGGGTTTCATTTCTTCACTCTCAAGTTTAAAAGAAGAGGCTGAGAATAGACCGTGGGCCTGGCGGGCCCCGGCGTTTTGTGTGTTTCTTCTGAATTTCTTCTTGATTTCAGTCTACAATAAAAAAATCGGCCGGCATGGTTTTTTTGTTATTTTTTATAGTTGTATAAATACTTGAAGCAAAGCGGGAGTCAATTCAAGCTAATGCGAATGAAACCACTGATTTAATTTTTTATGTTATATATAATATATATAAATATATATTTCTTGGACATTCACATGAGAAATTCATTATATTACTAATATTATAAAGTTAACTCAAATATTAAGATAACAATTACAAGTAATAACAAAGACTTATTGAGACTTTTTGTTCACTTAAATTTAGGGTCCGTTTGATATAACTTTTCAAATAGAGCTTTTTAAAGTAAAGTTTTTATCCGTAAAACTTTTATGAGTAGAGTTTTTAACAAAAAATTATTAATCGTTTGGTTATCACAAATGACTTTTGAGAAAATTTGAGTAATTACTTTAATAGATAAATTTTTAATATTTTATTTTAAAAAAATAACGTAAAATTTTTAAAATAAAGTAAGAGTATTTTAGATAATTTTACCTTTTAAAAATGCTGGAGAAGCTCTACTGCCAAAAGCCCAAATTTTGGGTTTCTTCCAATAGAAGAAAAATAACTTTTTTAATTTTCAAAAACTCTTTTTCATTGTTAACCAAACGACATTAAAAAATTTGAAAAGGACTTTTATCACTAAAAAAACCCTTTTACCCAATGAAAAAGTCAAATCAAACGGGTACTTATTATTCTTTTCATAATTTTGATGCATACGAGGTCAAAGGATTAAAATTATCTCCAGCAACTGCTTATAATTAAAAACAAAGAGGAAAAAAATTATATAAGATAAAAATGCGAGCCCGGAAAAAAAATAGATGAGTACATTATAAATATTTTAAAATTCAACCTCGCAATTAAATACCTGTTTGGTTTGATTTTTTCATTGGTCAAAAGGGTTTTTTTAATGATAAAAATTTTTTTCAAATTTTTTAATATCGTTTGGTTGACAATAAAAAAGAGTTTTTAAAAATTAAAAAAAATATTTTCTTCTATTGAAAGAAGTGCAAAATTTGAGTTTTTGACAGTAGAGTTTTCTCAACTTTTTTAAAAGGTAAAATTGTCTAAAATACTTTTATTTTATTTTAAAAATTCTACGTAATTTTTTTAAAATAAAATATTAAAAATCTGTCTATTAAAGTAATTACTCAAATTTCTTAAAACTCATTTGTGACAACCAAATGATTAATGAATTTTTATTAAAAACTTTACTCATAAAAGTTTTACGGATAAAAACTTTATTTTAAAAAATTCTATTTGAAAAGTTATACCAAACGAACCCTAATACCTATTTGATTTATAAGATTTTCTGTTGTTTATAAATACATGTGCAATCTACTATTGATTAAAGATGCTACTTAAAATTAGAATACTATTAAAAAAAATCATTTTAAATTTGGGATAATTTAAATAAAATTTACTTCAATATGGGTTTTTGCACTGTTGCACACAATTCCATAAATAGTAAATTTACTCTTTAAATTTGTTAATTCATTAAGAAAAGGATTACAAATTCTCGTTAATCAAAATTATTTGAGGAACAGAAGAAGTTAATATTTTAATATTTTTTCATAAAAACTAACTTGAAAAACAAATGGACAATCCACTAGAGTGGTGGTTAGAGTTATTAAAGTTATTTTATAAACGCTAATAGGATCTTAACTTAATTTAAATATTAATATTTAAGAAATAAAAAAAGAAAAATAGATGTCTTTAATGTTTAGAGATAAGTTACAGATAAATTATGTTTTAACGTATAAAGTGATTAACAGTGTGGAACCTCTAACTCATTTACAAGATAACTTTTATCGGCATCAAAACTCAATCAATATCATAAATATTTTTGACAAAAGATTATATAAATAATATAAGTCAAGGATAATGTATAATAGATAAATAATATAAGTATAGTAAATGATAGGGTACTTACCAAATGGAAAAAATTGGAAAATTTTTCATTTGGACTACCATTTATTAGGGTTGACAATTTTTTACATAATCTATCAATCTAACATGAACAAGACATGAAATTGATGAGTTCGAGTTTACTTAAAATGATACAATTAATAAATGGGATATAATAATATAATACGAGTAATAATCGAGTCAGGTTCGAATTTAAAAGTTTAGACACATGAACCTATTTATAACACAATTAATTATTTGAATAATTATTTTATCTTCACTCATTTATAATTTATATATTTAATTTTATATTTTGCAGATTTTAAAAATATTTAACTATATTTTTAGTTTTTTCAAAAGTATTAATCCTATTTAAAATAAAATTTATTAATATTTAAGTGGATAAATTTTTTTAAAATATATTAAAACATATATTAAACATGTGACACAATTATTAAATTGATCAGATTAAGGTTTTAATTCTTAATGTGATTAAACGGATCTGATTTAGATTACCCTAAAATATATTATATTTTTATTTGACATAACATGATACAATACGATAACACAAACTATCATCCCTATTATTACACCAATTTTTATGTTTAATCACATAACAAAAAATTTTTATGTTTGATCAAACACATACCTTTTAGGACTATTTCACCCTCATAACTACTTTAACAAAAACTTAGCAAATACTTTTGATCACAGCAACTCAAAATTATAAAGGTTGAATGTGTTTGAAAGTATGGTAGAAATTACACTTGAAAGTACAATTTTTAATATACTTTTTTGCACTATGTCTATCACATTTTTAAGTACGTTAACTTGAAAGTGTTGTTTTGATGTGCCTGAAAGTATATTTTTCAATGCACTAGAAACTGTACTTTTGAGCATAGCATGTATCATATTTTCGGGCATCAAAATTTTGTTATTATGATCGAAATTATAATATTTTGTGTTCTCAAAAATGTGATTTGAATGCAAAATTACCTTCCGAGCATAGTGTGAAGTATATTTTCTATTAAAGCAAAAATACGCTTTCAACTTAATGTATGCTCAAAAGTGTAGTTTCTAAAAGTTAGGAGATGTGAAGAAAGTACATACTTTTTGGGTTGCTTTTGTTAAGTTGGTCACAAAGGATATTTTAATCCAAAATGTGATTTTACTTGGTCAAAAATTGAAAAAAAAATTAGTATGTGGTCAAACATAAAAAATGGATAGGAATAGTGATCAAAATGAGAAATTTCTGTATAAATATAAAAAGTTCCCTACTTAATAAATATAAAAATGAAGAAAAGATACATTATGAATCTTAACAAAGTTATTTTTTATATGGAAAATTAATGCATACTTCCTTTAAAATTTGAGAAATCACACATAAATGAAAAGTTTTAAAAAACGCACACATACTTATCGTATATCATTTATTAATTATTCATTTTTTTAGTGAGAAATTTAACGAAAATGACCCAGATTTGGACTAAATTTTCATAAACGTTTATTATTTAAAATTTATTTAAAAAATGAACTACTTAAATTTTTTTTGGATGAAAATACCCCTACTTGAAAGTGTATGTTGGTCATTTTAAAAAATTTTTATGAGAATATTTTGATTCAAATTGATTATTTTTAAAATATATTTTGAATAATGGTCATTTCAAAAAATAAAATTTAAAATTTGATTACTGTTGAAATATCCTAACAGATTAAAATACTTTAAAATTTAACTCTATATAAAAAGAAAAAATGAGAAATTAAATAATTAAATAATTTAAAAAACTTTAGATTATTTATCTAAATCTTTATAATATTTTAAATTATTTATTTAAATCTTTTACAATATTTTGAATTATTTATCTAAATCTTTTAGTTTATAAAATATTTTAATGTTTATTATTTTTATGGAATGTATTTGGAAGTGAACTATTTGGAGTCTAATTTCCAAAAAAAAAATTATTTAATTATTTTTAAAAATAAATTTTAATAATAAAAAATGTATTAATATTATATAATTCAATCCTATTCTTATATTCTACGCGACTTTAATCAAATCTAGTCGGAATATCCAGCTGGGGCTAGAAGAATAAAACGGGAATTGTCAAAAAAAAAAAAAAATAAGAATTTGCCAAAATGTAAGTTAAAAAAATCAACAACATCAAATATTTCAAGTTAACATCAGCTGGAGTCATGAGTTGTACCAACAGCTTTGATTCCTTATTAGATACGTAAATTATGGAATTACATACTGCATTTAGCAAGTAAAAATTAGTAGATTTGATTTCATTAAAGCATGCACCTTTAAAAAAAATCTGAAATTTGTTTTAAAAAATTACGACGCCGTTTTCAAAATATAAAACTATTAAGTGTGCATCAAAACGCAGCGTTTCATGTCCCTCGAATCAAATAGTCCGACTTACCGTGGATGGATCTCTCTCTTTACCAAAACACGAGAGTATGCTTCCCCGAAATTCCAGCATTAGAGCCCCATTTACTGACACAGGACTCTGGAGGGAAACGAAACTGAAATTATTGATTACTGGTCAAATGATTTTCTCTCAATCAGAAGATTAGACAGAATAACACACAGGTTTTTTTTTTTTTCGAACGAGTAAGATTCGCTGACCTCTGATTGTCTAATTTGGCGTTTCGCGATATGGCGGAGAAACAGCTGATCGTGGCCATTGAAGGCACAGCCGCCGTCGGACCCTTCTGGCAAACTATTGTTTCCGATTACCTTGAAAAGATTATCAGGTCCACTTTTAACCATTTTCGTCATTAGCTTGCTGTATTTTACCGTTGAATTGTATTTGTTATGGTTGCTAATTAATGCCCGCTTAATTCATGAGACTGGATGTTGCTATTTAATTTGAAAAATTAGCTGTTTGTGTTGGGCTGAAACTGTAGCTTTTTATTTGGAATTTAAATTTAAGTTATCTTGGATTTGGAAATGTTGGTTATACATTTGCATTTTACGCTTATTTTTTCACATTTAATTTGGAGTTCCCTTCAGTATTTAGCTAACAACTTTAGCTGTCTTTCTCTTTTTATTGATTTGAGATTTAAATACAAAGATATTTTGCCCTCCTACTGATGTTTACTTGAAAGCCTTCGTTTTTCATAAATTGGCGTGCTATTAAATTATATTCCCTTTTCACTTATCATTTAGGTAAATGATATATACCACTGTTAATCTGTTACATTGTTGTTGTTAACATGGAGACAAGGAATGCGGTCATTATGAGAATCTAAATTGTATTGCTTACTCATTACAGTAACGTTGTGCACCATTTTTTTCCCAGAAAATGTGTTTACAATGTCAATGTTATTGAGGTTCATGGCATTGTGTTGACATGACAATATGTCCTATGACTTCTTCATTTCTATGTGGATTATCACTTTCTCTTTCAATGTATCAATTTGATAATTATTTTTTAATTACAATATTGAAAGTGCAATGTTTACATTATTAGCGATGGCTTCTTTAGATGGGTTGGTGAAGATTGTATCTTTTTTTTTTTAATTGGGTCTTCCTTTCCCTAGCTAAAACAGGGAAAACAATTTTTACTTGTATGCAGTTAACTTTTTGATCTGTTTTATTAATACTTGTATTGCAAGTCACATAACAGAAGACATATTAACTATGATTAATTCCTCTTGAATGAACAAGTATTGGTACTTGCATTTTGACTGACAATGAACTTTAATATAAAAACCCATTCAGAATCATAGCGGCATGTTTTCCATGGGACTTGGAACATTATTTTTCTCTTAAATATCAAAGTTTATTAAAGAATGTTAGGTTTTGCTTATGGAGATTTGATTAATGAAAATACACTATTTGACACCTTAGTCACATATTTTTATGGTTCTTCAGAGTGTTATGGTTACCTTAAAGATAATTTTGGTTATGATATTGTATGAGAAACTGAAGATGATTGAAATTGGAGATCTTTATGGTTTTTGTCTACTAATGATTTATTGCTGGACTTTGTTAACTAGTAGTTCCAGTATGATAAACTAAAATAGAACAAGTTTTTCCTTAAGTTTGTCTGAATAAGAAAAAGATTTGTTCCAAACTGCTTTCACGTGTATCACATCCCATCTGTGCAATACCAGGGTAAAAAGTGCTATTCTGAATGCCTGTTTACTTTTCCTGTGTACTGCAATAATAGCCTTTTAGTTGACATGTGGGAAATGATGGATGGTCGACATATGCTTTTTACATAAAGAATCTGGTAAGGTTGGCATCTCTGATTGACATCTCAACACTAGAGGAACTATAGCTGGTTCCAAGTGAGGTCTGAAGATAAGCACAAGATTTCCTTTAAGACCTTAAACTAGCCCTTTCCTCCACTTCCATTTCATTGCATAGAACAATTTTCATGGATGATCAAAAATTGATTATTGCTGTTGAAGGGACTGTCTCCATGGCCTTCTGGGACACCATTGTTGCAGATTACTTGGAAAAGATAGTCAGTCTCTTCATTTCATGTTATGAAGCTATCATATTTTTAATTATTAAATTTGTAATTCTTTTTCATTTTTATCATGTTTTTCCTGTAATGCTGTCTTTTTCATGACTTTGGTTTGTTGTATCTCTATCAGTTTCGAAAACCAAGCATGCATATGGTGGTTACTTAGATGATCAGGAATCCTGTCTGGCAGATTTACTGTTTTTAAAGAAGTAGTTGTCAACTATTTTGCAAATTGGGATCGGAAACTTTTCATTCTAAAATAACTGAGAGACTAACTGTCCAAACTTTCAATTTATTGTTGAAATTCTTTTTTTAATGAGGTTCCTCCTGGGATGCTCTTCCTGCAGATTAGATGGAACAGATAGGTCTTTTCATTTTATTCTATTTAATTTTTTTTTAAATTCTTATTTGTATTATAACCTTTTCCATTGTGCTTTTTTCCATAATCCTGCTGTTTGTGTTTTATACCACATAAATATCTAAAACCAGACATGTGTATGGTGATTACTTAGATGATCATAACATCTGTCTGGCCAGGTTTACTAAGTTTGAAGATATCTCTTACCTTTTTTCTTTTTAAAATAGGAAACAAAAGAATATTAAATTTTCTGAGTAAGAAAGATATCTGCTGAGTTTTATTTTGCAAATTGGGAATGTAAGATTTGCTTCCTACAATAATTAAATTGTCTAATCTTCAATTTACTCATTGATTTGCTTGTTTTGATGAGCTAGTTAAGTGTTTTGATATCGCATCAGAGCTTTACTTGTAAAGTTTCAACGTATTTGGTGATCGTGGCAGTCAACTCTTTGAGGTTTCATTCTCTTTTGGGACATTGGAAGTTGCTTTGATTTAAAATCGTGTGTTTTTTTCGTCATACTAAAAGGTTTTTAAGCCTTGAAATCAACTGGTATGCTGCTAGAGGGATCTTGTGTTTGGGGGTCCTTTAACTGGAGTCTCACCATCATCATGCTGCCTTTCCCAATCAGTACCACTATCACTGACCTCACTTCTCCACCATTGTCCTTTTGTCGCTTCTAGACATTATCCTAATGCACTCTTATGCTAGCCTTTTAATAACTTTTCATTCAACCTGTACATTTAATAGTTAAAATTAACACACAGACTGAAATGCCTGATAAATGTATGGTTAAGTAGTGTGAGTGGTTTCAGTGTGTGCTACATAACCTGTGCTTATTGGTGCTGGTCAGAGCTACAATACCCATAAACAGCTAGCCACCAAAGTTAACTGCCATAGCAGTTTGCTGTAAGAGAAGTTGCTTCTGCACCGACTTGACAGTAATAATTGCTAATACTGAAACTTAAATTATGAGAAGGAGAGGGTTATGTAATGAGGGTTTCATAGGTGCACTAAATTAAAACTGTGTTGGTTTTTTCTAATTACAGCGTGGTTCTTCTGAAAGTGATGGTTAAGGTAAATATTATGAAAAAGCTTATTGAAGTATAAGTTGGCATTTCTAACAGGGAGATTGATAAAGTTAGCTATGTTCTTGTACGCACCTGATGTTATCATTTTGAGGGGAAAACAGAATAATCTTGATTCAGTTTTTAACTGAAGTTTTGTCTAAGTACAAGCTTCTATTCATCAAGGATAAGGGGTTCAAATCTGGGAGGTTTTCTATTATTATTTGCGCTTTATCTACATGTGTTGGAAATTGTGTCCATTTCTGATTTTATTTGTTTATACAACTTAGTTTTCTCTGGCTCTATGTTTTTAGGTGCTTACATATATTCAAGCCTGTTCTAAATAACTTTTGGGTTTTGTACAGGTGTTTCTATAGTAATGAGTTGGCTGGGCAGGTAATTCTTCCCCTTGTCACTGTCACAAAGTTATTGAAAGATATTGTGCTATTTAGCTAAAATGCTTCACACTTTTTATTTTCAATAGGAATCTTACTGGGTATATTCTTACTAAAAGATATCGTGCCATTTAGCTGATACTCTGGCAGAGTGTTTCATTTGAAAAATTATGCAAATGGTGCCTCTTTTCACTGGATTAAAAACTTTTAAAGCAAATGAATAACCCCTCTTTTTGTTTTTTCTTTCTCATCTCTGCTAGAAAAGAAGATAATGAATAGCCCAGTTTATTGGTAACTGAACTGAAAGTGACAGTATGCAAAATGCCTTCCTGTCAATACAATTGCTATCCACGCTGAAGTGTAATAGATTTTTATTTAATGGTTTAAATCATTTTGATGCTATTGTTGCTTATTTTGCAACAAATTTTTAGGTCTGTAATGTTTATTTAAGCTTTGAATTTTTGAATATATATTGTTAAATATCCTAACTTAGAGCATTGGCATTGCTTTTCCCCAGGAGGATATCTAGTTTTGTGTCGGTAGATTAAATAGAGCCTATTTGTTTGTTTACATGATATGTCTCATTTATTTACCCAAAGAAGAGTGAAACTCGAGTCCTATGTGATGCAATATCTATAATTGAACGGGCCAACTTTATCTTGAGGTCATGCTTCTCATAGTACACTGAAAGATGATGCCCTGATGTAGGATGTTCTTGATTTGGATAGTTAGGATTAAGCTACAATCAAATAGACGATGGGCTTGAAGTAGACAAGATGAAGTCGAGGCAGTTTCGGTGGTGTTATGTACATTGCAATAAACAGTAACCAACACTGTTTTTTTGTTGTTGGAATAATATTGATAATTTGGTAGAAGCAATTTGTCGAATGAGAATTTGAAAATAGAATAGAGCCAAGGAATTACTGCAAACAATATAAAAGATGACAAGGAGAATAAGAAAGACTGAAAAGCTTAGAATCTCTTCAAGCCATCCTAGGAGTCCCACCGAGAAGATGGTGGTGGAACCTCACTTTTGTGAGGAACAAACAAGATTTTGTTGCTCAAGCATCTTCTCTCGACTTTTTTGTTGAGACTAGCTTACATAGAATTGTAGCTAACTACTAAAAAAAATCTTTAAGTCATTTAGATGGATTCTCATTGCAGCCTTGCACAGGGGTGCGTGCGTTGTATTTTTTCTATAACAGAGTCTTTGAAATTTTTTGCATATTTTCTGTTTCTCTCCCTTGGGTTTTTTGCTTTTTATGTGGGAAGTTGGTCCACATTACAATAATGATTGTTTGTCATTATTTTACTATTCAGTTCCTTATATAAAATTATTCCTTGCCTTGAGAAACCGTTTGTTACGAAAGCTTTAGCTGATAGGAAAAAGTCCAATAATAATAGCTGTTAGAATTAAAATTAGACTTATTAGTCTTTTCTTAGTTTGTTAAGCGTTTTTAAGTTTATGAGAATTCCTAAGTTAATAAGGATTCCTAGTTTATGTTGATTTATTATTTCAGCCTACATAAATGGATGTCTATATACTTAGTTTATAATTTAAGAGAGGTCAATATAATTTTATTTTCTCCTATATGGTATCAGAGCAAGTTTGATCTTACGTTTGAAAGTCAACTTAGAAAAAGTTTGGTAGCGATGATATGCTATCTTATGAGGTGGTTATTGAGTATAATTTAGTTTTCTACTCACAAAAAAAAATTTTGGAAACCTTAATTCAAGGTATGGAGTTGCTTTGAGTACTGTTTGGATATACTGTTTCTGGGGTGCTATTGGCTGATACTGTTCATGGGTTCCTAATATGGCTCCCCCTTCTTTTACTACTCTTTGCCTATGGAAAGGCATTATTAGTTTTCTTGGCCTACTAAAAGGCATTACAAGTATTCTTAGCTTGTGAAAGGCAGTATCAATATTCTTCGCCCATGGAAGGCACTTCTAGCCTATGGAAAGGCACAGTCAATATTCTTCACTTATGGAAAGGCATAATCAATATTATTCGCCTATGGAAAGGCATAGTCACATTTTTCACTTAGAAAAAGGCACAACCAATATCTCTTGCCTAGAAAAAGGCACAATTAGTATTTCTTGCTTAAAAAAAGGTACAGTCAAATATTTCTCTCCCTTAAAAAAAGGTATAGTTAAGTATTTCTCTCACATAGAAAGAGACACAATAAAGTATTTCTCACCTCTTAAAAGGCACAAGATCGCCTCTTGAAGGTACGAGTAGTTTTCTCTTATTTTTCGATGTTTTGGGATTTTCTTCTAATTGTATTAGCTTCCAAACTTAAATTTGTTCTACCATTTCGAGTTTGAGAGGGAGTGTTAGAATTAAAATTAGACTTATTATTAGTTTTTTCTTAGTTTTTTATATGAGGATTCCTAAGTTAAGAAGAATTCTTAGTTTATGTTGCTTTATTATTTTAACCTATATAAAAACATGTCTATGTACTTAGTTTATAATTTAAGAGAGTTCAATATAATTTTATTTTCTTCAACAATAACAAATCAACTCTAATATGCCTCCTCAAATACACAGTTGAATTTGATTGGCAGTCTCCTCGTGCGAATCCAACACTTGAATCCACATAGTAGCCCAAATATATTATAATTTATGAAAATGAATGAGATGTAGGAAATTCAATATCCCTTGGTTGACTTGGCTCTTAAGTCCAAATTAGTAATCACTGGCCAAAAAATGAAGCTGGTGGGAAAGGATCTGATCATAGTATTTAAACTTTAATATTGTATTTACTAATTGATCCTAATAAATTCTCTTTGGCAAGGTTGGAATAAGAATTCAGCCCTGTCCGGTAGGAATAGGAATTCTCTTTAGGCGTTTACAAGGATGTTCATTAATTTAATTGATTGAAGAGAAGGCTTGCACACGTAGACAAATGAAGTCTCCTCTTTCAATCAACATATAAATGCAAGCATGTTATATGTATATGTATTTGCTTATGGTGGATTGGGAGATCCAAACATTTTCTAGTGTAGAAACCTTTCTTTATGGCTTTGATTTCCGTTAGTTTTTTTTTAAATTTTCTTTATTGATTCTGAGATTTCAATGGCAGATGGTACTGCAGAATTTCCATAAGCTTAAGCTTTTGCTGTTACTGCCTCCTACTTGTTTGCATTAAACATGCTATTTTTGCCTTACTTTCCCTTTTTCTCCTTAAAATACAGAAAACCTCGACCTCTAACACTGAACTGTCACTGGTCACCTTTACTACTCATGGATCCTATTGTGGTATGTGCTTTGCTCAATCTTGTTCATTTTATATCAATTATTTATTGGTTTATGTTTTATTTCATTTTATGATGAAACTACTTTCTGAGGAAAAATACACGATGATATATGATTGGCTCATTGTGGGCCAGCCTTGTCTAACAAATAAAAATCCTTTCTTATATCCACCTTCCTTTTGCAGCTTGTTTGGTACAACGAAGTGGGTGGACAAAAGATGTTGATATCTTTTTACAGTGGCTCTCAGCCATACCTTTTGCTGGGGGTGGTTTCAATGATGCTGCTATCGCAGAAGGGCTTTCTGAAGCTCTAATGGTGTGAATCTTCTATTTTTTCTCATCTTATTGCACCTTGTGTTTTGATTCTTGTTTTCGGGTTTTTGTTATACAGAGTTTCGTGTAAGGGTTATTTGTCTTTTCTTGGTGACTCTTCATTACAGTTGTTCATTTCATCATCATTTCTTCTTCTAGATAAAAATATTAAACAAATTATATATCTTACTGAATATTGAATTTTCTTAACTCATTGAACTTACGAGATATATAGTAAAAGATGTTCTTTCTTTCTTTTTCCATTTTCTTTTGTTCTTTTATCTCTTTTGGTTCTTGATGGTAAGTATTCTCTGACTCCTTGCATTTTGAGTTTGTCATGAGATTTTAAACAAGTCTTAAAAGTTCAAATCATTATCTCAGCTGCAGTTCAAACCATTGTCTCATCTGCCAGAGACACACAGATGATAAAAGAAGAATCTGTATTTAGGTATTATTATTTGACTAGATAAAAGATGTGAGGTTGGAAGAGGGAAGAGGCAGTCAGTCCCTAGTATATTATAGACGCAGCACCAGACTCCCCACCCAATAATGCACACTGTAGATACAGCTTCTTCTTTTCTTATTCTTTTGTTTGATCACACTACCTTTTTATTGCCATAGAAAAGTCATAAAAGTACTGAACCAATAGAGGTTGTTGTTCCCCAACCTAACACTTGTGCAACCTTTCTCATTACAGAGTAACAGACTGCCAGTGTGCCAGTGATGGTTAGAGGATTGCTGCTTTAATTTGTCTGCATTTCTAGTTTCTCCTTTAACATAGAAGCAGTCTTTTCTCCCTTTTTTTAAATTTTAATTTATCAAAATTTTTCAACTCTTTCCAGTGATTTACTGCAGAACAGCATGATAAAGAAAGGTAAAAACAAATGGAGAACAGAATATGTGTAGACCAGTGTGAAAAATAGCATGTGGTATCTTATGAAATCAACGACAGGATTCCCGACATGCTAACTTCTTTTATCTTGTTTGTTGTCACACACATTGCATCAGAATCAGATGATATGCTTGATCTGACATATAGTATGAAGTGTTTATTTTATTTTATATTGCATGTCTTCCTACTCACGAGATCCTTGATTATAGCACAATTGCATATTGGCTGAATTGAAGATTTTGGACCAATAGTTATATTTAATAGATATCAATTTTTGTTTCCTGTGGCTTTTCCTATTCCATTGGGAGGTTATTTTCTACTCATAAGTTAATGCCACTTGCTTGTTATGCTTAACCTCAATGTTTTACCTTTTAAATGGTTCATCACACAGATGTTTTCTATGGGTCCAAATGGAAACCAAAATCAACAAATTGTGGATGGGCAAAGGTATTGCATACTTGTTGCTGCAAGTAATCCTTACCCCTTGCCAACACCAGTTTATCGACCACAAATGCAGAATTTAGAGCAGAGTGAAAATATTGAAGCACAGGCAGAAAGTCGCCTATCTGATGCAGAGACAGTGGCTAAATTATTTGCTCAGGTACTTGTACACTGTAGTTCATCTTTATATTAATTTTAATTTGATCTCTGTCTTGTGAGGGTTGCAATCATCAGGTGACTGACCTTTTACCTTTTCACTGCAGTGCTCTGTGTCTTTATCTGTCATATGTCCAAAACAGCTTCCAAAACTTAGAGTAATCTACAATGCGGTAAGGATGATATTTTTGTTGAGGTTGCAAAATCATATACAAACATGATTGGCATCTGAGATAGACTTCTCTTTGTTTAGACCATTTTGTTCAATATTTTATGGGCTGCAGGTTTTGGAATCAACTGCAGGAAATATAGTGGAACTTCTGTCACACTTCTTGCTATTATGATTATAATATGAAAGAAAAAACCTGTCAAATCTTAGATTTGTCTTCAATATGCAGATACCAACAAATACAATTAAAAAACATAAACAAATAAATGACTGGGTAAAACTGTCTAGAAATTTCAACAGATGTTATGCTAGATTATGCCTTGTATCAGAAATAAGGGGAAACTATTATTTCTATGCTCAACAGAGGCTAGGCTTGCTACTGACTACATTAGTTATAAATTCAGGGAAAACGCAATCCCCGAGCAGCAGATCCACCAGTTGACAATGGTAAAAATCCTCAATTTCTTATTCTGATCTCAGAGAATTTTATGGAGGCTCGTGCTGCTCTTAGTCATCCCGGAGTTCCTAGTTTGGCTCCAAGTCAGAATCCTGTGAAAAGGGACATGGCTCCTGTCACTTCAGTTCCAGGTTCAACTCCAATTTCCATTCCATCAGGTTGTTTTCGATGATTCTGCTCATTCATTGCACAAAATCTTTGAATGCATGTTCACCTTTGGTTGATCAACTGATTTGTACTCTAATAATTTCAGCACTTCCTTACCCGTCCTCCCCCAACCCGTCACGCCCCCAATAATAAAAGAAAATGACACATTGTGACTTAGTTATGTGTGGAAGAATGAAAGAAGATTAGACATGAATTAATTCACCTTGTCATCTGTTGTTTATCATGTAGAAACACTAATATTCTTAAAAATATTTAAACCTTAAATATAGAATGCCACTTGATTTGTATTTTTTGATTTATTCTTTGTTGACTCCAATATCAAAACTATCGGAACCAAAACTCATTTCGGAAGGGATGTTGTTTTCGTAATATTCAAGCATTTGTTAATGATTTTAATAAATATAACAGGTAGTTTGTTTTGGTTATTTAAAACCAAAATTTGTGCTGCATGAGATTGCTTATTTCGCTAATCAGTAGATATTTTAGCTGATGCATATTGCATGTTGATGTACTGGGAATAAGCCATGGAACAAGAAAAGAGATCTTTGCTGGAGATAATTGGCTAACCATCATCATTTACAGAGTCATCATGTCGCTTTGTTTAATTTTTGCTGAATACTTAGGGTTTTAATTCTGTGATTTTCAGTGAATGGATCTATACTGAACAGGCCACCGATTTCTGTAGGAAATGCTCCCCCTCCTACTGTAAAAGTTGTAAGTCTTTCATATAGTTCTTATATTCTTGTATGTATATGAAAGATATTGGTTCTTGCTATTATTTTGAGCTGATGGAATGAAGGCTCATAATTGTATTGTTCAGGAACCGAGTGCTGTAGCTTCCATGGTCAATGGACCTACTTTTTCAAATATTTCATCTGTTCCCCGTCCTACTCCTCAAGGAGTACCAAGCTTGCAGACTTCTTCACCATCTTCTACTTCTCAAGAGATGATGACAAGTGGTGACAGTGTGCCTGAAGTAAAACCTAATGTTACTGGCATTTCACAGTCCTTGCGTCCTGTGCCTCCTGCTGCTGCTGCAAATGTAAACATTCTGAACAACCCTCAAGTACGGCAGGTGATGACTGGAGGCACTTCTATTGGACTTCAATCAATGGGTCAAACTCCTATGACCATTCATATGACAAATATGATATCCAGTGGAATGGCATCGTCAGTGCCTCCAGCTCAAAATGTATTTTCATCTGGGCAATCAGGTATCACTTCCATTGCAGGGTCAGGGACTCTTGCAGGAACTTCACAGGTTCCACAAAACTCAGGTCTTAATTCGTTCACTTCTGCAACTACTAATATGCCTGGGAATTCAAACCTTGGTATTTCACAACCAATGAGTACTCTTCAAGGAGGTGCTAGTATGGGTCAATCAGTGCCTGGCATGAGCCAAGGAAATCATTCAGGAGGACAAATGGTACAAAGTGGAATTGGCATGAATCAGAACATGATGAGTGGTCTTGGTCAATCAGCTGTCTCTTCTGGAACAAGTACAATGATTCCTACCCCAGGCATGTCACAACAAGCACAATCTGGAATGCAGTCGCTTGGTGTGAACAACAGTACAGCAGCTAATATGCAATTATCACAACAGACATCAAGTGCTTTGCCATCACAATCCAAATATGTCAAAGTGTGGGAGGTTAGTTAACTACTTACTAATTTTTTATGAATATGAAAAAACTGCATATAACAACTTTTCTCTTTTTCTTTTTTTGTTTCTTTTGCGTGCATCTATGTTCATTTTTAGCTATTGTTTCCTATTAAATTTCTTACATTAAGGTTCCAGAGAGTACACTGGCTTGAATTTTAATACTTTTTTCGTTCACCCTTATAATTAGTGGAATATGGTAGCTACTAAATTGTTTAGGCTTTACCAATTTTTTTATCCCAGAAAAAATAAATGCCAAAGGGGACTTAGAGGCTTTAGAGAATTCTTTTGTACCAACCTCCTAACAGGAAGTTTTCAGGGCAGGATCTATGGCACCACATATTTTACACAAATGGTAAAGCCTATGCAATTTTAGTAAGTACTATATCGCACTAATTGTAATGGGGAATGGCAAAGTATTAAAATTCCTAAGGGGACTTATTAGAGGCTTTAGAGAATTTCTTTTGTACTAATCTCCTACTTGGAAGTTTTACAAAATCTATGACATCACATTTTGTACACAAATTGTTACTCAATTTTTCAACCGTTGGATCAATACATTTGCAATAGTTGAGATTAAGTTTGACATATGTAATTAATGCTCTTATGAAATGCAATCTCAACCATTCGAAGGAGATATATCCAATGATCTAAACATAGTTTTAGAAGTTGTGTAAAGGACCTGAGTTCTTGATCTTAACTCTCTCTCTATATATGTATGTAATTTATTTTAAAAGCAAAACTATGAGAACCACCCTTAGCCTTTCTATAGTCCTTGAGAAAATAATTCAATATTATTACCCTTAAAGATGAGTACAAATCTTCTTAAAGATCTGCATTGCCTTGCTTACTTGCACTCATGGATTCAGGAAGACAAAACTATGAATAAAAGTTCTGAGTTTTTTTTTGACTCTCTAATATTTATAAGATTGAGAGAACATTGATTTGCTTTTCAAACTGTTTGCAGGGAAATTTATCTGGACAGAGACAAGGGCAGCCTGTCTTTATCACGAAACTGGAAGTACGTTCACAAGCACCTGATAATTTGTTTCTCAGATATGACAAGATTTACTGTTTATTTCTATTTTATTTAACACATAGTGTTTATGATGCCTGCTTTTGCTTCAGCCTCAACTTTTACATTGCAACCATCTCATCTACTGTATGATTGATCTGAACACTTAACCTGATTCTTTATTTTATTATGGCAGGGTTACAGGAGCTCGTCAGCTTCTGAGACGTAAGTCAATGGGACTTTTTTTTTTTTATCTCTTCTTTAAAAGTTTACAAAAACTCTAGGGAATGTTAACAAACCTTGAATATGCTTTAAATTATAATCTCTTTTCTTTTACTACACATTCTTTGATGTTGAAGTGAGTTTACACTAGACTTGTCTTGTTGCTCTCATACAAGTCATGGGTTACTTGTTTAACTGGTATTGATGAGAGGAATGTGCTTTGAAGTCAGGTTTAGCTTTAACAACCTTCAAGATAGTGAAATGGTTATTGGTGAATATGATTACTGTCTATTATGCTACTAGTGCAACGATCATGATTGCCACTAGAATGGTATTATAGTGCACAAGAATAATTGATACTGGGGATAAACTTCCTCCCTTTGGTGCAGAAGGAAAACATCCTTTTGTTTTCGCATTATTAGTATATTTTCCGTAAGTGTATCACCAATGATTTATCCGTTGGTGTTAAAGGGGCTGAGTGGGATTAGATTGAGAATTCCTTGGGATCGAAACTGAGAAGGTTGCTAAGATGCTGGTCCAGATGCATTCAATTCAAGATTCAACTTAGCAGTTGATACGGTTATGTCGTATAAAATGTTATACCATCATTAATACAAATATCAATTTAGTAGTAAAATGTGTTTTAATATCGTCTTTAACTAATGAAACATCGAATTAATCATGAATTTGAAATTGAAATTCAACTAAATTCTGGTGGCCAGATTCAGAAGCTTAACCCTAAGGAATTTCTCTGAAAGAGCAAACATCAACTCATTTACAGGTTGCTCCTATAACATTCGACCCAAACCTACTGATCCTGGTTTCTTTAACAGCTAGAGAAGCCCCCACTGAAAACATCTTGCAGTGGTGAATTTGTAGCTCATTCAGTAGTTTAAGAAATTAGCAGTAATATTCTCCTGGGTCAATCTTTGACAAAGTTTTTGACAGTAAGAGTGCTACATCGTTGCCTGGAGTTTTAGGTATATATATATATATATATATATATATATATATGACCAAGGAGTTGTATTATATTCCATATCATGATTTTTGAGGGTGTGATGCCATCTTGATTGACTGTCACAATATTGTCCTATTTTAGCACAAAAATTGACTGTTCTTAATTCAACTGATAATCTTTGTTAATTATAGTTTGTGCAGAAACCCTAGAATAAATTTCCAGGGGCCACGAAAGTTGAACCAGTGAAATGTTTGAGTGGATAATATAACATGGATACCCAAAATCCATCTTTTTTAAGAAATAGCAGAGAGCCCTTTCCGGAAGAAAGTAGAAAGAATTTATATATCAAACTGTTGAAGTGGTAGACCATAAGTAATTGGAAAGTCGTACAAGTTATCTTCTTGTTGTGTTGAGTGTTGTATCTTTTAAGGTAGTCTTTTATTGAAGTCAAGGACTTCTATTTATTGTTCAGCTGCAGCATGAAGATTTAACTATTAGAGGAATGATAATATTTTCTTTTTGTGTCGTCTGTAGCATCGATTTAATTATGCAGAAATGAAATTAATTAGTTACTTCTTGTTTTACCACTGAACCTCACATGCTACTAAAAGTTCATTATCTTGATATTCTTTAACCTTTCCATGTGGTGACCTTATCCGAAAGTTATTTGGTAAGGGATGACTCCCTGATCCCAAATATCTGTCTTTTTCCTTATAAGCTGAACAAAAAGACAAATGAGCTGTACGACATTTTTGGATTTCCATTTCTATCTTGCGTATTCGTGAATTTTTTCAATAATTTGTGCTATATCTTCTTGATAGTATATTGAATATTATCTATTTTAGTTGAGCATGAGTCGTCCTGTTATCTGAGTTATTTTCATCTCTTCTCAGGCTTGCAGCTAACTGGCCTCCAACAATGCAAATAGTTCGCCTTATATCTCAGGACCACATGAATAACAAGTAATTTTTTCATACTGGAAAATTTTTTTCTCAGCTATTTTACAATTGCTTGCTTTGCTTATCTTCCTGGATATGGATAATTAAGCATTGTGAATTTCATTTATTTAATGATCAGGCAATATGTTGGAAAGGCAGATTTCCTAGTTTTTCGGGCAATGAATCAGCATGGGTTTCTTGGACAGCTGCAAGAAAAGAAGCTTGTAAGTTAGCTGCAGGCTTGTTCCTTTGAGGTTTTCAGTTAATATATTTTTAATCTGAAGATTTATTCTTTGGAGTAGTGTACCATAGCATTTATCAAATTGATCCAGTATTGTCAACATTTGATTTTTGATTCTGTAGGTTTCTTTCTCTATTCAGCATTTGTCTTGTAAAATTTCTTGTATGAATATAGATATACTAGTATGATGCACATATTTAGCCATGCCAGTACTGTTAGATATTGCCAGTCACATTTTATTTCAGTCGTCCTTCAGGTGATTTTTTCTCAGAAAAGAACACTAATGGGTTTTGGTGCAGAAATCAAAAGTGTTCTTCTATGGTATCTGTTTTAACATGATGAATCTCAGTATCTTAGTATAAAGTTTTCTATACTCTTGCTTTGTGCTATTTTATATGGACCAAGAACTAGGACATTTATTAGCTTCCACTGTTTATACTGTTCATCAGAAGCTATTCTGTTACCTTTTGCCTCATTAGTCTTCGAGAAACTTCCATATTTGCCATGGAATGAGCAAAGCCTTGGTTAAAAGAGTGGATGGGATTTGGAGCAATTTGCTTTTAAGATGTTTAGTCTAGTTACCTATTTAGCTGACTTAAATGAGGATCCTCAACTTGTTTCTAAATCTGCTTCAACAATCTTTTGTATGGAAATTTATTGTTGCATTTGTTAATCACTGAAAATTCAACCATTGCTTTCCCAAATTCTGGGCTTGGTACAAATTGAGGACCTGTTAAATCAACTTGGCAATACTTTTGCGTGGGAGGAAAAAGTTAAAATGGAGTTCTTCTAGATTCTTGGATTAACTCTTGGCAAATACATTGAATGCTAAGATATATGAGAATGAAGTCTTCAATACTCCGGGTGTCATATACCCTTTTAATAAATTGTTGTCCGGTGTGAATTTATTTGTCCATGATTGGTTGCTTTAAAAACATGAGGACATGCAACAATTATTTATTGGAAAGGCTTATGACACATAGAATATTGAAGACTCTCTCTGAGGATGACATCTTAGATAATTGTAGACAAACATATTGAAGCTTTCCAGGAATTGGATTTTACCTGATAATATAATAATGACCTAGTTCCAGGAACTATATGCATAGGAACATGAATTGTTTTAACTTTTGTTTTGTCCAGTGTTGTTGATTGCTAAATTTGTAATTTCTCTGTTTGATGGAGTATTCTGATGTTGGACATCTCATTCTTCAGTGTGCAGTCATCCAATTACCATCACAGACACTGCTGCTCTCCGTTTCTGACAAAGCTTGCCGCTTGATAGGAATGCTTTTCCCTGGGGTGAGATTTTTGTGAATATGTGAATTTGATTTGTAATAAATAAAGGTCTGGTATGGTCCAGAATGCAAAATTATTTCAATAGGAGCATGTGCATTGCAAATTGCTTTCACTCTGAGGTTCCCCTTCATGCTTTCTTTATTTTCCTTACTGATGGGAACCTGTAACTGTTGGGTTATTGTTTACTATGGATTATGCATTTTAAGAGTATAATATGTACTGTTTAATCAGGATATGGTTGTGTTCAAGCCTCAAATATCCAGCCAGCAGCAACAACAATTACAGCAGCAGCAGCAACACCAGCAGATGCAATCACAGTTGCAACACCAACAGCTTTCGCAGTTACAGCAGCAGCAGCAACTACCTCAGCTGCAACAGCAGCAGCAACTTCCCCAGCTGCAACAGCAGCAGCAACTTCCCCAGCTGCAACAGCAGCAGCAGCAGCTTCCACAACTACAGCAGCAGCTCCCACAGCTTCAACAACAGCAGCAGATTCCACAGCTGCAACAGCAGTCACTGCCTCAACTGCAACAACAGCAACAATTATCCCAGCTTCAGCAACAGCAGCAGCTGCCACAGCTACAGCAGCAGCAGCAGCAACTACCCCAACTGCAGCAGCAGCCACAACAGATGGTTGGTCCAGGAATGGGTCAAGGTTATGTTCAAGGTCCAGGTCGCACACAATTAGTTCCTCAGGGTCAAGTTTCATCACAAGGGCCCCCGAGCATGCCAGGAGGAGGTTTTATGAGTTAAATTTCCTTTATCATGAAATGGTTAGTCAATTTATAACGACTTAGGGATCCTCCAGAGATCACACTCTACCTATCTGTCCGTGGACTATTTTATGTTTATTGACTAGACTTATCCTAAAGGAAATATGAGTTTATATAATGTTAGCAGACACAATAAACTTTCTATGGAGTGTAGTTAAGGGATGCTAGCTTTACATCAAAACATAAGCTGTTCTGATACTGATACTGTGGACATCTTTGTGTAAATTGATCTGTGTTTCTGTAGTAAGATGTTACTTGTACGCTGTGCTAGGTTTAACTACGTTTAACATCAGTCTCTATATTTATTTTGCGCTTTGTTATGATATGTACCATTTAGATACATATTCCAAAACCTGCAACTCTGAAGTCATTGCACCATGAATATTCGCCAATTGTCTGAAAAGGAAAACAGGAATGTTTGCTTTCAGGCTTACTGGAAAGGAAGAACATGTAGTAAAAGGAAGAGAAGTTGATAACTCCTGAAAGACACGACGATATTTGATATTTCTATACTTTGTAGAACGGTTGTAGCATAGCAATGCCCACAAAAGGGCAATGTTTATGGCGAAGTTGTCGGTATATGATTTGCGCAAAGTGATGATTACAGGATTACACGAACGCTTTTGCGTCATACGGCATAGACTTGAAGTCAGCTTTGGGCCCTGAAGCAAAGGTAGTGGGCTCACTTCATAGGACCCTCACCCACACGCCGCCTCACGTTAATCATTATTCCTGAAAACTTTGATCGACTCCTTTTGTTAAAGTAGCCTAGTTGCTGGGTAATGATTTAAAAATTGATCCTTGTCACTAATCAAAAAAACATCCCATCATTGGCTCCATTTTCACAAAATACATAAACGTCAACAATGTCCTCATGTACAAAAGGAGAAAATTACAGTTGAGTGTAGTGTCATCCATAAAAGATTGCCAGTCCTTCGGTACCCACATTCCAGTACGTTTTTTAATAAACTTTTGTTACATGTTTATTAAAATAATTCAGTGTTTTATTAAAAATTGTGTACCGAGATCACTTCTATAGGCATAATCAAAGATAAAGATCTGTATCACATCCCTGGGTGCACTGAAGTCTCTGCTTGGGAATAAAGAACTGAATGAAAAGAAAAGACAAGAAATAAGAGACAAAGAATGTCCTGCCTCTTTTAACTACTATGCGGGTGATGGGTTAGCATCACTCCTCTGTATGTGTAGAGTGTTCTGCTATTTCCATTGAAATTTATACTGCAACTACTACAGCCTTTTTTTCCATTTTGACAGTGTAAAAGATAAAAGCATTGGAGGAGGCAACATATACAAATTGGAGTAAAGAACCAACCCAAAAGCACATCCATAATCTAGTGATTCTCATCTCCTTACGCTAATTAGAGTCAATTTCTTTTTCGCATTAGAGTAAACCCTTTCTTATTGAAATAGATTTTTGAACTTATTATAATGAGCTTAAGTTAACTAGTCTTGATAAACTTCTAGTTAAAATGTGTCACACGTTAAAAAAAAAAAAAAGGGAAGAAAAGAAAAGAAAAGGTGAAGGACAAACTTCAAGGAAATATCATTTTCTAATTTACTTTGTCCCGACGAACTCCTAACCCAAACTGATCAAAAGAGGAAAATTAAAAAAAAAAAAAAAAGGACCAACCTAAAGGAAGGATCATTTTCTAATTACCCTTATTCCATAAAAAATTGGAGTCATCAACCACTACATATACATGATGATGATCACTTAACTCCCGCACTCAAGCGGTTTCTGTCCTTAACTGCAAACAATGGTTTCAGCTAATTCTCCTTCTCCAAAGGTAAGATTATGACCATTTATGAAACAATTCTAAGCTAATAACTTTTCTTGTCAATATAACCCACCTTATCAACTTTATTTCACAGAGTTTCTTGTTTATTTTATGTTCTTAATTCCTCTAAACTTTAACAGGAAGTTGAATCCAACCAAAAATGGGGCGAAGGAGATTCCTCTCGCCAAGCCAAATGGTGGTACTCAACTTTTCACACAGTCACAGCCATGATAGGCGCAGGCGTCCTCAGCCTGCCCTATGCTATGGCTTACTTAGGATGGTACACACGCTCAAACTCAACCCAACAAAGCCTTAAACCTTCACCAGATAATATCATACGCTATAAATTGACAAATTTTCTTCTCTTTTTGCTCAGGGGTCCAGGAACAATGGCGTTGGCGCTATCTTGGTGCATGACCTTGAACACAATGTGGCAAATGATACAGCTGCATGAATGTGTTCCTGGAACGCGTTTTGATCGATATATTGATCTTGGTAGACATGCTTTTGGACCAAAACTCGGGCCATGGATTGTGCTTCCCCAGCAGCTGATAGTGCAGGTTGGGTGTGATATTGTGTACATGGTCACTGGAGGAAAGTGTTTGAAGAAATTTATGGAGATGGCCTGCAAGAGCTGCACACAAATCAGGCAGTCTTATTGGATTCTAATATTTGGTGCTCTCCATTTCTTCCTATCTCAGCTTCCCAATTTTAATTCTGTTGCTGGTGTTTCCTTGGCTGCAGCCGTCATGTCCCTAAGGTTCTTAAAACTTTATTCTAACCATTTTTATTTATTTATTTCTATTTCAGTTTATTAATTAGTAACGGATTTTCCATAGCTTTTGGATTTCTTGGACTCTAAATAATTCTTAATTTTTTCTTTTTTTTTTCTGATCAATTCGTAAGCAAATTAAATAGACTGGTTAATTAATTTACATCTGTACGTTATATATATCACAAATATATATCTACTAATATATTTCATAATTATCAACATATATATATGTGTGCGTGAGTGTGTATTGTACTAATGTTGTAGTAGAACGGTTGTATTCTGAACTTTTCAACTGAAAATTAAAATCTAAACCCTAACTTAATTGACCTAAGAAAAAGGAAATTGAAAACCATGCTAGGTTGAAGAATGAATTGCATGGAGTTCAGAAGAGTCAAGAAACAAATTAAGAATTAATTTTTGTGTTAATTTGGTTGTTGAAAATAGCATGAATTAAGAGGCTAGCAAATACATATGGCGGTAATTAAAAGGCTAAAAATCTAGCCCCTTCTTCGAAAACAGCCAATAAGCCTGCACTGCTCCAGGGCCAGGGTAGCAGGGGACCCATTATTGTTTGCTCGTGAACTACTTTGGATGACAGGAAATCTCCTTTTCCTTTTCTTCTTTGTTTTTACTGATGAGTCCTATCTTTAGCTGTCGATTATTTGTTGATACATTATTGGTTTGGTGAAATATATAAGAGTGGATAATAAAGTTTTGGGTTGAAGGTTTAAGAAGCTGAGATAAAGCATACAACTTAATTTAATCACAAGCAAAGCAAGCCGACAACGATAACAACAACAAACGTCATATAAAATAATACACGAATCCCTTTTTGATAAGAAGTCTAAAAGTCATAACGTAACCTTACTAGGAAATCTTTTCTTCTGTAATATTATTCTATACAAAATGAAGTGATTACTGATTTATTTTACTCAAAGAACTAGATTTTATTGATGTACTGCAGTTATTCAACAATAGCCTGGGCGGGTAGCTTGAGTCATGGTAAGGTTGACAACGTGAGCTATGGATACAAGAACAGTAGCTCAGCTGATTACATGTTTCGAGTGTTCAATGCTCTCGGGCAAATTTCATTTGCTTTTGCTGGACATGCTGTGGTTCTTGAGATTCAAGCTACAATCCCATCAACTCCGGAAAAGCCTTCAAGAATACCCATGTGGAAGGGTGCTGTTGGCGCGTATTTCATCAATGCGATTTGCTATTTTCCTGTTGCTCTGATAGGATACTGGGCATTTGGCGAAGATGTTGAAGATAATGTGCTTATGGCACTCAAAAGACCAGGATGGCTCATTGCTGCTGCAAACTTAATGGTGGTCGTTCATGTCATCGGCAGCTATCAGGTTTGAATCAATGACCTAATACAATGATACACACACACACATATATATACATAGATATATCATGCAAAATAATGAAGCAATATATATACGTATATAGGTATATGCCATGCCTGTGTTCGACATGCTGGAGAGAATGATGGTTAAGAGATTGAACTTTCCACCAGGACTTGCACTCAGACTCGTTACTCGATCTGCTTATGTTGGTGAGATTCTCATTAGACTGCCACTTTTTCAAGGGCAGACTCTATTTGTTTATTTATTTTGAAAAGTATATAAATGGAGGCCCATATGAAGCAGAATCAATGATGACTTATACGTATCATAGAATGTGCTCTAGCATGAATTGTCTTTTTCTATTGACCATCCTATGAATAACTGAAAATTTGCAGCATTTACACTGTTTGTTGGAGTAACCTTTCCTTTCTTTGGAGATCTTCTTGGTTTCTTCGGCGGATTTGGTTTTGCTCCCACTTCATATTTTGTGAGTCTCTCTTAATTAGTTACCGGTTCACCATTTTACTATCTCTTTAGTTAATATACATTCTGAAAACACTTGCAGCTTCCTAGTATAATGTGGCTGGTAATCAAGAAGCCAAAACGATTCAGCCCCAAATGGTTCATCAATTGGGTAATAATCGAAGTCATATATACAAGTAAATAACATCTAAAAGTAGAGTTTCATTACTTATCAAAATATACATGTGTTTTTGGTTTTATTTATTTCAGGCTTGCATATTCATCGGAGTGTTCATTATGTTGGCATCCACAATCGGAGGGTTTCGAAATATTGTCACCGATGCCTCTACATATAGTTTCTATACATAATTAATTAAATTTAGATGAATAATGTTATCCAATAATGCACCATTTAGCTAGCTACCTGAGTTATATATAAGACTTTATTTTCCTTAAATTTTCTTGCTAATTAATATGACTTGTCAAGAGATATATCATTTAACTTAATGAAATATTTTCAATGAATTTTTCTCCAAAATGATCAAATTATACACATAAATGGCATGACTTTTACCCTTGATTTTCAACTGGAAGTGATTCCCAGCTCAGTTCTTCCATGAAGTGTAGTGGTTGAGGATACATACATTAAAGTGATATATAGAAATTAAGAAACGTGCAAGCATCATAAACACCCAAAAAAGATAAAAGATATTTCAACCGCTCTCCTTATTGTCTTTTTTTTTTTTTGAGAAATTTTAAATAAAATAATGTTACTTATACAAATTTTTTTAATATATATAAAACTGGCGTGATAAAATATGTGATTCGATTACAATATTGTCACATATCCCACATTTTTTTTGTCAACAAATATTCTTTTACTCTCATAATAATATAAAATTTGTGATAATGATATAATATTATTACACTATATATAATATGCATTATTAAATTTATATAGAAATGTGTTTGTTTAACGCTCTTTTTAATAAGTGATGATTTTATGGTCTTCTAGTACTTTTTAAAAATTCCTTCTCCGTGTATACACCATTACATAATTGAAAAAACTACTTTAATATATAAACAGTTCTTTTCTAAGTAAATTCTTTTTTAATATGACTATCTTTTCAAATAGCGTGGATACAATATAAAGTATATGCACTATTTAATTGTGGTATTAGTTCCAAAATTTTGAGTGATTGTTATAAAAGAGCAACTTAAGAAATATCTTATCAAGTTAATATAGTTTTTGATTATTTATACATACGAATACTCACTCAAAAATAACAAAATTCATTTTATTCAAGATATTATCTGTTTGCCATGAATAAAATTATTCATCTCAAAATCTCTGTTAACTACTAGATGAATTAAAAAATTACAAAAAAAAATTTTTAGTTATTAAAATTAATTAAAAAAATTATTTTAAATATTTTTACGTTTTTATGTTGATCATATATAACATAGGAGCACATATATACATTTCTTGATCAAGTATGAACAATAGTACTTAACGACTAGGTGTAATATAAATGGAGGCATTTTAGATTTACAAATTAAAAAAATGAGGCGATTTGAAGTTTAACTTAAAAAAATTAATTAATAGGGAGGAACTGAAATTAACCTTTTAAGTATTGGTATTAAATTTTCATCTAATTATTAAAAATTATCGAGTTAAGCGATTTCCCTAATACATGATAGCAAAATTGATATTTTATCTTCAAACTTTCACATAATATATAAATTTATTAGTTTTAATCTCATTAAACTCGTAACTAAGGCCAGAAAACAATAGAAATGAATGCTTGATGACTTTGGAATGCTCTGAATTTTGTTAGGCTACAAGTATATCTCATGAAATATCGAAAGTTCCAAGTTGTTTTTAATTAATACAAAATATTTTGTTTGGTTGATCAGAAAATGGAATTTTAAAAAGAAAATAAAACTTTGAGGGGTTTTCTGTTTTTTGTTATGCTAGAAAAAAGTAACTCGAGGATTAAAGTTGGGCAAGACTTTCTCTCTGAGGATGATATCTTAGATAATCGTAGACAAACACATTGAAGCTTTCCGGGAATTGGATTTTACCTGAAAGTAAAATAATGATATAGTTTCCAGGAACTATATGCATACGAACATAAATTGCTTTAGCTTATGTTTTATCCAGTGTTGTTAATTGCTAAATTTGTAATTTCCCTGTTTGATGGGTATTCTGATGTTGAACATCTCATTCTTCAGTGTGCAGTCATCCGATTACCATCTCAGACGCTGCTGCTCTCTGTTTCTGAAAAAGCTTGCCGCTTGATAGGAATGATTTTCCATGCGGTGAGATTTTTGTGAATATATGAATTTTATTTGTAATAATAAATAAAGTTCTTGGTATGGTCCAGAATACAAAATTATTATCAATTGGAGCATTTGCATTGCAAATTGCTTTCACTCTGAGGTTCCCTTTTATGCTTTCTGTATTTTCCTTACTGATGGCAACCTGTAATTGTTGTGTTGTTGTTTATTATGAATTATGCACCTTAATAATATAATATGGGCTGTTTAATTAGGATATGGTTGCATTCAAGCCTCAAATATCCAGGCCAGCAGCAACAACAATTACAGCAGCAGCCACGCCAGCAGATGCAACCGCAGTTGCAACACCAACAGCTTTCTCAGTTACAGCAACAGCTGCAACAGCAGCAGCAGCTTCCACAACTACAGCAGCAGATTCCACAGCTGTAACAGCAGTCACTGCCTCAACTGCAACAACAGCAACAATTATCCCAGCTTTCAGCAACAGCAGCAGCCACAACGGATGGTTGGTTCAGGAATGGGTCACGGTTATGTTCAAGGTCCAGGTCGCACACAATTAGTTCTTCAGGGTCAAGTTTCATCACAAGGGCCCGGAAACATGCCTGTAGGAGGTTTTATGAGTTAAATTTCTTTTATCAGGAAATGGAAAAATAGTTGATCTATAACAGCTTAGGGATCCTCCAGAGATCAACAGTCTACGTATCTGTCCCGTGGACTATTTTATGCTAATCGACTAGACTTACCCTAAATTAAATATGAGTTTATATTAGCACGCAATCTTTCTATGGACTGTTGTTAAAGGTTGCTAGCTTTACATCAAAACATAAACTGTTCTGATACTCATACTGTGGACATCATTGTATAAATTGATATCTCTTTCAGTAGCAAGATGTTGCGTGCGTGGCTAGGTTTAACTACATTTAACGTCAATCCCTATAGTTATTTTGCGCTTTGATATTGACATGTCTAGATACATATTCTGAAGTAATTGCAACTCTGAAGTAATTGCACCATGAATAAATGCCAATTGTCCGAAAAGGATAAGAGTAAAGTTTGCTTTCACGATAACTGGATCGGAAGAACATGAAGTAAAAGCAAGAGAAGTTGACAGTAGTGCTCCCAAAAGACACAATGGTATTTCTTTTACTCTGTACAACGGTTGTAGCATAGCAAAGCCCTCCAAAGAGAACCTGGTGGTCATATTGTGGTTGTACAGTTGTACCAGTACTAACATGCTCCTATCCGGGTGAAGTATATATGACGACGATGTTAATGTATGATTTGTGCAAAGTGGTAATTACATGATTACTCTAAATACTTTAGAGTGATTTGGCATAGGCTTGAAGTCAGCTTTCGGCCCCAAAGCAAAGGTAACGGGCTCACTTCATAGGACCCTCACCCACAAGCAGCCTCACTTAAATAATTATTCCTGAAAACCATGATCAACTCCTTTTGTTAATGCAAACCTACTAGACTAGTTGATGTGTAATGATTTAAAAGTAGATCCTTGTCACCAACCACAAACACATCCAATCTTGGCTCCATTTTCACGAAATACATAAATGTCAACAATGTCCTCATATACAAAAGAAGAAAACTGCAGTTGAGTGCAGTGTCATCCATAAAAGAATGCAAGTCCTCGGTACCCAAATTATAGTACATTTTTTTTAATAAACTTTTGTTAGATGTTCACTAATTTTATAATAATTCATTGTTTGAAATACATATATAAAGTTACAATTTATTGAAAACTGTGTACATACATCATTTTCTATAGACACTTAGCAATTCAATTTATATAAAATAAACGAAAGATTTGAAAGAGATATATCGAATTAAAATAAAAAATAAAAAAATAAAGAAAAAAAATATTTTTTTAATTTCGTTCAACAGGGCCTTTTTTGATTCCTTGTTTAAATAAATAACTATTCAAAGTTCCTAGAATTGCTTGTATAAGTTTGTTTGAAAACCAGTTGTCTGACTTGATTAATTGCTCTTTGTTATTAAAAAATGAATGGCTTCATTTTTATAATTTTCTAATTTTTCCAAAATCTTAAAAGTTCATTTAATCAAAATTTATTTTTGTTCATATTGTAAGATTCATTTGATCTTATTAATTGTTAGAATTTTTTTTCAAACTCGAATAAATTATGAATTTTTTTAAGACATTAGAATCGATCCTTCAATTCAACTAAATATGAAACGTAAGTGTTTTTTAAGAAAGTAACTTCAATACGAAAGTGAAAGGAAGGGACATACCCTAAAATGCCCATCCAACTTCCCAAAGAAAGAATATCATTATCACATCCCTGGTTGCGCTGAAGTCTCTGCTTGGGAATAAAGAAATGAATAAAAAAGAAAAGACCAAAAAAAATAAAAAAAAAAAGGGAAAAGAGAGAAAGAATGTCCTACCTCTTTTAACTATTATGCGGGTGGTGGGCTAACATCACTCCTCCATATGTATTGGAGTGTTCTGCTTTTTTTCCATTGAAATTTTTACTGCAACCACAACTTCTCCTTTTGACAGTGTAAAAGATAATGTAGGCAACAAATACAAATTAAAGTAAAAAGCCAACACAAAACCATTCCAATAATGTAGTGATTCTCATCTCCTTTCGCTAATTAGAGTAAATCTCTTTTTCATAGTAGAGCAAACCCTTTCTTTTTGGAATAGATTCTTGAACTTACTATAATGAGCTTAATATTACTAGTCTTGATAAACTTCTAACTAAAATATGTCACACAAATTTAAAAAAATAAAAGAAAAAGTGAAGGAAAAACTTAACGGAAATATCATTTTCTAATTTACCTTTATCCCAACGAGCCGCTAACCCAAAAATGAGGCTGAATTGAAAAGAGGAACCAAAAAAAGAAGAAGAAAAAGTAAAAGGACCAACCTGAAGGAACTATCATTTTCTAATTACCCTTAGTCCATCAAAAACTGGAGTCATCAACCACTACATATACATGATGATGATCACCTAACTCCCACACTAGGGGGGTTTCTGTCCTTAACTGCAAAAAATGGTTTCAGCTAATTCTCCTTCTCCAAAGGTAAGATTATGACCATTTATGAAACAATTCTAAGCTAATAACTTTTCTTGTCAATATAACCCACCTTATCAACTTTATTTCACAGAGTTTCTTGTTTATTTTATGTTCTTAATTCCTCTAAACTTTAACAGGAAGTTGAATCCAACCAAAAATGGGGCGAAGGAGATTCCTCACGCCAAGCCAAATGGTGGTACTCAACTTTTCACACAGTCACAGCCATGATAGGCGCAGGCGTCCTCAGCCTGCCCTATGCTATGGCTTACTTAGGATGGTACACATGCTCAAACTCAACCCAACAAAGCCTTAAACCTTCACCAGATGATATCATACGCTATAAATTTACAAATTTTCTTCTCTCTTTTTGCTCAGGGGTGCAGGAACAATGGCGTTGGCGTTATCTTGGTTCATGACCTTGAACACAATGTGGCAAACGATACAGCTGCATGAATGTGTTCCTGGAACGCGTCTTGATCCATACATTGATCTTGGTAGACATGCTTTTGGACCAAAACTCGGGCCATGGATTGTGCTTCCCCAGCAGCTGATAGTGCAGGTTGGGTGTGATATTGTGTACATGGTCACTGGAGGAAAGTGTTTGAAGAAATTTATGGAAATGGCCTGCGAAAGCTGCAAACCAATCAGGCAGTCTTATTGGATTCTAATATTTGGTGCTCTCCATTTCTTCCTGTCTCAGCTTCCCAATTTCAATTCGGTCGCTGGTGTTTCCGTGGTTGCAGCCGTCATGTCCCTAAGGTTATTAAACTTTATGCTTGTTGGCTGTAATTTCACCAAATGCCACCAATTTTATGATTTTACTAACCGCTCAAACATGTGTATCAAAGATGGAGACGTTGCAGCAGCATTGAATGCAGAAAATTAAAAAATCAGCAGTAAAAACAGAGGAAAATGCAGAATTTTTTGACAGCAACAATATAGATTTTTTCTGGGTTATTTTTCTCATTCATCTTTTTTTCATCACAAAAATATTTTATATGCTTCCCACAAGGTCTAACTTTCATTGGTGGATTGTAATCATGGTAAAAAGCTAACAAAACACATATTTTTAACTTGAATAATAATCATGTGAACAGTAACCGTATATTATTTTCTTTCTAACGCACTAACATCAACAATTTTTACTTCAAAAAAAATCAATAATTCTAACCATTTTGCTTGTTCTTTTTTATTTTATTTATTCTTATTTCAGCTTATTAATTAGTAATGGATATTCCATAGGTTTTAGGGTTCTTGGAACCTAACTAATTCCTAAATTTTTCTTTTTTTCCAATCAATCCTCAAGCAAATTAGATTGGTTAATTAATTTACATATGTTACATATAATACTAGTACATCTAGCAATATTAAGTTTTATATATAATTTAGTTACATAATTATCAACATAATTGATAATTTATATATATATAGGATAGCATGGAAGCCTCTTTTTTGTACATATTTTTACGTCAATTGGTAACCCTTAATTAGATCGTATATGTAGACGGTGTAGATTGAATAAAATAAAATATAATAAATATTTCATATTCATTAATTAAAGTCTATTATATATATGTTTTTTTTAACTCTCTCTTACTTTTTTTTAATTTATAATTTATAATTCGTAAAATCTCACTCCTCAAATATTTTTTAATTTTGATTATCATTTATAAGCAGAAAACTAAAAAATTTACTATTTTGTAAATATATGTTAAAAAGTTCGACATTTAGAAATTATTATTTGATAAAAAGACATACATGTAGCAAAATAATTATAATGGTAATAGAATTATTTTTTTTACATATTTTAATTAAATGCTTGAAAATAAATTTATATTGTAAATTTAAAATTAAAAGCCAAAAGTGTAGATTGTGATCAAGGATTTCAAATTTTGCAATCAAACTTTTAATGCATTCTCATAAATTAAATAATTTCTTTTGAACATTTATGAATTATGATAATTTATAAAATTTTTAAATAAATTAATTAATTAGAATAATTTTATTTTAAATTTTAAATTTTTTAGTTTACAAGTAATAATTAAAACAAAAAGATGTAATAGAGAAGAGAAAATAGAAAAGAGTTAAAAGGCATTATAGAGATTAATTAATGAATATAAAATATTTTTTAATATTTTATTTTATTTAATCTATATCATCTATGTACCTTTGATCTAAGCGTTAATAATTAATATAAAATATGATAAAAAAAAGTTACTAATCCTGCTATTTTATATATATATATATATATATTTCATATATTTTTATTACTTGTACAATTGTACTAATGATGTAGTAGAACCACTGTATTCTGAACTTTTTCAAGTGAACATTAAAATCTAAACCCTAATTTAACTGACCCATGAAAAAGGAAATTGAAAACTATGCTAGGTTGAAGATTAAATTGCATGGAGTTCAGAAGAGTCAAGAAACAAATTGAGAACTAAATGTTTGTGTTAATTTGGTTGTTGAAAACAATATTAGTTTAGAAGCTAACAAGTATGGTGTTAATTAAATGGCTTAAAGTCTAGCCCCTCGTTCTAAAACAGCCAATAAGTCTGCACTGCTCCAGAGCCGGGTAGCAGGGCATCCACTATTGTTTGCTTGTGAACTACTTTGGATGACAAGAAATCTCCTTTTCCTTTTCTTCTTTGTTTTTTCTGATGAGTCCTATCTTTAGCTGTCAATTATTTCTTGATACATTATTGGTTTGGTAAAAAATATATAAGAGTCTTCAGGGTAATTAAGTTTTGGGTTGAAGGTTTAAGAAGCTGAGATAAAGCACACAGCTCAAAAAGCAAAGCAAGCAGACAATGATAACAACAACAAACATCATATAAAATAACACGAGCCTCTTTTTATACGAAGTCTAAAAGTCATAACCTAACCTTACTCGAAAATCTTTTCTCCTGTAATAATGTTCTATACAAAATGAAGTGGTTACTGATTTATTTTACTCAAAGAATTAGATTTCTTGATGTACTGCAGTTATTCAACAATAGCCTGGGCGGGTAGCTTGAGTCATGGTAGGTTTGACAACGTGAGCTATGGATACAAGAACACTAGCCCAGCTGATTACATGTTTCGAGTGTTCAATGCTCTTGGGCAAATTTCAACTGCTTTTGCTGGACATGCTGTGGCCCTTGAGATTCAACCTACAATCCCATCAACTCCGGAAAAGCCTTCAAGAATAACCATGTGGAAGGGTACTGTTGGCGCGTATTTCATCAATGCAATTTGCTGTTTTCCTGTTGCTCTGATAGGATACTGGGCATTTGGCGAAGATGTTGAAGATAATGTGCTTATGGCACTCAAAAGACCAGGATGGCTCATTGCTGCTGCAAACTTAATGGTGGTCGTTCATGTCATTGGCAGCTATCAGGTTTGAAATTAACGACCTATTACAATGTATAGAATATATATATGTCATGTAAAATAACGAAGGAATACATACATACATATATATATATAGGTATATGCTATGCCTGTGTTCGACATGCTGGAGAGATTGATGGTTAAGAGATTGAACTTTTCACCAGGACTTGCACTAAGACTCGTTACCCGATCTGCTTATGTTGGTGAGATTCTCATTAAATTACCACTTTTACAAGGGCACAATCTATTTATTTATTTATTTATTTTGAAAGGTATAATGGAGGTCCTTGATGACTTATACGTATCATAGACTTTGCTCTAACATGAATTGTCTTTTTCCATTGATCATGCATCCTGTGAATAACTGTAAATTTGCAGCAATTACACTGTTTGTTGGAGTAACCTTTCCTTTCTTTGGAGATCTTCTTGGATTCTTGGGCGGATTTGGTTTTGCTCCCTCTTCATATTTCGTGAGTCTCTCTTAATTAATTACTGCTTCACCATTTTACAATCTCTTTAGCTTTAATATACATTCTGAAAATTCTTGCAGCTTTCTAGTATAATGTGGCTGATAATTAAGAAACCAAAAAGATTCAGGCCCAAATGGTTCATCAATTGGGTAATGATCGAAGTTATATACACACAAACACACACACACACACACACAATTAAATAACATCTAGCTAAAAGGAGAGTTTCATTACTTACCAAATTATGTGTTTTGTTTTGTGTATATTCAGGCCTGCATATTCATCGGGGTGTTCATTATGTTGGCGTCCACAATCGGAGGATTTCGAAATATTGTCACCGATGCCTCTGCATATACTTTCTATAATTAATTATAGATATGAATTGTGTTATCCAATAATGCACCATTTAGCAAGCTGAGTGGTATAGAAGGCTTTATTTTCCTTAAATGTTCTTGCTAATTAATGAATTGTGTTATCCAATAATGCACCATTTAGCAAGCTGAGTGGTATAGAAGGCTTTATTTTCCTTAAATGTTCTTGCTAATTAATATGACTTGTCAAGAGATGTATATCGTTTGAATCAATGAAATATTTTCAATGAATTTTGCTCCAAAATCATCAAATTATAGAAAACAATGGCATGACTTTTACCTTAATTTTTCAACTGGAAGTTTCCCACCTCAGTTCTTCCATGAAATGTAGTGGTTGATATATATATATATATATATATTTTAACGCGATATTACCAAAATTAAGAAACGTGCAAGCATCATGCACACCCAAAAAAGATAAAAGATTTGTTATACTTTGATTTGTGTAATGGGTTGATTTCAACAGTGCTTTTTATTTTTATTTTTTTTCTGTTTGACAAATTTTAAATAAAATAATGTTAGGTATGCAAATTTTTCTATACAAACTAATATGATAATTGAAAAACGTGATTCAGTTATATTGTTATTACATGACATATATTTTTTGTCAATAAATATAAATATGTGATAATGATATAATATTTCCTCATAATACGTATTATTGAGTTTATGTAGAAATATGTATATTTAACACTATTCTTTTTAATAAGTGATGATTTCGTGATCTATAATATTTTTTTAAAACTCTTTCTCTATATACACACCAGATATAATTTAAAAGGATAACACCACTTACTGTAATCTATAAATAATTCTTTTCTAATGTAATTAAATTCTTTTCTAATAATAAAAGTAACTTTTCAAATATGATGGATACAACAAAGTATATATGCGATATTTAATTGCGGCATTAATTAGTTCTAAAAACTTAAGTGATTGTTAAAAAGAGCAACTTAAAAATATCTTATCAAGTTAATATAGTTTTTAATTATATACATACATGCATGCATACATACATACATACATACATATATATATATATGAATACTCACCTAAATATAGCAAAATATATTTTATTTAAGATAATTTTGTTTCACATGAATAAAATTGTTTGTTTCACATGAATAAAATTGTTCATTTCAAAATCTCTACTAGCTAATAGACCAGTTATATATGAAGTTTAACTAAAAAAATTAATCAATAAGGGAGGAATTAAAATGAACCTTTTATAATATTAATATTAAACTTTCATCTTATTATGAAAATTATAAATTTTAGTAATTAATGGGGGTAATTTTGAAAGAAAAATAAGATCACCTTTTCACATGCGCATCATGTAAGCTACATAAGAGGACTGTTAAGAGAAAGAGGGGCATGCACAAGAAAAGTACAAGATATTGAGAAAATAGAGAGAGATTGAATGCTTTATTTATACTGTAGCAGCTCTATTTTTTACGCATTAATAAAATCTGTTCCCAAATATTCAGCTCATGAACATAAATCACGTAAATCCTGATTTTTTGTTTCTTTTTCCTTACTTATTTTGTGTCAAATTTTCAATTAACATTGTTGGTTAAATTTCTGAGTCAATACATCTAATTATTAAAAATAATTGAGTTAAAGCAATTCCAATAATACATAGTATCAAAATTGAGATTTTATCTTCGAATTTTTGCATCATATTCACCCTAATAAAATTAATAGTTTAATCTGATTAAACACATAAACCTAAAAAGCAGTAGAAAGGAATGTTGACTATCAATTTGGAATGCTCTCAATTTTGTTAGATTATTTTACAAGTAAATCTCGTGAAATATTGAACGTTCTCTGTTTTTTTATTAAATGTTTAGAATATTTTGTTTGGCTGATGAGCAAATTAATAATATTTTTTAAAAATGAAATTTTGTTAATCAATTAAAAAAATTTCCAAAACTTTCGTTTTAGAATTTTTTTATTGATTATCACAGTAGAAAGAAAGTAACTGAAATGATTAAAGTTGGTGGTGATTTAATGTCCATTAAATTTGTTTAGTTGGCCAGAAAACTTGGAAAAGTACAGTACTAAAAAGACAAAAAGAAAATCTAAGAGTCTTGGTGTTCTAATTTTATATATAAAATATAAGAATATTATCACATTTTTCTCTTAAAATATTAATCAGTATTACTTACACAAAAAATTTAAAAAATATATCATTTATCTCTCCTATCGTTAACAAACACCATTAGTTAACTATTAAATATAAAGGGAAATGAGTAAATAAACTTTATTTTCACTCACCAAACAATCTTCTTTTTATTCCTCTTAAGTCCCATCTTTCTCTGTCAAAATTTCTCACATCTTAATAACGGTGAAAAAAGAAGGCAAATTTTTAATACATATATTCTTCTACACCTTGATGCTAAATAAAAAACAACCCAATCACATCTCCTCCACTAACACTTCTCGACTCATTTCAAAATAAATATATATATATATATATATATATATTACCAAGACAAGAGAGGAACAAACTTAATTTCTGCTCTACCAAAATCCAATCAGAATATTCAAGATTTATGTAAGGCAAAGTAGTATGCCCATAAAATTGATCTCAAAACAACCTATACGAGGAAAAAAGATAAAAGAACTAAAGGGGGCACCCATTTCTCTAAAACATTATTCAATGATAAAACTAAATCAAAACTAATAGATGACAGCAAATTCTAAACCATTAGTAGGCTACAATAAAGTATATTATGAGGAAAGATTATTATGAACACTGATAAATTCTTAGAGCCAACTAAAAATTATTTCACACAATAAGATATAAATGGAAAAGGAACTTGAATGGATTTGGATATAGACTTAAATTCAAGATACCCATTTTGATCATAATAAAAAAAAAAAAAAAAAAAAAAACCAATCAACCTCCCAAGAAAGAGTCTTTTGAATTGATTGCAAACAAAGAATCAAATATGATGCCCAATTCACAATACTAAGATCAGATACATCATGCACGAAGAGAAGCATGTTCATATAATAGTCCAAAATAAAACCCAAAACTTTAACACCAGAACACAAATGGAGATAAATTATGAATCGAATGAGCTATAGCTTGATAGGACCCAGATGCAGCAGAGAATCCACTCGAATAGGACCTTTATCATTTTGATTCTATATGCTAATGGCAGCGACTAATCTAGACATACAAAATGCCGTGTTTTAATGGATGAGGACTCTAGTACTTCCCTCGAGCTTGTTTGCCATTATACTGCACAATGCTTGTATTTGCCCAGGGCAATCTAAATTGAATACAGAACATCTTGAATCCTTCCTACTTCAAACAAGTACAAACAAGAATAGCCACATAATCGTTTGACAAAGCCAAACAAGTCAAACAATTTCATGACAGCAAAATCGGAGTCAACGGTTTTGTTGCCCCAGCATCACTGCCTCCCCTGCTTCTACATCCACCCACCTTACACACTATCAGGCCTCAAACGGACAAGCTTGACGATCCAACCCGACCCACATATTATCCCCACCATCGATTTGCCCAGCGTTGCCTCAAACTCGTTACTGTTAGTGATTGAGGAATGATTGTGTTTGCATCGCGTGATCTGGGTTCTTTTAAAGTGTGAATCATAGGATAAGAGAAGAGGTTATAGAGTGGGTAATTGCGGTATTGAAGTGTTTCATGAACGAGTAGCGGGTTGAACATTGGGTCAGTTCTTTGTAAAATAGATTTATTTTAAGAAAACTACAAGTGGAGGGCATTTTAATAATTTTATCTTTTGGTAGTAGTCAAATAACAGTTAAGGGGAGAGGCAAATGAAATATTTTTAATATTTTTTATGTAAGTGATACTTATAAATAGCTGAGAGAAGGTATATAATAATATCTTTAAAATATAAATAATAAAGTAGTTGTATTTTTTATTTTTTTAAATTATTACTTTTTAAATTTAAAAAATATTTTAACATACAAAACAAGGAACTGCGGACAAAGAAAAAGGCAAATTTTAAAGAAGTAAAATTAACCATACGGGTACGCATCATTAATATTATAAGCATATTTGCATTACATATAATAAGGGGCTATATATGTCCGTCTATGTATATATACATATATAAAATAAGTAAAGAAAATGAAAATTAAATAGTTAAAAAAAGTGAAAATTATAAAATTGAAAACTAATTTAAAATAATTTTTTATTTTTAGAAATATTATTAAAGAAGAAAAAAAAAAACGGCAGTTTGTGGGACGATATTTTGCTTAAAGAAAATAAATGGAAGAAAAAGGAGAGGTTATAAAGCAAAACGCGTCGTTTATGAAAATACCTGAGGTCCGAAAACGACGTCTTTTCATTTTAATGCCTCCCTCAACAACCACTAGTTTTATGTTTTAACTATTATTTTCCGTTTCGAAGAGCGAGAGAGAGACAGAGCGATAGAGAGAGAGAGAAATGGAGACTGCAATTTATGGGAGACTACCTCTGTCACCTCACACCGTCTTCAATCCAAGATCAGGTTCGTCTTCTTTTAGTTTATTTTATTTATAAACTAATTCGATTCTTCCTGGGATATCTGATTCATTCGAAGGTCTGAAGTTCACCTGTAGTAGAAGGACTAGAACTAGCTAGCTCGACATCTTTTCGATTAATTTTAGGAATAACTTCTGTGAACTCGTAATGATTTTATGGTTATCTAGGAAAAATGTATATAGTAAAGAAAATTTGTGCTGCTGGGTATTACTAAACCGACAGCTATTTATGTCTAGGATTTATCACAGAGAAATTTCATCGGCTTTGATTTGATTATTCTGATGATCAATTTGAACTGTCTGATGATATGAGCGTGTTATAATTTGAATTTATTGGAAAGACTAATTCTTGAGTTTTTTTGTTTTTTCGTTATTTTGGTTTTTAATTTTCTTCAGTATAGTAATGTCCTTATTTGTTAAACAGTAGGAAATTAGCTTGGGAATTTTTTTTTCTAATTTGTAGATTAACGCTGTTCATGTTATGTCTGTGATTTGGTTGGGAGAGAAACGGAGAAAAGAGAATTGAAGTGAAGTGAAGTGAAGTGAAGAGAAGGTTTAGAATTTCTGTAGATCAGTAGTTTTTGTCTTGGCTCATCTTTATTCTCACAAGTTATTGGTGGAGAGATTTGGAAATAGGAGCGACAAAAGAATCTAGTTAGGTGAAAGTATCATATTTTTTCTTTTCATCAATTCTCTTTTACTTTTCTTTATACTAAAACTGAATATGATAAACTGAACTTCACTTTAAATTACTTCCTTTCTATTATTTGCTTTTCTGTTCTCTTATAACTTCATTTTCAAACATGTTAACGGTGGAGTCATTATCAGTGACGATGATGATCATGTACAAACAGGGGACAAACAATCACTTTGCAGAGGATCATACACCAACCGAGGCTTTTTCATGACCGTATCAGCTGCAGCACCAGGTAAAGGTGCAGGGGTGTTGGAGAGACCAGTTGTAACCACTCCTGGTCGTGAATCAGAGTTTGATTTGAGGTAGTGTGTATGTCTACAATTTTATGATGTTCCTTTTCATATTTTCTGTGGGGGAAATAGTAAGCATTTGTCTGTTTTGTATTAAAAATAGCTCCATACAAGTATGTTCTGGTACAAGTCACTAGATGTGGGAAATCAGACAGAGTAGGTGTATAAACATGTTAGCTGGGAATAGAGGCCATTGCCTGGTGTAATGTAGTGTGGACTGATAAGCACATATGCTTCGTTTGAAGTCATGAAATGAACCACTTTATGCAAAACACTGAATGGCAGGAATACATCTAGAACACCCCTACCAGGACCCTCATTCGAAGGCCAGGGTTGGTTAATCTCATTTTTTAACATGAGTTGAGACAAAGTGTAAAAACCTTTCTCTAGTTGAAGACTCTAAGGAGATCTTCATTTGCATTTTCAATATCCATTTTGCATATTTTGCCATCTTAAGTTGAATATTTTTAATATGGTTTAATTTTTCAAGGTAATGCGCATTTTCATCTTGAAGGCATATGCCAAAATTAAGGAAGCTTCTTTTTATGTAGAACTAAATGAAAGGACATGAGGCAGCTTTGATGATATAATCGTTTACCTTGTTCAGGAAATCAAGGAAAACATCTCCACCTTACCGTGTGATACTGCACAATGACAACTACAACAAACGAGAATATGTTGTCCAAGTATTGATGAAGGTTATACCAGGGATGACTCTTGACAATGCGGTTAACATCATGCAAGAAGCGCACTGCAATGGTTTGTCAGTTGTGATTATTTGTTCTCAGGCTGATGCCGAGGAACACTGCATGCAGCTGAGGGGGAACGGGCTGCTGAGTTCTATTGAACCTGACAGTGGTGGTTGCTAAAGTTGGTCAGAATGAGAAATCCGCTAGGTATATTACTGTTAAAATACTGTTTTCAAAGAGTTAGATGGTGTATATACAAGTTAGTAGTGATCATATTTGTATGAACATGAACATGAACATGAACATGAACATGAACATGAACATCCGTCATTCAACGGTCAAATTGAAGACAACGGGGTGGTAGTATTTTTGAATAAAGTGAGAATCCAATGTGTTAATGTTAGATATCTCCAAGAAGGAATGAATGTGTCTGTCAATTGGCTTGCCTCCATGCGGACTTGTATAAATTTGATTTTCTTGGAATTGACATTTCTGTTTTATTTAGATCTGTAGACTATCATGAATCAAAATATCACTAATAAAAACAATTTGTGGAAAGAACAGAAGGGAACTTGAGGACAAAACAATAGACAAAGGACATGCGGCAAATCTCAAGGGTGGCTAGAATTTTTTATTTATTATTATTATTTTCTTCTTTCTCAGCTTGATTAGACCTTCCATTTGATGTTTAGTCTTTTTTCTCTACATTTCGTAGCTCAGATTCTCGGTAAGTTATCGCTGTTTACGTGGAAAAATGATAAGGATTTTTCAGAAGATTAAAGATCAAATCTCTTCTGAAAACGTCCTGAATGCATTCTGAGTTTTCTTTTCCATACGTTACGTCAAAGGGAGTGTCGACTCGGGTTTTACAACAATAATAATATGAATAAAAATAAATAAGATTTTCAAAATGGTCGATAAGATATTAGAGGACAGCCAAGCTAATGGTGTGGATTTGATTCCCACTCCTTATGATTATCGCATCAATTCAGTTATGCCTTCATTAACTTGCCCGTCCGCGTTCAAAACTTATTCTCAAGATTATAATACTATTAACGAATAAGCTGTGCGGTCAGCGATCAATTCTGAATTGTTTGGATTGGAGCATAAATCACTCTCTTACTACCTCTAAACCATAGGGTGAAGAAACTGGGTAAAGAATCAGAATTCAGAACTTACATTTCACATTCAGTACAGCAATCTTTATTCATCACGACAATTGCATTGCACTATGTACTGTAATACTTATCTAAAAGGTTTAAGTATAGCACCACTCTATTTGAAATAATGTCTGTCAGAGAGATGCTTTAGATACCCTCTCAAGGCTAGAACTTAAACACAGGACTCCTACCATGAAACAAATATATCCCTGATCATGTGCTCTGGAGAATCAGAGATCAAAAATCATCTAGCTGTTGGACAATTTTTACGGTTATCAGACTGAAAACCAGACAAGTATATTTAAATTAAGACAAAGGATGAAAGCAATATGAGAGAGAGAGAAGCAATAGGCAAGTGGGAAAAGGAGAAACAAGTCAGATAAATTTAGCATGTGTTATGCCTTAAATATCTCATTTGAGGCGGATTAAACAATATCTTATTTTAATGGAATACAACAATAAATGTAGGGCAGAAACTGCTACGTTTTTTTTTTTTTTTTTTTGAAAGAGAATTCAACTATGTTAATATATTATAACTTATGGAGCAGTTTCAGCTACTTAAACCTGTTTGCTTTCATAATCATCAACTTGATAAATGCTAGAGCTCTAAAAATAACAGCACCAGAATTTTCCTTGATTCACTGAATCAGCTACCAATCCCTGCAGACAAGTAGGAGGAATAAAGCAAAGTCATCACTAAGCTTCAATGCAATAGATGCTGGGTAATATCCGTCATGTTAGGTTGTGTATTTGTGCGCATGCATGTGCGTACACATATCTACTCATGCCTGAATCTGTGTGCTAGGCCAAATTTGAAGCTGAAGAAACCTTTACAAGTTAAAAGTACATAACATCCTTTTCTTATATGGTTATTATATGCTTCTCCCAAAAGCAATTTTTAATGCATATTTGTACATGTTGCATACATGCATATGTGACTGTGAGTGTAGTATATACCAATGCAAACTTCTAGTGCCTCAACAGAAAGGAAATTGGCCGTTACCAGTCAATCAATTCAAAAGTTCAAGTTTGATATTTCATTTAGGCATATTACTTGGTCTAGTCAATTTAACTGATACAAGCCAAAAGCAAAAGGTGCAGTTTTCTCCAACTGGCCATCCTAAATTGTTCAAGGACATGCTAGATAAATTTAAACTGTGTACTAACCATAACCAACATTGCAGGTATTATGACTCAACCGATGTAAGGATGGACTGGATGCCAAAAACAATGAAGAGAATACCACCTGAGAGTGCAACCTGCATCAAAATATTCCAGCTTTACAATTGCTCAATTAACTAGATAAACTAGCTAAAGTGTAACAGTAATATTAAAAAAGAAAATGAAATGTCCATGATTACTATTTTCTCTGATATCTGAGATGCCAAGCTCTTTCCTCCTATAACAGCAGCAGTAGTACACAATGCTTGTCCTCTGAGGAAAGGAAAAGTAATCAGCAAGAAAATAAATGCAATTTATAATCGTACATCAGCAAACAAATGGAGAGACTTGTAGTAGCAACATACACAACTCCACCAAGAACAACGCCAAGCGGGTTCTCATCGGCAGCCAAACCTATAGTAGCTAGCTGAAAATTCAGTTGTGTAAGAGCAACATAGAGTTATGGAGTTATGGAATATAGACAGATATATGCAGTCCCTGTGTTGAAACTTTACCTGGCTCTTGTCACCCCATTCACCAAAGAATGTAATAGAAAATGCCTGCAGAATAGGCAAGGTCAAAGTGGTAAATTAAATGTAGCTTTGCAGAGTTTATATTCCAACAGTTAACAGAAATTATAACCTTCAACAAGATGGGAGAGAAGAACTGAGAAAGGAATGGCCGCTTCTCCTTTTTCAATTCATCGTCAGCCTGGGAAGAGAGATAACATTACCATATTTCAAGATATTCAAACCAATACATTTGTTTAAAGTAAAATAATGGGGGCGGCACTTGCTGAATTGCAACACTAATTATAACTCCCACAAATAGCACTTGAATACATGTTAAATTTTTGCAAGTAGAGATAGCTCAGCGAACAACAATATTGTCACATGGAACAGAATTTCCTTTTCCAGCTCAATACTATGAAAAGATTAGAAATAAATGTCCATGAACTTTATGTTCGCGGAAGAAACTTTCTATCCAGAAAGGGAGTAAACTCACAATAGAAAAGATGTGGTTGTATTTTCAAGGACAGCAGATAAGAGGGGAAAAGCATGAAACAGAGAAAAACAATAAAATCAAATATTTTACAGAATGCCAGTTTAAGTGAAAGATGATACCACACAGCATACAGAAAAGAGCTGCTATCATACCATGAAATGACACCTAGAAAGCAAGCGATCCTAAACAAAAATATCCAGAAAGGGAATAACAATATGTCAATGTCCCCATCATTAAGGGGAAAAAGAGATAACAAGTACAATACCATTGCATCATTGTCATACTAGCATTATAATATTCGATGATAGTCCTACGTTGCATGAAGCACGTGCAGGTCAAATTTATCAGAATAAGTCGAAGGAAATTACACAACTTGAGAAAAATATAAGCATGTGAACTTGCTGCAATTAAATACCCATCACATATACTTTCAAGAGAAACAGACACAAGAGTTCTGCAATAATTAATATATGAAAAAAGGTTTCAAGAAATTGTAATTTTATAGCCATACCTTATTGCCTACTTTGGTGGTTCCTTTCCAGTCAGCATCCTGAAACATGACCAAAAGTCAAGTTAAAAAAAAAAAAAAAAAAAAAAAATTGGGGTAAATATGAGGCCAGTCATGATAAGGGAAAAACTGACCAACTGTTTTTCGACTTCAGCCAATTCTTCATCCTCCCTGTCAAAAGAAAATGGAACAATCAATTCCGCAAGTGGCATATAATTTTTTTGAAGCATGAAGATGAGAACACAAGCTTAGGCGGAAGAGGACGAAGGAATGGAAACATTCGTTGAATCATTACCCTTCATCACTAAAGGCGTCCCATAAGGACCATAGCCCAAATCCAAAGAAAAGCAATGTTGTTATATGATGACTCCATTTACGAGAGATCTGAATGTTGAAGATCAGAAGGCATTAGTTGAAATATTAGAGCACAAAGATAAAACAAGAAATTGACCTGTGTGAACTGATACATGTATATGCATGATTAACTGATGAAAACAATCACCCATGATGATTGACCTAGACATAAGAATCTAAAACGTAACCTTTACACAAAAATAATTAACACCACCAGTACCGATAAACAATATAGTCAAACAAAGTATCACGGCAGATCACAACAAATATGCAAACAGTTAAGGGTCTTTTGATGGAATAACATGATCATATATCTGTGAATAATGATCCAGTATTCCTAAGAAATTAAGAATAAACAGCAGCTTCAACTAAGCACGTTATAGATCAGGTATCACCCTAGGTTGAACTTGGTCTGGCCCTAATGACTACCAACCCAATTGAATAAAATATTTAATATTATTGTTTAAAGTGTCTGAACTAATTTTTGGGAACCCAAACATCATACATCCCATTGCTGAACAAGCACATGGTTGGATGACTCCAATTTCAAGACTTCCTTTTATTAAGCATGAAATCCTTGACCTGAAGACCCCCTCTAACAAAATATTTGTCTCCCAGAGCCCATAAATATTATATTTCAATTATTGTATTTCATTACATATTTATTGTTTTTGCCAAGGGAAAGGCAAGTTATTTGTACCAAGGGAGGATGTCTTCTCCCTCAATAACCCGCTTCTTTGTATTCCTCTTTAGTGTAGCAGCACAATTGTGATTGCCAAAGTGAATTCATTTATCATCTTGATGTCTACGCCAACCAAGAAACTAATGTCAGCTCTGATCACAAACTCCCTAAAAGCCTTCTCCTTCAGTAACACATAACCACAAAGAAAGGCAAGGACCTTAATTCATCTGAATTTAGTTATGCTATCTCTTTCCTTTCTCCTCTGAATAGTGAAACAGTTCCGGCCAACAATAACTTGAAAGTTTATCAGTAACAGTACTATGTTAAAAGCCACACAGTAACCACAGTTTTATCATGAGTCTGTTTATGACACTCAGTGACAAGCAGAAACCAAGTACAAGCAATAGGCCATAAGGATGAGAGCTTTGCAAACAGCAATCATTCCACTTACCAGATTTGGAGCAGCCCAGCCAACAGCAGCAGAAAGAATGGTCATTACCTAAAGGGCATCAGAAATATCCAGTAATATGTGAGGCTTTGCAAGAAAATCATAGGTCAGATTTGCCAACAAATAATTGAAAATACAAGCAAACTCACGATCAAAGCCGCCATGCAACCTGACAAGACAAGTCTCCTTGGGTGACGCATTGCCAAGATCTTGAATCACACAATAAAATAAAAGATAAGCATACTAGGGGGATATTTGTTTCCAGTTCACTAGAGAAAAAACATATTAAGATCTTAGAATCAGAGATCTTTAAAATTTTAATCACAATAAGCATAAAGAACAACAATCAATCTTTTCTCCTTGAAGAATTTGAGAAGCATCATTGTCCACCTCCAGAATGACATGCATTCTTTAAAGAAATAGACTCTTCTCCATCACACATTTTCCAAGGGTTTTGTGCTTCACTAACACAGGCAGTCATACAACTAGCTTTCCTTACTTTAAACTATTCTCACATAGGAAAACCATCAACTTTGAGTTATCCATGCATAAAGAAATAAACTATAGTTGTGGTAACATTACTCAAGGTAGATTTCAGTATCAAGACTATGTAAGATATTTTAACGCTCTTTGAATGCAAAAGCATGCCCATACAATGTCCTCTAGAAATTATCCACAATCTAAAGAAAGCCTGGTTCAAGTTTTCATTTCTTCAACAAAAATTACACGTGATCATCAAGGAAATTAAGATAATGATAGAATCATTGCCAACAAGAAGGATCTTTGTTAAAACCATATGCAATACTGAATGATGCCAGGCTCAAATTTGGGGCAAGACTGACGAAGAGTTGTATAAAATAAAGAAAATTCCCATTTTAAAATTTTTTTTCTTGTATATATGTTGGCTTCATGTGGACCAGCTGCTAAAATAACACAACTGCAAGCAAAAGAGAAATGAAGTAGTTGCTAGTATCACAACACATAAGCACAAAAAGCCTTGCAAAATGGCCACAGAACTATTCAGCCAGGTAGTTTCTGGAGGAAATATGAACCACCAGATACATTGAAAAAAACCATTGATCCTTGCTTGTGTGCTGCTAGTGTCAAAACAAGTAAGCAAAAAAAACCTTGTAACATGGCCACACAACTGTTCAGCCAGGTAGTTTCTGGGGAAAGTGTGAACCACTAGAGACATTAAAAAAATGATTAATCCTTGCTTATGTGTTGCTAGTATCACAACATATAAGCACAAAAACCTAGTAACACATGGCCACAAGGCCACATGGCCACGGAACTATTCAGCCATGTAGTTTCTGGGGGAAATACAAACCCCCAGCGACATTGAACAAAGAATCCATCATAGCTCAAGTAGACCCAACAAAATCTGAACTCTCAAACTGAGGAACTAAGTTCAGTAGTTGAAACTGCAGTGATGCATAATTAACCGCTTTGCAAGTACAAATCAATAGAATTTCAGATTACCGTCATCAGTTTTATCTTCGCCTTATAGAATCAGATTCTTTTCTTCACTTAAATCTACTATAACATTTACGTCACAAAAATAAGCTATAAAACAAAACAACTAAAACAAACAAACTGAATCTACAGTACTTAAATATTTTAATTCCTCTATCATTTTCCGAAATCCTGTTTTATTGAATAGGATCACAAATTACATCCCAAACAGTATCAAATTAAAAACATGGAAAAAGGAACTAAATCATCCAATGAAAATCAATTCCAAAGATGAAAAACTTAATTAACAAAATAATATAAATTTATCACCAACCGCAGCCGCGAAAAACGTCCTGTCGCCGATCTCAGAGAGCACAGTCATGGCAAGCGACTTGGTAAAACCCTTAATCAACCAAGAAAACAAATCATTAGAACTTTTATTTTTGCAACACAAGTTTCAAACAAGAAGCAAATAAGCACAAATTAATCAGAGATTAAATTTAACAATGAATGAATTACCTGCACAACGGAACTCATCTTCGATTTTCTTCAACGAACAGAGAGAGTCAGTATACTCAGACAATGGAAACTCTGACTCTCTCTATATGCTATGAGTTCTGTCTGTGTTACTGACTCTGGCTGACGTTTATGAATTGAGCTAATTAAGAAGACGACAAAACGTAAAATGTGGGAGGGGCGTGTATTTTAATTCCGGCGAATAAGGAATTCGATTAAAGCAAAGATGCTTTAGGACCGATAGGATTTTGATTCGATAAAAATGCTTTTAGGGCAATATATACCAAGAATTTATACGCGAAGAAATGGAGCGTGTACGACACGCTTTCTTCAACGCATTTCCCACGTGGACCGCTAAACTTCACTTTGCGAACGCCGTTGCTGTGGTTGCTGGTGCCATTCATCCTCTTATCTGGAATATGGGTAATAATATTTGGGTCCCTTTTTTATTGATTTTTACAAAAAAATATATAACGCATTGATATATGTCAATTGGGTCGTCATTTCTTTTGATTTGACCAAATTACCCTCACATTTTTCAATTTTGATTATTAAATTATAAGCAATATAAAACTTTCTAAGTAATATTTTATCTCAAATAGTGATGGAGCTTTTATCCATTAAACAATGAGATGGAATAATTAATGATTTTAAAAATTATTAAATTTATGAAAACCATGTGATTGCTTAGAATACAATTTGGGATTAGTAAGTCTTCAATTATAGAATATGTAACTTAGCACTAGAAAAGTATTTAAGTTATAAAAAATAGAGATTAAGAATATATTTCATATAAATAGATAAATTATATCTTTATTTATAAAAATGTACAAGATTGGGAAGCTGGATGTTATTATTCCCTAAAATAGAAGCGTTATTTTCCACGTCATGAATCATTATTAACCCAATATTTTAATAAATGAGAAAGTTTGTTTTAACCTAAAACTTTTAATTTAAACGAATTCATGCTCTTTGTCTAAAAAGGCTGGCTCTTTAATTAAAACTATCAAACAAATTCAGTTGCTCAATTGACCCGTTGTCTAATTCATAACCTTTTTTTTGTCTACAAGAGATAATAGTAAATTCTTTTACTTTTGAAAATCAGTTTAAAAACTAAAATAGACTAACTATTGAAAAAAAAAATTATTCCATATATTTAAAAGATTTTAAATTACTAAATTATTTAGATTGAATTAGAAGGTAAAATCATTAAATTAGAATTCTATTCTTAGTAAGCCAATACTTGATATTATATTTCATTTATTACTTGACCAAAAAAGTCATGATAGATCGAAAATAGGTAGTGGAAAGTAAAAATCATTAATTGATATATTGTCTACCAAAATTTGTAGCCATACACGCATTTTCATTTTTTACGTTGGAAGTTAATTGAGAAGCATGTGGATAGAAAGTTCATAGTAGGTAAGGTTCAACTTAAAACGGCAATAGATTTAATTAAGATGATACGCTCTTTAACAAGACAAAAATGTATATATCATTTGGTTTCTTAAATTTGGAATGAAGTTACATCATTTACGAAATTAATTATAAGTGGTACATGCCATTGGGTGATGAGTGGTAGAATGTCATATCAATTTGCTATAGAAAGACCTTTTTAAAGCTTTGTATATAAATCAACTCAATGATTAATGTCACCTAATCTCTAATTATCTTTCAATTATTAAATGTGTAAAATTATGATAAAATTAAAGGACTATCACTTATTTAATTGATGTGACATTGACTTAAATTTGGGTATCAAGCATATTCTTTCTTAACTATGAGTTGGCGGGGCTACGTGTTTTGACTTTGATACAATTAATCACGGAAAATTTTTAATTAACAGAATAGTTAATTATTTTGGCTTAATATAAGTTATCGAGATGTGTTACATGCCTTAGAAATGCGATATTATATCACGAAATTTTTTTTTTTTTAAAATTTTTCTGGGAAATGTTCGTTGACGTAGTAGATGGTATCAGAGATTACAAGTTTCACGCATGCATTGGAGGTTGAAGGAAACCTGGCGAGTCTAGCAGTAACGTATCCTCATAGTGGTTAGGGGTTTACTTCCTCTCCTTTATTTAATTTCTTTTTTTTTAAAAAAAAAAAATTTGTGGAGTTAGAGTTTACCTTGATTGGATATAGATTTTTCGACGGTGTCAACTAAAATTTTCAAGAAAAATAAGACTACTTTAAAAATAAAAAGTAAATAGGGTATAATACCATTAATTTTAATATAGTAATTTTGGAAAATTTCTGTGTTTAATATGAATGTATGCCAAATTCAAAATCTGTAAATTTTAAATTTTTAAACACTCTCATATAAAATATAAATATCAACTATTTTTTCTTAATACCATAATAAAAATAATTACTAAAATTGGAGTTTTTGATACCCATTTACTAAACCATAATGTTATACTAAAATTGTACAATTTATGTTTAAATATTTAGATTACATCACTATGAACAACTATCTACATCTACAAAATGTTTAATAAAATACAAAATCTCTTATACTATATCCAGTCTCCCTAACTTCTTTGTATCAAACATCAATATATAATTTTATATTTAAAGGCCTTTTTTAAACTTAAGAATTAAGGATAAATAAAATTTCATAGAAGAACACTTGTTCATCTGTAATAATAAATTTAGCAAAATCTTGAAGAAATTAATTTTAAAATTAATACTAATCGAGGATAACACTCAAATAATTTAACCTTTTAAAGGTAAATATAAATATTCCATGCATATTTTTAGCATATTATTATCAAAGACTGCTGAATATAAATGACCAAACATACTTTTGAGATATAATTCTAAGAACCATCACTCAGATTTGATCTTTACGAGCTTGCACCGAAAATGACTAAAACCATGTCTAGTATTAATAGTGTATGGTTCAATCATGGCTCATTACAATTTCACTTTCAAATAGTTACTTAATAACCATGTATCGTTTTAAGAGCACCAATAAAATTATGAAAAATTAATTTCACATGACAATTATAAATTTTTTCTACACACAACACATATCGAGGCAATTTTATCGCTATAATTATGAAAATAAAATGTTAACATAAATAATCAAATGAATTTCATTCAATAAGCATTTAAATGAATCAATGCATGGTAATTCTAAAAATTTCGTGAACATTCATTTTAATGTTAAAGAAATAAAATACTCTACTTACCAATTTTCAAAACCAAAATCACTCCAATATATATAAATATGCTTTTAATAACCCTGCAGACAAAATTTTAGTTTTTCACCGATTTTTCTTCTCATTTATAATCACCTTTTAATGTCAATTTACGTATAATAATTATTAACCCAAAATACAATTATTTTAAAGAATATACCATTGAAAACATAGCAATATTCTAACAAAAGAATTGTAAAAACTAAATCATGTACGTAAAATAAATTTCTAAAACTCAAAACAATATAACATAACTATATATATCTAACAAATTGAAAAACACAATTTTTAAAACTGGACTCGTGTTTTGCTACCCTTATTTCTGTTTTTCTTCTTTTGTTTCCTTCTTTCTCTCCTTCCCTTTGTATCCTTTATTCTATTTTGTTTCTTTTCTTTCTCAATTTCTCTCTAAAATTTGCTGTTCTTGTGACTGATTTGAGCATCAGAAGCTTCTCACTAAAAGATTTTGGCGTCTTCTGACTTTATTTTATTTTCATAAGAGGAAGAAAGAATTGACTACTTACAAGTAATTAAAAATTTCACCTCTTAATAATTGAGCAAAAAATTGCATTAATAAATATGACTAAAAAAATATATATATATATATATGTGTATAAGTTAGTCATTAAGCATTGATAATCAAATAGGACTAAAAAGGAGAGTTATTTTTTTATGCTGTCATTATGATAATATAACAAAGTTAAATTGGATGGTAATTGTAATTAGTTGTAGCAACTTAATGTGGATGAGTATTATTGCTCGAGGAAATTAACTAGATTCAATCAACATTAACCAAAATAAAAACAGTTGTATTTTGACCACAACTTCATGTAATAATGAAAATTTTCTGTTATTTATAGTACGTCTTTCTAACAAAATCTAGTGTTACACAAATCATACAATTTTTTTTAGAGCCGTAATTCGAAATGATTACATCTAGGTGACTTTTTAAATCCGCCATCATACCCCAAGAGTCAAAATTATCAATTATTTCATCTGCCCTTTCTATTTATTAGTATTCTCTCTTTAAAGTTTAAGATATCTCGTAAATTTTTTTTTATATTTTTTATTAATTATTTTAAACAAAATTTTATTATCATTATTTTCAAAGTATGTTATATTCAAATTATTATTAATTAATTTACCTGAAAATTATGCATGTTGTTTTGTAATAATATATCGAAAATACTAAAGAAAATATAAATTGAAACCAAAATTTCATAAATTTGACGAAAAGATGGCTAAATAATAATATAACTTCCTTATTTATAACAAAGAAAAATTGTATTTTCCTGAATTCTTGAATAAAAAGAAGAATTCAAACCTAAATAAGAAAATTAAAAATTAAATAATAGAACAAATAAGACAATTTAAAGGACAAAATAAAATATTTTTTGAACTGTTAAATTCTAATTTCTAATTTCGTCATACATAATATAAATTCTTATCATTTTGTATTAGGATATTTAAAATTAATTTGAAGTAATCAATGTATTTATTATTATTATACTTTTATTTTAAAAATTATTCTAAAGAACGTACTTATCCAAACAAATATTCATTTTATTACTATTTTTAAATATTATATGAAACATATTTTTCTTATTGTTTAAAATTTAAAAACAAAATGATGCTGATACATTGGTAGATTTTAAAAACATAATTTTAAAATTTTGAATTATAAAATATTTTTAAAATAATTTTTGAATTACAAATCAAACGTGCTCTTTTATGTTAATTTTTAATTATATTATTTTTAATTCATAATTAAAAAATAAAAAAAATTATGTTAATATTACATTATCATTTATAAACATCCAACTAATGTTGTGACACGTTCATTTCAGTTTCGCTTCACATCAAGTGATCATTGTACAGTTCTTTCACCCAATTAAAGGCTCGACAAACAAGCGACCAACTTCGGCCTTCATTTCAATTTTTGTCAGTGTCTCTTATTCCATGCCAAAATCATTACGTGATACCGATGAGTCTCAAACCACATGATACAAGTTGCTTGAATTATTATCAACATAAAATGATCAACACGCTTCAAATGATCCATTTTGATCATGTGTATGTAAGTCAACATTCTATATATTTTATTTATTTACTTTTAAAATATAAAATCACGATAACCTCATCAGATTTATAAAATACCCTGGAGACCTTGAATATATTTTGATCCACAAAGGTTTTATACGTTTGTAGACCAACCCTCCTGGCCCAATGCTTTGAGGCAATACTTTCTTTCGGCTCAATTATGTGGGTCTATTGTTGAATAAAATAAACAAAATGGTCAAAAAAGAGTAAAGGTAAGGCAATTGTGGTACAACAATCACGAAGGTTCTACGATTGAACTAGATTTACATAAAAATTAACAACTATGATATCGGATTTAATTTGTTATATTACCGAGGTGAGATCTACGGCAACATTATCATGCTATCTTTTGGAGACATTGGGGCCTAAAAGTAAATAAATAATAAGTCTCTGTCGCATAGACACACAATTTTGTTCATATAATTTCTTTAACGAAATTACTTTTTTTTTTTTTTTATTAACTATATAAAACTAGTTATATGGTTGCTAAAATTAGAAGAAAATTAAGAATATTATTTAAAATACATGAAAATAGTTAAAAAAAAAAATTGGAGAATTGACAAAAAAAGAAAAAAATTTCTACCTTAAGCGCCATCTTTTGAACTCAAGCTTTGTTTACACTTTATAGCTTTCATTCAAAGCTTCCCTAATCTCTACTCTTTTCTTTCCTTCCTTTGTGTTGCTTTTTCTAGTTCTTTTATCTCTTAACGAGCCAAGCGTGAGCCCACTTCTCTTTATATTTTTGTATAAAAGCTTCAAACGTTACCCTCGGTTTACCTCCTAGTCATCTTCTCTCGTAAGGCTTCAAAATGTGGTCGCACTCTCTTCTTCTTTATGCTGCCGCTGCTGCTCTCTTCCTCGCTTCACCATTTGTTGATTCTCGAGCCGTACCACAGAGCTTTACAACCACCACTCTGGACGTCTCGGTTTCCATTCAAAACACTCTCAATGTTTTCTCAGTTCAAACCAAAACGACACCACATTTGTTGAACCAACAGAGCTTAATCTCTTCCTCTTCTTCTTCTTCGCTTTCCCTGCAGCTGCATTCCAGAACTTCTGTTCAAACAACTTCACACCCTGACTACAAGTCACTTACTTTAGCCCGACTCGAGCGTGACTCCGCCCGAGTCAGATCTCTCTCTACCCATTTAGATCTGGCCATTAAAGGCTTTTCCACCTCAGATCTTAAACCACTTCAGACCGGCTCAGAATTTGCGGTCGAGGAGATTCAGAGCCCGATTGTCTCAGGTACCAGTCAGGGAAGCGGCGAGTACTTCTCCCGACTCGGAATCGGTAACCCACCGAGTCAGGTCTACATGGTGCTCGACACCGGAAGTGACGTCAACTGGGTACAATGCTCGCCCTGCGCCGACTGCTACCAGCAGACCGACCCTATCTTCGAGCCAACTTCGTCGTCTACGTATTCGCCGCTTTCCTGCGGTACCAAACAGTGTCAGTCCCTCGACTTATCCGAATGTCGCAACAACACATGTCTGTACGAAGTCTCTTACGGAGATGGCTCATACACGGTCGGGGATTTTGTTACTGAGAGCATAACTCTCGGCTCGGCCTCAGTCAACAACATTGCTCTAGGCTGCGGCCACAACAATGAGGGGCTGTTCATTGGAGCTGCAGGTTTGCTTGGACTCGGCGGCGGCTCCCTCTCCTTTCCTTCTCAGATTAATGCAACCACTTTCTCTTACTGTCTCGTGGACCGTGACTCCGACTCGGCCTCGACTCTTGAGTTTGACTCGCCGTTACCTCCAAACGCTGTTACTGCTCCGTTACTCCGTAACCACCAACTCGACACCTTTTATTATGTCGGTTTAACTGGACTCAGTGTTGGCGGTGAGTTACTCGAGATTCCGGAGTCTGCATTTAAGATAGACGAGTCCGGAAACGGAGGGATAATTGTTGATTCTGGAACGGCCATCACTCGGCTGCAAGCGGATACGTATACAGCGTTGAGGGACGCTTTCGTTAAGGGAACTCAGAAGTTGCCGTCAACTGACGGCGTGGCGTTATTTGACACGTGTTATGATTTCTCGTCGCGAAGTAGCGTAGAGGTCCCCACGGTGTCGTTTCATTTCCCCGACGACAAAACTGTACCGTTACCGGCTAAGAATTATTTAATACCAGTTGACTCAAACGGTACGTTTTGTTTTGCGTTTGCGCCAACGTCCTCTTCGCTGTCAATCATTGGGAACGTGCAGCAGCAGGGGACACGTGTGAGTTTCGATCTCGATAATTCTCTCATTGGGTTCTCCCTCGATAAATGTTAAGAAAAAAAAGAATTGTTGTAATGCGATTTTAATTTAATGACCCGAGTTTAGGCTGGTTAGAATGAGTTTACTGTTTTACCCTTGGTTAAGAGGGATTTTAACCATTTCGGAGTAGGTGGGACGGCTGTGGGCCCCATTAGAAAGAATAAAGCGTAAACTGAATGGATGAGGGTGGGACCAGTCAAATGTTGACGTTATCATTTGCAGGGTAGTGGCATGTATGGTATGCTTTGGGGTGTTATTGTTAACGACCATAATGTACTGAATTGAATATTTAAAACGTAGGAAGGCTGTGAATATAACCGTTACAGTCTTAAACAAAGTACAATATTAAAATTAAAATTAAAATGAAAACGAAAACGAAAACGAAAACGAAAATATTAGGTGATGTATATCAGTTTGACTGATAGTCACGGAGCATGTGGGGGCCGTTGCTTTGGGGCCTTTTGGGCCATTAGATTCTTTGCATGGAAAGACGAGTATTCGAGTGGGTGGGTGGGGTGGGAACAGAACCGTTCACATGCAACTTTTGATGGCATCTGTGCCTCGATGCTGCGCGTATATTTTTGCTAAATTTCTCCTTCGGGATTCGCATTAGCTGGGCTTGAAATAAGCCCATTAATATTTTGTGAAGCTTTTCTTCTGGCGGACTAAAGAATAAACGTTTAATTTAAGCATAAAAATATATTTCTTATATATTGTTTTACAATTTTGGATTGGAACGATAAAAAAGATGATACATTTTTGTTATTTTTAAAATATTTTTTTACTTTTTTTAATTAGTAAATATCAAATTTTTTAAGATGAAAAAATTTAGAATAATACTAAAAAGGTAATCTCAAAATTTGGGGAATTTATATGTTATCTGTTGTATATGTAATCTGATATTTTGAAGTCCACTGGTCATGTCATTACCCTCACACAATATAAATAATTAAGAGAGAATTACAGTAAAACTCAGTTTTTTAAAATAAATATTAAGTAATTATCTAAAACGAAAATATTTGTTATTAAAACTCCTTCCGTTATAATTTTTTAATAAAAAGTATAATAATTATTGTAACTTAAAATTAAAAATTATTAGTATTTTTTATATTTGAGGGATCATTGTGATTTAAAAATAAATATAAAAATAAATTATATTTAATTAAAAAAATCCTAACTTCTTCTTTCCTTTTTATTTCTTTTTCTAGTTTTTTTTCTTCTTCCATTTCTTCTTCTTGTTCTTTGATTTTTTCTTTTTCTTCATTTTTTTAATAAATGGGTGAAAACTGCTAGGTGGCAGTGTTTGATTTATTCTTCTTTGATTTCTTCTTTTTTTTTTCATTTTTTTAATAGATGGGTGGAAAATTGGTAGTTCACGGTCTTTAATTTCTTTTCATTCTTTTCATTCTTCTTTTTTTTTTTATTTTTTTAATATATAGGAGAAAAATTGGTAGTTGGTAGTGTTTGAGGTTTAGAAAAGACAAAGAATCCTGAATTTGGTGATTTTGATGGGAAAAATGAATTAGAAATTGGAGAAATGTTAATAATAATTAGAAAATTTAAGTGACTTAGGAAGAAATTGGAGAAATGGAGAGTGATGTTGATAATTTGAAAAAAATTGATAATTGTAATTCACATTTATCTCTTTATATTTTATAATTTGTTTTTAAAAAAATCTTAAATGTTAATAATATATATTTATTAATTTTAATTGTTTTATTTTTAAAATATATTAATTATATTTTTAGGTTTAAGTGTATTTTGTTTATCTATACATATTATATTTTATAATTTATTTTTTAAAATAAAAGTTAAAAATTAAGGATATTTATATAAACGTACTGATCAACATAAGTTAACAGAATATTTATGTTATTTTATTGATTAAAATCAATCAAAATCTAATAATAATGTTAAAATTTAAGGGAATAGGTCTCAATAAATATTTTTGTTTTAGATAACTACTTAATATTTATTTTAAAAAATAAGGTCCAACCTTCTTCATTCCCCTGACAATTACTTAGTAGTCCTTATAATTGTTCAGAGATTTTGTTTAGGAAGAACTGTTATAATGCAGCACGTGACGTTATATTATTCTAAAAAGAGGCGGAAGAATTGCATCTAACACGCCTTGATTTTTATTAATTTAAGTGTAACACAAAAATTCTAACAAACAATATGTAATCGGCTAAATTATACTAATTTTCGGAGAACAAAAGTCTAAGACAGATCTATAAATTAACTATAAAGCTGTGTGTGTCTAAAGTGATCTCAGGTTGGTTCTTCTTCTTCTTCTTCTTCTTCTTCATCAGCCGACAAGATGTCTTTTGACTTGGTCCAAAATTTGTACCAGAACTAAAGAAAAAGAATGGTAGTCTTCCGCTGCCTTTTAAAAGATGCGTTTTCTTGCTCAATCGGGCGGTAGACATCATTTTTCCTTTCCCACTTTTCTAATTCGCTGAAATTATTTCTCAAACAGTAGAACACATATTCATTTAAATGCCTTTTTCAACTAGCGGGCCTTCGCTTGAGATTATTTTGAAAACTTGGGAGTCGTAATTAGATTTACTGCGACTCAATTTAGGTGAAATAATTGCACCATCTAATTGAATAGAGCTGAACCCAAACCCTTACTAAAAGGGTAGTTCGTGGCTAATTTTTCTTACGAAGCCATATATTGACAATAACAAGAAAGCGAATATGCAGAAAGAGTTCAGAATGCTGGTTGGCTTGTAGTATCATCCGCGAAAGGAAAAAAGGCTTGACAGGAAGAATCCGTCCAAGGCTTCTTGGATTCTATACAAATTCCTTTGTACCAACCGGCTTACAATAATTTAGACGTTCAATTTGAAGAGAAACCGTGGTAACTTTGGAATCAACGCGCTTCGAACCCTTTTGAGATAAAATTACTTTTTATACAAATCACACTTTATAATAAAAAAGACTAATAACAAAGAGCTGTACTGTCATTAATTGTTGTTAACGTCCGATAGGTGACTCCGTCAAAACAGCCCTACTTTAAACCGTCACTTTCACAGCCAGCAGCCTAAATGATGAGAAGAGAAAAAAAAAAAAAAACAAGAAAGTGTTACTTCCGTAAGTTAAAAGCTAAATTTTGTAACGCACCAACAGAACCGCCGTCTCTATTAATCATCCAAACATCTAGACCCGTCTGATACACGCGCCAACCAAAGTAAAAGCCGACGATGAAAGCTGCATGTGCATCAACTTTATTAGACACGCATATCATGTAATCATGGAGGTGAGTGTGAGAGGTTGCCGTGTTGAACTTTTTGTTTTGAATGGTTATGATTACAGAGTCGTGACTTCCAAGCTGTATTTGTATATTTATATAAATATTATTAATTATTATGCCAATTATTTCAAGAAAAGAAAACTTCCCCCCTCCCAACTGCGTCCAAAATGGCTGGTTGGTTTGAGCTAAATTGATTGTTTATTTCGCGAAAAACATGGAAATTAAATAAATTAATCTTTTGGTAGATGTAGCAGATGGACATGCCACGTAGATTCTGAATATTTTTAATTTCAAAGAATTTTACGAAATCAATGCAAATCTTTACCATACCACCTAATCCCATTCAATTACGTGATTCATAGTCAATTTATTAGTTAATAGTTGCAATCTAATTTAATAATTAAATGACAATTAAATTGAATTTAGTTTTAACCATTATTTTTAATATGTACAATATGATTTTAATTAATTAAGGGAATTAAAAATATTTTGTTTAAGTCAATTTTAAAGTTATAATAATTAAAAAAAAGTTTAATACATACTTTTGTTTAGTAATCAATATTTATTATCTGCTTATTCCAACAAGTAATTTTATTTATAAACTAAAAGTCATACCATGTCAATTTTAAAGAAGAAAGAGGGAGAGAGGATCAGTCATAATATATCAATTTCGAGAAAAATATAGGAGTTATGTAATATTTAGACATATAAAGTATTCTAAATATATACATATATATTTGTGTATAGGAGAGAGAATTAGACTCGTATTTTTACAACTATATTTAGTGCCCGTTTGGTTTGACTTTTTTATTAACTAAAAAGATTTTTTTAATAATAAAAATCTTTTTTAAATTTTTCAATATCGTTTAATTAATAAGGAAAAAGAATTTTTAAAAATTAAAAAAGCTATTTTTTTTATTGGAAGAAACCTAAAATTTAGATTTTTAGTAGTAGAGTTTCTCCAGCTTTTTTAAAAAGTAAAATTGTCTAAAATACCCTTACTTTATTTAAAAAATTTTACGTTATTTTTTTAAAATAAAACATTAAAAATTTATCTATTAAAGTAATTACTCAAAATTTCTTAAAAGTCATTTGTGACAACCAAACGATTAGTAAACTTTTGCTAAAAGCTCTACTTATAAAAGTTCTATAGATAAAAACTCTATTTTAAAAAGTTCTATTTGAAAAGTTATACTCGTAATTTTTATTTGTATACTCGAAATTTTCTCACACATATGCGTAGAAAAGATAAGTAGTTTTATATTTGGAATAAAATCACTATTTTTTTTATATAAAATCTTACATCAATTATAAATTATTAGATATAGGGGCATCTAACAGTTGAAATTGTATTTAACATATGCATTAATTATACATTAATTATATGGTCAAATACAATTTCAACCGTTAGTTGTTTCTATATTTAATAATTTATAATTAATGTAAAATTTTGTATAAAAAAAAGGGACTACTGATCTTACCCCTTCATATTTTTATATCCCTTTATATTTTTATATAATTACACTTATTTGTAAACTGTTAGATATATGGACTTTTAACGATTGCGATTGAATATAATATGTATCAAATTTAATTTTAACTATTAAAAGCCATAAATCTAATAATTTATAAATAATATAAATATATATAAAAATATAAAACTACTCATCTGATCCGTTTCATATATATATATATATATACTTATATAATCTTATTATAGAATTAATTACTAGAACAAATTTCAAACAAAAATTGAAATTGTGCATAACATTATTTTTTTTTTTTAAATTCTGTAAAATAATCAGAAAGACAGCACAGGTGAAGGGCGAGCGCAGCAGCAATTAAAAACTTTCCCTTAAAAACAGAACCTCCTACAGAAGGAAACTCATTGGCCAAAAGAGACAGTTCGCATCTCTCTTACAAGTTCAAAATGATTCCTCTCTCTTTAGCCGTTGAGTTTCAGTTTCTTTCTTTTCCCCCATCTTTATTTTGTATATTTAATGAAACAAACAAATTGACTTAATTCTTCTTTGACTTCTATTATATCTTGTTTCTTCACTCTATAACTATTTGTCTCTCCGTTTACCATTGACGAATTTCTCCAATTTACCACTCTTCTTGTTTTGATATAATTCTAACAATGCTTTGATCCATTCAAATTCAACTTCACAATGAACGACTCTCCTACGCCCTCGTCCACCTCCGATTCCGCTTCAATCACCACCGTTGATCAGGTAACTCTCAATTTACGGTTACTATGCTTTATTTATCATCTAATGACGAAATTTTTAGCGTAAATTTCGTTTTAGTCTCTCAGTGTATAGCAATATCAAATTTCTAGTCGTTGAATTTCTATGTTCACTTAAGAAATTTAGTTTAATGCAATTTTATTATTGCTTACGATCTTTGATCTTAGTTAATCATGGTGATTAACTCAATCTGTTCACTTCAGTTCGATTCGTCATTGAAAGGCAAAAGCTTTTTTTTTTTTAATTAGATTTTATAATTTCAAGTAAATTCTATTAAATTTATTAGTTGATGGTTGTTTGGTTGAATTCATGCTTTTGGAGACGTATTAATGTATTCATTGTGCATTTGGGAATGCTTTTCACTCTTTCAAATGCTTAAACATGTAGTTATGATGTAGTGTTCGGTTAAAATAAACAAAACTGTTGTTTTTTCGTTTGGAGAAGTACTTCATCAGTTACTTTTCAGAAGTGCTGTCAAGTGATTTTGCCGAAAGTGCTTTTACTGAAAAGTGCTTTCAACTAAAAGCACTCCCGGACCCATCCAAATCATGGTTATGCTAATTTCACAATTTGATTTTGGTTTTTTCTGTTGCATTTGTTAATTTCAGACTGTTGGGAGAAGTCAAAGAAGCGTGGATGGTAGTCAAACAATTTTATCTGAGTCACGTCATTGGCGAGATGTTTTCTGGTTAGGAATATTTGTAATTCATTTGATTGGTTTAGGATTTGTTCTGGCTGTTCTTGGGCTCAATAGATTTAAGAAATCAGATAGGCTTAATATCGATAAATACACCAATAGAGTATGGGAGAAATGGGAGAATAAACCCGGATTGACCGAGAACTACTGGCCAATGTATGCTGTTGCTGGTGGGATTGGAGCTCTCCTTGGATGGGTGTGGTTGTTGCTGCTTGGTTCTCAGGCAAACCAAATGATGAAAGTTTCAGTGCACATTTTGACTACTTATCTTGCTGTGATCAGTGTTTTGTGCTTCTGGTGTGATCAGCTTTTCTGGGGTGTAGCATTTGCTATTGCTGCTGCCTTACAGTTCTTGTATGTTATATCAGTTATAGACAGGTATGAGCTTGAAAATCTTTATATTTGTTGAGTTGAAATTTACCTTAAAGAAGTCTTGGGTTTTTTCATAAACCTGTAAGGTGTTCTACGGAATTTATTGCGTTGGTATATATTTTAGGCATTCACATAAGTTTGTTTTATCAGTTTATGGTTTAATGTCTGTTCATTCACAGTTTACAACATTCTATATTTGTTGTTAACATGCCAATCTTTGAATTGCTACAAATAATTTAAAATTTGAGAAGTTCATTGGGGACCTCAGCAATTCCATGTATAATAAACTGCAGCTTAACATGCTATCTTCTTCTCTTTACATTAACATTTGGAGGTTTCATTCTATCTTATTATAAATTTAACTGTGATTTTCACCAATAGCAATATATATCATTGTCAGTCGTTGCTGTCATGAGACACCTTATAAGTCAATTCTAGAGTCTTACTGCTGGTAAAACTGTTATGAGCATAATCAATAAAATGATTCATGTAGTCTGATGTATATTTATAATACAGTTAGAATTGGATATATCAGGATTTAAATTACCAGTATCCTTTGAAGTCTTCTCTGACTACATGTTGTTCCCCTGTAGACTGCCATTTACCATGCTGGTGCTGCAAAAAGCAGTGAAGATGGTGTGGAGTCTTCCTGAAGTTATGCGAGTTGCATATGTGTTCATGCTAGTCATGCTTTTATGGATGGCAATATGGTCTTTTGGGGCAGCTGGTGTTGTGGCATCAAGCATGAATAATGGTGGACGCTGGTGGCTTCTTGTGGTGAGCTGGCAAGTTTTGCTCTTTATTCCATCTGTTGTTACTGCATTTCTCACTGCAGTAGAGTCGTGATAGGACATGCTTTATAATAACTACGGACAATAATTATGCCGCCATTTGTGTTGCAGGTTCTCTCTGTAAGTTTATTTTGGACAGGTGCAGTTCTCTGTAACACAGTGCATGTAATAGTGTCTGGGATGGTGTTTCTTGTTCTTATTCATGATGGTCGAGGATCACCATCAATGCCTCACAACCCATTGATGAATTCTTTACGGTATGCTGTGACAACATCTTTGGGCAGCATTTGCTATGGATCCCTCTTCACAGCTGCTATTCGGACTTTGAGGTGGGAGGTAAGGCTTTTCTTGGTGTGGTAAATCAATCTAAATTCAAATTGCGTGTTACTTTTATGTTCTTTTAACTTTAATTTTGAAAAATATATCTTAGATCAGGGGGATCCGATCAAAGATTGGCAACAACGAGTGTTTGCTTTGCTGTGTTGATTTTCTGTTCCATCTTGTGGAGACTCTTGTTAGGTTCTTTAACAAGTATGCATACGTCCAGGTATTTGTATAATTCTTTTTTCTAAGACTTTTCTCTTAAAAAAAATTCTGTTTCAGTAATCTCTCTTGTATATGACTTCTCAATAATAAACTGTTCCTAAGCTTGCTTTGATTGGAAATTTGTCTACTACATTCTTATTTTAAGGAATGGTAGAAAATTTACAAATATCAGGGACTTGAAACTCTTATCTTTGGTTTTGTTTGACCTCTTGTTGTAGAAGCAAGAGGTGAAAGTATTGATTCCCCCTCACGTCAATCTCAGAGGGAGAATATGTTTAATTTGCATTTAGTGTATAGGGGTAGGGTGGGTTTAAGGTGTGTGAAATTGAAAAAAAAAAAAAATCTTGTCTTTAATTTATTGCCTCAATTCATATGTTTTTAAGATATCATCTTTGTGTTGATTTATTGGGCATCATGGAGTAATTTAATATTTCTGTGCTTATCATATTTATTTCAGTTTGCATTTTCAGTTTTCTTCTTAAAAGACCAATGCTTGAAACTGGATGAAGTTTTTATAGCTAGCTGCTACTTCTCAATTATTTTCTTTAAAGTGCATTATCTTATTTGAAATTAGCACTTGATGAGTGGTTGAAATTATTTTTGGTTCTAGAACATCACATGATCAACTAATTAATGGTAAATTGAAATAAATGACAAATTCAAGTTTTATAGAATTGTATTAGTGAAATAATGCAGAATCAGAAATCTAAGGATTATTATTTATTTTAGGAAATTAATTTTATGGATTTAGGGCTATTACATGTTTGAAAGTTGGATTTGTTTTTCTTATTTAATTTAGATTAAGTTTCTTACCTTTTGGTCATATGCCACAGACCAGATTTGAAATGGTGACACGAGGATTTTCAGTCCTCTGCTCTACCAGCTGAGGAATCCCAACCATTCCCGACAGACCATCCTCATCTTTTTGTCTTATCTGTTCAGAGAACGGTGACAGGAATAACATAATACTTAAATTGTTTTTTCCAACGTTTTAATTTTTTTTTTCCTTCTCTGCTATGATTTCTATTTTTGTTCTTTCATCTCCATCTATTTGCTCCTCTCTTCCCTCTTCTTCTTTTCTCATTCAGTCTTACATAGTGAAAGGTCTTTAGTCCTAGATATTAATTTCAATCTTTGTACCTTCACCCACACCAAAAAATGAATAATTATGACAATAATAGAACAAACCAAACCCACTAATCCTGTTTTTAAGTGGTCTTTGGTCTCAAGATCTCTCATAGCACTACAACTGATCTTACTTGCTTAGTGAATTGGCATTCACATTCAATCATAAAATACTGTAAATCAAATTTAGCATACAGTATATTGCATTTAATCTTTGATTTTCATATAAAGAGTATTCTATTTGTATTGAAATGTCTTCTTGTGTTTCTATATCTTGTCATTATTTCTGTTTTGTTTTCAAAATCTTTTTGTTAATGTTCCCTCTCCAATTCAACTGAATTTGACACACTGAAAAGATACCGAATAAGAACCCTCAATTCTTTGATTAGATTGGAACATGTCACTAGAGGTTTTAAGTAATATGATTGGGATTGACTTTCCATGTATCATGTACTTTTAAATTTTAATTGTTTTCCGTAGTGTTCTATGTTACAACATTTATACTCTTTTTCCTTATTCTTTTGTAGAAACCCCTATTTCAAGGTTGACCGAAAAAAGGTGAATATCACCAGTATATTTGCTTTCACTGAGTTATGGAAAGATAGATTTTATATCTGCCTATCAAATGCAATCATTTTTCTTCGTTATATATATACTTTTATCTGCTGGATGCTGCAGTAGGGTTGATTATGTTGATTTCATGTAGCTTTAACTATAGGTATTGACTTTCTCTTGAATCTTTTTTTCTGCATTTCTAAAATACTACCATCTTTTTTCCATTACTTACTCCTAGATCTCTGTACTTCTTATAAGTGTTTGGTAAACTATTTGGACTATATAATGTATTTCTGGATCTCTAATCTTTGATAACATCTCCTCGCCTGCTGCTAGGTAAAATTTCCCACTAAAAGCACTCCTGTCTCTCCCATTGTTTGTCTTGTATCGCCACTATTAATTTTTTCCAGTTTTCTTATGTGATGATGATTATATGTTATTACAAGAGTACTTCAACCTCTTTTCTCTGCGTTTTATGGTGAGCTCCACCTATTGTGCTAGGGTGGTGGATGATGTATCAGCATCTTTTAATAAAGAATAATTTTTTGAAGTTCTGTGAGAGTTGATTTTAAGCTTCAAGTGTGTTATTTTCAAAGGAGTTCATTTAGCAACCGTCATGGTCAAACCTCTTGAAAATTTTATAACTATAGCATGGTTTGCAACGTATCTTTCCTGCAGATAGCTGTTTATGGAAAAGGTTTTAACCGGTCAGCAAGGGATGCCTGGGAGTTATTCCAGTCAACTGGGGTTGAAGCACTTGTTGCCTATGATTGTTCTGGTGCTGTGCTACTTATGGGCAGTGTATTAGGTGGACTTATTACTGGAACTTCTGCAGGGGTTTGGACATATATTAAATGGGAAGACAGAGTGATTATGGTTGGCTCCACTGCAATGCTGATGGGAATGATCCTAGTGAGTCTCCTACTTTATATCAACGCTTGAACAAATTATTTCTTGTTATTTTCTTTTTCTTAAGGTTTGACTAAAATGCAGTTGCACACTATCGGTTTAATTTCAGTGACCGCACATGTAGGAGAAGTTTCTGACAAATTTCGTCTAACTTCATAAGAGTATCTTAAAGTTTTTCATGAATTTTTTAAAAAAAAAAAAAAAAAAGGAAGAAACTTTAGATGAGGTCAATGATACTCATCCTTTGTCACATTAGAACGCTGCAATGTGAGGGCAGGCATGCTGCCATCATCAATATTATTTGTCTGATACATAGATGTACTTGGTTCAGGTGGGATTGGCAATGGTTGTGGTTGAAAGTGCTGTTACTTCCATATATATTTGTTATGCAGAAGACCCTCTGTTGATTCACAGGTGGGATGCCGAATTCTTTAATCAGATGTCTGAGACACTGCACCAGCGTCTTCAACATAGGAGTGCACGTGCCAGGGAAGTATTGACCCACAATCGGCTTGATGCCCATATACAAGAATCACTATCTATCTAAATTGTGCAAAAGAAATGTGTTTACAAATTGCAGGATGTACTTCCTTGTGCTTCAAATTATTCCTTCATGTGTATGAAAACTTTTGTATTGGGATTTGTAAGGGGTTCCTTTTTACTTAGAAATATAGAGAACTTTAGGAAACAGATTAATATTAGTTATAGGTCACACATATTTATGAGATCACTGCAAATAGGCATGTCCATGGGTCCATTAATTAGCCAATCCAACCAGACTTGTAAATGCATTTATAAACCAGTTTTATGTTGAACCTTACACCCACACACCTCCCCCCCACCAAAACGTTTGGTTGATCCCAGTCCTTGGTGAGTAGAAATATAGAGAACTTTAGGAAACAGATTGTATTAGTTATAGGTCACACGTATTTATGAGATCACTGCAAATAGGCATGTCCATGGGTCCATTAATTAGCCAATCCAACCAGACTTGTAAATGCATTTATAAACCAGTTTTATGTTGAACCTTAACACCCCCACACCACCCCACCCACCCCTCCCAACCAACCAAAACGTTTGGTTGATCTCAGTCCTTGGTGAGTGGTCCTGTGCTTGGTTCGCCAAACAGCCTGCACCTTGCACGGCGCGAATAATTACATTAATCTAAATACAAAAGTAATTCAGTCATTGAATTAAGGAATAATAACATTTTGGTCCCTCAACTTTAGCAAAATAACAAATGAAAAGGTTTGGGTTATTCAATTTTAACAATTTAATCATTTTCTCTCGTTTTTTGTTTTTTTAAAAGACAAGTTCTTAAGTTGGATGTATTAAATTGATTAATTCAATAATTTTAAAAAATATCCATTAACGTTGTAATTTAGAGTTAATTAATTGTTAATTTAGATTGAAAATCGGTTTTTTATTATATAATGAATATTTTATTTGCAGTTCAACCTTTGTAGAAATGCGGATGAAAGGGATCACGTCAACATCAAAAGCTTCATGTCAGAATTTCGTAATTTTTTAAACGCAGAGTACTATTTTTTCGGTTGACATAATTTTCTTTATAATAAAACTCCTTTCCTTAAATTTCATAGCTAATTTTTGTTCTACTTGTAAAATTTTAAATGTTTACATTTTGCAACATAGTTGTTCGTAATGATTTTTGATACTTAACTGAGTTCTGAAACATTTCCCTACTTCTTATTGAATTATTAAAAGTTGAAATTCATAGTATTAGTTGAAGTATCAAAGAATCTCTTTCATTCCGTGCATTATATTATTTATTATTGTGGTGTGTGCATATATTTGTGGTCGTGAGTGGTATTTTCAACTATTATTATTTCTCTATGGTATACTTATTAAATTAAAAATATAAAGAGCAAAATATATTATGGATTGTGATGGAATTGGAAAGTTTAGGACAAATTTATTATGTCACAAATTTAATTCGAAAGGTTTAATTAATAATAAAGGATCTCTAACTCTATTATGCCATAACCTTAAAGTATAATGTTACATAAATAAGGTTTTTTTTTTTAAAAAAAAATTCCTATTTGAATTTTATGGATTGAATGCACTCTAAATTTATTTGTCTGAACACTTTTTCAAGAACAAATTTTTGCACAATTTAACACAATTTTGTCTAGGTAAACAAGTTTAGGTGGAAATCATTAATTGATCAAGCAAATTTTTTGACATGACAATTAAAAGGTCATTGTAGATTGAGTAATTAATGTAATTTCTAATATACAATTATTATAAAATAAACTTATTAATTGTCAACTCAAGTTGGTGTGTTGTTAATATTTTTCCTTACTTATTTTTGACATTATTTAATTTTTACCAAACATATTTATTATGTATTGGTTTTTAAAATGTTAAATTAAAATAAAATAAGTCCCTACATATTTGACGAATCCGCATGTCTCTATGTTTTTTAGAAAGTTTTCCAAAATATCAGGATTTTAACAATGAACATCAATCTATAACAACACAAAACACGTTTTCTCATTTAAGGCCAACTTATTTAATGCTAAATACTTCAAATGATGAAAAAAAATAATAACTTGGGCAACCGGTTTTCTGACCCATTGTCCCACCACATTAATAAAAGGTTAATAATATGTACATCTCTTATGCTTGAAAATAATAAAGAAACAAAGTTTGTATTTTGATTATTTTTCAAGTCCAATGTTTATTGTATTAAATTGTTTATTACATGTTTTAATTTTAACGTTATTAACAGTAACTTTTTTATTAATTTCAAATTTTTGTATTGGTTGTTTCGAAGTTCATGTTACAATTTCAAGTTTTACATGTTATATTTTAGGTCTAGCATTGACCATGTCTGAGTTTTTTTATTGGTTTAAAATTTTGGTGTTAGATGTTTCCAAATTTATATTACGGTTTCAAGTTTTACGTACTGTGTTTCTATGTCCATTTTAATACATTTCAAGTCTAGCATTAATCATATATTTTATCAAGTTTTAATTATATGTTCTAAATTTAACGTATACGCAGGACTGTTTCATTTACATTGAATTTTGTACATGTTGGCTATTATTTATTATAAAATTTATGTCATAGCTTTAAGTTTTTGTACTTTGTTCAAGTTCATTTTAATATGCCTGAAATATACTGTTGAATGGATTCATTAGTTGTTTGGAAATTTATGTTACAATTTCAGGTTTCACATATTGCATATCAAACCTTCAGCATTGATCACTATTATGTTCTGTTTTCTTTCAGTTTGCGTTTCCAAAATTGAAAACATGCAATTTATATATAAACCCACCCACCGCTTTAAATATTATTATTTTCATTTGACACCTAATTAGCTTGGGTGTCTTAATGTATATGTATGCATAACTGATAGGCAGATATATGTATATATATATATATATATATATATGAAAATAATATAGATAATGTATATATGTTTGATGAGTCAAGGATCTCATGAAGACTTAAAAAGCCGTTTATATTATTCATGAATTTTATTACGTGACGTTTATGAAAAGATTATAAGATAAGATTTGATCCAAATCTTATATATAAATTTATGTAATTATAATCTATTATTGATGCAAGATTCTTTATAGATTTACTAAAATCTTTATATTTTAAACAATAGTTATACCGTTATCCACTATATATATATATATATAAAAGAATAAATTAATAAAAAGGTAATTAACTTACTCTTTGTACCTAAGTTAATAATATTAAAAAAAACAATCAACTTGTCATTAGTATCTATCCTTTATTATATGTTTTAGGATTAAAGAAGTTAAAAATAATAATATTTGTGATCTTTAATTGTATATATGTTATTTTTTATAATTTATTAATAAATTTAATTTTTTTAATAGATGTGACAATTATACTACACTTTAAATAATTAAGCATATATAGTATGAGATTTATCCTCACATTGGAGGAATATTTTTAATAATTATTGTGGAATACCCACAAATGGTGAGAAACCTTATTATTGACAAGGTTTCAACATATTCTTCCAGGGTAGGGAATATGTGCTTCTACCATCCGACCTTAAATTTTAAATTTGTGACAAAAATAAAAATACAATAGTTTATATTTATCATATTTTAAGAGGAAAAGTACAACTTGCCTAAAAAATTCTTCCACTTTCGTGTAATTCACCATATTTAAAAAATATAATTTTTCATAAGATCTCTTGAATTAAAAAATTATTTATTTGACTCTTATTTGGGGTCTGGCAGTATTAATGAGCAATTCAAAAATACTAATTGACATGTTTGATAATTTTAAAAAAATATTTACTTAAATGAAATTAATATTTGGTGATTTTTGAATTAGCACTTATATTAAAGTATATTTTTATTAAAATTAGTACTTAAAGTATTTAAGCATATAGCACTGAAATTTTAATAAATATATTATGATTCCAAAATATTCTTAATAAACTTTGAAAATTCCAATCAAATTTAATGAAAATTGTATGATTTTCAACAATACTCCAATTAAATAAAAATATTATTAGATTCAAAGTTCTTTTTACAACAAATTTATTTACTTGATTTTTTAATAGTAATCACGGCAATAAATAGTAATTAATGTTTTAGTATTTATTCCCAACATTAACGCCGCAAATTGTATGATTTTCTAATAGTAATAAATTTATTTACTTAAAGTATTTAAGCAGATAGCACTAATTTTTTAAAATATAATAAAATAAAAAAGTGTTAAAGAGGATAAACGGTTTTTTTTTGGAGAACTTCCCAACATTAACTAGCCCTTAATGTTGGTGATGTGTTTAACACTTGTAAACTTTAACTAATCCTTAATATTGGTGATGTGTTCGGAGTAGGTATCATTGAAAACTCTAGAGACCGGTTTGATATGATATTTAATTTTAAAATATAACTAATAAAAAAATATTAATACTTATTTAGAGTATTTTTTTTTTTTATTTAAATCAACATATTGAGAGGTAAACGAATAATTTTTTATATTATTTAAAAAATTAAAATATGATTTAATATACACTTTAAGAGACAGAAATCTTTTTTCCCCTTTCCCGACTCCCCACTCGGTGTACTGGGTTTCCATTTTTTTTCAAAAAAAAGTTGTTTGATTGTAAAAAACAGGTAGGAATTATAAATGTGAAGTTGCATTGCAGGAGACAGAATACGCGGAGGACATTAAGATTAAGCAAAGCCAAAGCAAGAAAGAGAGGGAGAGAGAGAAGAAATCTGAAACTGGCCTTGAAAACGCGCGGCGTTCAAAAATAATAAAAATGAGTATGACATCATCACATTGTCGAGAAAAGACAGAATTAATATACCAATCTTATATAAACATCAGAGCTGTTTCTGACACGTCATCAACACCGCAGTTTCAGCGGTACGATTGCCGTATAAGATTCGTCATAACATCAATTTTATTATTTTTATTTATTTTATTTTATTTTATTTTTGGTGTTTGTTGGGGATGACGGGTAAATAATAAATAATTAGAAATAAATGAATATAATAATAATAATAATAATAATAATAATAATAATAATAATACAAAACAGTCTTCTTTTCTGTTGTCTACTCTTCTTCTCTGGATTCTGGATTCTGGATTCTGGATTCTGGATTCTGCTTTCTCTGCTGGGCCTGCAACAACTGCTTCCACTGCGCTGGGGTATGTGCCTTGCCTTTTAACCTAGCTTCCATTTATATACAAGAGGTTCCTTTCAAGCAAGCCCCTTATTTAATTCTTTTTGGCTTTAATTCTTTCCTTCGTTATTTATTTTAAATATATTAATTTTAATTTTGATTTCAAAGGACACCTCATCTCATCACCATCACATCATCATTGTCATCTTCATGATCATGTTCAGACGCTTTCCCCATACGTGTACAGTACACAATTCTTCATAGAGAAAGGGTATCGAAACCTGATAAGCCCTCCTCCTCATTAAATCCGGGTAGAGATTCCGGAGAAACAAACAAAAGTATCAACTCACATAGCTGAGCTGATAAGTCTGAATTCTCTGAGACACAGAGATAAAATAAAATTTTTTTAATTTTTTTACACAATAAAGAAAAAAAAAAAAAAGAAAAGAAAAAGAAGGAAAAACTCAAAATGAAGAGAATCAAGTTACACAGGGTGGTGACAGAATTATAAAGAAAGAAGAAGAGAAATGAAATGGCCCCTTTGGCTTTGGCTTTGGCTTTTTGGCTTTGGCTACGTGCTCAATGTTCCTTCCCACACCTCCGCAAGGAGCGTGCGTAAAATGATATTAACGGACACGTGAAAATGAAAATGATATTTCTTTCCCGATGTTTGTGCAATTAATATATTTACCAATATTTTGATAATTAATTATTTTCTTTTATCATAATAAACAATACCACTTAGTCAGTATTAATAACGTAAATTTAAGCAACATTTCAAACAAAAATTTAAAATTTTGGATGCATGTAATCTTACGTGTGATTAAGTAATCAGGTACTTAATCTTAATCAGTTAGTTAAAAATTAAATAATGTTAAAATCATGCCTTCATAATTAATTTAAATTATATTGAAGAGTACAAGTTCTAATTAACAGTTAAAGATTAAAATTTAAATTCAGGTCATATTATATTAAAGACTAAAATATTAGAAATCACTTACTTAAAAGAGTATGAAATCACTTTTCTCAAATTTAAGAAAGTAACTTTACAAATATGAATTTTTTATATAAGTTTTATAACTCAATTCTAATTTTAGTTGAATCGAAATATACCATCAATACAATTAATGAGAATAAAAATGAGAGTTAGAAGATAATCATTCACTAATATTAACATTAATTGTATTAAATAATTTGTATAAAGTATCTATATTGTTAGCACTATCCATTTTAAAAAAAAAAAGGCTTTGAGTCTGTTATGTAAATTTCTTGCAAATAAATTAAAAAAGAGATAAAAATTATCTCATATAAACATAAAATCTGAAAAAAATTAAGGTTTTAAATTGGGATAATAATTATATAAAAATTATTAACAAAATAAGTAAACCTTTTATATATCGGCAATTTCTTTGTAGCAAATTGTTAGTACAAATTTTTAAAAAATACCGAACATTCGCAAGGAAAGGTTTCTAGTCATTAAGCATCTCTTTTTTCTTTGGATGTACTAACGTGCAATTTAGTCAATTTAGTTAAGGTTTCTAATCATTAATTTTTATATATTTTTTTATATATCAACACTACAATATATTAGTGGTGGAGCAAAAATTTAACTTGAATGGGCTAATTATGTGACTAATAAAATATAAAAAGTTCAGTAAAAAATAATTATAATATTAAAAGTTTAGTAAAAACATAATTATAATATCCATATTCGTTATGCTTGAAAAATTTTACACTTGGTTATCTGATATAAATTTTGTAACTTTGTGAAGCATATTAATATGAAAAAATAATGTAAATCTTAATATTTATTAATAAATTATTTTCTTATTTATTAAACAAATAAGTAAATGTAATATATATTATAAAATATGAGACTAGTTTAATAATATAAATGTTAGTAGATAACTTAGGTTTTAATTGTATTTTGTACAATTAGGAATTAAAAAAAAAAGAACTACAAATTTAGTCATGTTTAAACAAAATTAGTGAAATTGTGTAAAAAAAAAAAAAAAGCTGTGTAATGTGTAAAAGTATACAAATTTTGAAGGAAATAATTTTTTTAATGGAGGCTTAAATGAAATTTCGTAATTTATTAAACACTCAATCAAAATTTTTACACTAAATTTTGATAAATATATGTCACGTGACATTCTAAAAGTAAACCAATTATATAAAAAAATTTAAACAAGGAAAATATAATATTTAAATATATATATATTATATGTGTTTTTAGGATAAATAATAGATAGTCATATATTTTTATACATATATTTAGATCATATTTATAAATTGTTAGATTTATATATTTTACCAATTGAAATTAAATTATTTCTAACTTTTTACCATACACCTCTTTTTCTTCTTTTCTCTAGACCCTTCTCATTCTTTTTCTGTAACCTGACATCAATATTTATTTTCCTCCTCGCTGAAAATGAAAATGTATTTCATCTCTGATAGGATTTTTTTTTCTCTCTATTTTTTATTTTTTTCAATAATAATAGCAAATTTTTACTTAAATTTAGATTTATAATAGTATACTTCTATATGATAAATTATATTCATTTTATGATAATTTATTTTCACCAAAGTCTAAATCTGTGGTGATTTTATGTTTTTTTATCTGTTTATAAGGTTATAATAATGTTATCCCTTAAATCTACAAAATTAATGAGTTATAGTGACAAATTTGGTGAATTTATATTTTAGATTTATGAACTTCTCTAGAAGACTAGAGCTGTAAAAAATGATTCAGAAAAATTGCAACTTAAAATATTTTTTTTGTAATTTAAAATATCTCATCTTATTAATATATTAAAAAAATATCAACTACAAAGGTGTTATTTTATTTTCTCCTTATTCTTTATAAGTTTAAGATCTGACTGGTTGTTAATTGTAATTAATCTGTATATATATGTGTTGATATGCGTGTAAATCTATAAATTATATTACTTTCTTATATAAAATGAAAGTTTATGCTGTGTTTATTTAAAAATAATAATTGAAATTAAATTTATTATAAATAATTAATTTATAATATATATATGTTAAGTTTAAATTTAATAGAAGAAAGTGTACGAATTAAACTGTCTATAAAATATATATATATATATATGTTACACGACATTCTAAATGTAAACCAATTATATAAAAAAAATTTAAACAAAGTAAATATAATATTTTAATATATATATAATATATATATATATATTATATGTATTTTTAGGAATAGATAGATACTTACACGTTTTTATACATATATTTAGACCATATTTATAAATTGTTGGATTTATTTATTTTAACAATTGAGATGAAATTACTTCTAACTTTTTATCATACACCTCTTTTTCTTCTTTTCTTTGGACCCTTCTCCTTCCTTTCCTCTTCTAAAACCTGACATCAACATTTCTTCTTCTCGTCATCGAAGCTGGAAATCTATTCCATCTCCAGTGGGATTTCTTTTTTTTTTTTTGTTTCTTTCTGTTTTTTATTTCTTTTTCAGTAATAATAGCAGATTTCCATCTAAATTTAAATTTATGATAACATATTTTCATCTGCTAAATTATATTCATTTTATGATGATTTATTTCCACCAAAGTTTAGATCTGCGGTGATTGTGTGTTTTTTTATCTATTTATAAAATTGTAATATTATTCTTCCTTAAATCTGTAAAATTAATGAGTTATAGTGATAAATTTGACGAATTTATATTTTAGATTTACGAGTTTCTCTAGAAGACTAGAGTTATAAAAAATATTTAAGAAAAGTTATAGTTTAAAATATTTTTTCTCTGATTTAAAATATTTCATTTTATTATTATACTTAAAAAACACCCACTGGAAAGTGTTATTTCATTTTTTCCTTATTTTTTAAAAGTTTTAAGATCGATTGGTTGTTAGTTGTAATTAATCTCTATAGTATATGTGTTGATATGGGTGTAAATTTATAAATTATACTACTTTCTTGTATGAAATAAAAATTTATGCTGTGTTTATTTAAAAAAAATAATTGAGATTAAATTTATTACAAAAATAATTAATGTATTATATATATATATATATGATAAATTTAATTTTAATAGAAGAAAGTGTACGAATTAAACTGTCTATAAATATATATATAGAGAGAGAGAGAGAGAGAGAGAGAGAGAGAGAGAAACACATGTATGATGTTTGTATGTAGCGAAAAGATTAGAGCCATCGTGATTAACATTGTTTGTTATTCAGATAGATAGATAAAGAGAGTGAAACAAACGCTCTATAGAAGGAGTTGAGCAGAGCAGAATATTGAAGTGTGTGGGAAGTAGTATTGGGAAACTAAAATCCCAAGTCAGAACGCAATAATAAAAAGCCTGATGTTTTTTTTCCTTTCTTTCTCTTTTAATATCATATAAATAAACAAAAAGCAGCCGTACTGATCCGCTATCTTCTTCAATAAAGATACATCAAGATTTTCTTCACTGGCGTCCGTTTCCTTCTTCTCATAACAATTCCTTTCTCATCAACTTTCCTTTGCTCTCTCAAAACACAACACAGTACGAGAAGAAACACTTAACGCAGCAGCAAAAGACCGGGCGAACTAGCTTAGTTATGCAGAGCTTCAAGCCAGCTCCTACCAACCCTGAAATATTCTGCCACTCTTCGTTCTTTCTTCGGTATCGTTTCTTCTTTCAGCCACCCTTTTTTTTATTTGTTTTTTTTGGCTTTTGTTTTGTCGTTGAAGTTTTAGTTGGGTTGATGAGAAGGTGTGCATGGCTTTGAAGATAAGGTGGCAATAAGTTTTATATATTGTAAAGCTTCCCGCTTTGAGCTTGCTCCTATTGTCTCATCTTTTTGTTTGTTGAGTGAAAAACAGAGGAATAGATGAAAGCAGCCGTAACCAGACGCGTTTTGCGGATCTTGGCGAGCTTGAACAACCTTTTCACAACGATGCTGTTGATTTAAGCCCAAGTATTCTCTCTTTGCACACCCTCTCTCTCTCTCTCTCTCTCTCTCTCTCTCTCTCTCTCTCTCTCTCTTCAAAATCACATGTAATATAATCACTTAATATAATATACTCTGTTTATCTCTATTACAACTTTCAGCATGTTTAACTTTTTTTTTAAAAATTTTTTTTTGCTTGTAGGCTCTATGTTCAGTTTAAAATCCAACAACGTCACTGTTGTTTCAAATAACTTGCAGTATAATACCTTAAGCACGGTACATATCCACCTGCATAACGTAGAGTTCCATGTCTTTTTGATTTCCTTTTTGTTTGTGATTGAATGATGCTATATCTACATGGTGTTTGTTTCTGCATAGAGCATTGGTTGTTCTGCGGAGATAGTTGCTACAACAGGGCCTGGAGGGTGTTTGGATACAGGGCAATTCATGTACCAGAAGGGGACAACGATTGGTTCCTCGTTGGGAAACGGGCATATTGAGAACTGGGGTGAGTCAGGCATGGCTGATAACAGCCAGCAGACTGACACTTCTACAGATGTTGACACTGATGATAAAAACCAGGTTGCTTGTCTCTTTCTTGATTTTATTCTTTGTATATGTTTGTTTTCTGTAAAATGCTCTGTTTCTTTTATCTGTACATATTGTGGAAATGGGAATCTTTAGGCTTAATGGTGGGTCATCTGGTAATTGAGAATCAACTGTGAATTATGCATTTCAGTAACATCATACTTTTGTTTTCAACTTTTTGTAGATGTTGTAGAATAATCTGATTTTTGTTGGCTGATTTCGTTTACTTGATAATCATGGGGCCTATGTCTGATATGGAGTATCAATACTCTTTGCTACCCTCCTATTTCGCGCATTAAAGTGATCTTAAAATTTATGTTGATGGTATGCTACCTTATTTAAACTATAAGAAATGTGGCAAGGCATATTATTTGATTAATGCAGCTGAGCTAGTATATCACTAGTCTCCTTTAATCAGCTTAACATATGAAATGTAGACAGTGATATATGCTAGTTAATTTATCTGTGGCAAACCAGTCTTATTAATAATCTCTTTTTATAAGCTAGTCTTTCTGGGATTTGAATAAATTATGAGTTGTTGATGGCATTGTAGATTCATGGAGTTAAGCGCAGAGCACCTGCAGTCCTGGATTCCATGGATCAATCCAAGCCAAAAACTGGCGACCAAAAGGTTGTTCACATGATTGTTTCTCAGTAAGTTTAGCGAAAATATCTGTTTTTCGGATGACATACAATTCTAAGGTCTTGTGTTACTATACTGCAGGCACTTCGTAGGTTGGCTCAGAATCGAGAAGCTGCAAGAAAGAGTCGACTGAGGAAGAAAGTAATGTTGTTTCTGTTAGTTACAAGCTCTTGTCACATGGATAATGCCACTCTTTTATTCTGTTATCTTGATTTTCCAAATTATATGATTTTCTGGTATTGTTTCTTAGTTGGCAATTATTATTGTAACGGCATGATCATACATAGCTGAATAGGTTTGAATAACATCTGCAGCAGTTGATGGTTCCTTGTACCATAGGTATTTTTGAAACATATGCATGGGTGCTTATCAGATGGTTTTAGCCATCACCATACTATGTGTTAGCTTTTTGGTTGTGACTTTTAATATTCTGGGTTATGGATAGGTTAGCCTTACAGTGTTTATGTCCTTGGTAACATGACAATTGTGAATATGTTGAGCTTGTAGGATGAAATTTTATCATTATGATATTATCTAGTGCTTGCTGCACGTCTCATGCAAATTTTCTCCTTGAATATACGAGGCGTTGTTACTTGTTATGGTGGGATGCCGTTTTCTCGTCTGTGAAGTCAGTCTTTGCCAAACCTTCTGTTATACCTCGTCTTTGGCTGATGGATAATCTATGTTACTTCTAAACTAAGCTACTATTGGTTCTTGCTAGTTGGTCCTCTTCTACAGTCAATTTAGGATGCTATATTCTTGGATGGCTGATTACTTTGCCTATTAGGAAGTGTAAGTTAATGTCTTAAGATGGATATGGCTAAGTCAATTTGCAGTCCAGTGCAGAAAAAGGGAAATAAAATGTTGCTGCCAATTGATTTATTATGGCTTAAAGAATTGCCTGCTTTACTGGGTTCTTTTCTGACTCGGTGTTACTACATTAGTTTTAGGCTTTCAATTATTCATCTCTTGGTTGTTTATTGATCAATTTTGGGTTCATTTATAGGTTGCTAGTTAGTGTGCATCTGAATTAGCATTATTATCTGTGTCCTTTGTGTGTTTGTATTGTGACGTCTTAAGTTAATAAATGAGGTATACTTGGATCATTTATAGGTTTTGGTTTTGGATAGGCATATGTCCAGCAGCTAGAGAACAGTCGTCTCAGGCTTGCACAGTTGGAGCAGGAGCTTCAAAGAGCACGCCAGCAGGTACATAAATTCTTTTAGACCATGAATTTGATTTTCAGTTTCTCCTTTTCCACCTTTTCGTGGACTCAAAAAGTAGTTGAATTCTCTTCCAAGGCAGCTAGAATCCTTCTTATCCCTAGTTTCATATTTGGATGCATGCAGGGTATCTTTATTGCTACTGGAGTTTCAGGTGATCATGGCCATTCAGTTGCTGGAAATGGTAGGGACTCTGACATTGTTGAAAGGATATTTATTTATACAATGAAAGCAAACCTGTGAAAGTTATTTTATTTTATTCTGTCTTTTCTGTCAAACTTCAAAGGTGTGAGGAAATTTATTAAATAACAATAAAACTGGGAAATCTTGTCAGGAGGGGACATAAATGAGCCTTACTACTTGAAATAACTAATATTACATGCATAGATTCTAGAAGAAAAATGAAGGAAATGATGCAATGGATACAGCAGGTTTGTTGAACGAAACTAACTGGTGGAACAAACCTCAACTCTATGAAAACACTATTAAATTATGAAGAATAAAGACCAAAATGCAGGATTTGTGATTTAGATGGGTACGTCAGAGCAATTTGGATACATATTGCTTAAGGACGAACAAGTCCTACTTTGGAACAAGAAGGTGGTGAGGAGTTTATTTGCTTTATGACCTTTATCATGTCTTGTTCAAATGATATGCACCTGGAAAAGGTCTGATATGTGAGCAAGGACTCCAGAGCACAGGAAGATGTTTGCTTCAGCTATTCTTGATAGTGACTGCTATTGGATTGACTGGAAGCTGTTTCCAATAGATAAAATTTTGAAAAGTGGAAAAGCAGAGAAGTAGATTGGCAAAGCAAGATGAATGGATTTGATGCCATTTTTCTGGGATTAATGTCTGATATTGGTGTATACAAGTATGCAGATCAACTGTGTATGGTAGGATTAATATGGTAGAGAATGAAGAATGGCTCATAAAGCATTCTTATTGGTAGGTATGTTTTCTGTTGATCGTTGGTCAAATGTAGAATGGATTGTCTGTTTGCTGTGAGCCTATAGTTGTCAGTTTTAGAAAATATGGTCGTTTCTTGTGATCATCAAATTATTTGTTTGTTGACTCATCTGTATCAATGGGATTAAGCTTCTATTATTCATGTCCTCTTTATGTTAGTTGGCTTTTAGTGGGCTGGAGAATGGTACCTTACAATAACTAGAAACTCATTATGCATAAAATATTTAAAAAATATTTTCTATTTAAAAATATTTTTCTTATGTTGTTGTGGCTTGCTTCAGGGGCATTGGCATTTGACATGGACTATGCGCGCTGGCTCGATGAACACCAGAGGCTGATCAGTGACCTAAGATCAGCTGTAAACTCTAATGTGGGTGATAATGAATTGCGCCATCTTGTTGATGGTGTAATGGGACATTATGATGAAGTCTTCCAACTAAAAAGCATTGGCACAAAGGCAGACGTATTTCACATGCTTTCTGGCATGTGGAAAACACCTGCTGAGAGGTGTTTCATGTGGCTGGGTGGATTTCGTTCATCAGAAATTCTCAAGGTTATTAACTGTTGACATTTTGACCTTTATCTACATTTATATATTTATTTATTTATTTATATTTGTATTTAGGTGATCACCTCATCTTTTTATCACTTTTGGAATTTCAGATACTTGGGAACCATCTTGAACCCTTGACAGATCAACAGTTAATGGGCATTTGTAATCTACAACAGTCATCACAACAGGCTGAAGATGCCTTATCCCAAGGAATGGAAGCTTTACAACAGTCACTTGTAGACACACTTTCGTCATCTTCTCTTGGCCCTGCTGGTTCTGGGAATGTTGCTGACTACATGGGCCAAATGGCAATTGCAATGGGTAAACTTGCCACGCTAGAGAATTTTCTGCACCAGGTAAACTCATGTCTAGTATAATTAACATGATGATTCAATTACAACTAGAGTTTTATCTCCAACAAAATAAATAAATAAATAAAAATAACTAGCACTTTATGTTTCAGGCTGACCTTCTGAGGCGGCAAACGCTCCAACAAATGCATCGAATTTTAACCACTCGACAAGCTGCCCGTGCCCTCCTAGTTATAAATGATTACACTTCTCGCCTTCGTGCTCTCAGCTCTTTATGGTTAGCTCGCCCTAGAGACTAATGCCATCACTTTACAGGAAACTTTCCTCTGGATTTCGTCAATGCCTTAATGCAAACCTTTGGCTGTTTCGCGTATATTTGGAAACCATTGAAAGTGTTGGGACATTGAGGGAAAGCGTCATGTTAATTGCTCTTAGATAGGCTCGGATTTGTTGTTGTTTTTGTATTTATAAACAGTCTTGGGAAAGATTCTACATCATCATTTACAGGATGTTAGTCTAGTGAGGAACCCTGTATGCCACGTAGTCAAAGTGGATAACAGGGTAGTTACTGTTTCATGTAAGCAAAAATCCAGTGTATCCTGATTGTCAACTTAGATAATCCCCCACTAATCTTGTCAGATGTGCTGATGCTACAAAGTAATGGATACATATTAGAGATTATTGACAAGTACATTGTTCCATGTGTATATTATGTTTTGCAAATTGGATTATCTACGAATATCAGATTGTGCAATTGTGGACTTGATACAATTTCTGTCTGTCAATATACAAGTAATCCACCAGTGAAAGTGAATAAATCTCTTTGAAAATTAAGTGCAGCTACACGTTTTAGGGCCCCTCGTCGGCAGGAAGTAGAGATTATCTGTAAACCAAAACTAAGGGGCAGTGAATATTCATATCTGGTTCCCTACTTGCAAGAATGTTTTCGTCCTCCGGTTTCTTGTTCTACCTGAAAAAATATCAGAAAGACGGTTAAGCGTTGAAAACATATTACCTTAAAATAATAATCTTCTCCAAAGAATAAATAAAGTACTCACCAGGCTTATATCTTCTGGATTTTACAATATGGGGAATGAACACACCGGTTCCATTTCCATTTCTCCACAAATTCACAAGCCAAGTGGGTACTGAATTAGTATTCTCACATTCCCACCAACTGAAATAGCTTCCAGGTTGCAATGCAGAAGACAAGCTCGTTAAACCATGCATGCTGCTGCCGCTACTGCTCTTGGTAGCGTTAAGATTACCGGGGTTTGAACGTTTCCTTTCAACAAAATCAAAATCTTCATCTTCGTCAGCAGTCAAAAGAAGAATCTGCCTTCTAAGCTCTGCATAAAAGACGTCATCTTCTTCATATTGATCATCTCTGTTGAGCTTCATATTGGATTGAAAGCTGTAACGAACTGGAGACTTAAGTGAGTAATACATGGAAAATGGCTTAGGATTTATAAAGGGGAATCATATTAGTGATAGGAAACAAAGTTCTTTGATTGTGGTCAGAATTAATTTCTGGTTCAGAGCAAATGTCTCCAATTGGAAACAAGTCAGATAGAAATGTCCCTGTTTTTGTACGTTAGTTCATGTCTCTTTCTTAATTGCCTAATTTATATTAAATTACGCACTAAGACCGCTTTATTGAACCAAGTGGTGCGAATTTAACAATTTGAGTTACATTCGGCCACCATTCTTATAGAGTTAAGCAATTTTCTTCTACTTAATTATTATTATTATTTTGGCATTAAGTAAATAACAATCAATAGTCTTCGAATTAAGTGAAGAAAATTTTAAACGGATAAACATCAACTTGAAAGCATAAGCAAGGTGGTTGACCACCATCACCCAAACGACAGCGTTTAGACGTTAAAATAAAACCAATATATTTAAGGGTCAAAATAACAGACCACTTAATTTTTTTGTTGTTTTTTTTTTTAAATTTTCAATGATTATCACTCACCGGAAAAATTAGCCTTTGAAAACTTATCATAGCTAATATTTGTTGTCAACACTGACGTGTAATAATGCTAAAATTACAAATTTTATTATAAATTATAAAATACTAATTAATATAGTATAATATTATTGGTTGTCACGTTATTCACACTGTTTATTTTTAATAATTATATTAATTTTTATATTTTTATTAAATACTACTATTATATTATAAAAAAAACTTTTGTTAATAATATCATATATTAAAAAATGAGTAGACAAAAGGCAACAACCATGGTAGTGGAATCTATTTTGAATGCATTATTAGATATAGTGTTTGTTTATCGGATTTTCTCTGTTAGTTCTAATGTAATTTAGAATAATAGTCTATCTTGTTATTTGTTTAAGTCAACGATGAAGAATAAGATTCCAAAAATAGGTTTAAGGTACGTTGACACGTGTAGACTTCAAAATAAGTATAATTATATATTCAACGTAGATAAGTGGGAGATATTGGTAATATTGATTATCGCCAATAAGAATTATTTGTCCGATCCAATTGGATGATATATGTTGACATATTGGTGTATTTATTCGATTAACCCAATGAGATACCGACTGTCAACACTTATCATCATAATAATTGAGAAAGTAAATAATAAATATTAACTATAAAATAAAAGAAGTGTTTAGTAAATATGTTAATTATTATATTTTTTAAATTAATTAAAAACGCAACATCCCCAAATCGAATCGTAGTTGAAAATTTGTCTAGCCTCCATTGACAAGAACATGCTTGAGTTTTGATTAGGATGAGTATCCGAAGAATTTCTTAATCACAAATATCAGTCATATATAATCTTAAGTAATAACGTTATATAATGTTATATCCTTGATTTTTTGTGTGTAATTTATTAAAAACAACAGGCTGAGTTTTATTACAGTTGGTAGGGGATGAACATATAAGCAAGTACGCAGGTATATTAGTAAGAGAGTATTTCATTCAACCCACAATCGTGTAATTACAACTTCAATAATAAACACCATGAATCATCATAAAACAAATACATTACTTCATATATATAAATATTCACAATTCAAAACTTGAGGCATACATACATATAATTAATGAGCAAAAATAATTACAAAGAGGTGAAAGAGGATATATAATAAATTCATATGCTGCAGCTAATGAGCCATCCCTGGTGCAACAATTGGGGGTTTAAGTCCCTCACGATTCCACTTCTCGACGTTGCCTTTCCAACCTTTCAAAAATTCCAACACCGTGCATATATAATTAGTCAAGATCATGCGCATAATTAAATTATTGCATGATTTATGACTGCCAAAAAATATAGGTTTGACTTTTAATTTTATTACCTATGGAGGGATCGACGCCCCGATTCTTGAGTTCTCGATACTCTTGAGTAAGGGCGCAAACGCGGCCGCAGCAGTGAACCAGATAATCGGAGCAGGGAGCTTCTGGTAATGAATAGTGTCTGCGCAATTTGTTTCGATAGGTGCCACCATAAAGCCAAACGCAACAAATACCGCTCATTGCATAGTACACTAGACTCTGAATTTTACATGCTACATATGCAACAATTCAAGTAATATCCTCAGTTTTGAGTAGCTAGCACTTTAACATTCCTCAAATTAAGAGCATAAGAAACCCTATATAAGTAAGAACTTACATAAATTTCCTCCGTCAATAACCTCAGCTATCCGGCCGAAGGTGATACATGGACAGACACAGGTGAAGCAACCTTCAAAAGTGAGGCAAATTTAGAACGTTAATAGAATCTCCAAAGAAATTTAGATAAGGATTGTGAGAAGTCAAGCTTAATTAAAGTTTGAGGGATCATTGCAACAGTCACAGAAGCCAGTGGACCACTGCCCTTCAGCTGGTGGCTGCTTTACAGACGACGGAGTGGCTGCTTCAGGTTTGTTGGGATACATTATTGCTTCTGCTTGTTATAGAAGCAGTATTTGCGTAATTAATCAAGAAGAAATTGAGATTTTCTGGGTGCTTGTTACTCATGCTTGATGTTCATATATTTATATATAGAACGCTGGTTTTGGCTTAGGTACGACGTCTGATTTGGCACAGGAAGTTCATTATTCATTGGGATATAATTGACCAAATGTGCATCGAATTTTCTAGTTATCCTGTTTTGTTACTCCAACGTTATTTGACTCAAAGTTTCATTAGAAAACTATGGCATATATATAATTTCTAGGATGTTGGGTTTATTATTAAAATTAAAAGTGGTTGGAAATTGCTAGGAAAATTATTGTGTGTTCAAAGTCAGCTGGATTAGACGCAAAACTATGAAGCATTTGGTTGAATCCCGAAAATGATTAAATAGTAGTACAGTTAATCATGATACGTGTTAATTTTGGCTATTATATTAAACAAGAAAAATCATAATGAGTCAACTCTTTGAATGAGGTTTGAGTAATTTTCCCCTTAAAAAAGGTTGGTTTAATGGATATACAAAATGGAAAAAATTCAGAGACGATTATTCCAGATAGAGTTAACGTATATGCACACATATTCTACATTAACCCCATATTCTCAAAAGTATTACGTATATGCACACATAAGTAGAATCCCGTATACATATAACAAAACCATTACAAAGAGGAAATCCATACGAACAATAAACAATAGAATAAGATTTGAAATCAAACAATTTTTCAAACTAAGATATTGTAAACATGCAATTAAATAATTGTTGCTGTTTTTTGTAGATAACAGCACCAAAACAGCAGCATAATTGCCGCTGTTTCTAGGCTGTTTTCTGAAAAAAAAAAGGAATAAAACTAGCAGCAAGATATGCCGCTGTTTTTGGCACAAAACAGCACCCATACAACAGCGTAATTGTTGTTGTTCTGGGCTGTTTTGTGCACAAAACAACATTAAAACTAACAGCTAGATATGCTGCTGTCTTCCGCATAATGCAACACCCAAACAGCAACATAAGTACTTCTCTTTGTGTGCTGTTCTTTGTATATTTAAAACAGAATTAAAACCAGCAACAAGATATGCTGCTGTTTTGTGCGTAAAATAGCACCCAAATTGCTGCTGTTTCTCTATAGTTTTGTGCATAAAGCAGCACCAAAACCAATAGAAAATATGTTGTGCATTCTATTTTACTAATTAGAATCGTCACTCAATTCTAAAGCTTCTAAAAAGCTTAAAACCCGTTGCTCTCTCTCTTTTGGTTAAAATACAACCAAAATTATATTCAATTATTTTTTTTTATGTAAATTAGATATATTATCTATATAAAATAATTCAAGTCCTAGGGATCAGTTGCTTCAAGGAAGAGTATAGAAAAGAATTATGTTTTTGTCCAAACTTGGCCTTTAGCATCAAATACTCTCTATTGTAAACCCACCTTCCACATTGATACGTCTTAATTACAGCAAGTGCTTTCTATACATATTTAGAAAAGGACGATTTTAGTAATCCTTTGAACATTAACTAGGAAATATACAATCTTCATATCAAAAGTTTACTACAAAATATTATTTGAAATGCCACTGCAAAGTCTACGTATAAGCACATAAATAAACACACTTTTTTGTTTAGACAATATTTTACCCAATATAAAAATTATTTTAGTGTATTTAACAAATTTTTAATGTGCAACACATTTATGATCTCGCTAAAGCATGAAAAGTTTGGGATTTAATAATGCTAAGGAAAATTATAAGAATGAAAAATTATAAAATAAGGAGAAAATAACAAGGTAAACAAATTTGCCAACAACTCGACTTTCCAAGATCAAAGGAAAATATTTAACTATATGAGATTAAAAAAACTACAACAAACTGTATAAATATATATTATATATCTATATATTAGGATTCATAAAACCTTTTTTAATTTACTTCTCTCAAACTAGTCCAACTCTTATGCTCAGGGCATATTTTTTGGATATATCTATAAACGTAGAATGAAAATTGTCATAATTAAATAATGAAAAGTATTATTCCCACCTAAACTAAGATGTGGATTTTAAGCACACACTTTCAAAGTTTCAAGTCAAACTCACAAGCATTTGTATTTTAATCAACAATTTAGAACAACCCTTCAGTTAAAAAAATGGTTTGTTCTTTGGAAGGGTTACACGAATTACATACAGACACGTCTAACTTTTAATTTGGAAATCTAATCATTAATTATTTATGAATCCTAAGATTGACCATTACAAAAGGGCAGAGTGTTAGTTCAAATTAAATAATGAATATAAATGCGTACAGGTATTTTCACATGCCTCCTTTGATGCTTGCGGAAATAATTAGTAGAGAGAAAATTTATAAACATTTATAGAAACCTCCTCTTCTGCAATATTTTCATTCAGTTAACTGTGTATTGACTGTTAGAAAAGAGTTTAAGTAACTAAAATAACCTCATCAACAATATATTAACTTTATCATTTTTTTACCTATTCATTTTTTTTTTTCCTATTTCAAACATAACTCTTTAAGATTCATGAATTTTATTAATAATAATAATAATAATATCCAATCTCAAAAAATAAAATAATAGTACTAAAAAATAAAAAAAATAAAAAGGTTTTTTCTTGCTATTTTCAAACAATGACAACATTATTTTTCATTCTTCACCAACAAAAAAAAAATTATAAAAAATAAATACAAACTGATATAATAACAATAAATTAAAAATAAAAAATAAAAAATACATGAATCTCAAGTACTACATTTGTATTAGTAGTGTTAGAAAGAATTAAAATTGAACTTATTTAGTTTTATTAGGTTTAATCTTATTAAGTATATTTCTATGCTAAGTGTTATTAGTTTTTTCATAATTTGTTAAGAATTCCTAAATTTATGGGGATTTCTAAATTTATGATGATTCCTACTTTATTTTATTTTATTATTTCAGCCTATATAAAAGTATGTATATATATTTAGTTGATAATTTAATAGAAATTCAATATAATTTTATTTTTTTAACAAGTAGGTTAAAAATTTAAAAGAAAAAATTGAATAAGAACAAAAATAGGATTGCAATTTTATTAATATGTGTTAATGAGGTTATTTTAGATACACTTTTTTAACGGTGAACACACGAAAATACTGTAATAAGAGAGATCCTTGTAAATATTTATCGAATTTTTCTCTATCTATAATTTCTACAAACTTTATTAATTAATAGAGGTATGTGAAAATGTATGTATGTAATTTGACATTTTCTTACTTCGACCTTCAATATAAATTTCGTTTAACCCATTCGCATCTATTTGTTTAAAATTTAAAATATAATTTTCTCCTTTTTTTTTTAATATATCATGCCCCTTAACGTTATTCTTTTATTAATTTTTTTGGTATAATTTGATATTTTTAACTCTAATGATAAATTCAAATTAGGGTAAGAATTTTGATTAACCCGACTTAAATATTTTTATTATTTAAAATTATTATTTTAATTTGTATAGTGAATACAAATTTGAATCAAAATTTTATTGTTTCTCACTATAATCAATTTCTTAATTTTTTTTTAAAAATAGGCAGTTATTTTCTGTTTTTATAAATGTTATTTTTACAGTTTTCAAACAACATTTTTAAAAGGGAGAATGCTCGTTGCCTCTTATTTTTTAATTAATACCCCATCACCTTCTTATATTTTCTTTAATATTCCATCACCCCTTTAAATTTCGATTTTGTCCTTTAATATTTTAAATATTTTCGATTTTACCATTTTATAAACCAATTGAACTGATGGGTAAAATAAAAAAAAAAGAATCAAGGGTGATGGGATATTAAAAAAATATAAAAAAGTAATTGGATATTGATTTAAAAAGTAGGGGGAATGAACATTCTCCCTTTTTAAAAACTGGAGATACATTTTATGATTTAATTAAGCTCTTTCCTAAAACATCCTTGGCCATTTTCAAACCTATTCAACTACACATATGGTGTGTGTCATATATGTCATTAAGTGCCCCAAATGGTTAATGGATTTTAATTTGATTCCTCAATCATTTAATTAATTGTAATCTATTTCTCTCCTTGTTTCTATATATGGTTTAAGTGCTATTGCTGTCACCTCTTCAAATTAAGATTATCTGTAAACCGAAATTAATGAGCGGTGCATGTTCATGTCTGCTTGCCTACTTGCCTGAATGTTTTCGTCCTCTGTTTTCTTGTTCTACCTGCAAAATATTAAAGATGGTTAGGGTTGAAAAAATATTAATAAATATTATAGTAATTTAATAATATATTCACAAATATTTATATTATTAATGTGCCATAAAATAATAACATTATTTAACTAATTAATATATTTTAGATAGATATATTATATTTTTTTTAAATTTAAAAATCTTTTCGAATAATTATTATTATTATATAAGAGTTTAATTATTATTTTTGAATAAAATAAAAATTTTAAGAATATCTTTAAAACTATTAGAACTAATAAAGATATTACATCAAACATTTTGGATTAGAAGTGACTTTATTTTGTAATAATAATTTATCTCGACATCTTGTTATTTATTTAAGTCAATAACGAAGAATAAGATTCTAAAAAATAGGTTGCAGGTATGTTGACACGTTGAGACTTACAAATTAATATAATTATATTTTCATTGTAGATAAGTGAGAAATATTGGTGTATTGATTAGGCGCAATATAAATTATATGTACAATCCAATTGGATTATAGTGGTAATACTTCATAAATCCAAAGCTGTCGATGGCAACCGTCAACACAAATATTATCACAATCAATGACTTCAATAATCAATAAAGATGCAATATTTAATTAATAATGTGTTAGGACTATTCAATATTTAACCGTTGTAATGTATTGTATAATTAATAATTTTAATAAAATTTTAAAATATCAAAATATATAATAAAAAATAATAAATTAAGATTATGAAATTTATGAACACTTATATCGTTTATATGATAACAATTGAATAAGTGAATATTAGATATTCAAATAAAAAGAAGCATTATTACTAAATATTTTAATTATTATATTCTTTAAAATTAATTTAAAGGGCAACAATCCCAAATTAAATCATTGCTGAAAGTTTGTTTGTAATTTGTCTAATCTCCAGCTTCAAGAGCATGCTTGTGTTTTAATTAGGATGAGTACCCGAGTATATTATTTCTTAATTACAAATATCAGTCATAGTGTTTTGAAGAAAAACCAATATATGTATAATATAATGTTATATACTTGAATTTTTATACGTACAATAATTCGTTATTAATCTTAAGTAATTAGTTAAAAATAACAGCCTGAGTTTTATTACAGTTGGTAGGGAATTAATAGAAACAAGTACGGAGGTACATCACTGAGAGCAAATTTCATTCAATCCACAGGAACAACAATTACATTATTTTATATATAACTAGGGTGCATCATCAGTGCTATACTATATATATATATATATATATATTTATATTATTTATAAATTATTAATATATATACACTTTTAATGATTGATATTAATACATCATAATTAATATAAATATTATATTTTATATCAATAGTTGGTACTGCATAAATTTATTAATAATCTACAAATATATATGTGTAAAAATATGATGTTGTCGATCTTTTTTCATATAAATAAATATACACAATTCAATATGCATATGCAAATTGAATTTAAATACTTGAAGAAAACAAACCAAATTAAACGAGCCAAAACAATTATAAAGAACTGAAGGAAGATATATAATAGATTCATGATGCTGCTAACGAGCCATCCCTGGTGTAACAATTGGAGGTTTAAGTCCCTCACGATTCCACTTCTCGACGTTGCCTTTCCAACCTTCAAAAATCCAACACCATGTACATATAATTAGTCAAGACTATACAAATAATTAAATCATTGCATGATTTATGACTGCCAAAAAATACAGGTTTGACATTTAATTTCATTACCTATGGAGGGATCGACGCCCCGATTCTTGAGTTCTCGATACTCTTGAGTAAGGGCGCAAACGCAGCAGCAGCAATGAACCAGGTAATCGGAGCAGGGAGCTTCTGGTAATGAATAGTGTCTACGCAATTTGGTTCGATAGATGCCACCATAGAGCCAAGTGCAACCGATTCGGGACATTGCATAATACACCATACCCTGAATTTTACCTGCTACTCATGCAACGGATCAAGTAATTAATATCCTCAGTTTTGAGTAGGTAGCACTTTAACATTCATTAAACTATAAGCACAAGAAGCCCTAAGGTGGAACTTACATAAATTTCCTCCCTCCGTCAATAACCTCAGATATCCGGCCGAAAGTGATGCATGGACAGAAACAGGTGAAGAAACCTTAAAAATAAGTTAAATTTGGAACGTTAATAGAATTTCTTTCTGAGAAGAAAATTAGAAAATGATTGTGATCGAGAAAACAAGCTTACAGTTTGAAGGATCATCGCAACAATCATAGAAGCCAGTCGACCACTGCCTTTCTGCTGGTAGCTGCTTTTCAGACGGAGGAGTGGCTGCTTCAGGTTTGTTGGGATACATTATTACTTCTGCTTGTTATAGAAGCAGTATTTGTGTAATTAATCAAGAAGAAATTGAGATTTTCTGGGTGTATATGACTCGTTTGATGTTCCTATATATAGAACACTGGTTTTGGCTTAGGTACGACGTCTGATTTTGCATAGAAACTTCATTATTCATTCGGATATAATTGGCCAAATGTGAATCCATTCTGCTATTTATCTTTTTTTTTATTTCCAACGGTACTTAGACCGAAAGTTCTATTAAAAAAATAAATATATAATTTCTGGGATGTTACGTTTATAATTAAAATTTAAAGTGCTTGGAAATTGCCGGGAAAATATGTGTGTTCAAAGTCAGCTGGATTTGATTCAAAAACGTACTAGGAGACGCAAAACTATGAAGCAATATTTGGTGGGATCCTGAAAATTATATATATATTGTTAAAATAATACAGTTATTCATGATACGTGTTAATTTATTAGGCTTTTATATTATAAAAGATTAAATAATAATTAGTCAACTCTTTCAATGACGTTTTAATAATTCTGCACTTAAAAAAAGATAATGTCAATAATTTTTATTTCAAAATAATTTTAGTGATAAGAATTTAATACTTGAATTAGAATAACACTGTTACAGGGTCATATGTTGTTTCACATAGACACGTCAAACTTCGAATTTGGAACTCTTAATCATTTATTCATGGATACTAAGATTGAATATTGCACAAGGTCAGAGACTCGCAGGATTGTTCAAAATAAACAATGTGTATGTGTGTGTGTGTGTATTTGACATTTTCAACTTTGACCATGAATATGATCCAGCTAAAAATTTAAAATATATTTTTCTGCTTTTTATTTGATATACGTACCCTTACAGTTACTCCTCTATTTCTTTTTTCTTATAATTTGTATTTTTAACTCAAATAATGTATTCAAATTCAAATAAGAATTTTGATCAACTTGACTTAGATATTTTTTTAATTTAAAATTACTACATTTTTATAATTTAAAATTTTAATCTCTATAGCGAATACAAATTCGAATGAAAGTTTTGTTGTTTCCCTTCGAATCAATTTCTTTAATTTTTTTTTTCAAAAATAGGTGGCTATTTTATTTTCTTAGAAATGTCATTTTTACAATTTCCAAAAGCAACTTAAAAACCTTGTGAAAAGCACTTTAATATCTATGATTTAATTAAGCCGTTTCCTAAATAATCTTAGGTCATTTTCTAACCTCTTCAACTAATTAAGTGAGCCATGTTAAGAGCCCTAAACGGTTTACGGATTTTAATTTGGATTCCTCAATCTTTTAATTGTAATCTATTCCTCCCTTTGTATATATTCATTTAAATGCAAATACTTCTTTTTTCTCCTCGACTATTATATTGATGGTGCAATTGTCTTTTTATAAAATTGAAAAAATTCCTATAAAAAGAATAAAATGAAAGAATATTTCATTTATTTATTTATAAAAAAAATTACCGTTATCTCTTTGTTAAATGTGAACTTGACTTATTGCTTGCCTTGTTGTACTAAAATATTCTAATCCTCTTCCTACCATTAAAATGATACCGATCAACTTTAATATTTTAAAAGTAGAGAGGATTTTTTGTCTGTCACATTAAAATTAAAGTTGATATATTAAAAAAAAAATGATTAAGAATGAATATTTTATTGGAAAATATATTTGAAAAAATAAAAAATATTACAAACAATTTTTCTTCATGTATTTTTAAATTTTTATTAATAGTTTTATTTTCAATCAAAATTTTTTATTAATACTATTTTTTATATTACCTCTTCTCCGATTTTCTTTCTAACTATTTTCTTTGTTACTAAACAGCTTGAAGCCTACCCAAATCCTGCCATAAATATCACCAAACCTTCCCTAAACCATTTTTTATCTTATCATTTTTCTTATCTCACCATTTTCTTTGTTGTCAAATAGTTCTGAAGCCCACCTAAATCTAGCCATAAACATCACCAAACCCCCTCCAAACTATTTTTTCTCTCATCATTTTTTCTTTACTATTTTCTTTGTTGCCAAACAATCCCGAAGCCAATTGAAACTTTATGAGAAATTGCCCTAGACTCCCTTAGGTTTGGTTGAACTACCCATTATCCCCTAAAATTTCGAAAATACTTTATTACGCCCTATGGTAACCCACATAACGGAAAAATATTATTTTTATCATTATACCCCTTGATGTTAGGCTGAAGAAACACATAGGTCCCATAAATCATACCCAAGTGCAACATGTCAGTTTGTGAGCCCCAAGATCATATGTGCTTCTACCATTATCAATGGCGACTGTTGCAGGCTATCAATAACATTGTCATTGACCATCGTCCGTCTCTAATAACCTACTTTGAATAAAATATCATGAACATTATTGTACTCCAAAATTTCTTGATATACATGATAATATATTTATTTCTGAGTAAAAGACAATGGAAAGAGGCCAAAGATGGCCAAAATGGTGGCGACTACCATATGGCTCCACCACATTTATAGCTAGTAGAAGCACACTGCCACTATAGTTGGATAGATTGACTTCCACCAACTCTGGTGATCGCGGCATTGCACTCCCACTTGTCGCCAATATGGTGGAACCACACAGTCGAAGCCACTATTTTAAGCATTTTTGGCCCTTTTTTGTTGTGTTTTTCTTGAAAATTACTATACCATTATATATTAAAAAATTTAAAGTTTAATGATATCAAAAATAATTTATTTGGACCCGGCTATTGGCAATGACAATAATTGTTGGTAAAAAAGGAGAGGGCACAATCAACGAGATTTCACTTTGATGAGAGAAAGAGTGTGTGGTATGGTAGAGTATTTATTGTTTTACCCCTAAAAATTATAATTTTCCATTATATCAGTCAACAATATGATGTAATAAGGTAGTTTTGAAATTTCAAGAGGGTGATATGCATTTTCAACCAAATTTGAGGGGGTCAAGGACAATTTCCTGACTTTTTTTTATTCAAGTTTTTCTTCTATACCCGGTTGCTTATTTGGTTTGTTTTATTAGAATTTTTGTTTATGAGAGATTGAGTTGAGTTTTTTATATTGGTTTTTTATTTGCATATGGTATATTAAAACTATTGCAATAGAGATAAAGTTGTTTTTTTTTTCATTTTCATTTTTTGCTTGATGGCAATTAGTTTATAGGGATTTAGAATTTGAAGCATAAAGCCGGGTTAATTTTCATTTTTTTAGCAATTTAATTGAGTTTTATTTGGATTTAGAAAATAAATATGGTTAAGTTTTCAAAACTTTTGAATATTTATGGTTCTTTGATTTTGTTTGTAAATACTCTTATTGTCAAATTTTATTTTTGGGTGAAAATCCTTTTTAGATTTTAGAACATAAGTTAATTTCATTGGAGGTGGTTTATGAGGTATGAAGTTATTGATGAAAACTATATATATAGTTTTATAATTTGCAGTTCTTTTTGTTACCAAGTGATGAAGTTGGAGGGTTAAATTGAGAGAAATGTATATTGTTAGGCTCATTTTAACAATTTTTTGTCAAAAAATTTTGTGTTTCAATTAATTAGAAGTTTAGGTTTTAGGTTCTTCTTTTGGTATACAATAAGACACTACATTAGAGGTACATATCGGAGGTAAGAGAAGAAATGAAAGATGTAGTGATAGTAGGGTACAAGAAAAAAACCCGAATTTAAAAAATTAAACCAGATTAGACCAAAATCAACAAGTTCGATTTGGTTTTCTATGACATTTCAGTTCAGACCGATTTTTATTTTTAAAAACTTGAAATTTTTAGTTCTGCTCAGTTCAGGTATTGGCATAAAAAACCCAAACTACACTGAAAATATTTTTTTATATATTTTAACATTAAAACTATGTCATTTTACAAAGGTTAAATGAAAAAAGGGCAAAAAAAATCGTAAAAAGTAAATCAAGCAAGACTAAAATTGACAGGTTCGGTCTGGTCTGGTCCTATTTCACATGTTTCGATCCAATTTTGGTCTGATTTTAACTTATGTTTGATCCGATTTTGAGTCTAAAAAATGAAAACCTAAATTTTTTGTCCGATCCTGATTTGAGTAAAATTCAGACTGATTCGAACTGTATCCATCCTTTAAGTGAAAGAGTTTTAAGTAACAAAGATTTTGTAAGAATAATTATTTTTATGTATTGATGGAGATGGAGATGCCAAAGAGGAAGAGTGAAAATAAAGGCGAAATTGAAGTGGGTTAAGGGAGAAAGAAAGAAAATCAAAGTGAAAAAATTGGTATAAATGTGCGTCAAAGGTCTCACCTTTGTATTAGGAATTAGGGAAACCAAACGGATGGAGTTTTTGTTGCAAGTGAAGAAGATGATGGTAGTAGTGGTGATGAAATATTTGGTGTCAAAAAGGAGAAAAAAAGATAATTGTAAAAAAAATTTAATCAAATATGTAATATAACATATCATATTAAGGGCCAATTTGTCACTATAGATTTTAAAATAATTTATTTTTGCTATGTTTTAGAAATAATTAGCTTTAAAGATAATTAGGTTAGTATTTTGTAAATTTATATTAAAAAGTGTTGTGTATTTAAAAATGAGTTTTGTACATTTGGTAAATTTTATTGTTAAAATATTGTAATAATATAAATGATTAAAATAAACATATAATATTGAACATAATATTTATTTGTCAGTATTATGTAATATAAAATAATTTATAATAAGAAAAATAATTATTTTGGTTATCAAATAATGTAATTTCAACATCGTATGATTTCAAAATTTAATGAAGAACAAACTCCAAAAAATAAATAAATAGATTAAAAATATATAATATTAGGCTCTCATTAAATTTTTAACAATATTATTTCTCAAGATTTTCATTTTTGGGGCTCCAAATCCATTGGCAATATTATCTCTCTTTCCTCTTCTTCATGGATGATATTATTGAGATCATTATTTATTTTCAAAAATAAATGTCACATCAAGCATGTTGTCTTATATAGTTATGTGATATCATTTTAAAAAAAATAAAATGTGTAGAATAAAATAAATAATTTAAATACTTAAATTTTGTTAAAGATAATTTTTGATTTATATAATTTGTTGATGAATACATATAAAATTATGAGTGTAGATAAATTAGATTTTAAAAAGTAACTAAAAATTTACTTCCTAAAATCTACTTTGAGATTGTGAATTTTGCATAAAAGCAATTTTTGAAAAAAAATTACTAATCACTTAAAATAAATTTTAACAATTAAATCACTTTTAAAGTTTCCCACAACAATTTCAAATAGACTCTAAGTTAGTCTTCGTCAAAATTTTTAATAAAATTAAGAGTATTATAATAAAAGTATCAATTTTTCGTTAATATAATAGAAGAGTATTACTATAAAAGTATCAATTTCTTGTTAATATATTAGAAAATTTTCAAGGAATTTCTAAGTGCAGTAGAGTTTGGGATATATATTTGAATCAACAGGGGTAACGAGTCAAGATCGAATCTAACAGGGTAACCGTAATTTTTCCATTTATTTATTTATTTTGCAACAGAAAAAACTGTTTGAGCCGGTAAAATTTCAACATCAATTAAACTTCAGATCGGTGTATTAAAACGGTTGATAACTGCCTTGAAGAGACACGCTGATTGGCTTCGAGGATTTAAAAACCAACTCTATTTATTCCTTCACTCATGATCCCATCACGTTATATCTCTGAAACAAACACAATGTACACTTTAAATTCAGTTGATGATGATAAATATCATGAAGAATCACCATCCCTGGCACCAACAGCGCCACCATACCCACAACCGCCGCCGCCTCCACCATCACCGCCATTTTCTTCCCATTTGGAGCATATAAAAACAGCTAATGTCATTTCCATAAACGCAAGAAATCCAACATACTCTTCTGATGCAAACGAGATTTCTCATGCCCCAAAACCTTGGTCCACTGGTCTTTGTGATTGCTGCGAAGATGTTAGCATTTGTAAGTGCCCATCTTTTAAGGTTTTCATATAGTTTTATATACATTTAGTGGCACATTACATTATATTATTACGTGGTCCATTAATGGCTTCTCTCGCAGACCAATGTCGTCTTGCTAGTGGAATTATTAGTGCTTGCTAGCAATAACATTGATCAAGGAATTAATAATATATTAAGATGCCTTTGCTTCAATGATTTCATCATGATGTTATGTGAAAAGATAATGTGTCCTCAAAAATATATGTCCTTCTTCAGGTTGCTTAACATGCTGGTGTCCTTGTGTTAGTTTTGGACGAATTGCAGAAATTGTTGATAAAGGGTCTACTTGTAAGTTTGAAATTAAATTGAATGCTACGTTACTAGGCTTAGCTTTTAATAATGAACTAAGTATGATGACTTGTATATATTGGGGCATGCAGCGTGTGGAGTTAGTGGAGTGCTTTACGCAATAATCTTATGCCTGACGGGTTGTTCGTGCTTGTACTCGTGCTTCTATCGATCTAAATTGAGGGGACAGTATTTCTTGGAGGAGGGCCCCTGCACAGATTGCTGCGTCCATTGTTGTTGTGAAGAATGTGCTCTGTGTCAAGAATATAGAGAGCTTAAGCACCAGGGATTTGACATGTCTATAGGTCTCTCTCTTTCTGAATTGGGTTCTATTCACTGTATAGATTGGACTTATAATGAAGGTTTTGTTGGTTTTCAATTGTATAGGGTGGCATGGAAACATGGCAAGGCAGAAACGATTGGCTTCAGCGGAAGGAGGCATCATTCGATAGAGCTAGCTAGCTAGCTATAAGATATCATTTTTATTTTTTCTACCATGTGATACTTATCTTTACGTGAAAGTTGTTCCTGACTTTTATACTAAAGTAAACTAGATTCCTATGTTTCCTGTAAAGACTTCATCTAATAATATTAACCACAAATCTGAATATTAATTCTGACTTTTTTTTTTTTCATATACAGCTGGTGAAAACATCCTAATATAATATTCCATTTGATCTTATTTATGTTCCAAGGCATGGGCTTAATTACTTCACTTCCTGGTCCATCTTATCTACTTGGGACACAGACAGAGACATGCTTGAAGAATAAAGAAGGTTGCCCATTTGCGCTTCCACTCTTAAGATTTAATCCTTTCACATCAATATCTTCCCATTGCTTTCTGCCTTCTTTTATCTGCTACCATTATTGAAAAAGAAAAGTTAAATTGCTTTAGCAGCCTTCCTATTTTGATCAGCAGATATATTAGACCCCAAAATTACTGATCAAAAGGGAATTTGAGTATGTGCATGAAGATAATATATTGGGCAGTGTGGCGAAGAAAATAAAATTATATTTCTTTTCCCTGATACTGCTACCCACAATCACTCGTCAATCAGCATTTCAGATAAAAGTTCAGATTGGTTAGATACATTTGAACCGCTGCTCTCAATCATTCAACCATGCATGAATGTGAGTCCAATAACCCGTTGACTATATCCAAAAGCCAAAGCCTTTGATCAAAATAAGTCAGCTGATAAATCCAAGCAACAACTTTCCTTGGCAGTCCCGGGAGGGGGCGGGAAGGACAGACTGAGAAAGCCATAATTAGTACAAGTTAACCGGACGACTTGCCTAATCCAAGTCCACATATATTATATCTTTTCTCTGTAGTCGAAAGAATGATCCAGAATGCTACCCTTTCAACATCAATGGAAAACAATGTCATAAACAGTCGTTTCGACAAGATGTTAATGGGAGGCAGCCTAAAGTTAGGTGGGTGGGATGGTGTTTTAACTCCACTACTGCAAGTTACTGGGCGCATTTCTTTTTCTCGAAATGTCAACAATGTCATCACTTTCATTCTTTAATTATAATCTACTTTTGACCCTTAATCAAGGCCTTTAATCCCACTTTCAAGTCTTCATTCACTGCACTCCCACTTAATATATAGTCAGTTATTTGATAAATCTTAGCAAATGTGAAATGGTGATGAAATCAGCGGGGAGCTAAATTAATGGTGGCAATTAATGTGAAACAATTATGGTTGGATACCTTAATTGTTAAATATTTTATATTTTAGTATTATATGTTGTCGAGCACACCTCGTGTTAAACTAAAAACGACATATTTTCTTTGTGATATAATTATTTATTTACTCGTGGAGGGGACGGCCAACCTACAACATGAAAGTAAAAAAGACAACAAATTAAAGGTGATGAATCGCAGATTACAGTTTAATTAAGAGAAGGCAACGCATTTTCCTTTCATACAAACGCGTTGGATATCAGAAAACAGCAGACCGCGGTCCATCCTCATTTCGCAGAATCCACGTGAAGCCATGTGGCCAAAACCCAATTTCCCACTTGGCATGAAAAAGATAGGATGATGGACTTACCCTTATTAGCCCTGCCTTTATCTTTCCATTTCTTATATGAAGTACGGTATACGAAAGGGCAGAAATTAAGCACTAAACTTTCTATTCTTTTCAATATTTTCTCTGAGAATAAGAAGAATGGCAGCTATTCTAGATCCAAGTTTAACCTTAGAGATGCATAAAAGTCCCAATCAACATGGAGCTGTGGTAGAAGATATTCAAGGGCTCATCAGCGTTCACAAGGATGGACATGTGGAGAGACTCCCGATTGTTCCATGTGTCACAAGTGCATTGGCTCCGAACTTCGGCGTTGCATCAAGAGACATTGTCATTGACAAATTCACTAACATATGGGCACGTTTTTATGTTCCAATATGCTATAGTACTAAGCTTCCTTTGCTTGTGTACTTCCATGGAGGTGGATTCTCCGTAGGCTCGGCTGCTTGGAGTTGCTATCATGAGTTCCTAGCAAGACTAGCGAAAGAAGCAGGCTGCATAATCATGTCTGTTAATTATCGTCTAGCCCCTGAAAATCGTCTACCAGCTGCTTACGAAGACGGATTTAAAGCCCTGATCTGGCTAAAACAACGGGCAGCATCTGGGGCTAACGAATGGTGGTCTAGAATATCCAACTTCTCGAGTATCTTCTTAGCCGGCGATAGTGCTGGTGCCAACATAGCTCATAACATGGCCACAAGGCTTGGTAATTCTAAAAATGTACGAGAAACCGTAAGCTTAAAGCCTTTAATTTTCAAGGGTACGATCTTAATACAACCATTTTTCGGAGGAGAGGCACGTACAAATTCAGAGAAATATTTGGCACAACCGCCGCAGTCGGCCCTGAGCTTGACCGCCTCAGATACTTACTGGCGATTAGCGTTGCCCTGCGGATATAATCGTGATCATCCATGGTGCAATCCGCTGGCGAAGGGATCAAAAGAGTTGGAGGAGTTAAAGCTTTTGCCTACACTGGTTTGCATATCAGAGATGGACATATTGAAGGACAGAAACTTGGAGTATTGTGCTGCTCTACGCGAAGCAGGTAAGAGAGTGGAGCAGGTGGTGTTTAAAGGTGTAGGCCATGCATTTCAGATTCTCAGCAAGTGTCAGCTCTCGCAAACTCGAACCCATGAAATGATGGCCTATATCAAAGCTTTCATTACTCGCTGATCTCTCTGCATCTCCTGTAAAAAAGAATTAATATTATTTTTAGCGCATTATTTGTACTGCTTGATGAAAAAAATTAAAATTAGCCAGGTTTCAAGCAAGAAATGATATCTCAAGTACATCTTGCAGGAATCTGCGTGGCTTTTCATCATTGTAAATAGAATAACTGTAGTTTATTGAATACATGTATTTCCTTTCCTCGCCAATTTTTCTTGGTCTCTCTTCTATTATTAGTGCTTGGTAGGGGCGACATGATTGAGAGCGTAGACTGAGCAGTGCCGAGAGCAACGTTATTGTGGGCTACTTTTAGAAAGGCCCCTACAAGAATTGATTGTATTGCCGTCGTGGATAATGTGATCCTGCAGTGATTTCTTCTATTTGCTTTGATTTTGGGAGAAAGTGGGAGAGGAGAGGAGTTTGCAAAACTTCCAAGATTTATTCAAGCAAACCCACTACAAACAAATTCTGGTCATATATACTCTTTGATATCTAAACTTTAGTGAGTATTATAAATTTACAAAATAGATTTCACATTCATAATTCAAATTCAGATAAAAAAGTAATTAGCTTTTTGACAAATACAAAAAATCTTATTTAAAAATTTGCCCAGGTTCTAAAAGATTATTGAGCCCCCCACTGCTTACTAATAAATTTCGGAATTAATTCATAAATCTTTTACGTCCTTTCTTCTAGTATTCTCAAGTTTGAAACTTCTCTTCTCAATTATATGGTATTAGAGGTAAAAAAAAAAAAAAAAACAAATCTCTTTATTTTTATTTAATTTTTAAAAGAAGTAAGGGGTGGATAGGTCCTAAATATTTTTTTTTAAGACTCTTTACTTACCTCAAGACTCATGTTTCGAGACCGAAATGTAAGGAAAAGAAGTGCCCTAACTATCCCGGCCAAGTCTTCGAAAAAAAAATAACATAAAAAGATGATGACAGTGAAAATTTTGGACGCTATAATTAGCTGCAACTAAAGCTCTAAACTAAAGCTACAAGTTGTATAAACCCAAACAGTGGGAGTATGTTATTGATAAGATGTTGAATTTCTTTGACAAAGATAGGTGAAGTGCTTTTTTTTTTTTTTTTCCTTAAAAGGATAAATGGAGTTAAAATGCTGAGAAAATAAAAAGGACAAATGAGAGCAAAATGTTTAATAGTGTATAGCTATTATCCTACGAGAGAAAATCTATTTAAATGACCACGTAAAAATTCAAACTCTTATTTAATTAGAAAAAAGGATGAGCACTTATTATTAAACTAATAGGCTAGTTGTGAGTCGTCCTATAATGGCCAAATAAAAGTAGAATTGTTTAACACATTCTTCACCTAACCTTCGTAGAAGATGTAAGTTTATGGTAAATGGTTTCTATCATAGAAAGAAACGTACCCAAATAATCAATTAAGAAATTTAATTCTTGTCAATAGAGAATAAAGGTAAGATTTACTATTACTCTATTAAATTAGTAATGGGTAGTCATGTACATTTTCACCACATATCGTCAACAAGAACAAAATTGTTGTACACATCTTCCCCTATCACTCATAATGGATGGTGTCTATCTTATGAAAAAAGTCTAATCCAATAACCCCTACTCCTTTTCGTTGAAAATGTAGGTGAGAACTCACCATTACTAAATAGGTTAGATATATTAGTAGGCTAGCGATGAGTCATCCATTCCCATCAGCCTTTTTGTCAGAGAGATTATTACTTTCATATCTTTTTGTATTCTTTTCGTCAGAGAGATTATTACTACTTCACATCAAACACTTTCATCCCGGCCATCACTACAAACGGCCAATTTCATTTGCCTTTTGTCTCATGTACACCGGCCCCCTATCGATACAGTGTCAACACGTCTCAGCTGCAGTCATGTATCTGCCGCCCCTTTGCAGTTGAATTGTCTCGTCGACGTCAAAATTAGCCTACCAACCGACCCCATGTTTAGCGTGACCCATCGCTTTGCCAGATATTTCCCGAAATGGCTTTCGACTTTTGGGCTTTTCCATCGACTTTATCTTAATAATAATACCAAAAAGAGAGATTGGTTGGCTGCTCTGCTCATGAACTAAAGCTTTCATTTTTCTTTTTTAAAAAAAAAAAAACAATTACCTTCTAATAAGAGTGATGGGTGTTTTTACTCGATATTTTTAATTATAAAATGTGTCCTTTTTTTTTAAATAATAAAATAAATTTTGATCTAAATTAAATATAAATTTTTAGACAAGATTAGATTAGATTAAATTAAATTAGATAAATTTTTAATATAATATTAGTAGTTTAAAATTTTAATTTTTAATAAATTTTAATATAATATTAATAAATTATACATAAAAATATAATATTAAAAAACTTAAAACATATGTCAAATTTAATAATTAAGAATAATATTATAAGAATAAAATTGATATAAAAAATTTATAATAACTAACGTGACATTTAATTAATAAGTCATTATAATACTAATTATTTATGAATAATAATAAATAATAAATAATAATAATAATAATAATAATAATTATTATTATTATTATTATTATTATTATTATTTTATGTGAATAGGACTGGAAACAATTATTCGATGACATGAATAATAATATTGAGTGTCTTTTTAATATTTTATAATATCCTTTTAAAATGGGTTTTCAAAAATTAGGATCATATTTCATAGTATCATTAGCTTTTGCTTACAATTTTTCTTAAAATTCATTTTTAATTCTTGGTGTGCTAATTAATGTTAATTATCTATAAGATATTCTACCAAGCATATGTAATAGGTGGGATGGCCATAAATAAAGGTTTCTGGCTGTTGTCTTGGATTTTTTTTAATATTACGATATTATATTTAGTGATATTTATATTAAATATCTACTAAGACTACATACTAGCTAACTATTATAATACAATCTAGACATCATTCAGTTTATCTCGGATTGAATCACTATAATTGTGTTATACTGTATATATTGTCTTCATTAATTTAATTGTCCAATGAAATTAAAAATAGAACAACTATAAGATAAAAAAACTCTAATTTTTAAACATTAAAAAGAAAAGTAAGAGAATTTCATAAAAATTAATAAATATTTTCTCATTTTTTAAATAAAATAAAATGTAACAATATTAAATATATCTTTAATATAAGTTAAACAAATAAATTTTATGTACTCGAGAGAATCCCTATCCTAAATAATTTATAAAATTCTTTCTTTGAAGACATATAAATGCTTTTGTTGATTTTTATAGTTTTTAATTTTATATATCATTGTTACATTAATAACATATTATTTATAATATTTACTTATACATTAATAGTTAAATTATTCTAAAAGTTTGTTAATTATATTCCTGTATACATGTTAATTTATGTCTTTTTCCCTTTCAATCGATTTTCTTGTGTTTTGACATTTTCTTTTTACGTGGTGCCACTAACTATACACAATGCAAATTATGTCAAATCATCTTTTAAGCTGATAGAAATTCTTCCATGTTGCATCTTGCATGCGTACAAAAACTATAATAATGGATTTGATGAATTCACAATTTTTTTTTAAATAAATGCGTCTACTCTTACTACAATTAGAATTCTTCTACCTACCAGTTTAAATACATATTATTGTAACTTATCCTAAAGATCTTTGAATGTGGATTCTAAGATGAAGCTCCGCACTTAGTGAATAGAATCTCACGTACAGTGAGAGAAGCCTTAAATTCAAAAGAGTTTGAATACGTGTCCGAGATGAATTCACAATTTTAGATACATAAAATTTGTACTATAATTAGATGCTTTCAATAATTTATTTACATATAGATCCAGGCTTGGCTTGAAATTTATTAATTAAATTGATCCAACTTGCAATAAGGAGAGTTTTATTTAATTATAACCTCGTTAAATTATTGCCTAACCTAATTAAACATTTAAAATTGAATATAAGAATTTAAGTAATCGTATTAATTTAACTAGTTTAATTTTTTTTTTTTTAGATGCAAGCTCGATTTTGTTTAACGAACTTATCACGTAGATTCCATTAATTATTTTTTTTAACATTTGTACTCATACAATAAAATTTTTATATAATGGAGAGTTTGCATTTCTGTTATTTTACAAAGCACTATGAACAGTAAAAAAAGTCACTACAAGAAAATAAATTTATATCATAGTTTTTGGACTAAGTTTTCATGCACAAAAAATTCTATTGTTTATGGTTGATTATCAATTGTAACTCTTATCATCATATTTTATATTCAATAATTCAAATATTTTAAATTTTAAATTGTTTAACTTTTAAATCTTATCATTAAGAAAATATTTTTACTCTCTATTTTGAAGAATTCTTTACAACACCCTTGAAAAGTAAACCTTCACATTAAACGGAAAAAAGAGCAAAAGCAATTGGCACCATAAAGAGATATATATACAATCAAGCTCACTGAAAGTTTACAAATAATGAATTATTTGATGAAATTCGTAAAATTACAATCACAAAATCATCAGTACATCTGATAACTTTTGGAAACTAATTAGTCAAACTACAAAGCTTAGAATCTTACAGCAAATTTAGAGTTTAGATTCAACTCCCACTTGAATATTTGTCTTAAGTTGTGTAGTACATGTTCTCGGAATCAACACAGGTGTAAAAGGTTTTCCATTTAATTTAAGACAGTTTCTACTAGCTAGCTACTAGCTAGTGTCTATCACATCATTAAACATGTATATAGAGTATATATGGTATAGTACACTGACTGCCCTCTCTCCAAGGTATAAATAATCGATATTATGGTAGTAGTCGCAGTGGCCCTTTAAATCAGAAAAAAAAAAGAAAGAAACTCTCAGAGACCATGAAGGTCCGAAGTCGAGGCTCTCGGAAACCTCTTTCACGTCGTGCTTCAATCCTGAGAGTTGCTCATATCTTCTTGCTCAAATGAGTATTCCAGATCAATTTACAGAATCTTTCCCTGCTTAATAAACAAATTCACGTATACATAATACACCTTCAGTCAAATTAATGCACTACTGCTCAATATATATATATATATATATATACACACACACACACACATGCTAAAATGATAATGATAATGATAATAATGTAATATATACCTTAGTTTGATGAATGTGAAAACTGTTTGCTTTCTCTTCGTCTTCTTCTGCTGCTGCCTCTCTGAGTGGTTCTTCCATACTGAATGCTAGCTGAAGATGGGTTTTACACAAAGTGGGTTAAGCTTGTATTTATAAGCAATGGATAGTTGAAAGAAACGATCATCAGAAACATAAAAGTACGTAGAGCTAGGAAAAGGCAAGGCCCCTGGTGGTTGGAGGGTTTGAAGGAGGTAGCGAGCTACCGGTCTGAGGTAACAATGCCTCAACCCCCAGAAACTACACGATACATATAACCAACGTTCGAAGTAGTACTATAGACACATAACAGCAATAATATACAATAAGTAAGCAAGGAAGAAAGCAGCTGATGTGAAATTGCAAGTGGGCAAATGCCTTGCGTCGTGTTAGAACTCCCCTTCTCGTTTGTTTGCATGTGTTATTCGGACTGTCTGGGAGCCCACTTAATTTGTAGATTCCATTTGTGGAACTGTTATATTATATATCATATATCATATATTATACATTATACATTATATACGTCCGTGTGGATTTGCCAGAACTATCCGTGTCAATGCAACGGAAAGTATACGCATATATAGTCATAGATACTACACCAGGACTACTTCCACTGCTACTACTACTGCTACATATACAGTACTACCTATAGTCGTTGTTCTGGCAACACCGTATAGTATTATAATCTTATGATTTGTTCTTATCTGGGCTAGGAATACTTATATATCCAACTATTATAATATTATTATATATACTATGAATTATGACTTTTTCATAAATATTTTAACCATGGAACTAACTTTTTTTTTTCTCTTGTCGTTGGGGGTAAAATTAATAAATTCCATATTCGTGCAATAATTTATTAAAATTTTGTTATTATGAATATGAATCATTCTGTATTCGGATTAACAATAAGATTTATTGTGTTAAGAAGGATATTTTTCATGCAACTAACTATCTAATATAACTACAAAAAATAATCAAAGACCCTTTGATTGTGTATGCTTCAATTAATCTTTATATGATGATTTTGGTAACAAGCAAAAAAAATAAGTAATTTTTTTAATGAAATAAAAAGTAAAGTATTTTTTTTTTTTTGGGAGGAAATAGTAGCTCAAAACGTTTTACCTTACTTTCCTTGTGAATTTTCTGTTAATCATGTTAATAGATATCATAAATAAATGTTACGACAACATTAATATTATTAAATGATTATATTGCATAATAAAATATTTTAAATTTTACGAGGACAGAAAAAAAACTGCATCCTCTTTCAAAAAGGGAAAAGACATTTAGGGCCTGCTATTTTTTTTTCCTTTTACTTACTTTGCTGAATTTAACTATATTAAATAATTAGTATGTTTGTTCTTTTAAGTTAATGTCAATTTTTTATTAAAAAGAAAATTTAATGTCAATTTTAATATGATTTTTCTATTAAGCAAAAATAAAATTCTTTTATCATGTTTACTTAATTTAAAATATTTTAATAATATAATTAAATTTTTCTCTATAAATATCCTTATATAACTAATTTATGTAAAAAATATTCGCTTTCAAATTTTTATTAGTTACAAAAGATAAACTTAATATTTATATTTTGAATTTCCGACAAAAAAAATAAACATTTCGTTTCAAATTTAAACATTTAAATATATTTAGATTTCATATTTTTCATATCTTCAGTTAAAAAAAAAATGCTTTCTTAGTTGAATCGAATAAGAAATTATCCTATTTTAAACTAAATCGGTCTAATTTAGTTAAAGTTTCTAAATAGCTGTCTAGCACATGAATATATTTTTTCTATGACAAATTGAAATTGTTTTCAACAACACAATCGGTAGTTAAGTTAAAAATTTTATATAAATTGAAATTTTTTTATGAGCATGATTTTATTTTATTTTTTTCACATTTTATATTTATCGCAAGAGAACAAATCAGCTAAGTATTTCTTAAATTTTGAATAAATCAAAAATATTTTAAGTAGCTAAAATTAGTTTATCAAAATTCTGTTATTTCAAAATTACTTGATTTGATCTCTCCTAGTGAAAGTAAAAAGTCAAGACATTGATTTTTTTTTTCACATACATAATTTGAACCAGAATTTATTTATCTATTTTATGCTAAAAAAATTAAATAAATAAATGAAATTGGGTTAACATGCTGGACAACTCACTTTTACATGCTCAATAGAACCGCAATTTCTCGTGGGAAGGGCAGCTAGACTTACCATTAAATTTCTTTTTTTTTTTTTTAATTCTTTCGGTTTTTTTTTTCTTTCTATACGTTATTTGGATTCCAAGTGATCGTGACTATACATACATATATGTATGTGTATGCAAGGGCTTGTCTATTAACTACTAATTAAAATTTTTAATTATAGTCCTAATATAATAACTTTTACTAATAAATATTGTTTAATTTAACAGTCAAATTGGAATTTACGTAAATAATAATAATTTTTTAATAAATTTCTTAAAAGGTATTAAAAAAAAGGTTAAAGTAAAGCGTTATCTTATTTTAACACTACTTGAAACTAGATCAAGGGTATAGAAAGAAAAATGTCTCCATCTTAATTATAAAAAATAAAAAAAATAGAAGAATTAAGAAAGAAAAGAATGAAAAGGTAGGCATTTAATAGTTGGAAGTTCAGTGGTCCAGAGTCGACCTTTATATGAGTTATGAAAAAAATATTAGTTAGACACGTGGCGGTAAGTAAGCCCATAATATACGAGTCGGCACCTTATGGGACGATACTACCTTATGATGAACCCTCTCGAAGTCGTTCCCACCTAAGTAAGGACGGCTACCAAATGATAACGGGACATTCATTAAGAGGGGTGCCTGCCATATGACCAGTACCCACAGCATGTGAGCATGTTATGTACAATCCCAAAAATCAAGGGATCTTGCCGCCAATTCATGTTATCTCCAAAAAGTATAATCTCCTAGGACAACTTGCAGTGTATGGATCACACAACAACGGACAAAACATGTCTACACTGATCCTAGCAACCGCTTGACACGGGTCAGTGAGTCAGGTAGGACCACATGATATTTGAAAGGATCTTGGACCCAGAACAAAGGTCGCATGGGTGGTTGACATGTGTCATGGTAAGGTTAAGATAAGGATAAGATAATCCCCAAATCAAATAATGAAGTGACACATGGCAGGACATCTTGAATGAGTCATTCACAATCTGCCACGTGTCCTAAGATTTGATCAACCTCAAAAGGGATACTCTCAAATTCAACCTACGGAGAACCAAGGGAAAAGATTAGGGTTTCTTTGTCTTAGCCAATCATGACCAAAAAAGGGTCCCTTGTATAATCATATTTTTCTCCAAGCCTAAAGGCATCTTGGAGACCATCTTGGGAATCACCCTCTTGTCACTTTGTTCATTTCTCTCCACACAAAAACCTTAAACACACAAAAGCTTCAAGTCCTGTTTAGATTGATTCTTGGGATTCATCATTGATATTCCCTTTGCTCCATTATTGAGCTGTCATTTCTACACCATTGTCAACCTTAATAACTCCAGCACATGGTCCTCTCGAGCTTGGTCAATACTCCCACCTTTTAGTCATATCTCATATTTTTTATGAGGTTTTAACACATATCTCTCATGAGGTTTGAGATTTTAACATTTAAATGAAATGTTTAAGGAAAAGCACACTTACCTCCCCTGGAACATTAGTTGACCATCCAATTTTATTTATATGACTATAATACCCTTAATTTCAAAGTAAAGTATAAGAAATTTAATTTGTATGTAATCAAAAATAATTTTAATTTATATTTTATATTTATATTTATTTATTTAAAAATTAGAAATTTAATTAATGACAATTTAATTTGTGATTTTAACATTTAAATAGAAATTTTAAGAAAAGACACACTTAACTCCCTTGAACCATCAATTGACCATATATTTTCACTTCAAATAACTATAATACCCTTAATGCTTCAAAATAAGGTTTAAGAAACTCAATTTTAATTTATTTGATGTTCAAAAAATTAAAAAAAATTAAAATTTTGATTAATGATAATTATAATTTATATTCATTTAATATTTATTTAAATTAAAAAATTTTTTAATGATATTTAAAATTAGCAATTTAATCATGTTGATATTTTTTCTAATTTTCTTTCATTGCGTAGTTCCATCAAATTTTTTGTGTAAACCCAAAAGTTTACATTTACTTTACGAGTCATAAGATTGATATTCAAGTATAGATTTAATATGAATGTATATAACATATATCTTATATTAAAGTGTTTTTATAAGAAAAGTGGGATTGATAAGCCTATAAAATTGTTTAGTGAAATAAAAAAAATATAATTTATTACTGGAGAATTTGCAAAAGAGAGGGGTAAGAAAGATGGCGGTTTTGCATATTAGGATTTGAAATTTTGATAAATATGATATATGAATAAAAATTAAATTCCTATTTTGAGTAAATATTAAATAAATGTAAATTAAAATTATCAAGTTAAATTATCATTAATTAAATTTTTAATTTCAATAAATATTAAATATACGTAAATTAAAATCACAAATTAAATTGTCATTAATTAAATTTTTAATTTTTAAATAACTATAAATATAAATTAAAATTATTTTTGATTACATACAAATTAAATTTCTTATATTTTACTTTGAAATTACAGGTATTATAGTCATATAAATAAAATTGGATGGTCAACTAATAATTCAGGAGAAGTAAGTGTGCCTTTTCTTAAACTTTTTATTTAAATGTTAAAATTTCAAACCTTAGTGAAGGTATGTGTTAATTTTTTATTATATTAAAGCCTTTACGACTATTATTTATCTTCTTTGAGATGTGTGCTGACTTAAGCATCGGAGAGGGTGACCCCACTTTGACCTTGTTTTTTGATCGCAAGAGGGATGAGGTTATGAGAAGTGGGAAAGAGGGACACCATCTGAGGCCGGACACCTTCTGAGTTTGGACTTGTGGATATCGGTTTGCATAGCCAGAAGCTGGGAGATGCAAGCTTCATCATCAGGAGCAAGCCCCAAAAACAATATTGGGCCTGGTTTGGGAGCATCTAGTTTGGCCTGAGCTTTGACCAAGCACTAAATAATTCCTCATCATCTGAGTTTTGAGCTGGAATATTTTCCCATATCAACAATATGCAAAAGTAATACGTGAATAGAATATATTTAATATGATATTTTGTGACATGTAAATAGAAAATCTTGATATATACTGTAATTTTGGTGATTCATAATAAAAATGCAACCAAACTTTATCAAATTTGAGTTGAATGAGCCGAGAGCCAAATCAAGAGTATTAAAACAGAACCTACCAAACTGATTCATCACGGGAATAGCACCCATCATTTAACTGTCAAATTTAGTTTTCAATACAATCAACACCCGCCACTTACGAAACCGCAACAAACCCTACCCTTGGTCGGTGGTCCTCGGCTACCTAACCTATGAATACTGAGATGACTTTTGCAATGAGATGAATTCGAACAGACTTCACTAGCCTTGCGAAGTTATTATTTATCGATAAATGAAATCGTATTGGTTTGCTTTTCTTCTTCTCATATGCGGAGTTCTACTCTGCCCAGATTTGAATCCCCCGACGTTCTGCTTTTTGGAATCATAGTAGAAGGGTGAAATTACGTTAATCCATCAAAAACCACCACTTGTAAAGGATCCTGTTCAGGTTCTACATTTTATAGAACGTGGTAAACTAAAAACTCTCTCCATAACACATGAAGACGAAAAATCTCACCAATTATACGAAAAAAATTTTGAAATACACCACAATAAAATCTATAAACTCTTACTCTTAAGTAAAGTTCTTATCTCAATATCGGTAAATTATATAAATAATATGTAATATTAAAAAAAAAAAAAAAAAAAAACTACATGCCAGCAGTTTCTTGGCTCGGAAAAGGGATAACCAAATCTATCTCTTGATCCACGAATTCTCTCAGTCGTGATGAGTAGGAGATAGTTAATAAAAAGCATCCAGGCCAAGAAGACTGGGAAAATAGCAATTGCAGCCAATTACAAAACTCATCTTGCTTATGAAAATAGGAACAAACAAAATACAAGCCAAAAAAAATATAAACATATCTCCCGAGTCCATATCTGACTCTGATATGTTTCTAAAATACTATAACACATTAGTTTAGTCGCCCAAAATGGCTTTACATGTTAGTCAGAAGATACAACCGCACTAACACTCCAAAGCAATAGGAAAACAAGATATTACTAATCTGCAGAACAAAAGAATATAACATCTCCAGCTAAAGGTCTTCAATACAAGTGTAGATTCCGCGATGAATTCAATCAATCAACTGTGATCACGCCTAGCTAGACATCATAACGTGATCAATCGACTGAAGAGCTTGAGTAGCGAAAAAACGGACATCAACATCCGGATCCTCACTAAGCTCAACCAAACAGGGACGGATTGTCTTCTCCACCACCTATTACAATAATTCAGACCCCGAGATTAAAAAAACAAACCCACTAAAATGCAAGGGAACAAGAAAGTGTATACATAAATTATGAAAATTTAAAGAAATAATAAATAGGAAAACATAAAAGAGCCACTGTAAAAGTACATACAGACTGGTCAACAATGGGAATGAGAGATTGCAAAACTTTTGCCACGTTAAATTTGATGTTAGGTACTCTGCCAAAGGCAAAACAGGCGAGCAATCAGAAACCAACTATAATAGATCATTCATTCATGATGGATAGCCAGGTCTCACAAGTCCAAATACCTGTCTTTTGATGAATTGATGACCACTGGCAACAGTTTAGAACAAGTGATTTCTGATCCCATCACAGGTGCAAGGAGAGAGATGGCACGCAAAATGGTCATCCGGTACAAATAGTGTGGATTATTAATCATCTCCAAAACCTGCCCGGATGACAAACCAACTTCAATTTTTTTATCAACAGAAAATAGTGGCCAGAAGAATAAAGAAATGGAAAAAGAAATAACTGAAACAAAGTGAAAGACCATGTGGGCTTGGCAACAAATTGATGTAAAAAAAACATTTAAGAGATTTGTATGTGAAGTTATTGCGTCACATCTACACAGCATAGTGCATGGAACAAAAATATAGCACCGGCAAAGGCTGAGAGAGAAATCATTATCTAAAAAGAAACAAAAACCATCCACCTTATCAGTGGCTGTTAGGCAGTAAACCACGCATCAGGATGAACTTTCTAAAAAATCTAAATCATTTAAGTCCGCAGCCCACACCATGTGCACCAGTGCATGAATTTCAGTTGAATTCCATTTCAAACTTAAAGCTCTCTATTAACGTTCAAGAGTAACTAGGTCTATAGAAAAGCTGGCACATATTCATCATAAAAATCATTGGCCAAACCTGTGGAATTATGTGCTGCATTGCCCACTCTGGACCAAATTCTTCAGCAAGACGTTTCAAATTGTTAGCAGCAGCGTCACGAATAGAATAAACCTGCAACAAGTACCCAGGAAAAATAGTCATTTGCAAAGAGATGCACTTAATGTGACAGGGAAATGCATACACAGACAGCAGCAAGGTGCATAAAAACTTGTTATGCTGAATCATCAAACCAGAATTTCTGTTTTCCTCGATAACGAGCTGTAGAACTTTTGCAACTTTAAATGTAATACAAGAGATGAAGATTGACAAGATTCATCATACAGTAGCGACAACTTATTTCCATTAGCACATCTAGAAAGATGCCATTATAGTCTACATCTAAATTCTTAACCCACTCTACCATGAACAATTATCAAACACTTAATGGAGACACAACAAATATTACAAAGTTGCATAAAATCAAAAACTCGTACAACTGTTCAGAAAGACATGAAGAAACATTAAGGAATTGCCTAATATATTTAAATATTGCCAGACAATACGGGGAGCACAAACCTTATCCTGTAACCACTGCATACAAAGAGCACCGAGTTTATCGTCAAAAAATCCTACACCCAACTGACTGGCCAGTAAAGGTATATACTCTATTATTGCAAGACGAACTCTCCAATGTCTATCCTCTGCCAGCTCAACAATGGCTGGCAATAAGGATTGAGACAATAGATCAATTCCAATAACCTGCAGGAATGAATTGATTCAAAAAGACTAAAAAGGAAAGAAAAAGTGAAGAACAAACAACAGAGTTACGTTGCCAAATGACAGAAGCATGCATGTCAACAAGTATAAGGAATGCCAAGCAATTGCTATCAGATAAAAGCCCAAAGAAGCAATCAATGGCATACATTACATTTCTTTTCACTAAAAATTGTAACAAAAATAAATTGAACCAAAAGAAAAGAAAAGAAAAGCAATCCCCTTAATTGATTATAGCACCTAAACATTCCCACTCTTATATATGCACACATTCCTCCTCTGGCCATTCCCACTGCTCCCACTACAAAACTTAAAACGAAAATGGAAAAGAGGGGAGAGAGAGAGAAGGGAAAAAGGAAGTAAAAAAATGCCAATTCATATGCCTGCAAGCACCACAGCAATTGACAGTATCCACCTCTGTTTATGCTAAGGGGAATATATATATATATATATATATATATAAATATATAAACAAGATATATTAGCCATGATGCTAATAAGTTAACCCAACAACTAAGCAGTGCACACAACACTTCTGGCCACTCAACTCAATCCAGTGTTCATTTGTTTAATAAATTGCAATTGTCAAACAAACCCAGAGAATACAGATACCAAAATTAGTAAGTAGACCAAGTAATATAGAGGATTTGATTGAAATAACACACAATAGACCTGATTCACTTGATCAAGCTTGCTGATAATGTTGAGGCGCACGTCAGGAAATTCGTCCTTCAAAAGAGAGAGAAATATTGGAAGAAGCTGCTCAATTGTTGCATCCTACACAGAGAAAAATGAAGTTGAAACTCCAATGCAAGGAAATTATACCAAAGTGCATTCATAGAGCAGTATCTAAATTTGAAATAAAACCTACAACAAATATGGTAAGACTTTATACAATTCATACAAGTAAAAACCAGATTCCTTATTTCAAAAAAATACATAAATAAAATTGTTAATGAGCAAAATAAATTTAGCAAAGGCACTATAGTATAAGGTATAATATGCTAGCCAAATTCTTCCAAACTTCAACCTACAGAGTAGTGGCCAGGCCACTATGTAATATTTTACCTTCCCTAGGACAGGAGCCATCCCCATTATTACAGAAGCCAAAGCAGAACGGACATGTTGGGAAGAATCTGATGACAATTCCTGAAAAAGATTGTTGTAAAGCGTTGAGATGTCTACTATTTAACAAGAAATCAAGTAATAAGTAGATTCCTATTCCAACCCAACAGAATAAAATAAACAAACTTATTTTTAAAAGCACCAGCACCTTCACACAGGGAAGAATATGTTGAATTGCAAGTTCTGGATTTAAAATCCGACAAAACTTAGTTACTTTGCCAGCAGCTGCTATACGCACTTCAGCCTCATTATCTCGAAGCAATCGTACATATGCAGGCACAAGGTCCGTCCTTAAAACACAAGCAAAATATGTCCAAAAACATCAAACAAGAGACCAATGACAAAAATTAGCAAGTATCACCATGCATGAAAGTGATTCTCGATAGAATTAACATGGTTGAAATGGGCAAACAATTTGTTAAATTTCCTAGGCAATAGGTTTGAGATACAGTACGTATGACCGAATTGGAAGTACAAAACTCAAGCAACATGTGTATAGTCAATATGATAGTAAAATAGCAGATTAATTGCATAAGCAAATAATAGTATCATGACTTTAAAAGAGATATATACCTGGTAGGCTCAGGCCCCACAGCTTCACAAAGTTCATACAATTGATTTGCAACCATATAGCGCACACGCCAAGATTTATCCTGTTCAAAGCCCATCATAAAGAGCACAGAGAACAAGCAAACAAATGTCAATATATTCACCTGTAATTATCATAGAACTTTTTTCTAAGCATCAAGCATACGAGTCACACTCAAAACTTTAAAAAAAATAATCATCGTACAAAAAATAGAACTAAATATGCACAGGATATTTTCTGCATAAAATCAGAACAATACGACTAAGTGTCTCCAATAAAATCCAAAGATAATGTTGGTTCAGTTTAAAATGGAACCTACACAAAAAGCCAAGGCAAATAAATTTCAGCTTCATATTATTTCAAAAAATATGATGAATTTTGAAGGAAATGGCCCATTAATTGTTGCGAAAATACAGTGAATGCTCCAAACATCATATTAGAATTTTTCCTTTCACCAGTCAATTAGAATCCCCAACCCCCCATCCATCCATATGCAATACACACACCAAGCACAGGATGACTTGTTCTTTCCTCGAAGAATTTCTTCACAAATAATATTATACAAAAGAAAGCAAGGTGCAAAGCCCAGAAAGTAGGAAGAATACAGACAGCACCAAACACACAAACTGATTGGAACCTAAGCTATATAAAATATCAATGAACTCCACCAGATATCATGATCTTCAAAGAATCTTAAACTACAGACGAGAATGAACAGGCGAACAAAAACAACTTACTTTGTTGTTTCATTACATAGAACTCCCAATGTAGATCAAAGTACATATGAAAACGGAATCACTTTCTTTTGAAAAGTTATTTCAGTTATAAGTGGTGCAGCTATTACATAATATGCATCAAATTCTATAATATGCTATCTTCAAACATTTAGATATACGTGTATCAAAGAAAACAGTGGACAAGTCAGAGATTCACGGAAAATTCTTATCCGCAGATTAGAAAATTCATTTGCAGATTGAGAGAGGGTACTAAAATGCCTATTTGATTATCCTCTCCAAACTAGATGCGAGTCTTTATGTTGATTTCAAGAGGTACCTATGGCGCCACTCGTCTAGTTTAACCTAGCTCATCCATATTTCAGAGAGAAACAAAATTCCATTCATAGGTGAAAGGAGTGCAAAAAGTAAGGAGAAGAAATCTCTAAAGAGGACATAGAGAACAATATACCATACACATCTTTCTCTTAATTATTACAAGCTAACACCTCAGATTTGGCCTCAAATCTTTTTTTAATTTCAATTATTAGGCCCTTTAAAGTTTTTATTCGTTACTCCCACCACCTTCTCAAAAATGTATTAATCTGTATTGTTTAGTAACATAATTGACAGATTTTCCCGTCATATCATAAACAATCAAAATGAATCAAGTAATTTGATTGAACTATCTCATAATCATTATTGCTCCAATATTTCCAAAGGAACATTAGACTTGGTGAAGTACATTGATACTTGCCAAGAAAAGACATGTTTATATTTAAAAGCTATATGACTGTCAGCAAAACAACTATTTCTCAATTCATGTACAAGATCTTCACAATAATCACAAACTAAATACACAATTAGGAAGCAAGAATCATCAGCACAAGTGTACCTGAGAGAAATTCACAATTACAGGGAGAATATGTGCTACACAATCCTGAGGTTCCAACAACTTTCCAAGTGCTGCACAACCCTCAACAGCCAATAACCGAACAGAATCCTGATCTGAGATAGTCATCAATTGAGAAAACTCATTATAACTCAGATTGGAACTCATTGATTAACAAAATTTTAACTGTAACACCATATAAGCAAAACCGAAGTAATATCTATAAAACTGGTATTCGAGAATATTAAATACAACATGTACCTATTTATGATCTAAATGCTATCCCATACTTATGTTTGGCCATTCCTATGTTGTCCTCAATATAATTCCTCAAATCATTCAATATCCTATGATAAGCAAGATCTTTTTGTCAAATATCACTATCTTGATGTCTTTACTGCAATAAAGCTTATGGTGCAACATCAAAGATTGTTATTTAATTGTCTATTGTGATAGCTGGGTCAGAAACCCCATAGTACTGCTTAAAGTAACCTTTGGGGTACCACACACAGCTGAATTATTCTTGTGCATGAGTCAAATGTTTACGGAACAATTTCTTTCATTCTAGTTAATCTGTCTACTACTAGTTTATTTGTCGTCCCAAGCTATATTAACCCTAATATACTATAATGCCCAAGATATTTATGAAAATTTGTTCACTGATATTGAGGAAACTTTGGCAGATCTTATGTAATGAATTTCTGTTGTTTCCAAGTTAGTTTACCTGGTCTAATTTCCTAATTTATTCTATTTCTAGCCTCAATATCAGCTCTATAAATGAATGTGAGAAAGAATTCTTCCTCTTTCTACAAAATGTTTACATATAGAAAAATTAAGCCCAAGAAATGATAAAACTTAAAGCATTTTCATATGAAGAATGCATCCTTTTGTCAATTGTATCATGAATCATGGTGATCAAACAGTAAAGCTTTTATGTCCAGGCAATGACCCACATCAGACTCAGGGACACAGACACAAGTCCATCTCAATTGAAGGCTGATGGTTCTGATGTTGAACTCCAGCTGCTAGATTATTGGGCCTCACCAGAATCCTTCCCTAACTCACTGCTACTTTACCCATCCCAGACATAATATGACCATAACTTAATCCAATTTCAGAAGTATATTCAATTTTCACTCCGCATACTCTTCCCACCTAACATAATCAAACAAAACGACAAATATCCTCAGACAACTTCATTGTATCAGTTACCAAAAGAAAAAGAGGACAAAATCCATTCAATATTAGGAGTTGATGTGTCTGTTGGTAAGACTGCAGCTCCTACACTTTCAGCCCCCCCAACTATATCCCTCCCTAAGTCATGGCTACTCTGGTTCCTCCAAGCATCATATTTCCCCATGGCTTTTATGCCGTCTCAGATTAACCTTTAATTAATATACTATTTATTCTGCCCAGCTATCACAATTCCAAGTTAGCTATAAAGGTTTCATTTTTCACATGTGCTATCCATATATCCCAGCACGAAATGTTCCAAAAATCTTAGGGAGACAAAAATCCCTTTCTAGACCAAGTAACAGAAAACCATGAATAATTAATTACCTAACCTTTAGAGCATAGCTAAAAAAAGATGCATTCAATTCAAACATTCACCAAAGAATTCACTTGGCACAATTAAAGCCAATGATCAGAATGTATGTAGATAAACATGCCCTCCATCAAACATGTATTAAATAATCAATTACCATCCTGAGTAAGATCCTCAAATATCGACATGATGTCAGTCTTCAAATGAGCAGGCTCAACAGTCGCAGCAAATTTCCCCAGATTCGATGCAGCAGACCTCCTAACCATGGGCATGTCATCTTGACACAGTTGTGTATATATTGAGCGCAATTCTGTCTTCAACATCTCTGGGGCACTTGGGTAAGCAATGTGAAACAGCCCACATGCAGAAACTCGAGCTGTAAACCATTCACCAGCTGCCAACCTCTGAAGATATGAACAACTTAAAACATATAAAAATGGGTACTAAAGATAGCAGCCAAAAACAAGGGAAAATAACAAAATATGTTGCAAATAAGGAATTATCGGACAAGACATGCATGTACAGATATACATAATTGAATCATAAATAGCTATGTTTTCCATATGCGCCAATAACAACAGCAAAAAGTACATCTAGATACAGAAATTATCAGAAAGAACTACAAGCACATATCACACTACTCCAAATCTACCATACTGGCTTCCTTCTCTATCCATAACTACCGAAAAACAACAGTTAATGGATGACAGCTGGCAATAAGCAATACAAGGCGCAACATGTAACTGATGGAACAAGTTTCTACCACCCATATAAAGTTTAAAGTTCAACAATTGAACAAAATACGTAGTTTTTCTGAATGTCTAAGAACAAATTGACTCCAAAACGAAGAACACAGCGACTAAGCAGTGAAGAATCCTCACAACAGCCACAACCATATCTCTAGAAAATTATAAAAACAACACAATAAAATATTAATTTAACAAATAAACAAAAAGAAGAAGCATTATCTAACCTTGACCAGAGGAATAAACCAGTCAACCAAGTCACTCTCCCTCATCTGGGACCCAATCCTACACAATGACTCCACAGCTTTGTCCCTCACACAGGTCTCCTCAACCGTACAAAGGGTCTCCAGAGGCGGGAGCAGAACATGGGCATGCTCAACTCCACCAACATATGGAATAAACACACCCAACTCTTCTGCCATTGCGAGAAGCACCTCATCATCATCATCATTGTTTTCACTGAGAAATGGAATTAATTCCTTCCGAGTTCGCTCCTCCCCAAGAGCACGGGCAATTGTCGACAGCCTACGGATTGAATTCAATCTAAGCTGGATGTCATCATTTTTAAGCTCGTCTATGAGAACGGCTATTGGGTACAGTGGTTCATCAACCATAGACATTGTGTTTCAAATATCTTTTGCAAAACTCTCACAATCAATTACCTTCACAGAAGTGCTGCAAACCACATAAATTGCAACTAATGAATTATAAAAAAAAATTAAAAAAAATAACAAAATCCATATTTTACTAAAATTAAAAATGAAACTGGTGTAATTTATATTTTAATTCTCCAGTAACTAAGTAAATTATGTAAATTTAACCACTCACATAAGTAGAACAATCAGAAAAACCTTGAAATCTAATAACAGCTGATTCCAATTCTATATAGCACCAGATCCCAAATTTTATGATGCATTAGCATTCACACAGTTTTTATGCGATTAAAACTTTGAGATCCCTGACAAACCCTAGTGTTAAACTCCACAAACTAAGGAAATTGTTCAGCAAATGAAAGAGAGAGACAAATACATGGATGTCGAACCTAAAACACTGCTGCAGTATTTGCTTGCTGGTAAAATGCAAGAAAGTGGAAACGAAACTAATAATTGATCGGTTAATAAAGAACCGAGACATTTATATTAAAGAAATGTCAATTCAAACGATGCCTAAGAGAACTATTGGTACACTAAATCGAGTTTTCTTTCATTAAACATTTCAAGTAATTGAAACAATAGAACTAAATAATTAAAATTTTATTTTAGTTCCGACACCTGAGATTCTTCGGAAACTATTCGGATAACGGGAATTCTATGTTTTCTTTTACTATTGATTGATGAAAAAAAATAATATATTTAAATTTTTTAAAAATTACATTAAGTAGAAAGAAGTCAGAAATGAAAATGCGCTCACCGATCTGAACGCCTTCCCGCCGGCTACCTCTGATCAGAGAGAAAGAGAAGATTTGCCAATCCATTTCTTGCTTTTGTAGTATTTCCTTGGAATTATCTACTCAGGCCGGCCCATAAAACCCGGCCCGTATTGAACTGTGTACTGTGGGCCTTCTTTGGGCTGCACAGAAAGAAGCACCGCTACAACTACGATGACTGTAACACTGTAAAGTCTGACAGTCGATTGACAGACGGAATACAGACGGTAAATTACTAGTAACATATTCTTCATGACAGATTTAACGATTCCCCTTGCTTGTTTTGTAAATATAATTGCGTGAAAGATAAAATTAAGTGATATTTTGATAATTTTAATTAATGTTTTAAAAAAATTAAATTCAGAGCCTGACAATTACATTGCACGAACTGTTAGATTTATAAGTTTTTTCGAAGCAACGATTTAAGAATTCAACGCAAACCAAGTATAAACAAAAGTTGAGCTTAAATCTTTCAGACCGAGACGAGGAGGCATGATTTAGACCTCTAGTTATGAAGCTAAATGCCAAGTTAAACATAAGACATTGGAAAATTTAACCAAGTTTAGACTGTTTATTTGCATAAGTATGAATTTTATATGTATTTTATTTAACAGCATATGCCATCAAAAATCAACAAGTATTTATATAACAAATACTTCCCCAATTTGTACGCATTTGGGAAGCAAGCTAAAGCAAATCATAATTCACCAATCAACCAGTCAAACTCGTCTCAGATGCCAAATTATCCTAAACGTCGATTCTTCAGCTGAAAGCATCTGCTAAGTCTGGTCCAAAATCCTACTACTTCTTTTCCTACCGGTGGTTCAATGGGTTCCTTAAAATTTGCTTTTTCACTGAGTTCTTCAAATGCATCCACAAGATTTTGCAGCCTTGCAACAAACTCAATCAAGAGTGAAGTAAATGTTGCTAACGACAGTGAGCTAGCACTTTCATATACTTTTGATTCTGGCAAACCAACCGTGGACTCCATATTATGAAATGACAGGTGTGGCCACGATACTGGATTTCTGGATATATTCTCAGAAGAAATCCCTTCTGGAACGGGTGGATTCATGCCCACATTTTGGTGCTGACTCTGAACGTCCCACATATCGCTTAAGGATTTAATCACTTTATGTTCATGATCTTTGCATTCATTTAGCTTCTCAGAATCTTGCAATTCTTCGCGTTGTGCTACAGCGGCCCAGCTTTCTGAATTCACCAGAAGATATGACTTCTCGTCTATCTTCAGTTGCAACTGTTCTGCTGCATCCAATACTTCAAATAGTATGTTTCCAGGGCTTAGCTTTTCCATTTTCTCAACTTTGTCTCCAAGTGCCCTTAATACTTTAGCTCCTGCATTCCCAACTTTTTGGAGCTCACTACTAAAAACCTGTCTCTTCTCTGGTGGTGCCTGCACATAAAAATTTGCAACTGTGATGTTAAATACAGAAAAAAGGAGAAAAGAAACTTCAATTCTTGTAAAAGGATGAAATTAAGTATCTTAACAAACTTCTTGACAAACTTCTTCACTAAATATAGAGGGAAAGGACCCAAAAAAAAAATTCTATGTTGATTAAGAGTATTATCATGCTCTGAACATCATTAACGCAAAGCCAAATCCCTACTTCCAATTATTGATCCTCATTACTCTTGATATTGAACATATGTCTACGCAAATGTCCAAATACTTGTAGCCTTACATGAATCTCGTACATTTTCACTAGAAATTTTATTACCATTAAACGATGATCACCAAATGCAAAAAATATTGGAATACAATCAAAGCTTTCTTTTTTTTCCTTTGCATAAGCAACCTCGGTCAAAATGGAACAAAGAAATGCAGCATACAAAGTAGACCACCACAACTCATCTTGCCATTAAGTCAGAAGAGCATGGAGTAAACCCAGACAAAAACAACAAGATCACATGGCTGGCCCCTGACCTAACATCAAGGCAGCAGCTAAATAAAGAGAAATTAATTTCTATCCTTCAGAGGGAGTGAAACTATATAATTTTGTATGACTAACCATATAATATATAGTTGCAGAGTTAGACATACAATAGTTAAAGAAGTTGTTTTTGTCATACAATAGTTAAAGAAGTTGTTTTTGTCTCCTCTTTAATCTCTTGTTTCTAGAATCTGAACATGTATTTCTCACAGACAATACACATGGCATGAGGGCCATCTGACTTAAATAGAGGTCGATCATATGCAATTACATTACTACCCTTCCCACTTTCCCTCACATGTTCTTTTTCCTTTTGCAAGAAATAAAAGACCCAAATCTCACAATACGACACTTGAGTCTAGGACCACTTTATTTGGTGGTGATACGCTTCCTTACAAACTAAATGCATTTACCATCATTCACTTGCTAAGCTTATGAAATTATAGCAGATGAGCATTAAATAAGTTCATTAGTCACAGTCATAGCAATAAATTAATGAAGATATTGCTGTCTCAAGTATTACAAGAAATTATGGTTGATTTACAAGCCATAAGGATATGCACCCAACACCACTGAACTTTGAGATTAGATGCTGGTTACATCGAAAGAAGAATGCACACTATAAAATGGTAAAGCTGGGATTTGACTTAAATATGGTTAGCAGGTTGAAGCTCAGCAACTAAATATCCATGACTGGAATTGAGATAAAAGTAAATTCAAGAAATCTGCAGGAATTGACTGCTGGAAGTACAAATTAACCAGACAGTCTACCACTACTATATGAGAATTATAGTTAACCACACGGTTTGCCACTACTATAAGAGAATTATGGCTAACCAGATATAATATTAGTTATAATCTCTACTGCCCCTCCCACTGGGCACTCAAAAGATTGGAAAAAAAATTCAAACAGAAACCCTAACCACCATTAAGAGGATACGTACCTAGAAACAATTGCTAAGAAACAAAACAATTGAAAAAGGCCACCAACCTGTATTTCTGAAAGTATGCATCCGTGCATAGCCATAACCATGAATGCACAATGCCTCAATGCACCGCCAACTTTAACATAATTTTTCCAGGGATAGTTGAATGTTCTGTAAGGACCATGAGGTGGCTCCCATATTGCAAAGTCCAGCTGCAAAATATAATCTTAAAACAGATCCTAAGCTTTCTGGTCAATAGGAAAGATGGCCTTACGAAGAAAGATATAAAGATTGGACAGGGGCAGGCAAGACTAGTAAAGTGATATAAGATCATACCAGAGATTCCTCTTGGCTTGAGGACTGTACAACTGATCTATAGCCACTATACACCGGGTCATCAGAAGCTTGATAGGTAAGAATTTTTGAAGGAATCCTCTCATATTCAACACATTGAAGATAATCATTAACACAACCTAAATGCAAGTTCAATAGAATCAATCAAGCTATTAATCACAATTCAGCTAGCCAGAAAAATTGTATAAATGTTATTGAAGTTGGAGCTAACCTTCCAAGGAAGTTGCAACACCCCTGAAATTTTTTACCACCAATTTATGCAGATCCTCCCCTGCCCAGATGGGATATATGCACACATTTACAACCAAGCATATTCCAGCACCAATCCCTATAAGCACTAATCGGTAAAACGCAGTGCGGAAAAATGTTGTTGACGTTCCAGACACAAGTACAATACAATATGTCAACAAGAATACTCGAAATCCGTATTCATAAGCTTTCATGGTGGGGTACAATTTCGCATAACTTGCAGAGAATCCTGAAGAAGACAACAATTCAATAAAAAAGTTAGGTCGCATAGTAATATCACAAAGTGGAAATTGACTGTGAAATCTCTTTTCTTTTTAAAGAATTATAGACTGATTTTAATTGCTAAGACTCCAACCTGCTATAAAAATACTGACAACAATAATAACTTCCTGGAAAGCTCCTGCCTTCACAGACAGCTCTGCTATGCCCAGAGCTAGGCTTCCGGCAGAAAATGTCCCCAGAGCGCGATTGAATCCTTTATTAAGCGTTGCTCCTATTAACAAAGGAAAAGAAACATTAAAAATTCACTTCTGGATACAAATCCTAATCCGATTTTAAGCGCGGTTGAAGCTAAGCTAGTACCTACGCTGAATTCGAAAACCACCACAACTGTAAGAATTGCCCAGATCGAGTATTGGCTAACATCACTAAGAGGCTCTTTGAAAAATATGACCAATGACACAAGTGCTAACGACACCCCCATCTTTACAGCAAACACGACTTTTCGAGGATCAGAACGACCCATCTTGCATAATTTAACACAAACATCTTGCAAACTATTCCAAAAGTTGACGACTGCGTCCGATACGGAACGAAAACACCTGCATTTGACACCATCTTCGCTACCATCCGAACTGTTCAGGCCGAAGTCCGAATATCCCTTTCTGGATAGCAATCTTTCCTTGCCTCTTTCTGCAAAACTGTGCCTAAATGATCCAATTTTCGCAGCCATTTTTGGTCATAAGCCCCCCGCCCCCAAAGAACAAAAAAAGAAAAGAACAAGAGATAGTGATCGTAATTTTAATCAATCAACAGACCAACCATTAAAGTGGGTATCCGAAAAAGCTGTTCTTGTTTTGTAAATACAGGAGGAAAAAAATCAAACGATACGAATATACAATTAGTAAGGAGAGCACTAAGGAAGAAAATACAACTGAATAGGATAAATGGATACTGGATATGTCAAAATTTTTAGGAAAGATGCCAACGATGTCGTTTGGCATTCGCTGTCTACCGCGTTGACAAGTTACTGCAAGAGGGTGAAGCTAGGAAAGTTTACACGAGTGGGATAAAGTCAAACACCGATCAACGTGTCACTGTGTCACCTGTGTGATTGCTCCTTGTAAAGAAAATCGACCACAAACAACACCAATCGAATGCTTCGTGAAATTCTTAATTATCTTAACCAAAATTATTTTCGTCCATATTTATATATCTAAGAAAAAATTGGGATAATTTTTAACATGAGTAGTAATTTTTTTTAAAATATTACATGTACAAGTATATAGTTCACCCCATATTTCTATATATATAACTTATCCCAAATATCTACACACATTCTGTTTTTTTAAGGATAGGTGTTTGACTGGATGCAAGTAGCAATTCTTATTTAAGTATATATTAAAGATGAAAGATCAAACACTTTTTTTTATATAAAATTTTACTATCATTTGTAGGTAATTGAATTTAAGTATATCGGTCGAAATTGAACCTGACATATATATTTGATCGCGATAAAGTTAACCGTAATGGCACAAGTTGTATCAAGTAGTAAAATAATAGATACAAATGTTGTTCCACAAGAATTGTAATTTATAACCTTAAAAATCCAATCTTATTTAAGCAATTCAAGTTGACTAATTGTAAAACTTAACTCAACGACTAACTAAAAGAGAAATGGAAATAAAATTAAAGAGTGTTAAAAAATGAATTGATTAATTTGACAATAAAGATTTAGGACCTTGATTTCACTTATTCCATCTATATTTTTCCTAATGGGCTATTAATAATGTATTGTGATTTTATTTACTAATCGTAGTATTTAAAGTGAATTCGCCACCTTTCCCGAGTATCAAATGAATTACTTATGCAAAGTTTCTCAAATTAATATCTCTACCAATCTTAGTTAATTAAACGTTCTTTAAGTATATCCTACTTAATTACTTAGAATAATTCAATTATCTCCCAGTTCTTGCCTTTAATCTAAGTAATTATTCAATTATTTAGGTAATAAATTCCTCTTGAAATCTTAGTACACTAAATTGTATTTACCTCATCCAATAAACAAATTACACTTTCCCAAGTATTAATTCATCCATCTTAGATAATTCAATTTGTCGAACAACAAATTAGAATCAATTAATGTAAGTAAAGACAAGTAAATAGAATCATTCCACATTTAAAACATGCCAATTAGTTAAACATAATCAAGATAAGCTACATTAAGATTCTAAATTAAGAAGTTTAGCCAACCATCTCAAATATCAACATCAAAATCATCATGTATTCGATAATCTTTAAATTCAACAAATTAAACTCAAATTACATACAAAATGAAAATGACAAGGTTTAAGATATTAGATTCAAATGAGAGCTTCAATTATTCTCCTCAAAGTCTTTTTCCAAAGCCTTCACTTGAATCCATCCACTTCTCTCTAGAATCCTTCTTTTATTCTTCACCTTCTCTCACCCAAAACTCAATTTTCCCTTCTTGGTTCACGGTGGCTAGCTTCTATAAACATATAAACCTAAAAGATACCCAAATTAAGCCATTGGTTGATGATCTCACGACCAAAAATCATCCAAGGATGTTCAAGAGGCGCGGGGGCTCAAAATGGCAAAGGGGTGAAGTGGGAGCTTGATGGTTAGTGCAGCCACACACCTTGGTGGCACTAGCGTGCCACCGTCTCGGGCAATTTGGCCTTTTTACCCGTGGGCATGGCGCGACTGTGCCATGTTGTGGCACGATTGCACCATACCAGTAACCCATAGTCATTAGCTTTTGGTTTTCTTGCACTTTGTCCCTGATCTTTTGTATTTTGTTCCTTATTTCCTTTCTGACTTTTCCGAATGACAGTTTGCTATCTTTTTCTATACAAAACACTAAAATTAATCGAAGATTAATAAAATTTGAGGATTTACAAAACAATTCAAATCCCAAAATGACCAATAAGTACATATTTTACACATTTATAATCATTAATTATGATGCATTAATTATATAATTAGATTCAATTTCAACTATTTGATATATTTAAATTCAACTGCTTGCAAATAATGTAAAAATTTGTATTAAAAAAAATCTCTATCTTTCATCTATATCAAATATACAAATTAATGATCCCAGTATTTATCCCAACAACACAAGACAACTATAAAGATGAAAAATAAAATTAATTCATTAAATTGAATGGATAATGTGATAATACTATTTTTTTTTACTTTCGCTATTTATTATTTGTATGAATAAACTTTGTGGTGAACATATTCACCATAGACGGGTTGTGCTACAACTTAATTGTAAAGGAACAATGAATAAATTATTTGATATATTGTAATGATTTCTCTTTTGAACACGTGAAAAGCGAAGACTCTCTAACATTTCGTAGTCACAACATCTATTTACACATCTATAGTATTGATTATTTTGGTTTTTTCTTTATTTTTAAAAATTGAATATGAGAACTCATTTACACAATTCTTAATCTCTATCAAATTTCAATAATGAAGCCTCAAAAATGTTGAAAATAATTGTGTCATGTTTTGAGAAAATGAAAAAGATAGTTAAAATATGAAATTTGAATAAACTTTTGACTCAAATTCGTAATGCAAATCTTCAAAATCTTTGTCATTATATGAAGAAAGAATTGCAAATAAATAAATAAAAGACTTTTTTCTTAATTCTCCTATCTAATAGTTACTCAAGAATTTTTGTAATAATTAATAGGTAATTACAAGGAATAACAATATTTTCTTTCTTAAATTTTTAAAAAATAATAAATTAAGATATGATTTTCTTAATCTTAATATTTTAGTTTTCATGTGCTAAATATTTTTTAAAATTTATATTATAGTATTAGAAATTAAAGTTAAAAAAATTATATTGTAATTTACTATTTTGTTAAAGTTTGAAGACCAAACTGTTATTATCCCATGTTCAGGTTCCCGGGTCGGAGTTTTTAAATTATATTAACAATTCTTTTTTAAAAAAATAATGATTAACGTTGCAAAGGATTCCAAAGTTGACTAAGAATCCAGATCCGTTTGATTCAGCAAGCATGTGGGAATTACGGCTCTGATCCCAATAAAGTTAATTAAACATTTTTTAAGTATATTTTAATCATTAATTAAGTTCATAATTTTCAAAACTTCGGGTTTATTGTCCTTGAGGACTATGATCCAAACTTATAATTTATTATTTAGGTTTATAAATTTTTATATTTTATTAAATAAAGACATGGCGTCTTCGGCATTTTTTTTTCTTGTGGGGCCAGGAGGCCATCTCCCGCCAACGATGCTGACGTGTGTAGATCCACGCCTGATCTGATTACATGCTTCCAATAATTCAACTGTTATTTTATTTTATATTCTCCTCAATGTTTATTTATGGGCTATTATCATGTCACGACTCTAATTTTAGTGTAATTTTCAAGGGGTCCAGTATGTATAGTGTAATTTCTTAACACAAGACGTACATTCATGCTATATTTAAAATATATATATATATATATAGTACCTACATTCATAAAACTTTTAATGGGATGGGATATGTAAAAATTTTTATATCCTTACTTATTAATAAAAGTTAGAATTAACAACTATAATTATAGAGTTAAATTTTATATGCAAGAACTTAATTTACTTTTGACTTCTAAGCATTGAATTTACGAAAACTCTAAATTCTAAATTCGTAATCACTATTCACCGACCTTCCCCTTACATTGCTCAAGCTGCCTTCACTCATTAATTGTCACTACGTCATTGATTACCAATAAGTTGTCGCTTGCACTTGCACATAAATAATTATCGCCTATCAAATAAGATATTCATCAATTGAAAATTAAATAACCATTATCTCTTTAACTTTGTATCAAACACTACAATCAAACAAAGCTAACAATTAACAACTTATTTAATGGTGATTTAACATTTGAGTGGAAATTAATCCATCCTTTGTAAGGATAAAAATTTCATTAATAAGATTTTTGGGATGCAACATAATAGAAGTGATATAAATTCTAAAATCGAATCACAAGCCCATGGGACTCTCCCACCATTCATGTGAAAAAAGAGCGTATAAATATCACGTGTTATGAATAAGATTCACAGTTGTGCCATAATAGTAATAATGTGAACTCTCAACAAAAATCCAATCTTATTTTAATGTATTGTAATGTTAGTATATTTAAGAAAAAAAAAGACAATATAAGGTTAAAGGGTACCAGCCACCTCCACCTAATTTAAGTGGTAAGAATACACATTTTTTTAAATAAGGATATATGTTCGAATTCTGTTAAGAGCAGGATTTTTCCCACAATTTATGAGACTCTCTCTTCAAATTATATATCAAGAATTTTTAAGTGGATCACAACAGTATGCATATAAATTCTTATTAGAACTGTAGTTGTAATACTAATAGATGTATCTGTATTAAAAAAAAAATAGTTAAAGGGCACCAAGATTTTTATTTTTTGTCTTTAATTTTTTTTGGTTAAAAGTTAAGCAATTTTTTAGTGTGGGATAATGTATTTGGTACATATTAAAGATTAGTCCAAAATTAAAGGAGTGATATGATAATTCGTTCTACAATAATGCTGTGTAGTCTCTTTAAAAAAAGAAAAAAGAAAAATTAGTTAATTAAATAATTGCCTGCTTTTCTCCATTATTGGCGGTGCCATCACTTTTATTTGATGGCCGCTTGGCTTGGAATGCATGTTTGGATTAACAATTAATTATTGTGGATTTGATTTTTGTTTTTGTTTATTTGGGGTTTTTAATTTATTCTTAAGTCTTAATAATCTGATTGATTCTGTCTGATACATGCATGTTTTAGTATGTCAGAAGCATACAATAGAAAAATAAAATGCATTGCGACTTGTGTAGAGAGGCATGAATCCGCATGATAAGAGAGGTTTCTTTTCTTTTGAAAGGTCATAAGAGTTAAACCCCAAATAAATAACACATATATAACAAAAACAAATCATAATTTAAATTATGGATATAATATTTGAGTCAAGATCCTTTGTATCATCATAATTAAAATTATAATCCATTTAATCTCCACTAAAATAATTAAAATTAGTTTAGTACATAAAATTATTTAACTTAAAATGTATTTTAATCATTTTGATAAGGCTCAAAAACTTATTTGACTTAAATGAAAAGAAAATATCTTTATTCATAAATTTTCTTTTGGGAGAAAGTAAGCATCATGATTCTTGGTAGGTGAGAGGATTCCATTAAAACACTCTAATTTATAATATATAATATTAGCAATTTAAAAAATAAAAAAACTTTTTACTAATAAATAGTAGATTTATGTTATTTATTCAATCAAGCACATCAATAAAATGGAAATAACTTGTATTCCCAAAAAAACCACAATAAAAAATTGTTATAAACACGTCCTCACATATTCAGCAAACTCCGGTAGGTTGGCAATGGCAAGCTGGATATATGCTTTCAGCAAGAAACCAAATCTACAAATTCCCATAAGGAACAGCCAAGAAAGATAAAGATAATGGACATCATGTGAACATTTTCAATAATTTGGTTAGAACTTATATATCATATTTTAAAGCTGATGATAATCTAAGCCTGTGTCACTCACGGATCTTGTTTGAATTTTGTGGTGGGGTTAGGTTTAGGTTTACAATTGGCAACTAGAAAAATTAATTATAGTTTGATAGTGTGTGTAGTTCTAGACTTTTACATTCAACAAGTTATTGTTGTTAGAAAAAGTTTTATTAAATTAGTCAAATAAATAATTTTGAAATACTTCATTTTTGTGGTTTTTGAGCTCATGCTGATGGGCCTGGATGAAGCGAGCCCATCACAAACCTCATTTTCTTGGCAAATTTGGGCCTCAAGGATGGAAATTTGGATGGAGTCATAAATTCTGTCCAAATCTGAATGCGTTTCAATCTTCTTTAGAACGAGCTTCGGTGCCTTTCCCTTATCCAAAAGCAAGACAACTCTGAATAGTGAAGAGAGTTCGTGCCTTTCTGTTAGGACACGGTAAAACTCTTGATATCCTCCTCTCTCTAGAAACAAAAAATGCTATCATCCATGGCACTTCAATCCAGTGTTAATTCTTTCACCACTCTCAAACACTTCAACAGTACCAACACCAGAACCAATTTCGTTCACTCAACAACCATTCTTAACCAAAGAACCAAACCGAGTTTAAGAAAACAAAGACTAATTGCTTTGGCAGCCCCAGAAACACTCGCAGCTGAAGCATCAACAGAGAACGTTACTACAACCCCAGAAGTAACTGCGGTCCAAATCTCTCTCTTTCTCTCTTTCTTTATGTGTCTCTCGCTGCATTTGTTTATAAGAGTTATTGATTTTTCCAGAAAGTTGAGTTGTCTGTGAAGCAAGTGGAGAAGCCAAGGCTGGTACTGAAGTTTATATGGATGGAGAAGAACATTGGTCTAGCTCTTGATCAGTTGATACCTGGGCATGGAGCAGTTCCTTTGAGCCCATACTTCTTTTGGCCAAGAAAAGATGCATGGGAAGAGCTTAAGACAACTCTAGAGAGTAAGCCATGGATATCCCAGAAAAAGATGATCATTCTTCTCAATCAGGCCACTGATATCATCAATTTGTGGCAGCAGAGTGGTGGTAATCTTACTAGTTAGATGCGGCATAGTAGTTAAGGTGCACACTGCTTTTTTGGGTACGAAAAGTCGACATTGTATTTGTAATTTTTACTTATTTGGATATTGTTTATATGCATTTTTATCCATCGTAGTTGAAATGGGATTTACGTTTATGTCTGCAATTTCTTGAATACTATGCAAAATCCTGTTTATTAAATTCATAAGATTAACGGAATTGGAATGACTGCTTGGCCAAAGCTATTTTAGGGTTAAGTAAAGAGCATAAAGTTTTTGGTTTCGGTACATTGATGAAAGAGTTTTAGCTGACGCCAAGGAATACTGGCGAGATTGCAGAGTAACCTGAATTTCATGAAACTATATTTAAGACCTTCTATGGAGGTTAAGTCAATTATCCCGTCACCAACAGAAACTGCAGGATAGTTTCAAATTCGCGTGAAGATTGATAGAGTCGCGGACATGCAGAGTAACTCGTGCAAGCATACATTTTGACAAATTAGAATCTCAGAAATTGGTCATACCTTGTGGTGTTGTTATCAGTTTTACTTAAATATTCAAGGATTAAACTAAGATCTAAATACTTCAAATTCTCGCTGCAATAACTGCTTTGAAACCTCTTGTTCAAGCATGCTCAAATTCTTGAAAATGAATCCTCAAAGTAGGATAGCGTGCTTGCATCACCAATAATAAATTTACGATTTTCAGAAAGCAAGAAATGAGTTCCTCTCCCCAGCATTGGATCATGGATGTCGTTATACCATGTACACCGTAATTCAAAAGATACTATAGTAATTGCAAATTCCAATATTATATCTGAGCTTCATTGTTATCAATTATACACCAACAGTTAAAAATTTATTTTCTAACTATTACAGAGAACCGAATGCCAATTTCCTCTTTCTCATACACAGGCTCATAATATCTCATGTCGATACCTATAAAGACTCAGGTGATGAATTATATTGAAGTCATAGTTCCCCATCCAGATTCAAAAAGAGGAGGTAGGCAATTAAACCAACCACCGGAACAAATCTAAGATAATTAACTATGTCTACCTTGCTTATCTGAACATTTTGTAGGTTGGCACCGATCAACCAAGGCTGGAAGATAATGTAAAGACATATATCCCATATGAAGGCATAAGCCAGCCTTTCTGATCCTAGATAACTAACCAGGAACTCCCATCTATCTATTATGCTCCCAAAATTTCCATCCATACCGCCATAAAGAGCCCAAAGAGCTGATATCAGACATACGGCTCCACCAATCAGTCCTACAATAGGTGCGCCGTTGGTCATTACGGAGCCCAGCTGAGAAGGCTTCCTTGAAGTATATTCAGCATCCTCATCATTCAGCCGAATAGCCATATAAGGTATTAAAAACGCTGGCATCAGATAAACAAGAATGATTGAGAAACTGGAGTTAGACTCAAATTTGTTATCAAACTTTTAAGTGTAAAATAAAGAAAAAGAAATCAAGGGGGAAGCAAGGGTGTTATAACGTGCATCTGTTCTATAGGCTTTAAGGATCTTCACTATTATACTAGTGATGAGGAGATGACCCATCAAAAAATTACAAAGTTTTCCAGGAAAACAGGATCATCAAAAGAATAATTATTTCTTTGCTGGGACTCTACATCATCCAGGCAAATCAAGCATCACACTAAGATATATTATTAGGACCTATTACGCCATTTATCTCAGGCTGGGCATCACAGCCTCAAATTTTAGTAAAAGGAACTATTTGCATGTGATTTTAATAAAGTAGGAGAGTTCGCAAAGCATACTGTTGGTAAGGAACATCTGCAAGCCCCACAAAACGTCCAGGGAACCCTTGTATCTGTCCCTCTTACGATCCGTAAATAGCAATGGAGCAAACATAAAAGTCCACCCAATGACAAAGTTGAACAATCCTTCAGACATCTGATGGCAGAATAATGAACCAGCATCAAAAGGTATGTTCATATGATGACACAAATGTCAAACTGCCTCTTGACAGTTGCATCACATTAATAAGCATGGTCTAAATAACCAAGGACAATCACATTCATTTCATGTAATGGTTCTTACTGGATGAAGCACGGGGGCATCAATTAGACGAATCCCGACTATTCTGTCAAAAAGGTCACTGAACATATTATGAAGTATAGAATGCAGTAAAAGTTTTGTATGAATTCTGAAATGAAAAAGCAAATCCACTTTCAGTTCTATTAAACAAAATGAGTTCTGGATTGCTCTCACCCTTCAAAAGTAAAAGGGGGAGCACGACAAAGTACAGACAAAGTACTGATAAGCAACAATAAACATAAATGTTGATTCACAATATTCCAAATGATATTAATTGAAATGGACCAGCTTAGCTGTCATAACGGATTAAATGAGCAAAATTACCTTACATAAAATTTTCTGTTAAGAACTATGGAAAAGTAATGCTTCCTAAATAAATAGTATGGCTCTTTATGGTCACAAATGAAGCAGTTGAGAACTCAAGGTTTCTCTGTCATACTAGTTATTAAAACCAATTTTTCACAGAAAAACAAAACATTATTTTGCTATGGAACATGTTTTTTTCGTAGCAATCAACAAACAAAAGTAAGCACATCTACTATTCATGAAGCCTTGTAGGTATTGTTTTCAGAAGTTCATTTTGTATGGGACAAATTTTTTTCAAAAATCAAGATTTTCAAAATTTGAAGGAAATAATTCTTAGTGTAGAAAAATATTTGATTTTCCAAATGAAAAAAGCTTAAGCATCAGAGCCAATGGTTGAACATACCAGAGTTCAGCAAGGGCAAGATAAAGAAGAAATTGAGAGAAAGGCCCACAAGAGAATTCACTGTTTCCGAACTGATTGCCCACACTGGATCTCCCTGTTAGATATACAAAGTAGTTAATCTTTTTTTTTTTGTGTAAAATCTTCTGTTTGACATTATATTCTCAAAAAGAAAACATATATGAATCAAAAGCATCACATATAACCAATGCTTCCAAGTAACTGAGGCATTCAAAAGTATCATAAACAGCATGACGGATGAATACAGGGCCAAATAACATGTCCATCTACATTATAGAACAACATTTGAATTCGAAACCTAAGACGCTATTTTGAAATTCTATACATTGCATAATCAACTTCCATCAAAAGACTATTGCAAATAAGCAGCATGCGAGTCCATCAACAATCAACATAAACACCATCAAACACATATACTCTGAATCTGTAATTTTGAAATTCACACATCCAAAGCAATAAGCCACATGAAATGCAAAGAGAAGCATTTTTTTTTTCTAAAAATGGGGGAAATTTCTATAACTGAGTATCATATCGAAAATGATGTACTGATTTCTTGGTGAATGTAACTAAAAACCGAAAAAAAGTTATTACCAATTACAAATCTAATCAAACTATTAGTCTAATAAATTCTAACGTTAAAAAAATATAAAAACAGTGATATCCCAAAAGGCTATAACACTTAATTACAAGATGATTCAAGCTAAGAGCACATATATGAAACTTGTTCTTTAAAATAAATTAAATTCATACACAACAAACATGCCCAATTTCAACAAGAAAGAACTTTGTAAACTGAACATAAATGCAGACTGAGACACATTACACGTACTGGAGCATAGGGAAGTAAGAAAAGCCACAGAATGTAAACAGCCTCAGCGCCCCACAGAACAAACTGAAGAACTCGCCGTACACTGTCTTTACCCTCTACCAAAGCTGCTTTAGTATCAGTAACGTTGCGTTTGCGGCGAGCCGAGCGGCAAACGACAGTCCTCAAATGTAATCGCTTTTGTTTTTCTTCAGGCAACGTTTCGCTATTGATGGTTGCATTGTAAGATTGGCGATGAAAGAGTTTTAGATTGAAAGATTTGGTTGAAAGAATCGGGTGATTTTTTATGCAGAGCACAGGCTGAGGTGCTGTTACACTCATCGTCATCATCGTTTCTGCATCTGCTGACTGCTGTAAGGAAGCGCTAGTTAAAATTCGTTTACCTTAGTATCAGACGTGGACAACTTCAAGCGCCAAATAGCGATAGACCCAAAAACGTAATTTGCAGTTTTATTTGAGGACCAGTTCGTAAGTTAATACTTTGAATCAGGGGTATATTTGTCAAAGAAGAAATGAGGTATGACGGTGTCGTTTTAAGGAATAGATCTTCTACTGACGAGGCAAGTTTCGTCCTCGCCAAACAGTCGCTTTATATTTTTCCTTTTACTTTCCCGCGTAGTTGGATTGATGCCTCCCAAATCAGATACCGCTGAAGGTAACAAGACCACTATCTAAATTATGAAACCTTAATGTTTATTATCAATTTTGTTGTTCTGTGAATATTTCCCCTCTTATTGATTTCCTCGAGTCATCTGTTCTTATTCTTTATTTTTGAAATTTGCAGCAATCGTGCTCAACTTCGTTAATGAGGTAAGCTTTATCTTTGTGATTTCAATTAATTTGTTACATGTTTATGAGAAGAGTGATGATTAACTTTAATTGCGCTAAGTTGTATTTTAAATGCAGCAATTGTGTTCGTTTAATAGGATGGGTTTTGATGATTGGGAGGTTTAGAAAAGAAAAGAAAAGAAAACCTACAGTTTCTCTTTAATTGAGCTTCCTCTACTAGAAAAAACGGAGAAATAATTGGTTCTGTTATTTTTCTTTATATGTTTTTGAAGGTAAAAACCAGATACCTTGCGAGAAATGTTGTTCCTGCCAATGGTAGTTTTGAATACAAACTAGTTGCTTCAGTTGTGGGTTTTGATGTAATTGCTCTCAAATACTACTGTTTATTTTTCTTTTTCAGCAAAATCGGCCATTAAATTCTCAAAATGTTGCTGATTCCTTGCAAAAGTTCAACCTCAAAAAGGCAGCTGTACAGAAAGCATTAGATAATCTTGCTGATAGTGGAAAGATTTCGTTCAAGGAGTATGGTAAGCAGAAGATATACATTGCTAGGCAAGACCAGTTTGACATTCCAAACAATGAAGAGCTTAATCGAATGAAGGAAGCAAATATCCATCTGCAGGAACAGCTTGAAGAGCAGAAGAAGGCAATCAGCAAGGTTGAGGCAGGTATTGTATAGTTTTTAATACATCTGAGGTATTATTTAGTGGAGGAAAATTATTTGTTAAAGTAGTTAATCTAAAATCTCGTTGACAGCTTTTCATTTATGAATTTCATTTCTTCAAAGGAACATAAAAGATGAATAGTTTCTCTAAGTGTATTGTGACCATTACCATTTGCTGGTGCAGAAATCAAAACGTTGCAGTCGAATTTAACTCTCGAACAGATTCTTGAGAAAGAAGCCAATTTGAGAAAGGACGTATGTGGCATGAATATGTTTATTTGGCTTGAATTTGTGGAGAATAGAAAAAGCTTATAGTTCTTTGCTTTTGTATCAGGTTAAGGAAATAGAGAACAAATTGGCTAAATTGCGTGCTGGTGTAACCTTGGTGAAGCCAGAGGATCGGAAGGCAGTTGAGGAGATGTACTTGAACAAACTAAGTCAGTGGAGAAAGCGTAAAAGGATGTTCAGAGATATATGGGATGCTATAACTGAGAACTCACCTAAGGATCTGAAGGATTTTAAGGTGCACATAATTTCAGTTCTCTTGTAATTATAATTGTTTGGTATTGAGGAAGCTGTTTCCATTAGTTTATATATTAATTTTTTCACCATAAGAAAGAATAAAACGTACCAATATTTGATCTACCCTTGCAGGAAGAACTTGGAATTGAATATGATGAAGATGTTGGTGTGACTTTGCAGACATTTTCTGATTTGGTGCAGCGTGGTAAGAAGCGGGTGAGGGGCCAGTAATTTAATATGAAGTGTCTCATAATTGAAGATGAGGCATATAAGTTTTGGCATATTTTTAAGCGGTAAATCCATTTTAAATGTATGTGGATTCACAATTTTCTATGATCTGAGATCTTTGCATCTGTTATCCTGTGAGTTTGTTTATTTGTCACGCATGATATGTTTCAAATTTTCTCTTATGAGAACCTGAATGATATAATGATTAATATGCTACGAAGGGCTTGCTCCTGTGATGTTTTGGTACATAAAAATATGAGTCTCAGATGTAAAACAGTTTGTTAAAACCTTCTATTAATGATGTTTTATGTTGGAACACTTTCTTTAACAGAACATTTACATCACCTAGGATGTTCCTGCATTAAAAAATTGCATATTCGTCTGGCCAAGGATGTGATTGTTCTCATGTAGATAGACTATTTATTTACTTTATTTAATGGATTTTAAAGGTCAGCCCGCTTATCAGTGATTACCGAAGCAGATGTAATATAGGCTGCTCTAGCAATTCCTCAAAAATAAAAAAGGGTCATTGCCTCATTTCTATGGCTTTTCATGTTTTGGTGAATCTCAGGCGCCTCATATTTCTTCGTTTGGTATAATTTTTGTGCATCTGCAAATGCACTTTTTGTTGATGTTTCATGTTACAAAGAGGATCCTTCATTACTCTTTTCGCATGGTAATGTGCAAATTAAACTATAGGGGTCTAGTTCCTTAAAAATTAACTTCACAAAAAATTCAGCGCAACTTACATTCCAAAATAATTACACGGTTAAACTTTCTAAAAAATTTTGTACGAGAAAATGAAACAGATAAACTAAATGAAGCAGCCAAGCCCTACTAATTGAACTCACAAAACTCACTCTTATATTTAGTATACTCGTGCTTTTCAGTACCCTCGCACTCGTCGAGTCCTAACTGAAATTGGCCCCTTCACCATGTCTAAATGCTCTTTACTTGGAAGTGCAGATCCTTCAGCAGCATGTTCTGTGGGGTGTCCACCCTCCACCTTCTGAGCTTTAGAGCTTGAAGGCATCTGCTTACAAGATAATCCTGAGTCGTCACTATCACTTTCATAAAGCACTACATCCTTCTCCAGTAGCTTGACAGGATCCACTTCATTAAATGACATTGCAGTCACATACACATTCTCTTCTGTTGAATCTGAGCTTGAAATAGTCCCCTCTGGTTCTGCTGCACTCTTGCTGTGCTTCGATTCCTCAGCTTGAAGTTCACCATGAAATTCCTGACTCTTAGAACTAGATGCAAGGTTCACAAGTTTTTGTTTTTCAATTGCTTTTCTTGGTTGGTTATGGGGACTATTGTGATCATCAGGATCATTGGAGTCAGATCGTGAGAGTTCCACAGCTGCTCGTGCAGCTTCTGCTGCATAGGCAGCTGACTCAAAAGCTGCTTGAGCTGCATCAGCTACATCTTTGTACTTCTTCCTTGTCTTAAACGAATCAGAAAAACCACCATCTTTTCCCATCTCTTTAGGTGAAATTGGTGAAGTATCACCTGGTTTACCCTGAGCTGAATTAGTTGATGTCTCTGTCTCAGCCTGGTTTTGTTTCTCGCTTACATCCAATTTATTCTGCATTGTCATTGTCATATCAACGATCACAAGCCATCAATAGCTATTAATGCTTGAAGTTCATTGTAGCTTAGTGTGTTCGTTCGTGTCTTTTTTTTTTTTTCTTTTTTTCCAGTTATACTTGCATACCTCAGTTGAAATAGAAGAGCCTTCTTCAAGTTGCAGGGCGATTCCATGCTCAGTAGCAATCTCCTTGAGCACTTTCATTCTGTTATCCAGATCCGGCAGCCTGGTAGATAGCTTCTGAATCATCTACAGGAACAACCAAGAGTGGATACGTTCAATTCAGTGTAACACGTAATAATCGAAGATTTTTCCTCTTTCTTTTTCTTGATTTAGTCAATATAAGACTTTCTTACACTTTTGTTGTAATGTAAAACTTTGAAAATGTTAATTTAGAGAGGTCTTAATGTCTGGCTTGACAAAATATACGGGTTTGGTATTGTACTCAATTGACGATGTACACAAAATCTGTTCATACTCGTTAAAGTATACCTTGGGGTTCACTCCACAATTGTTGCGCAATTCGATAGCTCGGCCGACAAATTCCTTGCCATAACGAGACGTGAACAATGCACGAATTTCTTGAAGCTCTGGGAATTCACCACATCTTGATGCTGCGTAGAGCAAGGTTGATATCGCCTCCTTCAATTCATCCGGACACACTCTACTACCAAAAAGAACAAAATCCCATCAAATATAGAAACAAAGGGAATTTGAATTCTAGGTGAACGCGTATAAAACAGGAAACCAACTTGTCTTGTTCAATGAGATGAACCCTTTCTGTCAATAGATTGCAGTAGCCTTCCATCATAACGAAAGCATCCAACATATTCTGCTCCTTGATCACATGCTCAACCTGCACAAACACAACCATTCATATTTTAACTCTAGTGACAAGTCGTATGCCATTCAAGTGCTACACACAGAGAGTGATCATATATTCATCTCTTACTCGAAGGAGAGCTCGTTCATGGAAACCCCGTTGGAGAAGCTGAACGACATCAGACCGTGCTTGGGAGCACTTGACTTGGCGCTGGTTTTTGAGAACTGCCAAACGAGAGATGGCAAGATTCACCTGAGGCTTGAATTTGTAGGCCTTGAAGTTATTCCTTCCAAGCAGAGCGTCGAGTTTCTTTCCCATCCCTTGAATGAGCTCTCTAGCTGAACACAGTCCCACACACACACACACACACACACACAGAGGGACAACACAGAAGAAGAAGGTGGTATTTAGCAGAAGGAAAAGAGAAGAAACAAGCCAAAAACAGGCTTGTTTGCTTCTTTTCTTGATGACGAGAGAACGTGTAGCGGTGTGTATGACTGTGTTTCAACAATAGTTTGTTACATGTTCATGGGCTTTTCTTCTTTATTAAGTCAATAGAAAATAAATCTATATGGGAGGGGCTTAATGGGGAATCAAGACTTTCACACGCGGTCGGATCGTCAACTTGGAGGAAAATGGAAATGGAAGCTCGGGGCCCACCAACGGGCCCATTCTATTGCAGGAGAAGAGGTACGCAGTCTCCGTGAACGCGTGGCTCAAAAGGTCATTGTAATTGTCTTTAATTTATAATAATAATAAAATTAAAATTAAAATTAAAAATCAAATGAAAAAGAAATATTATTTTTTCTATTATATATATTTTGCTGGTAAAGCTGTTTTCAACTGATGAGTAGGCAATTTTCGCTTAGTTCAGATTGCGTTCTCGGTCCCTAATTATGTGCTAAGCTGTCATTACCAAGGTCTGTGCTGTAATAATGATAATAACAAGTCAAAATAAAGATTATGAAATTATAAGTAATTATTAGTGAAATTATAAATATATTTTTTAAAACCCAAGCTTTAACTTAGGTGACAAATGAACACACTTAAAACTTTGTTAAAGGGTGGATTCATCCCACAATTTGTCAAATATCCTTCTCATTACAAGTGTGGTTTAACTTGTATAATACGTGCATAAAATTTTAGTGTGAGTCATAACAACGTGTATTTAAATTTCAAATAGAATTCTAGTATAATATTACTAGATGTATTTTTAATAAAAAAATAATTTTTTTTAATTTTTTAATATCTAACATCGCATCATTGTAGTCAAACATGTCAAACATGTAACTTATGTATATATTTATATAAATTATATCATACTTTAGTCTCATATGATGTCTTGTATTAATTTAAATACTATTTATGTTATATCAATAATTAGTAATATTTTTTTAAAAAACTATATTGAAGAATTTGTCAAGTAATATGACATATACTTCATAAATAACAAGATGATGCGACAAGTGATATAAAATTATTATCAAATGATCAAAATCAATTGAATAAATTGCTTCTAGTAATAATGTTAAAAAAAAAAAAAAAACCGACCATGTAATACAAAAATACAACAATAGTATTAGCATTTTCAATATTAATTTTTGAGTTAAATCAGATGACATTATGGCAATTAAATAAGGCTTTTGATTTTCACGTATGAATTGGTCATGCCCCATGGACCTATGAATCCAATGTGATTCCAATTTCTTTTATTTAATGCTTTATCTTGACCTTAATTATATATAAAAATGACATTTACTTTTATTGCCATCATGTATGGAAGATGCACGGAAACTCGAATGAAATTGCCTCCTCTTTCTTCTTATTTCCATAATTTAGTCTTTCTAAGAGCAGATCAATTGGGACCACCTTGCTCAAAATGGGTGGAAGTAGAGGATGAAAGTGATAAACTCTCCTATTTTATATGAATAGAATTTTCTCTGTACGTAGTAAGATTCAAAATATATAATCATCTTTCAATAACTAAAAAATGTAAAATACATTTTATACACTAATTAAAATAAAAATGTTGATTTAAATTTATCTAACCTTTTTAAAAAAATTTATGGTGCATATTATTTCTAATACAGCATTCAGATTAGATCTTGTTGAAAGACTATTTAATCGTGTAAAGGAATTTAGATCAACATGTTGTGCGTTGGACGAAAGGATTACATTTAAGATGACAATAAGAAGTTTCTTAATAGCTTCTGTTTGTACAAATCGGAAGAAATCTTGAAAAATCGTGCCTAACCTTTGAAATAAACTTGAGTTGGACCACGGTTATAATAGACTGTACTTGAGCCTGAAGATTAGTCAAAAGTGAGTTGTAATCGATCGGGAGCTGCAGTTGGATAGTTTCTTAACGACTTGGTATGTATGCATAAATCTGCCAAGAAATCTAGAAAAATCCAACCTAAATAGCCTCAACTTTGTCTAGGATTCTAATATTTTACGAATGAAAAGAATAACGCATATCTGAACTAGTATTCATTAAGATTCTTTTTACATAAATGATTTGCTATTTTATATTGTTTTATAATTAAATAATTGTGGGATATATACAATCGATGCAATTTCATAAAAGCTCCTCATTCTCACATAATCTCTAAAGCCAATCAGACTTTTTCAATGCCACGTCTCTTCTAAACCGTCGATTGTATCGAATAAATTCATAGAAACGTTTCCGTCCAAGCTTCTTCGTCACACAGTCTTTTTCCAATTTTCTTATATCCTCTTAAATATCTTAAATTTTCATACCAAATAATTTTTAATGTAGCATGATTTTATCACATATTAGATAAGTCATTTGAAATAAAAATTTAAATAAAAAGCAAATTGCAAGTGTCTAACGTTATTCGATATCATTAACTGAAAAAATTACATATTAACTAAAATTATTATTTGTCTAACCAATATATATATATATATATATTTAATTATCTTATACTAACTTTGCGAGTTTAATGTATCCTATGTGAATGCTATTTTCGGCTGCTAAATTTCCGTGAAAAATAAGATTGTCCTCAAACTTCTCCGAATTAGTTTGTCCACACAGTTCTTGGAAGATTACACAATTAGATCTCATTATCCGCTGAACAGTATATACCATACGGTGTTACACGGTTACCGACTAATAGAATTCAGCAAGTGCTATTTTATGCTTGCTACATAAAATCACACCGTACCCATGATTCAAAATTGCTTTTGTTCTCCTTTCTAAAGGAAAACTCATCATACGATTATAGGACACTGTTAATTTATTCAATATCCTAACATAAGTCGAGGAACAAAAAGAAGCACCATCTTCTATGAGTTATTTGTATACCACCCAAATCTTATCTAAAACTATTCATCTTCAATGACATGACACACTATCAGGTGGACTTCATCTTAAACTGCAGAAGCTGCATGTTAATCCAGGAACTGCTGACCAGACTACAGATGTTCAGGCTCCAGGTGCTTCTGGGCAACTACAGCTGTTTGAGCTCCTGGAGAATACACACGTTGGAAGAAAAAAAAATATTTGGATCATGTTCCTAATACCAATCATTCTTGTCTACGTGTGGCTTAAAGTGCAATACCATAATGAAGTTCCCCCAACTGATGTCTGTGACTTCCATGAGGTCCCGGAATCACTAGTCATATTAAATCTAATGGCAGGTTAAGAATACAAGACAACCCAGCACAAAGAACTCCAGTTAGCCAAAAATAACAACATAGAACCAGGCAGGCCTCACATTAAATAATGGTCTGACCACGAAACACCCAGCACTTGACAAATATACCCCACACAATTTCAAATCCCAGAAACAATTGCACAGGGATAAGTCTAACAAGGGAATTAATCTGTGCTAGCTCAGCATGAAAAGAAATACAGAGAAAAGATCACAAGCTAGATCACTTCTTGCAACTGTAAGTTTATGGCAGCAGGTACAAAATGATGTAAACCTTTGTATTGACTTTACCATAATGCCACAATCAAAATATAATCGTGTCTGATGAAGAGACTGTCAACTCTTATCTCACAAACATGCATGTGTGCACAAAAAAAGGGAAAACAATGTGATGTCCACGAGCATATCAACAAAAAGAATTAAAAAGAAAAATGGAACAACAAACATTATTCCTCAGCAGGATGCTCAACAAAAATTTCCAATACAAGCAAGCACTTAAAAATAACAAGATTATGATGAAAAGCCAAGCATATAAGCATAGGATGCATGAAACTTTCATTTTTGCAAAAACAAAAAATGTGAAACAATGCAAACACTGGAAACTGCAATTAAACCAAAAGCCAAGGATATTTCTTAGTCCATTACACATAGAACCATGCACAAGAATTAAATTTTTGCGAGCTAAAATCATAGAAATAAAATCATGGGACTTACACAAATAGCCGTTGCTACACTCTAGGCACAGAATAACAAAGAACACATATGGAAACAACTATTAAAGGTGCATTATGAGAACCTGGCTCATCAAGCTTTTCTCCCCAAATGAAGTAAACAAAAAAAAAAAAAGTATCACAGATTATTGATTCAAATAAATATCTATTACAATTTTTTTTTTTTTTTAACAGCTATATCCCTGCACTAAATCCTTCTATAACCAACATTCTCATCAACAAAAAATAAAAAACCAAAAAAAGATCCTACTGTAACCTATTGAATGCCTTCAAATACTTTATAGCTGCGCATCCAATTCTCCCAACCCCTCCCACAATAAAAAAGGAAAAAAAATCAAATTACCATAGTCGAAAACTAGTTTTAACCTAAATCAACATATAAGAAACTAAAAAAACCAGTATCCAGATCAATTCACCATTTCTTTAATATATTCATAAAAAACTTTGATTTTAGAACTATAGAAGGACTAAACTAGAGCAATAGCTTCTCTACATCATTACCATATTCAATGAATCTTATTTCTTATCAAAAGCAGTTTATAAGAAATCATCAACGTGGACTGTTTTGAAATCACAATACTCATTTCTAGTGGTAGAGGTTTTGCATTCGGGAAAGCAAAGAAAGCAAAGAAAGTGTCCTGTTATAGCTCTCTTGTGGGTGATTTAGAAAGAAAGGACTGTATTTTGATAAAATAGAAAGCAAGATACTGCTCATCGGACATAATCCACTAAAGGTTCAAGTTGCATATTTTCTTATGATAGATTTAAATGGAAGAGGTATCCCCTTATGATTGTTTTATAAGAACAATTTGTGACCAGGGAATATAGAGTTGTTTTGTTTCTCGCATAGCTGCAGTTACCTTTCCCCAGGGAATTTCTTTTTTCCTTTCAGCTTTTGTAACTCTTTCTAGATATTCTTTATATCTTCTGTTTCTTATTTAAACCAAAGAAAGGAGAAAAAAAAAAAAAAAAGAGAACAGAAAGCAGACCAAGCTCATGTGCCAGCCAGGCTCAGATTTATATCACTCCACTTTAAAGACTACCAGTGACAGCAAATGTCCAACATCTCACCCTATAAACTTACTTTTTCCCTTTCAAGGCTACCCAAATATTAGAAAAGATGGCAATCCACCTCCAAACACCCAAAAAAAAAAAAAGGAAAAAATTTACAAATGTACATATGCGCAAAAGGCCAACTGTTTAACACCAAATTTGCGGTTTGATATTGCTGGTTTATGCTACACTATTCAGCAACAAATTTTCTAAAAAATAATACTGACCTTCACAATATTAAAAAGTACCCACAAGGTGGCTTAATCCAGATGCATGTGCCACGGCATCGATAATGGACCAAAGCAGTCACATGAACTTTCTACATAATATAAAATAACTCCAAATTCACAAAATACTAGAACAATAAATGATCCATGTGTCAACCACTAAATATTTACATTAATATATCTCAATATATCACGCAAATTATCCCCGTCACTTTCAATAATGAAGCTAACCATTTTTCATTCACGAAGCAGCATTTAATTTAATCATGGATTGATTTTGTTATGCTTCTGCCTTTCCTTTTGTAGTTAACTTTGCAATTTTTTGCACTTTTCCTATAAAGTTTAATAGCCAAGACTCACTGTTTGCTTCATCCTTTCTTTTTTCCTTTCATAAGTACATATTTAGACCTAATCCAAACATTGTCTCGAGCAGCAGATATGCTGCATCACTGTACTTACAGTTGACAGCATTGCAATCATGAAGAGGCCCTGAGAATCCTTTATTTCAAGAAAATAGAAATGCCAATGAGTAAAGAAACTATTGCCCACCACTCTAGGTATGGTGAACTAGATCAATTTTATGGTAGCTAAAATAAGAGCACAAGTTTTACTTGGCATTTATTAAGCTTGATAAAAAACCAAATAGATCGGCTTAAACAGTTGTTCTTCTACATTTTTTCATTCTCATTGCCAGATCAGCAAACTTTAGCTAATATTGCTATCCCTGATCAGAGTAAAGGATGTTCTAGCCCTCGACAAACTAAAATTTCTACTTTTAATAGTCTTGGGATCCACTACTGTATCATTCCAAATGTCCCACAGATCAACATCTACAGCTGATCTTATATAAGATACAGCTGCAGGCAAAGAAGAATTTACCATAATACAAGTTCTCCAAACCCCCAAACATGCAAAGTTCAATTGCTCTTAAGCACAGAATTTAGTAACTAGATTACACTGCAGGAGGACCCACTACCAGGCAACCCCAGCAATAAATCCACACAAAAATGATACATCAGACTTGACAGACTGAATGCATCACATCAATTTTCCAACCTTACTCTCTTCAATCTCTTCAACATATGATAACTTCCACTTTAATATCTTAGACAGAGATCAGCTGAAGAACATGTTTAAATTTACAATGCTTTAGACAATATTCCTACAGTTTATTGTGGCAAAGCAATAATTATGCAATTGGTCAAGTGGCCTAATATGTTTGCAACTTGCGTCTACTTAATTTTGAAAGCATGACTAAAGTTTTTTGTAAACACCACTTTTACTTGACTGCTAATGTTATCAACCACCAACCCACTTATACTTCACAGCTAGTGGTTTCTTTCCACAATACCACAATCCGAAACATACACTAAATTTCCAATAGCCAAATGGCACATTCCATGATTACAAAATTCAACCCCATAAGTTCATGCTGAGACTAATCATGCAAGCTCTCCAGGGAATGAATATCCAATATATGAGTACACATTATTAGGCTCCTAAAACAACAATGATGTTTCAAAGATATCAACTCTTTTATATTCATTATAATGTCTTCTCATTTTATGAATTAATTCCTATTACGAATACAAATCAATAACCAAAAGGCTAATACATTAAGCCATAAAAATCACTCTAAACATGCAAATAAGAAATACTTCATGCTTTCAGCAATAAAAAGTAAAAGCATAGCATAAATACATGAAAACTAACATCAATAACCATAAGTGGAACTAAATGGGATAAAGTTGAGAATATTAACAAGATGTATAAATACTTACAAGGGCTTCAAAAGCAAGAGGCTGCACCTGGAGGAGAGAGAAAAACAAGAAGACAAATCAGAAATTGATAATTTTAACAATATGCAGTGCACATTGCTTTCTATTGATAGATAAAACAGCAAGAATTTACACTTGAGATACTTACCGAAACGTACTTCCACTTCTAGGCTGCATCCAAACCCCACCAGTGCAAGTTCCTCCAGGATGACCAGATCATGGATCAGATGTAACGCAAATTCATTAGGATGTACATAAAACTGAAGTGTCTTCTTAAAACAAAAATATGCACACAAGCAAATGTTAAGGAAACATAACTACAAGAATCCATAAATAAAAGCTGACAGATCTAACATGCATGATGACAAGCAAAGAAGAAAGAACAACACATGGTTACCATCAGTCTCAAAACAACATTCCATTTTTAATATATCAAACAGAATAGTAGGAAAAATAAACATGGACCATGACTGGGGGGAATTTTACATGTTCAAAATTCCCCCTTCTGATACCAATAACTAACTCTAGAATCACTTGAAACTTATAAAAGCATCAAGACATGTACTTTCAATAGTGTCACAATAAGCTCCCAACAAACAAACCAAGGTACCTTCTCCTGGGTGCCTTTAGAGCATCTAAGCACTGGAGGATTGCCTCAAATGCAGTGGCAGATATCCTGAACGAAAAACTGAATCAGACACTCCAGGACCCAATGCTTCAAATAAAACAGCAGTAAGTGATTCAGGAAAATAATAAGTGCAGATTAGACAATAAAAGTGGAACATTGCAAGCCTGATCTATAAATTGATATACAAAAGCCGACAACTTTTTATGCAAGAAAAGTGGAAGTTTATCGAAGTTCAGAAAAGAAATCCCCCTCGCCATCTCCAGCAAAGTTCTCCAAGAACAAATCTTCTATGTAAACTCATGCCATGCTATGTTTCTCTCCATGTGTATTAATTTCTCACAAATTGAAATGCATAAGAAGCAGCAGAAGAACAAATATGATTATGATAGAGCAGAAAATACTAGATATAATAAAATTTGACAATGGCCACAATTAAGAATGATTACAGAGGAAAAAACGCCTTTGGCTAGTTGTCTTACAATATAGAAAAAAGTACATTCCACTGAAAGAACCGGCAGAAAAGAGTACTCCTGACCAACATCACCCCCTCTGACTTCAACCATGCCCACACTGTGTTCAAAGCTCATAGGCCAGCACAGAAAAATAAAGACAGATAATGCCCAATGATTAGATATCTAAATATGAATTAGGCCATAATGTACAAAATATCTAGCGGAACAGCATTTCTGGAGTCATAAAGTCAGCAACATGGTTCACTTGCCCGAGATGAATGGATGTGCCAATGCCTGTGCTACAGTCATCCTCTTTTCTGGATCCAACATAAAGATCTTTTCTAGAAGATCTTTGAAATTGGCTAACATCTTGGGATCCTCACCAGGAGAGGCTGTGAGGATAGATCCAATATCTTTTGGCTTTATATTGAAAATTATCCTCTTTATGGCCTACATGTGCAGAATAAAAAGCTTAGACAGCTTGAAAATACGTCTTTCATAGCCAATATGCAAAGAAAACACTGAAATCATATATATACCTTTTTAGTCACAGGATCCTCTTCTGTAGAATGAAAATTCAGATCCTGATCAAAGTGCTGATCGGTAAACGCTCCCTTCAAAACAAGGCCATGATGAAAACCATATCAGCAGAAGAAAATAATGTAGCATCTCAAAATCCAGATTCAAACAGCACACAGGCAAAACTATAGCAAATATATCTTGTAATTCCACAAATTCCAAAACAGATCACCAAAAGTCAACATTGATATTCACCAATCCAATGCAACAGAAATGAAGTTTTAAATTGAATAAACATAACATACAAAATAAAGAAATTAAGTCTTTACCTTTCGCAGCATCTTCTTAGGGAAGGGACCCTTCAATTCCATGTGAAGCCGTAACATGTCATTGTTTGTAGCACCTGGGAAAAGAACCTTTCCTGTGTAAAGCTCATACAAACAGCAACCAACAGACCAGATATCCAGTGGATGATCATAAGGCAAGCCAAGAACTGGCAAAAGAAGCAAAGAAGGAATTAGAAAAAAACAAAAGAGAGGGAAAAAAAAAACATATCAAAAACTAAGCTTTATGTTCTCAACAGAAGAAAACATTCACAATGCACACTAATCCAAGTTATCCAACAAAACATATCCTAGCACACAACAAGAAAAAAGAACGATATCCTTAATAATTAAAATAGCCAATGCAGCAGCAGAAGAACAGAACTTACTTATCTCAGGGGCACGATAAAAGCGACTGACAAGATAAGGCGTAATTTCATTTTTACCAGCAAACATAGCATTGCCAAAATCACAAAGCTTCAGCACATTCTTTGCTTCATTTACCTGAAGCAACAAATGCATACTTTTTAAGAAAAATAGCACAAGTTATTAGAACAGAACCCAACCATAATAGAGTACTTAAATCCTACCAGCATGTTATCTGGCTTTATATCACAATGAAGAACACCGCAATTTTTCAGATGCTTCAAGGCAATAAAAAGTTGCTTTGCATATGCTCTGACAGCAGTAAGTTTAAGACCAATATTGCGGCCAAACTTCTTTAAGACCTCACGCAGATTCATATGAAGAGATTCAAAAACTAAACAAAGATGATTCCTGTACTTAAAACTTGAAATAAAGCGGACACAATGGCGTTTATTCTCCGGATCTGCACCTGCCAACTTCTTTAATATCTGAACCTCGGTCTGACCAGCCTTGTTCCTGTCACATGTAAGTAATTAGAGCGCATCAGGACCAGATCTGGAAATATATATATATATAAACAGTAATAAATTGGCATGTTATGAAATGACCACTCACATAGTTTCATTATTACGTATGATTTTTATTGCCACTTCTTCAGGTTCTACATTACTAGCCTTCAGATCCTTTGCACGAACTACAGTCGAAAAAACACCTTTCCCATGAGCTGCAGTGACTTCATATCGCCCATCAAGCATTTCACCAAATCGATAGCCTGTATAATAACATGAGCAATCAGAATAAAAACAGCTAGAGGAAAATAAAAGATACAAAAGTGAAGCAATAGACTACAACCCACAGTTGCTTCCAACATTTTTAAATTTTCCCCTGGACAGGTACTTATATTTTCATATATTTTTTTCCCAAATGTAAAAGGATAAATTAAAAATCATGACATATGAATTTTGTAAAGCATTTCTTGTTCGCCTTTTCCAAAATCAGTCACTAATGTCAAATAGGTCTACTTTACATCACGAAGGAACAAGAAAATCTGTTTAAAGGGCTAAGTCATTAATGATTGCTACTTTCCCGACATCTACTGGCACAATTGATGAAATAACAGATGAACTGCCTAGCAGTAGCTTGAGAAGTTAAACACTATTCTGCTCTACCAGAGAAAAAGGATAAACACACGGGGTATATAAACTATGACAGGATCTTACAGAAGAAGTTTCTAGTTTTGAAAAGGGAACTAGATTATTAAGTAAATACCTCCAGCTTACACAAATGGGCGTAAACATACACAGCGATACTCTTTAAAAGCAAACCAAGAGAAGCAACAACTTACTATAGTATCCTTCTGCATCATCCCAGTTGTCATGGAGACCACTCCTTACGATTTTTAAACCTTCTGCTTTACCCTTCAAAAATAGAACATTAAATTTCAGCACACTCATAAACGAGATAATTGGTAGACATTGATAACCATATCATCATAGTTTACCGAAAACACATACTAAACTCCCTAAAGAAAATTCATTATGTGAAAATAAAACACATACAACAAAAAGTACTGAAAGCCCCAATATATTATATTATTGTTGCTTTTTAGTAACTAACCCATCAATTACAAATTTATATGAATAGCTGAAGGCATAGAAAATCAACTATAATAAAACCACTTAATAAACAGTCTCAAGAGCACAGTATATATGAAAACATTAAATCAAGGATCAAAGATATTTTGCGGGCCATCAACAGCAAGCAAAAGTTCAATTCAAATTGTTCTCACATCCAATATACTATCTACAGCATCTATAAACTGCCGGTAGAGAGGAACCAAAAGGTCAAGCCAAGCAATTTCACAAACAAAACAACAAAAAGGATTATGCAGAAATATCCTGAAATTATAACATAAATTAAAAAGAATTTTTTTAAAAGAAAAGGAAACTAAAATAACTATGAATCTTACCGATTTACGAACCCCAGTAGGAGTCTCTCCAAATATATCATCACAGAAAATGTGGTTAGATGTCTCACTCTGCACAAATCGATGAAGAAATGTAAAGTGAGAAAAAAGACACACAATATTGTAAACAAGACAGTTGGTTATCTTATTACAAGGCATACACAATCAGGGGGAATGAATGCACCTTCGGAGAACCATCCCCAAGCCCCCGGGGGCCACAAGTCTTGTCAGAAGCAGAGGTTCTTCCATTTTGTGTTGGTGACTTCCCCACAGAAAATAACTGGTCAACAGGATAGACATCGCCACCATCACTTTTACCATTAGAATTATCTGGAATGTTATTATTAACATCGGTTGATTGACTAGGATGTTCTGCAGGCTTCTTATCTTTTTCCACATCAGGTGAATTGGATTCATTTTGCTTCTGCAACTGCTGATTCTTATATTTTTCTAGGATGGCTTGCCTTCGCTTTCTACTCTCCTCCTTAATTCTATCAAGGTCTTCCTCTTCCTGTTCCACAAGCTTTAATGTAACCCTTTCTTCAAAATAATCCTGCTCTTCTTCCTCTCTTGTTACTTTGTCTCCGTCCAAAGAATAACTATTAGAACTATGAATCTTAGCTTGATCATTCTTTCTTGGTCTATCCCGAGAATTTCCTCTATCAACATCATGTGTTGAGCGCCTGGAATGTTTATACCTATCTCGGTTGCCATAGCTATCATCAGGACTTACATACTTCTCCCTATCGCTTTCACTATCCCTACCTTTGTCTCTACTTCTGTCACTTTGTCTTTCCCTTTCCCTCTCCCTCTCCTTCTCCAAGTAGTAATCCCTAGTTCTGTCCCTGTCCCTTCCCCTATCCCTCTGTCTATCTACGTCTCTATCACTGACCTTTGTTCTATCTCTGCTCCTATCTCTTTCCTTCTCCTTTCTCCTACCCCGGTCCTCCTCTTCATACCTCCTCCTATCTCGTTCATCCCTTCCAGTGTACATCTCCCTATCTCTACTCCGCTCTTGCTCTTTTTCTCTTCTTCGTTCTCTGTTCATCTCCATATTTTTGCTGCTTTCTCTTTCCTTGACCCTTTTCCGCTCCCTCTCTAACCCCCCCTCCCAACTCCTCTCTCTATCTCGCTTCTCTCGACTGTGATGCCTATCGTCTCCATCAATATATCTGCTACTGTAACTAGTACTATGCTCCCTTTCATCATCCCTCGCCAAATCCCTACTAACATGTCGCTCATTCCTACTTCGTCGAAGCACTTTCTCATCTTCAGAGTCATTCACACTCTGTTCATAATGATGCCTTCTTTTCGAAATGGCCTCCTCCTCCATTACACTTCGGGAACGAGATCTTTCCTTGGCAAGATCACACGACCTTGATCTACTCCTTCCAGTATCAAATTCATCACGAGATCTATCATGTGATGGGGAGAGTGCCACCAGCTTATATTTGCCCCCCAAGCTTTCAGAAGACAATGACTTTCTACTATTACTTAATTTGCTTCTATCATCCTCTATTGCATGAGCATCAGGGTAACTCTTCCCCTTTCCACTTCTTCTTGAAGGAGACCTAGAATCCCTCCGCCGCCTACCATTCTCTTTGTCATATTCACGAGGCAAATCTCCATTGGCATGATGCTCTTTACAAAACTTATCACTAACACGAGAATCATCATCAATCTTCTTTCTTACATTCTCTTTCACAGTGTCAAGTTCACCAACTCCCTACCAAATAATGTCAAATGTATTTAAGTCCACAAACTTGCAATGAATTGAAGTCTAAAATGAAGAGAAATATAAAAGCATACATAGTGAATGCCGAATATATAAATAAAGAACATGTAACCAGCTCTTACAAATCAACAGTAAGCCATCAGTCTCTCCATTGAAACGTCTAGGGGAAACTTCTTTTGCAATTGACTCAAGCAGAATCTTTTATATGCATGAGACACTCACTCAGGTACTCTAAACAAGCTCTCACAAACCAAAAACTCATCATTCAACCCCATAAATCAAACAAAAAGAAAGAAGGCTATCAAGCACTGTTTGGTTGCCGAGAATGGTTACAAATTATAACACAATCTTGGAAAAGAAAATCAACTAAGTTTAAATTTCAAAAATGTTCATCGCTTCAAAATCGAACTGTAAAATTCTTAATGCAAAAGCAAACATAATGAACAAAAAACTTCGAATTTTCTTTTCTTCATTTACCCAAATTTCGGCAACCAAACAGAGAGAAAAGTAAGGTTACAGATATAAACAATAAATTGTAGCATAGATTAACGGCAATCAGAACACACCGGAATTCGAGAATCATCTGCATCACCAAACTCCAATTTCTTGGTTTCAAGAGTGTCCTCATCCAGAATCTCTCCTTCCTCTACGTCATCATCAACCCGAGAACTATTACTAGCCGGAACATGAGGAGGGATATCGTCGCCGCCGTGTTTAGTTTCGTGTTCGTGCTTCCTGCTTCGATGATGACGGTGACGGTGGTGACGATGTTTGTGTCGTTTCGAGGACTTCTCAGCTTCATCATCAGACGTAGATCGATGGTGCTTGCGACGGGATTCCTGGTGCGTGTCGGTGGCCATTGGATCAAATTTCGTCGAAATATAGGGTTAGGTTTTTAAAATTTTAATTAATTTTGGGGAAGAGGCGAGTATTGTGAGAGAAAGAAAGAGAGAACAAGGAGACTGAATTTGCCAATCGTGAAATGCGAGCGACTGCGGCTAGGTTCCGTGTTTGGGTTTTTATCCATATTGCTATGACTTTGGTCCGGTCTTTGGGAATGCTGGTCTTCCAATTTGGGCCGGAGGAGGCTTATCCGCACGTGTCAAACCAAGTAGCTGTATCATTTGATTTACACGCGTGTAACAAATTTTTTTTTTTAATTTAATAAATTTTTTGGGTTTTAGAGGTCTCAAATTTGAATGCAGCAAAGAACTATTTAATGCCCGACTAATCCATCATCATCGTGTGTTCCTTTTTAGTGTCGACATACTTTCATGCTTGTGCAAGCAAATTCGCACGAATTTATTCTGAAAAATGCATATCAAACGATGTAATAGTTAACTCAAATTTTGTTTGACATATTTTTTTTTTATAATATTAACATTACATATAAATTAGAGGTTTGGTCTAACAAGAGTTTATATAAGTACCATGGTAACATTGACAAATATCTATATTTAAATAATTAGATAATTATAAAAAATATGACTCCAAACTTAAAAAAAACTCGAATTAGAAGGTGAATTTATTATTAGTGTGTGTACTAAAACCACAAAAATCTTTAACAAAGAATTGAATTTTGTATTAACAATGTTGATTTTACTTCCCTAATTATTTGATAAAAATTGTATATTAAACTTAATAATTTAATTGTGAATCAACACAATTAATTAAGGTGACGTGGACATTATAGATTTAGAATTTATGATTTTCAGGATTGAAGTTAAGGGTGCAATTGGTGTTACAAATTTTTTTATAACTTTTAAAATATAATTGAAAATATGTTTAATGAATACCAATTTTTAGTGGAATTGACGAATGTTTGCACCAATATTTAAGTCATTCTATTCTTGGTATCCTTACCCTTTGGGACAATAAGAGTTGGGTAAGTCTCCTAAAGCTGACAAACGAATGCTTTTAGAAAAAAATCAGTTTAACGGGCTAAGCAAAGACAAATTAACGTGGGAATCATCAATAGGTAGAAATCATAGGTCTCTGATCTGCTTGTTCGATGTTGTCCTCACTCTGTTCTTGAATTTCCAGTATCTCAACTCTTCGATTCATCTTCTTTCTTATCTTTATTGCTACATCAGACGGCCTAAATCTCCCAGCTACAATTACCCTACATTGCTGCTTCTCAATCAAATGCGTCTCTATCGCTTCAATATTCGAAAGCAAGGAAAGAAACTTTGTCAGAATTGAATTTATACACTGAAACTTTTAGTCAATATTGAAAATTAAAACTCCGAAACTCAGTATCACCTTTCATGTTGAGAAGAATTCTCCTCATTTTTCTGCAGCAGCCATTGCAGTCAAGATTAATTCTCATCACCATGTAACATATCTGCAATTATTTTATACACAAAATAAAGCCTCAGTCGTCAGGTAATGCAAAAGAAAGGGAGTACTTTATGAAATAAGCATGTAAAACGCTACCTGAGCGTTTCTTTCTTGCATGAACTTGGAGATTTGCTAGAATCTGGGATGGTTTGAAAAAAGTACCAGGCAGAAAGAAACTGATGGAATTGGAGACTTCGAATAATGGACAAACTGATATTTCTAGTTTTCTACTTTGGGATTGTCTATATTCTATTGGAATTGGAAATTGTTGTCTTTCAAAATTGGAATCTGATTCTCCTTAAACCCAAAAAGAGCATTTTTGGATGTCATGTTTGGCTTATTATTCTTCACTTCATATTTAAGGTTTGTTTAGCCTGCGACATAAACTAAGGGTAAACATCACTTCAGGTGAATGCTTTGTATCACCTCATGCAACATTATCAAGCAACTCTTTCCTGTTTCCAAAGTTTGACGTTACATAAAATTTAAGCACAAGTTATCCCATAACAGAAAAAACAGAAACAAGATTTTACGGCAGTTGTGGTCTATGTTACAGACAAGAAGATTTCATTTCATTTCCGGCAACTTTGCAACAAAACAGAGCAAGCACATCCAACTTGTCATTACTTATTTCTTCAAAATCTTATTTCGATACAATGCTACACCACTCAAATACTCTGTCTACATCTATGATTTATATTTCGCTGTGAATTTATAAGTATATACATTGTGAATTCAGCTGAAAACAATCTTATTAAAAATCTATATATGGGCATGCTGCATTTTTTCTGACTAATAATCAAGTGCAGGAAGAGCGGAAAATTCGCTTGATCAAGGCAATTTTTCCCAGAGGATTCCCGTATATGGTCGCCACTTGCCTTGTGGATACTTTAACAACAGCAGGATATCTGCATGTGAGTGTTACCTTCTTCTCCAACACATTAACCAACACAGACTCTGTCTCTGCCCATAAAGGAAAATAACAATTAGAAAATTAGAACATTTGCAGAGTTAATTGATTGGAAAAAATTGAACCACAAGTTCAAAATAAGCCCTGCAGAGATTTTAATTTTGGGTTGGGGCCCGTATTCAAAACTGAAGAGATGAAAATCTGAACAAAATTACAATGACTGAAGAACTACGCAATCATACATATCCATTAAGGAATGGGGTGCCAAAGAAAAAGTTGAAAGAGATTCAAACAACTGAACGTGATCATTACAGCTAGCAATTTGATGCTGCAGTTGTCGTATATTCCTTTTTTCTTTTTGCTTTTTTCTTTTTTTCTCTTTTTAGATTTTTCATGTAATTCCGTCCCATATTATCCGTAATCCTTTTCAGAAAAATGAGTAAAAGCTGTTGTTTTTTACTTATAATTTTGTAGGAAAAGATTCTTCTCTATGAGAAAGCTGATGAAAAGTTGGAATGATCCCTCTATAACACACAAAACCTGGACCACCTACTGTTTACTGTGGGGGGAAAAAAGAGGCTACTTTTGCTGGTTGAAGAACTGCAATGTATCAACTCTATTCATTTTATCCCACTTCCATCCTCGGGAAAAGATTCCTCTAAGCAGATTAAGTGCTTCCGGAAAAAGCTCAAAGCAATTGTAAAACAATTACTATGAATTTTACCACCTTAGCTCAGAGATATCAGAAAGCCATATGGAAATCTCACCGTTGAGTTTGGAGATCATTTCAGCTACTCTTTTCTGACACTCAGCACACCGGATATCTGCAGAGAGAACAACTTCCTGGACCTGCCAAGCGGCAAGAACTCAGCTAAAATCCACAGAAAAATCAAAACCAACTTAAATTTCATCACAACAAGAATAGAGAAGGAGAGAGGAAAAGAATACAAACAAGAGGCATGGATAATGATTCAACAGAAGCAAGGCTATTTCCAGGGAGTAACTTGGTTCTTGACTTCTTGAATCCAGTTCCTTCATCCGAAAGTTCCTTCTTCTTAACCCCATCATCGTCACCAGCACCAAGAGTAGCCATTGCGTTGCTACGTGATTATCCAAACACACCGCAAGCAATTAATCTACTTAAACAAACAATAAGGTAACAGGGTTTAATCCCATCTTGCAGGAGAGTGAGTGAAAGAGAAAAAAGAGTAAGAAAAGGATACAGGAACAAACAGCAAGCTAGCTGATCCTTCTGTACTGAAAGAGGAAGCCCATCTTTTTTTTCTCCTTGTCAGATGCTTCAATTGTTGGAGATGGAACAAGGGAATGAACGAAGAAGGAAGATTAACAAACATATAAAATGACAGCATAATAAAGTGAACAAGGACTTTTCTGCATAGTTGACAAAGATGCTTCTTACATAGAGGAAGGCCCACATTTCACTACTGTGTTACAATTTTCTTACATATTATAATTATTTGAGAGATTGCTTCCAGGACCAAACCTTTTTTATGCTTTTAATCGGTCAAATCAGAATAGATTACGTACAACAGCAAGTTAATTAACCAAGTAGAGCTATGTTTCTGGATAAGACACGGTGAGCAGTCTTTTTATAACCGTTGGAGCCTGAGAGGGTTCCCATATTGGCCATTGGGAGCTGCTGTCTCCAAAGCAATACCATTTATAGATGAGGCTCAAAATTTCAGGAAGCTTTAATCAGAATTTCGGTTTTTCTCTTTTCAATGTGTACGCATGATCATGCTTGCTGATTTATTGTTCTCCTTTTCATGAAAATTTCCATTTAAGGTTCAAATAAAACTGGTGATTTCGGGTGGTTGGCTTGTCATTCCCTCAATTTTGAGGAAGTGGCTTCAATTTTTTTTCACAATAAGGGGCAAGTGAAAACAACATTTCTATTTTTCATTAATCACTTTTATAAATACCTTACCAAACAAGAGGTTTGTGTTAAAAGGTTAACGTTTTATGTTAAAATTTTTAAATCTGGATTTTAACAGTTGTATTATAACTTAAAGATTTCAAGTTTAATAATAAATCAAATTATTGTTATTAATTAAAAAACTTATATTTGTTACTTGTTAACATTTTAACTAATTTCCAACACAACTCAAATAACAGGAAGGTTTGGAGAGAGCTGCTACGTACGTACGTACATACGGGTCCCCAAAAACAGCACAAGTCAAACAAGTAGGCCTTCTGCTAAGCTGTTGCTCAGACCTCACCAAAATCCAATGAACAAGTCATGCTTATGTAAAGAGCATCTTCAAGGTCGAACTAGACCACACCGGCCTTAATGAACGGAAAAGAACAAAAAATAGACTGCAACGAAATTGAAATACCAATAATAATAATAATAGTGGGATCAAGAATTTATTTGGTTTTGAAGCAAGAAACTACTTATAAAAACAGAGTTTTCCTGTATTAGTTAAAGCATTAGCATTTTTCTCTTAAGTGATGCATCAGTCGTATTAGTTGATATTTTAAAATTACACACCACATTAATCAAAGTTGTAAAAATATTAGTTCAAAACTACAACACAGTCCAGCTGCACTACTGCTGCAGTTTTGTTTCAGTATCTGGCTCCAAGTTAAGCGATGGATGTAAATGTAAAAAATTGAGGTCTGAAATTAAAGGGTAAGATTCATATAATAGCAAAATAGAAGGCCGGTAAACTTTGAACAGTTGTCTTTGGGCACAAATCCTCCCCAAAAGAGAATAGGCAGCACAACATGGATTGAGGTTTGTATTAAACAAATATTGACTACAAATACAACAAAATTGCAAGGATAATCCAAGAACTCAAAAGTTGAACTCGAAGCCGACTAAATGTAAAGGCTTAAATATAAATTTTATCACCAGAGAGCTGATATACAGGTTAAAAGCAACTGGTACAAACTAACAAAGATCAGTTAGAACCCTACAAACTGATTCTACTGCATCCAAAATTGCAACCCGAGATATCCAATCCAGGCTGTTGTTACAAATAAATATACAAGACTGAGAGGACTCGGATGCCAGACTACTACTCACATACATGAGGACATGGTGAACTACAGTGCCCCAACAAAAAGATGCATCAAGTAGATGAACCTCATGTTATAAATACCTCTGCTAAAACTAAAGAAGAAGAAAAATAAAACCTACCTAAGAGCACGGACCTGAACTTTTCTATAACCCTGATAAGACTCACCTAATCATCATCTAGACATCACCAAGTTTGTTAGAGGAGGCACTACTGAAGAATTGAATAAGGAGTCTCTCATGTATTTGCAGTTATCATGATCAACTTTTATCGATGTGGGAATCAAAAATCTTTCACAAAAACCTGATCCCATTATTGCCCGGGTTTTTTTACCATCAGGATGACAATAATTGAACTTATGTTCAGAGCTCCCAGTAGCACGCCTTCTCTTCCTTGATGACTTCCACTTCAACTGGGAAAGCAATTCGTCCTTTGCAAGATCTGGAACCAGATCCAAGTTTTTAACCTTGTCATCTCCAGAGTCCAAAAGCAATTCACTACGTTCAGTTTTGTTCTTAAATAGCTGTCTGCCAACACAAAGAGCAGCTTGAACAGAGTTGCCATCACAGGACTTCTCCACAACTTGCTTCGTTCCCAAACCTGATAGTATAGAACTAACAATATCAGGTCTTTCCTTTATATGCGTCCAACCATTTCCCAACCATTCTTGAGAATGTCTCAGGTCACCACGGCTGAAGACCGCATTCTGCTTTTCTCCTGAAATAATATGAAAAAAATACAAGATTAAGAAACAAATGCATCATAAAATAAAATAAAATAAATGCAAATATATAACAGAACATAAAGAACTAAATTTTTAAAGAGTGAAAAGTGAGCATTTCCAAACCTGGGAAATAGACATGAAATTTGTTTTCAGAGTCCTTCTGAACTACAATGCCTTCCCACCAGCCATCATGCCACCAGACATCAACAATGGTCCCAATGTCAACTGCCCAATATACTTTACCTTTACTAGATTCAGGGGCTGGTCGAACTATTGTTCTTCCAGAAAGCCTAAGTCCCAATTGATCAGGAGCGGCAACCCTGGACGCCAAAACCCACTCCTGCAGCACCAAAACAGTAAAAATAAATAAATTACCAACATAAAATGGTTAAACTTGCTATCTATTCTTCCCGTAGAAAATTATATATGATGACAAGATATACCTCTAACAAGTTGGCTTCATCAGTTGCATCCTGAACATCACTATATTGCACCTTCACTTTATTTTTGTGCCTCTTGATTACCAAAGCTCGATACCAACATCCTCTGATGCCACTGTCCTGAGAGAGGACTTCAACATTAGCACCTACTTTCACATATTGAGAATTTTGATCACCTTCTTTTTGGGACTTTTGAGCAGCAGAACCATCTCCAGCCAGATTGCCCAATCCAGAACCACTTTGAAAATCATTGGAACTCCTACTCCAAATTCGCACACCCCTGCATGATGCATCCATTGATTCTTTCCTGTTGATGTGTTCACAGGTATCATCATCTTTTGATGGACGATGCCTTTTTTTAGGCCTGATCTCAACCGCATCAGTGAAATTCTTTTCCGCTCTTTGGCCATCACAAGGTTGTTGAGAATTTGACACATCCTTCGAAGACGTCAAGGTGAACAAATATCTAATTATTTCTTGTTTCCAGTAACCTTTAACCTGAGTTATGTCAAAGGGCTTCACGTCATCATTTTCAAACTGCTTGTCACATATAAATGGTTGGAGCTGCGAATGAGCCACCACATTCTGAAACTTCTCAAAGTGCAGGGGACTGAGGACGGTAGCCAATCCATCTATGCATTCAATACTGAGATCTTGAAGACAAAGAGAAGAGAAAATCTCTCTGTCATTAGAATTGTGAGGCAAAAATATACCAACCTCATCAATTTTGTGAAACCATCGTACCACAACCATCTTATTGCCTCTGGAATCCTCGTACATGTCTTCCAAGTAAGCAACAAGCCTTTCATCTTCCTCGGCTAAAACGTAAACAAAGTCATGAACCTACAAAGATTTCAAAGAGCATGGAACAAGTTAGATGAAGAAAGAGATTTGAAAATATATCCCAATGAGTAGAAAACACAAGCAGAAAACACTTACAGATATTTTAACCCCATTCCGACAAAAAGACCGATAATGCTTGCGTCGTTTCCTAGACGTCCAAGGAGAACCTAACCACAAAAATTCTTTAGTATAATGGCCAAGTTTCTGCATTTGAACATCCTGAGAAGAAAAAAAAAGCACATAACAAGGAGTGAAAATCAAAATAATGAAAAATACCAGGTAGGACAAAATTTTAGAAGGACAAAAAATAAACTGAAAAAATTCACAAGTCTAATAATATTGATACCTTAAAGGCTTCACAATTCAACTGACTGTTTTCTTTAGTACCTACCAAGCCAGCTGATGATTGTCTTGGTTCCTCCGCAGGCAAACCTGAAATATTTTTAACTAGTATAATATTAATGTTTATCCCACATTAAAAATAACAATAATTAACCCACCCACAAAGTATTTCATAAACATGCAAAAATACATGGCACCAAAAAAATAATCCACTATATTCATGGAAAGACCTCCACAAAACATATCTGATAGGTTTAAAAAGTACATATATCTCAACAATAGGGGGTATTTGTATTTTTCTCTTCTTTTTCTGATAAGATAATATATTTGGCCATGAAAGATCTTAACCTAGATATTTTGAGGGCATAGGACTTCAACGATCTCAACCAGCTCTTTAAATTGTACTGGTATTCCTGCAGTCCAGATCATAGTCAGTTACCAAAAACAGGAACACATGGTAACAGGGAAGGAAATGGGGTAACTTAAGGACCCACATCTAAGAAGCATACATAAAAGAGGCTACCCACCAAAACCAAATATTCTACATTTCAAGGAACAAAATAATAAAAAGAAGCGCGTCCCAAATAATGAAAAGCCTTAAATTTGAGGAAGAATTACATGACAAACGAATAAGTTATGCGAAGTACATGGAATCACGGAGTGGAATAAAAGTATAAATTGGAGATATAATATTTCAAAACAAGGGATCTCCGTCTGAAAAAAAAATTGACCAAATTATTTTTTTAAAAAAGGAACAAATATGAATCATATACATCCAGAATAAATAATTTGGAATTAAAGAAGATGAGATGAACCCAGAATCAAAGACTTGAAAACAAAGTAGATAAACCCAGAATAAAAAATTTGGGAACCAATGGAGATGAACCCAAAATCAGAACAGAAAAAAAGATTTGCAACCAAATTAGATAAACACAAAATAAGAACAGAATAAAACATATGGAATAAAAGTGGATAAACCCAAATTCTGGCAGCCGCATAGCGGGTGGAGCCTAGAAACTATTGCAAATTAGCCAGGTCTGTGGTCTGCGTGGGTTACTTATTGCAAGCTAGGAGATGGAAGAAAATATAATTGGAACAATTCGACAAATTATTGAAAAAAGAGAGAGAGCCGGCAATTTTTTCCAAACTCAAAATCTGTATTCGGAGAAAAACAAAAGTTACCCAAAAAAATCCATAAATTTTAAATTTTTCACCAAAATTTAAACAAAACCGCCGTCCTTACAGCTCAGATCTACCAAATGTAAAACTCTTCCCCAAAAACTTAAACCCCAAAAATAATTAAAATAAAAAGACGAGCAAATTTAAAACCAAAATCAGAAAATCTCCCAATTCTTCCATACCAATAACCCAGTTACCCCAAATAAATTACAAAAAAAAAAAGAAATATTCATCTACCTGAAATAATTGAATTAAGCCAATCAATGACCTCCCGCCTTGATTTAAGCTTGAAAAGCGTCGTCCTAAAGGATTTATTCGAAATAACGTAGTGATAGGACATGTGCCTGGAGCTCTTCTCCTTCCCTATCACGGCCAGATCTGAACCAAAACCATCTCTCCTCTTCAAATAATAATGAACCTCTCTCCTTCCCTTATCGCTCGACATGTTCACCTCCTCCCAACTCACGTAACACGACGCCATCTTCCTCAATGGCGGCTCCATGGCTCCCGCTTCCGGATGAATTCGAATCGAAACGACAAAATATAATACAGTTAAATGTAAAAAAAATAAAAAATAAAAAGAAGATAGAAAATAGAAAATTCGAAGGCCTTGCAGTGGTCGTTATAAGATAGAGAAGAGATTTTCAAGGGGTAGAATTTTAAAGCTAGTGCTCTTTATATAGTGCTAGGGTTTCCAGATTGGGTTGCACGATGGACGGTGCAGATTACGTCCACGAGGATGACACGATGGAAAGTAATAGGAAATTGCGAGGATTACTATGGAGGGATTTCCGATTACCAAAATGCCCTCGGAATGGTGTATAATTACTGGGGTGGCATTTTGTAATATTCGATAAAGGACAAAGTACAAGTTGAGGAGGGAAAGAGGAGAAGTGGTGCCCGTAATTGCCGGTGAGGTAAGAGGAGACAGACTTGCTCAGTCTTTCTGCCAGCTGTCAGTTGAAAAACAAAATATGTTTAACAATTTTAATTAACTTAATCGACTATAAATTTAGTTAATAGTAGTCAATTAGTCGCAACCACGAGTATAAAAATAGATAAATCTTTTTTTTTTGGGGGGGTTTATACATGAAAATTTAAAGTAAAAAAAAATATTAAGAAATAAAGATTATAGTATCATTTTATCGAAGATTTTTGTTGATTCGAAATCCATGTATTTATAGAAATCGACCAAATTAATTATAAATTTTACTCTTTTATTATCATCAAATTTTGAATTCGATTAAATATTGAAACACATTGTATTGTTGTTGATTCGAAATTCATGTATTTCTCGAAATCGGCCAAATTAATTATAGATTTCACTCTTTTATTATCATCAAATTTTGAATTTGATTAAATACTGAAATACATTGTATTGCAATTCATTATATTTAATACATTGAAAAACAATTGAATATAATCAAATTAAATTGACTTTAAAGAAAAATATATGATGCAATTAATTAAGTAATAGAAACAATAAAAATTTAAATTAGTTAGATTAAATTGGCAAGTTTGATTGGATCATGTTGGATCCGTAATTTTAACAACGAATTTATATATTTTATTGATATTAATGCTAATATTAATAATAACTGTCGTAATAATATACTTATAACATTTTGATTGATATAATAATTGATTTGTCACATCGCAAATTATTGTTATTTAAAACATTAATTTGTTATTTATTTGATAATTATATAGCAATGTGATATCACTGTGACTATAACTTTGACTGATAACAATATAGAAGGGTTTTTAGTTTATTTTACAAGTTTCCAATCACAATTTTATAAAAAGTTTCTTAGAAAAATTAATAATGCTAGGTTGTTTTAATTTAATTAAAACTAAATCCATAAATATTGATATACAATTCAAATGAAGTTAAAATTTCGAATTATTTTTTTTGTTGAAAAACTCAGCACATCATAGTAGATGTGATCCGTAAACTCTCAAATTGTCAAATTTTCACTTGATTTTACAACTATTTCCTTTTCTAACGAAAAAAAGAATAAGAATTATTAAAAAAATTTATTATAATTTTTTTAAATTTAACTTTTATTTTAAATTTTTTTAAATGTGACTTATTTAAGAATTCAATCCTCCCAGCACAAAGTCCTGGTTGTAGACGACAAGTCGCTTCCAATCCAAGTTGCTTCTTTGATTTTCCTTGATAAAGCAGTCCACGATGGTGGGGAAGAAAAAACTAAAGCTTAAAACGACGGGTGGATGCCTTTCCCAAGCGGGGAATATCTGACGTGGCAAACATAGGGTCCTACATCAGGCCAACTCATCCGCACCAGCATCGCAAAATATACCGTCGATGCATCTGAACATTTCCCTGTAAAAATATTAAAGTATTAATAATTACGTTGAATTATTTAATGATTTTTAAAAAAAGGTAGGGTCAGGAATAAAGGACAAGGAGGTGACGTAACCGATAGGAAATGGCTCCAAAAGACAGCTAAGCCGGCCCCAAATTTGAGCATTATCTGAAGGCGGGAGAGTTAAAAACGGGGCCGAATTTTTTCTAATTTTTTATTCTTAACAAATCTGACCGGTTGCCTCGTTCAAATGAAACCGGCTTTTACCGGTACCCCCGAATCGGCTGCCATTTACCCGGTATTCACGTGACCCCCACTTGCTTCAACTATCAACTTGTCAGTCTCTTTATTTCTTTATTGCCATTTCGAGAAAGATTAGGAAGCGGACGACCTCATATACTTTCCATGCACCTCGCTTCCGTTTATCATTTCATTTTTCAGCTTTACAAATTCAGAGCGGTAGTAAATATTTCTTATTAAATGGAAATTTGCAAGAAAATAATATCTAATATTACAGATATGTATTACGACCATATCCATTTTTTCTTTTATTTAATTTATTTTTTAGAAAATATATTTTAAAATATTACTCGAAAATATTTATTTATCAAAATTTTATTTAAATAAATCGCTTGCATCAAATCTTAAATTTTCCTTATTGTCATATTTTTATTATTGCATATATTTTTTTATGTAAAATAAAAAAATATGAAATTTTGAATGATAATATAGCGTTATAACATTATACATTTGCTTGTCTACGTAGAGTGTATATAAAGTGGTTCTAATATTATTCAAATGATAATTTGCATAAAGATTTTCTGACTAAAAAATCAGCCAATATTTATTATTGATAGTTTGACTGGTATGTTTTTTATTTTTCATATTTAAATATAAATGTTAAATTTCCACACAAGTATTATGTATATTTTAATAACATTTATTTTTTTATAAATGCTACTTGTAAGAAAAGATAAAAAGTCTTGATAATGTAAAAATATAATGTTTTATGATGAATGACAAAACTTTTTATTCATAAAAAATTATTTTTTTTTCATAAAAACAAACAAAAAACTCTAAATAGTTATCACTAAATTGCATTTATATTTCAAACTAAAATAATAAAAGGACAAACAATCTTTTGCTCTTTTCAAAATCACATGTGCAATCCAGAACTCAAATTTAAAAAAAAAAAACATAAAATTTTATTCCATAAACAAAAATAGTACATCTAACTGATTTATTCCCATATTAATAGATATATTGTAAACATTAATTGCAATAAACAATCAAACAAATCTTATAGTTTTTTTGGAGTAATCAAAAAATAAAATAACATATTTATATTTAATATTTTTTAATAATTTCAATAAGATAATAAACTTTAAATCACACAACATAAATTTTAAGTTGATATTTTTTTAAGAAAATTTTCACAGCTCTTTTTTTTATTTATTTTTTTAGATAATCTTTTTAATTGGTGCTGCAACCAAATTGTAGGAGAGAAACTCTCAAAAAGGTCAATTTACTGGAGAAAGTTTTTAAATTCTTGCACAAGTGAAAATTTGGAGTTTGGCATATTATAAGCGTAGGTGTAATAGCATTTTCACTCCTAAGTTTTTTTAAAAAGATAAAACAAAATAAAAATTTTGCAACTATAACAATTTCATCCACAACGTATGACAGAAACAACGCAATATCAAAGTACAAATGCTTCACTAGCCAAATAGGGAACTTATCTGTTATAATCATTAAACTATGTTCTAATTTATTGTTTATACAGTATTTAGGGATCAGATTGTTATTATCCCTTTAAATTTATTCATAATTTTGGCTAGGCAAGTTGGCGACAGCCCAGCTACTTAGAAAACGTGGCAAGCAGACAAGCTGACAGGCAAGATCTCCTACTTGCCTACTTTGTTGCGGATCATACCCAACGTGCAATGCATTGATCAAATGCACTTCTGATTTCTCTAGAAGCCTCCATTATTTTTATAATTATTATTTAAACAAAAATATATTTTATTAGAGAAATAATTGACGTGCTTATTACAGAAAGAATACACGTGCTCATGGGTGATCACCAAAATAAAAATGCTTTTATTTTGTTACACGATAAATATAAATATATAAATATATATGAATATATAATGATTTTCAAGAGACAAGCATACGACTATGTACTGCTACATAAAACAACAGCTAGCGAAATATTAACGATGTGATTTCGCATGTAGTGTTTATAGCATTATTAATTTAATTGTGTCGTGATATCGTTTTTTATACACGGTAAATATTGTATATAAATATTAATTTATTCAACAGATATAATTTTTAGAAGTAGTACAAATAATTTAATATTAAAATTTTGCTAAAATTAAATTGAAGGTGTTTTGATTCATTTTTTTGTATTATTTAAGATTTTATTTAAAAAAATAATGTTGTTACTATTTAATATTATGTATATAGTAATGAGATAATATTTTAATTTTATCTAACTTTTTAATGAATTAGTGTTCATTGCTATCAATTTAGGATAAAATTAGAACAATTATGAAAAGGATATAAAAGTTGATAAAAACAAATTTACATTTTCACTTAAATCTATTAGGGAACATTCCACACTCTAATAAGAACCTAACGTTTCATTGAAAGTAATGCAGCATTTATTGATTTAACAGTGAGTTGTGAAAATGAGCTTTTTCTTTAGAATTGTGAAAATTCATTGAGTTAGTGTGGAAAAAAATATTGAACTATTCTTTCAAAATTATTAAATTAAAATATAATCTACAAGGGTATTTTTAAATTTAATTTGTCATTTTAACTAATAACATAGTTTGAAATGGCGAAAGAGTTTTAGAATCAAATATTGCTAACTTTAACATTGGAGAGGAGATTGATTTATATATTTTTTAGTATTTAAAATAATTGAAAGAGAATAGATATGTCTTCTCTCTTTCTCTCTTATTCTCTATAATTTTTTGAACTTCAACCACCGAGAAAACCTTATTTCTTTCGGTATGATTTTTTAAACTTTTTTCTATTTTTATTCTTTTTTCTTTTAATAAATACAGATTTTCAGCTAAATTTAAATTTTTAGTGATTTGTAAGGGTGGGCACAATTTGAGTTTTGATGAAATTGTACGGGACCGAAAAATTTTTGATTTTTTATTTTTGGAACTAACATGAGACTGAAATTGAACCGAATGTATATAAACTATCTCAGTTTGGTTCGATTTCTGTATTTTTTTGTCCTTTTGTTTTGTTTGTAATATTCTCAAAACCAGGTCATTTTGATACTAAAATATTAAAGAATAAAGAAATTTCGATCCAGTTCAAATTTTTTCATAGTACCAAAATCAAATCGATAATTTCAATTTTTAAAATTTTAAATTGAATCCGAACCAAATACTATGTGAAACCAAATTGAACTCATTAATTTCGGTCTGGTTATGTTCAGTTTTTTAGATTCTAGTTTTTTTTGCCCAATCTTAGTGGCTTATTTCCATCTCATGATAGTTTTCCTCCACCTAATAGTAGTTTATATTCATCCAAATGTAAATTTGTGGTGGTTTTATTGGTTCTTATTTGTTTATATTATTATAATATTATTTTCTTTCATATCTAAAAAATTGAAGACATAATAAAAAATCTGAAGAAGCTATGCTCCAAAACTGGAAGACTTTATACCATAATAAGTTCATTGCAGAAAGTTTGTTGTCGCATGGACCACAAAGATCAACTAGAGTAATGGAGAGAGTAAACAAAAAGAGTTATCAAAGAAATTTCAGTAGTGCTCTAAATTTAAAATACTTCATTTAATTAAAAATACTGAACGAGAATATGTTATATTTATTTTGTCTATGTATCTCAATGAGTATATAATTTATCTGGTTTTAAACTGTAATGAATTCGTGTAATATTTTGAAGATGCTGGGTGGAGGTCTAAAATGATATGTAATATTTTATTTGGAATGAAATGAAGGATTATCTTACTTTAACATATATATATATATATATATATGTATGTATGTATGTATGTATGTAATAAAAAGAGTTTATGATTTTATTAAGATGATAAGAAGTGGACAGAGGGTAACACTTATTTGAAGAATTAAGTAAATGAAAGCCAAAACAAAATGCTAAACAAACTCATGTATTATTTGAAAATTATGGGCATTATAATCTATGTTGTAGGTTTCTATTATATTTTCTTTAACACTACAAATTATATGTATAATTTATAAACATTACATTTGATAATTTATTTATATTTGCGAGTTTTTATCGAATCTAATTTGATTTGCTCACATAAATCTATGATTAATTCGAGTAAAATCTATCTTCACCTTTTATGAGAAAAGTTGACCACTACTTTAAACTTAGAAGGAATTGAACATCCATTCTTCATTTTGAAAGTAAGAATATCTATCAATATTGATATAATTGACAAATTTTTATCATGATTTCAAACAGTACAGAGTTCCATCCGAATAGTCTAAATATAAGTTTCAAGTTGTTTTTGAAAAGTTAAATATAATTTTTTTAATAAATTTGGAGTAATTTTATCAACTAACGTGTCTATTAAAAGTTAGTTAGTGTTGTGTTTTGGCAGCCTAATCAATTTTTTTTAAATGATATTATGTATACTTAACTTAGTTATGTTTTTTTTCTCTACTTCACTTTATGTAAATGACACCATATTTAACAAATTTGTTAAATTATAATTTTATTTATTTTTTAATAAAATAACTAAAAGATACAAATAAATATCGATCAAATCACTGTCTATATTAATTTAAGAAATATTTTATACTATATAAATTTATTTTTATAAAGCTTTGATCTTATCTTAACTTAAAATATATCTTTTGATGTATAACATATTTGAAGTGGAGGTAAAAAAACATAAAACTTGAAAGATTTGAAAAAAAAAAATAGTTGATAGATAATTGTATTTGATGAAAATGCTCAAGAATATTAGTTAGACAACCATTAAACGTTTCATTATCATTAAAATTGAATATATTAAAAAAAATAAAATGATATAAACCTTTATTAAGAATATGATTAATTTTAATATAGTAAATTTATTAGTACACTAAAATTTACTCTAAATACCCTTTCATTCATCAAAGAAAATTTAAAAACTAAGGTTTACTTTATACACCCTTGTAAATGCTTAAATAATCATTCATTAAATTTTTTTAATTATGTATTTTAATTTTTTCTACACATCCATAGAATATTCGTCACACTCAAATACTTCTCATTTTAAAATAAAAACTTTTAAATTAATTAAAATTTAAGAAATAATAATGTTAAATAAATAAGAACATTTTCATAATTTTTACGCGATATATATAATTTTTTATAACTCATTAAATTCTTTTAATTCATCATATATAATTTTTCAAAAAAAGAAAAAATTTTTATTAGGATCTTCCCAAAATATTGTTTTCTTTCTTTATGAGTTAATGATTATAAAAAAGTTACATTGAATTGTTGTTATATAAAGAATAAAACTTTTAAAGGTATGACTGCAGGTTAAATGGGTGTGAAGAGGAATTGTTTGTTATTTAGTTAAAGTTTTGATGAAGGTTGTTAATAATGCGAGCCTAAATCAATATTGAGCTGAACTTGGGCCGTCAAAATATATAAATGGATCAAACACCAAATGATACCCCGTTAGGGTTTACTCTTGCAACAGGTTTGGGCGTATTTCTCTAATTCCAATTTGATTATATACATTTCTGGGTTATATTTTAATAATTTTATATAAATTTTTAAGAACTATGTTTAAAATTACATTTAAAATTATTGTATTTCTATTTAATTTTAAAAATAAAATTATTAAAATATTTAATAAATTTGATAACTAGGATTTATTATTAACCTTTCTATTTATATTTTACAATTCACGTACAGTGATTTTGTTTTACAATAAATATAATTAAAAAATAATAGTATAGTCCCAAGATTTTTACCACAACTCAGGGCTAAATTAGGTTGTCCAATTCATTAGTAGGGTTGTTTGCACTGAAATTTTTTGTTAGTATAATAGAAATGGAAAAAGGAATTATAAGAATACTAAGGTTTGGCCTATTAAACTAATTAATCACAATTGTTTCAAAAATATTTATAAAAGTTTTAGCTTTTTTTAAAATAATAAATATACCATTATTTAATTATTGTTATCTAGAAAAATTATTTTTAAATTCTTAATTAAAACTGAATATAAGAATAATGAGTATTATTTTATAATATACTAATAAAATATAAGTAAAATATATATTTATTTTATAATATATTAACAATATAATATTAATTACATATTAGAAATTAAATATTTATTAATAAGATCATTAACAAAATATAAATTTATAAATAAAATATTTATGATTATATTATAATCTAAATAAAATAAATAAAATTATAATATATTAATACATATTATAGTATTAATATGCTACAACATAATATTATTATTTAGTTTATTAATGTATTTTATACAAATATATTATATTTTGTCAAATTTTAAAAGTTTAATAATTAATTTTTATAAATAACTATTATTATATAGAGGTATATTTGTCCTTTTAAAGTAAATTAGGATTTTTGTAGATATTTTTGAAATCGTTGAAACTAATTAGTTCAATAGTTTAAACTTTAGGGGCTTATACTCTAATAATAATAGGTGAATTAAATTAATCTACTTGGCTTAAAGTTGAATTTAGTTTAAAATTAGATTCAATTGAAAATTGATCCTATTTTAAAATTATTTCGATTAGTATATCGGTGCGTAATGTGAAATTAATTCATTATAGATTAATTTGTGAAATTAGTTTATTGTAAATTAATTTACATCAAAATTTAGTGTAAGTCAATATTTAGTACTATCGAAAATCATTTTATATCAATCTCAATTATTAATTTAATAAGAATCTCTGACTCACATAAAATACGTAAGAATAATATAAGACTAACGTATCAATTTGACATAAATAGAGTTTGTATTGTTAACATTCATAATAAAAAAAATTTCCAGCGCGAAAGGAAATGGATCTTGAATGGGGTCCAATTTATAAATTCACAAAGTACATGGGAACAAAGTGAAAATAAGAAGGAAACGTATCAACGAACTCGACGACTACAGCCAATTCCAAATAAGTGAAGAAAAACTCGGGGCGACGTTAACACAGCGAGTTAGCTTAATCACTCCAACCAACTCTTCCTCGTCTTCTCCGCCTCTCTGTCTCTATTTCCCCTTCAATTCCTTACTTGTCTTTTGCATTCTCTGAATCACAGCCCGAATCAAACTTCCTCTCTTTCCAAAATGGCTTCTCTGTCTCCATTTCTCTCCAAAACTCCTCTTTCTAATTCAGCCATTTCGTTCTCCTCTTCTGTTTCCACTTCACTACCGTGGAAATCATTTGCTTACTTTTCAGCGTCGAAATCTTCTACTTGTCGCAGACGAATCTTTACTGTTCAATCCAAAATCCGCGAGATCTTCATGCCTGCCCTCAGCTCGACTATGACTGAAGGCAAGATCGTTTCCTGGATCAAGTCCGAGGGTGACGTTCTCTCCAGAGGAGAAAGCGTCGTCGTTGTGGAGTCTGACAAGGCCGACATGGATGTCGAGACTTTCTATGACGGTATTCTAGCCGCGATTGTAGTTCCTGAAGGCGAAACCGCTCCCGTCGGGGCGCCGATTGGGATTCTAGCTGAGTCTGAGGAGGAAATTGCTGAAGCCAAGGCGAAAGCCGCGGAAACCGGTGCTACTTCCACTCCTCCACAACCTGCCGCTCCTCCTCCCGCTCCCGCCCCCGCTGTTTCCCAACCCGAGCCAAAGAAAGCGGCAGAGAGTGCTCCAACTGGACCCAGGAAGATTGTAGCCACGCCGTACGCCAAGAAACTAGCTAAGCAGCACAAAGTTGATATTGATTCCGTGGTGGGAACGGGTTCGTTTGGTAGAATTACCCCGGAAGATGTGGAGAAGGCGGCTGGAATTGCTCCTTCCAAAAATGTAGGTCCCTCTGTAGCTCCTACGACTACAGCTGCTTCTCCTACTGCTTCGCTGAAACCTGCGGCGGTAGCGGCAGCAGCCACGCCTCCTCTCCCGGGTTCTACTGTAGTGCCTTTTACGTCAATGCAGGCTGCCGTTTCAAAGAATATGGTCGAGAGTCTTACAGTGCCTACTTTCCGTGTTGGATATCCGATATCTACTGATGCTCTCGATGCGCTTTATGAAAAGGTACACGGAATTTGAATGAGTTTATTAATCAATTAATTTAATTTATTCGTGAACTGCGTTTGTTGATAATCTGCCGATATTTTTGGATTTGAATATTTAGGTGAAGCCAAAGGGTGTGACAATGACTGCTCTGTTAGCAAAGGCTGCAGCAATGGCACTTGTTCAGCATCCAGTAGTTAACGCCACCTGTAAGGATGGAAAGAGTGTTACTTACAACAGTAAAGTCAACATTGCAGTGGCTGTGGCCATCAATGGTGGCTTGATAACTCCTGTTCTTCAGGACGCAGATAAGGTTTGTTACTTTTCTAATGATTTGTTTTGCATTAGTGTTAGATAGCTCCTAAGACTTTTTCAGTTTTAAGTTTGTAACCTGCATTCGTTTGCAATGCCACAGTTGGATCTGTATTTGTTATCTCAAAAATGGAAAGAGCTTGTAGAGAAAGCTCGATCTAAGCAACTTCAGCCCCATGAATACAATTCAGGTATTTACTAATTCATTTTTGCCCTTTAATTTTTGTTTTGTTTTGTTTTATGTATTTGTAGGTTTTTGAATTATGGTCTCACTAATCACACAATATTATACTCTTACTTTTTACAGGGACTTTCACTCTATCCAATCTGGGCATGTTTGGAGTGGACAGATTTGATGCTATTCTTCCCCCTGGCCGGGTGAGTAATAAGAACTTGGCTTCTTCATCTCCAAAGAGTAATGTGATTTCTGCACCTTGAGTTTTATTTGGATATTTGCTGAAGAGTTTAAGATAATGTTCAGGGGGCTATTATGGCTGTTGGCGCATCAAAGCCAACTGTAGTAGCTGATGCAGATGGTTTCTTCAGTGTGAAAAGTAAAATGCTGGTGAGTTTAATTTCCTTATTTTAGCAGTTACCATATGATATATTATAAGCCATGCTATACGGATTCTAATGTAGGTGATAGATTTAAACAATTGCATGTGTATATATGCAAATGGTAACCCCAGGAGGTGGGTTGAGTTGTATGCCTAGATTTTCCACCCAGAGGATGTTTGTTCAAGGCCTCTTTGGGTCACTTGCTGTAGATAATATGTCCAACAAGTTTTCTAATTCAGCCTAGTTTCTAATTGCGTGGGGTTCTTATTGTAAGAGGACGATCTTCTGTACTATAAATGAGATGGCTAGACCCTAGATGTCTTAACTAGAGGGGTCAGAGAAACAATCCTAAACTGTTTAGCCAACCAGGTGACGGGATTAATCCTATTGGAAATTCAAAGAGAAATGGGAGAATGAGATTGAACCCCTTGTAGGAGATCCATAGTTATTTATAGTATTTTTTTGGTGACCTCCAAATAATTGAACACTCTGAAAACATAAAACCATGATTGGACTTCTTGATATGCTTGGCAGGACCTTTCTTTGTGAGATCTTGCTGAGGACAACATCCCCAGTGCTAAATTCTCAATCTCTCCAATATGGTCAGGTTGGAAAAACCAAAAAGTCATCAGCATCAGCTCCCACCGTGACTCTCTTGCTGTTCACCAAATCCAGACCTTAAGACATGTTTGAACTGTTCACTCCAAACATGTTCTTGCACGTGTTTTCTTAAGAACAGCATCAAATCCAGATGTTTAGCTCCTCAATTATCCTGAAGCAGAAGAGTTTGAACTGTTCTTACACCTGCTTTTTTCTTAAGAGTTAGGATGGTGACGTAGCTGCCATCCTTTTTATAGCTTGTTTGAACCAAAAACTTGCTGGGATCTAGCTTCCAGCTTGAGCTGAGGTTTAGATAATGGGGTATATTTGGGATTGAGGTGTTGTCGGATAGAAAAGTATAAGTGGAGGATGAGAGGTAAAAATTAGCTGCTAAGCAAAATTGGGTATTTACCAAACATTTTAACTATTGTGTTTTCAAAGTTAAGCAGAAACACAACAGTCCCGAAGATACCCATAGAAGAGTGCAATGATTTCTTTTCCATGTTTGGTTTCTTTGCAACATTTCCCAACTTTACTAATTTACTTACTTTCTTCATCATATATAGATAATGTAGAAGATGTTTCCTGAAGTATGTAAATAGATCAAATTCTTTTTGGCCAAGTTAACCGATCTATATATCAATTCAATCACTTGCTCTCTATACTAACATATGTTTCTTCTGATATGCTAGTAGCATCTTGCTGAAATCAAATTTAATCATCTTTGCATTTGGCATTATGAACAGCCAGGTTGTGCAATTGATTTTTTGCTGTTCACGTAAATTAGGATGGGATATTCATAAACTGGATGATGAATAACTTATTATGAAGTTAAACATAGAAAGGAATCTTGTTTCTAACAGTGACAGTCAACTAGAACTTGCCCGGGGCAGAGAGTTTTGTATCCTGTCCTGTTAACTTATTGGAAATCAGACTACTGTTGGTCAGAATTGTGAATAATACAAACTATTTGAGTTCCTGATTTTCGGGAGTTGGCCGTACTGAAAGTAGCTTAGTGGTTAAAATTGTAAATAATGCATACTGTTGGACACTTTTTCTGTACATGCTAATTGCATGACTTGCAAATTTACAAGTTCAGAGTGTTGATTATTGGTAAGAAATAGGTCTAGTTTAGGCAGCATATGACCAGTTAGAGAGATATTAACTGGGTGGAATAATTCATAAGCTAAATGGGGGAAGCCTATTATGGTAAGTTACCCAGATAATTTTGCTCCCTGGACATATGCCTACCCTGTCATTTAGAGGTGGGATTAGCATGGCCCACATCACCTAGAGTGGTACTCAGTAGACTAGTGCAAATTTTAAACTGTTTTTAGTATTCGAGATTGTCAATCATGAAAAATAACACATCCCCTCAGCTGGGTGGCAGATACAACGAAGTTTTTGTAGTGGTTAAGAATTTCTACTGAACTTAATTGATTTGGCATGAAATTCTTTTTACAGGTGAATGTAACAGCTGATCACCGAATTATTTATGGAGCGGACTTGGCCGCTTTCCTTCAAACCTTTTCAAAGATTGTTGAGAATCCAGACAGCCTGACATTGTAGGTCTTCTGCAGCATTTCCATGTGGCAAATTCAGTTTGATCACAACCTCCATTCTTCAGTGAGTAATGAGATAATGGTGCTACTTAACATAAGTACCTTGCTGAGGAACCTGGTTTTGCAGTAGTCACGGCAAAAATATGCTATGTTGTACTTCAATTTGTTTTTATTTTTTATTTTAAGGTTTCAGATACCATCTCGGATCTGCTGAGTTGATTTTAAAACAAACGAATAACTTAAAAAAGTTTTTGACGGAAACCAGTAAAAAGATTGTTTCACCTGATTGAAATTCACGGTGGTTTGTGTTTTTTATCAAATTGAACATTTAAATGTGAAAAAGTATTGGCTAGTGCATCTCAAAGTTAACATCATTGGAGAGTTCTCCAAAGAAGGCATGCTATTGTTTGCATAACTAATGGTTTAAAAATTATTCTATATCCTTCACTGCCTTTGCCGGCAGAGGAAGTTAATATTCGAATATAAAGAAAGAGTTGTATTGTATATCCTTGTTTATGTACAAATCTAGATACTATAGTATTATTAACTACAGCTCCTGCAGTATACTTCCAAATGCTTGCAACCAGCATAGCCAAACTTGAGTACTATGATTGCTGCTGGAGGATGAAACAGGTTTTGAAACAGCTGCAAATATTTCTTACAGTAACAACTCTCAGCAAGAATCAAGAAGCATGAAAGTCACCAGTCCAAATTGATATTCCTAGAAATGTAAAGCTTGTCAATGTACTCTATAACTGGAACGGAGGCAGTAATGTATCTTTTCATTTTCTTCTCTGCAGTTTGATCTGCAAAATGAAAAAAAAAATTAAGAAAAATGGATCAGGTCTTGTGGAAGGCTGCAGAAAGAGCAAACATCAGATTTGGAGCCTACTACAGAAAGAAACTACTATTCCAAAGTGTCACATTTGGAGCCTAAAAGTTGGTGAAACTAATTATCTGCCAAGACATTTCAAGGCACTTTCATCTTCACAAAAGCAAACATCAGAGAATTCCAGATTATCCAGGCTGCAAGCTACCTAAATCTTATATCGCCCAGAAAACATGATAGGACAACCAGCTAAAAATTGACCAACTGAAATCCCTTGCTAAGTATCCTTTACAAGCATACAAGTTTGTTAAAAACTCACCAGTTTCATTTAGCTTCAGCAAAAGTTGGTCGCGTGATGGAAGGGTATACATTCCAGCAGAAACAGCAGTCCTGACTGTCCATGAGTGGAAGGGTGCACAAACTTGCGCGTAAGCTGTTGATGCTGCTTCCTTCAAGGAGTGATCACTGAATGTTTACAAATTCGAGATGAGAATCAAATAAAGTTACAATTTTAGCAGCGAATAAAAATACAATAATGGTAGGGGAGAAGGAGAAGCATACTTAGTTGACAGGAAATTCTCAAATAAAGCTCTGATGAGGTCAAGGCCCTGCCTAACTCGTCGCAGATTACGCGAATGGCTTCCTTGTGCTTTCACAGTGGCATTTGCGATATCCAGATCAAGTATATCATGTAAAGTGTCATATCTCTTTGATGCTTCCACAAGATCTTTTACCTTATGAATGTATCATTGCACATTACACAAACATGAAATCAGGGAACAGAAATAATCATAGTTGATTGACGGGAATAGAACCAAAAGAAACTGTAGCAGAGGAAACCAAAATTAATATAAAATTGAAGGTCTATCAACCTTGGAGACGTACTCCATCTCAGCGAATTTGAAAGCGAGTCCAAGACAACTAAACAAAACAGAAACCAGGGAACAAGCTTCACAGAAAGTATCCAACCGAAGATCTGTTTTGCAGTCCCCACTACTGTTTATAGAATTCACCATCTTTGCTAGCTTCTCAAACGCTTCCACAATCAACGACAAAGGGCTCATTGTTTTTCTTGTCGCCGGTAATTCCGTCACTTCTCTGCCGTCTTTAAGTCTGTATTCTACGTCCTCCATTTTTATGTTCTATTCTACCATGCGGTTTTGAATGTGTCAATGTTTATGTTTCTTCTGAGAAAATTCCAAAAGTCGAACGAAGGAATATTGAAATGTTCCAACCTTTTCTTCCTGTAATTTCCCTTTTACGTGTAGATTTTCCTTTTGTGGTTACTCGTATCTGCTTTGGGTTCAGTTGACTGATACGTGTGATTTGAAGGCCTTCGCTAGCGATGCGGTCTGCCTAACGAACATCTGAATCATATTGCAACGTTACAACGTAAGGGAAGGAGAAAAGTCAAATGTCTGGTCCCCGAAGTTTCACCAAACTACTTTCGCGCCGGTTCCGTTGGTTATTTTGCATCATTAATGGGCTCTTTGGGGTCTCGGCCCATATTTGATGTGAGCCCGAAATGACCCGTTTATATTCAGTTGGTATCAGTTGCACTCAAGCGACCTCAGAGAACAGACGGGAAACAACAGAAGGTAGATTTTGAAATTATTCTACATGTATATATTATTATACTAATGGGATTCTTCGTCACTATCATTATTCGACATGCACATAGATATTATTTGGGAGTACACATACTCTCCTAAATCTCTCTACAACTACCACTACAACTACAACTCCAAGCTTGTTCACTGAAAACACAGTTATAGTACTACTTCTGCTGCATGCCTTGAAAGAAAACGCGACTAAACCCTGTTTTCAAGCTCTGCTCCGTCTTCTGAGTCACTTCCTTTATTATGCACCTGAATTGGCTTGAAGGTGTAAAACTTGGCGCAGAATAGATAGTAAATAAGATTGACAACCTGCAGCAATGTGATCAACCAATAGAAATACTCCAACTTTCCTTTGTTCAAGTTATTGTCTGGTAGCCAATTTGAGCCGCCAGGTCCAGCACTGAATTTGTGCACCAAAGTAACCAAGAGTGTGCTGCAATAATTCCCAATTGAAATGGCCGTCCAAAATAATGCAGTTGCAGTGCTTCTCATGCTTTCTGGTGCTTGGTCATAGAGAAACTCTAAGTGACCAATTGACATAAATGCTTCAGCTATTCCGTGGAGACTGTATTGGGGCACAAGCCAAAAGGCTGAAATGGGAACGATTTCATGAGAATTGTCGAGAAGACCATGAGCTGAAGCAGCTTGTTTTCTCTTCACTTCAATGAAGCCTGCAACTAGAGTGGCTAAGACTGATATGACAAATCCTATCCCCATGCGGTGCAAGAACGTGATGCCGCGGTCGAGGCCGGTGAATTTTCTGGCGACAGGGATGACTAGGCGATCGTAGAAAGCAACTGTGGAGAGCATGGAGACCATAGTGAAGACGGACATTGAACCAGCAGGGATTTGGAAGGATTTGGTGAGATGCCTGTCCATTGTTTTGGCTTGTTGGAGGGAGAATGTACCCTGCTGTGCATATGCTGTGATTAGAAGGATTCCTGAGGCCCAAATTGGTCCCATTCTGATCACAGATTTCAGTTCCTCCACCCGGTGTACAGTGTTCAGTCTCCATAAATTTGGAGACTTTGGGTTGTCTTCTTCAGTCACAATTGCTGCCTTGTCCAAAAATCTGCATTTTTCACAATTGTTTTCCAAATATGAACTTGCTTCCAAAGTCATAGAATAAGACAGGTACTTTCACGAGCACACAAAATTTAAATAAAGAACAATAAAAAAAGGAAGATAAACGTGTTTCCACCGAAGAGATGATAAAGATGGGAAACAAACACGAAGACAAAAGGGAGGCAAAGGCTTTTGTTGTTTAGTTAAGAAAGAATCATGATGGAAATCAATTATGTGGTACTAGCTAGCTGTATGCTTGTGATGATCCATCTCTCTGGGATATTATCGTCCTACCTTCACTTTATGCACACAATTTTAACAACTCATTTCTTTGCTTCCACTTAATGATAGCCCCGGTATATCAGATGATCTAATTCGGTGATCAAATCGGTCATCTCTATCTTTGTTATCTTGTATCCTAACTCTCAAAATTCAACAAAATAATAATAATAATAATAATAATAATTATTATTATTACTATTATTTTTGTTTCTAATAAGACGTGAGGTCAAGTAGTATAGTTAACGCGGTTTCGATTCAAGTTGTGTTCCTATATCATAATCAAATATCAATTATTGAGTCTTAAGTCCATTATCCAATAAAATTAATTAAGAGAGGAAATCAATTAACTCACTTCATGTGTGTAGTGTGAAGAAGTTTTCCACCCAAAGATATAGAAGCATCCATCTCTTCATTCTGATACAACAAATTCTGATCAGTAACACACAGCTTTCTCTTCCTGAAGGCAGCCACAGAGACTTGTAAAAGTCGGGTAAACGGACTCCCAGCCGGATCCAAGTTCCGATAAAGCGGATACCCGCAAATAAATGCAATGATTGATAGAAACATTGCAATGGCTGGAATACTAAGACCCCAACCCCATCCCACGTTATCTTGAATATAAACAAGAACTGTCACTGCAACTAGTATTGCCACTCCCATTACAAAATAGTACCAATTAAAATATTTCCAAGTCTTTGTTGCCTGTTTAGGATCCGTTTCATCAAACTGGTCTGCCCCGAATGCCACCACACAGGGTCGAATCCCACCCGACCCGAGGGCCATCAGGAGGAGTGATATGTACAAGATCGCTAACTGACCGTTGTCGGCTTCTTGGCAAACTTGGTGGCCTTCACATGGAGGTGGCCTGAGTTGTGGAAGAATTGCTGATACTGTTAAGGAAACCATTCCCTATACACATTAATTAGAAGAAGATTAGTATTCAACAGAAAAATGAATTCGGATAAGTTTAATGAACCAATTAAAAGAAAAACAATTGATGTGGACATATTAAACATATTTACGTAGCAATAATGAACATAAATAATTTTCCCATATAGCATATGCATATTAGAAAAAATAATTATTAATTAATTAATTAATAATCTATAGACCAATTTTTTATTCCGAGAATCTGTGAATATTGGATATTCTTGCATGATGTGTTTTGCTATTATCGTAATCTGAGAGAGAGAGAGAGAGAGAGAAAGAGAGTGTACTATTTGATAGATGATGGAAGCAATTGTAAGAGTCCAGAAACGGCCGGCGTATGCATCGGCAATGAAGGCTCCGAGCAACGGCGTCAAGCTTCCAGTTCCTCCGAAGTTGGTGAGAGTGTTAGCAGCTTTGGTTAATGGCATATGCAACTGAGTAGTTAAGTAGCTAATCATGTTAGCATTAAACCCCACAACAGCCAACTTCTCGCACACCTCATTTGCTGCACCATATATAATACAAAAACAAAAGGTTAAAGAAGAAGAAGAAGCTTGTAAATCTAGCTATCACGGTACTCCCGCATTAAAGAACTTACCAAATATGAAAGGCATGGTGATCATCCCACCCTTTGCTCTTTTAGCCTGGCTTCTGCCTTTCTGGACCTCCATATTCTCCATTGTTAACTTATCTCTGTGGTTATGCTACAAAATGGTATGCCCTGGAGCGCTATTTATAGGCCAACTAAGAAAGTTTTAACACTGTAAATAATGTCTGTAATTACTCTGAGTTTCACAGCTAGCTTCTAAATACATGGACATTAATATATAAAGAGTTGCACATTTATGTAAGACAGACCTGCTTTTACATGGGGTCATGGTAGTAAAGGTAATTTAATTTTCATAAACATTTATAATGAAAAAGGCACGTAAATGACAGGTCTCTCTGCAGGCAAGTTTTGTCCTCATATACTTTTTTCTATTTTGTATTATTGGCACCTGTTACTGAAAGCTTTCGTGGGGGTGATGGACCGGACCCGACCGAACTGGGGAAGATATATACCTCAAAAATAAATTAAATTAAATTAAAAAAAATCATATAGTTATGATTTGCAGTTTTAAAAATTTGTGGAGATTGTAAGGATTGGGGGATTGGGAATGGTAGGAGGTCGTGATCCTATTAGATTAAGATTCTATTTCACTATTAATTTTTTAATTAAAAAAATAGACAATATGCACATAAGTATTATATATATATATATATCAAGTTGAGATTTGTATATAAAATTTTTTAATGTTAAATTATAAAAGGGAGAAATTCAGTAAGAGAATGAAAAGGGTATGGGGAAATATAGGCAATTGATAACGGTTAAAATCAAGTTGAATTACGGTATTTGTTTTTAGCTCAGGATAATGATGGGGTTTATTTGTCTTTACAGTAATTGATTTCGTGGGTTTTTTCTTCATTTGGATGTTCTAATGAAAGTTTTGCAAAAATGATACGATGCGGGCGGGGAATGAAATGACTGATTTTATGGATTAATTATTAATTATTTAATTTATAGATTCAATTTTGTGATTGTCAATAATCGGCGTGTAGCAGTTTGGCTATCTTTAATTTGTTCAAAATTGTTTCTTTCTCTTTGGCATTTTTAATTGTTGGTTGTGTTTGAATTTCCCATTAATTCTAGGAACTAAATAGGGAAGGGTATGGGTGAAATATGAAAGAAAGAATTGAAGTTTCGAATATTCGGGAAACTAGGAGAACATCTTAATTCTTCACTATTTATATAATTAAAAACTATTAAAATCTTCAACATTAATGAAAAAAAATAATGCTTACTATTTTTTCTAAAAATTTAAAAATATCATAAAATATAAGTAACACTTAATTTAAAGTGTATACAAGATTCTTTTATTTTTATGTAACTTTAAAAATATAATTATTTAAACCAATAATTTGAATGTCCTCCACATTCTTGTTAAAGGATTAATTTAATTTAAAATAAGACTAATAATATGTAGGTATATATATAATAATTAATTTAATTTAAAATAAGATGATTAAAATGTATGGTAACACATACATATATATATATATATATTATAAAGTTTTGTGTTCATTAAAAGATAGTTCAAGGAATATGGGTGTCTAATGGATATATAAGGGAGACAGCAACTTAGTGCGATGACGGTGTGAGACGGTTAATACCCTTCCTTACACGAAATATGGATTAGATGTGTGAAAGAGTAAAAAAATAAAAGAACAAGATCCCACTCTCGTGATACCATGTTAAAAATAGATTTCGGTATAATTCAACTCAAAACCTAGCTCAAAAGATGAGGGTGCCCAATAAATATATAAGAGAGATAGTAGCCCACTGCGATGACGATGTGGGACGGTTAATATTAATATTTATATTTAAATTATTTAAATATTTGAATTTAACTTAGTATTTATATTTTTAGACATTAAAAAAATAAAAAAATGAATTATGAATCTATATTCTTAAAGTGTGTAAGAAAATTTTCACTTTCATTAAAGAGTTTGAGTCACCAGTAAGACTTAACCTCTTTTCGTCCAAATTTTTAAGGAAGAAAAAAAACGAGGTGATACCATCCAACTACCAACTAATTAAGTCATTCTCATTTCTTCATTATTGGTACTGCAAACTTCAATTATTGTTTGTTTAGTTAATTTATAGATGTCAAAGTTAGAGAAATTAATGAAATGAAAATGAAGGTAAAAAATAGAATTCAAATTTGTAAAGGCAATAATATTATTAATATATATTTAGTTATAATACTTTTGATCTTCTTTTAGTGTACAAATAATAATAGTAATGCTTCTTTAATTTTCATAGGCTTATAATTATAACAAGAAAAAATAATGAATTTTAACTTAAAAGATATGAGATACAGTAAAAATGGTAGGAAGATCAAGAATAAATGCAATAACATGAATTTGATGAACATCTACTCATATTATTAATCATCATATTCATGATAACATTAATCTAATTGTTTATGTGTATTTATATATATATATATATATATTTGAGTTGTATAAGAAGGAAAAAAAATTCAGTATTAATTATTGTTATACATTATTTTTTCTCTAATCATGTCATTAGTATTTTTTTTACATATGATCAAAATGCAATAAATTAAAATATTTTAACACGCAATGTATATACTAATAATATAGTTTTTTATGATAATAAAAGTTAAATAAAATGAGTTAGAATATATATCATATATAGCGATTATATATGATATATATGTATAAAATAAAAAGTAATATTAACTTAAAAAATAAAAAGATACAAAAAGTATAATACAATACTTATAAATCACTCTTACAAGTAACAACAGTAAAAGAGATTTCACTCGGATTGGATATAAATTTTCGCAGATGATATCAAATTAAATTCAATTAAGATTTTTGATTTTTTATAAATTTTTGAGATAATATTGATATATTATACTTGTGAGTTTTAATATTAAAAAATAAGAAAACAACCGCGACGACGGTGCCATTATTATCATATCGATCCAAATTTGACTCATTTTACAAAAATAGCACCAATAGTGCTGCCTTTTGAAGATAAGTACTTTTCTTCAATTATTTTTCCTCTATAAATACTGCATTAATGCTTCACGTTTGTTTGTTTATACTTTTCCACTGGTTTCACTATTAAATTGACCTTTCTCCTAATGTAGAGTTGTGAAGACTGTCAAGATATAGACTTGAATATATTTCGATTTTCAGATTGTTACATTTTTATTAAATTTTAAAAATATAATCATTAAAACATTTAATGAAAATCTTAAATTAATTTTATTTAAAAATTAATATTTATCGTTCACTTTTTACTTATATTCTATTATTTAATAATTTTATTTCTCTTCTAATATATTTTAAATGATTTGAAGTACACGTCATGAATTTAATGTTTTACAAGATGAGATTTTTATTCTGCTTCAAATTATTTAAAATTTTTTTATTATAATCTTAAAGTTAAAGTCACATCATAGAATCTGAAGAATATCCTGAATATTAAATTTCAGATAATAAAAGAGAACCAATATAATAAAATTATCAACAGGGGATTGAACTGTTGCCCACACTTCTTTTTCCTCAAATATAGATGTTTACAGTTGATTCCAGTTAATAAAATTCTTCTATGAGCTTTTGCTAGCCTACATGATCAACTCTTCAATTGTTGTTTTAGAAAACAGTTTTAATCAGCAACCAATACAATTTCGAACTGCTCTATAATTTAATCAATGCAAAATGTATAAACCAAAATATAAAAGTGTACCCAAAATTAGGTCAAAGCGACTAGAAGAATCATGTATTATAATATTAAAAGCACATTTTCTAACTTAGTAGTACTAATAAATCGAGGTCTAACTTTTGACAGTACCAAATATGTGATATGTAATTATTATTTGTAATATTATTTCTAAATATTGTTGGTGGGTTATAGGTGTGAAGATGATTTCTACCCTACTGACTATAATGCTTTTAACTTGTTCATGAGTGAATGATGATAGACATCACATGGGAATAGGATTTCCATAATATATATACATATACATACACCGTGCCAATCATCTCTTTATTTATTTATTTGATATTACATAATTATATGCACAATTTATTTATATTTGATCAAAAATTTAACAAAAAAGAAGGGAATCTCAGTGTAATTCTAGTGCTGTCTATAGAAAATCTGCATATAATTTAATCTGCAAAAACTCAAACTCTTTTTTTCATAAAAAAAAATGAGATAAATATTTTATTATTAAATTACTGGTAGGGTGACTGTTAAAACATTTTAAAGAATGGATCATGTTTAAGAATTTAGTAGCAGACAACGATGAATAAAACTATTGTTGTACAAGCATGATATGATATAATATGATACAATACGATAAGAATTTGAGTGTCTTGATAAACTTGTATTGCCAAAAATGTCGGTAAGCAAGCATGCACGACATAACCCACGATCAAATTCTAGAATCCCACTAAATTCAATAAGCAAATGATAGACGAAGATAAATCATCTACCACTTTCTACTGCTGTTGTTGTTGTTGACACTGCTGCATGCCCACAACTTTATAGTCATTTGACGTTTGAAATGATGAAAGCAAAAGCAAAAGTGAGTCTGCAACCCCATCAGAAAAGCCTCCATTCCGTTTCCCATTTACCATTCATTTCATTAAGCTATTCAGAATCACAGAACTACTGCTAGTGCGTTTGATTGGTCTGTAATATTTAATGGTTGATGTATTATCCACGTGTTCCAAGATTGAATCTGGTGAATCTGAAGTGATGGTGACTCTTTTGGCTACAGTTATATAGTCTCGCATTTAATTTTGACACATTGAACAAGTGGGGTGGGCGACGTGGGGGCCATTAAGAGACCGATAGGACTCGTAAGTGGTCCTTTATTTTTCAGATTATGACTCTAGACCGACCGAAGAAGACCCTTCTATTCTAAACTAATTGCTTTAGGGATTAACTAACACAAACGTTATATACACTTATAAACGGATAAAAAAAAAAACCTAATATATTTTAATCTTCCAATTTCAAAATTTATCTTAAATTTTAAATCTTATATTAGAGTGCTATCTAGTCCCCTAATGACTAGTTTGTAAAGTTTTTGAGTCCTGCCAATTAAAAACTTGTAAAACTCTTTTGCACTTTTGCGTGAGTATTCCATTCTCTACGCATATGTGACATCAAAATGATTATATAAATCTCAATAAAACTTTTTTTTTTATTGTAATATTAATATTAAAAAAAGGTTTACATTAAGATTTTACATAGAATGTTACTATTGCAACGTAAATACCCCATAATATTTCATAAAATTATGATTATAATTTTTTATTATTTATGATATATATATATACACATATAATTGGTGTAAAGACAAATCAATTTATGATAATAAGCTAAATTTTTTTTAGAGTACATGTTGTGAATATAAAATACAATAATATATAAAGATTTGTAACATAAAAATTTATATGATTGATTAATTATATAATATGTGTTTTAAATTTCGTATATAGGTAATTGTTATGTCATCACTAAGCGATGTCCTTTTATGATTTTGATTTGGACAAATTATTATTATTAAAAGGGGACCCTATAGAGCGAGCGCATGCACGGTTGAGAACATGGGTGGTAAAAGTAAAGGGTCCCCCTCTAAGACAAAGGCATTCTTTTGGTGTATGGAAACGAAACTTTTTGTGGTTTGATACATAGCAGAGAGGAAGAATATCGATCTACATTTTGCAGCTCAAACCTAACTAAAATGATTGCTACCTCCACTAAATTCTTACATGTATATCCATTATCAATTCCCCTAAACTTAATTTCCACCCTATAATTAAATGATACTTAAACATGTTATACCCCTAAAACTTTACTTGTCGTGTATCTTAATCTTAGTCGTGATTAGACCCACTTTTGTCAAAAAGTTTGTGTATTGATATGAGTTGGGTTATATCATGTTAACTTTTAATTTGTGAGGTTTTAAGATGTAAGATAAGATAAAGTAGAATGCATACTTAATCATTTAATATAAATTATGAACTAAAGTGGAAGACTATTTTGTCTTACTAAGAAATTTCTTAGAGTTCAAATTTGAATTAATCTAAATTTCATCTAGAATTGAGTTATGAAATGAAATTACAAAATGTCAAATATATTTATTAGAAAGTTAGTGGATCTTCGCATATAAATTAACAATATCAAACAAAATACTAATCCACCGACAAAATTGATTAATGTTATTCGGAATATTATGGTAAATTTTTGACTTGGTATACTTAAATTTTGATAACCAAATAGAAATAGAAGGTATAGGAATCTTGGTTAGGACAAGAAAACAAAAAGAAATGATTGTATTTTATATAGGGTACACGCATGTGTTAAAACCAAAAGTGACAACAAATCAAGTAGGATACCACATGCATGTAATTTGAAAATGACATAAAATGGGCGGCAATAACGGGGGAAAGGGAAGGGAAGGGAAGGGAATTAGCATTTGGTTCAACTTGTGAGTTGTGACCATAAAAATATTTAGTTGGTGATTAGGTTTATAGCCAAGTAACATTTTCTTTATGGTTAAAGTTGTTTTCATGAAGATTTTATTGTTAGCGATTGTATATAGGTAGTGGGTTATAATTAGCTAATGAAAGTTACAGTGTGAGATAGGGGCCTTTTTGTGAATACATCAAAACTTGGTATTTTGATAGGGTTTTTGCACCTTTTGCATGATAAAGTAAATTAAAATATTTTGTGTATGCTCTTTGTTTGAGGAAACATACAACATGCTATTTGAAAGTATTATATTAATTTCAATCTTAATTATTTAAAGTACATATCAATCTAAAGATTGAAAGTATCCTACCAAAAAGAAAATTTTGATATTTATGTCCGTGTACATAACATAACAAATTCAAAATTTTAAGGAAGAATTGTATCACAAATTGTGTTTGAATTATGTCAATTGTTTTTGAATTTCTAAAACTTAAAAGTAAAAAAAGTTTGGTGGTGAGAATTTAGAAAATGTTTTTGAAAAATAACAATTTCTTTTATTTTATTTTCTTTTTCATATACAATGTCATAGCATATTTCATCCACTTTAATTAGTGTAGAGTAGCTTTTTATTTTGATTTCAAAAGTTTTAACGTGATTCTAGAAAATGAATTACATTGTATTGATGTATTTATGTTTTCTAAAAAAAATTAAATCCTTTTGAGGATTAATTATTTTCATTATCAAATATCAAATCAAACCATTTTCAGAATTTTGATTTCTAAAATGTTGTTATCAGTTTTATGGGGCCAACAATTTTTTTTTTGTTTTTTTAAGACTTGCTATCACATAGACATTAAAGGGACATGTCACGTAAGATCGATTCTTAATTAAATCGATCTATCAATGTACTTATGTGCATCCTTATTTATTAATAACTTAAACTTTTGGTTCAATGATGAGTATTTGATCATAAAACTTACAATTAAATGTGTGTCCTTAAAGTTAATTCGATTTTTAATTTTATTTATTAATCTCATTTAAAAAAAAAAAACAACTTTAAAAATCTTACCTCACATATAGTAACTTTACAATAAAAATTAAAAATGCTTGGTAAAACTACTATACTTTTACTAATTTCTAAAATACAATGATTAAAATATTTATTAAACATTATTTTTAAGTTAAAGAACTAATTCTCATATATATATATATATATATATATATATATATATGTATGGTTCTATAAAATCATGGCACCTACTTCCAAACATACCTTAATTATTGTCAAATTATCATAAAGAAGAAGAAACTGAAAAAGGCGCGAATGATGATGGGGAATATGTATTGGTTGGGACGAGAAGCGTGAAGGCAAAGGAATATATTGATTTGCTGGATAAGCAATTATTTTGATACCAATACCAATGTCGATGCCTATACCTTTACTAGCTGTCCATCTGATATGATATGATATGATATGATAATGCTCAGGCTACTTCTACTACTATTACTGTTACAGATAACTTTCTTATTTTAAATTTGAGTCGTCCATCTCTCTCTCTCTCTATATATATATATATATATAGATTGCATTGTATTCATTTGTTTATTTATACTTTCATTTACGTGTATGTAGTCTCTTGGTCTTTGGGATGAATATGTAGGAGGTGGTGGGTCTTCTCTTCTTCAGTGAGTTAGTCAGTAGTCAATAGTGGCGGCCGTTACCCTTGTCAAAAATATCTTCATTTTCATCAACTATACGTCAATATTATTATTTCTTATACCAATTTGCAGAAACAATCAATCCTGTCCTCCAATTTATTAGCGTCGATGGACATGTGATATATATATATATATATAATTATGATATATAATGATATACGGATCCAACATTTAATAATACGGTGCGGTTCGTGAAAAGGAAATTATTTTCACTCGGGTTTACTGGTTGCTTTGAGTGACGTGAGAGGTGACAAAAGCATGAATGGAAGCTCACCGTCAAAATGTTTCTACGGGATTCATGGATGGATACCTGCAAACTGGTCCAACCAATGATTATTATTACAAGTGTTTAGCACTAAGACAGTTGTTAAATGAGTTGAGCTAGATATAGTTAGTTGGCAGTTGGAAATTATTTTATCAAAGCGGTAGAAAATTATGGCTTAAATAGGTTTAAATCCCTGATAAGATACTTCAATAGAATAATTGTCATCGTCCGACTGTCAACAATTGATAAAACTTTACCAGAATTAATAATAGATTAACAATTAGCAGTGAGTTGATTGGAAGCGGTGATATAACCCAAACACGTAGTTCAACGGTTGTCAAATAACAGTGCCGATTCTTAAAGTCTTTTAGAGATTCGAAACATTTAGGTTTTAATTATATAGGTTGATCAATAACAAGGATAGCTGCGGTTTGATCGCTGGGATGTTATGCGTCCGGTGGCGTTCTTTGATCGCCGATTAATTGGCTGTTGTGTGTTTCTATAAATTACCGTTTATGATTTTTTTTTTTTCTTTAAAATACTTTTTGTATTTTATTTTATTGTGTATGAAGCACTAATTAATGCTACTATGTTTTTCCTTATTTTGTAATAATATATGATTGTGACAACTGACAATTTTTTTTGTCTTATTTGCACTGTTGCTCGATAACTCAAGCAAAATGTCGTAGTCGGATTGGTTGTATGCTCCAACAGGTTAAGCTTTAATATTGTGATTCAAGGATTTTAAAATGTCTTGTACGTGGAATAATACCTTCTTTACATAGTGTGTGGTATGTAATCGCAGTGGAATATAATTAACTTATATAATTCTACTTTAATACAAATTATCTTTTTAAGACAAAACATATATGCAAATTTCAAAATGTTTTTTTCCTTTAAAAAGAAGAAAATTACTTCAAAAATGGTACACCTACTCTTCCACCTCTATCAAATGGATTTGGAAACATTACATGCAATGTAACTAACAGTCACGTACTCAAATAGTAACCTAAAATCTAAAATATCTTACGTAAAAAATTAAAAATTATAATACAAAATTTTGAAATTTTAAATGTGTGTAACGTTACATCCAATACTGTCCTCAATCCCCCGTTCAACCATTTCATTTTCCAAAATCATCTACTCCTCATTTCATGACTTGACGATGGACACTCGTTGCAATAATGCATGTTAGAATCTTATTTTGTTACGTCGATTTATTCCTTCCAACTCTTTCTTTTAATTTTAATATTTTTTGTTTTATTTTTTATATGAAAAAATTGAATGTTATATATATATAACCTTGAAAATAGGTAATAATATAACATTTTGAATGAATTTATCTAATTATAGTTTACCATATATTTTTTTTTATAAGAGTATGATATGTCAACCTCTAGTTTCACACACACATGTATACAATATACTTTGAATTGTATTGATTTTTTAATATTAGTACATTTATATATAATTTGTTTTTGCTTGAACAAATCGAATTGATAAATTGTTTAGTCGGACTAAATCGTACTAAATTTCATCCCTCATAGATTGGATTAGATTAAAAATTCTATTAACTGGCGCAATGATAGACCGGATCGATTGATTATTTAATTAAATATACTGGGTGCAATTCAGTACTCCAATACATGGAAAAATAGTGTGTTCGATCATCGGCATAATGTACAAGTCTAATGCATATGAATTTCTTTCTAGACGCCACTACTTTTGTTACGACTAAAAGAAAGCCAACTTTGTGACACACAACACAAACCAAAGAAATCGACTCAACTAATTTTCCACCACCGAAATATTTTGATAGAGGCAAACCACATCCGTCATAAAGGCTTGAATTTTTTTTTTTTTTAGTACCTATCTCAGCTATTGCAATATGCAACAAAATTCTGACACAATCACGAAACCTAAACGGTATGTGCGTGGACATTTAATTAATTATTGCCTGAGAATAGAACAGCAAGCAAAATTCAGCCAAGTGACAGCTAGCAAGAGAATTAGGCATATTACGGCTTTGTAATACCCTAAAAGAAAGAAACTGACGAATGTTACATCTTGCATTGCTCGTCCAGTGAACACACTACACAATATTAAAATTCAGTAACTTGTTTAACAAATGAAGTCTGAGGATGACCCAAACCCAAAAAAAAAAAAAAAAAAAAAAAAAAAAGGAAAGTAAAACTATTAGAAGAAGAGATACACTTTTTCAGAGGGCCCTCAAAAGGGGAGTGATCATCTCTTTCACCATCAATATTCTTTTTTATTTCCCTCTTCATAAATCAATCCTCAAATTCATGCATATGGTCTAAAAGGTAGTTGGCAGCAAGTTCCTCATTCTTGTTGCAGGCAAAGAACACCTCCAATACAATTGCTCGATCAAACCCCATTGCTTCCAGCTGTATCAGAAGCCAAAAGATATGTCATCAGCATAACCAATATACAGGATCAGGTGCAATATATGGGCATATTTTGAAATGTAACAATCAATTTTCAAGGTCTTGCCTGCAACCAATCATCATTTAAGAAAATTAAACTGAATATGTAAATCCCAGTAACCTAGTACATATCTATATCCTCAATATTCTATTGAATCATTATAATCGACTTGATCAAATTGGTGCTGAAGCATAACCCAGTGCAAAAGTGCATATGCATCCTTAACTAAAGATCCAGCAGACAGCAAAAGCTAATGTATGCATAACCGAAGTCAACTCATGTAGTAAAGAACATACACGTTCAATGGCTTCACGTTCCTCAGGCGTCACTGTTATTGCCTGCGGCATTGCCCCTGCAAGCTGGTCTGCCATATTCCTAAAACACATGAATAAAAATTAGAACAATAACACCAAGACAAGTGCATGAGTCGGTATCTGATACGGTTCAGGAATGACTTATTTCATTGTTACTTTCCTTCTTTCTGGCTCACTTACTATGAGGGGTCCCCTTAATAATATTGATTGTTGCCTCCTCCTTTCCCTTCCATCATTTTTCCTAGGGAGTCTTAGGGGTTTAGTACCAACCCCTAACAACTCTCTCCCTAATAGTTCAGTAATGGACTTGTTTCATTGTTGCTATCTCTTTTATTCTTCAGGTCTCCCTTACTTGATTTTAAGGGGTCGCCAATTATCCTAACTCTTCCATCTTCCTTTTTCTTTCTCTTTCCATTTTTTTTTTTTCATGAAAGGTGCTGTGAGTACAAACTACTAACAACACCCAACCCACCCTAAAACACAACCAAGCAACAAAACATGCAAAAGGGAAGTCTTACCCTTCACCACCTTGAGCAGGTTCATTGATAAGCCGAAGGAAGTCAGCTTGATGTTCCTGAATAAGCCTCACTAGTTGAGGATTTTGTTTCCCCAACTCTTGAAGCATGGGCTGCCAAAAAAAAGACTATTAGAAGAATGTTTTCTGAAGGAACTAATATCAGATGTGGGAGAAAGAACCTGCAATAATTGAGGGTTAGCCTGCACCATAGCTCGCAAGACTTGAAACTGCAATATAAAAATAAATAATTAATTTTTTAGAAGTTACAGATAAGTTCATTTAATGGAAATCAGGCATCCACAAGTATCAGAGACATGCATTCTTATGCATGCATGGGCACATACATGAAGAGAGAGAAGTATTTAGATAGATAGATAGAGAGAGAGAGGGACAGAGAGAGAAAGAGAGAGTATAGACCTGTGGACTATTACGTAAAAAATCAAGAGTGCCTGCACCAGCTGCACCTGAACCCATGTCGGGAAGGCCCTGTTTCAATATAACCTGAGTACCTCAACCAAACAAATTTGCATAATTAAAATAGAAAATCGCATACATGGTACCTGAGGAAAGAGGTCTAAAGGATTAGCATTGGGTCCACTAGGAGGAACAGGTGCTGGTTGTGTAGGCTGCACTGGCTGTGTTTGAGAGTCTGCAGCTGGCCCACCACCAGGAGTGCGGGCCACAGATGGAGCTTCAGCTTGCTCAGGTATACCCTGATAATTTCAATTAAAAATGGCGATAACAAGTCATACACAACAGCAGATGTATATGAGGTCAAAGGGAATCACATGAAACAAAATGAACCAATGTCGGCACTGCCTCTAGATGGGAAAGCTATATCAAACAACCCATTTTATTGAAGTTGACACGTTTACACAAAATAGAGCTCGGACAGGAATCATGAACCACAAGAGAATTACCAGCACCACAAAATTTTGCCCCAAAAATATAAGGGAGAAATAAAATTCTCTCACTTGAACAAACAAGGGACATTCCTTAAAGCAAACAATCAAAACTTACTATGCTTGTAAGGCTTAATGCTTAATTCACAATAAAATACATGATAAACACCTAATCAACATCAGCAGCAACCTAGAACTTTAAGAAAATGAAATTAGTAAGATTAGCAGTTTCAACCATGCATAAGAATTACAAAATTAAACGACCAAGCTGATCCTTCCTTCAGGACAAGCTCACCATCATTTCCCACCATAATCGAAACAGGCAGACATCAAAATATTCCACACTAATCATTGAATAGGTAAAAAGACGATAAATATAGCTCTTTATTTGGTTAATAAAGACAGAATAACATTATCATTTTTCTTAATTAACCATGAGAAGGCAAATAAAAGGACGAACAATCTTATAACAGAATGCACTCTGCAAATAACTACAGACCATATACACCTTCCTAGATGAACCATAAATGTGTAAGATAATCAAAAAAAAAAAAAAAAGGTACATACAGAATATAAATATTCAACAGCTCTCTCAGGATTATTGTAAGCAGCTCTAAGAGCACGAACAACAGTATCTCTGTCCCAAGTCCCCCCACCCATATCAAGAATTTGCTGGATTGCTCCCTCCAAGTTGTTACCTGCAACCAGATTTGATGCCGCTTGCCCATAGACTGTCTCTGGCCTGCCCCACCAAACAGTAATGAATTTAAGAGAAAATTAGAAAAACAAGTGTTAAAAAAATTTTAAAATATGTATGCATAGCTATATGCACAGAAGATCTCCCAAAGATGAAATGACCAAAGAAAAATGAGACCGGGAGGCATGCCCTCCATGGTTCAGGAAGAACCACCAATGTACCATCTATGAGGGAAAATACTCACGTAGCAGAAACAGGTGATGCAGTAGCAGGAGCAGGGGAGGGAACAGATGCAGGTCTGTGAATAACGTATAAATACTATTATTAGCACAAAACCCCATACATTGCAACTAACAGAATCTTTAATTTTTGGCAGAAGCATGAAAATCTTAGACTCACGCTGCTGAGGTTGGCACAGAAGTCTGAGGAGCAGGTGCTGGAGTCGGTGCTGGGGTTGGCGCACTTGACTGTGGAGCCTACAGTAAAGACATTTATCATATGAATTTCGCGTAATTCCAAAAGGAAAAAGTTTTTTTTTTTCTCTCTTTTTTCAAAGAAAGAAGAGTTTCAACCACTGCATTTCAATAATTCTAAACTAAATATTCAAAGAAACCAACAGGAAAGACCAATGAGAATACCACACTCAAGTACTGAGAGACAATATAGAATTGATTTTGATAGTGGCAAATACACAGTATGATTTTTCTTAAACAAACTTAAATATAAAAAAATAACCTAAGATGACTCTTACCAGCTACTCAACAGGAAATATAAGCTTAGAAAAATTTTGATAAACCAATAAAATTAATTCTCTGGGATTATTAACTAGCCACCATATTGGAAGACAGAAAAAAAAAAACACAATTAATACAAAATCACATATGGAGCAAAAAGATGCAACTATTTTCCATAAGATGCAATCTGCATTACTAGTGAAATCTTCAATAATTTGGCAGATTATTCAGAGATGCAAAGCCATCAGTTCTGCAAAAGAAATGATTTCTTCCACAGCCACACTTAACATAGGGCTAAAAGGCAGCATTGTTCTAAGATAAACAATCTGTTCAAAGATACATTTTGGCATATGTCATGTTCTAGTGTAAGTTTTATGGTACAGTTTGGAAAGAAAAATTCTTCTAAGCAACAGTTATTCAACAGTAACAAAGATAGTAGAACATTAACTTCTAGATACCCAGGGCTTTAAACAAACCCATTCTCACCTTAGTTGCAAGTGCAGTTGATGCAGTTGAACCCTCACCAGATGATTTCTTATTCTAGCATTGTTTAAGCATTTGAAAAGCAAAAAAATAAAAATTAGATGAAAAAAGAATAAACCAATCGACATTCAGAAGAAGATTCACCAGAAATATTAAATGAATGTTTGAGATCAGAGATGCATCTAAGCAAATAATGACAGCGCAAAATTAAGATTCCCAACCCTGTACCACATCAAACAAAAATATCTTTATTGTAGTTATTTCAATAAAATGATATTAATTGTTTATTTTTTGGTCATTTAACACTAAACCAATATCATGTAAAATTGAAGTTCCTTGGAACTTTGATCATGTTAATGTTTTTTAAGCTTGAGAATGTTGTCAATGCAATCAGTTCAAGCATGGAACCAATTTTTCCATTCATTATCAAGCTCTTCCTGGAAACTTCCTAACTGTTTTTCAGACATGCATTAATGCAGTGTCATTCAAGCTGCAGAAAATCAGAATTATTACACTCTTAGCTCTGGCCAAATAAATTCCTCACTCTTTCTAGAAAAGCATTAAAGCATTGTCTGAGGAATCCCATGTCTATAATTTAGCCCACAGTGAATCATAAATATCATGCTCCTGGTTCCTTTACTGACTAAGATCCACATAAAAATATGACACTGACATCTATGTAAAATTTGGTGTATAAGAAAGATTCTTCAAAAAATTTAAAACATCATTGCAGTACACAAAGATCAACAAGGACCTTGCACAATGTGCAGAAACAAACTGAACATTTTTCTCATCAAAAACTACATACAAAGAATCAAAGAAATCAAACAAAAGCAGTTCCCTAGAAATCCTGACAATAAAACAAATCTTACCTTACTTAACATAATCACAACAAAACTATTTTCAGCTACTTTGTTCTCTTCCAGTGTAGTGTCATCTTTGAGGACTTTCCCCTGGTAAATAAGCATCTGTTGTGCAGCAGGGTAAACATCCGCACCTTGTAAAATTTCTATCTTCTTTTTCACATCGACAACCTAAAGAAAATGATCATTAGTGTAATTGTTAACTAAAAAAGGAGGGAAAGAAAGAAAGAAAGAAAGAAAGGAAGGAAGAAAGAAATCATGTGTTGTTTTTTAAACCTTACACACGAAAGAGGGACTAAGGTTTTATTTTATTCAAATAAACAAAGTTACATGCAAGACATCGAAATCAATAAAGCCAAGAGCGAGAATGACGCATGACCCTTAAAACATGAGAAAGAAAGCCCTACTCCTATTGACCAACACCTTCTCTTATTTACTTCGCTCTCAACTAGCTCAATAAAATTGACATCAAGTTATGATGGTTGCTTGTGTCAGTTATGCACCTGAAGTTTCAATAAACAACAGCGGCATCCTACTCCCCTTGTTTAATTGCATCTTCTCTTATTGGATCAAGAATTTTGCTGAGATCTAGTTCAATGGAATTGATAAGCTATTTAGATGGTTTTTCGTGTCATACAAAATTACCCTTATCACCAAAAACACTAAAAGCTTTCATGTTTTGAATAATGTTCTTGAACAAGTTAGGGATATTTACTTCACAAGTCCTCCACTGCATACAACCTCCTGCATCCTCCCACAAGCACACATAATCATTCTACATGAAAATTTGTAGGCAAGAGTCAAATTCAATAGCATGGACAGAAATAAAGCACCAAGTTCTATGAGATCCAACTCCAACTTGAGTTCATCAAGTTCAGACGGAACCAATCCAAAGCCAAACAATTTCTAACCTGACTTCAGCATACTCAAATTCAAACTAATAGTCCACAGATGCATCAGCCAAGGAAAGAACCCAACCAAAAATATTCAAGAAGCTTTGACACAACATCTTCGAGATCAGTTTGACTGCCGATCAACTTGTCGATATCTTTATGAATACCCCTCCACCCTGATACTTCAGATTCTGAACTCAGTTTGGCAGCCACTATTCCACACAGAGTTTATGGGCATGTCAATTAGTACATTGTTCAGTAGAAAATATAATTTCTGTGTGTTCAAATGCTGAATTAAGATGAAGAAAACAAAAGCCTTTTGCTTGTTCATTTCTTTAACAGACGAGCACCAACCACATTTTCCACTCCGATCCTTACTGCATAGATGTGACATCTCCACCAGAAATACTTCACTCAAAACGTACACACATATCCAAACCACTGTCACGCCCAATTACTTAAACGTAACGCCAACATAGTAAGCATCAAACTAGATACTACACGACTACCATGAACCAATCACTTTAAAATTCACACAACATGACTATCAGTTCATCCATCACTCCTAATTCACCTAAAAATCGATTAAAGAGTTTCAAACAAACCAATTATAATATTAGTTTAAACGATTAAACACAAAAATAAACAAATAAACAATAATTGTACAATTATCAAACAATTCATACCCTACATGATTTGAAAAACACATAAAAATCTATAAACCCTAAATATCAACATAATTTCCTAAACGGCGAAGAACGAAACCTAATACAGAATCCACAATCGAGACTACATCCAATTGCAATATATCTAAAGAAACTAAGAAATTAAAAACAAACAAACCGTGTCTTCAGGTTTCACTTCGACGTCGAAAGAAGTTCCTTTGAGAGTTTTAACGAAAATCTTCATCTTTTTCCCCTACGTCGTGTATGGTCTCTGGATTTCACTAATTTTTAATTTTCCTTTTTCCCGATCCGCGAGGGCTTTCTTATGTCTATCTATTTATACACTCCAGAGCACAAGTTAAGGACCGAAGAATATCTTCTGACAATCTTTTTTATATGTAGGATAGTATAACTCGGTCTCTGCCCTTCCCAGTTACCGAACGGACGGGATATGATTAAGCCACGTGACAATTAACTGATCTTGCCGTTAACTAGATGCCATGTGAATCGAGCGGGGTCCACATGTCGACGTGGCAGGATTTGGCTATGGCTAGTGCGACTATGGTTACTCGGATGATGTAAGCCGGTTTCTAAAGAGGGAAAGGATTTGGTTAGATTGGTTGTTTGGATTGCATATTCCAAAATTTGGCACAATAAGTTGTTTATTTGATAAATTTAATTAAAAAAGATTAAAGACTGTTGGTCCTAACATCTTGAATTTCCTCCTTATTAGATGATCAAAATATTAATTATAACCTCAAAATAGTAAAATTAGGTAATAATTAATTAACAATGCAATTTCATATACAATCTTAAATACATAAAATATGTTTGGTACAAAATAATTAATATATAAAAGATTTATCTTCCAAACATTAATCTTAAACTCAAATTAATATCAGACAAAGAGAAATTGTTAATCCAATGTTACATCTTAAAATTCTAAACTTGCTAATTAATGATAAAAATTTAAGTTTACATATTAGAGTTAATAGAGATTTTTTTTAATCTTACAGTTAGGCATTTTCATGCACGTTTAGTATTCTGTGAACTCAAAAATCAAATCGAGTCATTTAGATTTGAAGAAATATAATTGGACCTATTTGAGATGAAATATTAATTCGAACTAAAGTGAACTTATATCAGTTGGTTCAAGTTGGTTCGGTTCTTATTCAAATAAATTTTTTTAAACTTTTTAGACAATTTAAATCTTTTATGTGTTAATTTTAGGTTTATTAATTTTAACTTAATTTAATTTTTATAAATTTAAATTAAAAAAATATATTAAAGTATAATTTATAAATGTATGAAACTAAAAGTTTGTAAATTGTATAAAAAATAATGAGAACTAGTTTTATTTTTTTCGGTGTAGATTAAAGTTAAATAAAAAAATAAAATTCTAAGATTAAGATTCTTGTTAGTTTTATATATGGTAATTTCATGTACACAAATTTATTTTATTATCAAGCAACTTTTTTATAAAATGCCAAAGATATAAGTTATTTTTTATAAAACCTTTACAAAAATTAAACAAAATTTCTGACTTTTTTAAAATATGAAATCAAAAATCAAACTGAGTTTAGAAAATTCAAATTGAATCAATTTGGTTATATTCAAGTAGTTAAGTGTCTGCCTACCTTGACCAATCTTATTCGAAGTAGTCAAGAACTAAAGTTGTTCCTCTATATTGGGTTCGATTTCTTTTTTTGTGGAGATAGCCCAAGTTTTCACATGTATTGGGTTTATGTGGATGACCCAAGAACATTGTAATCCTTTCCTAAGATTGTGTGCAAAAAAAAATTTATATTTTACCATAAAAAGATATGTAAACACAAGAAGAAAGAAAGAGAAACAATAAGTGATAAGACCCACCTTGACTCCTCTCAAGAGTTTAGGATAAATTTTACTAAGTACCTGTACATGCCACTTGTCATTTCTTATAAACATCATATAACAAAACTCATGGATAAAGAAAATGGCCTCAACCATTGTAAACATATATTGAGACATCATGTCTCATCACACATATATATATAATCACTTACATACATTACATTTTCAAAACGTTTCATGTAGCATGCATAAACTAATTTCAACCTCATTTACAAAACTGCACTCTACGCAAAATGTTGTCTGACCTAGAGAGAAATAAGGAAAATAGGGAAAAAAAAATAAGCTTGCAGCTTAGTGAGTAGACATAATTTTAAAGAAAATGTATTTCTATGTATTATATAAAACATCTTTAAATTATACATAAATTGAAACATCACCTTACATAATAAGAATGCATATCATCACAATAGTTCATATAGCACCCAACTAGTACCTGAGGGAATATTATGCTTGACAAATTCTATCGCCCAAGTAAAAAGAAACATACTCAATCTAACGGCCTCGTATCATCGTCCGGGGAACTCACATTCATATACATGTATTTTCATGGGTCCCAAGGACCTTACTATATAATATTAGGGGATGGGTACATGTAGGATACTTTAAACAAATACAAACAACATTTAAACAGAAAATAATCACTTTCACACAATCATTGAACATCACGCATAATTTAAATATTACTTTACATATGACACAGTCTAACATATCAATAAACAGACCAATCATGATATGTTTAATATTTAAACATATTATAAATTTATAGTGTTTTAAAAATATATCCACTCACAACTCAATAACTCAATCTTTAAAAAATTCAGGTCTTTTGGATTCTTTATCACTGCACTATTATTTAAAAACATATGATTCAACAATTTACTGTTAAAACTAACTCAAAACCTAATACGTATCACAAATATAATAATAAAACTGCTTTAATTTCATAAATAAACCACCCATGAAATTTCTAAATATCAATTCAACTTCTCAATACCTTTTCATATATTTTTCCCAGTTCTTACAAAAGATTCTGCTTATTTTTCTTTTTCTTTCACTTTTTCCTTTCTTTTACTTCTACTTTCTTTTTCTTCTACTTTTTTTTCTTCTCTTTCCCTCGGAATCAATTTTTGCTTCTGTTTTGTTTAATTGTTTTTCATTCCCCTTGCAAAACTGAATATAATATATATATATATACGTCGTTAGTTAATTTTTTTTTTTTTTGACACGTAATCAGCTTAAGTGTCTCAATAAGTTAAGAATAAAATTTTAGAGAAAAAAATATCATATTTAGCTTGATCAAGAGGTTGACCAGAGTTAATTCGTAATCTGATTAAGTTAGAAATTTTATCAACATGTTCATAACTTACAAGACTACATTTTGAATAGTGAAAATCAAATTTAGAACTCTCTTTCAGCATTTTTTGGGTTGGTGATTGAGCCACCGTGTTTAATAAAATCTATTCAACTCTCTCTAGCTCTCTTATATAATTTGTTTATTTGCCAAGATTATTCGGTGAAATTGTGTATTCTCATTATCTTGTCATAGTAGAGTTTTTGGTGAACTAAATTCTCGTGATTTTTATTTCTTAGGAAAGTTTTTCACTTTAGATTGTTTGTGTTATTGTGCTTGTGTTGCAGTAATTTAGTTGCTCTATTAGAATTTTTCATTGTGAGCAAAATTATTTATCTATTTGTTAATTTCTAGCAGGTTTACATAAAAGAGGATCAATTAATTGTGATGGTTCATTGATTATTTGAGGCATCTTACCCAAATCCTAATAACATCAGAATGAAATGAGCTGAAAATAGTTGTGTGTGTACGTGTAATTTTAAAATATGTAAACGTAATTTTAACAATTTTTATGATAGGCCCAAGCAGTTCGTTATAGGCTTAGGGTCCAATTCAAAGACAGATATTTAGATGCACTGCGTACTGTTCAAAAACATATTACCTCTTTCATACTTCACACAATGAAATGGGCTTTTTTTACGGGCCCAAACCATAGGGCCCAACAAGTGGTGGGACACGCAATTTGTAACGTACGGTCAATCTTTTACCACAGAAAAATAATCGGGCGAAAAATAAAATGAAAAGAAGAAACCGTAGAGAAGGAATGACTTTTTGAGCGGGCGACGACTTTTATTTGGTCTTTTAAGGAAGGAGATAGGATTAGGGCGGATGGAACTTCCAGAAGAAGCTTTCATAACTTTGATGCAGCATTACGATTGATTGCTGGCTGCAAATTCCAGGAAACTTCCTCAAATTATTCGTATCTAATCTTCTTTGTTTTTAGGCTGTTTTGAATCTCATTCCCGTTTCCGTGACGTTACAGTTGGAGTTATTTGCCGTTTCCTCGTGAAATGAAAAACGTAGTCAAGAAGTCTGTTATTGAATTCCTTGTCTATTCCATTCCTAAAGAAAATTAACAATAAAATAACATATCCCAATAGTCTCTAATTTAAACAGAAGAAAATATAGATTTAAATGTAAAAATAAAATGATACTTTTTTCAAAAATAATGAAAACAATATCACTTTACATATATTATCATGAAAAAAAAATGAAAAATTAGTTTTTGATTTCTCTTATATGGCCTTATTACTAGTAATTGTTTTATAAATAAAAAAAACTCTCAATTATGCCTTAATTTACTTTAGTTTTTAGTTATTAAATTAAAAACTTAACAATTTTTATTAATATAGTGTAATTTATATTAATATTTGCATTTTTAAATATTTTTGAAAATATAATTTTTTTTAAATTTTAAACAAAAAGACAATTTTACTCTCTAATTATTATATTCCCTTGAACAGATGTTGTAAATTTACAGTTAATTGAAATAAATGATATTTTTAAAATTATAATATATCGTACAAATATTTATTATATCACAATAAAAAATAATTAACAATATAATAATTAATAATAAGCTAAAAATGATCCTTTTTCTTAACTTGAATTACTCAATGTATTATACTACCAAAAAATTTTAATTATTAAATTTACTGTTATGGACACCACTTTTAAAACTATAATGCGCAAGATAAATGTTGATTTTATTATTTTTGTTTAATAACATTAATTTATTTATTACAAAATACAAAATAATATTATGATATTCCACTTAATATTCTCGTAATTAAAAATTAGTATTCACAACGCTTTAGATAAAAATTTGAAGATATGAGAAAAAATACATTCATTTCGTTAAATGCTGATTTATTGTTTAGATAGGCAAAGGAAAAAAAAATTCTACACACAAATATGATATTTCTCGACGACATATAAGAGATAGTAGTGATCAAATTTCTCGTTTCGAGCTATTTTCATAAAACTAGAATCGTTAAAAGTTCAATACTTTGTCTTATGTTCTAAGAACCAAAAATATCCATTCTCCCAACGGTAACAGCATCTTTCATATAATTTCTAATCCTACATATTTCTTTAATTCCTTTAAAAAAAATTAAAAAAACAAATTTACATTCTTCGACGTCGTTTCCCTATTTCTAGAATCGGAAACTTTTTCCTTTTTTTTTAAATATATTTTTGGCTACTTATTCTGCCGGCAAAGTTTCGTGTCTCCACGAGAAGTCAGAAATCTCAGTCGAATCAAAGTACACGTTGGAGTACTCGAACAACCCGTCATCAAATGCCACGTAACCATTAACGTTATTAATATCAGATACTCCCAACTCGAACGAGTTATAACTCGGGATGTTGTCCTCAAACCCCCAAAACTCACCGATTCCAGACGAGTCGGACGAAACTCGTACCAACTCCGTAACCTCGTTATTCTTAACCTCTTCACTCGAAACAGTACTAGAAGGAGGCAGCCCAAGCTCATCATCAGAAGCTTCTAAAAGGTATCCAAGCTCCGGCTGGGACTCGCCTGATGCCGATGTCGTCAGATCCACGATCTGAGCCTGCGACGGAGAAGTTGTAGTTATTTCCTCTTGCAAGCTCTTCATTACCGAGTCGAGGTCTTGAAATGCCGGGTCGGCATCCGACTCATCTAGAAAACCGGATAACAAATCATCCCTGAGCCTCTTCACCTCAGGGAAGTCTAACTCCAGCTCGATGGTCGATTCATCCCTGACTCGCTTCTTGTTATCGCTCAACTCTCCCATGATGAAGTAAAATAAAATAGACGGGAAAAATGTAAAAAGGTCGATTAGGGTTAGGGTTTGTTGCAGAATAAAGACGTGGGGTTGTGATGCGAAGTGGCAGGGGGAACATAAGTTTATATAGTGAGACCAAAAAGAGAGAGAAAGAGAGAGAGTGTGTGTGCAATGATGGTGACACAAGGCGCGTGGCCGTGAGAGAAAACACATAGGCCATCACGGAGGTCTTGCCATTATTTGTTGTTTCCTAAAATAAGACTTTATTTTTTTATTTTTTAATTTCTTTTTTCAGATTTGATGTCGGGTTTCTATTTCTTTTCTAAAAATATATAATTATCAATTTGTGTTGAAATCCGTCTTTAAGTCCGGTCAGATGGGGCCCAGTAACTTAGTCAATCACGGCCTTTGGTTTTCCTCTTTGTTTATGGTTTTGGCTATTGTTTTTGGCTTGGCTCGGCTGAATAGACTTTCTGCGTGCTTGTAACGTATGTTTGGTGGGAATGTACTAGAAGGCACGTGCAAGTTCAGTACCAATTTGTTCAAGTTATGGAAAGTTCAGGGACGAAAATGTAATTAGACCATGAAATAGTTGGGGAAGTGAGGGGTATAATGGTCCAAGAGATTAGGTGCTATTTTTAAGACTATAAAATGATTTAATTAGAATTACAGAGATTGATTAAGCGTATGGATCTGACGAGGCGGGGAGAGGGACTTTTCTTGAAAGAAAGTTGTAAGTATTTGATGCGCATTTGCTTGGAAACTTTATTGGGTTACGATGATGATCATCATGATAATGATGTGCACTACATATATAAAATAAAATAATAATGTTGGTCATGTCAATATGGACGAGGACCATGTTACACGTTATTAATTTTTTTTAATAAAAAAAATAATAATCATAAAATTAATATTCTTTTGACAAATTTTCTATCCACAAAGTACAGCTCTCCTTCTTATGAATGGATTGCGTTCAACTGAATCAACACATCACTCTCCATGACTCCTTCTCTGGTAGACTAAGGAAAAGAAAATCAAACTTTTAATACTTTATTTTATTCTTATATACTCTTATTGCATGTGTCACTTTCGTTATTAATTTTTAAAGACTAATTATGTTAACTCATGATTTATTATTATAATAATATAATTAAAAAAAATTAGATCCAATAAGAATATGCGTAACAATGCTAATTGAAGAAAAATACAATTTGTGATACGTTATTCGTCTGTTTTATCTTTTCTAATACTTTAAAATTAACTTTTTTTATTAAAGGAATTTGAATGTCAAAGCAAAGTAGCGGTAGTTGATTTTCATTGAATCGGTCGAATGGATTTTACAGATTTAAAAATTAATTAATACCATAATATTTGTAGGAAGATTTTTCCCTTTTTTTTTTAAGATTATAAGAGAAAATCAAAAATAGAATACTAATTAAAAAAAATATAAATAATTTTTTCCACCATCAAGTTATAATATTATTATTATAAGCGTCACCGATGCTGAATATAGGTTGCAATAAATCCATTGAATTTGAATTTGAGCTGATTGTTTAGCACAAAATAGTTATTTTTATTATAAGAAATTAAATTGTTTTTAAAACGTGAATAATGATAGCCTAAATTGACTTGTCTCTTAAAAAAAAATTAATAATTTTTAAATAATATTGTTCTTGTTAAGCGATGTTCTTTTTTAATTCAACTATTTTTCATAACAAAAGATATAAATTTATTTGATGCTAGTTAAAAATAATAATCTCCTAATACAAATTATTACTTAAAACACTCTTTTAATTTTGATTAATTATATTACTTTATATTTTTATTCAAACAATATTATTACTCTTAAGTTAATTTAAAAAAAAAAAAAAATATTTTTTAATATTAAAATTATTTTAGTATTTAAATTTATGCATGTAATATATGCTTGAGAGAACCAATCAGACTTGGTATACGAAATAATTTTATAAAATACAATATAATGAAATATTATACAAAATTTTGATAGTACATGTTTTATCTTGTAGTGCACATAGTACTATCATTTACCAGCCAGCCATGACTTGTGAATGGCACGTGATTGGAAAATTAGAAAATGGTAGAACCAAAACCATGAATTAAAAACACATGATCCCACTTGCCCGTTCTCATTTGATCAACCACCACCTAAAATTTAATTTAATTTATTGCCCCATTAAAATATCTAATCTCCCAAAAGTGGACGACACCTATATCTAAGCTGACCCCACAACAAAACATGGCCCCACCCCGGCCCTCTGTACTACTACTAAGCCACAGCTAGCCAGCCTCTAATTTAATTTAATTGCGGCTGGCGCGCCGACAAGTTCCAGAAGCAACTACCAAACCAAACAGCTAAACCAAGATAATAACATTGAACTTTGAAGGGATAGATGTACAACTCTGCCGCTAATTTCACGGTCTATAAGTTGGGCGCCGTTTCAGCTGTTAGCCGCTCCTACGACTACTACTATTTCAAATCAAATCTGTCAACTTGCCCTTCCTTCCACGTTTCCACGTGGCGCTTTATTACGTGACTCTCCGTGTTTTGCGTTTTTAATTCTTTCTAGTTTGGGCTCACTTTTATCTAGAAAAGATTGATACGTTTTCCCAAGTGGGCGTGGGACCACGTGTTGGAAGCAATCACGTGATACAGCAGATATGTTTGTTCGGTGTGTGTAATGTCATCCATGTCGTGGTTTTTACTTTTCACGAGGACTCTGCTGCATCTGGATCGTACTGTTTCAGAAATAATCACATACTTCTCATCTCACCATAAAACGAAACATGAAAAACCGTGATAGATACTGAACGACAGATGCAAAATCAGACGGCTAGAAACACGAATTTTCGCAAGAGCATGAAGCATGTGGGTACATATCAAGATTTCTGGTGGAATTGAATAAAATATACGGATCTGGGAAACAGTCGTACTTGAGTAAAGATCCTTAGTTGGGAGTCACGAGGAGGAGTATTAAACGGTGGGTAGGTTAGGAGAATTACATCCGTAGGGAACGTGTCAACGGTTGAGATCTCTCTGACTGCATCATCAACATACGTCGTCGTACCGTAACTTTTGTCCAGGTGAGGACGCAGGCTTTCTATCACTCAATTTTTTAATTAATTATTAATTCATTTGTCCTGCTTTTTTATTTTTTATTTAAAAATAATAATAATCGAGGATAATAGAGTGGCCGCGCTTTGCACGCCACGTCTCTGGAAGAGTTTTTTAAAAAAACAAAATAAATAAAAAATCACTTAAAAATGGCGCAACTTGTTGGAACAGACTAAAGCTAAACAAAGAGAAGAATACGGTGCCGTAGCAAAAGCAGACAAATAAAAAGGGGAGGCCGGCGATGAACAGGAATCTGTGTACATTAGAAAAGAGATTCGGCTGACTGACGTATCCATCAAACATTTTAGGGTCAGTTGTTGCAATTCGGCCTATTATTATTATTATTATTGTTATTTTATTATTTAATTGCGATCAGGTGTAACATGTAAACCAATAATTTTTATATGTTAATGTGAACAAGATGACGACAGCCTTAGTGTTAGATTTATTGAATGTACCAAAAGTTGCGGCGGTAATGAATTTAATTATTAATTTATAAAAGAAATAATGAAATATATTCTTCATTTAGATGCTGTATACAGCAAAAAGCCAGTAGCCTAACAAATAAAATATATTCAACGATCGCAATAATATAAAAGACAAGTCAACAGTTCATAATTTTATATTATTTGATGAACGATTAAATTTAAATACTTCTAATAATTAATATCAAATTTAACATATATATTAATTATATATATTATATTTAATTTTAATAATTTTAAATATTTAAATTTAATAGTTAAAAATTGATATAAAAATATAAAATTACCGATAATTATATATTAATTACATGTATTATCTTTAATTTTAACAGTTTTAAGTGTTAAATTTAATATTCAATAACTAATGTAAAAATATGATATTACATATCATTCTCCTCTATATATATATAAATATATATATAATTATCAATTTCTTCTCAACTTTATAATTTTTTTACATCATTTTTAAAAGGATAGGTTTAATTATTTGAGCCATTAGAATTATGTCTCAAATATACATTAATTGTGACGTATTTACTAAATATATTAGATTTAGTTGTAATCATGTAAATGTGTAAATTAAACTATTTACAACTTGTGAAACTTGAGGAATTGCTAAAATGTTTATCTACAAGTTTCTATTGTAATTTCATTTTACGTGTATATAAAAACAATAATAAAGATAATTCTATCTAAGAGGCAATAAAACTATCAATTTTTTTCTTAAAAAATCATAATAAATGTATTATCTTTATTATTATTTTTTGTGGGTCAATTTAAATTGTCATTTCGTTTGATGGAAACTAAAACCAACCTCATCTTTTGTCGACAAAATTTTATTCTAGATCTCATTAAATCACTTTAATTTGTTTAACCACTAATTTTTGTCTATAAAGTTTCGCGCATATAATTTTTATAATTAAAGATTTTAAAAAATTATTTACACTAATTATTTGACTACTAATTTTTTTTTAAAAATTATGAATGATTACTTTAAAAAAAATCATTACACTAATTATTTAAATTGTAATTTGAATGTTCGTAATTTGTGTGATTTAATTTAGAAATATTAATTTTTAATAGTGCAAAATCAACAAGAGACGTCAATAATTTTTTATGTTATCTTTACAATTTTAAATGGCGTCAAACTTAAATATTAATAATATTATATAATCGAATAAATTTGTACGATAGCAGATATGAGATTTCATATATTACTTGTTAATGAAAAAATAGTCAATGTGGATATAATAGTTATCGACAAATGTTATACTAAATGAGATATAAATTTTATATTTTAACTTATATTACATAGGATAACTTTAATTTAATAAAAAAAATTAATTTATCACTTTTTCCAATTCGATAACCCATTCAAATTAGTACACACTTTATCAACTCAACTTAGTGATACATCGAAAGAAGACTAATTTTCCTACCTATCACTCTTTTTTTCTCACACGAGAATGCCTAGGAAGGTTCAAGGGCATGTTTTTCTTACCAACTCCACGTATTTTATTTTATTTTTTGTTAGTGAAGTCTAATCAGCAATTAATTGACAAGAACCGGCAAACACGACTGGAAATTTGGGAATGGTATCAAATCATCCTCATAAAATTGGAAATGTTTGAAAACAATAATTATTTAACTTTTTGATTTCTAGACTTAGGACCACACCAACACACCACATTCATTCATATTTAGATTTCATTATTCGTTGGATAATTTCTTTTACACGTTTAACATGTAACAGAGATTAGAAGATGTAATGGGTAATTCCACTTTAGGAATTTTAAAAACTATTTTTTTTTGGTTTGTATTATTTTAATTTCCATGTTTTGGGGAGACAACTTCAATGAGTTTTTCTCCTATAAATGAAACTTATTATAAAATTGACGTTTTATTATTTATTTATAGAAAATGTTTATGATAGTCTTTAAAATATTATCAAAAATATATTTTAATCTTAATAATTTAAAAATTATATATTTAACCGTTGACATGTTCAAAATAAGTCGTTATCAGTATATTTAAATTTTAAATTTGTTAATATATGTGATAATATAATTAATTTCAAAAAATAAATTATTTATTTTAAATATGATCTGTACATCTAATAAATTAAAATTAAATGAATAATTTTAAATTATTAAAATTGAAATATATATTAGACTAAATATTTTAAAGACCCAATAGTGTTATTTTTTCTATATTTATTTGCTTAGCTTCTAAGGAAAGGGGGGAAATGGAGGAAGAACAATCACATGATGTATGTAAACTTGGGAATTCAATTGCCCAATCAAAGACAAGTTTAGTGGTGGACCATCAACAAATGCCTCCTACTTTTTTATTATTTTGATGATTTCCATTCCAATCTAGAAAATTCCCCGAAAGCAATTAATTGCTAAATTTTATTATTCGAGGTGGATGACTTGACTCACAATAATATTGGACACCATCTAAGAACGAGAAGGTTGAATTTGAATTCAAATTTTTGAACATTTTAATGAACTAAAAAATCTCTTTTTTTTTTTTTCTATCCCAAATAATATTTTGTAATTTTTAATGAATTTTCGTATTGTTTTTAAGTGAAGAAAATGTAAAAAATAATTTAATTTATGGGTAGATAGAAATAGTGGGGGTGTAGATGAAATGTATATGCACCGATAGAATACAGTTTGTAAATGAATTTAATTAGAGTTGGGATAGATTGGAATGATAGAAACGTGAAAAAATAGGTTGAAGTCATGATCAAGAAGGTTTGAAAATAAATATGAAACCTAAAAAAGCAGATGGGGAGGTCCAGTCCAGGCCTGGCCTAACTTTATCTAAATCAATAAAATATTAAATATTTATTAATAAGAAAAAAAGAAAAATATGACAGATAGACAGACTAAGACACCATTCAAATCCTCTTTTTTCAACTACATATTCTATTCTATTCTATTCTATTCTAATGTACATACATTTTGAAAGCAAAAGACAAAAACAAAAAGCAAAAACAAAAAACAAAAAAAGATAAGCATGGAGGGCAAGCGAGCAAAGAAGAGCATCCACGGTCCATCCCCACACCACACCCAACTCACATGCTTCATTTCCCACATGAAAAGAGATAGAGAGACACCTTTTACAATATTGTCTTTATTGTTAATGTTAGGTTTACTTATTAATCAGTCAATTATTTAATATTAATTAATTATTGTGAAATTAGATGCGCCTTTATCCTTGCCCTTACTTAACCTTCAATTCTGTCGGTGTGCTTATTTTGCTTATTTTTATGCTTAATTTTGGATTTTTTTTTATGGACATTATTTTTATTTAACATCATCATCGTCACGACAAAATCATTATTCTTATTATTATTATCGTTATTTTACTAATTTCATATTTAATATTATATCTATTTGATTATAAAATATTGCCATCCAGTATTTTCTTTTATTTTTTTTACATTAATTAATTATTTAAAAAAAAATTGACACGTCTTTTGAAGTTTGAAAAAATGACACGTACCCTAAAATTTTAAAGTCAATAAATAGGCCTCAAACTTGAAGACATATGCATGTACATACCTTTTAATTTAAAGGTAGGTTGGTTTGATCTGATAGATTTTTATTTTAAATTTTAATAAAAAAAAAAAAAAGACATTATATTCTCAATTTCTAACAATTTTATCTACTTATCCATAATACACTATAATTATTGGGATTAAAACGTTGAAATTCAAAACTTTATATCAAAATTTATTATATTGATAAAGTTTGAAAACAAAAATATCATTATCTACAGAGATACTAGCAATAAATTGTGATAAATTTATATGTTAAAATGTTACTAATGTTCTTATTTTACTTTTTTGATTATAATTTGATATTTAATAATTAAAATTTTTTAAATAAATATGTTTAAGAAAATATAAATTATATCTAATTATCAATTATATTTTATTAATACATCACATCAAAATTAGTCAAAATATTATAATTTACTATCCTTATCTTATTTACAATGTTTTTTTTTTTATATAATACACTCATAACCTTCTTATTTTTTCACAAAATAATCATCAACGTTTACCCTGACTCGTTAATATTTGTTTGGATAATAATATTTATCTTTTTAAATTTTATTAAAATAATAAATTAAGATAAAATTTTTTAATTCTCTAACGCATAATAATAGAAACAGGTGAGATATGGTATCTTAATATCCATATTCACGTATTACAAAAAATTTTATTATCATATCTTATTCATATTTGAAATAGATATTCATATCCTTCTAAACGGACATTTATCAATATTTATATTTTAATGGATATTATATGGATATATCCATATCCTAATAAAAAATTTTAGAAATTAGGAAATAAGTTTATAATTTGGTTTTCAATATTTTTTAAATTAATATATCATGTTAATAAATTAAATTAAAAATTAATATCATATTAAATTTGTAAAATATATAATTCTAACAATATAAAATTTTAATTCAATAATTTTAACAATCCATAAAATTGTAAAAATTTAATTAAAAAATTATAAAAAATCCCTCCAATCAAAATAAATGGTTTAAAGAATAAAGTCTAAGGATAAGTACTAATGCAGAAATTAAAATTTTTGATAATAATTCAAAATAATAAATTTTTAAGTACACAAATTTATATAATACATAAAACCAGTCACACAATCAACAAATAATCTACATCAACAATTAGCATAACAAGCGACCGAAATTTCTACTAAATTTCATTCCCTCAATCAAAATTTGTAGAACACATCCAACAATATATTTGCAAAATATTTAAGAATTTTAGGAGTAAAATTTAGAAAAAAAAAGGGTAAAACAGATATTCTATACGAATATTTGCTAAATATTTCACAATATGACAAGACCTATCCCAAGCCCTGTTAGAAGTTTGGGACAAATCCTGCTAAATACCTGTACATACCCTTGTTATTTATCACAAACATCATATAATTAATAGGGATGGCAAAATTTTTCACAAGGCCCTGAACCCACGGGGATCCATCCTCCTATGGGGGAGAATTTAGATAAATTTTGGGGAATGGGGCGGGGAACGGGGAGAAATTAATCCCCAATTTATTAATGGGACGGGGATTAGTTTATCTCTCCCCACCCCACCCCTACCTCATTCCCTAATAAAATATAATTAAATATATTATAATTTATATATTAAATTTTATATGTATAAATATAATTTTATATTATAATTTTTAAAAATTATATATTATAATTAAATGTAATTAGTAATAAAAAATTATGAAGTCATGAATTAATGTTATAAAAAATAGAATACATAAATAAAAAGTAAAATATTAAAAATTAAAAAGACCCTATATTGTATTTTCAATAATATATTAACAATATTTTTATTTAAGTTAATTTATAAAAATAATATAAAACGGGGAATTGATATGGGGATGGGGAACTCATTTCCCGTGCAGGGATTCTCCATCCCCATCCCATTAAATTTAATGGGGAATGGGGTTTAAAATAAAAAACGGGGTGGGGAATGAGGCATGCCTCCCTACCCCTACCCCGCCCTATTGCCATCCCTAATAATTAAACTCATGGATAAAAAAAGTGATCTTAAGCCTTCGTCATTAACATACATTGAGACTTTATACTTCATTACGTATATATACATAATCACATACATAAATGATATGTTCAAAATATTTCATACAGTATTTGTAGAGTGGTTTCAACTTCATTTACAAAACTGTATTCTGGACGAAATTCTATATGACTCAAAGAGAAATAGGAAAATAGGGAAAAAAATGAGTTTATACCTTAGTGAGTGGACATAATTTTGAAGAAAATATATTTTATGCATTATAGTAAAACATCTTTAAATTATGCATAATTAAACATCATTTGCATAATAAGATTGCATATCATCACAGACAATTTATATAGCACCCAACTAATACCTAGGAAATATTATACTTAACAAAATTTTTATCGTCCAATCGGGAAAATCATACTCAACGTGGCCTAATATTAACCCAAGTATTAATTGCATGACCTTTATTATCAATTACAGATTAGTTGAAATTTAAACCATTTAGGTTTATAGGAGAGAACAAATATTTGTGAATTTTACACAAAATAAGGGCAACCACTATTTTGATATTTCGAATTAAAAAAGATCGTATAGAGTGAATGATACTCTGGAATCTCACAAAAGAGAATAATTTATTTTAATTGATTATTCATCTATTGTATTTTCATGTAAATAGAGGCAAGAGAGCTCTATGAAAAAGAGGTGGTTCAATTCGATGTTATCTAAGGAGAAAGGAGAATTAGAACACAAGTGTAGGTTAAATAAATCGATGGATAGTTTTGGTTCTATTAAAAATACTAGTGTAAGCAAGGACTCAATTCTAAATGATAAGAATAAAAACGTTCCCATCATCCTCCAAGGAGCTCACATTTCACTTATATTGTATATATATATTTTTATGAGTTCCAGGGACTTTACTACATAATATTGGGGGATGGATACATATGAGGTATTTGAAATAAACACAAATAATATTCAAACAACAAATAATTACTTTCACATAATCATCTGACATTATGTATAATTTAAATGTCACTTTATGTACAACACAATCTAACATATTAATAAATAAATTAATCATAATATGTTTAACATTTAAACATATTATAAACATATAATATTTAAAAAAATTTACTCACAATTCGATAACTTAATCTCTGAAAAGTTCAAAGTCCTTTAAATTCCTTATTACTGCACGGCTTCTTAGAAACTCATGATTTAACAGTTTACTGTTAAACTGATTCGAAACTTGATACGTAAAACAAATATATTTATAAAATTACTTTAATTTTATAAATATACCGCCCACCGAGTTTTTGCATATTAATTCAATTTCTCAATCTTTTTCTTGTATATTTTTCATTTCTTGCGAAGAATCTTTCCTAATTTTTCTTTTTTCCTTCCTTTTTCTTCTCTTTTCCTTCACGGTTTCCTTCTATGACTCTCTTTCTTTAATTGCTTCTAATCTGATTGTGTTGCTTTTAATTTTATGTTTACAAAATTCAAAACAAAAAATGTATATATATGCACCACTTCACCACTTCTATATACATATTTTTATTATTATTTAATTATTTTCTTATATACTTATCTATATCTTTATGATCGTATCATATTTGAAGTAGATATTATACGCTCTTAACATAACTTTTTTTACAATAATCATATCCTTACCATTAGAATCAAATGCGAATAAGTATTCGTAAAAACAATACCCCTTGTCATTTGTACTAGTATGTTGTAAATAATATTTTAACGGAGACTAAATTATTATAACTAAAAATTATGTTTTAATTTATTATTTTATTTAATTTTAAGGACGAAAATAATAATAATGAACATGTCGACAGACGGATATTTAAATCAAATTATATCTATTTATTTCTTTGAACTCAAGGAAGGTCTTTTCACCTTCAAACTAAGAAGATATTTACCATTTTCTTCAAATTATATATAAAATTAAATATTTAGCTTATATGAATATTCTATTGGTTTTAGAAAAATAAAAAATAATCGATATTTATGTAGGTTGATGTTGAGGTGTTGGTTTAGTGAGAAGTAGTAATTATTCTTAGTTTAACTATATGTTTAAAAACAAAACATCCGATGTATAATATGTGAGATTATGACAAAAAATAAAAATTAAAAAAAGTAATCGGAGCTAGCTGGCTCTGACTACTAATGTGTATTTTTATTGCTTGGTTTCTCAATTAAAATTTGTTTGTTAGGAAAGGACCAATAAATGGTTTTAATTTGGACAAAGATTTTGAATATCAGCAGGCTATTGGATTGTCTGAATTCATTGAACATATTATTACTTATTAGACGGCAGATCCGTTCCACATTCAACCGTTGTTTGCAATTGTTTTTGTTTACAGTACAAGCGCTGTCGTCGAATATAATATCATATATTATTTTTTTAATTTATAATAAACAATAAATGCATACGGAATTTGAAAATTTTTGTTTTTTCTTGACAGAAAAATCTTTAAATCCAAAGGGAATAAGTTTGACTAAAAAAGAGGCAACGACATGAGAGCCAGTTAATTCGAGAACTTTCGACTTTTTAGACTGCGTTTATTTTTCTGTTTAAAGTTTGAATATAGGTGAAATATGAATTTAACTTAAATATAATTTAAATATTTATTTAAATATGAATCCTAAGTTATTTTTTTATGAGAATAAGAAATTTAAAATTGATATATCATTGTTAAGTATTAAATATATTTATATTTATATTTTATGAAAAAATTAATTGTGTTGACATAGTAATTCATAAATTGAATAATTTTTAATAAATTATATTAATATGTATGTTATTTTTTCATATGATATATGATTTTACTTTGTATTGTGAGTAAAAAAAATTATGAATTAACAAAATAAAGGATAAAGAGACGGTGAGACTCTTTGTATAGAGAGCATATTCAATTTTTTCATTAACGCATTTGTTCATCCTTTCCTGAGGAAGTAGAGCAAGTTACTGTTCAAAATATCGAATAGTACACGCTGATCCTCCAATTGATTCCTTTCTCTCACATTGAAGTCTCCTCGTCTTTCTACTCAATTACCATTTTTCTCAATCTTCAAAAGTGTTCTCTACTCATCCTACAAAATTTTCTTTGAGATTTCAAAAAATCTTCCAAATTCTCTAACTTTTCAAAATTTTAGAGTCGTATTTAGTTATAGGTTAGTTTCTTACCCTAATAAATCTAATGTTTGTACTTCTTTTAGTTGAGGAGGAAGTCTTGAAGTTTTTTAATTAAAAAAATTTAAATATAACAAAAAGTCTACAAAATATCGTGATGTATAATTTTCTTAGCAACTTCTAAAAGCAATCCTTACATGCTTTTAAAAATTATTGTCAAAATAAACTAATTCAACTATGCAATAAACATTTCTTTAAAAGTTAGTAAGAAATACAATTTATCTAAACTTTGTTGAGCAACAAGTTTTTGTTTGGTAAGCGAAAGATAAAGCAAAACTTGAAAGATGGAATATTGCAGCAACCAGTAACGTTTATGCATGTATATGATGGTAGTTGCTTGCACCAATAAATCAAAGATTGTATGTAAAATTCCACCTTGTTTTTTCATCTTCTTACTCTTTCTTTCTATTAGTTCTACCTCCATTCCATTGCTTTTGCTTACTTCTCAATTAAAACCTAACATAAATTATTTTTTATTCTCTGCCAAAAACCTAACATAATATATACCACCTACATTCTGTGTAAATTTTTAAATGATACCAAACTAGATTCGATTAAAACTTTAGATTTTTGATAGATTTTTAATATAATATTAATAGATTATATATGTAATATATAATACTGGAAAAAAAAACATAATAAATATCAAGATATGAATTTTAAAATAGAACTAAAGCTCTAAAAAAATAAAAAAAGATAACAATACGAGGACAAATACAAAATGAGTAATAGTACATTCATTTATCGCACTTGCATTATTTTATAAAGTAATTAGTATTCTCAAATAATTAGTTTTCTAAATCAGTTAAAATTAATATATAAGATAATGTGACAGTGAAAAATCAACTTCCAATGAAACTTTTGAGACATCGTATTGAAAATATAATACTTTTGGTATTAATTTAAAACAAAATAAATGATTTTCAACATAATTTTTAAAAATAATGATGAAATTTTCAATGTTAAAATATGTGTTTGGAAACTTTTTGATATTGTTTAAAATGAAAAATATTGTAAACACGTAATATTATTTTTAAAAAATAAAATAATTATCTTGAGAAAATAGTGCATCGCTTGTGTTAAATAATGTCTTTTAAAAAAATTGAAATATCATCAAATATCGTTTTCATTAAACTTTTATACGCGTTTATAATGCATTTCTTAAATAATAATAATAATAATAATAATAATAATAATGTTTCTAAGCTCAGATCCAAATTAACATTTGGACCTTGCTATCGTGTCTTCGAACTTCGCTTTGGGCTGAATTTGTCCACTGATCTTGGGCTAGTAATTGGCATAATTACAATAATTTTATCGTTTCTAGGGAAATAACTAAATAGAGATAAATAAATATTAATTAAACAATTATTAATAATATTAATTTAATAAACATTTTATACTACGTAAATTCTAATTTATTACCACCTTAAATTATATTTTTTCCTAAAAGCCATATATTGGAGTTTTCCTGATGTTCTATTCTACCAGCTATAAGTCGAAGATGGTCCAAATTAAAATAATATTTTTAATATAAAAAATTAAATATTTGATGTGAGTAAAATTTTTAATTAATTATTGTGATATTTTTAATAAAATTTATCAATAGATGGATGCTTGTACATGATATAATTTTTTATTTTGATGGAATGAATTAATAAGTTGGGTGTTATTGCAGATACGGGTGTAATAAAGAATACAAAGGATTGCATTTAGAATTTAATTTGACATACGGTTTGCAAAATGGGCTTTATGTAACGCATTAGGAGCCCAGCCCGGATCACAGCATTAATTCTCTTTTTTGTGAAACGAACGTGTTTTTGTTTTTGTTTTTCGTTATTTGCAATATGATTGATTTTGTCTCCAAAACAAAAATATATAATATTGTTTCGAGAAATTAAGCGTCCATTTAGTACCAAATTACGAATTAAAAGAGTTTTTCTTTTAATGTCATAAAACGTTTTCTCTTTTGTATTATTTGGTTTTATAAATATTACAAAAGATTAAAAAAATTATTTGTTTTACTAAAGAAATGCATTGTGACTTTAGGATCACGTCTACTAATGTGATATGGAAACGTTAAGGATGAATTACTCGATTGGCTGTTTGGTAAAATATCAATAATTTTTATTTCTAAATTTTAGGTTAATAATAAATTATAATATAAGTTCTTTAATTTTATATTTTAATCCCAGATATAATTATATAGGGGTGTGCGGGTGTTAATAATAAATTATTCTTAAATGTTTTCTTTTTAATTATTTAATTGTAATTGAATAAAGAACTGAATATTTAAAAGTTATATTCTACTTTTATTGGGAAAAGTTTAAATTTTACGTTTAATATTTCAACTTTTTAAATTTTTTTTAAATATTAAATTGATTAAAATTTTTGTAATTTGTTTTAAAATTTTTACTTTATTTCTTCTTCCAGCATTTGAAAAAAAAGATTAATATTATCATTACTGTTTAATCTTGACCCTAAACCTCCATGGGTCAAATTTGTATCTTATATTCTTATATAATATACTGCTATGTAATCATTTTTAAATATTGTAATTATTTATAATGTAATACATAATATTAAATAAAGTGACTAAAATAATAGTGATAGTGATAGTCAAAAATAAACTTATAAATAACTACTCATTATCTTCTTTAAGGATTGTGACACAGTTTGTTTAATTCTCTTTTAATGAACCACTTTCTTATTCCAATGTATTCTTTACATAAAATAATCTCTATCATACAAAGATTTTTGAGAGAGAAATGAACTAAAAGATATTTCTTGTATTGTAAAAAGTGTTCACAAAATTTGTACTCGAACAATATGTTTGAAAATATATATTTATAAATTATTTTTGTTAGCGATACTAGAATCTTCTTCATACTATATTATTTAATAAGATCAATTTTGAATATATGTGTTTTATTATATTTGATTATATTATATTATTTTAATATAATTTTATATGGGACTTGCCTTAACACCTCATAAGAGTTCAAGACAAATCCAACTGACACCTATATTTTTCACCTACAATCTTTTTATAAACTTCACATAATAAAATTCATAAATAACATACTCAGCTTCGAGCCTCCGTCATCAACATACTTTAAGACTTTGTGCCTTGTTGAACGTATATACATGACTTATATTATCTTCATATACATATGTATCTATCTAATAATTGTATACACACGCATAAATATATATATATATATCTATATGATAAGTACGTACACATTCTCAAAATATTTTCATACGGTATGCAGAAAGTGATCTCATGTTAAAATTATACTTTGACTCGGAGAACAATAGTAAAAATATAAAAAAAAAGAAGAATTTACGGCTTAACGAGTAGATATAAATTAAAAGAAATACATTTTCATGCATTCTTATAAAATATCATTAAACCATGCATAAATAGAATATGATTTGCATAATGAGAATTCATAAATAATTACAAGCAATTTAGATTTGCACCCAACTAATCCCTGAAAAAATTCTCGTGCTTGGCAGAAAATTCATGTTCAATCAGACAGTCTCTTATCATTCCCTGAAGAGAACACAATTCACATACATATCATATACCTATATTTCCATGGGTCCTGAAGATGTTAATCTCATTACTGAGAATGGATGCATATAAGATGCTTTAAACAATCACAAACAATATTCAAACAAATATCAGCCACTCTCACAAGAATTAATGCAACCTGCAAATTTTGGTTTGGATTAATAGTTCTCCAAACAAAACGGATTAATGACAAATGGACGTTCCAGTGTCGCACAACTTTACCTTTTTGAGGAAGGCAAAGAGATTTCGAAAGCTAGGGTTTGTGGAGATGACAGAGAGTGATGGATAATCGGCAAAGAGATTTCATGTCCATCTCTACTTTATTTTTCGTTTCTCTAAAGAAAAATATTGCGACTCTTTTTAAATTAGATCTATAAAAATCTTAGCTCTTTATTTATGTCTTTCAACTTGAAAATTAATAAAACAAATCCAAAAATATCAACAAAAAAGAAAGTTCAATCGAATCAATTTACTTTTCCATATGTTTTCGTGGGAAACTTCAGAAAACAAAACCTAAATCTGGAAAGGGATTTAATCAATTTTGATCACCAAAATCGCGGCCAACTAAACCAGCTAGAAAACAAAAAAAAATTGAGATAGATAAAAATAAAAAATAAAAAAAAAATAAAAAATTTTAGATAGATTAGGTAGAAACAATCACGTTGGATAAAGATAAATGAAAAAATAAGGGATAAACTTTTCAATTGTACTTAATTTATAAAATTAAAAAAATATATTGTGGGCCTCTTTCAATTTAAAATAGCAAAGTTTCGAATCAAATAATACAAATAATTATCATATTACATTGTTTGACCAAAACTAAGGGCATTTTATAACTTACAACTTCGTTTTGATCCCTAAACAAATATCTATTGAGAAATGATAGTTCATAGGTTAATTATCCGAAAACTTACAGTTCCTGCTAACAGAGAGAGCGTTACGTTAACTTGGGTTTATTGGCTAATCGAGTCTTATGTCAAAAAAATAAGGGTATCGAAAATTTTACCATAAAATAATTATTGATTTAAAACGCACTTATAATTAAAAAAAATCAATAAAAATAATTAGAATTAAGAATTAAAAGTTGTTACTTCATTCTCATACCTAATAAACACACGTCACAATCTTATTACCTTTCAATCGCCTGCTTAGAACAAGAAAAGAAACTGAATCATCTATCTCTACCTACAATCTTCATACATTTTTGGAGGATGCAGGATCCGAGTTCAGATCCAAACCCGAATTCTCCTCTTCACTTTCCTCCTTCTTCTGCCTGTCATTGTTGTTGATGATAATACTATCGTTATTAACGCTGTTATGTTCGACGAAATCTTCCGCTTGAAAACAAGGCCGCCATCTCGTATCCGTTAACTTACGTCGTCCATCTTTGTTGTCCTTCTGGAAATACTTCACTGCCACGTGTATCCTTCTCAGTATAGCAAAGAACTCCTCCACCTCATCCTCCGTCACCGTCTGCTCTGCCTCGTAACCACCCTTGGTTCTCTTCCCGTTAGCGATCTCTCCGTCGTCGTCATTCCGTTTCCTTTTTTCTCCTTCCATTTTTTTCCGTTTCCTATTTTTGTTTCTTATGGCGCGTGTTTTCGATGATGGGAGACGGTCATATTATATCTGTTGAGTCAGCCTTGGCTGTGAATATTAAAATGGACGGTAGTGATGTATTGATGATGTGAGCAGATTACGTCATGAGAATGACGTGTGAAACGTGTAGCACCCACTTGGGATTCCAACCCGCTCTGTCCAAACCAAAGTCTACAACTGCCTCCGGTCAATCTAGGCCTGCCTAACACATTTTACAGCTGTTAGTTCTACAAATAATTCTTGCATTTTCAAAACGAAGTAATAAAAATACCCTATTTTTATATCAAAAAAGTAAAAAATATACACATAACAAAGTATTATTTAAAGTATCCGATCTCGTGTATGTTGAACGAAAATGTTTTCATGACTAAAATTTACAAAACTTAATTTTTGAATTATTGTGATAACTTGAAAATAATTTTTAAATTTATTATGTTGTAAAACAGTAAAATTGGGTATTTTTTTAATAATATTTTGTTACATTAATATTTTGTAATTTGAAATATAAAAATGCGATATTTTTAGTTAAATCTCTTTTTTAAAAACTAAAAATAATTAAAAAACACATTTAATTATATATTTTATAAATTTTATCAAAAATAAAAAATAAAAAAAAAAAAATTTAAATTACACTTTTAAAACAAATCCTAAAAGGTATAAAAATAATGCCAAATAAGTTATTATTATTTTACATTTTAGAAATATATTTTTATCAAATATTACCAATACCTATTCTTCATAAACACTATTTTTAAAAATATCATTTTAAAAACATTACCGAGCACACTATCTTTTCATTTTTTCTTATTTAAAAATGAGTTTTTAAATTAATTATATTTCTTATTAAAATAACTATCTCACTAATATTAAAAAATAATACTAAATAAGTTTTATTAATTTTCATTTTAAAAAACTAATTTTATAAATATTACTAAACACGTTTTCTTTTTTTTCTTTTTTTTTTTAAAATAACATTTTGAAAACATGACTTATATAATTTTCAAAAAGATATTGTTTTAAAAACGTTTTTAGATTTTATTCTTCAAAACGTCTCATTCAATATTGAGATGCAATGAGTTGTGATGGCTTTAAAGATATAGTTATTGTGTGATAAAAGTTATCAAATATTAATATGAAACAAGTGATTCCCACTAAAAATTAATGTTATTAACTACTTTTTAATTTGTACTCATAAATAACATTGAATTACATTGTAATATTAAAAACTAATAAAAAATAGATAAATACTAGATTGTATAAGACGTCAAATATGTTTTAGGGCACTTGAGTTACGTATAGATGACTTATATAAACTTGTAAACTTTTAAATGTATTAATTCTATTTTTATTCGAAGAGATTGATATTGAAATTATCTTTGTTAATATTATAGATTGAACTAAATTTTTTATTCTCATTAATTGAATTAAGTTCAAGTTTGGAATTCCTTGATTCTATCACAAACTAATAAATATCAACTTGCTAATGAAGTAGACTAGATTAAGAAATCAACAATCCACCTCGTGATAAATTGAGTTCATTTAAAGGTTGATTTAGTAGATACCTAAAAGAAAATGTGAGAATTGGAGGAAAAAAAAGAAGAAAAAAAGAAAAAAGTGTGATAAATTAGAAGGAAAAAAAAAATATTCGTGTTATTTTTTATCTTGAAAGTAGTTGGTGTAGTTGATGATGAGATGGCCTCTAGATTCCGGTGGGTGAAGTATTTATGCATCCACAATGAAAAAAAGTGAAAAAGAAACAATTAAAAAGTCATTTGCATTAGCCAAGGGACCACAATGTTATTCCAACATATTACATTAATAGGAATTTAAAAAAAATATATTTAACAATAATAAAATAAACGTGACATAAAAATTAATCTTCTACTTTTATAGTGTAAGTGTTACTTAGAACCCGTTTAAAGTAATATAATTTCGATGGAGGGTATGTTTGGAAATCTTAAAGAAAAAGTTCTTATGTTCCGTTTTTCTAATAATATTTAAAAGAATTTATTGAAATATTTAGTAGTATTTGTCAAAAATTTTACGGTATTTTAATTAGAATACAAGAATTTATATATTTAAAATAACGCTAATTAAATTTTATAAGTACGTTAAAAAAATTAATTCAAAATAAAATAGTTTACAAACTAGCCTATCAATTAATTTTAGCATGTATTATACATAAATAATACTACAAGTTTTTAATATAAAATAAATTATTATCTTATAACATTTTTTCTAAATTTGTTGAATGAATATACTTACAAGTTAGAAATAAAAAAGGGGATTAGCTTAGAAACGTGTTTCTTAAATTGTAAAATATAATTTAATCCCAAACAAAATTTCCTTAGATCTATGCTCATTTAATGCACATCAACTAAAAAAAAATAAAGACAAAAAATCTAATACGACTGTTCAAAAGATGAGTGCTACTGAATGAAATAAGCGTGTTCTGTATTCACATGGTATCATTATGTAATAATTAAATATTGGGTAAATGAATTTAACAAGCGAAAAAAATGTGATCAAATTCGAGTCTAACATCTTCCACCTCACTCTGATTTGCGACTTCAATTTCGTGGCTTGGAAAATTTGGAAGTATTTAGATATTATATTAAGTTATTAAATTATAATACTAGCAATACATTCTCTTTTTTCTTGCTACATGACACTAAGAAAAAGATAATATATTAAAAAAGAAACCTCACGCGGTTTAAAGCTAAACAGGGTCCGAATCGGATTGAGGATCCGCATTTAAATCCAAACCGACATTCTCTTTGTATCTGACGTTCTTGGCGACTGTATTCCCGTTATCCACCACGTCCACGTCAGCGTTCTCCAATTCCGCTAAGGAACGTTTAGCCGGCGCCACCATTCTTGAAATAATTAATTGCCACGTGTAATCTTCTAAGAATGGCAAAGAACTCTTCGACCTCCTTCTCCGTCGCAGCTGCTGTGCCTGTCTCTTCTCCATTACCATTATCCCGACGGGCCTTCTTTTGCGCTCCTGGAACGACGTCGTCTTCTGCTGCTTTTCTCTTCGACAAGTCGGTTTCTTTACCCTCCTCCGACATCTCCGAGGGGTGAGTATGAGTATTTCCGCACCCTCAAACTCAGTCTCACTCTCAAAATCGATTTGCAGATTAATAATCTGAGGATGACGTTGAGAATATGGAGATATTTATAAAGCTGAAGATAACACGTATAAAACGCTTCGTTTTGGTGGCATTTTTCTCACAGTTAGGTCGAAAGGCATGGAAGGAAGGGAACATCAGAGATGGGAACGACAAGTACACGTAGTAGAAAATAGAGGCTCCTGGTTACGTGTGGGGTCTCCTATACTGGGAAGTGGGACCTACTCAACTGTATGAATGTCAGAGGTTGGTCATTCTTTAGTACAAAAAGCAAAAGTATTTTTCTTTTTTTCTTTTTTTTTTTTTTATGGTCAATAATTGATGTTCGGACCAATTTCATTGGTATCGGTTCAAAGTAAAAATTCTATTTACATATTTCAAATAAGTGTAAAAAATAGTATTTTAAATGTGATATAATATTATTTATAAATATAAATATTTGGAAAATAAAGATTAGAGCATGATAAAATCCAAAACATTTTGTAGAAAGTATTTATTATTTTCATTATTTTTCTAAAAATATCCATAATAATTACAATTATTAAGAATGAATAATAAAATTAAGAAAAGAGTTCGAAAAGTAAACAAAATTTTTTTTTAATTATTTAGATCACTAACTAATTATTTGTAATTTTTTTATGTATTACACAATATTTTCTTAGCTGAACTTAAAATTGTAATATTGGGATGTTAAAAAGTAAATAATTAAAATTGATAGAGAATAAAGTATAAAAATTTTATTTTAAAAGATAAAAATTATAAAAAAAAGTTCTATTGTTTTAATAAATTAACATCTTATTCCAATATTTTTTGCTGCCTCGCAATATATTCATTTAAATTTGTTTTTAATATTTGCTTTATTTCGATTTTAATATTTTAATTGAATTTTATTTAATTTGCATTAAATTTATTACATATTATTTTCTTCTCATTAGTTTTTTTGCTCACTATTGTTTCTAATTCATAGTCCTAAACTCCTACTGTTCAATTGGGCCAAGATGAACGGTTTATTTTAGCCCAATTTAAGTAATCAGAGTTGATGCATCTTCGAATTTGGCCCAAAAGTTATTTTGGGTCTTAAAGACAAAAGCAAAAAAAGTAAGGGTAGGAAAGTGGGCTTCCTTCCTTTATTATATCTATTAAACTATAAATTTTATCAGGATCCCCCCAACAAATGTTTTGTTAATTAAAATAATAGTATTAAAGATATAATTTTTTTTTTTACAAATTATGATATATATATATAAATTGAAGTGCTTAATTGTACGATTGTCGCATAATCTATATCGTTGATTCTCATTAACTGTATTAATTTTAAATTTTAATTACGACTAAATTTATTGTTATTTATTTATTTGTATAAAAAATTTGCATACTTGGAGTCTGTTCATTTTTTGATCTGAAATATGAGCAAAATTAAAAAATGTTAATATACAGACATTTATTATTATTCTAATTAAAATGTAACATTTTAGCTATATGTTTCCAAAATTATTTTTAATTTTATAAACATTAGTAGGTGAGCAAAAAACTTGGGCCGGCCCAAGTTTTACATTCGGGCTTCTAGAGCCCGAATTTAAAATTTAATTTGTAATGGACAAAGGATGAGGTTGTTCTAAATTTAAATTGTCTATTTTTCATTTTGCTGGAGACTATGGAAGTTGATGGAATCCGACTGCAATCATGCCCACAAATCATAATCAATATAAAATAAAATAAAAAACATAAATTGGAAAAAGCAGAATTCCCTACAACATGAACATATATTCTCCAATGTACAATAAACAATTTAATAATTTAAACACTTCAAAATAAAATATTGAAATCTTTCATCACTACCAATTATTCAAAAACAATTGGAATAATAATATAACTGTCAATCTAATTGTCCATTCCAAGTCTACATAAAGTCAAAAATTAACAATAACACCTCAAAATAAAGTACTTAAATTTCCAAGACTCCAACTACTACCCAATATACAACAAATATATATATATATATAACATAAAGAAAATATTATTATAATTTAGATAAACAAAAATGATAAAAATATAAAGAGTAATGTAATTGTATCCTCTTAAAATTTTTTATAACACTTATTTTCTTTATTTATCTCATTAAAATATATTAAAATAATAAAAAATTCTTTTAAAATTTCATTAATTCTAAAAAAATCTTATTTTATTTTTTTTACAAACCCTTTTTTCTCAAATTTTTTTAATTGAAAATAATTAAGTTGAATTTTTTTAAAAATATATTTAATTATTTCATAATAGATAATGTCTCTCAATTTAAAATTATGATTGAAAATTTCTTTTTCATGATTAATTCTCTGTTCATAATGGTTTTTTAATTAATTTTAAACTCTTATAAATTTATTGAAAAATAAAATATTTATTTATTAATTTGATTTAGATTTGAAAAACAAAAAAGTTTATGGTAAGTTAAAATTATAAGTGAGTACGAGTACTAATGAATAATAATAGGATGTATATAATATCTAACATAAATTAAAACATTCAAGTTTAATAAAGATTAAAATTGTAAATAAAGTGGAGATTCTAATAGAGATTTTAAAGAATGGTAGAAGCATCGTCAAACAAAACTCAACTAAGTGCATGTTTGGTTTCTTTTTGAAATTTGAATGGATGTGAAATGTAAAAATATAAATTTAAGTAATTTTCAATAATATGTTTATTTTTTGTTTATCATATATGAATAAATTTTTAAAAATTAGTAATCTTATATGCTAACCCTTATAAATAATTAGAATATACTCTATATATATTAAAAAATTATAAATTTATTACAACTAAAAGATTTATTCAAATTTCAAACTTCGGCACAGTTATTTTATTTGGATATAATTACTCATTTTTTTTTATTAAATTTGAAAACAAGCTATTTTAAATTATATTATTAGAAACCAAACAGCCATTGACTTAAAAAAAGTTATTAAATTAGATGACAGCAAGTAGGCAAAAATAAAAATAACAACCATCAATTTAATAGAATTTTAAGAGTTGTTTGGTTTTTTAACTTAAGTTTGAATATAATTATTCAAATGCATAAGAATTGTTTGTTTTTTAACTTATATCTGAATATTTATTAAAAATATCTGAATATAATTAAATAAAAAATTTTGACTTAAATCTGAATAAGTAAATATCTGAATAATTAAATACTTTTATTTTTAAAAAATATCCCTATTTTATTAATTTATTTACTAATCAAATTAAAATCTTACTTAACTATTTTTAATGTATCTCTTTTTTATCGTGGATCCTCTCTACTTGTCTTCCGAATACTACTTATTTTTTATATTTTAATTATTACAATAAATTTGTATACTTACATAATTACAATTATATTATAATATGACTTTTTTTTTTTAATTTTTGTTAATTTTTATATCATCGATTATAAATTATTTTTTAAAAAAATATATACCAAATAAATAAATAATATACATACTAATATAATTTATTAATTTTTATCTATTATTGTACTAATATAATAAAAATTATTATAAATATAAATATATTTTTTAAAAGGGTATATGTGTCAAAATATTAATTTTCAAATTTTTTATTTTATTAAAATAAATAATTTAATAATTATTTTTAAATATTTTAAAATAAAAAATAAACATATGATTCAGATTTTTAATTCAAAAATATTCAGAGTTTAATTAAAAAAAATAAATGCCTTAATATCCTGACTGTATCTGCATGGTTAAAAAGATGTTCTCCTCACATAAGAAGGAAACGTCTTTGCGTCCTGTCATCTTCCTCACAAATATTTGTAGGATTTTTTATTAAAAATATGAGTAGGCATCCCTCACTTTAAAAGGATAGATATCACTCAACGTATATAAAGATATCTGATACAACAACTGTAAGACTCGTTAAGCTTAACATATCTGATAATGTATCACCGGATATAATATTATAATATTAAAAAAATTAATAGATTTTAGCACATTTTTCCACGCCTCATTTATTACATTATCCAATCATTCAAATTGCATGTGAGCGTGACATCAGTTGTATCCAAGAATTGGAGCACAAATTTTGTAGTACAACATTATTCGTGTAAAAATTCAGTAATCTTTTAACGGTAACATTAATGCATTATAAATATCAAATCATTAATTTATTACCATATTTACACTCATTTATTTATAAAAATTCGAGTAACAATCTTATATTATTATTTTTCGTATATTTTATATTTTTATGAAAAAGAAAAAGAAATTAATAAAAGTGAAAAAAAAAAATAAGATCACAAATTGCCGATGAATATCCAATGAATTAAAAGAAAAATTGGGACCATCACAACCGTAATCAACAAAATCTTGTAAAATTAATTGGGACCAAATTTCTGCATGCAATTGATTTAATTAATTAAAGATAAAAAGGTCAAAGTGAACGACAGGCTTTGCTTGCCGTGAACGACATTTGAGGCCTACCTTTGCCTTTCACGCATTGTACTGGATTCTTCTTGGGCCAACTTATTGGACCAACAAGCTGGCCCATTTGGCCCATTGTATTATTTCCAAATAAAGACAAATCAGTTTACGGTCCTAGCTTCTCTAAATTCAAGTGTCGGTGACTGTCACTTTTAATTCTTAAATAAAATCAAGTAAAATATATACAATATAATATTTTATAATTTTTAAAAATTACAAAACTTTAAAATTAGAGAGTAAATTATAATATATTAATAAGGGATAGTTCATAAGTCTTATATTTTTACACGTGTTTACACTTGCTTATAAATTATTAAATTTATAAACTTTCAATTGTTAAAATTAAATCTGACAAATAAATATTATGATATTTTAATTATATATAAATTAAATTAAATGTGTCATATTTAATTTTAATTATTGAAAGTATATGAATCTAATAATGTATAAATAATGTAAATATATGTATAAAAATATAAAACTACTAATTCATTCCTATATTTATAATATATAATAGTACATTTATGATATTATTTACACTGTAATATTAATTCAAGTTTTTCTATAATATATGTAAAACAAGAAACAACTTAGAATAAATAAAAAATATTAAATGGGCATTTAATTATAGAAACTTATTTTTAGAAAAAACAATATTGTATTTTCAAAAATATATATAGTTTCTAAGATTATTATATAATTATTCTTCACGTATTGATGTTTATACAAATTTATTTATTACAAACTAACATGATAATACTATACTATTATCATATGTCTTGTATTTTCATAAAAGTGAAAAAATAAACTGCATTAAACATGCAACAATGGTATAATTTGAATAATGCTACATATATAAATTTTTATATTAACGCAAACTATTGTAATAATATCATATTACTACCATATATCCTATAGTTTTATATGAATAAATAAAAATTTACAAAAATATAAAATTACTTGAGATACATATTAATAATATAATTTTATAATGTCTAAGTTTTATAAAATAAATTTACGTTCTACTTTGCACGTGTGAATTTATTAATAATAATTTTATGACATACAGCATTAGTTAGCATACATAGACGTTAAAGTTTAGACAATAATTTGTATCCTAAATATTGTTATTATTAAGGAATTGAGTAACAAAATAATATAATTTAAACTTTTTTTTACCAATAGTCTAGCGTTAAGTGTTTATCTCCCATCTTAAAGGAAAATAAATTCGAATAGATAGTGGTTTGGTTCTTCATATTAATTTTGTGATAGATTTTTTATTTCGATTATTAGACGATTATATCGTACATATAATTTGTAATATGATTATGATTACTTTATACGTTATCTAAAATCATATAAAATAAATAAATAAATAAATAACTTTAAACACGCATGGGTGATTTATTCATATAATATTAGAAATAAATGTTGTGGTCTATGTTGTACAAAACAAGTTCCTGATCCTATTGCACGATGCACTCTTATGATAAATCCAAAATTGATTTTGTCTTCACGTGTCAACCATTAAATATTTATGTATTTTATTTTTATACTTGAACAAAAAATTAAAAGATTATATGATATGATAATTAATTCACAAATATTACAAAATTTTAATTTATTACGAAATTTCATAAGTCAAAATTTTATTTTGTTTTAGCATGTTCATCCACGCATCAATGTATAATTTATTACTTTTAAAATTATTGTTTTTCAACTATAGAGGGAGAACAATTTACTCACTATTATTGACCATTTATTTATTTATTTAAATAACTTGTACCGACAAAATTAAACAATTAATAAATAGAGTAATTATAATCAGAATTGGTTTAATTAAATTTAATGCTGTAATCAATCAAATCAATCGATTGAATGCCAAAAACAGGGAGCGGGAGATGCAAAAGCAAGCATCCAAAGCCCACCAATTATTTAGTGTTTTTTTTTTTTTTTAAAAGGGTATGTAAATATACAGGACAAAATTTTATGGCATGTATAATATATTGATATTATATTATAAAATGGAAGCTTGGTAATGAGAAGAAAGAGACATTATTTTATTTTTATGTATCAAGTTGATCTCACGAGTCACGAGACAGACAATATGAATTATGAAGGGACAAAATCAAGATTTGGATTTTTCTTTAATTTTCTGTTTGCAGTTTCTGATAACTTGTGTCTGTTAATGTTAGTGTTAGTGTTAATGTTAATTAATTAATTAACTAATTAAGTAATTAGACTCACAATCGTAACAATCTTCCTATTTGTGAAATCAAATACATGTGCATGTAAAAATAGTATAAATCATATATTATATATATATATATATATGTTTGGTGAGGCATCCGGTCTCAATGTGTGTCATTGTTAGAGGCTTGATGCCGTTTATGATCTTTATGAAATTTATTATTTAATAATTGTGAAAATATTGTAAGAAGACAATAAAGATCAGATATTTAGTGGATTCATCCCGGGCTCAAGGAAGGGTTCGGGCCAAATCTTTCCAACAAGTATGTATTGTCAATTGAAATTATGAATGTAAATTTTTGTACATATTTTTTAACATATTTCAAAAAAAATTAATGGAGAAATTTTTACCATACTGCCATCCTATTTGACACAAAATAATAACTGACATGACTCGCAAGGGACCTACCTACGATAAATTATCAAAATTTGTCTTCATTTATTATTTTATTAGAACTCGAGACATATTTCTCAAGAGAAAATGATTGATGAATCTCTAAAGTTTATCAAATAGACATTTTTATCTCAATAATTTTAAAATTACTCATTTAATGTCGAATGAATCTCTCATTTAATGCTTGTGATGTGGTCAAAAATAGATTATTCTTTGAACTCTAAATTTCTCAATCTAAAAACTGTTACAATTAATTTTTGGAAATGAGCAATGAATGAAGACCAATATTTTTTGCTGAGCATTATATATTTATTGGATTAAGAGTTAAAAGAGTAGTTTTCAAATTAATAGAACTAAAATATACTTAACAACATATTTTTAAAATATAATATCTTTATTCATTATATGATCTTTTTCTTTATTTATTAATATCGTGGGATCCCACCTAATGGTTTTATTGTTAGGCTTGACTATAATATATTAAATATATATATATATACACACAATAAATATATTGTAAATAAGTTTTGTTTTAAATATTCAATATTTTTTTGTTGAAATATTTTCAACTTTTACCTAGAATATTTCAAGATGTATGTTGAAATAAAAAATTTATCACAAATTAATAGTGTGGTCCATTCCATTTCTTTAAATACCAATTTTGTTTGTCGCATTCATGTTATAATTAAGATCTACATTTAACATTAATTACACAATTTTCTTTTTTCTTTGTTATAAAAATGGTATTTTTATCTTTTTAAAAATTACAATCAAATTTAATTTGAGAGAGAGAAAAAGAGGATTTGTTGTCGCTTAGTATTTATCTTATTTAACAAATAAAATTTTCTTTATTGGCTAACTTTAATTTTTTTTCATTTTTCTTTTTTTTTTGCAATTATCATACTCTGTAAAATATTTTCTCACCATTTGTCTTATCCATGTTATAAGTTGTAACCAAATTTAACATTAATTACAATTTGTTTAAAAAATAGTGTTTTTATTTTTTAAAAATAACTTATTAAATATGGATTTCGTTTAAAATAGAGAATTAAATTTTGAAAAAATGGTAACGAAATTGTTCCAATAATTTCTACAATTTAATAATAATTGAAAATTTTTTATTTAATTTGACAATCAATAACTATGATTAGTAGATATAGACAATTCCTTATTATCCCTATCTTTATTTAGCAAAAGAATTAATAGATAAAAACATTTGGATATTCCATCCACGTCAGCTCATTTTACAAATAAGTAAGAAAAATCCCAAAATATTTATTTTATTCTATAATATTTGGTAATTAAAAATTTTCGAAAAAAACCACAGCCGTCAGATCAACCCGAGCAAAGATTGGATTGTGAATCGGTTTGGGATTGCATTTAATCCCCGAAAATCATGGTTAAGACTTCTACGTCACATCGTGATGGAATCTATACGCCCAAATCTACTCATCCCCTGCACTGCCACGTACTGTATTAAAATACTCCACTCATTTTTCATCGGTAATCAACGGTTAACATTTAGTAGAAAAAGTGTCTTTCCTCGAAAAAGATTTTTTTTTTTTATCAATGTTACCACAATCATGGCCATAGACGGTGGTGTTCAAATGTGGGACCAAGGGAATGACCCACGTGCCATCATCATCACGTGCGTGCGTAAGATGTGCTTCATCCACTTCACATGTATCCAATGAATGCCACCCTTCTCTGCGATCTCTTTATATACGAGTATCCATTTCCGTTTCCAACACAGTCTCAGTACAGTAGCTCTCGCTTACTAGTGTTGAGCTGGTAAGCAATGTCGTCTTCTTCTTCTTCTTCTTATTCTTTAGGTTTCTCTTCTTTTGTGGTTGTTTTGTTACTGTGTATCTGCGGCGTATACTCTTCGTCCGCTTCAGTTACTAAGATTGGCAAAGGCTACCGTCTGATCTCTATTGAAGAGATTGATGGGGGCATTGTGGGCCATCTTCAAGTCAAGCAGAAGAACAAAATCTACGGTCCAGATATCCCTCTCTTGCAGCTATACGTCAAGTAAGTAATGAAAATGATTAAATGCTTGCGAGTTCATTACTTCCAATGCAGTTTCAGCTGAAATTGATTGAATTTGTTCTCTGATTTTACAGGCACGAAAGCGAAGATCGTTTGAGAGTTCACATTACCGACGCGGAGAAACCAAGGTGGGAAGTTCCGTACAATCTCCTACCGAGGGAGCAGCCGCCGAAGCTGAAACAAACCATCGCAAGAACGAGGAAGAACCCGATAGCAGTGTCGGAATACTCGAGCAATGAGCTTACCTTCAGCTACAAAGCTGACCCGTTCAGCTTCGCCGTCAAAAGAAAATCAGACGGGCAGACCCTTTTCAATACAAGCTCCGATGAATCCGACCCGTATAGCTCGTTGGTCTTCAAAGACCAGTACCTCGAGATTTCGACAAAATTACCCAAAGACGCCTCGCTATACGGTCTCGGAGAGAACACGCAACCGCACGGAATCAAACTTTTCCCAAATGATCCATACACTCTGTACACAACAGATATCTCAGCCATTAATCTTAATGCTGATCTTTACGGGTCACATCCGGTTTACATGGATCTTAGGAATGTGAATGGTCAAGCCTATGCCCATGGAGTTTTGCTGCTCAACAGTAATGGGATGGACATTTTCTACAAAGGAACGTCTTTGACATACAAGATTATTGGGGGTGTTTTCGACTTTTATTTCTTTTCTGGACCTTCACCTCTTGCTGTTGTTGATCAGTATACAACATTAATTGGCAGACCTGCTCCTATGCCTTATTGGGCTCTAGGTACGAATATCATTTTCTTTTTATTTCCCGTTATTTTTATATATAATTTTAACATTCTGATGGCTCTTCACGTTTATTTTTCTGGGTATTATCATATTTTCATTCACATAAGTAGTATGGGCGATTCTGCAGGAAATAAATTAACTTAAAGGACTTCTGGATATTAAATAAAGAAAAAAGAGAAACGATATTTAGAAAAATCTGGGTGCTTTTGCGTTTTGCCTTTTGCTACCAATTATAATGACAACTATGGCGCTTCCTTGCTCTGCTAGTCCTTGGTCTGTGTTTTATGATGATTGCCTTTTTAAATTTATTATTTCCAAGTCTCAAATTGATGGAGTTTGACTGTTTGACTACTTTAGAAAAGCGATATGGTGATGAGCGGGTGAATTTTAATTACATTTACATATAGAATCCAATGTGTTTGTATGATAATGACGGCATTATTTTAACCGGAATACTATCCTCCTTTCATGTCAAATCATGATTAGTGCTTAGGACCACCTGATTGATTGATATTGTGATTAGATCAAATGGCGAAGACACGTTCGGATTTTAAGATACGATGTAGAATAGCGATATTTTCGTTCTTTTTCTAATTCGGGTTGGTGGGTTGGTCCCAGTACTGTTCAACTTTGCTGTCATGTTTTAAAGATCTCGTCTTCCAGTGTGTAACCTGTAATAATTTGATCATCAAAAGAACAAAATGTTATCCGCATACTTATGATTATGAACCTCCATTTTCTTTAGTGTTTTTATCATTATTATTATAATTGGCCTTTTCTGGGACTGGGAACAACTTTTAGGTCTGAAAAATCTTTTCCTTTCTTAAGTGCTTTAGGTCCAGATAAAAGATTATGTCACAGTCCTAACTTCATTAGCTAGCTCTAGAACAGTATGTATGGGATTGATGTGCTTCTGCTTTAAACTTTCAAAGGATTACAGCTCAAGTGTTTGTTAAATTCATTTTTATTTTGTTGAATATTTAACATCTACCCACAAACTTACACCTTCAATCCCATGATAGCTGTGACTTTAAAGTTACAATATGTCAATTCCAAACGCACCCAAAGTTTCTCTCTTTTTGCTATACTTTGCAAGCCAAAAACTTTGAAGCAACTGATGGACCCAGAAAGATCTTGAGTTGTTCTAAATATCATCATTCCCCCAACATGAGCTGGAAATTGGACGATCAGTTTCCAATCTTTAGCACAATGCTACTATTTTTTCTTAGTTGGGTCCCACGTGATGCTGATAATAGATGTGTATTCACGTTAGTATTTGTTTACATGGGCCAAAACTGTGCATCAGCCATAACCATTTCTGTAACTGTGACACTGTCCATGGGTTGTGGGGATGTAAACAGTAATCGGTGTTAATGTTGAGCGCTTGCATTAAGTGGCTGTCTCTAAGTTGTAGGCAAAGGACCTAAACAGTGAATGGAAATTTCATGTAAAAATTTATTATGTGCATATCACTTGAATATGATATTACAACATGGGGATTTTTTTTCCTTTTTTAACCAAATTTAAAGAAAAAGTAAAAGATTAAAAAGGATTGCTTTCCATTAGAGTTACTCGTGCATGAGGGCATCACACATGTTTTGTTTTGCGTTCTTGGATTAACATGCAATATAAGCATCTAATCTTCATATTGTATAGTTGTCCTAAGATGTACTGTTGAGTTGCTTGCTTCCATAGAAAATCAGGCATTAATGGTTTTCTAATAATGGTTAGAGTAAGTGAAGAACAGTATAATGACCAGTTACAATATGAGGTCCTCGTACTTCTTAATGTCTTCTCTAAGTTTATTTTAATAAATTCCTGTGCTCAGTTTATATTCTTTATAAAAATTGCCCTGGTTCCCAGTCACTCCTCCCAACTGCCAGAGCTTTGCATCATATGCCCGGGGCACTGCACATGTCTTACAAAACATTGCTTGTATAATTACACATTGTGAAAAGTGACAAGTATAAAATATCAATATTTTAATTCACTCTTTCAAATTTGATATTACAGGGTTCCACCAATGCAGATGGGGTTACCATAACCTATCAGTGGTTGAAGACGTTGTTGAGAACTACAAGAAAGCTAAAATTCCCCTTGATGTGATCTGGAATGATGATGACCACATGGATGGTCACAAGGATTTCACTCTCAACCCAGTCAACTATCCTCGTCCAAAGCTTTTGGCATTCCTTGAAAAAATTCACAGCATAGGCATGAAGTACATTGTCATTATTGACCCTGGAATTGGAGTAAATTCCAGCTACGGTGTGTACCAACGAGCTATAGCTAATGATGTCTTTATTAAATATGAGGGTGAACCCTACTTGGCTCAAGTTTGGCCAGGGGCTGTCAATTTTCCTGACTTCCTCAACCCAAAAACGGTTTCATGGTGGGGTGATGAAATTCGTCGCTTTCATGAACTTGTTCCTGTGGATGGCCTGTGGATTGACATGAACGAAGCTTCAAATTTCTGTTCTGGACTTTGCAAGATTCCAAACGGCAAGCAATGTCCAACTGGGACTGGACCTGGATGGATCTGCTGCTTGGACTGCAAGAACATAACCAAGACAAGATGGGATGATCCACCTTACAAGATAAATGCTTCAGGAATACAGGCGCCAATAGGGTACAAAACCATAGCCACTAGTGCATATCACTACAATGGTGTTTTGGAGTATGACGCTCATAGCCTTTATGGATTCTCTCAAGCCATTGCAACTCACAAGGCCCTTCAAGGTCTTGAAGGCAAGCGACCATTTATACTATCACGCTCTACTTATGTTGGTTCAGGCAAATATGCTGCACACTGGACAGGTGATAACAAGGGAACTTGGGAGGATTTAAAGTATTCTATTTCTACCATGCTAAACTTCGGCATATTTGGAGTGCCAATGGTTGGTTCAGATATATGTGGATTCTATCCTGCCCCCACAGAAGAGCTTTGTAACCGTTGGATAGAAGTAGGTGCATTCTACCCCTTTTCAAGGGATCATGCAAACTACTACTCCCCAAGACAGGAGCTTTATCAGTGGGAGTCAGTGGCAGAGTCTGCCCGAAATGCTCTGGGTATGAGGTATAAACTACTTCCTTACTTGTACACATTGAACTACGAAGCTCATATTAGTGGAGCTCCAATTGCCAGGCCACTTTTCTTCTCATTTCCAGATTACACCGAATGTTATGGGTTGAGCACGCAGTTCTTACTGGGGAGCAGTCTCATGGTTTCTCCAGTGCTTGAGCAGGGGAAGACGAACGTTAAAGCACTCTTCGCCCCAGGTAGTTGGTACAGTTTATTTGATATGACACAAGTCATTTCGTCAAAAGAAGGGAAGTATGTTACACTCGATGCACCTTTACACGTGGTTAATGTGCATTTGTACCAAAATACTATACTCCCAATGCAGCAAGGTGGACTCATTTCAAAAGAAGCTAGAATGACGCCTTTTAGCCTCATAGTGACCTTACCAGCAGGAGCAAGTGAAGGACAAGCCAAGGGGAACCTTTACCTTGATGATGACGAACTTCCAGAAATGAAACTTGGAAATGGGTACTCGACATATGTTGATTTCTATGCAACTGTGAGTCAAGGAACCGTGAAGGTTTGGTCGCAAGTTCAGGAGAGCAAATTTGCTTTGGGTAAGGGTTGGACAATTGAGAAAATAATCGTGTTGGGATTAGGTGGAAGTGCACAGGCATCTTCACTTCAGATAAATGGAAACCCCATAAATGCCAACTCGAAAATAGAATTTAATGCGTCAGAACAGACACACCCGGAGCAGTTGGAAGTCGGAGGAGAAAAGCAAAAGAGTATAATGGTAGAGGTTAGCGGTCTTGCTTTTCCTGTAGGGAAAAATTTTGTCATGTCCTGGAAAGTGGGGATCAATGGTTGAGGATGTGTAGTTTATCTTGCCCGTTAAATTTTATTGTTTGTCCTTTCTTCATTTTGGTAATTTGTGTCTGGTATTAGGGTTGTGTTATTGATTGACGGAGAGGAGATGAGTTCGAATGATGTTCATCCTTTTCCATGTCAAGTAGCCAATTGAGATTTAAATTGCAATACCTTCAAAGATCTTCATCAAATATTGTAGCTTAATTTGAATCAGTAATGAAATTTCAAGTCTGTTATAATTAGTTTTCACAGTACTTGTATCTGCATTTTTTATTTTTTTTACTCGTTCTCGTATCAAATACAACTTAGCATTGTCCATCAAATATTGACACTTAAACTGAGTTTGATGGTACATGTAAGCACAGGATTTGGCATGGGAGGGAGCGTACGGTGAGGCTCCAATTCTTCGAGTAAGGTTAGGCCCAGATTGGGAAGACTCATATTGTATTCGGGTGGGTGGTGTGGCGCTATTCTCATGAAGAAGGGGTGCATTTAGGTTACTCTTTTTGGGTGGGTTTGGTGGTTTGTTTTAAGAAAGTCTTGGGCCTCCTACATTGTGGTCTGCAAGTAATCCTAGGCTTTCATTTCATTTCTTTGATTGGTTTAGCTTCTTCTCCTCTATATATGAATATGATGATGATGTTGCTCATAATTTTAGTAGATGTAGATTTTGTTTGCTTTTTTAACTAAAGTTTAAATATAATTATTTAAATGTTTAAAAATTATTTGTTTTTTTTAACTTATTATATTTAAATATTTATCAAAAATATCTTCATATAATTAAATTAAAAATTTTAATTTAAATCTAAATAAGTAAACGTTCGAACAATTTAAATATTTTATTTGTTAATAATACCCTTAATTTATTATTTAAAATTTATATATGCCAACAATTTAATATATTAGTTTAAAATTTTTAAGATATATATGTCAATGTATTAGTTTTAGATTTTTTATTTTTAAAAAATAAACAACCTAACATTTATATTTAGACATTTAGGTAACTTTTGTTTTTTATCTGAAATTTGAATATAACCGAAATTTGAATTTGAATGATATAATTATTTTTATTTTAAAATATCTAAAAATAAGTATTAAATTGTTTGTTTCAACAAAATAAAAATTTTGAAAATTGATATTTTGACATATATATCCCTTTAAATAATATATTTATATTTATAATAATTTTAATTATATTAAAAAAATAATGGATAAAAAAATTAATAAATTATATTAGTATGTATATTATTTATTTGTTTGATATATATTTTTTTTCAAAAAATAATTTCTACTCAATAATATAAAGATAAATAAAATTAAATAAAAATAATAAGTCATATTGTAATATACTTGTAATTATGTAAATATATAAATTTATTATAATAATTAAAGTATAAAATAAATATAATTCAAAAAATAAGTAGAGGAGCCCCAATAAAAAAATACGTAAGAAATAGTTAATTAAAATTTTATTTTTGTTAGTAAATAAATTAATAAAATAGAGATATTTTTTAAATATAATAATATTAAATTATTCGTACATTTGTTTATTTACATTTAAGTTAAAATTTTTAAATTAATTATATTCAGATATTTTTAACAAATATTCAGATATAAATTAAAAATAAATAATTTTTAAATATTTTAAAAATTATATTCAAACTTTAGTTAAAAAAAAAACTTCTTAACATAAAAAAAAAAAATATTAATTATATTAAATTTTAATTAAATTTAAATTTTACTAATATTTATGCTGGAGATAAAAAAGGAAAACTAGCAAATAGATTTTATAATTTATTATGGCCGTTGACAAAATAATTGATGAAATGAAAATGAAAATGAATTAATGTGCGCCAACCCACGACTCAACCATCAATTATTAATTACAAAGTACTTGCGGCCACCTATCAACAATTCAACACTCTCACCAACTTCCCTATCTTTACTTTTATGTACCATACCGTAAACAGACCAAGATTTTTATTGATTTAAACTTACCCATTTTAATTTTTTTGTTTTGAAATTTACACCCATTTCTTTTTAGTACTACTTACAACATTGAAGTATACATTACAAAAATTTCTCATAATTATTAATAGAACCGAACGGGTCTATCTACTATAATGAGTCTAATGTCACATCATGAAAAACCAATAAATATTGTTGGACTCGTTTTTTATTATTCTCTATTTTCCTATTTTCTTTGTGGTATTTCTGCGATTAATTTTGGCAGTCAATTACGGTTTTGTACAATGAAACAAAAAGGACACTGGAGTGGAGACTGCAGAGTAGAGTACTACTGTTTTCTCTACATAAGTTCTTTCGGTAATTTACCCAATCAATTAATTTATCTTCACTTCCTCTATTATTACCAACAATGTCTTTTCGTAATTTACTTCTTTTATTATTATTTCACAAATAAAAAAAATTAAATAAATGAATGGCCACGTCATCGTTGTTACCAAATTCTCGTTTGAAACCAAATTCTCGTTTTGGAAACTGCAAGCTGTCAGCACAATACTGGATGCAACAAAAGGGTAAAAACGGAAAAGTAGAAAAAAGAGACGAAAATTTTTATTAAAATTATGAAAAAAAAAAAAAAGAAAAAAAGGCAAAAGAGTTACTAAAAGGCTGGCGTTTTCCTCGCAACTACTGACACACAACATCTGCGTGGCCCTAAATATGATCAATAGCCCAACAGCTGGCGAACAGCTGTTCATCTCGTGATACGTGTCGGCCTACGCTTCGGAGTAAGACCTATATATTAGGTGTTTTGGCGGGAAGGATTAGGCGGTGGGGTACCACGTCAGCACCGTTGGCGGGAAACCGAACCACCTCCCTCTCCTGGACCCACTCATCTTCACTTGCGTAACCCACCTGTCTTCTTCCTACCTTTAGTCAACATGCATGATGCGTCCCCTCCCATGTATGCATGCATGCATGTGTGTCCATGATGTGCATGCATCCATCATTAGGAATGTTGGTGGACATTTAATTAATGAATTTGGAGGTCACGTGAGTTCCTGATGCGACTGGGAAATATCTAACAGGAAAGGAAATAAGTGGGAAAGCCGACCTAGGGTAGGGTTTGTTGGTGATGAGATACGAGTGAGGGACAAGATCTCAGTGGGTATGTTATATAATGGGCGGCTGGTGAGATATCAACCGTTAGATTTTTCTGTTGCCTTTTTTGATGCAGACATGGTCACGTGACATACGTGCACCTCATTAAAAGTACTGTTTTTTAAATCATATTTTAATCAACATGTCTCTCCCACTTTCCAACTTAATAATATAATGCTTTATCAGTAAGAGATAATTATATTTAAAATAATACACGTTAACGCCCAGGCTTAGAGCGGATCAGCAGCTTCTGCTTTATTTAATTTAATCTAACTATTAACAGGGTGATGTATGAATAAAAATAACCGAAAGTTAAATATTTAATTTTTATTATTAAAAAACCCATGTTATGAGATTGTATAAATTATTTGAATTTGAATAATTAAAAATAAATTTAAATTTAGAAACAAATTTACTTTAGATTTATCCTTTTATTTGAATTTTCTTATAATTATTAAGAGATTTACATTTTATTTGATCTTATTCAATTCAAATTCAACAGGGCTTAAAATTGGATTCGAAACAAGTGCGTAAAACAGTAAAAACTAATAAATTTTAGTTGGACTTCTTTTCCTTCTTAAATTTCACATTTAATATTAATTAAATTTGATGTAGATTAAACTCATTTACATATTGAATTTAGTTAAAAAAAATGAAAAACACGAGTTTGATTTACTATTTAATATACTAATAAATTTCAGTTAAAATTGAATTTGGCTCACATTAGAATTAATGAGGAATTTGATTAATATTTATGTTGTCCGTTTATTATATTTCAAAACAGAGTTAATTACTGAGAATTTAATTGTAATGAGCAAAGTATAATATATGTGTTTAATAAATTTTATTATTAAGGTTATGTGACAGTTATAATGATTATAATAAACACATGTTAAATTTGTGCACATAATTTTTTTTTATATATTAAATTCTATGTTAAGTGAAAAATGAAATTAAATAATTAAAAATAAAATATACAAATTAAATACCAAAATAGATGCATTACATTGATTAGTGGACAAAATTTTGGTACGCACCACTGACAGCTGTAGAATTGTAACAGCTCAACTGCACAGCAGAAATTAGAAAATTAAAAGACAAACTTTTAAAACGGTCTCGTTTCAACGACTTTTTACTGTGTTTTCATTGTCAATTAATATCCTAAAAGGGTCTCGTTTCAATGAAGTTTTACTGTGGTTTTACTTTCAGTTAAAATCCTTATCTTAAAATTTTTTCAAAAAAAAAAAAAAAGAAAAAAATGCAATTTGTTTGATGGGATTTTATAGGTTTGAGCACGTGATTATTTTTTTTGACTGTTTTGTTCTAAGAAAGTAAACCAATAGAGAAAAAAGGCAAGTAAATTTGCCATCCCAAAAATAACGCAGCATTGAAAAGTGATTTAATTCTCTTTTAATCAGGTACAACTAGCCTTTCCAGTGGCAGTATCGTAGTTTTAGGGAACTATAGATCTGATTTTATTGATAAAGCTGCGGTACACATGACAGAAACACGTACACAATACGTTGCGCGGCGCGGCGATGTTCAAATAAAGCTGCAACTTAGAGTTCCATACCACACGCTCTCATGAGGGACGTGTACGAAAAACACCAATTAGAAAAGGGGTAGTCACGGTCGGATTGGAGAGTGGAACACGCGTATAGGAGGGAATTTAACTAAGCGTAGGCTGGTGTGAATAACAGACTATTTAATTTGCTGACAAAAATATGGAGCACGACATGTATGACATGTCGGATAGTATGGTCATGCATGCACCATTGTCCGTAACCCATGCCAGCTAATAAAAATTTCCATAAAAAAAATAATAAATAAGTAAATAAACAAATAAATAAATAAATTGCCCCTTTAATGGGTTATTTGACCGCTTAGAAAAAGGTGAATGGCCGGAGGAAAAAATCACAGAGAGTGGAGAGAGAGACAGAGACAGAGACAGAGACGTGAAGAATAGAATAAGAGTGAAAGCAAAAGGTAGACAATTGTTTAAAATTGTTCTCGTTTGTAATTTCGAATAAATAATATTAATTTATTTAATTTTAATTTTAATTTTGTATTTTTGTAATTTTTTTTTTCTGATGTTAGTTGTGGTATGCAGATTTGTGTTTGTGCTTTCTCTTTAAATGCAACATCATCTTCCGTAGGATAGGCCTTTTACTCTGTCTCACTCTCTGTTACAAAACCGATAATAACTATTAACCGATCTTTGTCACTTTATCTCGGGGAGCGGAAATAAAATCGTAGCCATAGATTTGTAATCTCTTTGCGTCTGGGTTTGTATTTTGTTGCCGCTGTTATCTATATCTATCAAGTATCTTATTGATTTTTTGCTTTTTGTTCTTTGTTAAAGGAGCAAGAAGTGAAGAAGAGCAGAGAGAGTGTAGGTTTGAGCGGTGAGGTTTTGAGTGTGAGAGAGACTGAGTGAGTGAAGGAAAAAAGGCAGGTTGAGTGAGCGGATTTATGTCGGGTTGTTCTGATTTGGATTTGATTGGGGCTCCGTTGAAGCTCTGGCTTTCTTCTTCTTTCGTGATTTTTGCTATCTATTGTATGCTTCTCTGCTGTTTCCAGCAGAGGTTGAATCTGGTGTTACCGTCTGTTTCGATGCGTTTGAGACCAAGAAGGTGCGTATATTCATTTATTTTTCTGTAATTTTGCCTATTTATTTTGTTTAAACCCTTGATATTGAATCTGGGTTTTATGGGTTTTTGCAGGACTTGTTCTGGAGTAGAGTGTTTCGGTGGATTTCATATAAAACAGAGGTTCTTTTATCTTTTCTTGTTCTTGAGAGGGGATTTCACTTGATACTTCAACTTTGATAATCGAAGATCTTCCTTTTGTTTTTCCTTTCTCGTTACAGTGTTTTTTTTTTTTTTTTTTTGAGATAAATTATTGAAATAATTTTGAGGGGTTTTGGTCAATTAATTTATTTGCGAAGATGCCAGAGCCTCTAAACCCATCTTCGTATTTTCATCAAAAAAAGAAATTTCTCACTCAACAGTCTAAGATGACCAGAAAAGTCCGTGTAATCTGTAATGATCCGTATGCGACTGATTCATCTTCTAGCGAGGATGAATCTGAGAGAAATGACGGCGCGATGCTCAAGAAGCGTCGTCGTTTCGTCCGTGAGATTAGTATTCCTCTTGGTTCTCCGCCTCAACTGAAAACTGCTGCTCCTGAGGCTGAGAGTTCTTTTGACAGTAGCAACAATGAAGTCAAAAACCTGAACCAAAACCAAAACCCCTCTTCTTCTTCTAAGAGAAAGAAAGCAGTAACAACTGCTGTATCAGTAGCCAAAACACAAACAACTTCGGCCAAACCCAAAGGTGTTAGACAAAGAAAATGGGGGAAATGGGCAGCTGAGATTCGAGATCCTTTTAAGAAAGGTCGTATTTGGTTGGGAACTTATCACACTAAAGAAGAAGCAGCCAGAGCTTATGAGATTAAAAGGCTTGAATTTGAAGCTAGAGCTGCCTCTGAGAAGAGCAACATCTCTTCTTCTTCAGCTGCAGTCTCAGCTTCTAATTCACACAACAACATCACCAGTAATCAACCCGTTTCCTCTTCTGATGATTCCGAGAGTGTCCTGTCTCATAACTCACCGGCTTCTGTTCTTGATTTGGACACCTCAGTTTCAACTTCAAAAGATAATGGTAATGCCATTGATAACGGCGATCTCTTCAAAGAAGGGTTCGATATTAATTTTGCCGAGCTTGAAATACCCTTCTTGGGTTTCATGGACCAGTCATTTGTGAATGGTTCAGTTGCTGGTTCAATTGAGGAAGAGTTCAACAATTTTTTCAATCAAGACTGCGGCCTGTTTTCCGGTGACTTTTGCAGCCTTGATGACCTTAAAGTCACCGGGGTTGAAGGTGATGAACCTAGCGAGCTTCCTGATTGTGATTTCGAGTTTGAGTTTGGCAATTTGGATTTTACTTCTCTGGAAGAACAAGGCACCGGTAATTTGGATTTCCCTTCTCTGGAAGAACAAGTCCCCATCAACATTGCTTGTGTTTAAGTTTTGCAGCTAGGAATTACCAGTAGTATTATAATTATTACATTAGTTTATGAAGCAGAGAAATCTCAGGAACTGTAAAATTAGTTCTTGAGAGTGGTTTTTGTGAGTGAGTTTTAATTTGTCATTTTCGTTGAGATACAGAGAGATGGTGAGGAATGATCTCAATTTTGTGTCAATCGGCAGAACCTCTTTGGGTTTTCCTGTGCTATTAGAGCTTCCCAAAGCGTTCTAAAATTTGTCATTTTGAGTTTCAGCGTTCAAGAGAGTTTTGTTCATCTCCTCGACATCTCTCATTTTGTGTCTTTACATTATTATGATATGAACTACAATTTCCCTTGCAATGAGCTGGAATGTGAGTGGACTCAAGAAAATATTTTCTTGCACTTTCTACTGTTATCACCAAGAATTTTCCTGGTAAAATGCTAAGACAACAAGCTGATTGAGATTGATGTTCAAAATATAAGTTCATAAAATACACATAATAAAACTTTGTGCTACATTACATAGTAATGTCACTTCTTCAGGGGTCTTGATCTTAACTATCAAGTGCTTTCTATTATTCTGTTTCTGCTAGTAGCAGAATCTTGTAGCGGCAAAGGTGTAAGAAAGAATAAAAATGTGTGGCTCAAACAGTAGAATAAGCTATTAGAAGAAGTGCTGAAGGTGAATCTCCTTTTTCCATTTTTATTTTTATCTTTTAATTTTTGGCAAAGTCATCAAGCATATAACCATATCTTATTGATCTAAGCGGAGGCATACGCTTACGAGCTAGCTGGATTCCAATTCCAATCCGTCCAGCAACAATCCGTATGGTCGTATTTAATGAAAACCTGTAACTTCGCTGCCCGTGTTTGTCTGGTCGCTCGTGCAATCCACGTGCTCCCTTTTTTCCCTAAAAATTTATTCTCTTCTCTCTTGTTTGTACTCACGTGATCTTAATTTCAATAGAAAAGTCTAAATCGTTGTATTGTTTTAAAACCCTTTTTTGTTTGTTTGGTTTTTAAAAGTAATGTGATGGTACTGTTCACAAATTGAAAAGGGTGTGACCCAATTGTAATGGTTAAAACTTAAAACCATTTAATAAGATAAAATTTCACAATTTTTTACCATTATTTGTCACATAATTTTACTATAATAAACACATAATTAAGATTAATAAAGTTTAGAACGTGTATCATTAGTTGAAATCGTGAGGCTCACAATTTTTTTTTTTTTTTTTTAACCTTTAGTTGTTCCTTTATTTATTTTTTTGGCTATAATTAGGGCAGACAAATAAGAAAGTGCAGAGCTGAAATAAGATCTTATCTTTCTCACTTTAATCTAAAAAAGAAAAAAGAAAAAAGAAAGATGGAATAAACAAAAGGAAAAAGAAGAGAATCCAATGGCTCCATGCTTTCATGTTGCTTGATATTGTCTAGCTTTATTACTGACAGTAATATTACGTGAAAAGGGTGAATATATATAGCCCATTTCCTAACTCCTCTGCACTTTTTCATTTTTCGAACACCATGCTTACACTTTACCGACCATCTCTTTTTACCATTTGCTTTTCTAAATAGATTGTTTTTTCTTTTTTTTTTTTTATTTAGTTGTTTATGAACGTATCTTGAATGATTTGGATTATATTATTTGAAGTTTATAAACTATCTTAAATTCGAGCAATGTCTTAAATTTAAGACATAATAAAGATAAAAATTGAGTGTTTTGTGGGATAAAAAAATTTGCTTCACAATTTTATACAAACATTATGGTGGGTGGCTCATGCATATTCTGTTTGGATTAAATTCGTGTGAAAGATAAATAGAGAGAAAAAATAAAAATAAAGTTGAAATAGGGAATGAATCTAGCAAATTGAAGGGGGACAAAAGAATTTATCTGACGTTAAATGAAGCACAAAGTTGAAAGAGGGGGTCCTGTAGTTTAAAGTGACATTCAATAATTAGGTAATTATAATATTGGGGGAAGAATCTAGGGTTAACTGTAAACAAATGGATAAATCCAAAATGAATATTTTGGCATCTAACCAATCGATTTAAGGTAAGTTGAATAGAACTTTGCTACTTATGTATTATCATTCAATTTTTTTTATTTATATTTAATAATTTTATTCACTTTTAAAATAATTAATTAAAAAAACATGTTTGAGCTTATCCAGAATTAAATCATTCTCAACAAAAGATAATGAAGATAATGGTTTGAGAGAAAAATGAAATCAAATAAGAGAGTTGGGATAGAGACACACCACCACTCACCCTTCATACTTATCTTGTAGATAATGTAAATAATCTTTAATCATTATATTAAAAAAAAATAATATAGTTTAAAAATATCACTACATAAATTTAATAAACTTAATTATATATAAAACGTGATAATTACATAACTTTATCATACTAATTTATATAATATATTTACTGAAAGTGAGAACTTTTTAATATATTCTAAAACTATTTTGCTTTTATTTAAGTATTGAAATGTATTTTGAGTAATCTAACGATTTAAATTAATTATATTTATATAATTTTTATTCTTGAAGTTATTTATTGGTATTATTTAGAAAGCATATCTCAGTGATACTCATTCACTCTTTAAAAAAATCAATGTATAATTTGTCCATTGTTTTGCATTTCAATTCGATTTCCTAAACTAATTAACACTCTTTCCTTGTTTGGCTATTGAGGTTTGAAGCAAGATCATCACATGCCTTTGAATTTCCCTTTTAATAATTATAAATATTTTAAATTTTAATTTTTTTTACTGCATATTAAATTAAATAAAAAAATGAGTAGTTTAAAATTGATTCGAGAAGCAGAAGACGAAGCAGAAGACGATTGGGTGGTTGAGATTTGCTGATTAATTAATTACAGAAGAATTTTCCATGGATGAAGACTTCTTAAAGTTACTGTGATTGAACAAGTCCCATTCCATACGCAGCTGTCTGTCACTTAAAACTCAATAACAGTTTTGTAACGATAATTAATTAATTAATTAAAAATTGAAAAATAAAAAAGCGAGACAAATTCGTGGTTGCACTGCCGCAACTATCAAGACTTTCGGTTTTAAGTAACTGTTTGTTGACATTATAGATTGTCGTCTTCATTGGAAATTTAAAAAAATAATAAAAATAAAAAAAAGAAAATAAAAATAGTATCAACGACCATTCCTAGAGAGAGCATCCAAGACCATTGACCACCTTAACGATACCAACAAGTTGCTTTAGAATAAATTATCAATAAATATTTTTTAATAATTATTAAAAATTTTAAATCTGTTTGATACTGTATTTTATAATATTTGCCAAATAATAATAATAATAATAATAATAATAATAATAATAATAATAATAATAATGCGACTGTTTTGTTTGTAGTCGCTGCAGAACATGGCATACGCACGTGATCAAAGTCATGGAGATATTGTATAATATTATTCTCAAAATGTAATGATTTATTTTATTTGAAAATTCAAGTAAAATGTAATTAAAGTCGGATTTGTATTGTTAGCAAATTATCTTTTAAGTCCTTAGTAAAACAACATTTTTAAAATTTGAACAGTTAAAGTTGAGGGAGTTGTCGATTTGGTCCGAATATTTGCATTATTTCAAGTATGAAGAATTTATGTGAAATTAAAAGAATTAGTATTTAATAATTCCAAAATTATGAAAGCTTAATTTTTATATAATTTTCTGTTATTATTGTTATTAGAAAGGTAAAAACCTTTTTGTTTCAAAAATTTGGTCTAATGTTCTTATTAGTTCTAATTTTAAAAATATCTTTAAAAGTTCTAATTTATTGAAAAATAATATAGATATGCTGTATTTTCTCAAATTTTGTACATTTATTTCTTTTATTAACTATTATTATATAGATATATAATTATTATTTTTTTTTTAATAAATTAAAATTATTAGGACTAATAAAGATATTAAATCAAACTTTTGAGATTAAAAAGAATTTTACTCTATTAGAAACAAGCTTCTCTAATGAATTGTTTTGGCTCGTTATTGGTATTGAGGGTATGTGTGGGGAGAAGTAATTTGATTTTAAAAAGAAAATTGGCAATTTTAATTTATGGCTTACATTTGGACATGAATAACAAACATTACGATGGGATTGTTATCAAGCATGAATTAATTTTTGAAGTTATTAAGGAGGTATGTAATTGTTATGGCTTATAAAATAAGTCGCGATCACTGTATTTTAAAAATAATTAGTTTTTCAAATTTTATTTTCAATATTAATTAAAAGTCAACAGTACATGTTTGTTGAATTTTATGCTAAGATGATAGTGACAAGTACTAGGAAGCAAGAAGTACTCCAAAACGCAGTCCTACAAATTAATATATAAAGCTTCTATTATTGAATAATAATAATAATCATTATTATTATTATTATGAAGTAATTGGATGTATCTCAAAAGAACAATTTGGTACGAGATGCTTGCCTAACCAATGTGTATAAAGTATTATATATTAATCATTAATTAATTAATCGTTAGGATGACTTGCATTTTTGGTTGAATTTCAATTACATATTTAGATGCGGAGGCTATACATTATTCTTTTAATTTCTTTGATTTTAAGACAAGAGAGTGGAGAACCGTTAAGAAACAAGAGCATTTGGCAAACCCAAAAGCAATTTATTATAAAATTAAATCCACAAACATTAGAATTAATAAATAGCCGAGATTTGGTAGACAACTAATTATTCGTGGGAAATTTCCTTGAAGGTTAGGCTAGAGAGTAATAAAGCCACTTTTGATGTTCTTGATAGACTTTTATGTTGCTTCATTAAATTTCAAAAAGATTTCATAGTTGTTTGAACTTTTTAGATTGTGGTATATAGTGGAAATTTAATAAAACAAACTATTAATAAATATAGAAATGGTATGAATGGGGAATGGCCCCATTCTAACGTCCAAATTAGGTTTGGTTGAAAATTAGGATGGAATATGAATCCACCCCTAATTGCTCATAGAATGAATTGGGTCCTTGAAAATAATATTGGAAACTGCCCACTATATATGACAATTATTTTGACCCTAAACAACATAACAGACCCACACACATGCCCCATGATTTAGAAAACTTATACCATATTATTCTTCATTTTGATTTTTACTATTTTCAAACTATTATCGTATTTCGATGAGTCTTCAAAGTTGACTAGAACATTGACAATTACAATGAAACATGGCAACTTGAGCCTACATTTATGATTCTTCTGTTTTATATTAATTAAAATATTTGATAGAAATACTTTTTATTTAATAACTAATATTTAAAATATATTTTGGAATATATAAAAAAAAAAATTAATTACTCTCTTATCTTTATATATTTTTTTATATCATTTATAAACTATTTAATTTGATCAATTTTTGCTTCTTAAATGTATCTCAAATATTAGCAATCTCTTAATTTTATATAATTTCTTATATTATTTATAAACTATTTAATTTATGCACTTTTATTTATGATATATTCCCTACACACACGCTAGAAAAAATGGTTTTTCCATCTAATTTTACATGCAAAGGATCTGGTAAAACATATTAGAAATAGGAAATAATATGCATGATGAAGAAAAAGAGGACATCAAGTAGTTTCTAGTAATGCTAGCTGGGGTCACTGAATAAGTATGAACCAACAACATCGATCGCATCCTATTCCCTGCAAGAAAAATACTTTTGTGCCTTGATTATCGCCATGATCACGGAAAATTCCTAAAAACAAAAACGTGGCCTCTGTAATTTTTTTTGTTTTTCGGTTTATTCAAACATATTTATTAATCATTTCCTCCGGCCCCAGTAAGATATAAACAATGGCCGAAGATGGGCCAAGCTGAAAACTTCCGATGTGGGCTACAGTTGCTATAATGGAAACGTGGCCCATCTCATATTTGATTTTGACTTGCTGCTTCTGCTAGTTGCTTTAATTTTCAGTAATCCTGAAGAAAGTAAGAGGATGATTGCTAATGATATCTTAGAGATAAAAAGGTCTCATGCATCAATCATATATCATGCATGCTTGCCAATTAAGCTTAGCTTCCTGCTCTCTTAACCGACTTCCATTTTACAGGAAATTGGGATCCACCTAGCTAGTTTTATTGTTTGATCAAACCGTAAATTGGGTTGCGCTTGGCAATTTGATTATAGATTCTAGACTTCATAGAAATCCTTCATTATTGAAACTCTTGATGCAGTCATCATTGTGGTACCTGTTTTGAAAGTAGAAGAACCCATTTCAAGGATTTTACTTGAGTCCAATGCTTATGTGGATTGCTGGTGTCTTTCTTGTTTACTACACCTACAAATACAAACCCATGAAATCTAACTTCCAAACCAAAACAACACTTTAGGCCCAGTAAAGCCAGTTGGTTGATTGCATGAATTGCTTGCCTTCCCTCGCTTTCTTATGGGTAGGGGCAATTCCACATTGATCGTAGCCAACAGCCATAGAGCTCGAACATATTTGCTTTCTTCCATAGCCAAAATGTGAGTGAAAACAAGTCATCGAACATATTTATTTACTGGATTACATGACATTCGAAGGTATAATACAATAAAGTTCAATTGTCTCTTCTAGCATTCAAAATGCACACACACTACAAGTACTTCTAGGAATATATAGCAAGAGAACGACCAATATTCTCATTTCCATTTGGTTCGAATCTGATGAGTGTGCCTGAAATCATAAGTTAACACCAAACTTCCATCCATTCGCTTCAGTACAAAACTCTCAACCAACACATAGCATCCAAATTCCGTCCACTCACCAACTCCTCTAAACTCTTCGACTCTCTTCACTCTCACTTCCCTCTGATTCTCTCCAATATTCCACCCAAATCTTTCTTGCTCCCACTTCATTCTCTCAGTGATTGTAGTACTGAGCCCCACACTCGGTACTCCTCCTCCCACGGTGTTAACACTCCTGAACCACATCACCCCATCAACCACATTAGTATTCTCATCAGCCACACCCTCCTGTATACCGGGTAATGAAACCAATTCTCTCTGAACTGCAACATCCACAACAACGACATTTTCTTGTTTGTAACCATTTTCGCATGAAAATATTTGTTCCCATCTCTGCTCAAGTGTCATCTCATAATACATTGATGTGCTCATTTGCTGTTTCAGAGTTAGCGAACTTTCTTTGATGAAGATGAAAGGACAGTACCACTTTCCAACAACAACAGGTTCGGAACTCTTCGACGATAATGACAAGTTATTGAAATCTGGAAGGCGACTGCGGAGGGTGGTGTCCAGGCCTGGTGCTTCACCCAAATCGAAATTCTGGGGTCTTTTAAATTCGAGCTGCCATCCTTTTGTCCTCAAGAAATTTGGTGGGAAACCATCTTGTTCCACTGATTTGGCAGAAAAGCTACCCTTGCGTCGACGACGGATTTCAATTTGCTGATAAATGTTGTTGGGATCAAAAGTTTCTGGTTTCTTATCGTTTACAACTTGGCAGAAACAGCAGGTGGACATGTCCTCTTCCTTCGAATTTGTGAATGCTTCCCTGAAAGCCAAAATTTTTATGTACATGTAATCCGTGTAAGCAGACATATTTACAAATTGCAATTCCTAGAAATCAGGCAAATTTCACTTAAGACGCATCAATTCTGTGCGCTATAGCTACAAGCTCGAAGATGCTAGCTAGAGCATGATCACTATTCGTCTTGCTTTGAAATCTGAAACAATATATTAACTCAATTTCAAAGTCAGATTAGTGTAGGGCTTAATTAGAAGTTCAGATGTAAACTATCAAGCTATTAATCCTAGGGGAATGGGCCGTGCTATTGTAGAGTTTATCTGGCCTCTTGTCATGATCCATTGACACGTTGTTGCAACCAAAAACCATTGTCACCAAGCAAAATAACAAAACAAAATGTGGTTATGCATATACAAAAAGGAATCAGAGCCATGATATAATCCCCTTTCTCATAAAACAGAGGTTAGTTCACAGTGAAAATTCACAAACTAGCGTTAATTAACTTAGTAAGCGAAAAGGCTAAAATATTCAGGCCCATCCGGTTACAATAATAGGCAAGTTTAATACATATATATACATACCCTTGATGCTTCCCACGCGGTTGTATAGCATAGTAGCGGTTGGAAGATAATGGCTGATTAAGAACAGGAATGAAGACAACTTTATTGTATTCTGTAGAGATGCTGTCTGCAGACGCAGTGGTATAAGAAGTTCGAAGGTTCATGTTTTGAGGGAAAGGCAGCTCCGACAGCTCATTACTCTTACACAATCCAAAACAACAAGTATGCTCCGCTTCTTCATCAAGGATTACCAAAATACCAGAATTTGGACCCCCCGGAGGAGGCAACGATAGAGCTGAAGGATCCTTTCTGTAGAATGAAAGAGGCCTTGTCACATACATTTTCTTAATCTTGTTAATTGATAGGACCAGAATCCTTTCCTACTCTTTTATATCCTTTAGCTTCGTTTTTAATGATCCTCTCCTGCTCCTACTTTAATAGGATATACAACTTGGGGCAAGTCATGTTTCTGTCTACTTAATAGAGGCCAACTTGTTGCTTGCAGAATGTAGACTTTTCTGAGTTGCCAAAAGATTTAACATATAATTCAGTCGAGATTCACTGTTCCAAACAAATTTTAATAATCTTTGCCAACTTTATGAGAAAACATCGGCATATATATTATCTTCAGACATTTTCTACAATTCTGTTCGGTCAAATTCCGGGTGCGGATGATTAAAAAATTAATAAGATCAAGATGGAAACGCGTAATGGTAGTGATGAATGCGTCAATATGAATAAGAAGGCTGCGCAGCTTTTATTTTTAAAGAATTTTTGTCTTTATTATTATTATTATTTTGAATTCTAACCTAGAAGATTTCTACTCCATTATTTGGAAGGAAACTATAGTTAACTAAATTCTGAATAGGTTTTAACATGTAGATCTCCATGATTTATTTATTTATTTTGGGTCTAAAATATGATATTTATGGAAAATACGCTTATTTAAAAATGATAAACAAAGTTTTAAGACAAATATTTATTTATTGGATTATATTACATTCGAAGGTATAAATGGAATAATAAAATAAATTTCAATTCTCTCTTCCAACACAAAATAATACATGAGAAAATTAACTACCAAGTACTTCTAGGAATATCAAAAGAACTACGACTGCATTCTCATTCCCATTTGGTTCTAATCTGATGAGTGTGGTTGAAATTATAAGCTAACACCAAACTTCCATCCATTCTCTTCAATACAAACCTCTCAACCAACATATAGCAACCAAATTTCCTCCACTCATTTACTCCTCCAAACTCCTCAACTCTTTTCACTCTCACTTGACTCTCATTCCCTCCAATATTCCACCCAAATCTTTCTTGCTCCCACTTCATTCTCTCAGCGATTGCTGTATTTAGCCCCACACTCACTTCTCCTCCCACAGTGTTAGCACTCCTGAACCACATCACCCCATCAACCACATTAATATTCTCGTTAGCCACACCCTTCTTCATTCCAGCCAATGAAACCACTTCTCTTTCAACTGCAACATCGACAACAACTACATTGTCTTCATTGTAACCATTTTCGCATGAAAATATTTGTTCCCATCTTTGCTCAAGTGTCATCTCATAATACATTGATGTGCTCATTTGTTGTTTCAGAGTTAGCGAGCTTTCTTTGATAAAGATGAAAGGACAGTACCACTTTCCCACAACAACAGGTTTGGAACTCTTCGATGATAATGTCAAGCTATCGAAATCTGGAAGTCGAGCGCGGAGGGTGTTGTCAAGTCCTGGTGCTTCACCCAAATCGAAATTGCGGGGTGTTTTGATTTCAAGTTTCCATCCTTTTCTCCTCAAGAATTTCGGTGGGAAACCATCCGGTTGCACTGATTTGGCAGAAAAGCTACCCCTGCGTCGATAATAGATCTCAATTTGCTGATAAATGTTGTTGGGATCAAAAGGTTCTGGTTTTCTATCGTTTATAACTTGGCAGAAACAGCAGGTGGACATGTCCTCGTCTTTCGAATTTGTGAATGCTTCCCTGAAAGCCAATATGTTTATGTACATGTAATCAGTGTAAGCATGCATATTTACAAATTGTGATTCCTGGAAATCATAGGCAGATTTCACTTAGACTTTTTTGAATGTGATGGATCATCAATTCTATATGTATACTACAAGGTAGAACGTTATATATACAGTTAATAGTAAGTTTAGTACATACCCTTGATGCCTCCCACGCGGTTGTATGGCATAGTATTTATTGGAAGATAAAGGCTGATTAAGAACAGGAATGAAGACAACTTTGTTGTAATGATAATCGGTACTGCTGTGATCTCCATTATGACTTGTAGTGGTATAATAAGTTCTAAGGTTCTTGTTTTGAGGGAAAGGCAGCTCCTGCAGCTCATCACTCTTGCACCAACCAAAACAACAAGTAGGCTGGGCTTCTTCATCAAGGATTACCAGAATACCAGAATTCGGACCTTCCGGCGGCGGCAACGAAATAGCTGAAGGATCCCTTCTGTACATTGAAAGAGGCCTTGTCACATACATTTTTTTTTTATGTTCTTGATATGGATAGTCAGCTTGCTATTGACTTGGTTCTGTATTCATATATGAAGAAAGATTGTGTTGACCAGTTTTAATGGCGTACACAATTTGGGCAAGTCATGTTTTTGTTTACTTTTCAGCAGTCAAATTGTTGAACATTCTTCAGAAACTATAGACTAGTCCATAATTATCAAAAGAAAATTTGTTCATTGTCTATCTGGGAAGGCGTAATCTGGGTAATGAATGTGTCAACTTTTAAATGTAGATGTAAATCAAAGCACACAAGTTTTCTGAGGAAAGAGGTTTCCTCGAAGATTTCAGAGGACTGTTCATAAAAAAATTATCAATGATACAAAATTCTCCTTAAAATGATCATTTATATAAATTGGGCTGATTCTGCACAAAACTTGATAGATGGCTTACGTTGTCAGTAGCTATAGCGGAGTACCCATCGAACTTAGATTAGATTTGGGCTCATCAATGGGCTATTTGATTTAGTACGTCATAAAACAACTTCACTAATATTTTTATTTTTTTAAAACATATTATTTCTTTAAAAAAATTATTTCTTGAATAGACGAATGGCATTTAAATTGTATTTATTTATTTTTTTAAAACCAAAATGCATCTATTATAATAAGAGAACTCAAGACTTATAATTCATTCCACTCACTTTCACTAACGATGTGAGATGTCTAACTACCATTTAACAAATTATCTTTTGTCATACTTTTTTTTATATAAATAATTTTATACTTGCCTAAATTAATTTATGAAAATAATTTATGTGTTTTCAGTTAGGTCTTTAAAATAATTTCAGCACTTTCAATCATTGCTTTTCAGTTGCTTGAGTTGAACATATCTTGTAAGGCTAGAATATATACGAGAAAACTTCAAAGAAAAAAGCATGTTCACATCACAGAAGTTCAAATATTTCATCATATCCTTCGATAGTTTCATATTCAAAGTTGCAAGAAAGATCTATTTATGACAAAAACCCATCAAAATTAATCAGGCCAAACCCTTTTCTTGTTGAAGTTCGTAAGATTTATGGATGCTTGAATTAGAAAAATATAACCAATTATAGACATGATAAATTATTGTATTTGAGGAAAGATTTCCCCATTCTAATATAACATCTTAGTGCAAATAAGACTCTATAGCCATTCTACAACTAAGATACAATGACTTGGTTTTATAAGAGTACCTCTCAACATTGAACTCTAAAACAATTAATCTGTTCTCCAATAATAATTATACGGAGAGTAAATATAGATTGAAGGATTATCTCTATAATTCTCATTTTTTTTTTAAATATCAGTGACTTTCTTTTTTTATATTATAAATTAACCATTAAACCATAATTGTAACCAATAAAGTACATAATTACATTGGTTATATATACGTACATATACATATGCTTATACATATGTTTTTATGTATATGTATATATGTATATGTGTATGTAAACACACACATAAAAATATTGGTCAATTAAACTATAATACTAATTCAAAATAAAAAATAAAAAAATATTATAACCAATATTTACTATGCTTATAGTGGTCAATTAATTAGAATATGCTGTAGTTTTAAAATACACAAAATATCTAATATTTTTTTTGTACAAATTTTTTTCTAAATTTAAAATTTTGGTAAAATTCTTTTTGTGTAAAATAAGCAAACCTGCGGAACCTAGCATAAAGACTGCTCAAGAGTGAATGTAATTAACATCATCTTTGGAAATTATTCAACCTTAAAAGTGAAGTCAGTTATCCAAATTCAATGTCAAAAAAGTTGCTTACAATTAGATAAGAATACTAATCATGATTAGATAAAAAAATTAGTGCAAACAATTGACTTGTAGTAGAGATGTCTATTTTTATTAACTGCAACGATGAAAAATCCATAACATGTAATATTATTTTATTCAGAAGTTTTCTTAAAATGAACATAACACTCTTCTTCGATGCAACAAATAAGAGTTAGTATCTTCTTAAAAGAGTGTAAAAATTAGAAGAAATACTTGAGAGCAATTCTCATATTTTTATGCTAAATTTGATTTCTATTTTGGATAAGAAAAGTATAAGAAACAACAATCACATCATTTGTGTACCTAATAATAGAAAAAAAAGATGAAGAAAATTTAACGAGCAACAAAGAAAGTTGTAACTAATTGTAGTGATGGTGTTTGAGAACAGTCCGCTCTGGTGGTTGGAGGCTGGTCGGTCCAACCCTCAAATTTAATTAAATTATAAATTAATGCCTTCTCATTTACCCATTAGACTATATGATATGATGTGATATGACATGATACGATACCATACGATACGATATGATTTTATTTATTATATTAATATGAATGTGAAATTAAACTGAAATTGCAAAACGTCAAATCCAACCCTGTCGGAATTTTGTTGAATCTTGGAAGAAACAATTATGTATATTATATGAATGCTTATTTATAGACTCTCGCCACTTGTCGTTCATTCATTGGTCAAATTGGGACCATTTCACTTCGCGTTGATATTTGTCTTTTTCCATTAATTTTCTTGCATGTGGGTTTCGTCTGTAAAAATATTAAATCTCTTTATTTGTATATATATTATATAAAATATTACTATTTCTCACAAATAAATGAATGATTACAATGAAACAATAATAGTGGCGGCAATCGACTTTGATGTTACGTGCATGCATGCACACCCATCAATTCTATCATTTAATTAGACCAATTAAATTAATTATTCAAAACGTCGCCGTTGCGGTAATTACTTTTTACGATCGTCTCAAATTCAGGGTCTTACACGTTAATTTCAGATATTAGGGCTATAATATTGTCGTACGTTCAAGGTTGGACATACCACGGAAAACCAGAATTTTGAGAAGCACTTTGGCAAACTTTTGGGATAAGTCATTAAATCAGCTACTATTTATAGCGTTTTAAACCGATTTTTGACAAACAACTTCTCAAGTCTAAACCCTAGAAGTTGAATATTGAATCCGTGACATAAATATACAGTTGACACGTGGAGAATAAATTGACTGGAAATTTTTTTCAAAATTTCTGTAAACCTACCCAACTAAATCTATCTTATCCTCTCATAAAAGGTCTCACTTCCTCTTCCAAACAGCCACCTACGACCAGTCCCATTACTCACTCTTAATTTCTTTATTTATTCTGAATTATTTTTTCAATATATTTTTTTAATACATATAATAACATAAAATTACTATTTTTTCCAGAAAAAAAAAAAAACCTAATCTTAAACATATACGTTTATTGTTTATTAGATGATTTAAAGATTATTGAATTTTATTTATTTATGCATATGGACATTAATTTTTTAAAAATAAAAAGATATAATGATATTATATAAACTAAAGAGGTGGGTCATTAAATTCCTCCTCAGAGGTTTCGTGCACAAAGTGAGGGTTTTGTTCCACGTGGCAAGTATGATTTTAAAGGATAATTGTCATATAAAAAAAAAATTTGCTCACTCGCTTGTCCACTATCTAGATGCCGCGTGGCTACGTGAGAAAACTTCTTTTCTTTTCTTTTTATTATTATTTTTATTTAATTTTTTTACGTTGTTATGTCAACTATTTGGCGACAATTCTAACTTTATATCTTCCATATTATTTCTAGGAGACTCTTTTGGTTTTAAAGAAGCCATTTATAGCCAATGGCCTTCTCTCCTTCAGGCAATTCAATAAGATTCTAAATTCAATTATTAGCAATCGAATTCATCTCATCTTTTGGGGCATTACACCCTAATGTTAAAATTGTCCACCCCAATTTATAACACAACCAATTCATTTGAAGATTGAATAATATGTTCAAAACTGTCATCTTCCGAAAAAACTAAGCTTCAAGGTTTCACTATTCCCACTATTTTCATAATTTTCAATAAATCTTACATTCCTTGCTCTTCAAAGTGTATGGGAGGACAATAACACTTGTATTCCTTAAACCCCTTCAACATAGCCAATAAAAAAAATTCATTAATTGTCTTAGGGTGTAATTTTTCTCATTTGTGTACATATTTTAAACTAGTTTTCTAATCTTTTATTAATTGAAAAGGTGTATTAGGAACAACATTTGTGGGAGTTTTATTAAAAGTCTTGAACTACTGCTTAACAACATTGGGATAATCTTTAATTTTACCATAATCTGGAATTAAATAACGAATGTATTCTTTTACATTAGACTTTATAAGAATCATCCTCAAGCAATTAGATTATTTTTAACATTTACGTTGCTTTCTCTTAACTAGTATTTATATCTGCAAGTACTGGTGATTCATTCACTAGAAGTGATAAGTCAAGATCAATGCATACTAATTTAAAAAGAATTTTCTCTTTCTAATTTTTAAAATTGTCACTATTTAAAAAAGATGATATAAAAAGTGTCAATGTTTGAAATAAATTAAAGATTGAGCAGCTACAAAATAACAAATAAATGAATAAATAACATGATTATGCAATGTAATTGAAGCATAGAAGTGACAAAAACCTAGACATTAAATCATTCGAACAGATAAATCAATACAACATCATAACTATCCTGTGGACAAAAGTTATAACACAATTGATTTATATTCTATATAATGGGACTACAATATTTATTTTATATATATATATATATAATATAGTCACAAAAATACTTTTGCGTCTATGGTTATTTAGAATATCTTTTTAAGAAATAATAACTAATAATAGTATTTTATCCAACTAAACACAAATAAAATAATCTTCCCATCCAACTAGATTATTATATTTTTTGTGTTTAATCATAATATTTAATGTCATAAAATTATAAATTTATGAGACTAAATAATTAATCTCTTTTTACATTTTTCATAATTAAAGAATCTATTTTAATTGAATGTAATGACTTTTTATGATATCAAAACTAAAACTACCATATTATGCACAAATAATGCACATTAATATATCAACAAAAATTATAAATATTTATTTAATATTTATAAAACATTTATTACAAATCCCTGTAATTCAATTACTTAAAACAAGATAATGCTTAACACATATATAAAATATTTAATTTTTTAAAACAATTATATATCTCAATTTTACTGTATAAATATCACAAGAATTTTGGGTGTATATAATATCTTTTAAAATAAATCATATAGGTAATAATAGAATTATCAATGTGATTACAACAAGTCAATAATCACCAGCAGATTATAATGTCCTAAACTATTGTTAATAAACGTGCATAAAAATATGAACTCTATGAAATATTAACGATAATTATCTTTAATACAATTTCACAAAATGCAAATTCTACATTATAATAACTATTTTTATAAATTAATAAGATAATAATTATCTTTAATAGAGTTAACCAAAATACAAACTTTACAATAGTATATAAGCCAATATAATAATTAAAAGAACTTTAATGGCATTCAAGTTTCCTTAGACATTATCATATTGAATTGATTAAGTTATCTATAATATCATTATAATGCAATGAAATCACAATCAAATCTCCTAAACTTTATTCCAAAATCCAAATATAATTTACACTATATATAATTTTTATGTCTTCTCTTATCAAGAAAACTAAACTAAATAGGAAGAGTTTGAGCGATAATTTTACACCTATCTAATAACCACATTATCCATGCAATAGAGATAATAGGAGTTGTGGGAATTGAGAATTAATATAAAATAAAATAAATATAATAATTAGATGGGTTACTCATATGACACGTCTTCAAATAGTAGAGATTTACGTATCTAACATTAGTTTCAATCTATATAATTATCCACAATTAATTATTGCATCTTTCAGATTGAAAACTTTTACCTAATTAGTCAAAATCTAACTTGATGGGATTTCATTCTTAGTTTACTCAAAATAAGTTAAAAGATTTTATGATATCAATTTTTAGTAGAATCTATCAACTTCTCTTAGTAATATAATTGGTCAAAATCTAACATGTATGAGATTTTATTTTTACTTTTAACTCGAAAATAAGTTAATTGATATTTGGTATTGTTGAGCTTCACTGACCTTTAATAGTAAAATTAAATTAAAAAAAAATCAGTTAATATCAGTTTTAAGTATAATCCATCTATTTTCTTACTAATACCTCAATTGCAAACAAGCTCTTAAATAACCTTTTCTACTGTAAATACACTTGTTAAAATTAATTTGTTTTCATCTAATGAAACTAACTCCATTCCTTGCATATGATGAAAAGAACTTACGCAGACTTGTTAGCAATTTTATGCTTTGATATTTTCTCTCATATGAACATTCCTAAGGTTGCTTGCTATTGGTAGCAATTCAAATTCATCTAAATAAGAGAAAGTAACAATATCACCTTTCATTTAACGACACTTGCAAGCTTAAAATTGTGCTAATTAAATGCAAACATTAATCGTCAAAACAATTACAAATTAACATCACACGAATTCGTTTGTTAATATATATGGGTTTGTTATATATAGGTTCCATAGTCTGCTTAAATACTATTATTTACTTTTTATTTATTATGAAATTAATATAAATTTTTAGTTTCATAGTACTTTGTATTTAATAGCCTAGAATGTATGAGATAATGTATTATTGGAAAGAGCTAATTTGTTTGCACCAAGTACATGTTTAAATCTTACAACAAACTCATATAGCAAGTAATTAATTATACTTTATTAAATTTCTTGCATATCAGAATAGTCCATTTGTGTTTTGTAAGAATTATTAAACCAATTTTCTTCATATAATTGTATATCAATTTGATAAACTGTGCAGAGAACGAGTAACACCTAACTGCTAATGGCATTTAAACAAATGTAATTAAACTCAAAAAATTAATAGGCTATCAACCCCACAATCCTTAACTCAGTTGTTTTGTTTGTTGATCAATAACGATTAATTTATTAATTATTTAAAGTCACTTAATGCATGATATCCATTATCCATTAAGTTGGTACGCAAATTACAGTCTTTGTTCATCAGAGATGTATACATAATCTTAGCTGCCAACCCATGAGAAAAGGACCATAAAATTTGATCTGGAATGTGAAATTAATCAACAAATATGAGCTTGAAATAAGAAAAATGAAGGAGAAAAGCTTATTTTGACTTTTCTTTTACCTTTTCTGGGTTTCATTAATGGGATTTCTCTCTATTTTGTCGAGTTGCAGTTGTCCAAGTCAAATACCATAAATACTGTTATTTTATTTATTTATTCTTTTGTTGAATTAGGCTACAATAGCTGATTAAGTAATAATCTTTCCATGGATACAGCGGCCGGATTGATGCCCTGATGAATTGATTTCTCAAGTAATGAAAATGATAATAATAATGTTTATGGGATTTTAACACATACCTCCCTGAAGTTTAACTTTTTAACATTTAGAAAAAAGGTTTGACTTAATGTACAAATACCTCTCTTACAGACTTCCACTTCCATCTATAATTATAGAAAAGACACATTTACCCTTCATTTGTTATTTTCGAAATAAAAATAAAAATTTAAGCTTGAGATTTTTTTAATTAAAATAATATATTATTGAAAAATAAAAAAAAGAAAATACAGAAGGAATTATAGGTTTAGCAAAAATTAAAGTTTAGAAATAAAGGGTTTTAACACATACTTATAAAATTTTTACTCCATTTATTTTTACTCCACTTATAAAAATAAGTTTAACTTTTTAACATTTAGAAAAAAGGTTTGACTTAATGTACAAATACCTCTCTTACAGACTTCCACTTCCATCTATAATTATAGAAAAGACACATTTACTCTTCATTTGTTATTTTCGAAATAAAAATAAAAATTTAAGATTGAGATTTTTTTAATTAAAATAATATATTATTGAAAAAATAAAAAAAGAAAATACAGAAGGAATTATAGGTTTAGCAAAAATTAAAGTTTAGAAATAAAAGGTTTTAACACATACCTATAAAATTTTTACTCCATTTATTTTTACTCCACTTATAAAAATTTTATTTGTAAAAATTTTACTTTAAAAAATTTTAATTATAATGTTATTAAGTAAATCCTTATTCCTTTTAATTGTAAAATAAAACATTGAAGGTTCAGGTTATTAAAGACGGAGGACTATCTTTATTACTTATCTAATTTTTCATTTATCATTTAATTGTCCATTTTTTTTCCGAACTGATGAAATTATCTAAGTATAGATAATTCTTAATAAAATGAAATAATACATTTATACACTTTCTAAAATTAATGCTCTTTGTGTTTATTCGGAGGAATAGAAAGGTCTCACTTGTACTGTAATTCCATTTTTTATTGGAATTTCACCATTATTTTTCACATTGTTTTATACTTTATATGAAATGATCAGTTTTAATTGTCATTTACCTATAATTCCTTTCAAATTTTAATTTTTACTAAATCTACAGTTCTTTTTATATTCTCTTTTTTTCATTTTTTAACAATATATTATTTTAATTAAAAAAATATTTTAAACTTAAAATTTTGTCTTTATTTGGAAAATGGCAAATGAAGGATAAATGTGTCTTTTTTATAATTATGGATGGAAGTGGAAGTTTGTAGGGGAGGTATGTGTATATTAAGTTAAATCTTCTCTCTATATGTTAAAAAGCTAAACTTCAGGGGAGGTATGTGTTAAAACCCCTAATGCTTATATACTCGTGATCATCGTTGGGTAATCATCATCATCATATATTTATATATAAACCATATGAAACTAGTAACGTAACAATCACATCATTGGTCAAATTAAACAAGAATAAGTATACAGCACAAACTTAGAGGACGGATGTACCAAAATCCTAATTAGTGCTGTAGGTTGGTGTAGTTACAACTGGAAAAAAGAAAAGAAAAGAAAATAAAAAATAAAAAATAAAAAAGAAAAAAGAAAAAAAGAAAGAGAGAGTTATGAAAATTAATACCAAGTTAAGTGAGCGTTGAGTGACGTGAAGTCCTTCATTTAATCGTCTCATCTGCCTCCTTCATTGCTCCGGCCCCGTTTTATTTAAATCCTCAACCTCTTTCACTGCATCCACAATCCCATTTCTCTTCTTTCATTAACAAATTTTCTCTGCTTATCTTTGACTTTCTCTCTCGGAAAGAAAAAAGCAAGCAAAAATGCCTCAAATCTTGCCCGATTTCTCTAGCTCTGTTAAGCTCAAGTATGTTAAGCTTGGTTATCAATACCTAGTCAATCACATTCTTTATCTCTTACTGGTGCCAATCATGGCGGGTATTGTCATTGAGGTTCTCCGTTTAGGCCCAGCTGAAATTATTAATCTTTGGAACTCTCTCCACTTTGGTCTTGTCCAAATTCTTTGTTCTTCCTTCCTCGTCATCTTCGTTGCCACTGTTTATTTCATGTCTAAGCCAAGAACCATCTACCTGGTTGATTATGCCTGCTACAAGCCACCAGTCACGTGCCGTGTCCCATTTGCAACCTTCATGGAACACTCAAGGCTGATATTGAAAAACAACCCTAAGAGTGTTGAGTTTCAGATGAGAATTCTTGAAAGATCTGGTCTCGGTGAAGAGACTTGCTTGCCTCCCGCTATTCACTACATACCTCCAACTCCTACTATGGAGGCTGCTAGAGGAGAGGCTGAGCTTGTTATCTTCTCAGCCATGGATTCTTTGTTCCAGAAAACTGGCCTTAAGCCTAAAGATGTCGATATTCTCATTGTGAATTGCAGTCTCTTTTCACCAACACCATCTTTATCAGCTATGGTGATTAACAAATACAGGCTGAGAAGTAACATTAAGAGCTTCAATCTTTCCGGTATGGGGTGCAGTGCAGGGCTTATCTCTATCGATTTAGCTCGCGATCTTCTTCAAGTGCATCCGAATTCTAATGCCGTAGTTGTGAGCACAGAGATCATCACACCCAACTATTACCAAGGAAATGAAAGAGCCATGCTTCTTCCAAATTGTCTCTTCCGTATGGGTGGAGCTGCAATCTTGTTATCGAACCGCCGGCGCGATGGATCACGAGCCAAGTACCGCCTGGTCCATGTGGTACGAACCCACAAAGGCGCAGACGACAAGGCCTATCGTTGTGTGTTTGAAGAAGAAGACAAAGAAGGCAAAGTAGGGATTTCATTGTCCAAAGACCTCATGGCAATCGCAGGAGAGGCTTTAAAATCAAATATCACAACTATTGGACCTCTAGTCCTTCCCGCATCTGAACAACTCCTCTTTCTTCTTACTCTCATCGGCCGCAAAATCTTTAACCCTAAGTGGAAACCCTATATTCCAGATTTCAAGCAGGCTTTTGAGCACTTCTGTATTCATGCTGGTGGAAGGGCAGTCATAGATGAATTGCAGAAGAACTTGCAGCTATCAGCAGAGCACGTAGAGGCGTCAAGGATGACACTGCATCGTTTTGGAAACACATCATCCTCATCTCTTTGGTATGAACTGAGCTATATTGAATCAAAAGGGAGGATGAGGAAAGGAGACAGAATTTGGCAGATTGCTTTCGGCAGTGGGTTTAAGTGTAACAGCGCAGTTTGGAAGGCGAACAAAACAATCAAAACACCCACCGATGGACCTTGGTCTGATTGCATTGATCGCTACCCAGTTCACATTCCTGAAGTTGTCAAGCTTTAAGGCAAGAAAAAGAAGCTAGCTAACCTCTTGAAAAGTTGTTGATTCGATGGGTTTGCTTCTTCGGTTTCGGTTACTTTTACATCTGGGATTTGCATTTGCATTTACTTCCACTGCTGTATTCTAAATGGCTATTCTCATTTGTCCTTCTCCTTTTCCTTCTTTCTTTGTTATTATTATGCATCTACGTGGATACCCCATAGTGTTAATGTCCCTTCCATGTAAGGAAAACGCATCAAAATTGTTGTCGGCGTTCGGAGAAAAGTTTAAACAAGCCTTGAAATAAACCTAGGTAGATATGGGGAATTTGACGTTGTATCTAATGGATGAAATATTTAATTAAAGTTGACTGGATTTGTTACTATGTATTGCTTCTACACAAGAAAATTAAAATTGGTAAATTAAATTCAATTGGAAAAATGATCATCATGCAATGATATCAATTTGTCTGTGTGTACAATACTTGGTTGCTGGTTTAATCATCTGAAATTTCTGCCTTCTTTTCTTTCTTTGTTGTTTGATTTGTCTTGTAGCTCAATATCATTAATCCCAGTTACTAACTATGTGCTTGTTACTTATTGGTAAAGATTCTTTTAACTTTCAGACACATACGATAGCTGATGAAATATAGATTTCATTTATGTTCAGTGGTTAATTGTTATTTTTCTAGGAAAAGAAAGAGGGATATTTGCTTTAACATAAAAGAACTCATATCCATCCAATTTAAGAGCATTACCAACTTGAAATAACTTTTCGATCCAGAGGAAAATTTTTATATACGAAATGAGCATCATCATTTATAATTCCAGACAAAAATAGTTGACTTGATTCAGTGTATACATAATGAAGTCAAAATGTTTAGTTGCATAGGTTAATTAGCCACTTGACTTTATACATGGAAGAATGGACTAACATCTAATTTGATTGATGTTTTGGAATTTATCGAGAGAAGCATGTGAGCGTCTGAACAGCAATTGAACTCATACTATTTTAGTTAAAATAATAGTAAAGACAATTTTTTTCAACAAGTTTTATTGTATTCATATGAAAATATACAATATATGTCATCTAGCAATGTAGTTTAGTGTCTTTTTATTTTGTACTCCAAAATTACAAAGTTATAACTGTGTTATTTTAAGTGTTCGTTGGTTATTATTAGACTTTAAATCTTTCAATCTATGTAATAATAAAATTATTTTTAAAAACAAAGCATCAAAAGTAGCCCAAATTAACTAGAAACATAAAGTTTCAACCATTGTGTGTCGTCAATTCAATAATGGCAAGTGGCATTATAGACAAGTGTGGCTAGTCTTGTCATTTATCAATCTAGTTAGCAGGGTAACACCACTTACCATTACATTGTTTTTCTATTTTGGGTTTTTTCTAGGTCAAATATAGCTATATTATCAAGCAGACTAAGAAATTTTAAGTCTAAAATATTAAAAAAAATTTTAAATAGCATAATTGCCAGTTACTAACGGCTAGCCGTTTAGATATAGTTTATTATTTAAATATTAGTAAAAAAATTAAAATGCTAAAAAATTCATACTGTATCATGTTACAATTGCTTTTATCTAAAAATAATGGATTGCTTTAACTAATGAATACTGATCTATATAAATATTTTTGAAGCCAATAAAATCAAAGAGCATATTTTAACAAATTTTGGCAATTTTTCCTCCTTTGTCTCTATCATTAATTTATTCCTAAATCGTTTTAAAGTTTATTCTTTTCTTGTAATTTTAGTTATTTGATTTCATTTTCAATTTGATGAATTTCAATATGAAAATCTCGAATCACTATTTCTTTTGAAGATTTTCTTCAAACTTTTCAATTTTTAAATGGTAAGTCTAGATGCTTATTGGTGTTTTAGTTGTTTTTTTTTTTAACTTTATTTTTTTCTTTATAAAAATATTTATTCTAGTAATAAACCTATGATCACATTAAAATAATCAAAATTACCCTTAATATTAATATTTTAACCATTATAATTTATTTGAAATATATATTTGAATCCTTTTAGTAAGAATTATGATCTATTTGATACAAATCAACCAACCATATATATACTTATTTACCAAGTCATAAAACTCATAGTTCCCATTGTTATTACCCAATTTCAACGACACTATACACCCACAGGTGATGATCTTTCTTTCAACTTTCACATATTTATAGCAAAACTTTTTATAGAGTTTGAAGATTCTATATGTATAAAATCACAAAATCATGAATTAATGGACTACTATTTATATCAATTAAATATACAAGATCAATTATATATAATCCCATGTAATTAAGATAACCCCTTTAATTTCACATACATGTAGTGGTATATATTAAGTTCCTTCATTCTAGACTGATAACACAGTGTGCTTCTCAAGTAAAAAGATGACTCATCATCTCATATATACATACATATATATATATATATATACATGTATATACACTTGTTGATGAATCTCAAAATTGAATGCAATATGTTTAGCCTATCAATTTTTGGAAGAAAGGGAATGTAGTTTGCATGTCTTTGATAAATAAGTATTCCTAATTGAACAAGTGGTGTTATTGGGTCCAGCATGCAGCAAGATGATTTGCAAATAACAGGTGTCCTGTAAAATGGTGTAGCGATTTAGGCCAGCTGCCTTATTTAATTAATTATTAATTAGGGTAGGCAAGCAGCAGCCTATACATATTGCTGCGTGTGAAAGTTACGATTGCAAAAACCCCACTTCAATTTATAGAGTTAGCAATTTCATTAATTAAGCTAAAATTTTAAGCTTCATGATCTATGTCCTTTCCATCTAAGACCATTCCAGGACAAAAATAAAGTCCTCATCAGAAAGGACCCCCCACTATTAATTAATTTCACTTCACCCTTTCATAATGAATAAAACAAATATTAAAACTTTCTTAGCATAACCTAATCCTATTTTGTCCTACATCGAATTAAGTGTCCTTACATTTCGTATTAATTTGGTAAGTTGTTTTAAGTTTTTATTCAAGTAGTTTTTCCTTAGTTATTTAAATTTGAGTTGTTTAGTTAAATAAGTTTGTTGTTATTGTAAATCACATAATAATGTTTTTTTTTTATCAAACTTTTTAATTAATAAAAATTCTTTGTTTAATTTTATTCTTCATTATATTATTATCTTAACAATATTGCTTTTGAATCCTTCGTATTAGAATGATATCTAATGATAATATATTTATAAAGTGAATTTATTTTTACTTTTACTTTTGAAAGAGAGCCATTCCATTGCTTGGTATGATTACTTATATTTTAACTCTAATACCACTTTATTAGAAGGTAGAGGGCTTAAATAAAAAAAAATTTGTTAAAAATAATTATGAATAACGAAGAAAGGAGAAACTTACAATCTTATTGATTTTTAATTTTCGATTTGACAAACTTCTTAAGTTTCTCAAGAATACAATGAAATAACTCATCCCTATTCATAATATGGTACTTCATTAATCAAAAATTAAAATTATGCCAACACATATTTAATCTAATGATTACAAATTTTCTTTTAAAAATATTCATAATAATATTTAGATATTTAATATATTAATCTAAATTTTTATCATTAAATATCTAAATATTTAAATATTACATTACAAATTTCTAAAAATTGAGTCATATTATTTTTAAACTCAAATTTTATAAGCTTAATTTATTTTGAATCAAATCAAATTTAATTTCTAACATATTATAAGAACCATGAAAATAGAAAGGCAAATACAACATAAATGAAACAGTAAGGGTTAGCCAGCCAACTATTGGTTGGATGATAACGACTTATAACTTTAAATTGAAGACACAAATTCAAGTCCGGGTGGATTTTAGGACTCTCCTACAGAATTATAGGATATTGATTTCCCAGAGCTAAGAAATAAAAATCTCCAAAAACTGAGTAGATATATAAAATATATTATAAAATTAATTATATAAACACTCAGGGTAAAAATCTAAGTTGTAAAAGTTGTTGGTAATCGAAGGTGGTTCCGAGAAAGCAATTAATACAAAATATTAGTTATTACCGACTAAACTGTAACACCATAATTGTGTTGGCTGGCCTCCCCGTATCCTTAAATTTAATGGCTAAAATAGACAGATGTCTGAATGCTGTCTACATATCTTGTTGAACATTCATTGCGATCAATGTTGCACTACTCTTTCCTCTTCGTCAATTAGTGCCCAATTGGTCAATTAAGAAACCAAACTTTATTAATGTTATTAAAGAGGTAATTCCATGTTTAACTGAAAATCATTGTTACCTCCACCACCACATTAATATTATTAATCATTGTTCATGATGAGGTAGTGTTTATTTATTTTTTTTAAATTTAAAATTTAATTGATATATTTATTATTTTATCTTAAATATTTAAATATAAATATTAATTTATTTATTTTTATAAATATAAAATATTTAAAACTAATATATTAACATATATACTTTAAAAAAATTTAAAACTAATATGTAAAAAGTCGTAGACATATGTAAATGTCAACTAATAAATTAAAAATATTATTAACATATAAAATATTTAACTTATTTAAATATTTGTTTATTTAAATTTAAATTTAAATTTTTATTTTAACTATATTTAAATATTTTTAATAAATTTTTAAATATAAGTTTAAAAATAAACAACTTTTCAATATTTGAATAAAATTATTTAGTTACATTTAAGTAAACAAAAATAAAAACTTTTTTTCATATTTTTCTCAGGTGCAGATTAAATGTGGCAATATTATTGGTTATATTGAACAACTTGAAATATTTGGTTAGAAAAATTTGCATAAAATTAATATGATTAGAGTAGTTAAGAAAAGAACAGGTGCAATATTAATGGGTATTGAAAGTACCAAAAACTAAATATGGTCTCAAGCTAGCTAGGCGAATTTTATTCCAAATTAAAACAGAACAAATTAAATTAAAGAAGTTGCAATAATGAACTGATAATATTAATTAATTTATTTAAGAAATTATTTTTTGTATTTAATATTTGATTGAAATTGAAAACTTCGAGATTGATGGGCAAGCATTGATACATTTCTTTTTTAATCAGATCATAATTAATTACTATTTGTTCACGATGGAAAAGAAAAAGGCTGTAGGCCATGCAGAATCCTAACTTATTTATTTATTTATTTATTTATTTATATGCTAAAATTCGATCATAGATTATTGGACTGTAGAGCAACTAGGCCCTTACAAAAATAGTAATAGAGGTCTCAAAATTGCTTGGTTCAATTGAAGAAAATGTCACTCCCTAGTTAGCTAGCTATAGAAACAATTTTTAGTGTATCCCTAACATTTGTAGTTATATAGTTTGCTTTCTTTAATTTATAAAAAAAATGTGTTTTTTTTCAATATATAGAAATATATATAAGTCATATCACTCTTTCATTTTTATATAATAAGATTAAAATTTCAATTTCTCATACCATTATAGATATTTAACATTTAAATTATTTAAAACACGTGTACTAATTAGTTAGTAGTTGGAGTCGAATTATAATAAAACTTGAATGAGTATCCTTTCGGCTGACAAAATTTTTAAAGTAATTTTGTGTAATTCATTTTTGAGAAATAAATAATAAATATTTTCTTAATTTCCAAATTAGTGTACATAATTAAAGTTAAAAAACATGTGATGAAGAAAAAAAAATGAATGGGAATGAAAAATATGAAGTTAAAATATAGAGAATAATGAAAAATAAGATACGAAAACATACAATATTTCTTTTATTATCCAAATCTCTACCAACAAAAGTAGATAAATTTTTTTATGGTATTTAATTTCGAAATATTATATTATAAATATATTATAAGAAACGTTACGAATTTTTAAGGAGGAAAAAAAAATTTAATTCGACTTTTGAATTTTAGAAAATAATTAATGTCACGATTCGTGTGGTGAGGACAGTTGGGAGTTACGGGTAGTTAGATAGGTGGGGAAGTGGGGCGATGGTATTAAATGTTATATGGAAGCGAATTGGGGGTATTGTTGTCATTTTAGAGGGCTTTGTTGCGTCATTGATTTTGATTTTTAAGTCAACTATTTTACCAAATTAATATTTATTTAATATTTGTTATTTAATTTTAATAGTTAAGAATTTAAATAAATTTAAATTTGTAAATCTAAATTATTTATTTTATTGCCAATCTCTTAATATAAATGTCAATTTGTCTGTAAAAAAGAGTTAGAAATCAATATTTTTATATATTCGTTTATAAATTTTTAAAAGTGAAATAAAAAGAAAAATGTTAAAAATTCAATACCACAATATATATATATATAATACATATAATAGTAAATAATGGATGATTAGGAAATAATCTTTTAATAATTAAGTGAAAATTTAATGAAAACTATAAATAAATTTAATTTTTTATATCAAATTAATACAACACAATTGATCCCTCTAATTAGATCAATAAAATATTTTAACTTTATAAATTTAAAAATCACGACAAACAACTCAAATTATTTAACTTTGAATGCATAGCTTATAAATAGTTGAAAAATTTTTTTATAGCTCTTGCGAGTAAAGATAACTGTAAAATAATTTCTTCCTATGAACAATTTATTTCAACATTAAAAATTCTTCTAAGTTGTTAAAAATAGTATATATTAAGTAATGGTTTACCATGAAGTATATCATTTTTGATATATGATTAGAATTTTTTTTTTTAAAAAAGAAAAGCCTAAATCATGTGGATGGATGTAAAGAATTTAAGATTGTAACAAGTTGAAATCATATCTGAATTACTTACAATTTTTATTTATGTTTTATTATAATTTGATTTAAGGAGAAAAATAAAAATATTGAAAAGGGATTTCAAGAATATTCAATACACCAACTCAAAATCTGGGCATGGGCTTCCTATGAGGCTATAACAATCCATGGCCGTTTTGGGCTGAAACATAGTTGTGAATTGTGATTTTTTTCCCCTCCCTTTTTGCATTTTAACGCTTAATACAATTCATTAAAATTATAACAATTATAATAATTAATATTTAAACCTCACATAAAATCAAAAGTACACATGTCACTTGAAGAACATACATGATTTGAGAACAAGATGATCACAATGGAGAAGCAAAGAAAACCAAATGGTAGAGATCAGGTGGAAGAGAAGGAAAGATCAAAGTGCTGGTGGTAGAGAGATTCATCAAACCAAATATATAAATTTGATTTTTTTTTAAGTTACTAACATTAAGTTAGGGTTTTACTAAATTTTTACATCATCATTTTTATAACATACTTCAAATATCTATTTATATTTTATGAGATATTTGTCATTATAAAAGTTATTTACTTATATTTTTATTGGAAAGTCTTAATGTATTTTTTAGAACTCGATTTAATATTTATTACTCAACTATTGGCTAGAGTGACAAATAGGCGAATTATTATGTAACCCAAATTTACTTTCTTTCTTTTTTTTTTTAATTAGAATGTTGCTAGAGATGCATATCTTCTTATTTTTTTTTTGTTTAGATTTAATATATATACACCTCTATGATTTGGTTAAAAAAACTCTTCAATCCCACTGATTTTATAAATACTCGCTTAAACCACTATTCGTCAAAAAATTTTACTAATTTTGATAATTTATTAATTTTTACATTACAATTGTTATAATATTATTTATTCATAATCATTTTAAAAGTTAAATTTACTAGGTTATCTTTATTTTTAGCCAAATTCACATACTTAACTATGAAAATTGTCTATATAAATAATAAAGATAAATTTTTGTCTAAACCGTATATACATAAAGTGCTTTTTTTTTTTTTTAATTTAAAGGCTATATATAAATAAAATTACTAGTTTTTAAAATTTTGGATATTGAGACGTGATGAACAAAAAATAACAGCACATGTTATGTTATTTCTTCACAGCTAGCTGCTGATTGAGACCCATTTAGGGCATTGGTCAAACGGCGTTGCCAACCTAACAAGCTTCAATTAACATTTCTAATTAATTTAATTACCTACCAAATCGAAATTAAGAATGAGAATTAATTAATTAATTAATTAAACGTGATGCCCAAATTCTCTTTCAAAAGTCTATGGCAATTGGCAAGCAATTAATTGGTCAATTCAATTCTTCAATTAATTATTCAGCAAATAAAATTATTAATTTTAACTTCAATTCTTTCTCATAGTTGAACCTTGAACTGTGGTTTCGAGGAAGTTTGGTGAAATAGGAATGTATCAAAGTCGAAGGCTTTATTAATTTATGCTGCTGTCTCACCAACCCACAAGAAATTTTCTTTTCACATTGATTAATCAATTTCTTCTCTGCTCTTACCATATCTTACTATATTTGATTTTTATGTTCTAAGGACTTAATTTAATGCTGCACGGGTGTCCATACATGCACATTCAATTTGGGTTCAATTCTCTTCCTAGTTTTATATATTTAGAGTTGATCTTTTCTCTTAGCTTAATTTCCAGTGATCTTGATTGATTTCTAATCAAGGTATCAACATTTAGAGAAGGAATAGACATTTAAGAAAATGACAAATAGATCAAGCCAAAGTTTATACAATATTATTAGTACAATAAGAGCTCACCTACTAAAAATGGTTGTTGAGTCTAATTTTCTGGGTTTAGTTGGGTTATTAAACATAATGTTGAGAAATGACATTAAATTTGTCAATGAATTGATTGAGATTAGTCTTTAAAATTTTTTACCCACTTATTTACGATTTCCCTAATTTTGTTTTAGAATATCATTATTCTTATAATGATTCCTAAATTATTAATTTTTTACTGGTTAGACTTTTTAATTATGAATAACAAGGGTGAACCTTATATTTCACTATCACTGTTGCCAATGATCACCAAAAATAATGTCAAATTAAATCATCATTTGTCCCATTAAACTTTAAATTTGTTGATCTATGCATGTATAAAGGTGGTTATTTTAGACTATGAAACATTAAAAGAAAAAGCAGGAAAAGGGAATTATGACGGTAGCCTTCGTATAATGTCGCCATATTGATGACAAGTAATGTTACGCCATCGTTGCAATCAAATAGGTCATCGATTGGTGGCTCTGAAAATGATGACGGTATATTGTCATTCCCTACTATTGTGATGGTGCCATATATACTCATTGTCATTTGTTAGCTTTAGCTTTTATGATGTTTTTGTTATTGAAAATAATTTCACTATTGTATAGATTGAAAATTTTAGATTTTTATGGTACCGACAAGGATTGAATCCAACACCATTGTCTATGACTATTTTTTTATTTTACGGAGCACAATAATAATATCATACCATCACACAATAAAACTAGTGCAAACACAATATATCAACATACCTCCACTACTAAAAATTTGGTTATTATTAATGGTAATTAGTATCAGTAATATATTTTATCGATAATTGTATAAAGTATCAAGAATGCTTTAATCAATAAATGCTGACATTAAATTTAATATCAGTTCTTATTAATACTAAGGTATCATAAAATTATTAATACTTTTTTATCACTATATTAGTGACACTTTTGTATTAAAACATGATTAATACTTTTGTGTTATCAAACTATTGAGACTTTTGCATTAGTGATATGTTGATACAAAAATATCAAAACCTTATTAAGACTTTTGTGTCAAAATACTATTGATATTATAATATCAATACATTGTTGATGCTATTGTATATAAAATATATAATATTAATTTTATATATTTAATGGTATTAAAATGATTTTGTACATTTAATGATATTTTCTGGAATAATTTAATAATACATATATTTTTGAAATAACAATAAAAATAAAAAAAATCTATAAATTAAAACAAATATTAAATTTAAAAATTAAAATTGTTGAATATATTCATGCATACAAAAATTTTGTTAAATTCACTAATTGCGAAATGTATATAATTATAAATTTGATTATATATATATATATCAAGTAATAAGTTACAATTTCAAAATCATCATTTCAACAAGTTTATTTTTTCCAATATCACCATCCTTTCAAGAAAACTAAATCAATTTAACACCTACATTAAATCCACAAATTTTAACATTCAAACTTACAAACCATATATATCCTACAACAACATGAGTTTTTCCAACCAACAGCAACAACACATCTGTCAAGTAAATTTAATTCTAGGCAAAACAAAAAAAAAAAAGAATAATCAATTTATTGTCGCAAAATTTTAATTTTAACTTAAAAAACCCTTATATTCGTATCTTTTTTTGATAGTTAGTGATTAGTGTCACTGTATATGAAGTTCATTATTTACGGATTTTGATGATATTATCCTCAGTATATTGTTCAATATCTTTAAACTATAAAATAATAAACAAAATATAAGCTGTATTTATGATTTTATATTAAAATCTTTATTTTCCAATCACAAAATTCATAAATTAATATCGGATTGAAAAACTTACATTATTCTTGAGAATGTTAATATCCTTCACAATGTCTTGCATGAATTTCATAACAAAAAATCTGCATTCAACAGTGTCTTATTGTAAAAGACATTAGAAATAAATATAAAGTAAGTGCACTGACCATAATATCAACTCCAAGTTTTTTATATAGTTATAGCTACTTTACCTTTGTTACAATTCATTGTAGGTTGGCCCTTTTTGAAGATTTTTGGGTTGAATAATATAAGCTAATCCCCCTAAAAAATAATAAAGTTCATGTTAAAAATTATAATCCTCAATTATATATATAATCAAACAATTTAAGTAGGTAAGAAATAGAAATTATATTATTTGACAATCTCCTGCAAGTTCTTGCATGATTTTTCAGCCAATGAATCAAGATAATACATAGTTGAGGTCAGTAAATCAATTATTACTAACAACTAATGGTTGCTACATAGCAATAACCTAATAAAACATTAAAACAAATAACAATAATAAAAATAATGTTTAATGTGTAGACAATGGAGGAATAATACCCTGGGTTATAAGGCATTAAAGTAATTTGGCTTAACTTCAAATGTGCTAGTTTTTCATACAAGTAACGCGATCGATCGATTTGGGTTATATCTTCATGTTTATTGTTGCATGTAGAAACTTTCGTAAGATTAACAAATTGAATTGAGAAATCATATCCATCAACCATCATCTCACTTCTTCAATAAGATAGATTGTCAAATGCACCATTATATCGAAAAAGTTTGGTGGAAAAAATTGTTCAAACATACACAAAGTGACCTCAAGATCCTTTTGCAATCTATTTAGATTTTCAATATCAATTACTTTGTTACACAAGCTATTGAAGAAGAAATAAATCCTTATTATGGCAACTCTAACTGATTTTTGTAAGCAATTTTGAATTGCCATTGACAATAATTGTTGCATCAAAGTATGACAATTGTAGAATTTAAGACCTTGAAAATGACAATCTTTCATCGACACAATGTTTCTAAAGTTGAAGCAATACCCTTCTAGCACTTTGGTTTTATGTAAAGTTTGACAAAACATCTTTTTTTGTTCTTTAGATAGTGTATAAAGGGCTGGTGGTATATAATTTTTATACTTTTCATTAGGTACAAGTTGTGGCCTAATGCCCATTTCCTTAAGGTCTTTTCTCGTATTAATTATATCTTTTGTCTTACCCGATTGATGAAATAATGTGTCATATATACTATCACACATATTTTTTCAATGTGCATGACATCCAATTGATGTCGTACCAATAAATGCTGCCAATATTCTAACTCAAAGAAAATTGATTTTTTCTTAAATAATTTCGGCTTATCATAATTAGTGTGCTTTCATTTCTTATCTTTTTTTAGCCTGAAATTGTTGTTGATTTGTTTAAAAAATTTTAAGATTTCCTTATCATTCAACGAAATTGGACACTCATCTCACTCTTGGTTACCATCAAACACTTTTTTCAATTTTCTGTATAGATGATTAAGCACTAAGAACCAACGATGACCCATGAAAGCATTTTTTCTACTATGTTTAAGCCAACATGACCTAGTATTTTTTACACATTTTGGACAAGCATAATACCCCTTAATAGTATAATCGAATAGGTTGCTAGATACAGGTAAATCACTTATTGTCCACAACAAAACAACCCGCATATTAAACGTTTCTTTTTTCCATGCATTATAGACATTTGCACCTACTTCTCATAAGGTTTTGGTCTTCAATTAAGAGTGCAAGATAAACATTTAAGGCATTACCAGACTGTTTTGGGCCAAAAATCAACATTGATAACATTATGAATTTCCTTTTCATGCAAAGCCATAGAGGAAGATTGTAAGTTACCATTGTAACAAACCAACAAATATAAGCAGTGTTCTGTGTGCTATGTGGATTTACCCTATTAGTTAAAAGCGCTAATCTATGATTTTTAGGATCTTGTGCAAACTCAGGCTACTTACTATCAACTGATTGCCATGCTGGCAAATCTGCTAGATAATGAAGCTTGTCATCTTTTATTCTCTTTATTGCATGCCAAATTAAGTTTTCAACAATGTGTGGCGATTGAAACATGAGCTTAATTCTAGGGATAGGTGGAAAGTACCACAAAGTTTTAGTTGGAATCCCATCTAATTTATTTTTTGTTTTGTTTTTTAACTTTTTTCACCTACTTTATTTACAGAAAAGGTATTCAATGTGGTTTGCATACTCCTTCCTATAAAAAATACAATTATTTCTACATGTATCTATTTTCTTATATTTTAAGCCTAACACTTTCATGATTTTTTTGACTTCATAAATTAATGTAGGTAAAGTGTTATTTTAAGGTAATATATCTGTAAGAATATTCAATAAAGCTAAAAACCCTTTGTTCAACCACCTAAAATTTCTTTTAACATTATAAATTCTCATTAAATCAGATAGTTTTGAATGTTTAAAACTTAGAAACAATGGCTTTTCACCATCTTCAAGCATCTCCCTAAAATACTTAGGATTTTTTTCACAATCTTCATAAGCATCTTCTACCATGTCAACATCATTACTTAAATCCTTATACCTAAATTGATGACTTTCATAATGTGTTTGGGAATTTGAAAAATCAGAATTATGGTTTATTTCTCCATATCTAGTCCAAATGGTATATGTTGATAGAAAAACGTATTCAAACAAATGTGATCTTATTTGTTCAGGTGTATGAAAATCTATATTACAACATGGTTACATGGACATCTAATTGACCTACGGTTTTCTACATTTACCATTGCATAAATTAAGAATTTATCAACCATATTCTCATATCTTGTCAATAATCTATCACTAAATATCCAATTTTTATCCATCTCAAATTGTCAATCTGTTTATTTGTATGCCATGTATTATTATAAAATTAATAGTATATACATAATATGAAATATATTATGAAAATATGTGCCTATTGCAAAATAAAAGAATATAAATAATATATATTCACACACAACAAATAACACTTCAATATTTAATTCAACCATAACTACAACCACAACCATAACCATAACCACAATCACAATCATAACTACAGTAAATTAATAAATTAAAAAAAAAGAATGTCAAGACAACTTACTTGATTTATGACTTTATTCAGGCAATTTATTAATTTTTTCTTGATTTCCACGAAGGTACAAAATATTAAATTAAATATATATAATTTATTTATAATATGAAACAAAATGTTCTCAATAAATGTTAATTTCTAATTTTTTTCTAAAACTGCAAATGATCTCAGTAACCAAAATAAGGATAGAAAAATCTTACATTTTTCAGTAACAACTAACGATCGAACCAGTAATGTCACAATTTAGGGTAAGGGTAAGGTTTTTGGCGATTGTCAAGGTAAGGGAGAAAGTAAAGGAGATTGACTTGAATTTTGCTAAGTATATATGGGTATGTTTTCATTAAACACAAAACAGCAATTGTGCAATATTAAGGGTTTTCAACGGAGAAGGTAAGGGAGAAGGTAAAAAAGATTAAGGGTTTTTGGTAGAGAAGGTAAAGAAGATTGACTTGAAATTTGCCAAGTGTTGGTATATTTTCATTAAATACAAAACGACATCGCATGGTCACTGTAGCAAAGTCTCTGTTAAAAAACTAGCCAATATAACAAGGTAGCAACCTAACTAACATGACAAGATATCAACCTAGCAAACTAGCCAATATAACAAGGTGGGAACTTAACAAGCTAACCGAGATAATAAAATGGCAATCCAACGACCTAACCAAATAATGAAACAACAACCTAAATTTTATGAAATATTGAGGTAAGTACTGTGTGTTGGTTTCATATTTCTTTCAATATTTATAACAAACATGAACTCTCTTGGATTTGTTTTATAACTAAGAAGTTTGAAAACTATTACCTTATCTCTAACCATTGTTCTTTTCAAATGTTAGGATATTCTTAAAAATATAATACCTTATAAATAAGACATGACAATTATATTTATCAACCTCCATCATTGGTCCTCTATACCCTTGAAAACTTTCTAAGTGTAGAATGATTTTAAAAGTTATGATGCCTTATAAGTAAGCCATGATGATTGCACCAAGTAGAAATTCATCATAAGCTCTCTAGACCCTTGAAAATTATCTAAGAGTATCACATGGAGATTATAATAGTTTAAAATAGCTATAGATATTATGAATCTTCTAAGCTCTTTTAAGATATTTTAACTTTAAGATAATTATAGATATTTTCAGTACTTAACAAGTTAATGATCTGGAAATGGGTCATGACAAATGCACTTAATCAACTCTTGTCATAAGCTTTTTAGGTGTTTTAAGAAAACTTCTTTAAGAATAGGATATTTAAAAATATAGCACCTCAATAAGTAGGTTGTACCAATTGCACTTTACCCAACTATTGTCATAAGCCTCTTCGGCACTTTTTGAAAGAGTTTTGCCTTAAAAGTAGGTCAATGATTATATCTAGCCAACCATCTTCGTAAGACCCCTACATATTGCATAAAAACTTACTAAATATTGTAGGATACTTAGAAAGTATGTTACTCAATTGTAGGTCATGACAATTGTACCTAGTAAACCTTTGTCATAAGCCCTTAAGGCTCTTTTAAAGATGTTAATTTTGAGGTTAAGGAGCTTTGTTCTTTAAAATGCTAGTTAAATGTAATTGAAAAAATTGTCTTATTTTGTTATTTTACAAACATTTAGGGGTAGGGGTTTTAACACATACCTCTTCTAAGGTTTAGCTTTTTAACACTTAGAGAGAAAGTTTGGCTTAATGCACACATACCTACTCTACAAATTTCTACTTCCATCCATAATTATAGAAAAAACACATTTATCCTTCATTTACTATTTTCGAAATAAAGACAAAAATTTAAGTTTGAGATATTTTTTTTAATTAAAATAATATATTATTGAAAAAATAAAAAAAAAGAAATACAAAAGGAACTATAGGTTCAGCAAAAATTAAAATTTAGAAATAGGGGGTTTTAACACATACCTATATAAATTTTTACTCAATTTATTTTTACTCTACCTATAAAAATTTTATTTATAAAAATTTTGCTTTAAAAAACTTTAAGTATAAAATTATATCAAGTAAATCCTTATTCCTTTTAATCCTAAAACAAAACATTTGAGTTTTGGGAGGACCATCTTCATTACTTATCTAATTTTTCATTTATCATTTAATTGTTCGTTTTTTTTTCGAGCTAATGAAATTATTTAAGTATAGATAATTCTTACTAAAATGAGATGATACATTTATACACTCTTTAAAACTAATACTCTTTGTATTTATTCGGAAGGATAGAAAGACCTCACTTGTACTGTGATTCCACTTTTTATTGGAATTTCACCATTATTTTTCATATTATTTTGTACTCTATATGAAATGATCAGTTTTAATTGTCATTTACCTATATTTCCTTTTTAAACTTTAATTTTTGCTGAATTTATAGTTTCTTTTGTATTTCCTTTTCTTCATTTTTCAATAATATATTATTTTAATTAAAAAAATCTCAAGCTTAAATTTTTATCTTTATTTTGAAAATGGCAAATCAAGAGCAAATGTATTTTTTCCATAATTATAGATGGAAGTGAAAGTTTGTAAGGGAAGTATGTGTGCATTAAGCCAAATCTTCTCTCTAAATATTAAAAAACTAAACCTCAGAGGAGGTATGTGTTAAGGAGCTTTGTTCTTTAAAATGCTAGTTAAATGTAATTGAAAAAATTGTCTTATTTTGTTATTTTACAAACATTTAGGGGTATAAATGATAATAATCTGATAAGTTAAATGACAAAAGTAAAAATTAAAAAGATATTTAGATAATTTACCCAAACTTTAAGGATATTTATTTTTTCTCCAACATCAAGGACTATCTATCTATTTGTCCAAATTTTAAAAAAGGGTAAATGACATTTAAACTCTACTTTATTATCTGAATAACATTTACACCCCTATTTCGAAAATAATTGTTACGCACATCTTCTGTTGACCTTTTCTATTAAAATTAACTGTTGATTGGTTCAATAAAAAAAATACCCTTGACCTTTATTTGACCAATATAATAACATAAATACCCTTTTTTATATTTTTAGTTAAATAAATTAGTTATATAAAAGATAGTTTTATTTCAACTAAAAAATTAAAAGTTTAATTTATTTTCAACTCTATTTTCTTATTTTTATTTTAAAATTTTCGTCTTTCTTTTTTTATTTTAAAGTTTTCGTCATTTTTTTTTATTTTTAATTTTAAAGTTTTCATCTTTTTTTATTTCTTATTTTTCACCCTAATCTATAATTGAAACTATACTGATATATTAGGAAATGATAATAATAAATTCACTAAGTGATAAAGAAAATAGTTAAACAATATAAAAATAATTAAAAATAATGATATTTTTATGTTTAAGGTGAAACTTTTTAATATACATTCAATTTTCTTTCAACAAATACCATTATTTTTAATTTTTTTTTATATTGTTTGACTATTTTCCTTGTTTCTTATTGAGTTTAAAATTATTGTTTGCTAATATGTGAGTGTTATTTTAATTATAGATTAGGGTAAAAAATGAAAAATAAAAATTGATAAAAAAGTAGAAAGTTTAAAGTCAAAAATCAAAAATAAAATAAAGAAAGGTGAAAATTTTAAAATGAAAATAAAAAAATAGAATTGAAAATAAATTAAACATTTATTTTTAAATTAAAATTAAATTTTCTTTATGTAACTAATTCATTTAATTAAAAAATAACTAAAAATTATAAAAAATGATATTTATGTCATTATATTGGTCAAATAAATGTCAGAGGGATATTTTTGTCATTAAATCGGTGAACATAAGTTAACAGTTAATTTTAACATAAAAGTTAATAAAAGGGATGTGTTTGACAATTATTTTCGAAGTTAAGTGTACATATCATTGAGGCAATAAATTAGAGATTCAGATGTCATTTGCCCCTTTAAAAAATATCTGTAAATATTTCTTCATAATATTGAGACAACCTATCAATCTAACCAAGATGGTAAAGTGGCAACATAGAGAACATGATAAAATATCAACCTAGTAAATTAGTCAATACAAAAGATAAAAATCTAACAAGCTATCAAAAATGATAATCTAACAATCTAACTATTATAGTATGGCAACGTAACTTTTATGAAATATTTACGATACGTATTTATTTGATAATTCTCTCAATATTTATGACAAAATGTTTAGGATGATTTAATTACTATCTAATTAACAACGGCACATGTAATATATATATATATATATATATACATGGAGCATAATCACAGTATGATGTTGCTATAGCATTCTAATTTAATTACACAATATAGTATTACGAGATAATAAGTGAATATAAAAGTTGATTTTAATTTAGAAAAAATTTTAAAATGTATTTATATATAGTAGTATAATTGCATTCATTGTACTTACAATATTAGATAATGTTGAATAATTTTAGATTGTATTGTATTGATTATAGTTGATATTTTATGTAATATATATATATTTTTTCTTACCCACATAATTTATTATTTTTTTAAATTGATTTTCATTAAAAATAAAAGACTTCACTAGTCAACTTCCATTATATATCCACCGTCAACAGCCGGATTTAAGTGTTTAATTATTAAAATCACCACCAACATTATTATTTTTGGAATTTTTGTTCATCAAATAGTGTTGTACAGTATTGTATACCAAATATTGATCTTTAATTTATTTTTATTTATTTTATTATTTAGATCACCGACGGCCACCACTTTCTATAAGCTTGAATTGATCAATAACATTTATATTATAAATAAAATTTTGACAATATTAGATGCACTTAATTTGCCGGTGGCAAATATAGAAAAATTGTACAACATCATTTTCTCAAATACAATAGTTTACATTATTATTTAAAGTATACAAAAGTTTACTATACGAAATGAATCAATAACACAATTTTTTATATCATTTATAATTGATTTAAATCCATTCACTTACAAATACATAAAGATTATATCTTACATATGTATCAATTATTATATATTAATATATATTTTGGAGGGGAGCCAAAAACTTTATTCATAAAACATCAACCCTTAACTTACCCCGACTTTTACTCAAATTTGGAGGAATGACCTTAGAGTAGTTAATATACTCTATTTGTTGTGTTACATTAGTTATTTGCACAATTTTTGCATTTGCCAAAAAATCTAATTTAGAAGTAAATTTTAGTATTATTTAAAAAAATTTATTGCATTTATTATTTTAAAAAAACATAAAATCCTATTCAAAAGCTAACAAAAAAAGGTATATTTAAATAATATGACATTTAATTTACTATATAGTTAATGTGTAATAAATAATGTTTTGAAACTTTTAAAATTTATTATTTAAGGTATAAATGCTACCTCATTTGTCATGTTATTTACTATTAATTAACTTAATTAATGTATCAACTTAGAAAATAATTCAGCTAAGAATTCTTTTGTTTCTAGAATACATGGTGAAGTAAATATTTGAAACTCTTTAATTAATTAATTATATATAGAGAGGAAGAATCAATGACCTCATTTTTTTTATATAATTTTTTACATTAATTATAAGCAATAAGATGTAAGCATATCCAATAGTTTCTAATTATGTAATTAATATATTTATAATTAATTATATGTTAAATGTAATTTTAACAGTTAAATGTAACTAAATATAATAACTTATAATTGATATAAAAAATTGTGTGAAAATAAGGGATCATTGATTCTGTCTCATATATATATAGGGCAAAATCAGCAGCTTTTTTTTTTTACACAAGTTTTTATATCAATTATTAGCCCTTAAATCAAGGGTCTATCAAGTGTCATTCTATTGCATCTAATAAATATTAAAAAATTCTCATAAACTCATTTAATAGGGGTTTTTTTATATCTTTTTCTTATCTCTTTCTTATTTCTAATTTATTAATCTCTCTCTCATTTTAACTTTTCTTTATTATATCTTCTCTCCCTCAAACATTTTTTAATTTTAATTATTATTTGTAAGTTAGAAAAATTATGAATTAAATAATCTTTTTTTGAATATTTATATATTAAGATAATTTTTAAAAAATTCATGAGAGATTTAGATAAATTAATTAATTAAAATAATTTTATTTACAATTTTTAAGTTTTTCAATTTACAAATGAAAATTAAAATGAAAATTTAAATAGTTATTTAAAATTTTGAGTTTTTTAATTTATAAATATAATTAAAATTAAAGAAATAATGAGGAGAGAGAAGATATAATAAATAAGAAAAAAGTAAGAGATAGATTTTACAAATTATTAGATAAGAAAGAGAGAAAAAAAAATAAAGTTAAAAGATATAAAATACCTTAATTAATGAATATAAAATACTTTATTTATATTTTATTTCATTCAATGCACATTATCTATGTGTTCTTGATATAAAAACTAATATTATACATTTTTAATAGTTAAACTTATGTATAATATTACTTAGAAAAGTGACTAAAACACCAAAAAATTTCTATTAATAGCTTAAATTTGTAAGTAATTTTTACTTATAACTAATTTTATAATTTTTTTTAAAAAAATAAACAAAATAAATAAATAAAAATCCAACAAAAATACTCGTAATATTTTATGGACTATAACCATAAAGCGCACACATAAAAAAAAAAGAAGTAAATTTTGTTGCTCAAAATTGAATTTAAGTTTATGCATGAAAATCAAACATACTAATTTTGATACAAAAAGACATCAACGTAGTAAATTAGTCAATACAAAAAGATAAAAATCTAATAAACTATCAAAAATGATAATTTAGCGATCTAACTAGGATAGTATGGCAATGTAATTTTTATGAAATATTTACTGCACATATTTATTTGATAATTCTCTCAATATTGATGACAAAATATTTAGAATGATTTAATTACTATCTAATTAGCAATGGCACATGTATTATTAACTTATATATATAAAAAAAAAAAGCAAAACAAATATGGAGCATAATCACGGTATGCTGTTGCTATAGCATTCTAATTTAATTATATAATATACTATTACGTTAATAAGTGAATATAAAAGTTGATCTTAATTTAGAACAAATTTCAAAATGTATATACATATATATATAATTGCATTCATTGTACTTACAATATTAGATAATGTTGGTTCATGGTATTGAATTATGTTAGATAGTATTGTATTGATTATATTTGATATTTTATATCATATATATTTTCTTTTCACATAATTTATTATTTTTAATTAAAAAGAAAAGAGTTCACTAGTCAACTTCCAGTCGTTATCCACCGTCAACAGCCGGATTTAAGTGTTTAATTATTAAAATCACCACAAACATTATTATTATTAGAATTTTTGTTCATCAAATAGTGTTGTACAGTGCTGTATGCCAAATGGATCCAGTGTATATATATCTGTACACATAACTAATAAAATGGTAGACTTTTCATTTTTTTAAATTTATTTATTTTGACCCCAAATATTGATCTTTAATTTATTCTTATTTATTTATTTTATCATTTAGATCACCGACGGCCACCACTTTCTATAAGCTTCAATTGAACAGTAACATTTATATTATCAAATAAAATTTTGACAATATTAGATACAATTAATTTGCCGGTGGCATATATAGAAAAATTGTACAATATCATTTTCTCAAATACAATAGTTAACATTATTATTTAAAGTACAAAAATTTACTATTTAGATGAAGTAACAACACAATTTTTTATATCATTTATAATTGATTTAGATCTATTCACTTATAATTATATAAAGATTACATTTCATATATATATATATATATTATTATACATGAATATATATTTTCGAGGGGGCGTGAAAAATTTTATGCATAAAATATCAAATCTTAACTTAACCCTACTTTTACTCAAATTCTGAGAAATGACTTGAGAGTGTCTAATATACTTTGTTAGTTGTATTATATTAGTTATTTGTACAGTTTTTGAGTTTGCCAAAAAAATCTAATGTAAAAGTAAACTTTAGTATTTTTTTTTAAAAATTTATTGCACTTATTATTTAAAAAAAACATAAAATCCTATTCAAATGCTAACATATCTTAAAAAAATATATTTAAATGAGGTGACATTTAATTTACTGTATAGTTAATGTCTAATAAATAATATTTTGAAACTTAAAAAATTTATTATCTAAGGTATAAATACTATCTCATTTATCATGTCATTTACTATTCATTAACTCAATTAATGTATTAAACTATGAAATAATTTAGATCCGATCCTACTATGAAGTCTTTTGTTTATAGGATACATGGTGAAGTAAATATTTGAAAATTTTTAATTAATTAATTATATATATAGGGGAAGGATGAATGATTTTTTTTTAACACAATTTTTTACATAAATTATAAATCATTAGATGTAAATATATTTAACGGTTAAGATTATATCTAACCTGTAATTAATACATTCATAATTAATGCATATGTCAGATACAATTTCAATCGTTAAATGTGTTTAGATATAATGACTTATAATTAATGTAAAAATTGTGTAAAAATAAAAAGACTACCCCATATATATATATTGTATTTTTAATAACTAAAGTTATATAATATATTACTTAGAGAAGTGATTGAAAACTCTGAAAAATTTCGATTATTAGCTTAAATTTCTAAGTAATTTTTACTTTTAACCAATTTAATAATTTTTTAAAAAATAAACAAAATAAATAAATAAAAATCCAACGAAAATACCGCAATATTTTATGGACTATAACCATAAAGCACACACATAAAAAAATAAATAAATTTTGTTGCTCAAAATTGAATTTAAGTTTATGCATGAAAACCACACATATTAATTTCTGAATAACAATAAAATTTGTTGTAAGTTAAGATAACTATTAATATTTCTTTTTTTGTTTAGTTCCTATTGTATAATTTTAAGTTTTGCAATTTGAAATCGTATTTTTTCTTTCTTCTTCGTTTCTGGGCTAAGCAAACACTTTTATCATATATTTTCTACCAATTCAATACTTCAATCATATATTTCATCTCAAATAACATGAAGTTATGGTTGAGTTCAGGTAGGATTTTTTTTGGGTTCGGAGAAACTAGAAAAATAAGAAAATTTGTGTTTTTGTGCCTATCAAAGTATTTTGGTCCGATTTGTATTTTTTTTGGTTAGGTTTCAAAGGAAATATTGAATGTGGTTAAAAATAAACTTACTCTAAAATTGGACTATAAATTAAAATTTCCAAAACATATTTGGGTGATAACGAGGAAACTAAATCCTGTGCTTCTCACTAGCCACATATTTGAAATGCTACCTACCATTTGAATTTGATGGTTAAAACAAATTTGGTCAAGTTAATAGCAAAAATTATTTTTGATATTACATTAGGTGTATACTGAGAATATAAGCATTACAATTGTAATACAGTTTAAACATCTTTACATATATTATATGATATCTACCTTAAAAAGAGGAATATTTATCTACATAAAAGTGAGAACTAACTCATAAATTAAGTGATAAAATCCTACCTTTAAAAAAAACTCGAGCACATATCTTAAAAAAGTGTGCTTACCATCAAATTATTATTTCAAGAATAAAAAATGTGAAATGTTATATTGAAATTTTTTTAAGAAATAATAATTATATTGAAGAGAAATGATCAAATGAGATCAAAAATATTTCATCATTTGTACAGTTATTTAATAAAATTTTTAATTATATACATATTTGTTTTAAAAATAAATAAAATTTATCATGCATAACATATTTTAGTCAAACAATTTTATTAATAATACTGTTGTACCTACATTTTTCTCATGTTTGATATAGCTAAATTTTAGCCAACTATAAAAAGAATAAATACTAATTTTTAGGGATACCCACCTACTCTTTTTCATTTCTACTTGATTTAATTTTATTTTATCATGGAACTCTTCGCTAATATTTGGGATTATTTATTTGAGATTATCTTATTTTATATCAAACTTAGCTGTTTGTACTGTGTTCGCATAGAATTTTAGGTAAATTATATTAATATGTATCTAAATTCTCGGTAAATTTATAACGTAATATTAGTATGTGTTCGTAATTAAAAAAAAAAAAATTGCTATCGGTCGGTAAGTAGGTGAAGCCCAAAATAGGAAAAGTTCAAGAACAAAGCTTAAAAGAAAGGATAAAGAAGGATATACGAAGAACCTATACTTTATGTCGTCCTCGTTCACAATCATACATTATTCCATCACACTCTTACCCGTAATGAATAAATAAACTAAACCCCTTCTCATCCGGCGCAATTAAAGCCTTTTATTAAAGTCTTCAGTTTCCCATTTCCTTTTCTGTCGGCAAATCTCGAGAGAGATAATAGAGACTCCGTAAACATCAAACATTTCGATGAAAGAAATGGGGAAGGGAAAGACGAGGTCGTCGTTGGATGATTTGATTGAGAAAGCAGGTGGGTGTGCAGTCATTGATGGAGGCTTTGCAACTCAGCTTGAAAAACACGGGGCTTCTATTAATGACCCTCTCTGGAGCGCTCTTTGTTTGATTAGAGATCCCTATCTCATCAAACGGGTGAGTCTATTCTCTTTCTCCGTCCTTTTGTTTCTGCGTTGATTTTTTGTTGATTCTGGTTAAATATTTTGACTGGTTTTTCAATTGTGCAGGTTCATTTGGAGTATCTGGAGGCTGGTGCTGACATTTTGGTTACTTCATCGTATCAGGTCTGTTTATTTTCATTTTTAAATTTATGATTATGATGAACATGATCTTCTATTTCTTAATCTAACCCTTCCTCCGTATCCTTTTTGTCCTGTTTCTACAGGCCACTCTACCTGGATTTCTCTCCAGGGGATTGTCCATTGAAGAAGGAGAATCGTTACTAGATAAGAGTGTTAAATTGGCTACTGAAGCGCGAGATAAGTTCTGGGATGCTATAAAGAAGGTTCCTGGACACAACTACAACCGAGCTCTGGTTGCAGCTTCAATTGGCAGCTATGGAGCTTACCTTGCTGATGGTTCTGAGTACAGGTAGCTTCCTACTCTCATTCATCTTCAATATTTAGGTTTGACACAGATACATAAATAAAAATACTCAACTCTCTACTTATACAAATTTCTTGTATGTAGCCAGTATAATCACATTGTTTGTTTCTTGTTTCTAGTGGAAATTATGGAGCAGCAGTAGATCTTAAAAAGCTGAAAGATTTCCACCGGAGAAGATTGCAGGTTCTTGTGAAGGCAGGTGCAGATTTGCTTGCTTTTGAAACCATCCCCAATAAACTTGAAGCTCAGGTTTGTACTTGCACAATTATGGTTTGCATATCTGTTTTGAGTGACTCAATAATATTGTGGACTGTAGTCATAGTATTGAACATTGATAAAGGAATGCCTTTATCAAATCTCTACAACTTTAACAACTTTCGATTATTAGTTGCAAGTGATTTATTAATACATAAAGTGTTTATAATCCTCACGTACATTCTCAAGAAATATTTAATGCACAATTCTTGTGATATGTTGCATTCTTTTGTTGAATGTTTCACTATATTTGCTATTTCCCACACGTTCCTACTTTAATGGACAACACTATCTGAAAATTGGCTTTCTAGTAATCATTTACTTCTCTGTTTATGCATCATGCCTAAGATAAATGGAGAATTGTTCTTCCTTAAGCTACATCCTGTACACCCTTGGGGATTCACGTTTCTTCAAAAGAATGTACATTTTCCTTCTCCTACTATGCATTCAATGCAGCTTTTTTTTATTCCAACAGCTTAATTCTTTAGTATTTTTAAGATTATTTGGCATGAATCTTTCATCTGTTCTGCTTTAGAATTATAACTCACTAAAATTTAACTTTTTCGTTTCATCTTCTGCAAAACCAGATTTGATTCTTTTCTGTTGTTTTTTCCCTCTGAATGAAACATTTTCCCCTTTCATTACACCATAAAAATTAATGTTTCTCAACTTACAGGCATGTGTACAGTTGCTCGAGGAAGAAAACGTCCAAATCCCATCATGGATCTGCTTCAGCTCTGTGGATGGTGAGAATGCCCCATCAGGAGAGAGTTTTAAGGAGTGCCTTGATATAATCAATGTGAGCAACAGAGTAAAGGTAGTTGGAATAAATTGTGCACCTCCCCATTTCATTCAAGGTCTCATCTGCAAATTTAAGCAGGTTAGTCATTGCACTAAGATGATTACAACACAATTCTAACACAGAAAATACTATGGCTATCCTTTCTGTAATTCATAGATGTTTGAACTAGAAAACTTCTGGCTTTATTTTTCCGGCTTTCAGCTGACCGACAAGGCAATAGCTGTTTATCCCAATAGTGGTGAGGTATGGGATGGCCGAGATAAGAAATGGCTGGTGAGTGTTGAGTTACATTACTATGTGACTATGTTAAGAACTGAAAGCACAGTGCTACACACAGAAATGCTAGTTCTTTTACCTATTAATGAAGTTTCTTTGATTGGATTGGCAGCCATCGAAGTGCTTTGGTGATGATAAATTTGAGTTATTCGCAACAAGATGGCGTGATGCAGGAGCTAAACTCATTGGGGGTTGCTGCCGGACAACTCCTTCCACCATTCGAGCCATTTCCAAGGTTTTGAAAAGAAGGCTATGAGTTTTATTTTCTCAAAGAAGGGAACTAAGCTGCTCTTCCCATTTATGAGCAATTGAATTTTGTTTGGTTGCCCACTAATGTTCAATGTAGCTCATAGGTGTTCCTATTTCTTAATTATAAGTTTGTTCCTGCAGTATTTGTGTAGCTAATAGACGTTCTTTAATTTAATCTTTTCTCTCTTTTCCACTTTTATTTTTTTATTATAAAATGCGTGACAAGAACATTATATTCATCCCTTCTCTGACCAGGTAAGGCAAAGGGCGATTGAGTTGCTCATTAGTCAATTTAACATTATTGTCATTAAAATTGTTGCTTTTCTTTCTTTTTGGAAAGAAAGGCATGTGTTATGGGTGTCCCTCTAGTTTTGGGGTGTGGAACAATTTGGGACTAAATCCTTGCAGCAGAAGTTTCTTATCGATGCTGTGTTGGAACATTATAGTCATTAAGCTTGTGTGGTGTAGGTAAGCGTCTCCTATCCAAGGGACGCACAATATGAAGGCAGATCTCAGCCGACACCACGGATTGCCAGGCGACCAACGCTCTGCACGGGTTTAAAGCATCAAGTTGGGACGCTCATCGTTGAATTTGACCAAAGTCGATGCTTGACACGCCCTTTTTCCATCTAACAATACAATTTATTGGTTTAATAGACATCGCAGATACAAGTACATCGATTACAGTGTACGTTGCAACAAGAGAAACGGATAATTCCTAAAGCTAGTAAGTTGATTTAATACGTGTCGTATATCAAGGCACAACAATCTATACACAAAAGAAAAAAAAAAATCATACATTTGTATGATTAAACGGTCTGCGGATCTAGTTGGTGAGTTCTATTGTGAGCATAATGTTCTCTTTGGTCTCTATAGTGCTCTTCAACATAGCAGCTCCAATCTCCACAAACTGCACTGTGTATTATGGGAAGACCTCGCCAAGGACAGATGTTTCAATGTCTTCAGTGATTGGCCTATACTGAATTATGACTTTATTGCCGGTACCCTGGGAGTAGCATATTCTGGCAATGAGAGAGTCGCACTGTCGTTCTCTACTGCGGACTGGGGTAGTGCAGATTAAGGGGGCCTATGCGTACATAGATTTCCCATTAACGACGGCGTGGTCTTGCAACACGGTGAAGTAAATGACCTAGATAAAGTCCGTAACAAGCTCTTCGTTTTCGTTGACGGCGAGAAGAGCGATAATTGTTATGTTGAGGGGCTGCCAGGTCAATTCGACCTTGAGGCTAGATTGAACCATTACGCGACGACTGAGATTAACTGTAGGAACAGCAGTCGGAGAAGGAACATAGCAGAAATCCTTACCGAGACCCTATGGTAAAAAGTGGAAGGACCGAGCGGTAAGGCGGTTGAGATAGGCGAGAAAGGCACGGATGGCGCCGACAGCCTCCTTGCGGTCATTAGCACGAGGCAAGTGATTCATTAGTGTGACTACAAAAGCTCCCATGTGTGAGAAACCACTGTAACGGAGGTAATTGGAGTAAGGTTTGTCGAAGTGGTTCGCTTAGATGATGGTTTGCTCTAATGTGAAATTCTCGTCCTCCAAGTTGAAGAGGTGCGGATACCACATATGCATGGACATGTCTTGGATTATGCCGTTAGCCAAGTCTTAGGTAGTGTAGTACTGATGTTAATATCGATCTCGAGTTTTTTGGTGCAAAGGGCGCGGATTTCTGCGGGCTTCATGCTATGAATAGCCTTTGTCGCAGTTGTGATAGCAGTCACCAGGTCACACAAACTGGAATAGGAGTTGGACATGGTTCTGTAGACTGCAGTTAGCGCAAGGGAAAGCTTGAATGAAAGAGAATGAACTTCCGAATGAAACTAAGTGATTTGAGATAGGGAGAACGAGTCACTAGCTTATTAAAAGTTGCTAACGAGATAAGGACGTAACTCCAATGGCTCGTCTTGTAAGCGTGAGGGAGCAAGCATCAGTAGAGGATGCAGAAAGTGAGATGAGTCCAATAGTGGTCAATGGATATAATGTACATACCCTTTACCAAAACACATGTATATTACGTGCAGGAGGCATTAATTTGGTTCTTGGGTAACCTGTCTCTAGGCTAGAAAAAGTAACTTTGATTGTATTAAGTATTATTGGCATTTCCATTGAGTTCACGCCACTTGAGTTAATTAATTCTTCTATGTTTGCCTTCGGAAATCTTTACTTTTCCCATGTTTGGTATGAAAGCGTCTTTCGCATCTTTTTATTCTAATATTGTTCATAACAATTCCTAAAACGGAAATACCATATATATATATATATATATATTAGATTATTTTTCGTAAAGTGTTTTACCGAATATTATTTGTTCTCGTCCCTAATAATTGTAACATTATTGTATCGCTATTCACATCCATATTCATATTTGTAGACGTGAGTTCTCTATATCTAAATCGAAAATGACATGCCTCAATTGAGTGGGGTAGGCTGGAACTGATGTTACTACTGTCGCCCATATATATTGTATAAATTATTGGCAATTGTGATACCACAAATATACTCTTTGCCTATTATTTTAATTATTACGCATCATGTGACGATTAATTATTGTTTGTCATGATATTTCAAGTATTTTTCCTTAATTTCTATTTTCTCTAATGAATGTTAGATTTTGCGCTATCCACTTCTCCATGATGTAGCACATTATGGTTTACTGGATAACGACTTATACCGAATTATCAACATATTGGGTCCCATCAAACATTCTCTCAGAGTACATTAACTGTGTTTCGGCTCTCATGGTTTCTTTTTAAAATAAAATTTCTTTACCTGCTTGATATCATAGCTCTCCAATAGCAGCTTCGCCCTTGTTTCACCCCTCATAATCTCGCTTCCCTCTGAAATCCAAAAGAGTTGCTTCAAGACCTCTTTCATGCCCTTGATGATTACACTCAATTCATCAACTAAAAACTGATGCCTTTCTAAAAGAATTGGGTTAAGGTAGCGTTCAATTCCAATATTCGCAATTTGATCTCCCTAACGCTTAAGAGTATTGCAACGGTAATTTTTTATAAGCCATGCTTTCACTATTCAACACACAAACAATTAGATGTTGCTATCAATTTTAATGTGCCAGGGTTCATCTATAAATCTTTCCAAAGTTTGCACTGGATTTTCCTCCAACATTGTATCCCAAAACTAGGTAAGGCGGTTGTTCTTGCCACCGCGATTCCACCTTACCGTTTTGATATCTCGCTTCAAGGAATATACTGCATACATAATCTTATTTTGCCAAGCAGACATATGAGCAAATTTGATATCAAATGCTTCATCGCCATTCTGCCCAGCACATTGTTCTTTGACAGTTGCACATATAAGGCGACTACTTGTAATGGTGAAGAACTAAGTTTTGTTTCTTTTGTAGATCAGAAATCGCTCCCACCCCGTACAACATTATGGCTGTTAACAGACCTTATGTTATAATCATCCTACTGTCGAACCCGTTCCAAGGAGTTTGTCATCATGTATTGATTTACTTTATGATGATCAGGTTTTTCTCCAAGAGAGCAAGGTGTCACGCCCTGCGTGAACGGTGCACATGAATAGCGACCGTGGCCGAAACTTGGTGCGGGAAGTACTTGCACGAGGGAAAATCCAAAACAAGCGGGCGCGTGAGCTTCGGTAAGATGATTCATCAGCTAAACGAATTAAGTGGGCAATGAAATATTTGGGCCAAAGATCCATGCATTCTTCTTTATTAGCATTGTTGTACATAAAGTTTAATGTTAACTCAACTAGCCCAATTTCTAGAATGGTGGCCCAATTGACCCAAATTCTAGAATTGTGTAGATAGCACTACAATTTTGACCATTGCATAGATATTTTCTAGGTCATTGTAGAAGGTCAATCCTATCCCTCAAAAGTGCATTGTGAGGTGCAATCTTGGCCATCCATTGTATGTAAACTTTCTTATAAATAGGTGAGACCTCATTTGGGCAAACTAAGTAATCAAGCAATAAACTTGAGTTGTGTAAGTACTCTTCACTCAAACTCTTTGTGCTCTCTTTTCTCTCTTTATTTAAAAGCTTCCGATTTAGCTCGTTATGGTTGTTGAAGGTTTGCTTAGTGAGCGGAGTTGTTAAGCGCCGCGCGGTTAAAGCGGGTGAAGAGAATGAGGCCGTGACAGTTGATATTAGAGCTCAAGGTTGAGCAACACAAGGTTGAGCAACACAAGATTGAGCAGATACCTTGTTGAGAAGGATCTTTCGAAACAAAAGTTACATGGAGGGAAACTCTATCGAAAAGAATGGCCAACGTTTCCGATGTTACCATTGTAGGTGAGAAGGCCTAAGTGCAGTGACGTGAGGAGCAATGTCCTAACAAGAGTGGAAGCAAGAGGGCGCAGTCCAAGGATATGGTGGCTGGCTTGCATACTCGAGTAGCTAGCGTGGAAGCTTTCGTGGCAAGCGTAGACTCACGCCTTGACGAGATGGAGCAGCGCTTCGATGGGTTGGAAGCGGAAAACAATGCTCTTCGTGAGGTAGTAGAGGTGTCTACTGCCAAACTCGAGGACGCCTTCAAGCAAAAGTTGCTGACAGTTCACGACCGTATGTTTAGGGACATCCGAGCCTACATCGATCGGAAACTTACCATAATTAAGGAGGATGTGACTTTGTGCAAGCGTGCAGCAGTAAGTGGGGTGACTACCACACGTGAAGCACCAAGAGTCAATGTCCCCAAACCCAAGACCTATAATGGTTCGAGGAGCGTCAAGGACGTGGACAACTTCTTGTGGGGAATCGAACAATATGTCGAAGTGATGGGCATCATCGATGAGCAAACGAAGTACGTACCGCCACCTATTATCTAACCGATGTGGCTATGTTGTGGTGGAGAATAAGGCACAGTGACATTGATAAAAGGACATGTACCATCGAAACCTTCGATGACTTCAAGCCGAAACTCAAGCGGCAATTCTATCCGTAAAATGTTGAAGAGGAAGCACGAGGCTGGTTACGACGCCTCAAACAATCCGATAGCTTGCGGGACTACATCAAGGAGTTTACTAGCTTGGTGTTAGAGATTTCGGACATGAGCGACAAGGATTCGCTCTTTTTCTTCATGAATGGGCTCCAAGGATGGGCAAAGACGAATCTTAAGAGACGAAGCGTGCAAGATCTTGCAACCGCCATAACCGTTGCAGAAACTCTTACCGATTATTTAAGTGAGCGATCAAATACCAAGGCCAAGAACAAGAAGGGTGGCTTAGGTAAAGGTAGGGGAGATCATGGCAAATCGCAAGAAGACGATTTTCGCAAACAACCTAATGGCAAAGAGAAGCTGAAGAATGACAAAGAGAAGGATTCCAAACCTTTTCGAAATTGCTACTTTTGCGATGGTTCTCATTGGATGTGGGATTGTCCAAAGAGAAAGGCATTGAGCGCCATGGTGGCTCGTGCGGAGAAACCACAAAGTCGAGAGGGTGACGCCGCGATGGGTTCTTTGTAACTACTCAATGCCATTCGAGCAGTTCTGGAGACACAAGCAAAGGTGCTTATCTACGATGATGTGGTGATCAACAAGGTACGTACGCAAGCCTTAGTTGATACCAGTGTCTCACACAATTTTGTACAGGTTGACGAGGCCAAATGGTTAGGTCTCAAGGTGACAACAAAGGCGGCACTATAAAGACAGTGAATTCGGTTACTAAACCAATTAAGGTGTAGCGCAGAAGGTCGAAACCACCATCAGAGAATCGAGAGGACCGGTAGATTGGTCGGTAGTACTTATGGACGATCACAAAATTACGCTTGAGATGGATTTCTTTCATCAAATAAAGGTCGTACCGATACCATTTGCCAACACCATGTGCATCCTTGATGGAGGCAAGACGTGCATGGTTTCGATATCAAGATCAAGTAAGGTGGAGACTAAGACGCTCCCGGCCATGCAATTCAAGAAAGGTTTGAAGCGCAAGAGTCAAAAAAGTTACCTTGCCTTCTTAAAAGAATATGACAATGATGACAACGCGGAGGTGAGCCATAGGGATGTTCTGAAAGAGGTAGATAACGTCCTCAAAGAGTTTAAAGATGTAATGCTTGAAGAATTGCCCAAAAAACCTGTATCAAGGAGGGAGGTGGATCACAAAATCAAATTGGAATCGGGCACCAAACCTCCCGCCATGAGTCCATACCGGCACGCTCCACCGGAGTTGCAAGAGTTGAAAAAGTATCTCTAAGATTTACTTGATGCGGGCTGCATTCGACCATTTAAGGCACTATTCGGCACTCCAGTTTTGTTCCAAAAGAAGAAGGATGGGACGCTACGGATGTGCATCAACTATCGGGCACTTAATAAGGTCACTATCAAAAACAAGTATCCAATTCCACTCATTGCCGATCTTTTTGATCAACTTGGGAAAGCACGATACTTCTCTAAACTTAATTTAAGATTGGGTTACTATCAAGTACACATAGCGAAGAGAGATGAGCCAAAAACAACATGCGTAATAAGGTACGGTTCTTACAAATTTTTAGTCATGCCTTTCAGAATAACAAATGCACCGGCTACTTTTAGCACTTTGATAAATAAGTTATTCCATCCCTATCTCGATCAATTTGTGGTGCTATACTTGGATGATATTGTTGTATATAGCAACACCTTGGAAGAACACGTAGCACATCTTAGGAAGGTGTTCCAAGTATTGCGAAAGAATGAGCTATACGTAAAAAAGGAGAAATGCTCTTTTACACAACGAGAAGTTCATTTCTTGGGCCATAAGATCAAGGATGGAACATTGATGAAGGATAAGGTTAAGGTGCAAGCTATTCAAGAATGGGAACCTCCGACCAAGGTACACGACCTCCAATCTTTCTTGAGGTTGGTTAACTACTACCAACCCCTCATCAAGAGCTATTCGGCAAGAGCAACTCCACTAACTAACCTATTAAAGAAAAGTCGCTAGTGAGATTAGACCGAGGAATGCCAACAAGCCTTCGAAGACTTGAAGAACGCAATCATGGAGAAGACAGTTCCTGTGTTGCCCGATCACACAAAACCTTTCGAAGTACACACCGATGCCTCAAATTTTTCCACTAGGGGAGTACTTATGCAAGAAGGACGTCCCATCGCTTTTAAGAGTCGTAAGCTCAATGAGGCGGAAAGGCGCTACATCGTGCAAGAAAAGGAGATGACGGCAATCATCTATTGCCTTAATGTATAGCGACACTACTTGCTCGGGAGTCATTTCGTGGGTATGACGGATAATGTAGCTACTAGCTACTTTCAAACGCAAAAGAAGTTAAGTCCAAAGCAAGCTCGTTGGCAGGACTTCTTGACAGAATTCGACTATGACTTAGCATACAAGCCGGGTAAAACAAATGTTATAGCGGATGCGTTAAGTCGAAAGGCGACATTGGCGACCATTAACCTAAGTATTTTTGAGGGAAAGCTAATAGGGAGGATCAAAGAAGGATTGACCTAAGACCCTCTAACCAAGAACATAGTGGTGCTCGTAAACGAGGGGAAGACAAGGCGTTTTGGCTTGACGATGGATTGCTCTATGCCAAAGGGAGACGAATTTTTATGCCAAAGTGGGGTGGCTTGAGGAAAGAACTTATCAAGGAATGTGGACACCCCGAAACTAAGCGCACCAACGCTTTGTTAGAAAATTTATACTATTGGCCAAGGATGCGAGAGATATCGAGGCTTACGTGCGGACATGTCTTGTGTGCCAACAAGATAAAATTGAGCAACAAGCATCCGGTGAGTTGCTTGAGCCATTACTAATTCCAAACAAGTCATGGGAAAACGTTTTCATGGATTTCATCACGTCACTACCGAAATCGGAAGGGTATAGAACTATCATTGTGGTGGTGGATCACTTTAGTAAATACGCAGTTTTTATACCGGTACCTACGGATTGCACAGTGGAGGAAGTCGCAAAATTGTTCCTAAAGCATGTGGTGAAGCTTTGGGGAGTGCCGAATAATATTATAAGTGATCACAACCCACGTTTATCGGCAAGTTTTGGTCCGAGTTGTTCAAGTTACTTGGAATGAACCTTAATTTTTCTAAAAGCTTTCATCCTCAAAGTGACGGACAAACCAAGCGTGTCAATGCACTGCTTTAGTTATACTTGAGGCACTATGTGACTGTCAACCAAAGGGATTGGGCTAAGTTACTAGATGTGGCTCAATTCTCTTATAACTTGCAGCGGAGTAAGGTGACTAATAGAAGTTCGTTCGAGACTGTGTTGGGCCGACAACCGACGACTCCACATACATTAGCCTCGAGTTATGATGGGAAAAGTCCGGGAACCTTCAAGTTCGTCAAGGGCATTCCTAGATAAGGCGGCTAAGAAGATGAAGAAGTGGGCAAACAATAAGCGAAGAGACGTGGAGTTCCAAGAGGGCAACCTAATCATGGTGAAACTCTTACCCCAACAATTCAAGACATTGCGCAAATTACACAAGGGATTGGTTCGATGTTACGAGGGGCCATTTCCGATCGTAAAGAAAGTGGTCAAGGTATCATACCGAGTTCTTCTTCCTCCAAAATTGAAGATCCACCCTATTTTCCACGTAAGCATGTTAAAGTCTTATTATGGAGATGAGGAAGACCCAAGCCGAAGGGAGTCAAAACGGGCTCCAACTGCTGTGATAACCTCTTTCGAGAAGGAGATTGAGTGTATCCTTGGAGATCGACGAGTTCAAAAACGGGGGTTTCAAACTATACGAAATACTTCATCAAGTGGAAGAAATTACCTGAAAGCGAGGCTACATGAGAGCATGAAGATGCACTATGGCAATTCCAAGAGTATATAAGGAGGTTCCATTAGAAAGACGCGACGAGGATGTCGCGCATTTAGGTGGGGGAGAATGTCACGCCCTGTGTGAACAGTACGTATGAATAGTGACCATGGTCGAGATTTGGTGTGGGAAGCACTTACGCAAGGGAAAATTTGGAACAAGCGAGCACGTGAGCTTCAGTAAGATGATTCATCGGTAGAATGGATTAAGTGGGTAATGAAGCATTTGAGCCAAAGATCCATGTATTCTTACTTATTATCATTGTTGTACATAAAACTCAATGTTAGCACAACTAGGCCAACTTCTAGAATGGTGGCCCAATTGGCCAAGTTCTAAAATTGTGTAGATAGCACTACAATTTTGACCATTGCATAGATATTTTCTAGGTTATTCTAGAAGAGATCAATCCTAACCCTCGCAAGTGTATTGTGAGGTGCAATTTTGGCCGTCCATTGTATGTATACTTTTTTATAAATAGGTGAGACCTCATTTAGCCAAACCAAGCAATCAAGCAATAAACTTGAGTTGTAGAAAGTGCTCTTCACTCAAACTCTTTGTGCTCTCTCTTTTCTCTTTATTTAAAAGTTTCCGATTTAGCGCGTTGTGATTGTCGAAGGCTTGCTTAGTGAATGAAGTTGCTAAGCGTCGCAAGGTTAAAGCGGGTGAAAAGAGTGAGGCCGTGACAGAGGTCTATGGTAGCATGGGTTATTATCTTGAAAACGTCCCGCTACCTAAAGTCACGATTATAAGGGCTGGCATGGCAGGCCTTATAGCAATTATGAAACTTTTGCGTGCTGGCATCAAAGATGTTACTTTTTTTGAACCGCGTGATCAGATCGAGAATAAACTATGATCTCATGGGGTTAATTCTAAATATCCATGCCTCTTTATTGAGGTCCACGTGATGTGATTTTTTGTGATTCATACGTGTTTTTTCCATTATCTAGACAAATTTAAGATACCTACCGAAACATCTTTTCGGATGCCAAACGTTGTTGAGACTGTGCTATATTTTTGGGGTGCACATCATATATGGCTCGTGAGACAATCGCCACCGCCATTATTCTGCCACCTGTACAAAGGATGGCAGGCACTACTGAATAACGGTTGCAAATACAATGGTATGATCCTTGCAGCGCTAGTGGAAATAAAGTCCATGCTGAAAAACATTTTGATGAAGCGTGCCTGACGTGGTAGGTTTAGTTAAAGGCATTTGGTCACCTTTCTTTGTATTCTACCTTGGTAGAAATCTTCAAAAAGTTTCCACTGGGCGCTAGTGGTAACAATTGCGATGTCAAAAATAATGACTTCAATTTTTTCGCTTTTTTTGCGTATATGGCTTACAACGTCAAAGCAGAGGTGCCCGCTCAGCTTGATGTTTCAGATCTCCTGATTTCTTAGCTGCTTAGATAGAGTTGATATACCGAAAATAATTAGGCGCTGATCATTTTGATAGCCGTTAATTACCGACCATAAAATCTCGAAAAAGCCGACATGTTCTAAACTTGAAGATCCACTTGAACTGATTCCCAACATGCTGAAGTGCTCAAAGTCATCGAGTTTTTTCCATGGTTTACCTCTAAGCAGACTGGTACTAGTGAAAATTTCTACCAACGCAGAATCAAAAGAAAGATAACCAAATGTCTTTAACCTAACCTGCCACGCAAGGCATGCTTCGTCAAAACATTGTACTTTTAGCACGGACCTAATTTACATTGGTGTTGTAAGGATCATGCCACTATGTTTGCAGCCGTTATTCAATAATGCCTACCATCTTTCGTACATTTGACGGAATAATGGCGATGGCGATTGTCACGCGAGCTATAGGTGACGTGTACCTCCAAAACATAACACAGTCTCAATAACACTTGGTGTCATGAAAGATATTTTGGTGGGTATCTTAAATTTATCTGGAGAGTGTAAAAGACACGTCTGACTCACAAGAAATCGCATCGAAAATGAGACCATAACTTATTTTCGATCTGATCATGTAGCTCAAAAAGAGTAATATATATCTTTGATGCCAGTATGCAAAAGTTTTGTCGCTGCTATAAAGCTTGCCAAGCTAGCCCCTATTATCGTGACTTTGGACAGGAGGACGTTTTTAGGATAATATCCAATGCTACCATAAGCCTCGCTCTCCTGGAGAAAGACCTGATAATCATAAAGCAAATCAATACATGATGACAAACTCCCCGGAACAGGTGCGGCGGTAGGTTCATCATAAAATAGGGTCTATCCAACAACCACGATGTCATATGGGATAGGAGCGGTTGCGTATCTGCAAAGGAAACGATAATTTAATTTTTCACCATTACAAGCAGTGGCCTTGTTTGTGCAGCTCTCAAAGAACAATGTGATGGGCAGAATGACGACGAAGCATTTGATATTAGATTTGCTCGTATGTCTGCTTAGAAAAGCAAGATTATATACGTGACACATTTCTTGGAGTGAGATGTTAGAATGGTAAGTTGTAATCACGGTGACGAGAACAGCCCCATTATTTAGTTTTGGGATACAACGCTAGAGGAAAATTCACTGTAAGCTTTGAAAAGATATATGGATGAACGCTGGCACATTAAAATTGAGAACATCTAATTGGTCGTGTATCGAAGAGTGGAAGCAAGGCCAGTAAAAAATTACCGTTACGATATTCTTAAAGGTTAAGGAGGTCAAATTGCAACTATTGGAATAGAACGCTGCCTCAACCTAATTCTTCTGGAATGGCATCAGCTTTTGGCTAATATATTGAGTATAATCATTGAGGGCATGAAAGAGGCTTTGAAGCAACTCTTCTGGATTTTGGAAAGAGGTGAGATCATGAGGGGTGAAATAAGGGCGAAGGTGTGATTGGAGAGTCATGATATCAAGCAAGTAAAGGAAACTTACCTAAAATTGGTAAACAGCAACTCATTTGAAAAGAAATTAAGGGAGCCGAAAGACAGTTAATGTATTCTGGGAAAATGTTTGATGGGACCCGATATGTAGATGGTTCAGTATAGGTCGTTATTCTGTAAGCCATAATATGCTACATCATTGAAAAGTGGATCGCGTAAAGTTTGAAATTCATTAGAGAAAATGGAAATTGAGGAAAAATATAGGAAATATCATATAAAACGATAACTATTCGTCATATGATGTGTAATAATTAAAATAATAATCGAAGAGCATATTTGTGATATTACAATCGCCAACAATGTATACAATATATATGGGCGACAGTAATAGCATCAATTCCAGCTTGCCCTACTCAATTGAGGCATTTCATTTGAGGTTTAGACGTAGAGAACTCATATCCACAAATATGAGTGTGGATGTGAACAGCGATACAGTATTGCTATAATTATTAGGGACGAAAACGAATAATATTCGGTGGATCACTTTGTGAAAAATAATATATATATATATATATATATATGATATTTTCGCTTTAAGAAGTGCTATGCACAAGATTATAATAAAAAGATGCAAAAGGTGCTTTTAGACCAAGCATGGGGAAAGTAAAGATTCCAAAAGGCAGACAACCAGCATAGTTTGTACAGGGATTGATTGACTTGAGTGGCGTGAACCCAGCATAGATGCCAATAATGCTCAGTACGATCAAAATTACTTTTTCTAGCGTAGAGATAGGTTGCTCGAGAAGCAGATTAGTGCCTCTTGCATGCAACATAAATGGTTTGTAGCAAGGGGGTATGTACATTATATTTGTTAGCTGTAATATATCGTTCCCTTTGAACTGTAATTGTATTACATATAAATAATAAATTGTATATAGATTTGTAGAAATATCAGTGATAATATTGAAAAGCTTCGCCCATGACGCAGGAATATCGTATACTATATCAGTGTGTGACATGTACGTTTATTATAGAGAAACACTCATACCACGCATGCCTAAAGATAAATTACTACCGCTGTATGTGCATAACGTTGATGCTTACGTCACATCAGATGGGATGTACCTTAACTAGTATCTTTTACCCACGTAATGCAGGCATCTCAACCTGAACGCTCTGCTTAAATAAGGAAGGATATCTTCTCTTTGATGCAAATTTCTTCAAATAGCTGCAAGTTTCCTGATGTCGAAATATGACAGAAGAGTTATGCTCCCAATTTCAGAAACTCGATTTTTAGGGAAAAAAAAGCAGGTCAAATTAGAAGGAGATTTTAAGGTTACTTTAAGCAAATATCGTAACTTTCTTGCTGAGTGGTCATCATCCGACGATCAAATAGACATTGGTAAAGAATGCATTAAGCGAAATGGTGGACTGCTTTACCTGTATATGGATTGGCCCACAATGGCAAAGTGTTTGGAACAAAATTGCCTCATTTCCAATAACAAGGGTGGTGGCATAAGAGCAACTTTGTTGCCACTGTATTTGGAAGATGTGATTGGCAGTGAGGTGCTGTGATCAATTATTCAAACCCTGTGCACAACACCTACTTCGCTACCTTTTGTCCAAGCGATCACTTCTAAAACATAGGTTAGGTGAGGGTGTTCACCATCAACAACGATTCTTTGGTGTTCGACGTCTACACTCTCGCGCACCAAGCGCAGGACTTAGGACTATACCATTTCAATTATGATATTATGGCCTTTGGGGAATGCCTGTTCCATGCGTAAGAGTGATTGTATCGTAGCTGCATGAGCAACTTTTCAAAGAGCTTAATAGGACATTTTGTTGCTGGTATTGCTGGTACTTCAATGCAGACCTAGTCTTTTGGGATAGGCATATTGTGGCTATTGGTTATGAAGCTTAAAAAGTGTGTGTTGTTTGACGGAATAAAAGATACTTGTTATTACTGGTGTTCGTGTTCTTAATTAATAGAAAATGAAGTTCTAATATTCTTGTTTTACTTTTTTAAAAATGCTTTTTACGCAATTTAAAATGAAAGTCATGCTTGGTATTACAATAATAATAGTCATGATCATTGAAAAATGGTATTGCGAAGTAAGATTAACATGTATTCATGGCGAGCATCTTTTGGAGAAGTTTATGCCCGACTTCATTCGTCAAAGCAGGGAGACTAATACTGGCTGTCTGAGCTATACTTTTTATAGGGAAAGTGATGTTTTGCCTTGAAGGCAAAGATCGGTTCGATGGCAGCGGTGATCACCCGAGGTAGGCCGTTGGGTTCGTAGGACCCATTTCCACAAACGCCAAAGTGGAGGAAATAGTCACATAATGACAGCAATAATTGCAATAATAGTGGAATAATGTCTGGTTATTCACCTTATAGATAATATATATATAGAATTGTGTTTTTTATATTATTATGTCGTTAGGAACATTGGAAGAAAGAATAAATTAAAACGGGCAAAAAAGTCACTTAAGGAACACGTGTGGCAAAGTAATGATTCTAAAAGACGGACAGCCTACCACAAATAATGTGGATCTTATCTGTCCCAACTAGTCTCAATCCCCGCCGTCAATTTTCTTGGTATAATCAAGTTATTCTTCCCAGTCAAGAGGTAGGTCGATCGGAATGTAGATATCAGGATATGGTTTTCTAGACCGCCATTGCAATATTATATGTCAAGAGTTCCAATTACCTTAATTTTTACTATTGATTTCCGATGGTCATATCAGATGGAATGCACTCAAGCAAAGTGTTCAGTTTTTTACGGGAAGACGTAAGTGTATCACAATTTAAAATGGGTCTATGTGTTTATAACTGTAATAATTAAAGGATTGACCATTTAACAGTGCTAAAAGTAACCTTGTGTTTAAATAGAAAAGCTTTACACATATGAATTTAATCATTTTAGTCTCGCACCTTCTAACTCGCGATCCTTGCGTTATAGCAACATTTTTGGGCAGCGGTAGGTTTCGGTTTTGACCAAAGCGTTTAAGTTGACTATGAAATGGTCACAAATGACGAAGTCAAAATATCTATTATCAGCTAGTCTCAAGTATTGGCATGGAATCGTGCGAAGTTCCTGTGAATAGGATGCTGCGTCGGTCTCCCAAGGCTCTAGATAACTTGTGTATAAATTATAATAATAATAAACGCCATGATAGATATAGGAGGGACTAGTGCAAATGCCAATAATTGGTACAAAAAGCCAGACTTCTTGTATCCAATCCATAAGACTTAAAAGAACAAGATCCCAAAGGTATATAGCCTTGATATCAGGATCCGTCACCTCATGGCCATCGAGATTATGGGTCTTTCTACTGCTTAAGTCATAGTTCTCGCCGATACCGCATGCTAACAAACCAACTACGAAGATTTTCAATTGGGCATCAAATATTGAGAATAACTATTCTTGGCCCACTCTTAATAAGCGGCCGTAATCGTCTGAACTGGTAGGAGCTCTCGCCAGCCTGGGAAGTTGGTTTGGGTTGAGAATCAGTATCAACAGAACGATGTCTTTCCATTCAAAAGTGACGCCCTCATTCTCTGTGAGTTCGATGAACTCAGCTGCATTCCGAAAGACGTGCAGGTAGAACTGAATAACTAAATTTTGAGAAAGCTAAGGTGGTGGCTTAAAAACGCCGTTGTACGAGCGCCATCCTGATTTGGGGCATTGACAAAGAGGATTACCTCAGAATTGGCTCGAAGGAGGGTGGTAATGACATCAATCAGTTTCATGACATGTTGGTCGGTAAGGACGTAGTTGGTTGTGAAAACACATCCTCTGACATTTGGTATGATGTATCGTAGACATTCACGATCATCTTCGGGGTTAATTTCCAACATGTACCCTTGGATGAAGGTTTGCCTATCTTCGGGCAGATCGTGAAATACGTATGACACGTCGTTCATGAAAAGGACATCGAACTCAACATTGTTGCCAAGCCTTAAGGCTTCAAGAAGAGCGGTAGTTGAGCCATCGGAACCGCGCGAAAGTTGTAAGGTATGCCACAATGAGCAATGAGTTGCTTCCACCTAGGGTGGTATTTAATAAGGCGTTGGGCTTGCTGAACATCGCGCAAGCTTGGTCGACAACTGCCTAAGGACAGTTATCGCCTTAGCTAGGATCAACTCATCATTGACGTTCAGCCAAACATTTTCGGCGAGAGTAATGGTAGCAGTGGGGGACACGTCTTAAGCCATTTTGAAGTTTTAGTGAGAACTGTGCAGTGCTGAGTGACAACGAGAAGAGGGGCGCTAGAGAAGTCATCTATATTTTAGAAACTGTTTGATTAGGTGTATTTAATCAAGTTTTGCATTTTGTGTAATGTTTTTTTTTATGGTATTAGCAATATGATGTATTGTTATAAGTAATTTGACAAAAATAATTATAAATTTAACGTTATAATGCCATGTTAAAAATGAGATTTTTCTCCATTACTTGCTTCTGCGCAACTTACTCCTCATTGGCCTTCTTCGCAAATTCAAATGCTCTTCTATAGATATTTCTAGGTGTAAATTATATTTCACAGAAAGAAAAAAAGATTCATCATGTATAGTAGTAATCCTAGTACGAGTTTTTTCATATAGTAAATCAAGCATGGAAAGGAGTATAACTCAAATTAAAACTGACATTGAAGAACCTAGCTAGATAAAGGTCCAATTCCAAACCTGGCTTTAGCAAGCTCTTTGCGCATCCCATCTATATCAGCCTTAATGGCAGTTAATTGCTTATTTTCAGCTTGCATTCAATTAATATTCTTTGTCAGACCTTTGATTTGAGTAGTCAATTCTTGTCACGAGCTATTCAATTTCTGAACATCAGCTCTCAGCTTCACAACCTCTGCCCTCAGAGGCTCAGAGGCATGATGCTCAGCTTCTAGCTTTAGGCCTCTATTAATCAACTCCCTAACCTGTGCCTTTTTGTCAGCACGAAGTTTTGGTATGATTTGCCCCAACCTATGTATCTCATCCTTCGCAACTGTTAGTTCCATTTGCAAATGTGTATTATCATCAATAACATGCCGATTCTCAGAAATAATTCCATGAATCTCTCTATATTGTATTTCAAGTTCCTCTTCTAAAGCTGCTGAGTGGAAGGCATGGATGCTGGACCTCGGTTCAAAACAGAGTGACCATCATGGAAACCTCGAACACTGTCTGAATGACGTGGTATATGATTTCTACTAGCCATATGATCCTGCAGAAACAAGGCCGTGCTCATGCAAAGTTGAGACACTATTTTTATATGGTACAAATGGGCCACGGTCAGACTGTGAAATATGAACCTCAATCTAAATGATAGCAATCTTAGCATACTAACTGATGGAAGTTACTTAAATTTCCTACAATCCCCAAGGCTATTTAAAATATGTTAGAACTGTTGTGCTTTATCTTAACTTCGCAAACACAATAGTTGTTTTTGGTAGACACATACTTTTCTTTGGTAACTAATATTTGCTACTCACTTGTATAGTTATATTTGACAACCAGTAATTCTCTGTCACAGCAATAGCGAATTAAAAATCACAATAACTTAATCCCAAACATTCCCTTAAATTCACTTGTAATAATTACTTCCTATTTATACAGCTTAACTTTGATCCAAAACAAAAGTCCAGATCCACTATTCATCATGAAAACTTACGGTTAGATTATAGATGAGATTTTATTAGATAACTTCACTTGTAGAACCTTACAATTTTCCCTCAAAGAAAGAACCAATCGTTTACTTAGTTTCCAAGAATATAGTATGCTAAACTTAACCAACTTGACAAAGGAAAAAAAGAATATAGTAATCAATCACCTCAATACCAAATGAAACCTTAAAACAAAGCAAACATTAGCTAATGATTTGCTTCACCTCCTTATCTCTATAATATCTTATCAATAGCATAAACTGCAAGTATGCATGTCTAACTAAATTACTTAATACAAACTAGAAAAATAACATCATCAAAAATTTCACCAATTATCAAAGGTATTATGAAATATAAATTAAATTTGCAAAAACATAAATGCAAAATACAGTACATCCACTAAAATAGAAAGGGCTAAGAATGAGGAGTCGCGTTATTTGTTATGCAATAAAGAATAATAACTTATAAAGATGAGCCTACCGTGGTTCAAAGTGAAATAGAGTCGCTGGTCTTCAATAGAAACAGTTTTAATTTTGTACGGCTTAAAGCGTTAAGTAGAGTGAGGTGAGCGTACTGTTACGTGCCGCCGGTTCGGAAGCGGAACCGCCGAAAGCGCAAGAGCACAAGAGCGCGCTCCTCGCAGAACAAGCGCGCCCAAGTTCCGGAGTCGCCTACCCTCTCGACGGAGAGCTTACACTCGCGGGTGAACAGTGTGCTGGTGAACAGTACCCCCGCGAGCAGACATCAAGTTCCAAGAGCAGTTCGGGGGAGAGCGGAGCGGAACGGGAGTGTGCCCGACATCCTACCGTGTCAACCGAGGCTAGGCAAGTCAGTGGGCCTTGGAAGCAACCACCACAAGCATCCTTAGAAGCACCATTTGGGCTGGGCAGCAAGACACATGCAAGGAGCAAGCTGGACAGCACTTGGTTTGGCTTAGTAGTTTAGCTTGGTTTCCTTAGAGTGTGATCCAATAGGCCCAATGTTGTGTTTAATGGTGGTAGGTAGGATATTTCTTGTCTTCTTGTAAATGTTGTAAATGTGGACACATTTTGGCCATTGATAGTGCTTGTATAGAGTTAATCATGGCCATCCATTTGTGCATATATATTGTATAGTGAAATGTAATGAAAAAAAGGGACCCATTTCTCTCTTCCAATTGCTTCTCACGTTGCTTCTTCTTCTTCTCCATTTTGCTCCCAAATTGAGCACCAAATTAACACTGCTCACTGCCATTCTTGCAACACACACACACAAATTGATCTTGGGAGAATTAAAGGCTTACTTGGGCAGTGGTAATCAGCTAGTTCAAGTGCCGCATGTGCTGGATTTTCCGCCTCAGTTCCCAGCGCGTGACAGTACGCTCGCCCGACTAGCATTTTTTTTGTAGAATGACAATTTTGTCCTCATTTTAAGGAGTCCGAATTGTCGTGGGCTGGGCCCGACTAATTTGCATTCGGAGGCCGTATCGTACGCATATTTATAGTTAGCCCAACCCATTTACGAGAGGTAGAATCTTGCTAGACCCATCACAACCCAATAAGCATGGACCATATAGATCATGTGGCTCCCAGAATTCGGGTCCGAATCGGGATAAAATTATAAATTTTAGAACTAACGTACAAATCTCTAAAATGGGGTTTATTAGAGTGAATGGTTTTAATAATTTTAGAAATACTTTAAAGTCTCTATTTATTAGCTATAACTAGGGGTTGTAATTTTTGATACAATTCATCAACTCGACACAAACACAACACAAAGCTAGTGAATTCAAGTTAATTTAAAATAACTATTAATAAATAAATCATAATTATGTGACATGATTAATAATTAGATCAGATTCGAATTAGTTTAAAATATATTATCTCTTTCTGTAACACGACTCGAATATGACATAATAACCCGAATTATCATCCTTAGCAATAACTTAAATAATAATAATAATATAATAATTTACATTGTTTGTGAACAAGGTGTCAAACTTTTGATTAATTAATTAATTAGTATTTATTTAATAAAATAAATTGTAAAAATGAAAAAGAAAATTAATCTCCATCGTAATTACACCATCGATCTTTTGTAATTACACTAATCATTGTTGACAGTGTTCGATCTAATCATTATTATTACAATCAAACTCGAAGCCTTTTAATTTATACTATAGTGATATTATTTTTAGTGAACAAAAAAAAAAGGATGAAAAGAGATGAAATTGGTATCGATAAGTGGTAATAATAGACTATGGACATTGCCAATAGACAATTAATTTGCTATTATATTTAAAAATATATATTCATTAAATTGAAAATACTAAGAACTTATTTGATATTATATTAAAATTAAATATTAATTTAAGTAAAAATAATTGTAATTTGTCTTCCAAACAATTTTAAAAACAACAAAATATTATCTTCAAATTTTTAATTATAATTTGAAAATAATTTTGGGAAAAAAGAAGCTTTTTTTTAATAAAGAATAAAAAACAGCCGGTGGTGTAGTTGAAAGCAACAAGAAATGGGCATGCACATTAATTAGTCCATACCCATATCCCTAATTGATAGTGAAATGTCACTCCACAGCTTTATTTGTTAAGTCGCTTTTACAGCATCGTCAAATGTCAACTACTCTACCCTACTCTCCCTAATTGCCAAAATTAAACAGATGGCCTTTTAATTTTGATTTACCAAAACAGTTTATTTTTTACTTTAACTAAAGATTAAAGTAAATATTATAGGCAAGCCTTTAAGTTTTACCATTTTTATGTATTAAAAACTCGAAATCGACAAAAAGCAGTCTTTCTTTCTTTCTCTTTATTGATGTTTTGATTTTTCTAGTTCAGCAGAGTCCCTAAAGCGACGGGTCCTCCTACGCGTTGCCCATACTATACCAGTTTTTTCTGCAGCGTGCTTTCTGGGTTGTATTTCAAGATGCCCTAATTGCCCTTCACTATGAACAGCATTTAATTCGTAGAAAACTACTTGACCTTTTTATTTTGTCTTGATTGCTGAAATCACTTTCTGTCCGAAGCAATACGTAAAACAAAATTGCATTTTTGAATTGGTCAATTCTTGGCGTGGCAAAAGAAAAGGGGCAAGCATTAAAAGATTAAAATTCATGTTTATTTTCATGGGTAATAACAATTGGGTGCTTGAATTTTGCAAAATAACATCGAAGGACACAATTTTGCCATGACTTGCTTGAGTTGATGATGGTTTAAAAATGTAAATGATTTTATTTGGGTTTTTTATTTAAAAAAAAAAATGAGAGTGAGAAATTTTATATGAAAAATATCAAACTTTTATCTTTTACTATTATTCAAATTCAGAATAATTTGTTAGCATTAAACGTGTTCTAAATTACTTAAACGATGCCTATAAACAAAAAGAAATTTTATATATCCTTAAACAACAACAACGAGTGTTAAAAATTTGAAATATATTTAATTTTTATATATACATGGAAGGGAGATTTTTTTTTTTAATTCAGTGATTCTTTTGTTTTGTAAAAGCCAAAAATATCATATATTAAATTACTAAAACTATAGTTTAGTCAATATCAACGCTATATTAAGCCTAGAAATACTATGAAAATACCATTTTAGTAACTTGACACGTTATATATACAAGATAAACATTTTACTTACAATATTTAATTTGAAATTTATAATAAACATAAATTATAACATAAATAATAACTTGTGATACAAAATGCGAAAGTATGTAAACTTGTAATTTATTCTAAATATAGAAATTTAAAGTATGTCTCTTTTCACATCTATTTTTAAGTTTTAGGTTAATTTTGATTTATCTCATTTATTTATTAACAACCATCAAAATAACCCCTCAATTTACTATTAGTATCATTAAATTAATTTAGTTATATAGTATAAAATAATAAAATAAATTTCTCTTCTTTTATTTTCTTTGTTTCATTCTTTCTTTCATCCTTTTTTGCTTTCGTGAGTGCTAAACACCAAAATACAAACTCATTCAACCTAATTATTATTATCACAGTTGCTTTTTACTTTCATAATTGTCAAATATTTGATTTTATGCTTGCGAATCTATTCAACTTAACTATCACCACCACCACTTTTTTAATTTAAGAAATATCATTGTAAATGAAAAATAATTAAAAAAATTAAATCCAATCCATTCAACCAACAAAAAAAAATTCAAATTTCAAAAAAAAAAAAAATTGCCCACAAAAAAAGGTCCATTTTAAAAGAATTGTCAAAAGGATGTGCGCCCTAGCAATAGCCTCACGTGGGCATGAGGACCTTCTATTTAGCATTTTTATTAATCAAAATGAAAGGAAAAAAGTGAGAAAGAAGAAGAGAATAAACAAAAAGGAAAAAAAGATTAAATATGGACAAAGATTAACATAAATAATAATTTGCTTAAAATATGCTTAAAATTAAGGTGTAATGATTTTAAAGCTACAATTATTGTGAAATGAAAACTGAATCTTAAATATAAGTAAGAAAACTAAATGAATTATAAAAAAAAATTAGTATTACTAAATATTTTTTCAACTTTACTTTCAAAACTAAATTAAAGCAAACAATATCAAACTATCCAAATGACTAGAGTTAACAGTGTGAGAGAGCAATGATGACTTATTATAAAATAGGTTGAATTTTAAAATTTATTGATAAATAAAAGGGTAAGTTGAAATTAACCCTAAAATTTTACAACATGTTCATGTCATAACCTACAAGGAAAATAACGGAGGGTCAAAATTTTTTACTTGTCTGCCTGTGTACAAAGTTCACGGAGGCAACGAATACTTACACATTGTTTAAAGGACCCATACATTTTTACAAATTACATTATTTTTATATTTAAAAAAAAGAAAGGAATTGGTACTTGCAGAGCTGTGTGGGCACGGCAGCTATAAAAGCATAACGGAAACAACCAACTGCAGTTTGCAGGAAAACCACAGCTTTAATATAATCTAATTGAAGACTAATTATTTAAAAATAAATAAAAAATTAAGACTAATTTTTAGTTGAAAAACTGAATAAGACAACCATGTCAGATACTATTTAATGCTGTCGTTTTTTTATAAATGTACACTATTTATTTTTGTTTTATGCACTTATTTTGTTATAATTTTTTATTGTACATTGAATGTATTCCAATGTTATCCCACTATTTATTACTTGTCATTGGAGAATAATTGCTTTAATGGGAGAACAAATAAAATAAAATAAAAATAAAATTTGTAATAGTCACCAGCTATGCATTTAGTTAGTTTACTTTATTTATAAAATTATATACAAATTTAATTAATTATCGTGGAACTTATTCTATTATAAAATTATAGATAATTTATGAATTTACATGCTCTAGGTACTAATCAATAATTATCATGTATTATTAATATTACGACTTAAATTATTTTATATTTCTATAAATTTTGTTTTAAATAACAAAAATTATTTTGATTTTTTTGATCAAATTAAAAAGATAAAAATAATGAGTTACAACCAAAAAATAACCAGTTACAACCATAACAAAACTAATATTTTAAATTTTATCGTAACTCAATAGTTATGTGTATTTAAAATGGATGGTTTTTGAGAAATTTTCAATGTCACATTTAAGAAAACAAAGGAAAAAAGTGAAAAAATGGTGGGTATTAATTGTGCAATAATAATGAATAGGTAATTAACTGGTCCCACTAAGTACAGGATAAGATAGTTACTATCAATTAGGGTATGTAGAAAGAGGGTATTTCGGTAAAAGCAGAATAAGTGCAAAGAGGGAAACTAACATTTTCGAATGGGTTTACGAATCGCCCGGCGTACTCGTCGATCGGTGTCCAACATTACCTAATCTCTCTCTCTCTCTCTCTCTCTCTCCTCATTTAAAAGCCGAGAATTTTAGCCATCCCAGAAGAACTTGAACCACGGGCAGACCCTGGTCCTCCTCGCCGATCTATTTGCCCTAAAATCTCAATTCCTCGGGAGCCTTATTTAATTTCAATCATTTTTCAAAAAATACCAAAATAATTATAAATTAAAAAAGAAATCATGAAAGATCTGAAAAAGCAAGATCAAGTAGACGAATCACATCTAATCATCCGTCCATCAAAACCCCAAAAAGCAAACCATTTTTGTGAAAATGATTTTTTTTTTTTTAATTTTATTTTCTCATTGTTCTTCACAGAATACGTTACCACATGCTTTTCCAAATCTAATAATATTAAATATAATAGACTATTTTTTTTTTTATGTGGTACAAAGCACTAAGATAAATATATATATAAAAGAAAAGATTAAAAATATAATAAAAAAATTATATAAAAAATTAGAGAAAAATAGAGAATGTATTGTACGAATTTGTATACTGTAACATGATACTTGAAATACAAGTATCTGATGGAAGTAGTGTAAATAGAAAGTCATTTCAACCCATGTGAACTCCCATATCTCTCTCTGTCTCTTTCCCTCGTATTCCTTCACAGGCACAGACAGAGACAACAGGACCTTTGCTAGAGTAGACTTTCATATCATACATATAAAGCTAGCGCTGACGATACATATCTACACTTCATGCACATCAAATCCAACTCTGTGTATATTTCTGAGAGATATAGAGAGAGAGGACAGGGCAGTTTTGCCTCGATTACTGCCACAACCAGAACCAGCAGCTAGCAGCTGCAACACCTCCGAAAAAAGCACACTCACTTCAGCTATTTAGCCTTGCACTTCAAGCTAACACAAGCCCACCCCACCATTTCAACTTCATCTTTTCCTTGCTTGCTGCTATATATCTTCTTGTGTGTGGGAGAAAAGTTAAAAAGATATCATTAATGGGTGTTTTAGGGTTTTGTTTTGATCCAAATGCTGTGGTTCTGTGTGGGAAGAAGAAGTTTAAGAGCTTGTTTTGGAGGGTTAGAGCAGAGATAAGGAGACAAATGAAGGGAAGATCAAAGCAGAGGTTCAGTTTCCACTATGATCCCCTCAGTTATGCTCTCAATTTTGATAATGGCAACTTTGGCTTCTTCTGCTGATCTCTATCACAGCAAATTTTGCGAAGCAGATACTCCATATCAACATCATGTAATATTATGGTGTTTGGTGTTAAGAAGTACAATCTGTTTTCTCTTTTCTTTGGCTTTGCTTTCCTTTTTCTCTTTTCTGTAATGTAATTTGAACCCTAACTGCAAATGGGATGAAATCTATATGCTAGCTTATTAGCTCAACACCAGTACTTCTGCAAATTACATGCACACCAGGCAGCCGAAAGCCACTTCTTTGCTCTCTCTCTCTCTCTCTCTCTTCTTTTTTCTCTTTTCTTTTGATGCATGAAAGCTACTAAACTTGAAATAGTTGCTGAGTTTAGATGTGCTCTTTTTCTGCTATATATAAATATATCATATATGATTTATCATCTCCATTTTCATGTATACATTCTGAACCTGATATTCATTTCTAAATTATAACAAATTCAACTCCAATATCTTTGTTATTTCCCACATAGGTCTTTAAGTTTTCTGGATATGCATTTATAGTGTTATATGATGAAATGTCATTCTGCTGCTTTGTTTCTGATCTCTGTAATGCCAGTCCAGTAGTCCAAGCATGCAAACCTTTTCCTTCAAATGGCTGCCAAAACGCTCATTTTTGTTGAGTAGTGCTGTTTCTTCTCTTTTTCTTTCTAAACCTTCATTTCTACTCCAATATTGAAAAAGACAAAAAAAAGTAAATCTTGCATATATCATTTGTCAAAATCTTTCTTCTCTGATGCACCATAGGCCATATTTAATTTCTGCTGGTAAGTAACCAACATAAGTTACACAACTAACCCACCAAAGATCATTGATATCTTCAGAGTTTTTGTCCATTCTTGCTTTACCCCATTATTGAACTTTTGTTTTCTTCTGTTTATACTATTATTGGATTTTAATAGTAAATTCACGTTTTTTTTTTTTTTTCCGGAGGGAAATGTTATGTACTTATTTTCACAACATATGTCAAAATATAACACATAATGCTCATCTAAACATTTTAATTAGTGATAAATAATAAATTATTGGAATAATTAGATTTATAAAAGATGAATTACTTTTAGTGATATTCTCCTTGATCAATTGAGATTATAGTGGATGCAATTTGAATATCATGATTGACATTTAGATTATTTTACGTTGGTAAGTAAACATAATTTAACATATTTGAGGGCAGGTATCCGCGTACACTAGTAAGGGGGCAATTATCTCACGGTGTTGTGAGCAAATATCCAGTGTGTGCCATCATGTTATCTAAAGTCCCAATAAATTTATAACGTACTGTCAGTTGTCATAAATTATAACTGTAATTTTAAATGTTAACATATTACTAATGTTAAGAGTATATCTACCACTAAACTAAACCTGAAAAATATATTTCTCACTCTATGAGATATTGACGCAGGCGGGATAGCGGGTAAAATAAAAAAACACCTTGTCGAACGCCGAATCTCGTTCGATTCTTTGACGCAGTGAGTTAGATAAACGTTCCAACGGACGAGATTAGATGTCATTCTAACCTTAACGACTCGAAACACGAGTGTCAAGATAACAATTCCATAAGGGACAAAATCAAAGGGGAATATTTTATTGAATAAAAGATTATCTCCAAAACAATAACATAGGTTCTCTATATATAGTAGAGAAAACCCAACATTACAATTCAATTCAAATAAGGAAAAGAACTCCTATTTAAATAAGAAAACTAAGAATTAAATAATAAATTAAATTGGTAAGAATAAAAGACTTCCTAAACTAATTAAATTTCAAAATTGTCCTACATCAGATTCCCCTTCTCTTTAAAAAAACTCGTCCTCGAGTTTTGTTTTGTCCGGCGGATGAAATTTGTAATTCAACATTAAATCTTCTTTTGACTTAAAATAGTGGCTCTTCTCAACAAATTTCTTTGAAACTTGAAAGTATTCAAATTTTATCTTTTTCTTACACTTGTATGTGGCCCTTTGAAAAAATATATACTTATAATAATAAATTACTTTCAAATTTCTCATAACTTTTCCCAAGTCTCGCTCAATATACTCAGCAATTAAATTTATCTTTGTGGCTAAATTTTCTTCAAGGATAACCGTTATATCTTCGATATGAATAGGTAGAACCATGTCAATAATAGGCAGATCTTCGATTTGAATTTCTTGTGCATGATCAATTTTTTAATTTAAGATCACATAAAGTCTCTTCTTGTACAATTTCTGGCACGTCTTCAATTTCTTTTTGAAGTTCATCTTCAGACACTATCTTATGGTCAACTTTAACTATATTATCAGATATCTTATGAGTTATATTGTCAACAACATCTCTAATAACTCTATCAAAGTCAAACTTTAGTTGCGTTTCGATTTTTTTGGCTAAGAAAATGGCATATAGTAGTGTATGGATAATATATGATGGCATTTGATCTCTTATATCAGCATTGAGCCCTTCCAAAAATCTCTCAACTAAAAGCTCTTCACTCTCATAAAAAAATGAATGTCCATAAAAATTCTCAAACTCCATAGCATAAGAATGAATAGATCTCATACCTTGATGTGTCAAACAATAATCAAGAGGAATAAACTGTGATCTCATCAATCGTTTCATCTAATCCCATAATCGAACTTTGTCTTCTTGGCTTGCAAGTCGTGACCTTTGTAACATATTTCACCAATATAATGCACTCCCTTTTAACAGAAAACAAGTAACAAATTGTACTTGTTTTTCTTTAGGTATCCTCTCAACTTCAAAGAATTTTTCAACATTTTCCAATCAAAACAAAAATAATCTAGGACTGCATTTTCCGTCAAACAATAACGCATCATGCCTAACATGGTAGACCATGATTTTAATCTCTTTTTTTTGGGTAAAAAGGATGTATTTATGAGTGTGGTTGTGTTTAGTGGTTCAGGAAAGCTCTGTCTGGTACAGAGGTAGGCTCTGATACCAACTGACGCAGGCGGGATAGCGGGTGGGATAAAAACACTTTGTCGAATGCCGAATCTGGTTCGGTTCTTTGACGCAGTGAGTTAGATAAACGTTCCAACGGACGGGATTAGATGTCGTTCTAACCCTAACGATTCAAAACACGAGTGTCAAGATAACAATTCCATAAGAGACAAAATCAAAGGGGAATATTTTATTGAATAAAAGATTATCTCCAAAACAATAACATAAATTCTCTATATATAGTAGAGAAAACCCAACATTATAATTCAACTCAAATAAGGAAAAGAACTCCTATTTAAATAAGAAAACTAAGAATTAAATAACAAATTAAATTGGTAAGAATAAAAGACTTCTTAAACTAATTAAATTCCAAAATTGTCCTACATCAGATGTTTTAAGAAAAAAAATATTTCGTCAATTTGTAAATTATGAGTTTTTCCGTTCAAAATGATGCCATATTCGTGAAATTTGATGATAATTTTTTTATAGTATAAATAAATATAATTTATTATATCATTTTACCATCTAATTAATGAGTAATACATTACAAAGAATGGTAAAATCAAATATTACTTAAAATAGTAATATTATTGACAAAGTACTGTTGTTGAAATAAACATTAACGCACACACACCCACATATTTTTGATAGGAGTTTTAATACATACTTTTCCAAAAAATTTGTCTCTCAATATGAAAATAAAATGTTTGACCTATTTAACACATACGTCCCTGACGACATTCAATTCTACCTACAATTGATGAAAAGACATATTTATACTTTATTTGTCATTAATAAAGACAAATTGTCCTATGCTTGATATACGTTAACAATTTATTTGTTAATATGGTCCCATAATGTAAAAATCATAAGCAAATATTACTTACTTTTTTGGCTTTCAAGAGATATATGTACACGATGTTCACATGCAGTGGATGTGTGTACTGTATGCAACTGAATGACGCCTAGTAACATTGTAGATATGGTTAACTCAATCAAATCTAACATCTGAACAGCAACAAGCAGCATCAAGCGTAGTAACATTATATACATAGTTAGGCCAATCAAACCTCCATATCAACAACAACAAACACACATCAATTGACAAGAAAATCTGTTAAACACGAGCAGAAAAATCTGAAACCAGCATGCATTCAAAATATAGCACTGAGTATCATTTGTGTTATCTCATATAACTAACAGTATATTCATCTACAACATAACATCTTTGTAAGTTTTGTGCCTACAATATACATATGCATTAGACACCAAAATATCTACCCAAACCAAGTCTGTCCTTGGTCTAGGGAAATTCTACCTCAAAAGTAACGCATCCCCACTCATTAAACTGCTCGTTGCCACTTAATGCACACTGAATGTCATCCCACATCTGCACTAGATTGTAAGAATCTGGACTGACCTTTGCAATCTGATGTACTTCATTCTAAATGATACAGTACACATCAAACCTTCCCATATTGTATAACAACATATCAAAAAAAAAATATATAAAAAAGCAACCAGTTCATCCAACAAAGAACCAAATGCAAATATAGTGCATACAAAATAACCCATTTCATCTAATTTCACTTGGGCATTAACAGAGTTATCTACTACAATCTGCACTTCTAATGCATGAAATATAAGTGCAGATCCACTCTAACACAAACCATAACATCAACAGCGTAGTGCTACAACATAATAGAAGGCTATTGCATGTTCAGTTCATAATATTGCATGCAAATATAAGTAAATGTCTAATTTAACTCAAACCACAACTGAAATTACTAGCATTCCATCTAATAAAAGGCTACTGCAGATGCAAACATAGTGCATGCAAATGATCTTTAATTTGATCTTTTGCTTAGTATGCAGTAAATGCAACAAACTGATAAGCAAATACTTCGATTCAACTTGTAACAGTACATTGCAAGACCCCTAAAACAGATACAATACTAACTCAATGGGAAAGTATGAATATGATGTTAATTATAATTAAAAACATTTCCAATAATGTTCATACTAATTGCAAATGTCACATTAAAGGAAAAAAGGCAGGGAAAAAAGGAAGGAAAAAGTGTGTTATTTTGCAAGCCAAGGATTAAATTTTCTTCCTTCCTACCAAAGTTAGTACTTAGGACTAGCTTTACCTACAGGTCGCAAAATAGGTGGGTGAGCCCGAGCTTAGCATGGCTCAGCCAATGAATAGTGTTGGCACAGTGCAATACTATTCACAGACTGGTTAGAAATAGAAAGCCCATTTGTCATGTCGTATCATGAACTGTAACCGTGGCATATTGGGTTATGCCAATACTATTCATGAACTGGACCGTACTGGATTGATTTATTATTTAAGTTACTGTTTAGCTTACAAACAGTAATATTGACCCAGTCAATAGTTAGTTACTATTTATCATTAACAAAAAAAAATTGATTTAGATAATAAAATCGAAATTATAAAATTATTAAAATAAAATTTAATACAAATTTAATTACTCATGCAATTTTGATTAATAAAACTTACATAAATTTTTAAATTTAAATATAAAAATATAAAATTTTATATGGATAAAATATAAATTTTTAATTTTATAACTATATTAAACTTATATAATAATTATATTACACTTTTGTTCAACTTCAATATCAACCTACCTAAAATAGAAAAACTAGTAGTTTTTTTTTTTTTAAGTTTGTAATTTGTAATATTTATTTGTATTGTTAAATATAATTTTTTATGTAGATATAAAATGAAATGACGTAAAAATTATTAAATGTAAAAATTTGTACTTAGAAATTTGTAACATTGAAAAATGAACAATAAAATTGTCTTCACTACTTCCATTAATTAGTTATTTAGTTACAAAATAAATTAAAGAATTAACACAATTTACATAAATTTTAAATTGCTTAAATTTAAATCCAAAAAATATAAATATAAATTTTAAATGGATAAAACATAAATTTTAGTTTTGATTGTTACAACTATGTAGAATTTGCATAAACTTTTAAGTAAACATTGTGAACTGACAATTGACAATTGACAATTGTTTTGAAATTAATTTACAACTTTACATAAAACATTTTGTTTAGAAAAATAAAAGTATAATAGATTAATGAATGTTAATGTTTTTACATTATATTAATTATAACTAAATATGACTGATAATCATATTATGTGTTTATAATTTTATATATATAAATATTTAAAATATTTAATTATATTACGAACAAAATGTAATTAATTGTTGTATTTTATTATAATTTGTAATTATTCATTCAAAATTTTAATTAAATATAAACAATAAAAATCGTAAACTTATTATTTATTAAATAATTATTATTTTCAACTTGTTTGATTTATTATTATTTTTAATTTAACAAATTATTTATTATTCAATAATGTTTTATTGATTTAAATTAATTTTCAATCTTTAAAATGTAAAACAAATATATTAATAATAGTAATCCACTATTAATACTAAGTCACTATTTATTTTTTCTGTGTAACCTTAATACTGTTCATGGGCTCTATACAGCCTATACAGGCTTGTGAGTTATGCTTGGCCTGCCTTCTAATGGCCTAGGCTAGTACAACAGACACAGTAATTGTGTCATGGGTTGTGTTAGATTTATCAATTTTATTGTGTGTGTGGTGCCGACCCAACACGAGAGCTCACGTGGACTTAAGTTTCATGGAATGTGTCAACTTGGCACGACCCCTTTGTCATCTTTAGATTTCTGTTAATTTTGAAAATGTAATCTTAAAAAAAGTTTCAATAAAAAAGCTTTTCTTTGTTATTCATATTATTTTCTTATTCTTTTGGAGTTATTATTTATCAATTAAACCATGTTGAGACAAAAGAAATCTTCTTTTTGGCTTCATTGATATTAATTTGAGATACCAATCAATTTAGCAAGCAAATATACTTATAAAAAAACCCCACTATCATTTTCTAAATCTGCATGACTAAATGTGAACCAAACAAAAATAATGCCAAAAATCAAAAGTTAGCACTAATAAGCTTGAAATCACTACAGATTAACCTATGTTGTTGAAATTTACTCCATGAGGAAAAATGTTCAATATGCAAAGACTGTAAAACATAAAATCAAAGCCCGACTAGATTTAACTTATAGCAACAGTCCATGTTATGTTATACATGCGAATATCCCAAAACAGATACAACACCAAGTATGCAAATGACTGCAATTGAATAGATATAACACTGTAATACTCAGATTTTTTATTAATGCATATATATAAAAATTAGAAAATAAGTATATTTATTGGAAATAGATTATTTGATTACAGATGGATAATTTATATTTTTGCAAGAAAACGATTATTGGATAATAAGATTTTATTATGAGTAAAAAGTGAAAAATGTATAGTTAAAGAGTTGAAATGGAAGTAAGAGTCAAAATGTCTTCTCTTCAATTTGCTTAATCGGTGGAAAAAAAAATGAAATGAACGAAAATAAAAAAAGACGTGGCTGCAAGAAAAAAAAAATTGAATGGCATTTATATTGGTCAAATAAAAGAAGACCAAACGGTGGATGGTGAAAGAATCGTGAGGGTAGTGGGTATTTTATATTGTATATAAATCTAGGGAAATTTGCAATAGTAACCACTATTTACTATCATTTTTTTAAAATAATCACTGTTCAAAAACTCTTTCAAAAATGCCCAACTTATAATTTTATAGACAAATTTACCCTTGAGCAACTTTTAACTTGCCTCCGTTTATTTCTCCCTTCTATTTTTTTCTTCTTCTGTCTACTTTCCTTCTTCTATTCTTTAATTTCTTCTTTCATCTTCTTAAATGGATATTACTTGAACTTCTTTACTCTATAAACTCAGCTCTATTACAATTTAAGTAAAATCACAAGTGAGTAAAAGGGAAATCAGGTGAGTATTTAAAGTTTAAAAAATTTAAAAAACCCAAAACTTTGACATGATTTTTTTAGTATTTGTGCGTAATTAAACAATATAATGATAGAAATTGTTAAATAGAGTATATATTAAATATTGGATTGTTTTTTGTGTATTTGTTAAGTAAAAACTTTAGTGTCGTTGGGTTTTGCAAGACGATTGGGGGCATTTTCGAGCATGTGTAAATTTTTTTTTCATGTACTCGAAACCTAGTTTCGAACATAAGAAAAATTTGTTCGTACTCAAAACCTAGTTTTGAGCACGAACAAATTTTGCTCATGCTCGAAACTTACTTTTTTTGGATCATAAGCAAAATATTTTTTTTTTGGGAAAACATCTTCAGTTTCATGCATGAGCAATATTTCTCCAAAAAGTTCCTATTTTCATTGTCTCTCTAACATATATTCTTATATTTTGATTTAATGTAGGCATGGCTGACCGTTTAACGATAGTTACTGTGCACGTTGGCTCATGGGAACGAACACCAAATGGCGGCAAAGTATATGTTGGTGGAAGGATGAAGGGGTTTCTTATGGATCGAGAGATAACATATGATGAATTTATACAGATATTATACAATGAATTTAATATTAATCCTAATGAATTTATCATGATCACAAAGATCATGTATTCGGTGTGTACACAATCAAGGGCGGGGTATATGACAGTAGATATTATAACTGAATTAGACTTTCGAGCATTTATGACTGCCAACAGTTCTTATATGGTCAGCAGGAGAGGTTATTGTCCACTATATATTACCTTAGATCATGTAGATAGCGCAGAACAAATAAAGGCACACATACCCAACAATGGTACACCTAGTGGAATTCCTATAGTGCCATCTTAGTTTATATCTTCTACTGAAAGCAATCAAGTAAATGATACACTTCCTGCAATGAAAACGCAGTTTCAATACACTAGTCGGTTTGAGTACACAAGACAAGGGTTTGTAGATAATTACTCTCAACATGGTCAAGACTCACCGATGCCTCCAATTCCTCCGTACCCATCTGATTGCTTGTTGGATGAAGTAACCACTATAAATGAAGGTGATTCTACTCCTCGCAACAACGATGCGCATCAAAGTAACTATCATGAAAATAATTTTTATGATATTCATTCAGCCAGACATTGGTTGCAACGACATTCCTCCACAATGCGAAGATAGAAGAAATGTCGTTGACGAAAAAACAGAGACAAATGAAGGTGGATGTAATAATCCCCCTCAAAAGAGTTGCTCAACGGCAGCACCATCATCAGGAAATCAATTTATTTGATGGTTGCCTCTAATTCCACCAACGATAACTACACCAAATGTTGCATTCTCAGGTATTGGTTCAAATGATGTATGTGTTGGACAGATATTTAATACGAAGCAAGCACTTCGAGATAAGTTGGGGTTGCTTGTGTTGAAAAACCATTTTCAATTCAAGGTTCACAAATCAAACACGGATTGATTTGAGGTCAAGTGTATTATTCAAGGCTGTCAATGGCGAATTCGAGCCACCAAAAATAACCGCGATACATATTTTCGAGTTACCCGCATGAACTCGATCTATACTTGTCAGAATGAAGAGTAGCAAGATGGTCATTGCCAAGCAAGCACGCGCTTGATTGGAGAACTAATTAAAGATAAGTTCAAAGATTGTAGTCAAAGTTATACTCCCCGAAACATTTGTGATGACGTACAGACTGATTATGGGATTCGATTATCATACATGAAGTCATGACGAAGTAAGGAACAAGCATTGAAGCTTGTGGTTGGGGATCCTGCAGAGTCATTCAAGGGACTTCCACTATATTGTCATGTGTTGAATGAAAAAAATCCAGGGACAGTGACAGCAATTGAAAAAGATGCCGATGATCACTTCCTATATTTCTTTATGGCATTGGGACAATGTATTTGGGGATTTCGTACCACAATTCGACCAGTTATTGTCATTGATGGAATATTTTTGAAGGGCATATACCGTAGAGCATTATTTGTGGCCGCTTCATTGGATGGAAATGACAAAATTTATCCTGTTGTGTTTGATGTTGCTGATTCTGAAAATGACGGGTCATGGGAGTGGTTTTTCCTTAAATTAAGACAAGCTATTAAGTCGGTTAAGAATTTGGTTTTCATATCTGATCGACACAATAGTATTGAGAAAGGGATTAATACAGTATTCCCAGATGCAACCCATGGTTTTTGTTCTTACCATATTTTTGGGAATGTGAAGACTAAGTTTAAAATGCGCGCTCAGAAGACAGAGACCTTTATGACGACTTACTTCCTCGCTGCAAAGGCTTATCGATTGAGTGAGTGTAATGAATATATGCAGAACTTGAGGGTAATGCATCCAACAGCAGCAGAATATTTAAAAAACGAAGTTGGACTCCATAGATGGGCAAGAGCACATTTTCCTTCTCGACGGTATGACTTGTTGACTACCAACATTGCTGAAAGTATGAATTCATTGTTGAGACATGCATGCTTGCTTCCTATCATAGAGAGGAGGCTGCTACCAGAGAAGCATTCTTGACCCCAGTAGCGCAAGCAGTTGTTGACGAACAATTGGAGTTGTCACGAACCATGACTATGGATCCTGTGTCACGCTATGAATTTGAAGTTAGACATCGGGGAAATGTTGAGATAATACATTTACAAGATAAGACTTGCAGTTGTAGACGATTTGAACTATCACAACTACCATGCGCTCATGCTCTTGCGACATGTAGACACGTCCGTTTATCACACAATTCGCTTTGTGCACACTACTACACCACAAACGCATGGATGAATGTATATGCAGAGTCTATTCACCCCGTTGGAAATGATAAGGACTGGGTAATTCCACCTGAGGTGCAAGAAAATACTATCAAGCTCCCAAAGCAACGTCCTGCTCTTGGTCAACCAAAAAAACAATGGATTCTTTCTGTTGGAGAGGAAGTGGTTCGTCTTATGTGTTCTCGTTGTCAACAATGCAGACACAATCGTGCTACATGTAAAAATCCCATTCCTTTTCACCCGAGTCAGTGAAATTTATGTGAAGACAAAAAAATAACGTGTATGAACATCTGTAAACTTGCTAGTTTTATATTATTTAAGTTGTTTGTTGTAATAGCAAATATATAGTACGTCTATTGAAAAACTATTTATTGTTTTTTTTATTGGAATTGTATATTTCTAAATGTAGTCGAATTTTGAAATATACAAATTTCTATGGTCTTAAAGTTATTACTTATTTGTGTAAATTAGATGTGAATGAAATTCTATCAGTTTTCTCTCCCTTCAATGTTCGTAATCTTTTATCTTGGAGTGCATTTGAGAAAAAATGAAAGTGCAGTTTTGAGCATATTGCATATATGCTATTTGCCCGAAACCGCGCTTTTGATTTTTCCCAAATCTTTGTCTTTAATGTTAAAAGTATTAGGGTTATAAATTGCATAGAACCTTGGTTAGAAGATTATATAATAGATGATTAAAATGACTTTTTAATGATAAATTTGTACTGAATGTCAAATGCATGAAAATCTATCAGTTTTCCATGCAACTTGCCTTTCTTTTGTTTTGGGACTCAATTCGGGAAAAAACGAAAGTACAGTTTCGAGCATGCAGTGTGCAATGAACGTGCTCGAAACTATACTTTCGAGCATCTTTAAAAAACAACATGCTCGAAAGTACAATTTCGAGCATGTTGCATTCATATTGTGTGCTCGAAACCACACTTTTGATTTTTCCCAAATCTTTGTTTTTTATGTTAAAAGTTTTAGGGTTATAAATTGCTAAAAACTTGGTTAGAAGATTATAAAATAGATTATTAAAATGACTTTTTAATGATAAATTTGTATTGAATGTCAAATGCATGAAAATCTATCAGTTTTCCATGCAACTTATTTTTCTTTCGTCCTGAAACTCCATTCGGGAAAAAATGAAAGTACAGTTTCGAGCATACAGTGTGCAATGAACGTGCTCAAAACTGCACTTTCGAGCATATTAAAAACAATATACTCGAAAGTGCAGTTTCGAGCACGTTGCATGTATGGTGTGTACTCGAAACCCCACTTTCGATTTTTCCTAAATCTTTGTCCTTCATGTTTTAGGTTTGGGTTATAAATTACAGGTTTAATAAAATTATCAATCTCCACTAAAGTTGGTTTTAATTTAATTAAATCATCAAATTATTCACATTGTTTTTAAGTTGGTGAAATTTATCAATTTATTTTAACCTTTATTTTAAGTTAATGAAATCATCAATTTATTTATGTTCAGTTTGTTTTTATGTTAATCAAATGGGAAATTTATTCTCATGTTGTTTTTAAGTTAATAAAATTATCAATTTATTTTCGCTTTTTTAAGTTAACGAAATTATCAAAGAGTTTATACATTTTCTATAATCGATAATTATAGGTGAACAACCAATATGAGGCCTTCGTAACAAGATTATATAGATAATATGTACAAATAAGTAAAAACATCCAACATACTACTATCTATAATAACTGGCCAGACCACAGTTCAATGCCAATCCTTCTTCTAAAAAATGGTCCGTCAATAGGTCCAAAATCAAATGGCCTACCTATGCCTAAATAATATATGTATATGCATGTAAAAATACCACAATCTCCAGAATTTAAGTTCTGATGTGGCACCCCATTCACCGGTCGGACATAGGTAAACGCCTTATCTAAATAAGGAATTTCAGTACGCCTAGCATAAAACGCAGCCAATCGCATCAAATAAGGCAAAAGTTCGCACAACGGCTCCATCGCGGTTGCTAACTCTCGGTCTGAGTGTGCAGATGGAGCTGAGTCGAACACTCGGATCTTCCAAGTCTCAAAGTGGACTGCACAAGCTATTCAATGGTCGCGACATATACAAATGGGAATGTAAACCTCGTTGACGGTCCACTATGGCCTGTGCACTGTGCTTTGCTTGCCACAGACATGCGACTCTAGGTTGGTGTCTGGAAAAAAACTTCCCTTGGCTAGGTCATTTTTTAAATATCCGTCCCAGGCATACTGCAATGATGTCTGCAACAAATTTAAATGCTATTAGCATTTAATATAGCAATTAGACAATATATTAAATATATATTAGTAAATAATTGATGAATTTATAGCCAACTTACATAAAGGTGAGTGAACGCTACTGTCCACCGCTGGGACACGAGTGAAGCACATGCCCTTTGCCGATGAGCCAATAAAAACATATACTCGTCTATATGCTACAACCATTTTAAAATGCCATTAAGTCAGATTATTTTTTTTAGGAAATTAATTATTTAAGTTCGTTAATTAATAATATAAATAGGTACTCACTGTGTCCTCGAGCCAATGGCCAGTGTCCGCCACAATACTAAGCCAATCAGGAGTCACCCTAATGGTCTACGACTCAATAAATGCATCTTTGGTGGCCATCCATTGCAAGAAGCGTTCAAGCAAGTCATTAGGAATGGCCTGCATAGGACTAATATGATATTCGGGGCCATATTGTGGCCGTTCTGATGTCCTCAGCTTTCCTTGCTTCTTGATTGTGTAAGGCACATACGAGGTCCGTTGTAATTGACCCCTCTTGTACATGCGCCCAAATCAACTGGCGTTATTTAATAGTGGCTGAAGAATAACATGCACACTAGTCTCCCCATTATATGTAACCTGAAACCATATTAGTTAAAAAGTTAGCACAAGATAAACTTAATATTTTATAAAAAAACGGACAGAGTTCCTCCTTACATTTCAAGGATGCCAAAAAAACCTACATGAAAAAGTATACATGCAACATATCACATATAAACTAGAGCCTCAGCACCCTCTCAACAAACCAACAATTTGCCACAACAGAGTTATGAATATAAATAAATAGCTACGGGCCTTGGGCACCTTCTCAATAAGAACAGACAATAATCCTAGATATATTTAGTTTGGGGCCTCAGGCACCCTTTCAACAACACAGTAATTTTTAATAAATATCATGAATGAAGTCCATATACATAAAAAGTAAGAAAAAAAAACCACTTGAAGTCAGTTAATAACAATTAGTGATAAAATAAATTATGTACATGTAGATACCTGAAGCTCAAATGCACTGCTACATTCGGCTTGATGCTGCATATCACCAACCTCTCTTACGAGGATTGTCAAAGTCTCTTCCTGACGACACAACAACTCCTCCAGTCGCTGTAACATCTCTTTGTGGCAGTGCCACATTTCTTCCTGCCTGCAAGTAAAGGCCTCAAAGTCAGCACGGAGTGCATGAATCTTCTCATATTGGTCTGAATCACGATGAAGTGAAGGCGGGATATCAAAATTATCGGGGAACTCAGGCTGTGTATCCTCGCCAGCACTTGTATATTTTGGATGTAAGTCACTGGGTTGTAACGGCTCGACTGTGTAACGGCGTAGTCGCTATCAAAAATCAAGGCTTGAGCTTAGATTGTGTTCAATATGGCTACATTACGTTATGCAAGTTAAACGTTAATAAACTACCTTATTATCCATTCTCGAGCTTGACCGAGTGACTGGTGTTGTGTTATCGTACTGATCAGCAACCTAGCAAAAAAAATTTCATTCAAAAGGGAAATGGGTTCTTAGTGTAATCATAAACAATTTATACTCAACAAAATGGAATAAACATATGTATAAGGAATTTAGGTGAATGAAGAATAATATACCTTCTTTGGAGTCAGTGACCTTGATGAATTAGAATCCTCGCTGTACATTACCTCGTCATACTCACCCTGAAAAAGATTACCGCCATACTCACCCTGAAAGGCTAACTTAGTGCCCAAATGCTGAACATAAGGTCGGCCCTTCTCATTTTGGCTAGGCACCAACATTCGCAATACGGTAGGAGGCTACCAAACATTAAAAAAAAAAAGTTATTAAGCGTATAAACAATATTTGACATTATTTTTAAATCAAGAAAGTTATAATAAATTAGAGAACCATACCTTACTGTCGTTGAATATGTAGGTGGTAAGGTCAGTATCCCGCACATTTCTCCTCTTCACTACCCACCTTAGTATACGAGGTAGACGAGAGTTAGTGCATATTCCCATTTCCCTTCCAGCAGTAGAAGCAACCTCGTAAATCCAAATCTACACATTGTTACAAACATTAGTTATAAATGTAAATAAAGTAATGTAATCAATCCTATAAGACACTTATTACCTGAAATGCAAATGGAAATCCAAGAAGGTTATACTTATTCTTATGCTTCTTCCCTTTCTTTTTCTTCAACATAGCATTCCTCTTATATGTTGCCAACTGCTTACACATCACTCTACTTAGATATCGGCATGTAATCATCTACCATTTGCAGTAACCACATATCCGAATGATACTGCTGGCCCCTCCCAAGTAACAAATGCTCTAGTATAATGTACAACGACAGCTTTATTGTATCTATGTCATCAATCTCTGCTAACTCAAATGAATCGTATATCTCCTCTATCTTCTATAGCGGTATGCTAGTTTGGCCTCTAAAATATAAATCCCTTAGCCTCATCTTCCCTGTCGTATTAGGCGGATAGGGCCCAAAACTTAACCCTGTAATCAGCCCAAACTCAAAATGTGAGAAGCGGATGGTACGCCCACCTACAAGAAACCACATCTTGTCATCTACTCCTTTTGTAACCCCCTCATGCAACAACATGTTATGCATAAGATTGTCAGAAAACTGGATATCCTTTAAGTCCAACAGGTGGCCTAAACATATCCGTTAGAAGATATGACGTTGTGCCTCAGTAAGCTTTTGTTGTACCTTTTTCAACACTTGCATGTGTGACAATGAACTAGCTATAGCCGGAAAATTGTCAGATGACTTAATCTTTAATTCAGTAGTAACGATCTTCTCCATGTTTATCTATTCCAAACATATTAAGAAACGTTAGTGATCTATCATATACATAGATAGAAGAACATAAATAGATTAAATAAGAAAGAAACATACATTTTAAGACAATTGAAACTGTGTTTTCGAGCACATTAAATTTTCACTAACATGTTTTCTAAAAACTAAGAAATGGAACATGCTCGAAACTGATTTTATATATACACTCTGCAAAAATCGAAATAATAGTTTCAAATATATTTAAGTTTATTATGCTGCTTGAAACTGATTATAAATTAATGTATACACTATGAAAAAATATCATTAACCTTTGATTTTGAGCATGTTCGATTCCATTAACATGCAACAAACCATGAAATGTAGCATGTTCAAAACTGATATTATATGTATACTATTCCTTAACATGGAGCCAATGGCCAGTTTCCAACTTGTTCATTTTCATTACCTTGCCCAAAACTATAAACTAGACATGTTCAAAACTAATCAAATATATATATATATAAATTCTAAAAAAAATCAAAACTATAGTTTAGATCATGTTCAATTTCATTAATGCGCCATAAACTAATATATGTGCATGCTCAAAACTAATAGAAATATAAAGTCAAACACTGGAAAAATCGAAACTATACTTTCGAGCATATTCAATTCCATTAACGTGCCTGAAACTATGAAATGAAGTATGCTCGAAACTGATATTATATTTAATGAATGAATGAAAAATCGAAACTATGCTTTCCACCATATTCATTTTCATTAACATACTTCAAACTAATATATGTACTGGCAAAACACTAATCAAATTTGTATGTAAACTCTGAAAAAATTGAAACTATTGTTTAAATCATGTTCAAAACTAATCAAATATATATATATATAAATTCTAAAAAAAATCAAAACTATAGTTTAGATCATGTTCAATTTCATTAATGCGCCATAAACTAATATATGTGCATGCTTGAAACTAATAGAAATATAAAGTCAAACACTGGAAAAATCGAAACTATACTTTCGAGCATATTCAATTTCATTAACGTGCCCGAAACTATGAAATGAATCATGCTCGAAACTAATATTATATTTAATGAATGAATGAAAAAACAAAACTATGCTTTCCACCATATTCATTTTCATTAACATGCTTCAAATTAATATATGTACTGGCAAAACACTAATCAAATTTGTATGTGAACTCTGAAAAAATTGAAACTATTGTTTAAATCATGTGCAATTCATTAAGTGTTAAAAACTAGTATATGTGCATGCTCGAAACTAATAGAAATATAAAGTTAGACACTGGAAAAATTGAAACTAAACTTTCGAGCATGTTTAATTCCATTAACATGCCCAAATATATGAAATGAAGCATACTTGAAATTGACATTATATGTAATGAATGAAAAATCAAGACTATACTTTCTAGGATGTTCATTTTCATTAATATGCCTCAAACTAATATATGTACTAGCAAAACACTAATCAAATTTGTATATAAACTCCGAAAAAATCAAAACTATGGTTTAGATCGTGTTCAATTTCATTAAGTGCTGAAAACTAGTATATCTGCATGCTCTAAACTAATAGAAATTTATTTGTCGACACTGGAAAAATCGAAACTTTGGTTTTGAGCATGTTCAATTTCATTAACATGTCCGAAACTATGAAATGAAGCATGCTCGAAACTAATATTATATATAATGAATGAAACATCGATACTATACTTTTCAGCATGTTCATTTTCACTAACATGCCTCAAACTAATATATGTATTGACAAAAAACTATCAAATTTGTATGTAAACTTTGGTTTCGAGCATGTTCAATTCCATTAACGTGCCCAAAACTATTATATAAGTAAATAAATAAAGCATGCTCAACATTATTAATAAAAAATTTGAATGTAAACTTTAGGAGAAATCGAATCTTTAGTTCTGAGCATGTTCAATTCCATTTAACGTAGCAAAAACTATGAAATGAAGCATGCTCAAAACTGATATTATATGTACACTTTGCAAATCGAAACTATAGTTTCCAGCATGTTCATTTTTATTAACATGCTCAAAACGTATGTAAACTTTAAAGAAATCAAAATTATAGTTTAAAGCATATTTAATTTTATTAAGTGCCCGTAAGTAATATATGTGTATGCTCAAAACTATGAAATGAAGTATGCTTAAAACTGATAAAAATTTATATATACACTAAAAATATCAAAACTTTGGTTTCGAGCGTGTTCAATTTCATTAACGTGACCAAAAATATGAAATGAACATGTTTGAAACTGATCCAATAATATTTACGTTCTAAATTTAATTATGAAAAGTAAATGAAATTTCAAATATCCTATAAAAACTAAAATTGCAAAAATAGAGGGAAACATAAATTTTACACGCACCAATTTAATATTAAATGAAATAAATAATTATAAACACTAATTTAATATTAAATGAAATAAACAGTGTTACACTTAATCTTATACAATTGCACATAATTGTAATGTATAAAATTTATACATGAGAAGGAAAAAAGAGAAGACGAAAGATAATTAAGGAAAAGAAAAAGAAGAAATACATCAAGTTCAAATAAATTAACCTAATCATAATCATTTATCACTCGCCTAAAGTGGGAACCAGCCTTGTCCTTCAGATTCCATCAACTAAGTAAAACAAATATATTGGAGGTTTCAAACTTGAAAAATGGCTTCTTTATATGGTTGTAGGAAGACAGACAGAACAAATAACTAATGAAACATGAGAAGATATTACATATTGGTCTATAATCGCTCATCAATTTGATACAACATAAATCAATTTACACTATGAACCCTACAGTTCTATAACTAAATTGATTCAAAATGTATTTAAGAAGATGGTAGCACTGCAAACTCACCTTTCTATTTTTATAACCAATTCATTTCGTCATCTTCATTTTCAAAAAATATCAAATTTCCTTTCTCCTTGTCAGCTTCCTGTACCTATGATATTAAGAAGATACACAAATATTATTAAACTTACATATATGCAACTTAAGTAGTTCTCACATGTAGTTTACAAATATCATTTATTGTCAACAAATCATGCTTGTGATTCAGTTTTTTATTCACCACAATATTATGTTCCAAGATGTGATTAGTCTAATGCCTACTTTCTTTATAACCCAACGGCTTGCTTGTATCAACGAAATATAATTCATAATATAATCCTTGTTGATTTAAAAGAAAATGTTGCTTTATATGAAAGCAGAATACAAAACAAAAGGATGAGAGACGTGAGTATCATGCATTATTAAGTGCTCGAAACTATGACTATATTATGCTTGAAACTAATCACTAACATGACAATATCACCTTAAAACTTATCAATGTCATTTTTAAAAAAATAAAACAAAACACTAGTTTTGATCACACTAAAAATGCAGTTTCGAGCACGAGAATTCATTAATACAAATAAATATGTGTTCAAAATTATGTTTATAACATGCTCGAAACTTGTTAATAGTATTCTGAAAAAAACGAAACTCAAGTTTCGATCATACATTAAATTTTTTTCAAGTGCTCGAAACTATAACTATATTATGCTTGAAACTAATCACTAACATGACAATATCATACTTGAAACTTATCAATGTCATTCTAAAAAAAACAAAACAATAGGTTCGATCACGCTAAAAATGTAGTTTCAAGCACAGCAATTTATCAGTACAAACAAATATGTGCTCAAAACTATGCCTATAACATGCTCGAAACTAATCACTAATATGAAAATATTATGCTTGGAACTTATCAATGTCATTATAAAAAAAACGAAACACTAGTTTCGATTACGCTAAAAATACAGTTTCGAGCACGGTAATTCATTAGTACAAATAAATATGTGCTCGAAACTATGCCTATAACATGCTCGAAACTTGTCAATAGCATTCTAAAAAAAACGAAACTCAGGTTTTGATTATACATTTTTAAGTGCTCGAAACTAGTCACTAACATGACAATATCATGTTTGGAACTTATCAATGCCATTCTGAAAAAAATGAAACATTAGTTTCGATCACGCTAAAAAAGCAGTTTTGAGTACAGTAAAATTCATTCAGTGTATGCAAATATGTATTCGAAACTATTGAAAGCTTTTATTCTCAATGCCTCCGGCGACACAATCAATCCAAACAACTAAATTTCACATAACAAGAACACAAATCTTCTATAACCAACAACATATTCGTATTCTACCACATTTCAAATCATAAATTGTAAACAATTTAAAAAAAGGATTTATGAAATTCAACATACCGATTCAATTCCAAAAATGTGCCACCATTAACCACCATTCATAACACTTCAAAGTTTCTGTCGTCAACTCACAATACAATCTTCGTCGACTGTCGCCGTCTATCGTTCGTTGTCTGTATTATGTCGAATGGATTTAGTTTCCAGGTGATTATTATTTATAGTATTGCAATATTGTTTGATTTTCAAATGGTTACGCTTTCGTTTTTGTGAAATTGAATTTGAGAATTTTTGTTGTGTTTAGGGCAAAAAATAGGGATTGTTATGTTTTGTTAAAATTGGATAGAGGGGTAAATTTATCCATAAAATTATGAGTTAGGTATTTTTGAAAAAGTTTTTGAATAGTGGTTATTTTAGAAAAGTGACAGTAAACAGTGGTTACTATTGCAAATTTCCCATAAATCTAAGCTTGGCCATTTTGCTTATTGCAAAAGGAAAAGGAAAAAAAAAAGAAGCAAACTGAAAGCCCAAGATAGAAACCAAGAGAAGAGAAGAAAGAAAATAAGAAAAGGGGAAAAAGAAAGGAAAAGAAAGAAGGTTTGGTTTGAATTTATGTTTTTAGATAATTAATTTTGATTTTAAAGATTGGAAAATTATTTAGTTATAGAGATTTAAATTGTTAGTGCATAGATACACATTTAAATACACATATATATGTATGTTTCTAGATAATGAAGTTTAGATCATTATTTATTTATTATTATTATTATTATTATTATTATTGTTAAATTGATGTTAAAAGGTAATTCAAAGAAGAAAGAGAAGTCGACAGAGCAATAGAATTGTTACACGTTTATTAGGTAGGTATTTATATGCATTAGGTGGATTTTGATTTTAAAACTGAAAAGTAGGATATGTTTAATTACATTTAATAGTTTTGATAAATATTTATCAAATTCTTGAATTATCATGTGTTGATTTAATTAATTATTTTTCGAATAAATAGTAATTTTTATATAAATGTTATATTTACAAATTTAGTGGAAAACTTGTATCAACACGTGTTGTGCCTTTATAAATGGATATTTTTTTTGAAATGTTTTACAATAATTCAATAAATGAACATATAATGGCCACGATTATTATTGTGATGTGAAACCAGTGTTTAGAGTGACGGTCCTTGAGAATAATGCTCTTAAATTACGTTTTTATTGGGACAATGGTCCCTGAAAATAATGCCTGTAAAAGTCATTTTTGATAGGGTGACGATACCTAGAAATAATGCCTTTAAAGTACATATGACTAGCTTTTGGGGTAACAGTTCTTCAAAATAATGCCCATAAGTATGCAAGAACAAAATTAATGAAAATTGTTTTTAAATAATGGAATTATTGTGTTTTAGGTTGAAATTGAGATTTTGACTTGAAATTTTACTATACTCTTATCGGAAATTAAGAAGTGTTTTTTATGTTCAAATTTGTTTATTATAAATTTTAAAATTGCCTTTATATATAAATATTCACTGATCATTAGCTCATCTCTATTTTTCAAATTTAAACAATGTTGGAGGTTTATAAGTAAAAGACAGATGATATTTCAGGACAAAGATTTTTGCTACTTTTGAAACTACATATAATTATAGGTGTAGAAGTTCATAACGTATAGTTTTGATGTGTTTTCTATATTTGTACCTAAATTTTTTAAATAGTGAAATCGGTTATATTTGTTGAGTAATGAAATAAAGCAATTGGTGCTAAATTTTATTAGGAGTATTAGAACGAAAGTTTAAAAATTATATGATTATATACTTGGCACATGTCATATTATAGAGAAAATTTTGCTGAAATTTCTTACAGTGAGGAATGGTACAATACGGGTATCAAAGCTTAAGTTAAGATTCTGTAAACATCTTTTATGATAGTGAGAAAGTTTTAGGGACATTTTAGCTTATTGTTACCTATACCTTATTATTCTATGTGAATTTATAATTTTAATATTATTTGATCTTGTAGTATGGGAAGAACCAAATACGACAGATAGACCTATATGACTAGAAATAAGCAGTATGCTCTAAGTAGTGTTCTCGCGAAGGATTTGCAAAAGATGTATGTTAACAAAAGAGAGAGAGATTGGCAGGGACTATTAAACATTATTCGGATACTGATCCAAGTCCATATGCTCCTCAATATGTGAAGAATAAGGCATTAATGGGTTTAAAGGTCTACGGCAAGGGAGTGAATTAGAATATGCTTGTGACACGACATTTATTCTATACTAGGAGATTTTTAAACACATACAGGATCGAAAAGCTCTAAGTGAAGGAGTTAAAAGAAAGTTTAGCAGATAAGACAGGTCCAGAAGGTGAAAAGAGTATAATTGGTGAGACTAGTGAAAATAAATCAGTGATTCTAAACCTTGTTAGAATGGAGGAACCTTTGAGCCTGTTGTTATCGAAAACACTTATGTGAAGAGGTTGTGAGATGGCGTAGGAAAGACAAACTAGATAATGATTAACCTTTTGTATGTATATAGTAGATTTGTATATACTTACATAGGATAACTTAGGTTTTATTATCTTTTGAGTACCCTTCGTTGGTTTTGTTGTAAAGTGTTATAAACTTATATGGTCAATGTGTGAGTGACTTTTGTTTTACTTGTGTTATTGAGACTTATTTATTTTATGTTGCTTTACTTTGACTGTTATGACATGAAATCTATTGTTTCACTATGTCTGATAACAGAGAAACAGATGCATACTTTTCACAAAGATAGGAAGACTTTGGTGAATTTTTCCAAACGATGGGAGACTTTATTACTGTTTTTTATGGGTTCACCAGTAATTCACAAAACCAGGATAATGGTAATGGGAGTCAGAATATGTCAGGGTTGAGTGAATTTAAGAAACTCAATCTTTCAACTTTTAACATAAAGTCTAATTCATTAATTGTTGATGAATGAGCGGAATAAATTAACCAAAATTTGGATGCTATGCAAGCGCCCAAGGAGATTTGGGTTAAACTTGCAACATTTTAATTGGTTAAGCAAGCAAATCATTGGTATAATACTATTAAGATTACAAAGCAAAAGGAAGAATGGACGTGGGATACTTTCAAAAAAGCCTTCATGGGTAAATATTTTCTTAAGGTATTTCGTGATACCATGTTAAATGAATTTATTCATCTAACTCAAAGAATATATCAGTGGCACAATATGAGGCAAGGTTTAAGGCACTAAGCCAATTTGCTACTCTAATAATTTCGAGGAAGAAAGATAAAATTAAGGGGTTTGTGAAAGGTTTAAAGCAATCAATTTAACACGAACTTATAGTGTTGAAACTTCAGAACTATTCAGAAATGGTTGAACAAATTTTAATTGATAGAGTAAGATGAGGAAGAGATCAAGCAAATAGTGGAATCAAAGAAGAGAAATTCTGACCAGAAGCTTCCTAAGTGAGGAGAGAAGAGACAGATGAAAAGTCAGTCTCTTAGCCATGACAACCGAAGTTCCTACAAGATACCAGGTGTGTGTTTTAATTGTGGGTAACAAGGTCATCACTGAAATATGTGTTTGCATTTAAGGTAGACACAAGACTAAACAACTAAATCTGTTTAGGGAAGTACCCAAAATAACAAAGGTCCCATACACCTTTAAGTGTATGTTTTAAATGTGGGGAACGTGACCGTTATCGAAACCAGTATCGATGTTTGATGCAGACACTGAGTCAAATAAATAGTTTATATTAGAGGAATACCCAAAATAACAAAGTCAGTAGGATAGGTAGCCTCAACAAAGAAACAATGAACAATCACCTTAGAGACCCTAAGTATCACACAATTAAGAAAACCTAAAATTTAGAGATTGAACCTTTAGAACATGAGTTGTCAGTTGAAATGATTGTTGAAGGTGGAATAAATTTAAATAGAATATGTCATAATTGTGAAATTGACGTAAGTGATTGTAAGGTTACATTTGGGTTAGTTGTGATGAAAATGGTGTATTACGACATGATACTGGGTATGGATTGACTATCATCTTTTCATGCCACTATAAATTGTCAAAAACTATTAATCTCTCTAATGGCGAAAGGTTTTATATCTTTGAAGGTATAGAGAATAATCATCATTGTACCTATATTGGGTACAATGAACATAAAGATTATTTAGAATGGTTGGCTAGTGTGATGAGTTATGATACTAGTGATTTAGTAACTCCAACTATTCCAATAATTGATGAATTTTAAGATGTATTTTCCTAAGATGATTTACCTAAATTATCCCCTAAGAGAGAGGTAGATTTTACTATTGATACGTATCTTGATACCTCACTAGTTTCAGTAGCCCCTCATAGAATGGTATCAATTGAACTAAAAGAGTTGAAGATTCAGTTGCAGGAGTTACAAGATAAAGGGTTTATTTGACCTAGTACTTCTTCTTGGGGAGTATCAGTTTTATTTGCTAAAAAGAAAGATGGGAGCTTGAGATTGTGTGTAGACTATAGACAATTGAACCGGGTGACAGTGAAGAACAAATGTCCTTTGCCTAGAATTGATGACTTGTTTGATCAACTACGTGGTTCTAGATACTTTTCGAAGATTGATCTTCGATCTGGCAACCATCAGCTAAGAGTGAAAGATAAAAATATTTTGAAGATGGCCTTTTGTAGTAGGTATGGACATCTTGAGTTTGTAGTGATGCCATTTGATTTAATAAATGCTCTTGCAACTTTATGGATATAATGCATAAAATTTTCACTCTTACCTTGATCAGTTTGTGGTAGTGTTTGTCAATGATATTTTAATATATTATAAGTCAGAGAAGGAGCATGGATAACATTTGCGCATTATTTTGTAAGTGTTAAAGGAACATCATTTATACGCGAAATTAAGTAAGTGTGAGTTCTGCATGATTGAGGTTAAATTTCTTGAAATTGTGCTGTATAAAGAAGGTATTTTTATACATTCTGCTAAAATAGAGGTGGTGCTTAACTGAAATAGACCAAAAAATATGTTTGACATTAGAAGATTCCTGGGTTTAGTAGGACATTATCGTAGATTTGTAAAAGATTTCTTTCGAATAACAACACTTTTGACTTAATTAATTAGAAAATGGGTGAAATTTGAGTGGAATGATGAATATGAGTAAACTTATATAAAGTTGAAAAATCATTTGACCTCAAGCCCAATTTTAATTATTCCTGAATGAGTTGTAAGATATACAGTTTATTAAGATGCTTTACGTGTAGGTCTTGATTGTGTTTTAATGCAGTTAAGGAGAGTAGTGGTATATGGTTCACGCTGAAGACCCATAAGCATAACTATCCTACACATGACTTAGAGTTTGTAGCCATAAGAGTCTTCGATATCCTTTTACTTAAAAGGATCTTAACTTAAAGCAGATAAGGTGGATGGAGTATTTAGAAGATTATGATTTCACTTTATATTACTAACCAGGCTAATGTGGTAGTAGATACTTTGAGTAGGAAATCTCATGACATATTGGCAAGATTTTCCTGTCATAGGTGGAAGATGTGTAATAATTTGGAGAATTTTGATTTAAGGATAAATGAAACATGAGGTCAACCCTTTCTATTCAGCTTAGTATCCCAACTTACCATCCTACAGAAGGTGATTACTGCTTAATAAATTGATCCTGAGCTAAATCAGTGTGAACCGAGTTAGAGAATGGTAAGGCCATAGAAAGGTGGCCTATAGATTCATGCAGTGGTTTAAGGTTTACCGGTAGATTTTTTATATGATCAGATGAGTCTCTTAGAAGAAAAGTACTTAGCGAGGCTCATAAAGATGTACCAAAACTTGCATAGATGTTTTTGGTGCAATGGGATGAAGAGAGACATGGGAGAATCTGTGGCTAAGTGTTTGACATGTCAACAAGTGAAAGTAGAATATTAAAAACTAGCAGAATTACTCTAACCTCTTCTAGTGGCTGAATGGAAATAGGAACATGTAATTATGGATTTTATTAGGGGACTACCCAAAACCTGAAAAAATCATGAAAGTGTATGGGTAATTGTGGATAGGTTAACGAAATCTGCTCACTTTCTACTTGTCAAATCTGCTAATTCTCTAGAAACTTTGAGTAAATTGTATGTTTAAGAGATAGTGAGGTTGCATAGGGTGCCTTTATCAATTGTACCCAATAGAGATAAGATTTATATCACAATTTTAGAGGAGTTTACAGAAAGTTATGGGCTCTTAATTGAATTTTAGTATAGCTTATCACCCTCAAACAGATGGTCAATCTAAGAAAATTATCAAAATATTAGAGGATATACTCAGATCTTGTGTTTTAGATTTTCAAGGCTTTTGGGTTAAGTATTTATCTTTAATCAAAATTTCTTACAATAATAGCTACCAATCAAATCTTGGAATGGCTTATTTTGAGGCGTTGTATGGTAGGTCATGTCAATCTCCTACATGTTGTGCAAAGATTGGCAAGGCTTCACTTGTAGGTCTTGAATTGGTAAAAGAAACTACTGAAATTATATGTAATTTAAAGTTTTATAGGATTACGTGTTTGGCATATGTTACATTATGGAGGAAATTTCGTCGAATCTTCTTAGAACTAAGGATGTTACATATGGGCACTCAGTTGAATTTTAGTATAGCTTACCATTCTCAAATAAATGGTCAATCTAAGATAATTATCCAAATACTAAAGGATATGCTCGGATCTTGTGCTTTAAATTTTCAAGGCTCTTGAGCTGAGCATTTACCTTTAGTTGAATTTTTTTACAACAATAACTACTAATCAAGCCTTGGAATGGCTCCTTTTGAAGCATTGTATGATAGATCATGTTGATCTCCTACATATTTGGTAGAGATTGGTGAGGCTTCACTTGTAGGTCTTGAATTGGTAAAAGAAACTACTAAAAAGGTAAAAATGATTAGACAACGACTTTTTACAACTCAAAATCATCAGAAGAGTTATGTAAATCATAGACGAAATTCATTGGAATTTGAAGTGGATAATCATATTTTTCTGAAAGTCAAATGTTATACTGGTATAGCCAGATTCAAGAAGAGTGGAAAACTTGCTCTAAGATTCATTGGTCCTTTTCAAATTTTGAAATGAGTTGGTCAAGTATCTTATAGATTAACTTTTACCTCTTCAGCTATAATAAATTCACAATGTTTTTCATGTCTTAGTGTTTAAGAAATACCAGCCAGATTCTTCATGTCTTGGAATGGAAATACCTGACATTAAATGAAAACGTTTCTTATGAAGAGAAACCCATTCAAATTCTAAATCATAAAGAACAAGTTTTTCGCAAAAAGATTATCCGATTGGTAAAGGTTTTGTGGCAACATCATAGAATTGTGGAAGCTACATGGGAAATTAAAGACCGAATGCAATCTTAATATTTAGAACTATTTTTGTCGGGTATGCAAATTTTGAGGACGAAATTTTCTTAAGGTGAGGAGAATTGTAATACCTAGATTTTTTTTTATTAATACATATATATATAAATTAGAAAATAAGTATATTTATTGGAAATAGATAGATAAGTTTATATTTTTACAAGAAAAGAATTATTGGGTAATAATATTTTATTATAGGTAAAAAATGAAAAATGTATAATTACGAGGTTTGAATGGAATTAAGTCAAAAAGTATTCTTTTCAAATTGCTTAATCGGTGAAAAAAAAATGAAATGAATGAAAAGAAAAGAAGACATGTGGCTACAAGAAAAAAAAATTGCATGGCATTTGTGTTGGTCAAATAAAAGAACACCAGATGGTGAAAGAATGATGGAGGCGGTGGGTATTTTATAGTGTATATAAATCTAAGTTTTGCCTTTTCCTTATTGTAAAAGGAAAAGATAAAAAAAAAAAAAGCAAATTGAAAGCCCAAGACGGAAATTGAGATAAAAGAATAAAGAAAAAAAGAAAAGGGAGAAAAGAAGGAAAAGAAAGAAAGAAAGAAAAGAAAGAAGGTTTGGTTTGAATTTATATTTTTTAGATAAGTAATTTTGTTAGTATATAATATACGTTTAAATACACATATATATATATATGTATATTTTTAGATAATTAAGTTTAGATCATTATTGATTATTATTATTATTGTTAAATTTATGTTAGGAGGTGATTCGAAAGAGAAAAAAAGTTGACAAAGTAATAGAATTGTTACAAATTTTTCAGGAAGATATTTATATGCATTTGGTGAATTTTGGTTTTAAAACTAAAAAAATAATATTTTTGATAAATATTTATGAAATTTCTAAATTATCACATATTAATCTAATTAATTATTTTTAAATCAAATTTAAATATGAATATTATATTTTCAAATACAGTGAGAAATTCGTATCAATACATGTTACGACTTTATATATAAATGATTTTTTTTTGAAAATATTGTGAAATAATTCGATAAATGAAAGTGTGATGGCCAGGGTTGTTGTTGTGATATGGCACCAGTGTTTGGGATGACTGTTCTTGAACATAATACTCCTAAAGTACATTTTTGTTGGGGAGACAATCCTTGAAAATAATACCCCTAAAGGTCGTTTTTTATGAGGCTACGATTCCTAAAAATAATGTCCGTACAGTATGTATGGCCAGTTTTTGGGACAGCAGTTTTTCAGAATAATGCACGTAAAGTATATAAGAACAAAATTAATGGAAATTATTTTCAAGTAATGGAATTTTACGTTGTTATATATTGAAATTGAGATTTTGACTTGATATTCTACTACACTCTTGTTGGAAATTAAGAAATGCTTTTTATGTTTAAATTTATTTATTATAAATTTTAAAATTGCCTTTGTATATAAATATTTACTGGGTATTAACTTATCTCTACTTTTCAAATTTAAACAATGCTACAAATTTTATAAGTAAAAGATAAAGAATATTCCAAAACAAAGACTTTTGTTACTTTTGAAACCATATGTGCAGGATTTCATAATGTACGGTTTTGATATATTTTCTATGTTTGTGCCTGAATTTTTGAAATAATAGAATTGGTTATATTTTGTTAATAATGAAATGAAACTATTGGTGTTGAATTATTGGTAGTGTTTAAAATGAAATGTTAAAATTCATAAGATTATATATTTGGCACATGTATATATAGAGGAAATTCTGCCAAAATTTTTCAAAATTAGGGATGTTACAAATACCACAATATAGCATTAATACATGCACGAACACATTGAATGCAACTTATACCTACACAATATAGTAAACTTACATACACAATATAGTAACCTTTTTCATCCTAGACTCAATTGAAATTAGCCATTATTCGACTTTAATGTGAATACCCACACAATTTTAAACCTTATACATGTGAGTTTAAAATCAAGAAAAGTGGTACATGCATCAAACAATTGGGTATAAGGTTTACCTAGTTGAATCAATGGATTCCTTTGGTTGTAGAATTTTTTGAAGCTTGGTTACAGCTTTTTAGAGAGCCAAAATACTTTGATTTAGCTCAAACCTATTAGGTCTTTCATTTTCTCTCACTGATTACATACTTACAAAGGCAAGTAATGGCATAAAATTAGCTCCCGCTTCCCTCCATATCTCGACCCTCACTTCCATCTTGCAAGAGAGATGATCGATTTGGCAAAAAATGCCTTAAAAATCTGACATTACGTAGGTATTTTGGTTTGGGAGTTCTAAGCACAAAATTAAGCTAGCTTCTGCAAATGACTAATCTCTTGCAATAGTAAACCAAATAGGAAAAAGGTAAGTCTTTACTTCTTTGCCATAATACCCATATAACTAATGGCTTATGGACGAAATTAGATATCCCCAGGGGAGGTATGTGTTAATTGGGCCAAACATTCTATCTAACGTTAAAAAGTCAAACTTCAAGGGACATATTACAAATCAAATTAACATTGATTTTTAAGTTATTAGCACATAATTAGATACTTTTCTCAAATTAGTATTTGGGAATATATTACAAATGATATTAAATATGTAAAATTTCTTTTTTATCTTTATGTTACAATTACTTATGATGTTATATTTATAGATTAATAAAGTTACATTATTGACAAATTTATTTGCTTGATTTTTTTACATCACTTAGACAATAAATAATAATTAGTTATACATTATTAATGTTCTATATTTTTATTAATTTTTAAAATGTTTGAAAATGTAGTATCTTAGGTATAATAAAATAGTTATTAGAATTTCTGCATAAGTGAGATTATTTTAGTCATTTACGATCTTTTTAGTTAGTCAACTACTTAATTTTTATTAATTTTTATTTTCACAAACTGCAGGGAGGTGTGTGAAAATAACCCATATAAATCTGTGAACTGTAATGAACGCTCCTACCCTTTTTTTAAATTCTAAAGCTTTGTTTTGTAAGGGATAGCTGAGCAAAAGCTCAGCTGTCAATGCCTCTACTAACTTAGGTTGCCAAAATTTTAATTTATGAATAATTGATATTTTTATCCTTAGAATTTATAAAAATAAATAAATTAACATGATTTTCACAATTTTAACAATTAATCCCTTATTTTAACATTTTCATACTGATAAATTAAGAATATTAATATTAAAAAATTATTCTAATTTATTTTTGCATAAAAAATACAGGGACTAAAACATTATTATTCAAGCTGCTACAATACCCTAGACAACTGGGCCGGACTCCATGTTGGACGGTCCAATTTGTTTGGTATCCACGGGGAACCCGGCTCGGTTAGGTCTGTCAGGCTATGCCTGGCCCAAGTATGATGAACTTTACTAGACACGAGTGTGGGTCAGGCACAGCCCAGTAGCCCATGACTCCCGCCTCTTCTTTTATAATCCAAAATTTTTGCCCTTTCTAATTAAAATTTTATTTTAATTAAGTTGATTTAATAATTACGTTTTTAAATTAAAAATTTATTTGTTTCGTGTATTTTTTACAAATATTTACAAATAAAATATTTTAAATTAACTAAAAATTTTAATTTAAATGATCAATTTTTTAAAAAATTTAAATGTTCAACTTAAAAGTAATTTTAGCGGTTAAAAGTTATTTTAAATGTTTGGTAAATTCTAAATTTATTTATAATTGTTAAACTCAAACATTTAAACTATTCAAAAAAATTATACATTTAAATGAATTTCATAAATATTTTTAAAGTGCTGATTTAAAATTTGTAAAAATGATGTTTTGAAAATTGAGTTTTTAGGAATAGAAAATATGTTTAATAGTATTTTTTAAAAGTAATTTTCTAAAAGAGAAAACAACTTGAACTTGTTTGGTATTATTTTTAAAAATAAGTGAGATAATTACTTCAACAATAAAAATTATAACTAATTTATAAAATTATTTTAAAAAATAGCAAAAAAGAAAAAGTTGTTTTTGAAAATAAAAACTAAATTTTAGAAATTTACAGAAGGCAGGCTTAATTTTTAAAACTTTTGTCTTCTTAAAAGGTATTAATTTTGTAAACTTACAGGATTAAAATGTAATTTTAATGTACCATAGGGGTATTTTTATAAAAAGTACAATAGGGGGACAAAATCCCAATGTCCGGTTTCCCTCCAAATATTCCCCAAATTTAACTCACTACGAGTGGACCAAATGAAACTCCGTCCATCAGACAACGCAAGCCAACCAACCAAATCCACGTCTCACACATTCTTTTACCTCATCACCGCCGTCCCCTACTTCAGGACCGAATCTACCATCATTGGCCAATTTTGCGTTTTCCCTTCTTTTTCTTTTATCCTAAAAATAATAAAATGACCATTTTTAATTTTTAAAAAGTAGTAAGTGTTTACTCCCATTCACGTGACGAAAATGAGATTTTATTCTTCCCGTTTGAATTGGTGTCAAATTTCGTTTAAACTGAACACAAATTTTCATGAGATATCAAATTTATGTATATTTTGACTTTAAATAATATTTTTAACTTAATATTAATAAATTGTATATATAATTTATAATATTAAAAAAATATAAATATAAATATAAAATAAAGTTAAAATATAAATATAAAATAAAGTTAAAATATAAATAAATATAAAAATAACAAAATAAATGTAAAAATGATCATAAATTTTTTAAATATAACTTAAATTTGAATAATTAAGTGAATTATTCAATTTTATGTGAGAAATTTCAAATATACCTTAAATATAAAATATATATTTTAAAATCCGTGTTACAAAACAAATGGACGTAAAGAGTGCATCTAATGAATTATAATCACAATAATTTATCAACATGAGTAGGTGGAGGCTCTTGATTGGCCCAATTAATTATTTAATCCTGTAATTAGTAAAAATAAAGGGAAAGAAAAGAAAAGAAAATAGAAGAAATTGTTTCCTATTTTGTTTTAAAAATCAAAATTTGAGTCCAGTTGCGAACTGAATCAGAAAGGTTAACTAAAAGCTCTCTTCCTTCCTTCCCTTCCTCAAAACGCGACCGTAATCTCTCTCTCTAAAACTCGTGCAAACACGTGAATCAATTGCTGTACTTTCACTTTCTAAAACCCTATGAACAGTTTAACTGTGCTACAATGTGGATCGGCCATTCACAACGGGTAGGGATTTTCATTCTCTCTCTCTCTCGAATGTCTCTTCTTTCAGTTCTAAGTTTGAATTTTTTTCTTTGCTTTGGCGTTGAGAATTTACTTCTTTCCATGGTCTTTTCCGAGTTTTAAAAAATAATATTGTCGTTTGTGAGTGAATTTTGGCAGTTCTTTGGTCCTTATGGTTGTAGCAAATTAGCAGTGTAGTCAATTCACTTGGATTGGGGTGAATTTTGAGGAATTAGTTTGGTTTTGCTAAGAGATGGAAATGTGCTTGTTAGGTTTATGTGAGGAAGGAGTTCTTGTAAGCTAATTTTTTTCTCTATGCGAGGAAGTGACAATACTTTGAATATGGACCCTTATGATGCCTTGATTTGTAGTTCCATATTTGAAAGTTTCGTTGTCTTTGTGGTGTGAGAATGTCTCGGGGAAAAATATTGACCTTGTTGCCTATTTACTTTGTTATTTTGATAGTTGTTCTTAAATTTATCTGTGGGGCGGGAATGTCAAAATTTTTTAACTTGACCGGCACTTTTTTGTGGCCCCCAAATGATATATGAGAGTTCATTCTCGTTTTTGAATTTATATGAGTTACAAATTATATATTCTTGACTACCATTAGAACTGTAGGTTCAAGTGATTATACAATTGGCCTGACCTTGAAATGGAAGTAAAAGAGATCTCTCATTTTGACGATCCCTTTTATGATTGCTTCTCAGAATCTTGCATTAGCCTGCTAACCATTGGATTTAGTAATATTTAATTTGAATGCAAACCGGATTTTTCTGGTTCAGGCTGAAATTAATTGATTTACTCTGTTTATTGTACTTAAGGTTGTCCCTAGTTGCTAATACCTAGGAGCAACTGTGTTGCATGAAAACTCACAAAGCTTTCATGTGGCTTGTTATGTTCATCAGCATTGGAACAGGCTATGGTATATTGTGGAAAATATGTTGCAGGGATTTAGTTTAATGATGATGAATTATCTAGACATTGGCTGTGATCTTTTGTGTAAGCTGTGTTTCTTATGGTTGTGAAGGTAGATTGTTGATGATAAAGAAAACAAGGGATGGTTGTGGAATAAAATGTAAAAGGATAATTATCAAACATTTGGTGTATCAAATTCTCATTAAATAAATTTTTTAAGTTTGAACTAACATAGCTAATACCATGGATTTTGGTTGCATTTAAATTGGAAGTCATAAAATTTGACATGGGATTGGACTAGTAAGATGGTAAAACCGAGATAAGGCTATATGCATGAAAGACCAAATAAGACAACTAAATCCTTGTACTAAGCTAAAAATTTTGTGAACTAATGAACCTTGGTGTTGATGGTAAAAATTGGGTCTACTTCAAATGGTTTTTCATGGACTCAAAATACGTTTCAACAAAACTTGGGGTTACAAACTAGACAAAATGGTTGATTACAGGGTGCCTGCGGTTAAAGGTGGCAAGCAATGTTAAGGTGAGATACTTGCCAAAAAAAGGAAAGATCAGCGGGTGCTCATGCTGAAGCCTGACAAAAATCCTGATGCTTAAGTTGGTATTGAGGTTTTACATAGATAAACTCTAAAGAATGGTGAAGTTTAGGGACAGAGTGAGTTGGGTGAAATTATAAACTCATAAGTGTTTTGAAGGGCCTTTTATAGTTGTTGGAGGTAGTTATGGGGAGCTTAATATTACTACATTGGTGGAACAATAGAGAGTAAGTTCCCAATATATTTCATATTGTCCTTGGTAGGAAAGATATTGTAAAATAAGGCCATGATTTTGAAGTCTTCTGGGCACCTTAATGGCTCCTAGAAGTCAATCTTCACGTCAATCCTTTAAGGTCCAAGCATTTATAGTGGGAGGCTGTCACTATGGTTAGGACCAAATAATTTTATCCTGTGACTGAGATTTTTCACTCTCTAGTTGACGCATTTTATCCCTAAGTGTGGGGCTGTCCTTAAGGGCATGGACTTATTGGTTCAAGAGGTTAGCAGCTGAATTATCTCCTTAACCCAAGCGGTACACAAAACATGCTAATGTGTCACTTATCGTTAATTTTGGTTGTAGCCCTTAGTATTACTGAAGTCAATTAACTAATTTCCAATTAAGTAGAAAAATGAAGATTATTTTTTGATAATGATAAACAAAAAGAAGAAAAATATATATAAAACAAATATAGTTCTGATTGCATAAAATTATTCTGAACCCCACACAACAATTGACTCGTAGTTCTCGTTTTTTTTTTTCCCATTAGGAAGCTTTCTTTTGATACTCTTGTTAGACATTGAAGGTGGTTTTTTTTTTTTCAGTTCAGTTTTCAATGTGACTAGTGCATCTCTTAGATTCTTACTTGTGCTGCTTGAATATATGCAATTTTTGTTGACATTTTGCATTTCTGTTCTTCCTATGATATTTTCATACTAATCTCCATTTGCTCTCACTAATTGGCTGTTTTGAAGGATTTAGAGAAGAGCCTTTGAGTTTGATATTTGAACATGCACACATCATCTTTGTAACTTCACCAATTCTACTTGGTGATGTTACTCTTCTTTAAATGGATTTGCAGCTTAGTTTTAAGACATTGTGTGGACCAGGTTAGCTAAGGTATGCTACTGTCTGCTGGTAGAACTAGTGATTCTCTGTTTGTGTTGCTATTTTAGATATTGGTAACTTTTTTTTCAGTTGCAGGTTGGCTCATTTTTTAGGAGTTATCTTCGTAATTTGGTCGAAGAAACAGAAAATCACTATTTCACTTTGATGGCCGCAATCGATCCTATAGATATCAGTTCATCTGACAGTGATTTGGAGATAGGAGAATCAGATGCATCAGAGATAAGGCACTCTAGCAATGTTAGGATTCTTCCATCATGGGCAAGTAAGCCTGGCGTAAATTCAAGGAGTACAGGTTAGACTGGTTTTGCAAATTGAGAACTTCCCCAGGTTTTAGTCAAATGATAAATGTGGCATTGCTAATGACATTCCATTAAATGAATTGCAGTTTATGGGGGACAGCCTCAAAAGGTTCCTACTTTTGAAAGGTCATATGCATCAAATGGGAGCTCATCAAATGTAAATAATTATTCAGAGACAAAACTTCAGATGCTTCCTGGTTCCAGTGTTGACAATCGAGAGTCAAATGGCCGAGCAGATGATTCTGATTATTTTTCAGGGAATGGGAGTGTGGGTCAGATTCAGACTGTTAATTCTCGAATTGCTAATGTTTCTTCCACAGATTATGAGAAAATTTCATCTCAACAGGCTTTAAAGAGGACACTTCCTGCATTTTCTCAGCCATATGCTCTAAGTGCAAAACCAAAAAATTTGATGGAAAATGTGAATAGAAATCAGATTCCTGATATTTTTGGAAACTCTTACCACCTAGCTGGGCCAAGTTCATCCAGCGGCAAGGGTTACATGAGAGACTATTATATGCAGAAAAATGATAATGAGATCGTGATGTATGAGAATAGTGGAAATAGGATTCTGCCTCCTTCTTTGATGCATGGAAAGTCTATTCCCTCAACACAATTTGGTGGTCCAAGTGACCCAGTCTTTCGTTTAGGCTCTGCTGAAGAAAGAACTTCTGGAAATGATGAGAGATTGATATATCAAGCAGCATTGGAGGTATTGAGACCATTTGCTCTCTTAATCATGAGTTGAATCACTATTTGTTTTGCATGTTTTTCAAACAATTTTCTATAAATCTGGAGTCGGTATATTTTTCATCTCTGATATCAGATTTTTTTGGGAATTTATAAGATCTAGTAAAGAGATTGCTAGAAAAGTTGGTTAAAAGGAATATTTGTTGATGACAGTAGGCAGATCCTGTTAGCCACAAATGGTTTAACATTAGGCTCTACAAATTATTTTGTTAGCAATTTCTCACCTTCAAGAACAGCTTATAGATGTCCTTAGGTATGTGCACAATATTTAATCTTTGGATAGCTTATTTTTAGAGAGTACCTGGAATATTTAGGCCTTTTGTTCTCCTTTTTACATCTGAGGAATAAGATTTCAATTTAGCGATTCACAGTTTTGTTTTGAACAACTGATGTGCTAAAGTTGAAACCTAGATCTGACTAATTTAATTAGACGAAAAATGAGATCTAATCGTCTGTAAGTGCAACTGATCCATTATATATACACACAGAGCACACTTTTTTTTTGTGCTTCTTTGGTATGCTTCTGGTGTACCTATCTCATGCCCTCTTATAGTCATCAAATCTGGATTGATTTATCTTCTGATTTTGATGGCTAGGGTTGTTTGCATGATTCACTTTTCGAAATTTAGCGACTTCTATGTCACGTCTTCTTGGTTCTATCTTTCTTCTCACTACGTTGAGCCACATTATTTATGCATTGTGGAGTCTTCAGGAGATGAACTGGTTTCTCTTATTTACCACTGTAGTCATTGGTTGGTGCTCTTGACAAATAATCAAGTTTCTAGTCTATCTTTTTGGTCATTTTGACGTTTTAGTTTAATTAAGTTGTTTTTTTTTCGTCTGCATATCTTGAACCCCAATGGCTTGCAAGGAAAAAAGCTATCTGGTAAATGCCAACTGTATACTTGTTAAGACCTATACTAGGTAAGATCCCAATCACAAATTTGAAACTTGTCGACAATCTGTTGTAATGTTTTTTTGGATACTGGGGGGAAGTTACAATCTTATAGTGCAATTATTTGTTACCCTTTTCTTTTATAATTTTGTATTGAAATTAGTAAAGCATTTGACCATCTTTTTGGAGGAACACTCACTTTGATGTGCATTCTGTTTTATCGCTCCACACCCAATCTATTTTCTTTTGTTATTCAAGATCCCTATTGGGTGTGCTAGCAGAATTGAAATATTGATGAGGGGTATTTTGTAGGAAGGATATGGGGCAGCCAATAACTCACTTCTTCTTACATGAAGTTAAGCCCATGTCTGAGGCTAAAAAAGATAGGAAGGGATTGGAAAGGAATAAAAGAATAATGTGCTCTTAGTTAAGTTGCTCTGGAGTTTTCTAATATAAACTACTCTTTTTGCCATGTGGTTATTCATTTGTTGCCTTCATTTGAATGGGTGAAGTTTTATAATGATGTATTTAGTAATACAACATGGTTTTATTCAAATGGGTGAAGCATTTAATAAACACAACATGATTTGGAAGGCCATATTGCACCCTAATATCCAAGTCTTCGCTTGGATTTAACTGAAGGAGGGATTAACTATGCAGATGCTATTTGAAAGAAGTGTCTGAAGACGGGTCCTCCTATGTTGTGTTGTTTGCAGAATAGTTGAAGTGACTTCAGTACACCTTTTCCTTCACCACTTGGTAGCCTTTTTTTGTGGGCTAGACTTTGGAATGAAGTGAAAATCTTGTGGATGGTTTTGGCATCTTGTAGTTCTAATTATGGGAAATATTTTGGCTCTTGGGAAAGGAAAGGCAGCCAAAATTCTATGGAATGGTTGTTCTAGCTCTTCCTTGGGTGATTCGGCAACAAATATTATCAAAGAGAGAGGAAGAAGTCCAGTGCTTGTGGGATGAAATCTCTCTCCCTTTCTCTCTCTCTCTCTCTCTCTCTCTCTCTCTCTCTCTCTTCATCCTTCTGGGCTTCGGTTTCTAATTATTGTGAATATAGATTTTTTTCTTTATTCTTAAAAAATGGAAAACAGGAGAAAGCTAGTTTTTTACATTTTGAGACTCTTGTTTACAGAATGCATGCTTATAGAGGATCTTTGATGGCTTTTCTTATATATATTTTTTTGGTTGTTTGTGGACATCTGGTCCACTTTTGTAATCTTTTTCAACTTTTCTATTAATAGAAGTCTATTCAGTTTCCTGAAAAGAGGTAAAAATAATGTAAAAGAAAGAGGATAAAGCATTAGATCATCATTCTTTTCCATGTAGATTCTCTGTCATGTGAAATTAGTCCTCTTGCCGTCTCTTATTATCTTGTGAGATGATGAGGATCTATGTAGAATTTTCTTTGTTATAAGTCAAAAATGAGTTCTGTTATAGTACACGGTTATCTAGATGCCCCTCTTTTGATAATTATGATGGGAAGATACACTGGTACTGGTTGACCCATCTGGTTTGCCATTGAGGGAAATGTAATTGATATATATGCATCTTATTCTCATCATATTTACGGGGTTGTTATTCTATATTCTCTTTCTTACTGTCATCCCGTGGTGAGAACTTTGCTTAAGTTTGTCTTTCATTGTGGAACACTTCTTTATTTGTCATTTATTGGGAAAAAAAATCTTATGAAGATTGAAGACAAATGGTTTTAATTGTACAAACAAAAAATGTAACATGAAGGTCCATTACCTAAATTTTAATACTGAATGAAAATTGGAATTATTTTACTCTAGGTATTCTCACAGTTTGAATGTAAGACTTTATTTTGCTGAAGTTTTCTTTAATGCTTACGAAGTGGCCAATGATTCTGACATAAGCTGATAGCCTTTTTTGGTAGATTATAGGTTACCCTCTTAAGAATCATTTTAACTTTTTAGGACCAAATTTTGATCTTTGGTTTTGTATCCTTCTTCTTTGCTTTTTTATCCTTGTCTTATAGTTTCCTAGGTCTTGTTGCTTTGTTTCGATCCTATTTTTATGAGTCTAATTTCTTGTAATATATACGTAGAATGGTGAAAATTTTCAAGGTATGGCTTTGGTAATATGCTACTTTGTAATTTTACCTTTAGTGGCGTCTTAGGTGGTCCTGACTTTTGAGCATATTTATATGAAATTGGCTGCCTAATATTGTTTTAAGGTCCTCAAAAATAAAGTAATGGAACCCTTCTGAGATTCACTCTCAGAAGTTTAGAATTTGGTAAAGAAGTGTAACCTCTGACCCTCCTTTCTTTTTGTTGTTTATTGTTTCTAGTTTGAATTTTGGGTATAAAAAGCAGTTAGAAACAACCGTCTACGTTTCCTTACCTGTTGACAATCAATCAATGTTTGAAGCAATAAAAGGTTCAAATTATGTTCACCTCTGTTCTTGCAGGATCTCAATCAACCAAAAGTTGAAGTTACTCTACCTGATGGCCTTTTATCTGTCAATCTTTTAAGACATCAGGTCTAATCCTATCTTTCATTGTTATAATTAGTTCTTTTATTTTTTCTGTCACTTAGTTTTATCTAAATTATTTTAGTTTACAGAAGATTGCATTGGCATGGATGCTTCAGAAGGAAACAAGAAGTCTACATTGTTTAGGTGGAATTTTAGCTGATGACCAGGTTATCCCTTCTAAGCTTAGTTGATTTTTATCTATCTTCATAATGATCAACCTAAAATTTGTACCTTGACTGATTATGCTCTTATATTACAGGGCCTTGGTAAAACCATCTCAATAATTGCCCTTATACAAATGCAGCGGGCGCTGCAATCAAAATCAAAAACAGAAGATATATGCAATCATAAAGCAGAAGCTTTGAATTTGGATGATGATGATGATAATGGCACTGCTGGTCTGGATAAGGTCAAGCAGCCTGGAGAATCTGATGATATTGAACCAGTCCCAGAAGTGAGTACTTCTACTCGGGTGTTCAATCGGCAGAGGCCAGCTGCTGGTACATTGGTTGTGTGTCCAGCTAGTGTTGTTCGACAGTGGGCCAGGGAGCTGGAGGACAAAGTTCCAGATGAAGCTAAACTTTCTGTCCTCATTTACCATGGAGGAAGTAGGACTAAGGATCCTGTTGAACTAGCAAAATATGATGTGGTTCTGACAACATATTCTATTGTAACTAATGAAGTTCCAAAACAACCTTTAGTGGATGAAGATGAGGCTGACGAGAAAAATGGGGAAACATATGGATTATCTTCTGAATTTTCAGTTAATAAGAAGAGGAAAAAGATATCTAATGTTAGCAAGAGGGGAAAGAAGGGTAGAAAAGGAAATGGTCGTTCCTCAATTGACTTTGGCTGTGGTCCACTTGCCAAAGTAGGTTGGTTTAGGGTGGTACTAGATGAAGCTCAAACAATAAAGAATCACCGGACTCAAGTGGCTAGAGCCTGCTGCAGCCTTCGAGCTAAAAGAAGGTGGTGCTTATCTGGAACACCAATACAAAATGCTATTGATGATCTGTACAGTTACTTCAGGTTTCTAAAATATGACCCGTATGCTGTATATAAGTCGTTCTACAGTATGATAAAGATTCCAATATCAAGAAATTCACTTCACGGTTACAAGAAACTTCACGCTGTACTGAGGGCTATAATGCTGCGTCGCACAAAAGGTGACTTCCCACTTTTTTTTTTACCTTTATTTCTTTTGTGTGCGTCTTTGTCTTTCTCTGCGTGTCATGAGGTTTTATATATATCTATTGTGGACGTGCAGAGGTTGGGAATTATACCTTTGTTCATTGTATGAATTACAAAGTTTGATGCGTTTTTGTCACTCTTGCTGCCGTGAAGATTTCAATGAGTTTCTTTCTGTTGACTGCCTCCTGAGAATTGAGTTTTTCAGCATCTGGTTCAACCTAGGCGGTGATTCCAACAGCTTTTGCTTTGGTTTAGGTTTTCTATTCATCATGGAGAAATATTTTAGCTGAAGTAAAATGTCATTATCTACTCATAGTCCTGATAGTTCTGGATTTCTCAATGGTTGATTCTTACCGATACATCTTCTTTCTTCTGAAATTAGTCTGTCTAGCTGTTCAGAGGCTCTTTTCAAAGAGTATGATATTTCAGACTCTGCTCGAGTCTATATTTTATTTTGTTCTTTAAGCAGCTTGTTCTTGCAAAGTCCATTTTCCATTTCTTCTTCTTCTTCTATTATCCTAATTTGGAAGAAATTATGATTGGGAGTGGCAATGAAATTTACAAGAAATCAGGATAAACAATTTGGACATCACTAGAGTAATCTGACTACGGTCAAGAATGCAGTGCAAAGAGAATGTTTGTGGCAGTTAAATTGAAAAGAATATGAACATCACAAATATTTATCATTGTTAGAGCTCTTTATTTCTTGTAGTTTAGTGGTTGTGGAGCTGTTCAATTTTTGATGCTAAAGAAAGATGGATGTGATTTCCATCCAATAGATCCTTTTAGTAGATTAGAGTGAGACTGTATTTGAGTTTTGGTCTTCGTTTAGGCAAAATGAAATGATGGCAGTGCTTCACTGATGGACCCTTTTGCTAGAATTATTAGTTCTTTTACCTTGAGGGGGAAGAAAGTGTGACATAATTTAGATGAAGACAGGATTGTACTGTCCCAAGATCATTTTGCAGGTCCAAGATTTAGTTTTGATTAGGAAAATTCTGTGTTGAAACAACTTCTACACACTTTAAATATTTATAGAATACGATCTATGTCATGGTGAGTCTTGGAGGACCGAATAATATCTTCTGAGAAAGTTCCTTTCTGGTAGTCAAATTGGCTTGAGGTTTGAAGTTTTAATGCATGCTGGATGGTCAAGTATGATTGGTGGTGTTGTTCATACGCTGTCAGCCTGGTTGCTGCATAACAATGAAAATTGTTTAAATCTCCTCATGTTCTTGACAATTGTTAGCTAAATTATTTATCACATTATTGCTTATATATATATATATATTGAAATTTTTCTTTTTTGGTAATTATCTTCATGCAAGCACATTATTTAATGAATAAGGTATGTCTAAGATGGTCTCATCATAATTTTGTTGTTATTGCATATATGAATTTTGTGTAAAGAGCTCTGTTAATTGTACAACTTCTGTAAAGATGTAGAAAAAGTAGATAATATGTTCATCTTTTAAAAATTAAAAAGTTCAGCATTCAGCACCAAACACACCCCCAATTAAATTCATAGGGAAGCTAAGGATCATCTTCTCTTATATTGCTCCGGGTTGGGAGACTTTTGTTTGTATCCTTCAAGTGTTTGCGCCATTTTGCATGCCAAAGTATTTTTATTGTTGGCAAGCTGGGGAGTTGTGATGACTGATACATAGCTAGAATGTGGGGGTGTGTGACAAATAGCTAGACCGCTTAGAGAAGGACACCATTTTGCTCGTTATGGATGGTATTGGGGAATTGTAGAATGTATATTGGCTATGGAGCATGTGGCCAATGATATATTTGTTTATTTATTAACTTATTTTCATTTTTTTTGGGGGGTGGGCAGAGAGGCTTTGCTGAAGATAATGGCACTCTTAATTGTTCTTTCTTTTTGGTGCTGCTTTTCCCTACCAAGCAGAATTTTTTTTTTGGTTCTTCCATGTGGATTCTATAGCACTGCAAACTGAGAGCCTACACTGTGGTGGGTTCCTACTTTTAAATACTAAGTGATATTGTCACATTCTGATGAGTGAGGATATAAAAGTGATTGCCACTGTGTGATATAATCCTTTCGGTGGTATTTGTGTTGGTTAATCTTTAGTTGTCCAATTTATCGGTCATGGTCCTTTTATTCTTTGGCCTCTGCATGCTCTACTAAAGAATCTGCAGGTTTCATGTTTAGGCGTGAACTGTAAAAACTTTTATTGATTTTGTTTTTGATTTATAAAATAATGAAGGATGACTGCAGTATTGTTATATTTGTATACTTGTTTCTGCTTGAGTAACTCATGTCCTTCACGTGTCTATCTGTGCATTTACTAATAACTTTACTGCAGCTTAAAGACATTCTAAGAGTTTGTCATACTCTTGCTCGGGTTTTCTTTTTGCTTATGACATTTGTCTCTGCTTTCATTTACTTCTTGTCTGTGAATGATCTAAATTTGACACTATGTGATGGATATTGATACATTGCTATTAAATCTATATATTTTCTCTGGAACTGTTCCATTGATTTGACTTGATGAATATAAAATTCAATTTCTTGTTTGTTTGTTTGATGCCAATCAGTAGTCTTTTTGCTCTAGGGACACTGATTGATGGTCAGCCTATAATTAATTTGCCTCCGAAATCTATCTGCTTGACAAAGGTGGACTTCTCAACCGAGGAGCGGGCTTTCTATAAGAAGCTTGAATCTGATTCGCATATGAAATTTAAGGTGCATTCTATTTCACATTATTTATTCCAAATTGAGGAAATATTATGCATGACTGGTAAACTATTTCTCATCATAGGTTTGGCTTTGCTGACATGCAAACAGATACCTTGCTGTTGCACATAAACGCACTACATTATACATTTATTTTTGGGATCTGGAGGCAAACCAAAATCATCTTTTGGCTTTCAAGTATTTGGTTGTGTAGCATGCATATTTGAAGTAGGGGTTCAAAAGATTTGCCTTTGTGCTTTAGATTTGCATGTAACAACTGAAGAAATAGAAATAATCCTTGTAATGTAATTCGCTATCGAACTACATTATGGTAGATGCCTTGCAAGACTGGATCTGTTGAAGGAGACAGGACTCGTTTTCAGGTTCATAATACATAAACGTATATGAAAATGTTTAATTTTAGGGGTTGGTTTAGATGGCAAGTAAGGATGCTTTTATTCTTATTCCATACTTAAACACTGGCTTAAAGTTAAAATTCAGCTGGCTGAAAGTAAAGCAAAGGTAGGTTTAAAAGAATCTGAGCATCATACAATGCAGGAGTGCATCACACTTTGATACCCAAAATTTCTAAAATTAAACTTGACTCTCAAATATTTAAGTTACCCTTATTTTTGTACGCCTGCAGCTTCAGTGCAAAATGTTCGTGAAACCAAAAACAGAAAATAAAAAAAAAATAGAACAGAATGTGCAGTCAAACAATTATGATATGAGATGTAAGTGATGTGTTAGCGGAAACTTCTAATTATGGCAATCCCATTCTTCAGTTAGTGATATTCATTTCAAATGCTTGTTCTTTCACTTAAATTTTTCATTAGGTCATTTGTTATATTGATTAGAGCCAGTTTTAATGTTATTTGCTATTGATTTCCTTAGTTGTTAAGATCTTTTAATATGTTGTCAGTATTAAACATAACATTTCTGACCTCTGGGGTACTTATCCAAGTTAACACTTCACTGGAAAAGGTTTATGTAGTTGGAGAAGTTACCATTGGTTTGTTTTAGATGAGTGTGCAGCATTTTGTGTACTTTTTATTCCCCTAGTAAAGTTGTTTATGGCTCTCTTGTGGACTGCTGGTCAACCTTTGAACTTATTTTTGTACATATTAATATAATTTTCTATATATTTTACATATAAAAAAACCCATGACAAGGTAAGTCATACGAGGTTTATCTGTCATGTACTATATCGAAATTTGCAATGGGTCTATCCTTCATTTTTCTTATTCATTTTCTTTAATAAATGTTCAAATTTGTGAACATGGCCGGAAATAATGAGAGGTTCTTGAGCAGTGCTTCAGCAGTGTTGGGATGTAGCCTAGCATGGACATGACATGATGAGCCCCACCAACTGTAATCTTTTTAGACAAATTCTTTTTATAACTAATCGTATTTCTAACTTGGTCCCTTTTATTTTCTTTTCTTGATTTTTAATGTGGTGATTCAATAGCTAATAACTAGCAAGTGGTAGAAATATCAATCGTGAATTATATTATTGAAGGTGTGAAGTCTGCGAACATGCATAACTGAAACTAGAAAGACGAGCATATTATATGCTATCTTCTGCTATTGCAGCATCAATTATCTTATGCTCCAAGATATTCTACTTTAATCCCAAAGAATGTGTTTGCTACACTTTCATTGCATGATGGTATTAGAGCAAAGACTCCTATGAGCATCTTAGCAAAAAGTTTCAAGGATTTTTTGTTTGAAGATCAAATTCAGCTAATTGGACACTGTGCCAATTTCCCATATATTTAAGCCCTTTTTGTACCTTGCAGGCTTTTGCTGAAGCGGGCACAGTGAACCAGAACTATGCAAATATTCTTTTGATGCTTCTGCGCCTCCGTCAGGCTTGTGATCACCCACTTCTTGTCAAAGAATATGATTTGGACTCTGTTGGAAATTTTTCTGTGGAAATGGCAAAGAGACTCCCTAGGGATATGCTAACTGATCTGTTGAGTCGTTTGGAAACTTCTTCTGCTATCTGCTGTGTGTGCAATGTGAGTTTTACTAAAATGTTAAACTTATAATTTTTCCTGTGTAGATTTTGTTTTTCAAGAGCTTGTTATAGAATTTATTCCCTTTGCTATAGAAAAAGACAATCTCATTATTGCTTATGTTGCTATGACTTATGCATGGTTCATGGTTTTGATGAATTCAAATATTTCCTATTTCCAAAGGTTTTTATAATTGGATATGGGTTGGAGGCTTGGATCTCCAGGTAGTCTTATGATTTGGGAAGTATGCAACCCAATGTTGTATTTAATGGATGCACATAAGGGAGAGTGATTGTGTTGTACAGGAGATGATGATTCTCTGCTATAGTTCCTAATTACATTTATGTCATCTGTTAATATTTGACATTTTTCAATATGAGTTTCGGCAGGTGTTTTAAGAGGTTTAGACTCGTTATAACAGCTTTTCATTCCAGTTTCCTTCTCTTAGAGATGGGTTTGGATGTTTTGTTGTGGTAATGACAGTACATTAGCCAATACAAAAAAAAATGAAAAAAGAAAAAGTGAAAAAGGTATGTAATGATGGGCTATGTTTTGTTTCTTTTGCTTGTCTTTGTAGAGTGCACATAAGAAAGTTAAAATAGCTAGTTGCAATTATTAAATGATTATCCAATCTTTGGTAAATTTGTTCTCCTAATACATTAAAGTTAATGTTGGTGATTGGAGATCACTTTGTCTGAAATAAGTATGAAGTTCTAGGTGAATCCAATTTGATTTTATATTATTCTCTTTTGTCCAGTAAATTTCTGATATCAAATATGACAATTTCTTTTTGTATTGTGAGTTCTGGAGAAAATATACAGATGGCTGTAAGATAGTTTTTGGTATGGACACAATTGTGCTTCCAGCTGGTTAAATTTTTTCACATGAAATTGTTCATAGCTGTTTGTACCATTAAATTTAAATTCATTCCTCCCATCTCTTGGGGTGACAGAATTGCTTTAGGTATGTGTGTGCAGTGAATTTGTTTTACATTAACATGAATACAAGAAAAGGACGTGTACTGACTTGTTTATGTAGGAATTCTTAGGAAAAAGATCCTGCACAACTTGAAACGATGACATTTCATTGATCATATGCCTATATGCATATATGGACATACATGCACGTGTTACATGTAAATATATTTCTATTTATATTTGATAGGAAGCTGAAAAGATATATGAGTAATGGAAGTTACGAAAGTGGATCAGATGTTCACAAAAGGAACAAAAGCCTACATGAAGAGGGGTATCTAAAACGATACAAAAACATTGTAAAACTTCTGATATTTGTACACTGAAAACGAACAGGAGCCTATGATAAACCTTCCATCAAAATTGACAAGCTAACTCAGAACCCTTTCCCAATTGAGAATAATAAAGAAAAAGATGTATCTTGAAATTCCTGTGAAACAGATGCCCGGTGCAAAATAACGACTTATGTTATGAACAATTCACTTCTTGTAAGTCCAGATCCAGAAGAACTCAGTGCGACCTGCAGGATTTTGGCCATCTTGCATCAGTATGCCCATAGAACACTATTCAGATGCTTTCTTGTAATGGTTTCTGCTGTATCGATTCTTCCTCGAGCCAAAACCCATGCAAAAGCTTGGATTTATGGGGAACTCAGGCCTTCTGTATGATTTTGTAATGTCTTGATTTCGACAATGAAGCATTATATTTTCATGCATCCACTTTGTGTTTGAATTATGTGGGCCTTGTTAATTGATGCGTTACAAACGTCTGGCCATATCTAACATGTCGCTAGACGTTTGGAGTATTCAGTGTGGCTTTTTTTGGGAAATGCTTGTTTTCCTTGGTAATTTCTGGTGTTTTTGTCTCTATTTTCTACTTTGGATAGATCTATCTAATATTCCCATTTCTGTTTTCATAGGATCCACCGGAGGACTCTGTTGTTACCATGTGTGGCCATGTTTTCTGCTACCAGTGTGTATCAGAATATATCACGGGAGATGACAATATGTGCCCTGCATCTAATTGTAAGGAACAACTTGGTGTGGATGTTGTTTTCTCGAAAGTTACTCTTAGAAGTTGCATCTCTGATGATGGTGATGGCAGTCCTACACATTCTTTGTTTTCTGAAAAATCAATGGTTCTCCAGAACGAGTATATTTCATCAAAAATCAGGGCTGTTCTGGAAATGCTTCATTCTCAATGTGAATTAAATAGCTCAATTTTAGAACAATGTGGCCCCACAGAAAGCAATGAAACATCTGCGCAAGGTGTTAATGATGCTGAGACTACAACATTACAAACAAAGTCACCAACCGAAGGACCAATAAAATCAATTGTCTTCTCCCAGTGGACTAGGATGTTGGATATAGTTGAAAATTCACTGAATCAGCATTGTATACAGTACAGGAGGCTTGACGGAACAATGAGTATAGCTTCACGCGATAGGGCTGTTAAAGATTTCAACTCAGATCCCAAGGTTTGTTGCTATAACTAAAAGAAAACTGAAATACCATTTTGTTTCGATGTATTACTTAGGAACAATTGTTGATGTCCTTGTGCATAACTCTTCTGTGTTTTAACCCTGGTAATCTGGGCTGTAACTCGATCATCTGAATTGTTGAAATTATTGCAGATTACTGTGATGCTGATGTCATTAAAAGCCGGAAACCTTGGTTTGAATATGGTTGCTGCATGCCATGTTATTCTTTTGGATCTTTGGTGGAATCCGACTACAGAAGATCAAGCTGTTGATCGAGCACACAGAATTGGACAGACCCGTCCTGTTACTGTTACTCGGCTTACTATTAAAGATACTGTGGAAGATAGAATATTGACACTCCAGGTATTGTTACTAAGTTCATACTTCTTACCATAGAAACAAATACTAAGTTTTAACTGGCTTTACCTTTAAACCTTCTACTTAGTCCATTTGATGAATCTTTATTGATTAATGTTGAAGAAAATAAAATTATAAGGAATTTCTCTTGCATTATAAACTAAGTACATAGAAATGTCTTTATATAAGTTGAAACAATAAAGTAACATAAAATAAGAATCTTTATTAATTTAGAAATTCTCATAAACTCAGGAACCCTTAACAAACTAGGAAAAAACTAATAATAAGTTTAATTTTAATTCTAACACTCCCCTTACTCAAGATGGTAAAATAACCTTGAGTTTGGAAGCTAATGCGATTAGAAGAAAATCCCAAAACATCAAAAAAGAGGAGAAAACCACTTGTGCCTTCAAGAGGCGATTTTGTGCCTTTTAAGAGGCGAGAAATACTTGATTGTATGAAAAATACTTGACTGTGCCTTTTTCTAAGCAAGAAATATTAATTGTGCTTTTTTTTCTAAGCGAAAAATATTGGTTGTGCCTTTTTCTAGGCGAAGTATGTAATTATGCCTTTCTATAGGCAAAGAATATTGATTGTACTTTTCCATAAGTGAAGAATATTAATTTTTTTTCCGTAAGTTAGGAGTGCTTTTCATGGACGAAGAATATTGATACTGCGTTTTATAGGTAAAGAATACTTGTAATGCCTTTCAATAGGCCACAAAAACTGATAATGCCTTAGGAACCCGTGAACAGTACCAGCCTACAGCATCCCAGGAACAGTATATCTAAACAGTACTGTGAACAATACCATATCTTGAATTAAGGTTTCCAGATTTTTTTTTTTTCTTTTCAAGTAGAAAACTAAATCATGTTTAATAACCACCTTATAAGGTAGCACATCATCGCTATCAAAATTTTTCTAAGTCGATTCTCAAACTTAAGATCGAACTTATTTTGATACCATGTTGAAAAAAATAAAATTATATTGAGTCTCTCTTGAATTATAAACTTAATACATACACATGCCTTTATATAGGTTGAAATAATAAAACAATATAAACTAGGAATCCTATTTAACTTAAGAATCTTCATAAACTTAGGAACTCTTAACAAAATAGGAAAATACTAATAATAAGTCTAATTTTAATTATAACAATTAACAGAAACTGGAAGTTAAGAATTTAGAACTTTGACTAGTAATGTCCAGAAGGTATAAAATTTTGGACAGACTAAGTAGAGAATGGAACTAATCCACTTTCTGGGGCGTCTGCACATATGTATATAGTTTTTGAATAATTTTGAGGCTGGTTTAGCTTTGTCTAGGGGTAGTTGGGTATTCATTGGAAGCTGATGATTTAGTTTTTGGTTTCCCCATTGGTTTTCTGATGATCTTGTGGACAACTGGTCCAAAACTCAGATATAACATATTTTCTTTATGTTTTATAATTTTCAGTTTCTTATTAGGTAAAACAAAAGAAAAGAAAAGAAAGATGTATTCCACTACCCCCACCCCGCTTTTGATGAGAAATAAAAAAGAATTTCTGGATCCACTGTGATAGAAAGTAAGTTAAGGTAAATTCCAAAGAAATAGGTCCATCACTTACCACTTAGTGGGATATGTAAACTAAGTTTTGGAGTTCTGTATTGAAGGACTGCTTTGAAGTTACAAATGCAATGGAGATATGTTAATTCATTATTATTGTGAAATATATTAAATTGGAAAATGTTTGATCTACTGAAACATTTGTTCTATTGAAGTACCTAATCTGAAGTGTGATAAGGTTAGAAACAAATGTCACATATGAGTGAAACCTTTATTTGTTTAAGATAAAATTCTTAACATTTATTGAAATTTCAGTTTGAGAACTGGTAGACTGTTTATGATATTTGAAAGGAAGCATAAGGTTTGGTGTTCTATGTCACTGATAGGCACTATATATGTATATTGATTAACAAAATGAAGGTCTGGTATTACATGTCTAGTGCACCAGAAATCCATGGTATAATCATATACCAAAACCATCAGTCCTTAAGAAACATATATATATTGATTAACAAAAAGGTCTGGTATTACATGTCTAGTCACCATAAATCCATGGTATAATAATCTACCTGAACCATCAGGCCTTAAGAAACCACAGCTTCCCAATTAGATGGAATTGAAAAAGGTATATGTAATTCCTTTTTCACTGAACCCAAAGAGAAGCTGAAAATTATTTGTTTGGTTTTTTCCCCCGCCCAACCTGAAAAAAGAAAAAAATAGCCGTCATGATCTCTATAAAATATCCTTAGAACTCCCGAAAGCAGCAAAACCAACTTGAATTTGCCTTCTTTAAAGACAAATGACCATGAATCAGAAGTCACCGGACAGTGAAGAGAGAAAAGATAATTAATATCTCTGCATTCCTTTTGCATGTGATAAACCAGCTAGGGCAAGGGCTTAAGGAAGGCCTCTACTTTTTTTGCTTTTTCGGGTAAGGTATTAACTCCGGCTAAAGCTACCATCCACTTGAATACTCGAGCTATTGAAAACTTTTTCCAACTATCTTTGGTTTGGACAAATGAATTATAATTTTCAAACAACAGAAAAGTTAACATGCTTTGGTAATTTCAATATCAGCATCAGATTGTTATGATAGCATCTTGGAGTTTGATTTTATATGAATTATCAATTTGTTAATATTAAATAGTCTGTGCGTTGATCTTATAATGTTCAGTTGATCAGCAATTTAAACTTGCTCAAAAATCATTAGAAATGCCTAACGATGAAAAAGAAAAAAGACTTTTGATACTAAAATACCATTGATGCATTACTTGTTTAAATATAACAAGTCTTAAATTAATGATTTCCATCTCTTAAGTTCACATTGTTACACTGGTTTTGGGACTTCAATAGACAGTATTCCTCAAAATTTAGGCTTGTTTGTATGAGAAATTATGTGGTCAGTTCAAGAAACCTTATCTTTAAAATGGTAATTCTGATCTACGAGTGTCCCCTCTTGTTCATTGTTTTCCTGTGTGGTTAGGGTGCGTGCAAGTTTCAGGTGAGTCTTCAGTGAAGGAGACCACTATATAATTGAGTCATATACTAACTTTAAACTTGAAGTTCTGGCATTTGCTGTGGACCAACTTATGTAACGGTACCCTATTTTCTTCACTCCTATCCTATAAGATTCATTATCATGCACTGCATGTGCATCCTCTCAATTTGCAATGTATTCAATCTGTCAGTTTTGTAACCAAAGGTAAAATTTGTGCACTTACACACTAAATTCTCATAATCTTTTGTGGGGTGAAATTGATTATTTAATGGATAGATGAGAAATGTTTAAGCTCTGATATGTTGTCTCTATCAATAACCTTATTTTGCAGGAAGAAAAAAGGAAAATGGTTGCATCTGCTTTTGGTGAAGATCATGGTGGAGGCACAGCAACTCGTCTAACTGTCGAAGATCTCAAATATCTGTTTATGGTCTAAAAGAAAGTCATCCCTAACTTATTTTCTTCTACTTTCTATATTTTGTAATCATAGTTTGTCCTGGAAGTTTTGAGAGCCATGACATGAATTTTGGTCAGCTTCAGAGACATGAGAAGTCTGTGGCTGCATTTGTATCTCCTACATATGCTGTGGCTGATTTAGGACTGATGGGTGTTGGTATATTTTTTGGATGATACCTTGTGAGGTTTGAAGCGCCACAGAGGCATTTTTGCTCCCATCATTTGTAGAGTAGCAACGTAGATCTGCCTGTAAATATTCCTAATTATTTCTTAGTGTATTTCAAATATTTAGATGCTAATTGGCCTTTTTATTCATTAATATGTATTTAATGTTATATAAAAAAAGAGGAAATCGAGGTAATTTCAATTCACCAAGGCCTTTATTGCAATGCTATTGGGGCTCCCTATTGTTGATTGTTTTGCATGTGGCTGGTCAAAGGCTGAGAGGTGGGCAAGAAAAAATAGCTGTACATGGACCTGGTCAAGGCTGCTGGTGCACAATATAAAGGTAACATTTCAATTTTCACAAACTTTTTATCTTTTATATCAGAATTGAGATGTCCATAGTTGGGAGATTGGAGGAGAGAAGAACATGAACCCTTCCATATAGTTTGTAATGTATAGCGGTCCAAAACTCATCTGATGAGTAGGAATAAATTTCGCCTTTGGTTGGTCAGTGGCCCCCATTAGAAAATTAGTGCAAAATTGACTTGACAGGTTAACTTGTAGCAGTCTTATAGTACCCTTGGCTTTACAGTTACTAAATATTTTCTCTTTGAGTGGAAACAAGATATTCCTTGAGCTGAGCAAAAGCAGTTTTTACTGATAAATTGTTGTCGATAATCATTATGTAAACTTCATTTTTCTCCTTTTTTTTCCTGATCTCTGCTTTTCTTGCTATTCTTGCTGAAGGTTGATAATGGTATTACATCCAACAAATATTTTGAGGAGCTTTCATTAAATTAACGCTTCATTTTGACAAGTAAATCTGTAGTGGATTATACTGTTTAATCTTATTTGTAGCATCTGCAAGGAAGTTCGTTATTGGTAGAGTACATAACGCATTATATAATCAGACGAAAATGAGAGGGAAAAAAAAAAAGAGGGTAAAAGGACATGGGACCTTGTCGACAAAGCGATATCGTGGGCCACATTGGGCTACATACTGTCTCCTGATGACATAAAATAGGAGGAAGTGAGCAAGTTGATAAATGAGAATTATAAAGGAGTTTTTTTGTGTTCTGGTGAATACAGAGTTAAAAAGACTCGAGGGATAGGAGAGAACCTGCTTCTTTTTCTTTTAAATATTTCTTGAATTATTGCCTCTCTAGCTGTTTTACAAACCAATTCATGGAAAAAGCTAGCTCTTGTATTATTAGCGTGTGATGAGAAAGCATGTCCAAATTATGTAACCGTTAAATGATAAGTCAAAAGGAATCATTGAATAGTGGGGGTTGGTTTTCTCGTAACAATTTCCCTATCAACTTTTGAAAAATTGCTTGTGAAAATTGTCTTAAAAGCCCGTCGAGCCGAATTATTTAGAGCTTAACTGTAGAGACAAAACCCCTGAGAAAGTGCTTAATCCTGAAAAGTAATTGTTTTTAGGGGAGGAGAATCAGTGTGAAAAGGGATATTTAAATAAGAATATCCGGAATGATCCTGAATTTCTGATCAAAGCTCACAATACATTTGCTGCTTTTATTGATTCCTTTTCCTTTCACAAATTTCACCAAACAAAATTTAACTTTTGTGGGCCTCTAAAGTTCTTCGAGAACAAAACCCTGGAAGGGTTAATTGGCTTTAGAGAGATACGGTGTTCTGTTTTCCAATACAAGAAAGAGATGTGAATGAATGGGGGTACTAAATTGCCGTGTTTCTTCCGAAAACTTGTATTAATTTAGAAAAGGGGGAGAAGTAATTATCCGTCAAATCTTTCAAATTTGCGAAAAAGCGGATAGGTGCCTTTGTAAAAGTCATTGCCTGAATGCTCTCCAACTTAGGTTACAACAATCTTAGTGATGGCTTCACATGTGCACCTTGGTGGTGGCTCCCCGCTTCATGATTTTACGCAACACTAATGCTCTTGTGAGTGAGAGAGAGAGAGAGAGAAAGAGAGAAAGAGAAGAGAATCTCTCTATTTGACAACATATAAAGAAAAGAAAAGAAAAGTATGACTAAAGAGAAAGAAAAGGTTGTTGTGCAGTGAACAAATTTATATGCAGTGACAAGATTATTTCCACCCACCATGTGAGACTGAAATTATATCTTCTTCTTGTTAATCTACTAAGTATAGGGTAAAAGGTCTATCTTGGATCCTCTTATGTCTCAAAAAAGGGTTGCTCTCTTGCCCAACTAAATTACCTTTTGCATGATTCTTTTGACTCTTCTGTAGCTTTCTCTTTGCGGTATTTGACTCTCATTCCTACCCCTCTTTGCATTAGCTTTATAGAATCGTAATCACATATTCAGTTTTTAGTTTTACACACAAACTTCTTCATTAGGAAACGAAACACAAAAAGGCACAACTTTTAATACATTATTAATTAGCATAATATGACCACATGATCATAAATTACCAATACAATACTACTAAATATAAAAATATATGTATATAGTTTTACCTAAAAACTAGCAAAATTTACTAATGACTTTACATGGTAGTACTCGCTCAGCAAACATTGGGGCCAAATCCCACGAACCCATTTGCTCCATCAAAAGAAATCTGAATCCCTTCTTGTTGAATATTCCCTACTATGGATAGTCCCGACGGAGATGCAGCAAATGCAAAACAAAAAGTCCCTGCATCGTCCACCGGAATCAAAAAGTTACTTGCTGGAAGCGTTAGTATTGGCCCACCCGAGAAGTAAAACGACACCGTTGGAACCCGAACTGACACGAATCCGTTTAGGTCATAACATGTGTCGAATATGGATACTCCGGAAGCCCGAGGTAGGTTTCCGGTTTGTGCTATGAAAGCATCACGGAATGCCTCGTATGCTGCTGTTGGCAGCCTCGTCACGGCGGTTCCCGTGTCCATAACAACCCCTCCGTAACCCAATTGGGTTAGCCGGAAAATGTCTTCCGATATGGGTACTCTGATACCTCCCACCCCTAGACCCGAAAGCCCGATATAGTAGAAACTCGGAGCCCGTGGGTTACGGATTAAAGGGACCCATGCAGCGCCCACAGGTAATGTTCCACGCCCGAATACTAATGACCCGGAAGACCCGGTTGCCCGACTCACTAAACAGTAACTGAATGCACCACCGGTTTGGCCACCCAATTGGTCGACAAACGACATGGATCCGCCTCCAAGTCCGAGCAAACCAGCGGCTCCGACGAACATCCCCTGATTCTTATGGCCGCACCCAATGGCTACGTTCTTCACCTGCGTCCGTCCTATCGTTAGCGTCTCAAGCGCAAGTGTCCCCTTTGTATACGATCCATCACCGTACGACACCTCGTACCGACAGCGGCCGGCATGGCAACCGGCGTTCTCAAGTCGATCGCAGACGGCCGAGCTGCAAGATACGCCGGTATACGACGCTGAATCTGCTGGGTCGAAAACGGGGTCGGATTGCTTGTAACATTGGTTACAAGGCTGACATTGAACCCAAACAATATCAGAACCAGAGTCAACAACTATGTACTGACTTCTCGGTGGACTACCAACTCCTATCCTAACGAAATATTCTCCGCTTCCTTGGTCCATACCGGAAACGACATCGGTCCCGAAATCTTCCACCTGATATTCGGCAGCCTCATCGGCAGAAAGGCGGCGCACGAGAGTAGCCACCCTTTTCACGTCCCTCTGCATGCGTGCATGAAAACGGTGGCTATGATCATGCAAGCTGGTAGACGATAACTTATCTCTATGAACAAGTTTCAGCCTCCATTTCCTTTCATTCTCGGTCTCATTACTCTTCTCGAAGAGTTCATCATAATCAGAAATCTTTGCAGGCCTAGTTCTTGCACCTTTAACCAACTCCTTAACCTTCACAAGTTGAAAATCTGGGTATGAAGTATTTCTGGAGGCCGCAGCAGAGGCGGCAGCGGCGGCCAAAGCGATGGTGAAGACACAAAGTAAAAATAGTTTGAAGAAAAGTATTGGTGAAAAAAACATGGTTTGTTCAGTTGAGAGTGACTTATGGTTTAGGCTTTGAAGAGGGAGCGAGGGGAGAAGGTGGAATTTATTTGGATTTTGGGAAGCGTGGAACGAGGGAAAAAGAGTTGTGGGGTTTGTAATAATTGAGCGATGGGTTTCTGTTTATGTTTTTGTAGTTTTGTGATTGGATTTTTTTAAGAGTTTAAGTGTGTGAGAGGGACTCATTTTTTTTATTATTATTTTTTTTTTTTTAAAAATCCTTCTAAGAGGGGTGATATGTTGACCAAAGAGAGCATCAAACTTTTAATTAGTTAATAATCCAATAATAGCAAATTAAATTGAAAGGAAACAAGAAGAAGAAAAAACAAGAATTCTTAGAGCATGCCAGTTTGGTTGTCACTCACACTCTTTAATTATGTATATTTTTTGTTTTCTATTGCACTTCTTGTTTTTAATTAAATGTCATTTCAAAATGGAAACTACCTTTAAATGTATTAATGAAATTGTAGTACATATGCAATTTATTGAAAGATTTATGAGCAATATTAGTCATTATATATGTTGGTTAGGGACGAATGATCTTATTATATATTAACATGCATGTATATGGTTGAATTTTTACCATTAATGTTATGGGTATAGTACTAAAGATAGAAATTCTTTATACAAATTATCAGATACATAATACAAATAATAATATATAATAATAATATTAAATTATTATTATTATATATAATTCATATTATTAATTTTTATTAATTAAACGAGAACGTGAATTCCCAATTAAATATGCGTTGGTGAGACTGTTTTTTATTTTTCGTGAAAGATTAGATTCAGTAACTGGAGGTCTACGCCTGATCGATATTGCACACCATCATTTAACCATTGAAATTCTTTTCCTGATATGACCAACTGGAGAATTGTTTATGGTTTAAAATATATTTTAGAGGTTCATAAAGGTTCATTTATAGGTCAGGGTATAAAGAACTGTATGAGATCCGAACAATATCATGGCATGCTCAATTATCTTTTAAACTAAATATGTTAGGATTTTTAACCATTGTAGAAACTCATCATATATATTCCATGCCCCTTTATCCATATCTAGTTGCTGACTACGGTATACAATTGTCATTATTCACACATCACATGTGAATTAGTGAATTTCTCATCGTTGGTGCTGTTGCATTCATAATTTATATGAAAACTTTCTATTTCTAAAATTATTAATTTTTTTGTGATATATATACATATATATGTTGAAAAATATGCTAATAACATCATCATATACATGAAAATGAAAGGATTATTATATGTATTGCTTAATTTGTTAAGCTCCTAATCTTGAGTCTAATTGAGATAGAGAAATGGAGTATTATGTCTCTGCCATGTTTTACATTGTTTAATTATATAATTTGATTTATATGAAAGCCAACTTTGAAGGGGCGTGTTTCCTATGCATAATACATGTGAAGACAAAGCCTCTCTACCTCTCTCCTCTATCTACATACATATCCAATTGGCTCCTTATGTTTATAGTGGCTTTAAAAGTGTGAGATTATAATGCAATATAATGGCAATTAATTAACATATATAATACTACTCAACATGAAACAATGAAAAGCATACTATTACTAAAATTAAAAACCAAATTAATGTTTGATTAATGAGCCTTAAACCCAATATGAGAGAGAGATTATATATGTTAACTAAAGTAATCGCTTTTCTCTTTTTAATACAAGCCCAAATATATCTATCTACCCACCTTTTACCCACAGAAGTAGAATAATTAATCTTCATAGTTCATAGCCTTTTTAAAAAAAAGTGTGTCTGCCCATTGTTTTAAATATCAAATTATTTAAGCTTACGTGCGCGTGCATACATCATAAACATATATACATGCATCTCAATATATAATTTAAAAATCTATAGCTAATTAGGTTTAAACTTTGTTTAAAATTGTATTTACTAGGATTTAAAAATAAAGTTGAAAAAGTGTTTAATAATGTTAATTTTTAATAAGACTCATTCATTTTTTATTAATATTTAATATCTAAAATTTTCATTTAGAATCATAATTTCTCATAAGTATTAAATTACACCATAATATGAAGATTGTTTAATTTGACTGCAATTAGAAAGGGGCTACTGAAATTTGAAAGTGAAATTAAAAAAATGTGAAATTAAAGGATGATTTTTTATGAGACTCAATCATTTTTTATTTAATATCTAATAGATAAAATTTTCATTTTATAATCACAATCTCTCGTAAATATTAAATTACACCTAATACGAAGATTATTTAATTTGATTGCAACTAGAAAGGGGCTAATTCATCCTTCTTGAGTTGATGATCAAATTTGTTATATAAACAGTGTGATTGCTATATATATATATATATATACATATAAATGGTTTGTTAATTAGATTATGAAGGAAAGAGTTGTACTTGTGCATGGTAACAATTAGGACATTGAATTATTAGCAGAACTTTAATAACCTAATGAATGATGGATCATGAATTGTGGCAATATATATGTTGTAGTGAAAGAGATAGCTTTGCATGGGATATCGATGGGCACGCGTGATGCATGTGAAGAAAAGTTATGTAGACAGCAACGTACAACAATAACAATATTGCATGTTAATTTAATTCTATATTCACATATATATATATATATATATATGCAAGCACCATCATCATTATTATTATTATTATCATTGTTGCTTGCACGGCATGGGGCTATTTTTCTTCCCTATTGCTTTTTTTATCCCCACTCATCTCTTTCTTTTGCCGGTGGATACCCATTTTTTTCAAGCCCAATATCTTTATTACGTGTGCTTGTCTATATATATATATATATATATATATATAAAAAGATGAATGAATAATATTTAATATTATACATAATATTATACATATTCTCATATTATTTATAAACTATTAAATTTATATATTTTAACTGTTAAAATTAAATTTAACATATATAATTAATACATATATAATTAATACACGAGTTAGATTTAATCTTAACTATCCTAAATACATAAATCTATTAGTTTATAAATGATGTAACAATATATATATTCTTAGGGACCAATTAATTTTTTTTTTCCTCTATATATACATACACACATGTAGTAAATAGAATAAATAAGCAAAATTTTAACTTATATAATTTCTCATACTATTTATTAATAATTAGATTTAAATACTTCTAATATGTTAAAATTGTATCTCATATATTTATTAATTTATTATAGTACATTTATTCATAATAAATATATATATTAAATTTAATTTCAATTGTTAGATTAGAAGTGTTTAAATTTAATGGTTTGTAAATAGTATAAAAAATAGCATAAAATTAAAAATATCAATTGTTATTTTACACAGTTTTTTTTATAGTATTTATAAACTAATAGTTAAAATCAAATTTAACACATATAAATACATCATTAATATGTTATAATTAATGCATATGACAGATACAATTTTAAAGGTTAAATGTGTTTAAATTCAAAAGTTTACAATTAATATAAAAAATTATTTAAAAAAAGGAGGTTATTGATCCCGTCTCATATATATATATATATATTCATATATATATATATTTATATATATATATAAATTTTAATCATTAAATGTTGTTAAATTCAATGATTTATAATTAATATAAAAAATTATGTAAAAAAAATGTCATTAATTCTGTTCCTATATATATATATATATATATATTTACATCAATTATAAATCATTGGATATATTCACATTCAACGGTTAAAATTGTATCTGTCATATATATTAATTATGGATGTATTAATTAAAAGTTTATATAGACAACTTAATATGCATGTATGATCAATGATCAATAAGTCAAGGGTTTCTATGTTTTCTTTACCTACATAATCGCCCTGATATTAACTAGTTTAATGTGACAATTAATTGAATAATATATATATAAATATATATATATCATGTAAATCACAAGCATGGAATTGGAAAGTTAGGTTTCTTTTGTTATTGAATCAAAAGCTCTTTTTCCATAGAAAATATATATTAATTAATAAATATATATACCCCCTTTTTCCTTAGTGAGTGGAAGGGTAGTTTAAAAGTAAATCTTGCTTGTAATCTCATATTTTAACACTTATATGGCGGCTGATCTCACTCTTTTGTCTGAGTTCTAATACAATATTAACAATACCAACAAAACTAATTAAAGCACCATCAATTAATTTTTATAATATTTAAGAAGAATTAATAGCACTTTCTATACAAACTTATTAACATAATTTATAATATTATTATTAAATATCTTCTTTCTTTACAAAAATAAATAAAAATGTACGGAAAAATATAAAAAAATATAAAACAACAACGCAATTTTATCTTGTCAATTTATATTTCTAATATTATACAAAATTATTTAATCGAAATTTCGGGACAACTTAGCGTCAAATTAATCAAATCAGAATATTAAAAAACTCAATTGCCCTAGCATTAGCACGAAGATCCTACTTTTATTATTATTATTATTATTATTATTATTATTATCATATTTCTAACCTTTAGAAAAGGGATGACTATTAAAATAATTAACCAGATTAATCTCTTATTAATTAGCAGTGTAACCCACAAGTGTTACGTTGAGAATTGTATACCTTAAGTCACTCCAAAGGGTATCAGAAAAGAAGAATTAATGTACATATAAAATTAACAAATAATTATTTAATAAAAGTAACAAATAAATAATGTATAATTAAACAATTAATATAAAATTAGACGTATACAATACATGTCTCCAACATTGAAAATAATGGCTTAATCATATGAATAAAGAATGAAATATCTTTTGGGCATGCGTAAGATACCATGGATATATTCAATTGGTAATGCATGTAAATACGACAAGACCAACCAAAAATATGATATGATATAAAAATATAAGTGGGAATGTCACATACATACGCATATATATTTATTATAAAATTAATTATAGTTAATTAATTAATTAATTAATTAATTAATTGGGAATACATAAGATGTGCACATACACCCACACTTCCAATAATTGAACCATTATTACCACCTAAAAGTTGCCCTCTTTTTTATTAATTAATTAATTAATTAAGTATACCCACTAATTATTATTTTTTTAAAAATCTCTTTGTTCCCCTCTTCTTCTCTATTATGCATGATACATGCAAACAAAGATGAGCAGTTTCTGCAGAAACTACATATAGAAAATGAACATGTAAATGAATTCAATAATTTGTACTAAAATTATTATTACAATTGTTAATATAAATTCTAAAATTTTTACCGTATTTTAAAAGATTTTATTAGTTAATTAATACATGATTTATCAATTGATATAGTTTTACTGAGGGAAAGAGACAAACACACTCAAAATCAAAGTAGTGTTAGTAGTAGTAGTAGTAGTGAGTATTAATTATTACTCCTGAGGTTGGGGAGATAAATCATTTTGGAGAAGATAATGCTATCTTGATTCGGACAATATGACAGATTCTTAGTGGAGAAGATCATAAACCGTATCCAAAATCTTGAAGAATCCCCTCACTTTTTGTTCCATATTTCTTGAAGTCTTCTCACTAATTTTAATGGAGATAAAGATTAATGAGAATTAAATCCTTAACATGGCTGTATACATATATGATTAGTTTTAATATTAGAATTAGATGGATACTCCTATCTTATCATGCTTCAAAGGAGAATTAGGATAGTAATTGAAAACCCTAAATTTGTTATTGTGTTCCTTCGCTCTATATAATATTTTATGTCATTTATAAAATTATTAAATTTAAATACTTTTAATAGTTAGATTATATATTACATATGTATTATTTATAACACATTATATAGTGGTTATATATATTAAATTTAATTTTAACTATTCAAAATGTTTAGATGTTAAGGGTTGTTGGTTCTTTTTTTTTTTTTTTTTTTTTTACTACAAGTACGTATATTAACATTACAATTAAAATTTTTCTGAAAGTTTAGATATATACAGTTGTGGCCTACCCTAAAAATCTACGTACATATAATGCGAGATCAAATCTCACACTCAATAAAGAGTAGTCCCAAGTATAATATAAGATCAAACCCTACACTCAGTGGAGAGTAGTCTCCCGTGTAGCGCGAGATTCTTTCGTCTCCATGCTACATCAATTCTTTGTTTCAAATGTTGAATATCATTAAATGATGTGCTTGATTAGTTCTAGACAGCAAGTTATGAAGGTGACACTATACAATACTTCCATATAAAAGCAACCAAATTTTGGTTAGATTTGCACCGTCGTATAATAACAAATGACTTTACATATTCTATAATTATAAAGAATCTCGTAAAATTTAAGTTAATCGTATGATTATAAGTGCAATACTACGTGATAATGTTGTTTATTAATTACTTGTTAAAATAATTTCTTACAAGATTTTTTTTTTTTGACTGCTTTAATATGTTTATTAAGCATATGCATGTGATTCATGGAACTAAGGTCAAAATCATCAAAATTAAAAATATTATTATGTTCCACAATTAGTAGCCAAAGTCTTTTTCATCCTCCATTATTCATTTATTATTCTTTACAAATAAAAAAATATATATATATATTTATTGTTAGAATAATAAATTACGAAGTTAAAATATATATTGTTGTTGGTACAGATTAATAGTAACAATCTGTATTAGCTTCACTTGGACCATCATATATCAGTGCCCAATGCTGATGATGCCATTAATGATCATATGCTTAAACAATTGTATTAATCAGGTAAAATAATCAATCAATACTTTTGAACATTCAGTTGGAGACATTTGTCAATAACACGGAATACATAAGTGTATGGAAGGCTCAAAGAAAGCAAATGGAATGAATGAATGAATGAATGAATGAATGAATGAATTAGTTTCTTGGGAGGTGGGAAAACTTTTTTCCTCTCTACAAGTTTCTGGAGATTATTATTAATTAGTTAATAAAAATCATGAATTGATCTTTACCCTAATTATTTTTATAATCATGGGAAGATCTGAACTGTTGATTCCTATCATTATTCTCCTCAGAATGCATACTGCAATGGATGGTATGTGATGTAAGCAACAGATAGAATGTTGAGAGTTAGATGACTCCATAGACAAAAATGCATCCGAAAATGGTAAAGCTTCTTCAATGACTATAACACAGCTTCCTAAATAAGGAATGAAAGAGAAATAATTTTCTACAAACTCCATGGATATAGAAGTTCATGCAGAGACCCAAAACCTCAACTTATCCCACAGAATTGATGATCCTCTCTCATTTGAGATCTTAAAAGATTTTACTATTTCTCTGTAACTACATAACCTTAATAATACTCATAACTGCACAGCTCCGAGAGGGCAAAAGATTTTATTCTTTTCCCTGAGCAGATTTTATACAAGAAAGCAGCAGTACAGAGATGGAACTCTGGCTTTCAATCTTAAAACTGCGTTCAAAGGATTACTGGAGCCATTGACAGAGCAGGGAAAGAAGGATCTAAGAAGAACATATGCCTGATGTTTGAAGATGAAACTCTTCTATCTTCCCTCAACCTCGTGACAATTAACACCCTTTATGGCAGACAAATTGGATTTCTCATGAAACAATGGCTCCTAAACTTATCAAGGCCTACCCCGAGAACCCTAAGATGGAATGGTGCAAAATGTTCCCAGTATAGCAGTCAAATCACAATTAGTTTCCTTATTCATAGATGTTGTAACCGAAATAATTGGACGACAACCTTACCAGAATCAAGTTCTCCCTCACTGCAGCCTAATCGCAGATTAACATCAGAGTCACAAGTCACAGAACGGTCCCATCAAGTCCCTCAGAGGAGCTAGCTGCTACTGAGGCAAAACCCTGCCTCATCTGTAGTTTCTTCATTGCCTTTTCAAATCCACAATATATGAAAATATATATAAAAATAGAAATAACAAGAAAAGAGAGGAGAAATAATAGCATTAGAAAAAGCCATCTATTATAAAACTCAGTAAATGTCTGCAAATAGATTAAAATCATGAATTTGTTCAATTCTGTTACAACATTCAAACAACTGCCTGATTAGGGAATACTCAGAACACCACTTAAAATTGAACACATGGAACAAATTTTTCACTCAATAGAAAACTTATAATCTCTTTGCTCTAAAGCCTACACCTACAATATAAAAAAAAACACAACCTCATCCAGCACTCAAATCGACACTTCTAATCGCAAGTACATCAACATGAAAATTCCCTAAAATGGTTCACCTACATTTTATATTTGTCATTAGTAATGAATGGTTCACCTTCTTGAGGCTTCGTTAGGTAAGAATTAGTGAGATCTGCTGCCGCCCAATGTCAAGTGAGGCAGTCCCTCAAAATGCAAACTGCTGCACAGAGTTGTGGGCAAGAAAGCTGCATGTTAAGCCCTGTAACAATTCCTAAGGCTTCATTATGAGAACCCAAACTGATAACAAGGAACAAAACCCTTACAAGGATCACCGCATCACTGACTCTTTTACAAAGGATCGACCGCCTGAACTGCAAAAACAATGATCACAGATGTAAAAAGTTAGTATTAAAACATGTACAGCACATCTGCTTTGACCACAAAGAATTAAGCATGAGTTTCAACAATTATGTACTGTGCTTACGCATATTCAAGGTGAATATTCATGAATCGAGCATTTTCTTTGCTCTGTGAGAGTACTACAGAGCCTTCAATGACCTGATCTTGCTCCACCTCTATCGGGTCATAAAAGTATATCAACGTCTGCAATGAAATAAACCCATCACATAATGAACTTTCAGAATATTCCAAAATTTTTCAGCAAGAAATCAATTAAGAGTAAAGATGCTCAAGGAAATGGCCAGACTTTTTTAGGCAATAGCTTGATGTCGACATCATTGTCAAAGATTTCTTAGATGATCATATTAGTTACACCTTATGTTATCACCAACCCCTGCCATCAAGATTCGTTTTAGCACCTAGCACTATTGAAGTTCAACGATGTTGGAAAAATGTAAAGTTCGGATCCACTCATTTAAATTATAAACAGCAATCCAGAAGGATAATTTTACAAGCTGCTTAGAGTGAACAGACTTTCTTACAGGAAACCTTACTGTTGCTGGCACATCAATCTACCATGGTAGATAACTGATCTATCAACGAGTGCAGTCCACTTGTGTTAACATCTACAGTTATGCGCAATGAACCACCATTTCAGCTGTTCACCAAATGTGCACATCAAACACCATTTCTGGCCTCACAAGGAAAAGGTGAGATAATCCATTTTTCTCATATAACTAAGGGTTAATTCCAATTTACTCCTCTCATTTTTTGAAAATTCTCAACCTGCCCCACCACATTTCATTTCAGAGTCATCATCTCAACCCCCAACCATTACTTGCTTTTGATAAGTTAAATTGTAACAAGGTCAACTTGACTTTCTATACCCCCAGAATATTACATATAGCTTAAACAAACAGAAAGAAAAAGAAATTATAAAACCAAAAAAATTAAAATTAAAAAATGAAAAAGACCAAAGCAGCACTTGTCCATCTACCACCATTATCTAAGACAACGCATCTACTGTCACCACCAGCATCACTGTCCACTGGTCAAGCAGAAATGGTCATCAACATAATCATCTTAACAGCACACATCTTCCCCGTGCCACAGTCTATTCATCAATGGCACCCTCTCAACAGCTGCAAACAACGTCAGGAAACTTCTCATACTCACTACCATCAGACTTGAAAGAAGTGATCTATCTCCCTACTAGCATAGTTTCACTATGCACCTTATCATTTTACACCACAAAATTTTTCCAGCCAAATAGCCACCTCTGGGTTTGCCCCTCCTTTCCAGCCACAAACTACCACACCTTCAGTCTCATTTGCACCCAGACATCATTTATTATTCCATCAACCTCATATTTTGTTGATAATTTACCATCTATTTGTCATTTAAATTTTAAAAAAAAATCCTGGACAGCTTATCTAAATTTATTTTTCTTTTTCATTTTATTTTTTCTAATTATAAGAAGAGTTTTTTATTCTTTCTTAATAGTGTAAGCTAGAATACATTGTTATCCAAACTTGCTAAGAGCAAATAGTTTTTTTTCAGAATAAAAATGTCTTTTACGTAAAATGGTACAAATTCTGCAATAAAATGGTACATGTAAAAGTCAAAATCATGTTAAAATTAACAGAAGCAGTAATGTTGGGTTGCAGTAATGATTCTGAAAATGTGTGGGGTAAGTTGAGGATTATCACAAAAAGGGAGTATATTGGAATTAACCCTATAACTACATATCCACTCTGACAATGTCATTGGTGTAAGCAACCTTGTTATACACTTTTCACCAATATTGCCAAAGATTGTCAACAATCTCTAAGGGATATTGGATACTTTCTCATATTCAATTATTATGCATGTGGACCTTGTTTTCTATGGTACTGTTACAGTTCTATTGATTAATAGACGTGTTTTGAGGGCTTTCCTGAGAAGCAGAGAGCATCTACAAATTCTTGCTGAATTTGCATGTATATGGTACCTGTTGCCAGTGTGTAGGAGGGTCTTCAGGTGCAGTAGACAACACAAGTGCTTCATTAGGATTTGCACGTTTTTTCTTCTGCCCATCCATTGGATGATTGTTAGAAGATGCAATAACTACAGGTGGTACATTGTTGTTGGTAGGAGATGTTGCAGGGCCACTGAATTCAACATCAAACCAAAACGCAAATCCATGCAATGGCGCTGAAAAAATTAAATTTTAGAAGCATAAAGTAAATAATGATAAAGAAATACCTAAAACAAAAGCATGCACAGAAGGGTTTAAAGTAAAGACAAAGTAAACAATTAAAAACCAAAAGGCCTCAGGGATTCTTTTCTAGCTTATACCACTTACACCTGGTATAAAACTTCCTTAACTCATACAAGCAGATATCTTATCATAGGATTTCAAATTCATAGAACCAAAATTAGAATCTCATACACTTGGCATTCACTACATCCACTCAGTTTCAACCTCATTGGAAACCTAGAACTAACTTACCAAATTGTATTCGAAGAGAAAAATCCATCAATGTACATAAATTTGAGTTTATAGATCAATATGCTATTGATACAATATTCACAGGGATCATGGACATTAGGATCAAATTTGACTTAACAGTTGGATTGACCAAATATAAATCGACAAGCAACTAATTTATAGTGTATGTGAGAGAGAGATAGAGAAAGAGTACCACGCATCATTGACTTGAATTTGAATGCTGTTTTAATAGATTCTAGCTCATGAATTTGAATGCTATGGCAGTCCACATGCTTAACCTGTAAACAATAATCAACTGTCAATGCTTTTTAAGGGATAAGGGCTATTGTTATAAAATAATGCATTGTACTCAGGCACATATGCAAAAAAAAAGGGAGAAGAGAAGATATATCAAATTTTGTAGTGGATGCATAATCTGAATTGCAACACAAAAAAATGGTTGAGCATCATCTGAAAGGAAGCTGTTAGAGACATCCTCAAGAAACAGATTCAGGTCAAACACACAAAACCATCTCAACAAACATAATTCCTCTTTATGTCAACAAGTTATTCCCAGTGGTTAGGTGACCAAGAACCTTTCGCAATGCCCCAATGTTGAGGAAATTAAAAAATATATATATTAAAAAGAACAATAGTTTGTAATAGATCTATAGATAAAGCCTAACAAAGAACAGTATGCTTAATGCATTAGTAGTACATTGAAGGGGGAAAGAGAAAAAATATAATGGCACATTGGTTAAGAAAATTCAAAGAGAACTCAATAATACCAAAAACACAAGTGGAAAAGCAGTGTCTGTGGATACTATTGGTACAAACAGGTTTGTCATTTGACTACTGCTCACACCAGAGTCAGGAAGGATTTGATTTTCATGTATGTAATCAAATTATTCAACACAGTACTGACTCTTTAATTATCTATTATGGGTAATGTTTTGCTTTTAGGATTCAAAATTATATCATTTAGGAGTTATTTTAACTTTGAAAACATGAATATTGTTCCTTATTTCAGTTGATTTGGTATTTATTCTGCTATTAGAATTAGATTTCAAGTTTCCTTTCCATTTAAGACTCAGCCACTACAAAAAGGCTTTCAACTATGTTTTTGACATAGTTGAGATTATTCAAATATGAAAATGGGCTTCTCGATTCTTTCTGTTTACCACCCCTTTCTGATTCTTTCTACCTCTCCTCTGTATTATTATTATTCTTCTACCTTTTTCTTTTCTGCTTACAATTCTACATCACTCTACCTGCTTCATAAGCAAGTTTGAGGATATAAACTAGATATGCACATCTAATTCATGTCCTCCCCTCCTTAAAGCCCTTGATTATACACTAGGTCATCTAAAAGAACTCTTTCTCCCTTTTGGGGGACAATTAGAGCTTAAATACTATTGTTCGGCCCTCACCTAATAGCTTAAGCATTTAGGTTAAGTGGTAATTTAACATGTTATTAGAGCCAATTTGACCAAGTGGTTTTCCATTTAAATCACATCATTGATAATTAATCAAATTATTATTTGATTTCATTGTCAACTTTTTTGGATTTATTAGTTTTAATCTTTTGTTTTCACTTTTAGGTGTTTCTATTTTACGTCCTTAAGTACTAGAGGAGTGCATCCAGCTCTTTCAGTTAATTGTATTGCTTAGCACAAATTGGACATGCTGCTTTCCGTTTCCAACTCAGTTAATAAGTTGCCTTATTCCTTTGTCACTTGACTTGGACCATAATTGATCTCTCAGAAACTATGGCTCTTAATTTCAAAGCACAAAATGCTAGCAGCACAATGGTTGGAACTGCAGGCTTTAGAGGAAGCAGGATTCCCACATACTCATGAACCTCACACATAGATACCATGTGCAGCATCTTACAAAACAAGAGCAGGTACTCTCAAGTTGTATGGGGAGAGGGTTTGTCTTTCCCTTGTTTTTTTTTCCTCTTCCCAAAGTGCATATATAATAGTCATAAGCTAGACAAGAAGCTACTAAACATGGAATGAAGACAAGAAGACTCACCATATGTGGCCACGTCAAAACATTTTCACCAGTAATCGTTTCCACACACGGCTCTTCGAATGCACACTGTTTGGCTAACGGCATCATAGCAGACACTGCAACCAATAACATTGAAATTGAAATTTCTAGATCACTGGTGACCGGACAACATTTATTAGTTGGGAAAAAAGAAATTTAAAGGATAAACACTCTTAAGCAGAGGGAGAAATGCAAAGATTCACACAGTCAAATTCTGAAATGGGCCAAAGCTAAAGGCAAGTGAATGGGTGCGGCACACATCAATGCCTCAAACAAAAAGAAACAACTAGACTACTCATTTCCACATGAAAAGAAAAATAAAATCGAATCAACCTTAGAGAAAGGTTCCTTTGGCAACATAACTGAGATTCCCTCCCAGGCACAATGAGTGTTCCGAGAATGCAACTGCTGATGAAAATGCAATATCAGAGCAAGATGTTAATACTCACTGTCAATTCCATAAACATTACGCCAGAAATCAATGCTTTCACTGTATCTGTCAGGGTGTGTAACAGGGGCCATGTACAACTGCGGGCAGCAAGTATTGAAAATCAGTATGTCAATTGCATTGACAGCTAAACTCTAACCAAAACAACTTTCCAACCACATAGGACTCATTACATGATTGGAGAAAAGAGGGCATGATAATCAATAAAGCTTAAATACCAGATTAAGGCTCATACCTAAATTTTAAGACTAAATGATTAGTTAACATGGTCCTAAAGCAAGTTTGACCATGTGATCTTGTGTTTGAATCCATTATTGTATTAATTTTCTTTTATTCTTTTATTTTTTTATCTTACTATGACATAAATGAAACCAAGTCCCTCTTCAGGCCTAAAGATGGGGAGGGGAATCTTAAGTGCTCAAATACTATCATTTGGCGTTTTCTATGAGCATCAACCTTAAAGTTGAATGATTACCCAACAAAAATCAACAAAAATACATTGATGTCAAGCAAAGCAAAACCATGGTAATGAATCTCCTCAACAATGAGCTGGCATCAGAATTGGCTATAAGACAAAGTAAGAAAGAACATATACCGTTGCATTTGAAGGCAGAATAAGGCCTCCGCGTTTTAGCCAGCGGTCTCGTGCTGTAATGACGCTTCCCAGCATGCTCTACAGTATTGGTTAAAAAAAAATTGAGAGGAAAACAAAGTAATTTAAGCAAAACCATATAAAGAATGACACCTACTTTTAGAGGTTGAGAACTATAATGTTATGCCCAAATCTAATACATTCTGGTCAAAGTTCCCCGCATACAAAACAACACTTTCTGCAATATTATAATAATCACCTCATACAGAAGCATATAACCCATCCACTCAGAAATTAGAACATCAACCTCCTCGTCGATTTCAACATCCTGCAATAATCACAATACACGGATGTCAAGCATGCTTTTTACCTTGAAGATAGTAAAATCAATGATATATATGAAATTCTGATTTTTTTTTTCCCCCCGAAAATTACCTCAACTCGGCCATGCAGAACAATGATCTTGTCAGATAAATTATTTGCCTTCACAACTTCATTTGCCTATTTGCAATAGTAAAAGGTCAATTCAAATCCCACTTGGGTACCAATTCCCTACAGACTACAGTCTTATAGAATGTAATACACATCATATATTAGTTAAGACATGAAAAATGAGAAGTACATAAAACCAGTCAGAAAAATAGAGAAAAACTGCATCCTTGGTTACAGTATTCAACGTAATCAGAAGCAGTAACCATAACAGACATTCATCAAAGATCCACAGCTTAAAACCAATGACTCAAAGTAAAGGTTACTCAAAGAAAGTTCATAAAGCATTGATTGCACATCTAATAATATTTCATAACTATAAACCAACAAAGATGCAGAATCTGTAGAGATACAACTAGCAAAGTCTGATGCATAATTCAAGAAAATTATTTACATAATGTTATTTTTTTTATATAAGTATTCATAGAAGGTTATTAATCAAGACCAAGAAGAAAAAGAGAACTTGAGAGGGAGGGAGGGAGGGAGAATAAGAATATGCATGAAGGCAAGATGTTCTACTCCTATTTAAATCAGCAAGGTTTATTCTGTGATCCACCAACATAAAAGGGGCAAACTCTCATAAGCATTGGTATCAGATGGATAGGCAAAAAGTGTTACCTATACAGGTCAATGAAGAAGCAAGAATCCATATAAGTATACAATTTTTGTTCTTAAGAATGACAAATTGCAGTAAACTCAATTACACTTTTAGCAAAGAAATTACCACTGCAAACCATAAATCCATTAAGTCATCCCTGTGGCACGTAGTAAAAAAGTGAGTGTAATTCAAAATTTCTGAAACATACATTGGAAAAAGTAGTGATGATAAGGTCTCTTTCATGAAAGAGGAAAATCCTGATTACTTCGCCCAGAAAAAAAATACCATAAGACTCAATGAGACAATTCTGAAACAACTGAATCAGAAATTTTTCATGAAAAAGTTAATATCCTGATTAACTGGGGAACAGAAGTGTAAATCTAATCTGAATGTGAAAATATGAATAATTACAATTGAAAGATTCTCTACTTTGTCTTGCTGCAAGTAGTATATCAAACAGGACAAATACACTCACAACTACACTAGGATTATAACTAAAGGACAAAAATAAAGTTGTAGGGTGATCAAGAAGGATTTTAGAATGCTTATTGCAAACAAGAGTAATGAAATAATACATGAACAATTAATCCAATCATTTGATAAATGAATTAAATTAATGTACATTCTTTAGCACACAAGATGAAGTTGACATGTACCCTTTTCCCCAAAACCAATGTGTCCACTAACAAATCAACATAGTTTTCCTTTGCAATTATTTTCACTCTTTTCTAATTCTTGGCATTATCTATCAAGAAAAAGTTCACAAAATTATGTCAAAATTTTACTGTTGACAAGCCAACAGAATATCCATACGTTAAGAGAACATATCCAAAATATATTACAGCTGAAACAAAATGAAGCATGTGCCGATCCAAGTAATGAGAATTATAACAAAATACCTGCACTGCAATATCACTTGCATCCACCGCATATACCTGGCAAAATAATGCATTTTGATTAAAAAAAAAAAAGAACATTAATTTAAATTAATCAATTTAGGCATAAATTGAGCAAACCATCTAGGTAAAGAGACAAGCATACACACATGGATACTAACCTAAGTCTCCTTCACTAAAGATTGAATGCATAAACAAAACTAATAACTAAAATCTAAACCATAACATGTAAAATATAATGGTTAAAGCAATCAATAGAATCTAGTGACCAGTTAAAAAAAATTGGTTTGAGAAAAACCGAGCTGTTCAACTAAAATTCTGATGCAGTGGAATCACTAACTATGGTTAATCTACTATCTAGTGATCAAATATATATACTGTTTGCAAGTCTAATATAAAATATTCTAACATTTGGAAATGGTACTCTACGAAAAGAAACTAATGTCAAAAATTTCAAAACTTTACCACCTCTTTATTTCCTATGATTATTCAAGATTCTCCATATCATTGCTGGGAAGGTTTTGATGAAGGGAAAAGACCATAAATCAATTGGAACATTGTTTTGAAACCAAAAGAAATTGGAGGGTTAGGATCAGGAGTTTGGAGAAAAAAAATAAGGCCCTCCTAAATAAACTGCTATAGAGATTCTCATTGGAAAAAGGTTCTCTATGGCATGAGGTTAGCAAAAGCAAATATGTTCTTCACTCTAATGGATGGGATGTTAAAACAGTGAGCACTGGTTCTTATAGAAGTCCTTGGAAAGCTATCTAGAAGGAATATCTTAACTTTAACTCTCATGTACCTTTGAGGTGGCAATGTTGAGAGTATCTGTTTTTGGGAAGATAGTTGGATTGCATCTTTACCTGGCCTGGTCATTTTGGATGACTTCAAAGAAAGGAGAATTTGAAGCTTGAAATATCTGGAATTCATAGTTATAAATCTGACTTTTTGAGATAAATTCAAGATGGGTCCTCTAACTTTTTCAAGCAATTCAATTGGTTTGGAAAGCCAAAATCCCCTAAATCAAAGTTTCTGTTTGGGCCTTAGCTCATGAAAAATACTGGGGATGTAATCCAAAGAAGATATCCTAAAATGAGTGTTTTCGCTTCTCGGTGTGTGATGTGGAAGAGAGATGGAGAGATGATAAATTACCTCTTTCTTCATTGCAAACTTGCATCTTATGGGCCCAATTATGCAAGGAATCAAAGATTTCTTGGGTCAGTCTAGTTTCATGACATGCATTGTCAATGGAGAATGTTTTTGCTTTTGGAAAAGGTAGGAAGGCTGAGAATATATCCACATGTGCAGTCCTTGCTTTATTATGGTGATTTGGCAAGAGAGAAATAGTTGTATCTTCAAAGAAAAGGAAAAGATGTCATCGGATTATGGGACAAAATTCATTTTTCTCCCTCCTCTTTACTCGGGGTCTAAGGATTTGGAAGACACTTCTCTCTTCTTCATCCGTCTAAATTGACAAGGGATCTTGGGTCAATTTTCTTATTGATGTTCCTTTACTTTTTTTTTTTTAATGAGGGTATACTGTTTGGAGTATAGATATGCTAATATTGATTTGTACATTCAACAGATAACTATATTGGGTTCTTTTGGTTGCCTGGTGGACCTTTGGTTCAGTTTTGTATCTTTTTCCCTTGCATTCTAATAATATTCTCTTGGTTCCTATGGGAAAACAATTTCAAAATTCTCCATATCACCAAATTAGTTGATAAACCACAAGGAACCCAAAACTATTGAGAAATGTATTAAATTGAACAACTCTCACAAAAGAATTGTCTATAAAGAACTATATGCATCATAGCATGTGTCCTTTGCACAACCATCTTAAAATAATTTTTAAATTATCACCTTGATACAAGCAATGATTACTGGAATAACTGACCTCACATATTGGTTGAAACAACATTTACATGTGACAAATGTTTTTCCAATGTCAAATACATGTTAAGTAAAACTTAAAACCAAGTTTCTTGAATAATATCATCCGTGCACTTGAGCAAATATTTACCCGTTTTGCACCAGCCTGAGCACAAAATATAGAAAGAATGCCTGTCCCACAGCCAACATCAACAACAACCTGGAGGCATGATCACAGCAATTAGTGAGGAGGTGACCTGCATAGTTAGTCTAATAAAGTTGTTCAAACAGGCATTATATTTGTATCCAGTGAAATTAGATTTCAATACTCCATGGTAGCATCATGACATCTTAAATATAACCAGCATAACTATTTCCTTAAGCTTTAAAATATATGATATAGTGTATATTCTTATATGTTTCACCAAGATTATTTCATTACATTAATTCCAGCTACATACAATCTCTAATTCCAACGTAGTATAGCTTCAAGCATAAAAAAATGGTAAACTGTCTCAATATAAGCTTTTTAATGAGGAAAACCACTTCAAAGATCATTTTATAACTGAAACCAAAGCAACAACAGTATTACTTTGCCTTCAATAAAACTCTGATTCTGCATGATTGCTGCCCTATAAGTTTCTGTCCGCGCACGATCCTGTACAATTCCAGAAAGATTTAGATACTTCCAAGACAGTCAATCAAACTTAGTAAGACCAAAATAAACCCACAAGTGAGACAATCTTCAAGCATGGAAGTCTCAAATTTTCAATTATCTGCTTCAACCAGCCAACTCAAGCATTCTGAAAACAAAAAACATTAACAAAAAATTCCCCAGAAAATGAAACGAACCGGTCTAAAAGAAACTTGGTTCAGGTAAAATCAATAATAATTCATTAGATAAGCCATTTTCTGTTGGGGAAATCTAATTCCAGAAAGAAAGAAGCAATGTTTTATTTTCTGACATAAAATCAATTTGCTTTCTGCTATAAAGCAGTACAAATACACTAAAGAGAATCCGTTGCAAAAGAATGCCTTTCAATAGAAGGCACTGTTTCATTATTGCCCCAACAATGTAACTTGATATCAATTTCAAACATGCACTTGCATTTATAGATATTACATCATATGCAAAGAGGATATTTCAAATTTAGAAATAATTCACAAATGAGACTAAGCAAGCTGAAACACACACTATAGACATAATAACTATAAGAAATTATCACAACAAAGCCAAAGAAATACAAAGGTACAAGTATAAAGGTCTAATTCAAATTAAACTATTGAAAAAGAACGGGAAAAAAGAAGAGACCTTGATCATTTCTTCGTGGATACCAACGTGAGCGTAGGAATGGAAGTAGGCCACGTCGAAGTCTGTACAAGCTGTTGCTGGTTTGCGCTCCTTCTGCTGTTGCTGTTGCTCTTGCTCTGAAACCCTATTAGAGTCACGTGACCTTCGTCCTCTCCTTCGAACTCGGTCCCTGTGACTCATCATTCCCCCCACGAGCTCTTGTTGTTGCTGCTGCTGCTGCTGCTGCTGCGGCTGCTGGTGGTATCCGTTAGTGTATCCCATTCCCGAGTACATTTTTTTTTCCTTTTAATTTAATTTTTGCTGCTTCGGCTGCGGGTAGTAGTGAACCCAAACGGCGACCTGAAGGACCCACGGACGAAAACGACGGAAGGGGGACAGAAAGAGAGGGCACAACGATGACGTTTTAGAGGGGTTTTCTTTTGAACTTTTGAAAAATTATGGCCGCTTTTACGATAAATTTTTCGGATAATAACCCTAACTATAAACGTCATCGTTTTGATGTCTGCGTGCATAACTAACTTTGAAAAAAATGTCTATTACCCCAACTTTTTAAACTAATACTCCGTTACTTCTTTATATTTTCTTTAATATCTTATCACTCTCTTAAATTCTAATTTTATCATTTAATATTTCAAATATTTTCAATTTTACTATTTTACAAACTAATTAAATTGAAGAATAAAATCGAAAAAAAATAAAAATAAGAAGGTGATTGGGTATTAAAAAAAATACAAATAGATAATAAGGTATTAACTCAAAAAATATGGAGGTAATGGGCATTCTTCCTTCATTTTATAAAGGAAATTTCAATTTATAACCTAAATTTTGGGACAATTTTTGTAACCACTCAACTTTATAATTTAATTTAAAAATTAATTAAAAAATACATTTTCGAACAATCATGCCCATAGCCACAAAAATAAATTACACACATTTTATATTTGAAACTACATATAAAGAGTGTACTTGAAACTGAATTAAAATTCAAAACTGTATTTCTTCTTTCTTCTTTGATTTTTCGGTCAAATAAATGTTTTAATCACACATTTCTCACCAAATCATATATTTCATCTCAAAAATTGATCATAAGTATCTCAAATTAAATGATTTTAATGTAGAGTTTTTGAAAATAAATTAGTGTTATTATTTGAGGATTTTAGAAAGTAGAGTTGAGATTTTTTTTTGTAAGAAATTAGAAAAAACAAAAAAATTTGAATGTTTTATAAGTACGGGGCATTTTCGTCTAATTATATGTTTCTTAACTGCTTTTAAAAGAATATTACATGTGGTTATATATAAAAATAGCCTACAAATTTAGGATATAAATTAAAATTTTTCAAAAACAATTTATCTATTGTCATTTTAAATTTTGATATTTTTAGAATATGTATATTGTATAATTAAATTATTTAGCATATTTTTACGTTCTTTCTTATTGTTTTTCCTCAATTTATGAAATTATGAAAAAAATTAAATTAATGTTAAATAACTTGTCAATCACAAAAAACCTATGTCTATTTATGGTTTGAAAATTGAAAAAGAATAGCAAATGGAATGGATAGGAGAATGGGTAAATCATAAATGAATGTTGTTATTTTGTTTTGCTTAAATATATATGTAATTGTAGGAAGAAAGAATTCATTACAATTTTTTATAAAAATATCCTCAATTTAAAGTTTATTTGTATTTCTTAATAAAATTGTTATTAGTAACTAATTTTATTTAAAAATATAATTTTGAAATATATATATATGGGATGGATCAACATTCCTTGATTTTATTTAATTTCTTATATCATTTGTATATCATTTGATGTAAATACTTTTAATGGTTGAAATCAAATTTAATATATATAATTAATATACTATAATTAATATATATGTAAAATGTAGTTTCAACCGTTAAAACTACTAAATCTAGCGAGTTATAAATGATATAAAAAAATTTGTAAATGGACCATTAATTCTTTATATGCACACATATAAACGAGATAATAAAGATAAATATCAAAAAAAGGTAAAAATACTCACGAATATGACAATAAAATACATTAAATTTAACCATAAAATTAGTTTTAGTTCTCTAAATTTTTAACCTATATAATACTTAACTAAATTTACTCTGCAATAAGTGAATAATAATTTTTTTTAGTTTTAGTTTTTTATTATTTTAACATTACAAAATTTGAAAAAAGAAATAAGAGCATAATTATATTAGTAATTTTTATTTTATAATAAAAATTATAATTATCAAATAAATATGACTAATTATACAATTTAAAATAAGTATTATTTAATAAAATAAATGAATAAATTACAATAGAAAATGAAACATACGGAAAAAAAAAAATATTTTATATAATAAGAATGTTGACGAAATAATAATAAATACAGTTGTACTAAGATTATGTTGAATTTGTATAAAAAAATAAACATTGCACAAGTAACTATGAATGAACTATTAAATAAAATTTATAATAAGGTTATGTTGAATTTATAAACTCAAATAAATATTATTTTAAATATTTAAATAATATAAATAATATTGTATATTTAAGACAATGTGATTATTTATAATAATTAGTTATATTAAATTACCTAAAATAAAAGTCCTCTAGGTGTAGTTTAGGTGATCTGGGCCATGTTTGATGTTTACAGATCATCTTGAGTTCGAGTAATAATATAAGACAAGGATTTGATATTTCGTAGGTAAAGTTTCTTACTTCTAGTCCAAATCTTTAAAAAAATACTTAAATAAAAGAAAATTTTACAAAAATGCCCATTGTTCATCTCCACTTTTATCAAATGATCACTGTTTAAAATCTTTTTTAAAAATGACCATCTCTATTTTTTGTGGACAAAATTGCCCTTAATGACCCAAACATTCCGATCCCTAATTTTGCCCAATTTGACGATGTCCTCGTTCCCAAATGTTGAAGAAGAAAAAATCGAAACAACAAAGAAGCCACAAAAATCTTCGTTTCATATTCGAAATCCTTGACCGGCATACATAAACAACGGTGTAAATGGTGGCGCAGATAGCTATTTTCACTAGTTTACAATGATAACTTGTGGGGAGGAATCCGGTGAAACATTGACGGTGACGATATATATTTGTTCTGATTTCTCGGTTTTTAAATAAATTTGAGGCTAGATTTGTATGAAAAATGTGGATTTTCTTGATTAATTATAGGAAATGTGTATTTTAGTTAGATGAAGATTTCATCGTTCCCAAACATTGAAGAAAAAATTGAAACAACAAATTGAAGCAAGAGAAGTATAGAAAGACAAGAAATTTGAAAAAATTTAGAAGAGAGAAATTTTGCATAAAAATTATTTTCAACATAGGTATGTTGATCGAAATGAAAGCATTTTCCTTATGCAGAATAGATTAATTTCTTGTTATTACAACATGTATAATAGTGTATAAGATTTAGTCATCAAACTGATTTAGGAATAATATGTATAACTTTTATTATATATATAGAATAAGTTTATATTAATTTGCAAAATACTATAAACTCCAATCAAATTAAATAATATAGTTTATATAATTAAATAATATACTATAAAGCCTCTTTGGGATTGTTGTTGTAAGTCTTAGAAGTGCTTTTCAACTGTTAAAATCTATTTTAAGTGCTTGTTAATTTTCTTAAAATTGATTTTATTCAAAATTTATTTTTCTACCGCAAGTTTTGAGAAGTAGGACTTTACTTTTGAAAATCTACTTTTTGGAATATATTTTATCTACATGTTATTAATATAAAGTTTTTTTAGGTTATTTGTTACTATGACTTTTATTATTTTTAAACAATGAAAATTAATATAAAGTTTTTTAGGTTGATCAAATGCAAAATCTTGAAAAATTGCTAAATAGAAGCGTATTTTCAAATAATAAAATTTAGTATACCTTTTATGTGTTCTATGATATAATTCATAAATGAATTTTAACTATTCTCATTAGATAAATGTATGACTCAATAAATACAAATATTTATTTGTTATTAAAGTGTGTTAGTAAAAGTTTTCTTAGAAGTTAAAGTCATACACTTAATTATTTCAGTAACCTTAAATATTATATTTAGATTTGCTTACATGGTTTACTCCTTGTTGGTAACATTTTACAAATTGAATATATAATTTTGTGAGGAAAGATCAATATAGGCTTTATGGTACGTTCTACGTTTCTGGAAAAGACTCTATACAGAAGAATAAAGAAGAATTGTGATATTTAATAACTATTTTAGGAACTAAAGTTAAACTCTCAGTAACGTTTCAGTTATTAATTATAATAGTAAGGTTTTAATATCTTTATTAAGTTATAGAATACTAATAAAGTCTATTTCGATGAATATTATTTTGACTCTCGTATATGTGTTAAATTAGGATGTTACGAAAGTAAAATTCATTAATACATTTTGAAAGAAAAGAAATCCAAAATGATATAGAATATATGGTACTCCACAATTGAAAAGTTACATACATAGATAGGAATCAAGTTTATTTCTTGATTTAATATTGAGTTATTCTGGTAAATATAAAATGTGATTAATTGTTAATAATATAGAAAATAACAAATTTAGCAACGTATATAACTTGACTAATATTTATTCTTGTCAATATTTTTCCATCTAATTTAAAAATATTGTTGTTTAGTTTACTAAAATGGAGACATAATTCTAAATGAATTCATTGCTATATATCAAAATTTTTTTCTTATTTTCTTTAAATGCAATCTACATTAAACATAAAGTAATAGTTACTTGTATTGTAACATTCAATATTTTTCTTCACACCTTATTCTATTTAAAGAGAAAATGTTCCGACCCTTTTCTTACACCATTTAAAAACTCCATGACAACAATTAACATGGGTTGTTTCACTAACAACATCTTACTTCTCTTGCTATTTGTGATATGTACAACCAAGTGCAATGCTGTTAAAGTTGAGATCTTTAATGAATTGGAATCAAAATTAGAAATTTGAAAAATAAGTTATAAATTCAAGTTTGGTAACAAATAAAGAAAGAAAAATAAGTATAGAAAGACAAGAAATTTGAAAAAATGTAAAGGCACTAGAAGAGTGGTCAAAGCACCGCTTATCTACTGCTGAAAGGAATGATAAATGATTAAAGAGTCCTATGGTTAACTTGTTGCCACTACTGTCGAATAGTCGGTTCAGACAAGACAAGACAAGAAATTGTGGATTTGATGTCTTCCTTGAACTAGATTCCAATTTTTAATCTTGCTTTGATGCTAGATTATTGCTTGTTATGAATTCATGATATCCCAATGCCCCATCCTAATTCAGCTGTTGATTTAGTAAAGCATTAATTAGGTCAAATAGTTTATCCAGAATTGAAAATTAGGGTTTTGCTTTGGGTATTAGTGTTGATTTAGTCTTTAGTTAAAGGCTACACCAAGAAAAAATATTAAACAAAAAAAAAAGTTTTTTTAATTTAAAAGTTTATGCAGAATGACAAATCCATAAGCAGATTTCATGTACTTCACTTATAACATTTAAACGAAAATGTCTTCATGTTTTATTTTCAACCAAAACTATCTGATCGACTTCTATTGACCATATGCACCACTTCAATACAATACTACAGCCGAATAGGCCCTAACTCATCTATGCAATAAAAGTTAGACAGCAAATTCTTATCAAGTCCACTAACCATAACAGAAATTCTTATCATTCTTGTAAATATGTTTTTGTTTTCTAAACATTGTGATAACTTCACAGCAATATACTTTTCATTGGTTAATTTGCTGGTTGCAAACACTTTAGTTTGACAATTTGGGTGATAATTGATTTAATATGGTTACAAAGCAATTCATAAATTTCATATGTTGAATTTCAGTAGCAGTTTATTTTAAATTCAATTATTTTTGTTTAGGCCGAAACTACACATGCTGCTTTTTGGTTCATTTAGATATAAGGCACTTTTAAATTAAATTCTTTGAAAATCACTTTTTCTATGATATAAGGCACATACATGGGCAGCAAAATTACGAGTGCTACAAATCATGTCCATGCTGCTTTTTGGTTCATTTAGATAGCTAATAATAGGTTAAGCTCCTTTTAATTTGTTTGTTTTACTTTTACCCAATTAGGCACATTGTAGTTGCATCTGCAGTACTATGCATATTAAATAAATAATTAAGTAAAGATTATTGCATCTTTAATCTCCTATATTTTTTCTGCTGTTAGGAGCTGTTGTTTTTGCTGGTTTTGTTGATGGGATCTGCTGTTGGTTGTTTATTGCTGCTATTGTGTTGGATTTGTTTACTGCTATTCAGAGTCTTGGTTTATGTGCTCCTGTGGCTTTAGCCTTTGTCTTGTTTTGCTGCTGTCTCAATCTCTGCTATTATGAGATTTGTTTGCTGGTTTTTGGTTTTTTGATGTTGCTACTGATGCTTTTTTACTTGCTGTTAACTTTGCTGTTGTTGCCTTCCTGTTGCACATTATTTTTGTTGTTGTTTTGCTATGGCTGTCAAGTTTTTGGCTACTATTCTCATGCTGAAGATTGTTGCTAGTTTTGCTACCAATTGCCATTTGCTTTTCACATCTTCTTGTTTAATACTCTTATTTATTAATTAATGATATTTATCTCTAAGAATTAAATATTGGAGATAACTTATAAAATTTTAAAGTAAAGATTATTGCACGTTTTAATTGAGAATTTGATGTTGGATTAGTGCCGCAAGGCAGTGAGCCATAAAGTGCTTCTTGCCTAACTTTACCAAATTCTATCTTCTTTATTTCATTTATTTCAAGAGCACCACTACACATTAATGTTTTATTTCTAATTTATGTTTCATAATATTTATTGTGTTGATAAATATTATGTTATCTGTCACATAAGGTAAAATACACATTTCATTATGCTTTTGTTCAAAAGACACGAAAACGATAATAAATTACAGAACGAGTGTATGCAACTCACATGAGAGAAAAAGGAAAAGAAACATCTCTTTCGCCTTCCTGCCATTAATTTTTTATTTATTTTTTGTATGAAGACTGCTCTTTTATTTGTCATTCTTTTTTTTGTTTTTTCAAGTCTGTATGGCTTGGGAAAAAGATATTGACGAAACTCGTGTTCTCATTGCACCTGGTAATTGGTATTTTTGTATTTCTCTAGTATGTTATTTATAATTTTTTCTATACATTTTCTTTTGGATGTAAACTTTTTTAATTTATCTTTTTTTTAAAAGTCTCTGAAACTCAATTGTTGATTATGTAATGATAAACTCATTTAAAGCAAAATTTATTGGAATGTAATCAAAGGAATATAATTACTTTTTGTAGTGAGAAAAATTTACTAATTAGCCATATTTCTATTAATATAATTGCAAGACTTCTTTAAATCTTTATCTAAAGATGCGTTTGAAGTGCTGAACCAAAAAACCTTATGTAATTTTCGCTATTTTTTTTTCTGTTACCTTTAAGTAAAATTCATTACAATGCTTATTAGTATTATCCATAAAACATTCTAAGTGCTATTCGCATGTCTAATTAAATCTGATTAGCATCATTAAAACAAATAGCCAAACACATGAATACTTATTTATATTTCGTAATTAGCTGAATGACTTATGGTTGCATTTTATAGTAGCATTTTGTTTCATAATGCTATTAAACGTTAGTTTATAGTAGCAATTTTTAAAAACGCTACAATTAAGTGTTAAAATAATAATACTTTTTAATTTATTGTATAAGATATTTAATTTGTAGCATTTTGAGTAATGTTATGTATAACATTAATCATTGCAGCATTACAAAAATGCTATCAAATAATTTCTTCTTTAATAATATTGAAAAAATGCTACAAATTTGGGCAAAATTTTTAGAAGGAAAATATCAAACCACAAAAATTACAATCTAAAATATATTTTTATTATTAAATATTAATGAATTAGGTCTTTGTGTATTCGGTAATTTTATATTTTTTTTAGTTGTTTCCATCACAATGAGTTTTATTATTGAGCAAATTAATGTCATGGTTTTGATGGGATTTCATGAATGATTGTGTTTCAGTTTTGGCTTTTTATTGTTAACAATGTTGTTTGCATTTTGAGACAAATGGTTAGTGATTGGAAGTATATAGATTGTTGATAGATTATGGTTTTTTTCAGCATTCTCCAAATAAAATAAGAGGTTTGCTGCACTAAACCTATATGGGTTTTCCTAATTATAGATTTCATGACCTATGCTTATTTTTTTCTATCGCTACTATCTCTATTTGGTTATTTCTTTGACTTTGGGATTCTGCTATTACTGATTTTGGTTGATGCTTTTAGAAATTAGTGGTTTGTTCAAAGTGGTAGTTTTCTTGTTTTACTTCAGTTGCTAGATTTTGCCATTAGTGCTAGTGCAATTAGCTGTTGTTAGCTGCTGATTTTCTTGTATATTTACTTTCTACAACTCAATGCTAGCTTTGCTGGCTTTCATAATTATCTATATATATGTATATGCTTTGTTTATAATGTAATTATAATTTAATTCACGTTAGTGCCATATTTATACATTTTGAAAACATATTATTAGTTTACCAAGTTGAATGTGTTTTTTTGGTTAATGATAGGAGAGAAAACGAATGCACATTTTCACTGATTTCAGACAGCGATAAAATCAACAAAAAAATCTGCAGAGTGTTGTTGAACAAGCTTGAAATTTTGGTGAACTTATCGTCCCGATAGCTAAATGATACTCTGTGCCTAATCATTAGAAATGTTTCTTACTAGATGTTTTGGGGGAAGAGTTTCCTTCTTAGTTAGCATTAATCTGATCTACATGCAAAATGATTTTATCTACATTAGTCATACATTAATTTGCGTATTAAAATTTACTCATTTGATTGTTTTTGAAATCATTAATCAATAATATTGAAGCTTATGGAAAATGTGATACAACCTGATGTACAGATGTGGAATCTAAGATTACTAGATGTACTTCAAAGTTAGGCTAATTAATATTCTAACTTGAATCCTCTATAGCGTTTAATAATTAATTAATTCTAATCCTAAAAGAATTTCTATGGCTGATAACTCTATATAAGATTGTGGATATAAGAAAACAATATGCTTGAAAGTGTACTTACGAGCATATAGTTTTTTTTTTATATGTTCGAAAGTGTAGTTTTGAGCATGTTCATTCTATTTTGCTTGCTCGAAACTGCACTTTCGATTTTTTCAGATTACCCTTTGAACATAAAAGAAGTGACGCATGTATTTTACATGCATATGTTCTGTTATGTATGGTTCCTTTGCTTGCTCTATTATGTCTTCTTACATAACTATTTATCTATGTGTATTATAGATCATTAAGATTTTTTTTTTTTGGTTTTTTACAGGTATAGATATAATGATAACCACCGAGCTGAAGATTAAGTCTGCCGACCATTTTCTCGCTGTATTGTCATCATGATCTCGATCGCGTGTGTTAAAGCAAGTTTGCCAAAAACTGACTCGGGCCTAACGTGAGATATTTCGAAGGACATGCTTGGGTCACTTGCTGGAGTTAAAGGATATAAAGTTCTCTGAAAATTTAGTGCACAATATGCTTTTATATGAGGTGGTGACGGAGGGTGTGGAGGATGAGATGTGGTTTCTTGTCGGTGGGCACACTCTTTTTTTTTCACATATCGACTTTGGCTTAATTACGGGGTTATGATTTGGTTCTTATCCGACTGATAATGCAGGGGGGACAATGAGGCTCATAGATATGTACTTTATGGGAGAGACAGTTATACCCTTGTAGAAGATAGAGGCAGCATACAACGCATTTAACTTTTGTCGGATTGATGACTTTGATGTAGCGAAGTTATCATTGTATGTCATATTAGAGCTTGTTCTACTTGGAAGAGGCCAACAGTATCATGCAGATATATGGTTACTGTAGATGGTGAATGATCTGGAGCAGTTCAACCGTTATCCATGGGGATCGACTGTATTCATATACACATTCTGATGTTTGAGTAGAGTTATGTATGCACAGTTGGCAACGTACAAAGTTAAGTCTACCCAACAAAAAAGAAAAGGGAAGAAGCATGAGAATTGATATAATCTCGTGCGATTTGCATTTGTATTCTAGGTATGATTTCTTTATCAATATTATGTTTCCACCTCTACGAAAATTGTTGAAAGACATATATGGACTGATATAATGGTAACATTGTGTAGATTTAGATTTATGAGGCAGTTTCTACAGCCGGGATGGAGATAAGGACATACACCAATAATCGCCTACCTTGTATGTTGAGGTAGGTTGTAAAGAGAAAGAATGTCCACGATACTGACTTAAAGACCTTCACATTCAATGACATACAGGTTTAGATTTACAAATCATACAAGTTTTGCTTAGGCTCCATATTTGATCAATGTCCATGATTTCTTTTTTTTTCTTTGGCAGCCCCCCGCAATTTTGCGTGTGTTGGAGCCTAGCCAAATTGAAAGAGAAGAGTCTTATGTAATGAACTTAGCCTTTGATCAGGTGTTACAGGGGGAATACAGGGGCGATCTTTTCTCTAGACTTAGTGTTAATGGCCAAGGGGTTCAAACAGATGACGAGGCCGTGCCTAGTGACGAGTCTGCTTCATTGAGAAACACAAGTCCAAATAAGGTATCTTTACCTATTGTATTTTGAAGCACTCGAGAAAGTATTAACTTATGCTGACGTGCCATACACGTGACAAGGAGAAAAAATAGAATTGAGAGTATATTAATAATTTATATTTATATTTCAGATTGTAGATCATGATACGCATATCCCATCACCTATGCCGGCACAGAAGAATGGGAGGAAGGTAAGCAGACTAAAGGTTTAGTTTGCACAATAATTAGAAGAACTTATTTTATAACTTAGCACTCTTGTTTTCCTTATGATGATGGTTTTACAACATAATATCGATCCGATGGTCGAGCCCGCCCTCAACTAATTCTCCTACTGCTTCATATTCACACCACGGAGCCGCTGATTTCATCGATGAGCCAGCATCATCTCATTTTGGTTAGATCATACTTCGTGAGCTGTGTTCCCTGCGTATTGATTTTGATGCCTATAAAGATCAGCAGATAGAAAAGTGGCATAAACATGAAGATATCTTATGTGGTTAGGAGGAGTTGTTAATACGGCAAGAGGAGACTCTTACAATATTGGTAAAGGAAGTGAGTACTTGAGTTTGCTCTGAGCCAGATAAGGATGCACAAATGCCTGACAATGACGCACAGGTATGACCATCTCCTACGTAACTATCTAATTCTTAACTTATAAGTACCTCATACTCAAAAGTATAAAGATTGGATTGTAGTTGATGTTATTGAATTTGATATCGTGCGGTTGTTTTACAGTGCTTGAGGCCCCGATGATATGATATTATTAAATGTGATTGATTTTTATCCGAATTTTTTTTAGGGTATTCTTACATTTAGCAGAGACTTTGTCCGTTTTATTTAAGTGTAAGTTAATTTAACTGAAATCTCTGCTGATGGGATCTCATTTTATGATTTTGCAGTTTGGTTGCATGGGTCAGGACAGTGTTCATATCATTGAGCACCCTTCCCTAGCAAACACCAATCGATATGGACGAGAATATAAGAGGAGTCAGGCATAGCGTTCCCTATATACAAACTCTTTCAAGTAACGAGGGCCCTCGACAAGGAGAGGATGGCCGAAGTACGATTCAGCATGTGAAATAGACTCTGTGCGGCCAATTCCTGAGGCGATGTGGATGGAGTATTTACAGTGGATGAACACTCAAGACGTTTACATTAAGAGCCATATCATTACGATGACACCGAGTTCGGTAAGCATCGTTGCTGATGGAGGACGATGGCTAGAGGATACGGTATACAACGTAACCATGTTAATTTAACTTTAGTAAGTTCAAGAACATATCTTCTTTAATTTTTTTTCTTTAATGTTAGATTCGATCTAACAATTTCCTTAAATTACAGTATATTGATGAGTACATGTTACTGCTAGCCCATATACAGGGAGCTTACTCCGAACAGGTGCCTCAATGGTAGACTATTGCGTTTACACACCTTTATGTATGTTGGCCCTATATCAAATTAAAATACAGGTATTCATACCTAAAATTGTATCTATTCTTGTTAATATTGTGCAATAAGTCTTTCATTTTTTGGGCGAATCGTTGCAGATGTATTTAAGGTATGTATGGAAATATTATCTTAAGGGGCGTCTAGCAAAAAGAAGTTTCCCTCCAAGCATCAACATTGAGTCACACGTAGAGGGCAGAAAGAGCACTGTTCATCGCTTATGGTGGACTGTTAATGAAATGTTCATACCATTTATATCAGCTTCTATCATTGTGTTACGTGTGCAGTACACTTTCGGAGACGACATATCATGGTCTATGACTCAGCACCTTTAGTGCATTCTGATCGGGAGATGACAACGTTATAAGGCCCATGTGTGAGCTTATGCCATTTCTGCTATATGATGTAGGTTTTTATGACGTGTGACCTGAGATCGAGTATCGCGTTGATCCGTTTGAGTTGGTACACTCAGTGGACGAAGTGCCTCATCAGGAAGTGTCCAGAGATTGCGTGGTTTTCACCTGTATGTATATATATTACTTAGGACTAGGTAGACCTCTCGATTTTTTGTCATCATATGGGCCATTTTTTAGGAGGAGGATAATCGTAGAGTTGTGGAGAAGTCAATTGGTGTAAATATATTACTGGATAGATATTTAGTAACAATCATGCTCGATGCTGAATCTGTTCGTAACTATTGATTATTTCGGACTAAGCTTGTCTTTCCCTATTTATTTCCTCTGTAAAATTCGAAACTTCTGTTTCAACCCACGTAAGAAATTTTGTATGACATTGAACCTTATGAGTATGACGCGAGTGAAACTTCTTCTTTATCTGTTGCGGGTTATAGAAAAATCGAAATAGCAGTTTCGAGCACTTAAAAAATTTTAGGCCTAATCAAAACTACTGAGCACCAAGTGATTGAAACTTCCTATATTTTGTTACCGAATTTAGAAAAATCAAAACTGCAGTTTCTATCACGTATAAAAATTTGGTTGTGATTGAAACTGTTGAGCACTACGTGATCAAAACGTCTTATCTTTTTGTCAACGGTTTTGGAAAAATCGAAACTATAGTTTCGATCACGTTAAAAAAATTTGGTTTTGATCAAAACTGCTGAGCACTATATGATCGAAACTTCTTATATATTTTGTCAAAAATTCTGAAAAAATAAAAACTATAGTTTCAATCACGTTAAAAATTAAGGTCGTTATCGAAACTGGTGATCACTACATGATCGAAACTTCTAATATTTTGTCACTCGCTCTGAAAAAATCAAAATCATAGTTTCGATCACATTAAAAATTATGGTCTTGATCGAAACTACTGATCACTATGTGATCGAAACTTCTAATATATTTTATCACCAGTTCTGAAAAAATCGAAACTATAGTTTCGATCACGCTAAAAATTTAGGTCGTGATCGAAACTTGTAATTTTTTTTTAATTTGTTCTGAAAAAATCAAAACTATAGTTTCGATCACGTTAAAAATATTGGCCCTGATCGAAACTTCTGAGTACAACATTATCAAAACTACCTATACTTTGTCTCAGATTAAAAAAAAATTTGAAAAAATAGTTTCGATCACATTAGAAATGTCACTTGTGATCGAAACAATATATTCTATATTTGAGTCGGGGAATAAATTGAAAGCGAATAATATAGTAGTGTGCACATAGAGCATAATGAGAGAAGCAAAAAAGTCTACATGTTGCAATAGCGTGAGCACATGGGAGCTACTACAACTCAAATTTGTCGGCAATTATATGTTTGAGTTTGGGGTTAAACTTCAACAGTCCCATGAAGTTTAACCTCAAACTCGAAATGCGACACCAGATGCACAGTTATGATACAGAACTTCTCAAATTCTAAATCAATGACCTTTTAAGCAACCCCAATTAGTCAAGTAGGCGTTCCTGTAGAAATCGAAACTGTAGTTTCAATCATATTGCAAATGTTACATATGATCGAAACTTTTAAGTACAACGTAATAAAAACTGTCTCTTTCATATTAATGTCTTGTGAAAAATTGAAACTGCATTTTTCATCATGATTAAAGGTATACACGTAATTGAAAGTGTTAGAATACTTTTTAATCAATTTCACACACTTAGTATCACATAATATTTAGATGGTTTCATTCACGTCCGTAATTTTTAGCATGCTCAAAACTGTAATTTTATTTTTTTCCCGGAGAATTCAAAAAAATTGAAAGTTACAGCAGTTTTGATCACAAGGTAAAAAGTAGTTTTGATCACATTCAGTTTTGGTTCATGATCGAAACTGCAGTTTCAAAATCTTATTAATTTGAAGGAAACTGATGGTATATTAATTAATATTGTTTGTTTTAGTGGGGATACCTGGATATGTAAATATCGTACAATGGATACATACAAAATGTATAAAAGTAATATCAACAATAAAATAGTTCAAAATAAACAATAAACATTACATTTGTGAGCACAAATCATAGAATTTAAAAAGAACAACGCATATTTCAAGTAAACAAAGTGGTACAAATAATGCAAACATTTAATGCCTTTGTCTATAAGTTATTTTGTTGGTTTGGAAGTGCATAATTATAAAAATAAATAAATAAATCCTTTAAAATATATCAAATTGAACACGTCATTAACCAAAGTGGAGGGGGATAGGATTTTTGTGTATGGCATGATTATGTCCAACTTGTTGACACCTGGAACAGGTCTGACGAACAACTTCCTCTCCCATAAAAGGAATTCATTGTTTCTTAAGTCAACCAGAAGGAGGGCATTGTCTGGGTAAATTGACATTAATTTCTCGTACTTCATTTAGGATCACCCAGCCTACATCATTCCCAACTGCATGAATAGACTCTGCATATGTATTCATCCAAGCGTTAGTAGTGTAGTAGTGTGCACACAACGAATTATGAGAAAAGTGAATATGTCTACACACTGTAAGAGCATGAGCACACAGGAGTTGCTACAGGTCAAATTGCCGGCAACTACATGTCTTATCTTGTAGGTGTACAACCTCAACGACACCACAAAGTTTAACTTCAAATTCGAAACATGATACCAGATGCACAGTCATGGTACGAGAGTTCTCTAATTCTAAATCAATTATCTTTTCAATAGCCTCAGTCAGATAGGCATTTCTCGTTAAAGCCTTTTCCTTACGCTTATAAAACCATATTTGCACATATGACCTAATATGCTCAGCTAACGTAGTAATGTGTAACCTCCGAGCACTTTTCAACAATGCATTTATACTCTCAGCAATATTGGTTGTCATTAGGTCATACCGCCGAAAAAGAAAATATGCTCTTACTCATCTATTAAGTCTAACCTCGTTTTCCGAGTAGTCAGCTGCTATCGGATGCATCCTACTCATATTTTGCAAATATTCGTTACACTCTGTTATCCGATAAGCCTTTGCAGCACGAAAGTATGCAGCCAAGAAAGTCTCCATTTGTTGTGATCATATGTTGTACTTTACCTTCACGTTTCCAGATATGTTATAAGAACAAAAACCATGGGCTACCTCTGGGAATATCGTGACTACAGCCTTCTCAATGCTATTGTGTCGATTTGATATAAATACCAAATTCTCTACTAGTTCAATCACTTTTTGAAGCTTTACTAAAAACCACTCCTATGACGCATTGTTCTCTGAATCGGCAACACCAAAACCAATAGGATAAATTTTGTCATTTCCATCCAATGCAGCGGCCATGAACAATGTCCCTCTATACATTCCCTTCAAAAACGTACCATCTATAACGAGAATAGGGCATATTGTGCTGAGAAATTCTCGAATACATGGCTCTAGTGTCATAAAGAAATATAGGAAATGGTCATCAACATCTTTTCGAATCACTGTTACTGTCCCAGGATTTTTCTCCCCTAACACATGACAATACAATGGAAATCCCTTGAATGATTCGAAAGGATCTCCACACACGAGCTTTAATGCATGTTCCTTGCTTCGCCATGACATCATGTACTTTAAGTGAACCCTATAATCATTGTGAATATCGTCACGAATATTCTTAGGAGTGTAAATTCTACTAGCATCTGTAAACTTATCCTTGATTAGTTCTCTTATTAATCGAGTCGATGCTTACCGATGGCCATCCTACAATTCTTTGTTTTGACATGTATGGACCAAATTCATGCGAGACAATCTCCAATACGTATCATTGTTCTTCTTTGTAGCTCTAACTCGTCATTCACATCTATCAATAATACATTTGGACTTAAACCGATCCGTTGATGATTTGTAAACCTTGAACTGAAAGTGGTTCTTTAACGCCATTAAACTTAATTTATCGCGAAGTTCTTGCTTCGTATTAAAAATGTAGGGAAATTAACAAAAATATCCACTGTTCAACCCCACTTTTCTCAAATAACCACTGTTCAAAACTCTTTTCAAAAATGACCATCTCACTTTTTTTTGGACAAAATTGCCCTTAATCCAAAAATAAAAACCCATTCTTCTTTCTTCTCTCTTTCTTCTTTCTTTCTTCCTTTTTCTGTATTCTCCCAACAAATATATTTCTCCTCTAGTTTTTTTTACTATAAACTACGAATTAATCATTTAAATTGAAGGAAATCAATCAACCATTTGTATAAGGAGGTAATTTTAATTTGAAAAACAAAAAAAAAATTTGTTATAAATATAGAAATTGATGTTATTTGTATGTGTTTTGAGATTATGGTGTTAGAAATTGTTATTGAAGTGTATGTAGATTGTTTGATTATGTTTGGTATAGATGATTGAGGGAGAAAATAAAAATTGAGATATTGTAAATAATTCTGCAACGTAATTTCGATCATGGCCAATTTTTTCTTCATGATCGAAAGTTAGTTTCGATTATGAGAAAAAATACCTGTGATCGAAAGTTACTTTCGATCATGAGTAATTTTTCACATAATCGAAACTAACTTTCGACCATGATGAAAAAATTGCCTGTGATTGAAAGTTATCTTTGACTAAAGGTAAATGGCCATGCTTGAAAGTTTGTTAGAAGCACCATAAAATTTGTCGTTTCCTCCTCATTTTTAAGCAGAATTTGAGCAACTCTAATTGTTCTTAAATGATGAAAAATTGTCTTTACTTAAAATTGTGTATAAAATATTGTTAATATTGTTGAGTTTTTGTATAGGTATGGCTGAGACATTAACGATAGTTACCGTGGACGGGGGCTTATGGGAGTAAACATTAGATGGAGGTGAAAAATATGTTGGGGGGAGGCAAAGAGGCATGTGCGTGGAAGAAAATATAACTTATAATGAATTTTTGCAGATGTTGTATAAGGCATTGGATATTACTCCTTCCGAATATATAATTAAGATAAAGACAATATATTCATTGTGTACAGAACCAGAAAGGAGGCGGTTGGTTGCAGATATTACCAACAAATTTGACTTTCGAGCGTTTATGACTGCTAATAGCCCGTTCATGACGAGTAAAAGAGGCTATTGTCCATTATACATCACGCTGGATCGTGCAAGTAGTGGAGAACAAATAAAGTCACAAGTTTCTAATCATGGTAGAGTCCCTACAATACCAACCCAGTTTAGGTCTTCGAGTGGAAGTAATCAAGTGAATGATACACTTTCTGCAACATCACCAAATTTCTATTACAACACAGAATTTCAATATACAGGTCAAGGCCTAACAGATAATTACCCCCAATCAAGTAAAGGCCATGAAAGACCTGCACAACATTGTAATTTATTTTCTGATGATGTAACCTCCATATATGGAGGCAATTCTTCTCCTCGATACAATGAAGATAATGATAATGATTATCATGGTTATCAACTGGATATTGGTGGCAATCATACTACCAATCAGTGTAAAGAAAGAAGAAATGTCGTGGCCGAAGATACCGAGGGAATGAAAGGTTGTGATTTCAGGCCTTGTCATATTAATAGCTCAGCAATAGCTCCATCTACTTCAAATCAATTTATTCGCTAGTTGCCTCCTGTAACGCTATGTATCACGATGCCAACAACTTCAGCATCCTCAAGTACGGGGTTAGGTAATGTTTGTGTGGGACAGATTTTTAATACGAAGCAAGAACTTCGAGACAAATTAGGTTTAATGGCGTTAAAGAACCACTTTCAGTTCAAGATTTACAAATCATCAACGGATCAGTTTGAGGCCAATTGTATTATTGAGGGATGTGAATGACGAGTTAGAGCTACAAAGAAGAATAATGATACGTATTGGAGAGTGTCTCGCATGAATTTAGTCCATACATGTCAAAACGAAGAATTGCAAGATGGCCATCGGCAAGCATCGACTCGGTTAATAGGAGAACTAATCAAGGATAAGTTTACAGATGTTAGTAGAATTTACACTCCTAAAAATATTCGTGACGATATTCACTATGATTATGGGGTTCACTTAAGGTATGTGACGTCATGGCGAAGCAAGGAACATGCATTAAAGCTTGTGTGTGGCGATCCATCCGAGTAGTTCAAGGGACTTCCGTTGTATTATCATGTGTTGGGGGAGAAAAATTCTGATACAGTAATAGTGATTCAGAAAGATGTTAATGACCATTTCCTATATTTCTTTATGGCACTAGGGCCATGCATTCGAGGATTTCGCAACACAATACGTCCTGTTCTCGTCATTGATGGTACGTTCTTGAAGGGAATGTACAGAGGGACATTGTTCGTAGCCGCTGCATTGGATGGAAATGAAAAAATTTATCCTCTTGGTTTTGGTGTTGCCGATTCAGAGAACGATGCGTCATGAGAGTGGTTTTTAGTAAAGTTTAAAAAAGCGATTGAGCCTATAGAGAATTTGGTATTCATATCAGATCGACACAATAGAATTGACAAGGCTGTAGCCACGGTATTCCCAGAGGTAGCCCATGGTTTTTGTTCTTATCATATATCTGGAAATGTGAAGGCAAAGTACAAGATGCAATCGCAACAAATGGAGACATTTTTGGCTGCATACTTTTGTGCTGCAAAGGCTTATCAGATAACTGAGTGTAACGAATATTTGCAAAATATGAGGAGGATGCATCCGGCAGCAACTGACTACTTGGAAAACGAGGTTGGACTTAATACATAGGCAAGAGCATATTTTTCATCTCGACGGTATGACCTAATGACCACCAATATTGCTGAGAGTATGAATGCATTGTTGAAAAGTGCTCGGAAGCTACCCATTACTGCGTTAGTTGAGCATAATAGATCACATGTGCAAAGATGGTTTTACGAGCGTAGGGAAGAGGCTTTAACGAGAAATGCCTATATGACTAAAGCCGCTCAAAAGGTAATTGATTTAGAATTAGAGAAGTCACGTTCCATGACTGTGCATCCGGTGTCATGTTTCGAATTTGAAGTTAAACTTTATGGTGTTGTTGAGGTTGTACACCTACAAGATAAGATATGTAGTTGCCGATAATTTGACCTGCAGCAACTCCCGTGTGCTCACGCTCTTGCAGCGTGCAGACATATTCGCTTTTCTCATAATGGGTTGTGCACACACTACTACACCACTAACGCTTGGATAAATGCATATGCAGAGTCTATTTATCCAGTTGGGAATGATGTCGACTGGGTGATCCCAAATGAAGTACGAGAAATCAATGTCAATCCACCCAGACAATGCCCTCCTTCTGGTCGACCTAAGAAACAGCGAATTCCTTCTATGGGAGAGAAAGTTGTTCGTCGAACCTGTTTTAGGTGTCAACAAGTTGGACATAATCGTGTCACATGCAAAAATCCTATTCCCCTCCACCATGGTTAATGACATGTGTTCAAGTTAAGCATATGTAAGGGTTTTTTAATTTATTTTTATAGTTATGCACTTCCAAACCAACAAAATATGAAATGCAAACTGAGGCATTAAATGTTTGCATTAGTTGTACCACTTTGTTTACTTAAAATATGTGTTGTTTTTTTTTAATTTTATAATTTACGCTCACAAATGTAATGTTATTTGTTTATTTTGAATTTTTTTATTGCTTTGCTGATATTACTTTTACATATTTTGTATGTATCCATTGTACGATGTTTACATATGTAGGTTTTCCCACTAAAACAAATAAAATTAATTAATATACCATCAGTTTCTTTCAAATTCACGAGATTTCGAAACTGTAATTTCGATCATAAACTAAAACTACACGTGATCGAAACTACTTTTTAGCTTGTGATCAAAACTGCAGAAACTTTCAATTGTTTTGAATTTTTCGGGATAAACATAAAATTGCAGTTTCAAACGTGCTAAAAATTAGGGACGTTAATGAAACAATCTAAATACTGTGTGATACCAAGTGTGTGAAATCGATTACAAAGTATTCTTATACTTTCGATCACATGTAAACCTTTAATCATGATGAAAACCTTTCAATTTTTAGCGTGATCAAAAGTATAGTTTTTATTTTTCTAGAACGGGCGACAAAATAATATTTGAAGTTTCGATCATGTAGTATTCAGAAGTTTCGCTCACGACTAGAATTTTGAACGTGATCGAAACTATAGTTTCGATTTTGCCAGATCGGGCGACAAACTAATATTTGAAGTTTCGATCACGTTGTATTCAGAAGTTTCGACCATGACCACAATTTTGAACGTGATCGAAACTATAGTTTCGATTTTTTCAGAATGGGTGACAAACTAATATTTAAAGTTTCGATCACGTAGTGTTCAGAAGTTTCAATCACGACTAGAATTACCTACTTGATCGAAACTATAGTTTCGATTTTTTCAGAATAAGTGACAAAATATTCATCAGTTTCGATCATTAATTAGGCCTAAAATGGAAATACGCGTTTGAAGTTGTTCTTTTGATTTTTCCATAACCCGTGGCAAATAAAGAGGAAGTTTCGCTTACGTCATACGCATAAGGTTCAATGTTATACAAAATTTCTTATGTTGGTCGAACAAATGTTTCGATTTTATAAGCAAAAAATAAATAAGGAAAGACAAGTTTAGTCCTAAATAATCATTAGTTTTGAACAGATTCAGCATCGAGTATGATTGTTTTTAAATATCCATCCAGTAATATATCTACACCGTCTACAACAACTGACCCCTCCAAAACTTTACGACTATCCTCCTCCTAAAAAATGACCCATATGATGACAAAAAATCGAGAGGTTTGCCTAATTCTAAGTAATATATATACATACAGGTGAAAACTCCGCAATCTCCGGACACCTCTTGATGAGGCACTCCATCCACTGGGCGAACCAACTCGAACGGATCAACGCGATACTCGATCTCAGTCCGCACGTCATAAAAACCTGCATCATATAGCAGAAATGGCATAAGCTCGCACACAAGCCTCATAACGTTGGTCATCTCCCGATCGGAATGCACTGAGGGCGCCGAGTCATAGACCGTGATACGTCATCTCTGAAAGTGTACTGCACACGTAACCCAATGACTGAAGCTAATGCAAATGGGTATGAACACTTCATTAACAGTCCACCATGGGGGATGGACAGGGCTCTTTCTGCCCTTTACATGTGAGTCAATGTTAATGCTCAGAGGGAAGCTTCCTTTTGCCAAACGCCCCTTAAAATAATCTTTCCATACACACCGTAGATAGGTATGCAACTTCGCCAAAAACAAGCTCAGAGTTAATGCACAATATTAACAACAATAGATACAATTTTAGGTATGAACACCTATATTTTAATTTGATATAAGGCCAACATACGTAAAGGTGTGTAGACGCAACAGTCCACCGTTGGGGCACCTGTTCGGAGCATGCTCCCTGTCTATGGGCTAGCGGTAACATGTACTCATCAATATGCTGCAATTTAAGGAAATTGTTAGATCAAATCTAATATCTTAGAAAAAATTCAAGAAGATACGTTTTTAAACCTGCTAAATATAGGAAAACATGGTTATGTTGCATACCGTATCCTCCAGCCATCGTCCTTCATCAGCAACAACGCTTACCCAACTCGGTGTCACCCTAATGATATGGCTCTCAATGTGAACTTCTGGACAGCTCATCCACTCTAAATACTCCATCCACATTTCCTCAGGAATTAGTCGCATAGGGTTTATTTCATATGCTGAATCGTACGTCGGCCATCCTCTCTTTGTCGAGGGCCCTTGTTGCTTGAAAGGGTTCGTATATGAGGAACGCTGTGACATACTCCTCTTTTATTCTCGGCTGTAATGACTGCAGTTTGCTGGGGGAGGGGGGAAAGGTGTTCAATGATACGAACACTGTCCTGGCCCATGTAATCAAACTGTAAAGTCATGAAAAAAATATCCTATCAGCATAGATTTTCAATTAAATTAACTTACACTAAAATAAAATGGACAGAGTCTCCTTAAATGTTTTCAACAGATCCTAAAAAACAAAACATAAAAGTCAATCACATTTAATTTCGATCATATCAAACATGGCTTGAGGTACTGCGAAACAACCCCACAACGTCAAATTCAACAACATCAACCACAATCCAATTCTTATACTTTGGAGTATGAGGTACTTATAAGTAAAGAAATTACATCATACGTAAGAGATGGTCATACCTTCGCATCTTTATCAGGCATCCGCGCGTCTTCATCTGACTCAGAGCAAACTCGATTACTCACTTCTCTAACCAATATTGTAAGAGTCTCATCTTGCCGTCGTAACAACTCCTTCTGACCACGTAAAATATCTTCGTGTCTATGCCACTTTTCTGTTTGCTCATCTTTGTAGGCATCAAAATTAGTATGTAGGGAACGCAACTCACGAAGTAGGATCGGACCAAAATGAGATGATGTTGGCTTATCAACGAAATCAGTGGCTTCATGGTGTGAATATGAAGCAGCAGGAGAATGAGTCGAGGACTCAGGCATCGGATCCACATTATGTTGTAAAACCATCAGCGTATAGACATAAGAATATAAAGTTATAAAATTAGTTCTTCTAATAACTATACAAACTAAACCTTGAATCTGCTCACTTTCCACCTATTCTTCTGTACTAGCATGGGCGATGGGATACGCGTATCATGATCTATAGTCTGTAATATAAGCATGAAATTGTTAATATACTCTCAATTCTATTTTGATCCTTGTTGCGTGCAGGGTACGTTAGCATAAGTTAATACTGTGAACTGTTTCAGAATATAGTAGGTATAAGATACCTTAAATGGACTAGCATTTTTTGATGAAGCAGACTCGTCGCTTGGCATGGCCTTGTCATCTGGGTCAACCCCTTGGCCATTACCACTAAGTGCAGGGAAAAGATCGCCCCTGTACTCCCCATGCAATGCCTGATCAGAGTCTAAGTTTATTACATAGGGCTCTCCTTTTTCAATTTGGTCAGGCTTTAGCACACGTAAAATTGCGGGGAGCTGCCCAAAAAAAAAAAACAAAAAGTGAACCATTGTACTGACAAAAATAATTTTGAGACCAAATAAAACTTGTATGATTTGTAAATCTAACCTATCTGTCATTGAATATAAAGGTCTTCAGGTCAGTATCGCGAACATTTTTCCTCTTTACAACCCACCTCAACATACGAGGTAGGCGATTATTGGTGTGTGTCCCCATCTCCGTCCTGGCTATAGAAACCGCCTTATATATCCAAATCTACGCAATGTTACCACTATATCAGTTCATACATGTTTTTCAACAATTATCACATAGGTGGAAACATAATATTGCTAAAGAAATCATACCTGGAATGCAAATGGAAATCCCACGAGATTATATCGATTCTTATACTTCTTCCCTTTTCTTTTTTACTGCGCAGACTTAACTTTGTACGTCGCTAACTGTGTACACATTGCTCTACTCAAACATCGGATTGTGTATGTGAATACGGTCGATCCACATGGATAACGGTTGAACTGCTCCAAATCATCAACCATCTACAGTAACCACATATCTGCATGATACTGTCAACCTCTTCCAAGTAAAACAAGCTCCAAGATGACATACAGCGACAACTTCACCGCATCAAAGTCATCAATCTGACGAAAGTTAAATGCATTGTATGCTGCCTCTATCCTCTACAAGGGTATAGCCGTCTCTCCCATAAAGTACGTATCTATGAGTCTAGTTGTCCCCCAAGTATTATCAGTCGGATAAGGACCAAATTGTAACCCCGTAATCAGACCAAACTCGATATGTGAAAAATGAAGAGTGTGACCACCGATAAGAAACCACATTTCATCCTCAACACCCTCTGTCACAACCTCATGTAAAAGTATATTGTGCACCAAATTTCCAGAGGACTTGATGTCCTTTAACTCTAGCAAGTGACCCAAGCACGTCCCTTGAAATATCTCACGCTGGGCCCAAGTCAGTTTTTGGCAAACTTGCTTCAACATACGCGATCGAGATCGTGAGGACACTATGGCAGGAAAATGGTCAGCAGGCTTAATCTTCAGCTCAGTGGTTATCATCCTTTCCATACCCGTAAAAAAACAAACGAAAAATCTCAGTGATCTATAATACACGTAAGTAGATAGTTATATAAAAAGACATAACAGAGCAAGTAAATGAACTATACATAATAAAACATATGCATGTAAAATGCGTGCATCACTTCTTATATATTCAAAGAGTAATCTGGAAAAAACGAAAGTGCAGTTTCGAGCAAGGAAAATAGAATAAACATGCTCGAAACTACACTTTCGAACATATTAAAAAAAAATTAACATACTCGAAAGTACACTTTCGAGCATGTTGTTTTCTTATATCCACAATCTGATTTAGGGTTATCAGCCATGAAAATTCTTGTAGGATTGGAATTAATTAATTAATTATTAAATGCCATAAAGGATTTAAGTTAGAATATTAATTACCTTAACCTTGAAGTACATCTACTAATCATAGATTCCACAGATGTATATCAGGGTGTAATACATTTTCTATAAACTTTAATATTATTAATTAATGATTTCAAAAATAAACAACAGGATAAATTCTAATAGGCAAAGTAATATGACTAATGTAGATAAAATCATATATATGTAGATCATATTAATGTTAACTAATACATAGAAACTCTTCTCCCCGAACATTTAGTAAGAGCGGGAGTATGATTAGGCACAGAGTATCATTCAGCTATTGAGTCAATGAAAAAAAAAGACCTATCCATATTATGCAGAACCCAGCAACCATATGTTTTGTCAATAATTAGTATAGTTTAACTAAAGTTAAGCAAAATGCAACTAATTATAATTAGAGCCACAGATATGACAAAAAGAATCAAGATAGAACAGTTAAAAAAATAAGTTATAATCATGATGTAAAGAGCTTTAAATGAAACCTTAATAGATGTGCAAAAATTTGTTCAACTTTACACCCTGTCACTTCATGTTCAAGCACACTGTACAAACTAAAAATTTCCTCCGACAAAACATTGTACATTGATCAAAACTCTTAATTTACAACAGTTCTTTTGCATCCACAATCAATTTCAAAATAACACATGCAAACCTGAATATGTAAAGTTACAATAAGTTCACCAAAATTTCAAGCTTGTTCAACAACACTCCGCTGATTTTCATCACTGTCTAAAATCTTTGAAAAAGTACATCCGTTTTCTCCCCTGACATCAACCCAAAAAACACGTTCAACTTGGTAAAATAATAATATGTTTTGAAAATGTATAAATATGTCACTGGCATCATCCTTATAGAGCTACAAAGTAAATAAACCCAAAGTAATACACTGCTAATCCCACATAAACAGATGAAGACTTCAAAGATCACTATGTCTTTGATAGATTTAAAAACATCGCATGACATACAAACAGTCCAATATATGGCTCAACACCACTTTCCATAAATTGATGTACAAATTGAAGATATATTCAACTTGGTATACGTTGACCATGATTAAAATAAAAACATATTTATATATTTACAAAAAGTTTAAAGCTTTAACATTAATAGCTTTAAAACATGTTTGCAAGTGCTATATTAAACAAAAGTACAAACGATAATGGTTAAAATCTAGGACAAATTTAAAACTCAATACTGCTCAAGTTTCAACCATGCTAAAAACAATAACACCAGCAATGCAATCATTCCTTTGTCAAAGTTTCTAACAACGATATTACATAAAAGTTAAATATTCAATCAAAGCATTGACACAATTTTTATTTTTTATATTTTTTTGTAAAATCTCCAAGAAAAATTAAATAATGAGCAAAAATGCAAAAGAAGTAGAAAGCCGAAAAAGAACTAACAAATCATAAAGAACATGAATGAAAAAAAAAAGGAAAAATGTAAATAAAAGCAAATGCAAATCCAATGTTATAAACAAAAGTAGAACCCAACATACAAGTGTAAAACACAGCATTTACCAGCAAACCAAAACTGCAAAATCAGGGTATTTAAACTTTCTGTAATCAGGGTTTTCTATGAACTGGTAGAACATCGTTTTGTTTTAGAAGAGGAAAAAAAAAGGATTAAAGTATTGGTGAACTCTCCCTATAAAGCAGAATCTAGTTAGGTAAGTTCCAATCTTCTTGTTTTTGTGTGTATGTCAGCTTCTCCTCTCTTATTATTGCTTAATCAGTTAGCTTGGTGGGGTTTCATTTCAAACCATACAAACCAAAAAGAGTTTAAAAAATGATACTTGTAGAACCAAACAACCACCTGCTATGGCCATTCAGTGTTAATATTTTGGAGGGGAAGAAAATTAGTAATATGGCTAAAGGTGAGAGTTTTTCTATTTCCAAGATCTGGCTTTGGTCTAAGAAGGGAAAATTTTCAGGTTCATCAGATGCCCAAATGGGTATGCCTTCATCTCTTAAAATGGATTTGCCATGGATGGGAAAAACACAAGAATAATGAAAGGTATACTTTTCTCTGCTTGTTTCTGGCTTAATTTATGGAGCAAACCTTTGTCATGCTATTGTTTGGGTTTCTTCTAAAATTTTTTTCTTGTGCTGATTAAAAAATGCAAATGGTTGATTGTGGCATATTGAAACCTAAGTATCAAGTTTTACTTCAAAGGATGACACAGTAGGATTTAAATAGGTGACTTTTAAGTAGTTGACCATATGCTGCTGTTGTTATTATTCATGTTGCAGGGTTGATTTAATGATGTATTTGTCCTATATAAAGAAGATATTTATATGATTTGTTTGGGTTTTTTTTCTCAATTTGCAATCTATGTTGCAAATTTCTTGAATTATGCTTTGCTGGGAGAAATGTGAAGCTTTGCTAGTTGGAATGGGACATAAAATTTGTAATATTGAACTGGCATGTAAAATCAGTGTTTTGATTAAAACAAGTACATTTAGTAAGCTCTGGACCTGGTCCTAATGTGTAGCAAATTCCAACTATCCTACAAATGAACTACATCAGGTTCATATTTCCTTTTTCCTTTTAAATTAGTTTTGCATCTTCTAAATCATTTCCTAAGTGTTTATCTCATATAAGTAGAAATATCAACAACTACTAACCCGAAGCAAGTATTCTGTTTTAATAGTTTTGGAATACCATAATTTTGGATGCAAGTTTTGCAACCCAGAGCAAGATATGTGAAAAATTGGACATAGAACTTGTAACCTTGCGTGTTAGAATTGTGATCTTCAGTTTTACATGCCAGATTTAAAGTTTATCTTTTTAAAGAATAGTTTAGCTTATATTAAAGCTTTCAAATCACAACGATATTGATGGTTATATATATTGATGCTTCAAAAGTTAGGATAGTAGCAATTTGTAATGCTACTCAAGTTTTATTAGTAACATTTTCTTCATGCTAAACCTTGAATTTAGTAGCATTTTGAAAATGTTACATGTAATCCAATGATAGCATTTATATAATGCAATTACAGGTGATTATATAATTTTTCTTACATGCTATTAAATCATCATTATAGCATCAAATTAATGCTACAAAAAACAAAAAGTTTTAGTTGCGTTAGCTAACATAGCATAGGCCAAAATGCTACTCTAACATATGGTAGCATTCTTAAGATGTTACCGTATATAAGTTTTCTTGTAGTCAAGGTTAGGCATGCAGGTCCGGGTGAAAATGTACGGGTTAGAATATCTAGTATTGAAGAGGAGGATATAATATCTGGTTTTGCCTTGTCAAGCATTGGTAGGTTTTATTTAATTTATATTACTTTGTTTTCCTCCTAACTGTTTAATGGTTTTTATAATATTTTTTCCTCTCTGTAGTTGTTAGTAGCTAGTATCCAATATTGATTGCAGAATTATTCGTTTTTGTTCCCCTCTTTATAGCTAATATGAAAGACATAGGTGAAGAGTCACTTTAATGTTATATAAAGTTGACATTAACATAGATTGCCCTTTAAAACAGTCATGCTGCTGTTTAATGAATTTTGATATTTTGAGTGAGATTTGTAATTACCTTGTTTTGCTTTTGTTGTTGGTGGTTTGCTAGCTGACCTGGAATGTAATCATATCCAACTTTAATAATATGTTCTGTTTCTTATTAGAAGCAAAGAGGCAAAAAATATTGAAATATGGGATTTTAGCGGTAAGTTAAAACATTTGGCATGTATATTGAGGTTTATTATACTTTGTTTGTAGAGGCTTGATTTTAAATAGGCTACATATGTTTTCCTAGTAAAGTTCTTTTATGAGAAATTTCAAAGCAAAAGAATTAAAAGAAGTGAATATGATTGTGATTGCATATGAAGCAAACAAAAAGAAGTGATTATTGATGAGCGTGTATAACTAGATAATTTGACCTTTTGGATTTTTAATTGCAAATCTTATTGAGGACTTTCATTTGTTTATGGTGGAATCTGTTAATGGCTTAATTGATTGTCCAATTGTCTACAAAATATGATTTTATCATTGCCAATGATTTAACGTGCAGTGACATTTACACATTGTTTTCTGCAATTGTATTGTTTTGTTGACATTATTATTTTTGTTCATGTAGCAAAACCAATAGCTGCGGTCACTAAATTTGTTGCACAGTTGCAGATCCTTGAGTTGCTGGAGAATGTATGCATGGCTTTCATCTTTTCTTTTCCTAGATTTGTAATTGAAGACTCTTTTTGTGCAAATTGCATTTTCTTGAATTTTAGTTGGTGAATCTCACATAAATTCTATAACCTTTACATTTTGCTGCTTATTAGGCAATTTTTACAGCCTGCTACAAGGTTGTCTTGCACATTTACTCTATTGTTGAGGAATGTGAAATTGTTGAGTTACTACAGCAAATTGACCCAAAGACGAAGAAACCCATGCTTCGTAGGTATATAACATCATAAGTCTAGCTTATTATCACTGTCTTTTTCCCCATGCTTCTCCTTTTCAACTTGTATCATATAGATCCCCCCTTTTTTTTTAATTTTTTTTCAAATAAATATGTATGTTTTTTCTATTTATATTAAACGTGTCTCTAATTCTTATTAAAATGATGACATACACTTTAGTGTGATTATCAAAATTCAATATTATAAGAGTAATTTTGTTATAAGTAAAAGATATTTACACCTTCTAAAATTTAGTCCAAAGGACATTTTACTCTTTTTGATTTTAAAAATATTTCGGACATTTTATTTGTTCAAATATTTTATTATGTTGGATGATTTGTTTATTTTTATGTTATAATTACTATAATATTCTTCAGGAATCTTTCTATTTCTCATAATTGAATTCAAAATTGTATTAATAAAATAAAAAATTATCACCATTTCTCTATATATATTCAATTCTGTTTTAGTTTTTCCCTCATTAATACCTATCTGAATTTTTGTGAATCTTCTATAGTAGGTAAAACTTCAGGTTATGCTAGAGCATAAAATTAGTAATAACTATTAGTTATCTAGATGACCCATTGAACAAATTACAGAAAACAACAATTATGGAAGACCATAGATATTTGCCATGCAAAACTGAAGTTTTGAAATAATTCAGAGAGAGAGATTCCTGAGAGACCATAAAAATTTTGTAAATATAAATAGCACAAATCTCCATCACAATTAAATTAGGGTAGAAATTGAATATAACTAAGGACACGTGAACAGAAAGATTAAGTTGAAAGTATAAAAGAGAATAACAAAAGCAACAGAAAGATGCAAGAACACTTAAAGAAACTACAGGCATCATAATCAGTTTTGCTAATTAATATAAACTTATTCTATATCATAAAATGCTTTCAGTTTTGTGAATTTCCCTATATAATAAAAGTTATACATATTATTCCTAAATCAGTTTGATGACTAAATCTTATACACTACTATACATGCTGTAATAACAAGAAATTAATCTATTCTGCATAAGGAAAATGCTTTCGAACTGGTTGGACTACAGCGTATGAAAAAGGATGCACCTTACTTCACTATTAAAAGATTCTAAACTATCTTCCTCATTATGCCTTGTATTAATATGGGCTGAGATTTATAAATCGGATTCCCCTTCTAGCTACCTTTTTTGAAATATATATAATCTGTAACTTTCTGTCTGCTCTTGGACTTGTTACCTCCATGCTGGTAAATATCAACTGTGAGAATGAAATGCCATTGAACATCCATAACCAGCAGTATTGGTAAAGTAAATCCAATGAACCAAAACAATCAGGTCAGAATCATAGGTGGTTTCTATTTCTTCTACAGACTACTTATGCTACTTGATATGGCAATTCTGTTTTTCTTTTTATCTCCTATACTCTTTCACTTCTCTTATCAATTTAGGCAAAAGATAATCAAGATATTATATGACATTTCAAGATTTTTCAGTCAAATATCGGTTGAATGTACTAACATTGCATCTTCATAATTCGTGATCGCATATAGAATACACACAAACTGGAAAGCTAACAAGTACATAAGTGCCATAAATTACCTTCAGTTGCAGTGCTCTGTAGGATTTGGCTTTGATGGCAGCAACAAAATCCAGCCTAAAATACACATTTCCTATAATTAATCAACAAAATCCACATTTTCCATACAAATCCATCCTCAAATTTATTTAAAAATCGAGAAATTAGAACAAATACATACCGGTGACCTTCGATTTTTCACCGGATTCCTTCCCACAAGTTATTGTCATAAACCAGTGAAGATAGGTACTTACGCCGCCGTCTACACTATTGTTTATGTACGCCGGTCAAGGATTTCGAATCTGAAACAAAGATTTCTTGTGGCTTCTTTGTTGTTTCGATTTTTTCTTCTTCAACGCTTCGGAACGAGGACATCATTGAATTGGCAAAATTAGGGATTGCAATATTTGGGTCATTAAGGGCAATTGTATCCACAAAAAATAGTGATGGTCATTTTTGAAAAAAGTTTTGAACAGTGGTTATTTGAGAAAAGTGGGGCTAAACAGTGGATATTTTTGTTAATTTCCCAAAAATCTATCCCACACAAACATTACCTGATCTCGTACTTAAGGATGCTGAGGTTGTTGGCATCGTGATGCATGGCGTAACATGAGGCAACCACTGAATAAATTGATTTGAAGTAGATAGAGTTGTTGCTAAGCTATTAATATGACCAGGCCCGAAATCACAACCTTTCGTTTCCTCGATATCTTCGGCTATGACATTTCTTCTTTCTTCACACTAATTAGCAGTATGATTGCCACCAATATTCGGCTGACAACCATGATAATCATTATCATTATCTTCATTATATCGAGGAGGAGAATTACCTCCATATATGGGGGTCACATCATCAGAAAATAAATTACAATGTTGTGCAGGTCTTTTATGGGCTTCACTTGGTTGGGAGTAATTATCTGCTAGGCCTTGACCTATGTATTGAAATTCTATGTTGTAGTGGAAATTCAGTAATGTTGCAGAAAGTGTATTATTCACTTGATTACTTCCACTCGAAGACCTAAACTGGATTGATATTGTAGGGACTCCACCTGTTGTACCATGATTAGAAACTTGTGGCCTTATTTACTCTCCACTACTTGCACGATCTAGCGTGATGTATAATGGACAATAATCTCTTTTACTCGTCATGTATGGGCTATTAGCAGTCATAAACGCTCGAAAGTCAAATTCGTTGATAATATCTGCAGCCAACCGCCTCTCTTCTGGTTTTATACACAACGAATATATTGTTCTTGTCTTAATGATATATTCAAAAGAGTAATATCCAATGCCTTATACAACATCTGCATAAATTCATTATAACTTATGTTTTGTTCCACACACATGCCCCTTTGTTGCCCCCCAACATATTTTTCACCTCCATCCGGTCTTTGCTCTCATAAGCCCCTATTCACAATAACTATCATTAATGGCTCTGCCATACCTATACAAAAACTCAACAATGTTAATAATATTTTATACACAATTCTAACTAAAGACAATTTTTTATCATTTAAGAAGAATTAAAGTTGCTCAAATTTTACTTAAAAATGAGGGGGAAACGGCAAATTTTATGGTGCTTTAAAAAACTTTCAAGCACGGCCATTTACCCTTAATCGAAGGTAACTTTCGATCACAAACAATTTTTTCATCATGGTCGAAAGTTATTTTCGATCATGTGAAAAACTACTCATGATCGAAAGTTACTTTTGATCACAAGTATTTTTTTTCATAATTGAAACTAACTTTCGATCATGAAGAAAAATTGCCCATAATTGAAACTATGTCACAGAATTGTTTGCAAAATCTCAATTTTCATTTTCTCCCTCAATCATCTATACTAAACATATTCAAGCAATCTACATACACCTTAATAACAATTTTTATCACCATAATCTCAAAATAAACATAAACAACATCAATTTTTATATTTTTAACAAACTTTCTTTTTTTATTTTTCAAATTAAAATTATCCACCTGTTTATACAAATGGTTGGTTGATTTTCTTCAATTCAAATGGTTGGTTAGTAGTTTGTGGTAAAAAAAGATAGAGAAGAAATAATTTTATTAAGAGAATACGGAAGAAAGAAGAAAGAAAAAAGAAAAAGAGAAGAAAGAAAGAAAAAGGAAAGAAGAAAGAATGAGGTTTTAATTTTTGGGTTAAAGGTAATTTTGTCCAAAAAAAAGTCATTTGCTCATTTTTTAAAAGGATTTTGAACAGTGGTCATTTGAGAAAAGTGGGGGTGAACAGTGGGCATTTTTGTAAATTTTTCTAAATAAAATTACAATTAAATATATAAAGGAAACACAAGATTTATCATGCTTTGGAATCGTGCTTCAGTAATCGTGTGGCCTATATCCATGCCACAAGCTTTAAGTTTGTGGATTTCTTTTAACCTTGTTTTTAAACTTTGAAGACAATACGAAAGAGTTTTATAGGTAACCTTTAAACCTTATGAGTAACTCTCCCAATCATTTACACGTATAATAAAGATTTATCAATCTTTTCTACTTCTTTAATAAGCAGGATAATAATTACAACAAAATTTAGATTCTCAAATACTTCTCTAACTAGAGAATGTATAAGAAATGATAGATCAATAAGGTGTTTGATATATGTTTGTAGTAATTCACAAGCTCAAAGTTTGGTTTTGAAACATAAATGATGTTTATAAGCCTTTAAGTTTTGAGTAAAATGTTTAAAACCGATCTACAATGTATATAATATCTTTTATTTATATTTAGGTACAAACTACCCATTAGAAACATATTTTTAAAGAAGTCGGGTCAACTAGGTCAACTATTTAGTCTATGCAATCGACCGGATCATTCAAAATCAAAAACTACTTAAAAATGCGAGAATTTGATTAATTAGTTTGCTTGATTGGTGAACCGAATGGTTCAAATATTCTATTCCAAATTTACTTTATTAGTTAATTCAAGTGAACCACGTGGACCAGTTTATGTAAATTGGTAGTAAATTAGTTCATATGTTGTTTTTGAAATTTTTGCGAAATAGTATCTATCAAGTCTAGGTATACAACTTTACAATTTAGTTTTAGGAAAGTTCTAACGTCGAAAAATTTCTATTTTGAGCCTCCAAAAAATCCTATTTTATATAGAGATTAATTTTACAAATCTAAGATTTGATTTAGGGAGGAAAAAAAAACTAATCTTGTAAAATACATGCAACAAGATTTTAGTTAGGGATAGGTAAAAATTAGTTACCTAAATTGAAACAACTCAGAACTTAAGTTTGGGTTAGGATGGTTCAATTCCAAAAGATCGAATTGTAAGTTTAAAAATCATTTAAAAATAAAATTATTTGGAACTAGAACTCATAACATTATGTGTTGATATTTTTACCTTATAAAAGTTATGATGTCTATTTTCTATTTTAAATTAAAATTAAAAAATTAAAAAATTTAAATTCAGTCAAATTGAAGTGAAACTAAACTGTACCAATAGTTCGAATTTGGTTCAATGTTTGGCAAAATTTGGTTTAGTTTCATTTAAGTAACCGAATTTGCCTACTCCTAGTTTTGAAAAATTACAAATTTGTAATTTATGAAAAATATGATTAAGAAAAAGAATATTTTGAGCTTATATTAATTATCACTATAATATCCACACAATCATAAATAAAAAATTATACCCATAACTTCCCAAAGTTTATGCCTTGTTCAATATCTCCAGAAGCCTTGACTTTAAAGAGAAGTTATCGATTAAATTTATTTTCATATGCCTTCTTTTTTCATTATTTGACCAAATGTTGTGTTTTGGTATCACCAAACTAAGAGCTATGTGACCCTAAAGTCAACAATTCAAATATTTTAAAGGCTCACACTTGGAAGAGAAATCATGTTCCTCCTATTCTCATTTGTTTAACCAAGCAAAGAAATCTCCATTCCTAGGAGGATTCTTTTCATTCTCCTTCATTCTTTCCAACCAAAACATGTTGGACAAAAATTCGAGAATATGTAAGCATCAAGGCATGCAAAAGCACTGTCCTGAAAGCTATTTCTGCTTCTTTAAAATAGTATCTCATTGTAGGAAGGTTTGACGGTAATATAGCCCCAAGATATAATGACGACGGGACTCGCTATAAGCCTACGAATCAAATACAACAAGTGTAAAATAATGTTGAAGAAGGAAGAAGATTGAAGATTGCACGGTGATGCTTTGCTCTGGCAGAGTCTATTTTGAGAGCAAGAAAGAATGGAAACAAATGAATTGTGCGATGACGCGTGAGGATTGGGCTTAGGCTAGCTTGCCTTATGCGCGAGGGAATCCCTTTAGTTGGCTTGTTAATTTACTCTAAGTTTGTTTTCATATATAAACTCTTTAAAGTCTCATAATTAACTAATGTGGGATTTTAGTATTTTGGAATACTACACAAATTTATAACAAAACATACCCTAAAGTGTAATCAAATGGACATATAAATCCTATGTTATATTAAAATAGCAATAGCGATAATAGTTGATGCTACTACAACAATACCTATAATTTTGTAAACTAATTACATTATTTCATAGTAGTTCATCCTTTGAATTAAAGTTGTGTAGATATATATGCATTAAAATTAAAAAAGGACCGTTTTGTTTAACTTGATACACGAGGGAAAGAAAATTCACCAATCTATCAAAATATACTAAAGTTGTTCAACTAACAACTTGAAAATATTTTTTAAAGAAAGTAGAAAACTCCAAAATGAAAAGTTGTTCTAAATTTTAAAGTTCATTCATCAGTAAAAACACTTAGAAGAAAAGCGAGTTAAACTTTGTTGAAAATGCAAATAACTTGATAATCAAACCTTTGATTTATACCATTTTCTTTTTAAGTTGTACTAACAAATAGTATAACTAGTTTAAAAACGAATTTGTTCTCAAAGGGATAGTGTAGTTGGTTATCCCTTATGGTAAAAAATAAGACATTAAGATATCGATTCTCCTTTATACCAAAAGGAAAATTTTTTTAAATTACATTAGAGTGTGTGAAATCTGAAGAAAACAAAAAAGGATTTGAAAATTAATTTGACTGTAGATTCAGGCAAACTCAGTAAATAAAAGTCAAATCATCTAATCAATTTAATCTAAAATGAAATTATTAAATTCAATGCACTTTTAAACTACAATTTGAGTTCAAAAACGCCAAATCTCTAATTAGAAATTAATAGATCAATGTTAAACTAAAAATTTCATAATATGAGTTTAAATAACATCAAATCTCTAACATAATTTGAGTTCAAATAACACCAAATCTCTAAAATACAAAAGAAATTCGCTTGATAAGGTTGTCGAGTCAATGTAAGAAACGAATTAAAAAAATTTGGTACAAATAACATTTCATTAATTATTTGTGCCAAATTTTTTTAATTTAAAAATTGTCAATATTTGACTAAAATTTATGTTACAAGTTGAAATTATAATTATAAATTTAATATATTAACAACTGAAAAATAAGTATTATTATCATTAATAAAAGAATATTGTAAATATTACATCATTATTAGGGCTGGCAAAAAATGTCTAATCGAACCGAATAAAATAAGAGACATCATTGTGATTCAAACACCGAACTTCAATTTCAAAATTTCACTTACTTATCATTACACCAACATCTTTATTAGTGAAGATATTCACATTAATATTGATATATATCTTATCAAATATATGTTAAAAGTTTTTCTTTTAAATTTTCTTTTTTAATAAAAATAATTAAATGCTTAAACTATATTTTTAAAATTAATTTAAAATTAAATTTTATTTTTTTTAGTAAAAATATATGATTTTATTATTATTTTTAAAATTATTTTTACAACAATAAATCTATGTAATATATTAATTTTAGTAAAATTATTTTTATTATAAACATACTTATTTTAGTTTTAGATGATTATTATTAATATAAAAAATTTTATAATTTAAATATTATCGTATAATCATTCATAATTTAAAATAATTCAAATTTCATTATTATTGTGTTTTTTACTTATTAATAATTAAAAAAACTAATGAATTAATTTTTTTTTAAAAAAAAATTAAAAGAACTAATTTTAAAAAAATAAAGCAAGAAAATTTACAATAAAAATAATTTTAAACTAATAATAATATATAATTACTAAGAAAATAAAATTTAATTTTAAAAATATAGTTTAAACATATTAATTATTTTATAAGAAGAGAAAAATTTTTTAAAAAAAATTAATACATATTTGATAAAATATATATCAATATCAATATCAACATTTTCAAAAGTACAGATGTTGGTATAGTAGTAAGTAGGTGAAATTTTGGAATTGAAGTCCCGTGTACCAATCGCAATCATAGTTTTAATTTTTGACGGTTTTCAAAAATTCGATTTGATTTCAAACCGATTTAAAGTTAAACCAGTTCAGCTTCAATTAATAAAGGGTACAATAAAAAAAAATTTAAAATCAAGAGGATAAAGGGCATTTTTAAAACAAAAGGAGGCAATGAGTATTTGGCTCGGGTCAAGTGCATTTTCTCTATATCTTAATAATTAAAACATTATTACTAAAATTTAATTTATCTGTCATTTGGTTTGAAAACATTACTCTTCGTATAGTTAATGGAATTTAAAATGATTTGGACTTAGTATACTGTACCTTAAAAAAAAAGAAAAACATTATTAACTCAAATTAGAATCTTATTTGCATATAAATTTCGCTCATATTTTAAATATTTTTTAACATAATGTATATTTTTATCAATATAGGATTAACAGTTATTTCTTATTATATTCTTATTTATTAACTACTAATTACACCTGTAAATTTACTCATGTAAAAATTTGGATAATCACTAAATCTTGGTCCTTGTAATTAAGCTTTCAAAAGTATTAATTGCTTATTTTTCAATCAAATAACATTAATTATATACAATTTAAATACTAAAATTGTATTTATTATTCGTTCCAACTAATTATCTCAATCTCAATAAATATGAAAGTAAGGTGAATTTGATCAATTGGATAATAGGATGATTTAATAAATTATTTTAAAAATATAAAAATTTATCATTTAATTAATGAATATCACATCAATTGTGATAAAAGAAAAAGATTAATAATATTTTTTACTCAGTCATTGGATTGAAGATGTATCCTTTATTTTGATGGATATATTGGTAGTCTTCATAGTTAAATTATTGTGAAATATTTTTGTAGTAAATGTAAAATTTTAAGTGAATAACACTTGAATTTTCAAGTTTATATAATATCAAGAAACTATCCTCAACCCTAATATATAAAGCTTGAAGACTTCTCATAACGCCTTTATGCATTCATTAATAAATAATAATTACCAACAGTCAATAAATAAAGTAAAAATGTTAAAAAAAAAATGTTGACTAATAACATTTTTATCCCTAAACAATAAAAATATAATCAATTAGGATATAGTTTAGGATTGTTAACAAATTAATCCTAAACTTTAACCGTATTTTGATTTCAAGTACGTTTCTATTGCTTGCTAGCAGGGGTGATAATTCATATAAATATTTTAGTCAATATGAATATGATTCATTTATTATTTATTTAATATAAATATGATTCATTCATTATTTGTGTCAATTTTTTAAATTCAAATACAACACATTTATTTAAATATGATTTGTTTAAAACACGATTTTTCGTTCAATATATAATTATTTTTATTTAAAATATAATTATTTATTTAATATATGATTATTCGATTAAAATACGATTATTCGTTTAGTTAATTGTGTCGTAAATGAATAATCATATTAAGAGGATCAAACATGAATACAAATGAATAATAATTGTGTCAATATAAATATGATACGAGTATTATTCGTATCAATTTTTTAAATTCAAATATATTTAATAGTATCAAATTTGTGTAAAAAAATTTTGTCATGTTTCAAATTGTCACTCTTACTTATTAGAGACTATTTGTTATAAATAAGAAAGAGTTTTCGTTATTTGTTGTTTTAGTAAAGTTTAGGGATAAAAAGTTTACCCAAAAATTGTAGAACAGTTAAAAAAATTGTGGAGCCCACTAAGAGAGCTCACATAAAACCCTCTCATAAACCCCGTAAGAAGCCCCAAACCCTCTTTTTCCATATCTCTCGGTCGCTTCTTTATTTGAGTCGAAGCAAACTAAGGGTAGCAGCAGCAATGGCGGGCTTTGTACCTCCTGCTACCGCGACGAAAACTGAAACATCGACCCCGAAACCTAAAGAAGAGGAGAAAGTCGATTACATGAACTTGCCTTGCCCGATTCCCTATGAGGAAATCCACCGTGAAGCTTTAAGTTTGTACCCTACTTCTTATCTTTTTCTTCTTATTATAATGCTCGAGCTTTCTATTAATTTTGTTTTATTCTTTCTCTTTTTTATTTTGTTTATTGAGATTTACTGTTTTTATGGTTTTTCCCGATCTGGGTATAGCTAAATGTGTTTGTCAATATGTGGTTTGATTTTCCGGACTTATAAAATTGATCACAGAAAGGATTAGTTGGGTACTGAACTTAACATTTTGACTTTATTATATACTTCATTTTGATGATTGTCATTTGCATGACGGTTTTACATAAAAAAAAAAGTTTGAGCCTTTTCTCTTTTTTTTGAGCAATTTTGTTAATTTGTTTGTTTTTTCACACATATTTTTACCGTGTTGACTATGGAAAGAAGAATTTTCGTTTCTATTTGGTGTGTGCTTTGAAATGTTCATTTTTAATTTTGTTCTCGAGGGAAAAGGGGATTTCTTTATTTGTGTTGAACTGTACTGAAAGTAGCATAGCGGGAAATTTTAATTAAAGAAAGTATTAGGTAACTTGTGTGATTAATTTGTATTTAGTACAACTATTTTAAAATGGATGTTTGGCAGTGTCTTTGAAGCCGGAGCTTTTTGAGGGTTTGCGTTTTGATTTTACCAAAGGACTTAATCAGAAATTCTCACTCAGCCATAGGTGACCTTTTCTTTTTTATTTTTGAATTTTTTCATATTTTCTATCTACTTATCTTTTTCTGTATTATTTGTTGATTTTGCCAGCGTTTTCATGGGACCAACAGAAATTCCTTCTCAATCTACAGAAACCATTAAAATCCCTACTGCCAACTATGAGTTTGGTGCTAACTATATAGACCCAAACGTAAGTGATCGTTACAATATTTATATTGCAAAAATTTTTTGGAATTGTTTGATAATCATTATTCAATCAAATAATATTAGTACTAATGGGTTTCCCACAGTTGATGCTTATTGGGAGGGTATTGACGGACGGTCGAGTAAATGCTAGAGTGAAGTGTGATCTGACTGACAATCTTTCTCTGAAAGCTAATGCTCAGGTAATTTTCTGTTAATGCCATTCTTCTTATTCTGATCTTGCCCTACTCTCTCACTTAGGGATGAAAGTACGCTTTTCATACCCTCACATTAAGTAACTTCTGCTGTGCTCTTTTCCAGCTTACGAATGAGCCTCATATGTCCCATGGCATGTTCAACTTTGATTACAAGGTCAACAACTCTTTACTCAGCATTATGCATGTGCTTATGTTTGTTTTATTGCAAATATGAAAAATATACTTGTTACATTGAGCAGTTTAGTAGTTTACTCTCACATGGTTATGTGGAAGCTAATCTTCTAGTTTAACCATTGCTTGTGTATTTCAATAGGAGATGAAAGACGGTACATAAGATGTAAATGTTCTCAATCTTCCATAGGAGATACAATATCTTGTTCTTCTTCTCTTTTTTTTTTTCTTTCTTTGTTTTGGAACAGAATTTACTTATTAGGTAATCAATGTCTTTTTGCTTTTGTTTGCATTATGAATGTGTCATAGGGAAGCATAGACTCATTTACATGAGGAAGCGAAAGTGAACAAGAGAAAGTTTTACTGGATTTTCTGTTGACGCCTATTAATCTCTTTGATACCAGACAATAAAGCTATGTTTGTTGCATCTTTTATGCTTTTAATTTGTTTTTTGTCCCTGGAGAAAGCTGCGAAATGTTGTTTGCTATGACTAGCTTGAAGTCAACATTATTGTTCTGTTATATTTTGTCTATGGAGAAAGCTTCCTTGTATTAGTAGTGCACATCGTATTTTCCCGTATATTGGGTTGTGAATTAACCTGCATTTGCTTCATAATACCTACTGCATGCAAATGATTTTATGTTCAGATTTACTGGAACCTGTGGCTTAGGATATATGCGGGAAATATCTTTTAAAATATACCCTATTTGAAGCATAATTTTGCTTTTGCAATTTTGAAAGTCTTATCTGCTCCTAAAGTCTACATATTTTACTTCTGCAGGGTAAAGACTACCGGACTCAGTTTCAGTTTGGAAATGGTGCTCTACTTGGAGCCAGTTACATCCAGGTATATGTCTGATCTAGCAAAGCAATATAGTTATGTTTTATATGGATCATATAGAAATCACATGAAGAAACAGGCATCTAGTTGATATGATTATGAAAACTCTGGCCTGTACTAACTTGTGGATGGGAAGTTATACAGCTCTGGATCTATGTCATCAATGCTTCAAATAGACTTGATATGTGAGAAAATTAAGAAATTCCTCAAAGATCCTATTGAAAATACTCAATGTAGAACACCATGATTCAAATTCTAGAAAGATTGTATCCACATTCGACCAATGATTGTTACCAAAAATTGGTTTTTGGATGAACCCAATAATTTGCATAAAATATAAATGGAATTTGCAGTCCCTGTGGAATTTCCAATTCAGCTTGCTGTAGCAAGTCACATAGTACTGGTGTTTGCCTCATTCTGTAGAAAATAAAAAATCTCACATACATCTCAACATACATTATGGATCTAACAAAATCATTAAAGCATGTAAACACTACTTCACAAATAGATAAAAGTGCTAGTAATTGTCCTGGGGAGGATACCACAGTTTTATTGTCACCAGAGTAATGGAAATAAAGGAATCTTTGCAAAATGGTAAATCTAATGCTAGTTTAAATGTTAAAAATTTGTGCTTGAGGAACAGAAAGAATGGCTTGCAATTATGAGATTTTCCTAAGGTTACAGACGCCCTTCTTTATCTTATTTTTCCCCTAATTATGCTAGCAAGAGAAAAAAAATCATCATTTTTAAGGAAGTGAACTTAGTTCAAAGGGTAAACTGCTTTCCCAGAGTTAACAATGCATTTTTGTATCTGATATCATGTAAACTTCTATAGACCAGTGTTAAATATCAAAAAAGGACAAATGTAGTTAGTGTGAAATATAGCTCTATTGTCTTTGTAAAGGTTTCTAAGGTTTTTGTGATGTTGATTTAATATTCTGTATTGATCACTTCAGTGTTCCTTCATAGTTTCTTATCAAAAGAAGATCTCTACAGCATTTCTGTAATTTGTTCCCACGGTATAATCAACATGTAGTCAATCAATGTACAATCATTCGGTATTTGATTTGTTAACTCTGAATATTCTTGCAGAGTGTGACCCAACATTTGTCTTTGGGTGGTGAAGTATTTTGGGCCGGTCAGCATCGAAAGTCGGGTATTGGTTATGCTGCTCGATATGAAACAGATAAGATGGTAATGTACTGGATTTATTTTTCCTTCATTACATATTTGCAGTCCTATAGTTTGGCTTCACAATATCTGTCGTTCAATAGCTGTAGGTTCTAACTTTGTCTGTGAAACCGCTATCTAATACCCATTGTAAGGTGGCTCACATCCAATGAGTGCTTGTTTGAATATCTATTGTAGAGGTTTGATTTGTTCAGGAATCATTTGAAACCTTAATCTCAATCATTTGGTTTTTATTGTGGCGCAAATTCAGTCACCTCAATTTGCAATTTCAGGTGAGAAAGAATTCCCCATTGATAACAGATAGTTATCCATTAAGCCGGGGAAATACTACTGAAAAAAATAAGAAAGATTATATTTCTACTCTTGCAAGAATGGACTATACCACCAATCTTCATAATTAAGTACCGTCACTGTATGAATTATTTTTAGCCTTCCAAATCACTTGTATGGCTCAGATAAAAGGTATTGGGATGTTTGTTAGTTTGAACATTAGAAGTTATGATGTATGGCTTTTTTATGGGTTTTATGGCAAGAAAGAAGTAACCATACTTTTGGGGAAAAAAGGGAATAAAAGATAGATGGTTTTTGGATAGAATATGGCTTTCTGCATTTCTTTGGGCTTTGGTTTGAAAGGACTTTAAAGATTGTTTTTTGTTTTTCATGTATCTTAATTGGGAATGGGTTTATTTAGCTAGGGCAAGTATTCATATAATAGAGATTGTTGGATATGTTATCCTTAGATCGTTTTGTTTTCCCTAGCTTCGGCTTTTTGTCTTTCTTTGTGGACGGTGCATCTATGTAGCTTCCATCTTTTTTCGACCATTACATAATTTGTAGTTTCTTCTTCATACGTAATCCATTATTTAGGAGACAATTCTTTTTCTTTCTTCAGAAAGAACTGTTTATATTTGGAATTGAATGAGGACGTTATGACATGGATCTGTAATTTGATTGAAAGGCAATCCTTATTTGCTTCAGGCATGCTTGACCAGATCATTTCCTCTTCTGCTTGCAGGTTGCCACAGGACAAGTTGCTAGCACTGGTATGGTTGCTCTGAGCTATGTCCAGAAGCTATCAGAGAAGGTAAGACAGCTGAGTTTTTTAAATGAGTACAATTTGTTATCTAGCTATATTTCTCACACTATGTTCTTCTATTAAGGTTTCTCTAGCAACAGATTTCATGTACAACTACATGTCAAGAGATGTCACATCTAGTGTTGGTTATGATTACATCCTCAGACAGGTATGTCCCCAGATATTCTATTAATTTATGGACATTGAATATTGCATGTATACTTTTTTCTGTGTGGCAACAGTAGATCTATTTTTGTTATTAGAAAACTCTACTACAGTTCTAATACACTGTGTCCAAAGCTCTTTTCTTTTCTTGTTCATGGTTGAGATTGGGGGTTGGAGGGAGAGATAGGATGACACTTTGTATTTCAATTATTAGTTCGTAAACTGTACCTAAAGAACCGGAACAATAGAAGAAGTGATGCACTATAAAACTGTAAGTTTGACTGAAGAAAATAAATGTAAGAGAGGTAAGTTGGTTCCCACAAGTGTTTAAAAACTTCTAAGACCCTGTAACCCCTAGAACTACAGCTAGTTAATTATAGACATATTGTTCCCAGCATAAGTTAGTTGATATGAAGTTATTAAAATAATGCAATGCATTAATACATTATACAAAGTGAGGATGCTCAAACATCTTTACTGGACAGATTAGTTGTCCCTTGTGTTTCATAAAGTTACTTTTCAAATGCTTTGTAAATTTTCATTCAGGACACCTGGCCTGTTCTGGACCTCAAATCACATCGCCCTTCAGCTGTGATCATTCATCTTACTGAGCATATGTATTATATACAAGCACTGAAAGAAGTACAAATGCTTTCAGCATTATGCCTATCTTGACTATCAGGAATGGAAAATTTGAAATAGAACACAAATAGTGCATTTGCATAGTTTACAAAATACTCAATTGCATAAAGTGATTCTTTCAACACTAAGGTAAATATGAAATCTCAGCAATAGGCTCTCAATGGTTACTAGCAGAAGTCTACTTTGTTTAATAAACACAAAATAGGAAATATTATTACTGCTTTTATGCTTGGTTTTCTAATTTGTAGAACAAATCTTGGAAGTCACTGGTTAGTCAACTTAATGGCTTGTCTTCACTGAGCTTCAAAAATAAAAATGAACAAGAAATGGGCACTGTGCTTTAGTAAGATCGTTTAATCCATTAATAGCTGATCATATCTGTCCGTTCTTCTGCAATGAAAATAAAATTGGAATGAGTGTTTCTTTAAGCATTCCACTTGATGAGATGATTCTTACTGTTATCAGCAAAGTTATCAGCAAAGCCATGAGTGTCATACTCTGCACATTGTTAACCATCCACAACTTTTGGTATCATTCTTTTATTGGGAGTAAACTTAACCCCATAGTTTATATTTTTCACACATCAAGATGATTTATAGTTAGAATTGTATTTATAGGTGAACAATAATTTGTATTGGTTTATTTATTTATATAGGTTGGTTGAATGTTTGCTTAGGAACATCAAATCAAAATGTAATTTTTGATGAGAAGCAATATTTTTAATTTACTATATGATATAAAGTTTTTATTTTCTTATTTGTAAAAGGTAGTAATCCAGATATTTATTAGAATCAATGATATCAATTAATTGGAAGTTTCCTTGCCTATTAGTTCCTCTATGATTGACATTATCCAATTTTAAAAGGAGTAGTCCAAACATTCTCTAGAATCAGCCTTGTTAATCAGTTGGAAATTTCCTTTCCTTAAATTTCGTTAGACCCTGTATGATGAAATGTTATTGGAGATTTGTATATCTTACAATTTAAAATTTTCTAAATGAAGCAGGAAGACCGAAAATAATCATGTTTCTGCTTCACTAACCTTTTTTGGTGGTTGTTTCAGTGTCGTCTGAGAGGGAAGATTGATTCCAATGGCTGTACTGCTGCTTATCTAGAGGAGCGATTGAATCTAGGCCTTAATTTTATTCTTTCTGCTGAGGTGAGGATCCATATGTTGAAACTGATGCTTTTCCTTGGTATTTCTGATCTTTTGAAAACTCAATCAGGTGAATCACTCTAACATCTAACACTCTTAATCTTGTGAACTTTTCAGTATGATTCAGTTTTCCAAAAGTGGGAGCCTGTTTTTTAATGCTGGCTGTGGTTCTGAGTTAAATAAACGTATCGAGGCAGACCAAATGTTATTATATCAAATAGTAATGAATGCATTTTAGTTTTTAATAGGCATAGTGGCTTCCCAAATTGGTTGAATGGATCTGATACTGGCCTGAATATAAAATATGCTATTAGAGCACTTACAAAAGAGAGCAAATGAAATTTCAGTAATTTATCAAAACCTTCTTCTATCCTTTATGGCAAATATGCCATCCGAGATCTTTCAAATAGATGGTGTATAGCCCCTGCAGCCGGGGTCCATCATAAGAGTTGAATTGCTTATTAGTGATGTATACTCGCTCAGGCATTACAGGACAGAATATTTTTGATGTGGTAGATGGTTCATTTTGTCACTAACCTTAGGGAACTCCATTTTTCTTTTTTTCTTTTTCTCCCTTACTCATTGTCTGGGTGTTGATGATATTTACTATCATTTGGATTTATGTTTTGCAGATAGATCATAGGAAGAAGGACTACAAGTTCGGCTTTGGTTTGACAGTGGGCTAAGGATTTGGAAGAAGCTCTCGGTACTACTGTATTATTACTTTGCATAAGCCCATTGTTGTTAGCAACTCGGAAGATTTCTACTTCCACCTAGCGTTACTGTTTGAAAATCATAAAATTCATTTTATACTGACTTTGAGTAATGTTATTGGCAGTGCAGCGTCAGCCGCCACAACAGTTTTAGAGCCTCATTTATTGTTTTTCTTGTTTCAAGTTATGATTTTGGTTTCATTTTAGTGCTCTAGAATTAATAACACTGGAATTAGAGATTTATTTTGTCAATGTGTCGATTCTGAAAAGTTGAATATTTCTTCTTGTTCTTCAAGAGATGCCTCCATTTCAAAATGGGGAATTCAGTAGCTGTTGTTTCTCAGAAGTGATACAAGGCCATGGATCTGGACATTCCTTTAGCAAGCTCATGTATTACTTAAAAAAGTGTTTTTTTTTTTCACATATTTGGTATTATTACCATCATTCTGCTCAAAAATAAGCAATGATTTCAAATTTGCAGGATAGTGAAATTTATAAAACAAAATAGAATTTGCTTGATTAAATATAATATTTTTACATGATTATAATCATCAAGTTGTTTTCTTAGTCTTTAAACGAAAAAAAATGTAAAAAGTGTGTTGTATTGTTGTTGATTGGTCGAAAAAAAAAATTTGGCGCCGAATTTGTTAAAAGAGAAATATTTCTGGAGAGTTGTCACTTAAAATAGTTGTATTGTTTTTTATTATATTTAAAGATATATATTATTATTAATGGAAATTTTCCAAAAGAATTATGCTTGAAAAGGGTGTAGATATGAGACTTATTGATATTCTTGGTCGAGATAATTTCAATCGTATTATATGCTCGATCAAATTATAATTTTTGGAACTTAATTTATGTATAATTCAAATTCATTATAATTTGAAGGTAAAGTTTTAGTGCTAGCACACTCCCTCTAATTGGTGTGTGTTCGTGTCTTATCTTGTAGGATATGAGTTTGAGTTTTAATTATGTCATGTTTTTTTCTTATTTTTGTGTGCGCAATTTTGCTCTAAATAAATATTTTTTAAATTTATAAATAAATATCACACATATTGTACGTATATATTTAGAGTGTACTTTAAAAAAAAAATTATTTTTAAATTTAAGAGTGAATATCGTATACATTGTGTGTAAATATTTAAAATATATTTTAAATTTATAATATTTAAAAAAAATGACAAATAATTATTGTAATGATAATAGATTGTAAAAAGTTATAATATTAAAAAAATTGCAAGGGTTGATAGGTCCTCAGTAATATTTAAAAAAAATTCATTATGATTTGAAGTTACATTTTTTTGGTTCATGTTTCCGGTTATTATTATTATCGATATATGATGATGATTAATTGCAAATGTAAGGGGTATTTCGGTTATTAATATTAAAATAATTGTTATTTAGAATATGTCTGTTTCCTTCGGTTTAAATTAAATTTATTTATTATCTGTAATAAAAATGTGTGAGGCGAGGCGTACGAAGCGAGGGGTAACAATGAAGAGTAGTAACGGAAAGAAGAAGAGGAATGATGGGATTCAGAATAATGAAGTTGAACAACTACTCCAAGCAGCAGAGGATGAGGTGCTGTTAAAACTATCCGTAGATTCTCACATATCACACACCTCTTCCAACTACCTCGACGCCGATCTCGACCGTCGATTCCAAGCCCTCAGATCCCGTCCTTCCATTCCTCGATCTACTTCAGCTCAATCGCAATCGCAATCGCAATCGCAGTCTAAGCCTCAATCTCCCGTCGTCGACGTATCTAAATCTCAATCTCGTGTCGACGTTGATGATGAATTAAAGAGTGTTCTCGGAGACGATCTCTCTGCGAGATTCGCTGCTCTTAAAGCTTCTTCTTCCTCTTCTAATAATAATAATAATAATAGTAATAATGGAATCGGAGTAGGTCCTAATATATCATCAGTCGATGAAGATGACAACGAAGACGATGAAGTGGAGAAGCTGATTCGGTGGGCTAAGGATGCTGCACGTCTAGATCCTTCTCCTCCGTCTGATGATGATCCGTCTGACGATGATGATGATGGTAAAGATTCTGATTGTGACTCTCACTCTGACGACGACGACGATAAGCCTCACCGGAAAAAGGGGCACCGTAAATAGTACGTCCTTTAATTTTTTTTTTCTTTGTCTTTTTTGCTGTTGATTTAGTAAACTATGATCATATGTTTTAATATTCAAATATTGGTAATTAAACGAAGTATGCATTCTTGATCTAGGGATATTGAACTTGAAATGAAATCAAATAGAGATTAGTTAATTCTGCGAGTTAAATATTTGATTAGCGGGATTAAATGTAACCTTAGTGTATGTTTCAATTTTTTAAATACTTCAAATTGTACCTTCTTAAAAAGTAAAAAAATGAATCAAACAATCTGAAAGCAGTATGAAAAAGGTTGTTCAGATGAGAAAAATAGATAAATGAACGCAATCTTAAGAATGTTCTGAATCACTGCTGAATTCCAAATTTCTGAGATAACAGTTGGCGAAGAAACTCGCTTGTCTTGTCACCTCTCAGGTAAAATTAGATGGACCAAATCCGAAAGAGATGTTTGTATTTGTTGTCTACCGTCTGCCAGATGTATAAGAAACAAAGATCACAGACATACATACACACATACGTCTGACTTACTACTACTGACTGGTGTGGTAACTTAAACCTAATTTCCATTAAACAGAAGAGCAATACAGGTTGAGAAAATCTAGTTTCACTCTGTTGTTCCTCTAGATTAGACACAAGGTTTGGATCCGGTTCTGATTTTTCGTATGTAACTTTAAAGATTTATTGGCACAGAACATGATTTAAAATAAAAGGCTCATATTACATCTAAAAGAAGTTATTAATTAATTTTAACTTTGTGTTACTTTTTAATACAATAGTTTGTGGTAACTAATTGATAAAATTTTTAAAAATACAATCTTTAACTTTTTTATTTTATTTTAAGAGGACTAGATCTAAATCCTATTTGTAATTTAGGTAAAACTAAGTTCATTACAAAAGGAACTTGAATATAGCATTAAATTTTACATGGAGAGCGCGAGTATATTTCGGCTTTAGTTAAACAATTCACACCATGAATTTTCTTGCATGCATTTGTTTACTGATCGATTGACAAACTAGTCCAGGGAATCAATACTAACAACATTAGCATTAGCAGAGGATTTTAATTTTGGAGAAGAAAAGTGTTGATAGTTGCTCGTCAATATTCATGAAGAAACAAATGACGATAACAGTGTAGTCTGGTCATCAATTGTATACTGAGTACACCAATCAAAATTTCAAGTAGAAGCTTGTTGATTCAAACTACCTCATCTTTGAAAAATCAATCAATCGAAACGTATTTGATGTTCTATATGGTACATGTGTATTCACAAGATGATATAATCGACACAATCCAAAGCCAAATATTTTGAAAATTGCAAGTAATTTAATGAATGTTTAAGCAAATCAAGTTGAAATTCCAACTGTCAACCCATTAAGGTTAACTCCTTGCACAGTCTTTAGTCCAAAATCTGCAACAAAGAGCTAAAAAAAGTCTGAAATGGGTACTCCTACAACATCATAGTAAAATTATTAGATAAAAATTAACAGGAACTCACCATGGATGGCAATTTCAAGAGGCATGATCTACAATGCAGGTTGTAAATGGCTTGCATAATTACTATATAAAAAGTAATATTACATTATGACTAACAAAGAATTTGAATCTACTATTGTTTCCTTAAGAATCCTGCAATCATAGTGAAAAGCATTTACTAGTTCAGGAAGCAGAAATTTATGAACAAATATGTCAAAATAAATAGAATATTTTAATCTTACCTTGAGAGAAATTAGCGGAACTCATCGTGGTAATCGTAGTCCTCATCGTCATCATCAGTGAATATAGCACTGTAAAATACATATGGGTTCTCAATCATCTCTAACAAGGTTAGACGACCATCCTTATCTGCATCTGCCTGAAATAACATTTAAATAATGTTCACAACAGAACTTGACTTACTATCAAAGCAAACTAACAGAGACTTTATTTTTAGTACAAGCTTCGATTAATCATCAACTTCAATATCTAGATACAAGTGAAATTCATGTTGTCAGCTTACAATACAATATAAAAACAGTTGCCCTCATATAGAATGCAATTTGAGCATGAAGTTTGGGTATCCTACCCCTTATATAAAATATATTTTTTCTAATGCAAAGGCCATAACATATTAACAGTAGCAATGCAGTGGCCAATTTTTCCGATTTGATCCGCATGATACAGCATATCGCAACAGAAACCGAATCCGACAGAGTAATTTGAGCTCAGGTCACTGAGAGATGACCTTGTGAGGGGTCAGCAACCCATTCAGAATCTCAGCTAATTATACCCTAAGGTGCTGAAAGTTTCTGGATGAAAACAGAGGGACATCAGTTGCCCTCAAAGAATGCACGAAAGGAAGGATTATCAAGGAAATCTGCATTTACAATGTCAGCCCTTGTCTACAGGCAGCGTGTGTCATGAGTGCATGCAATACATTGATCTTATAATCACGTTAGTCATTGACAGGTCATCCACCTAATCATTGGTCTCTCAGCATAACAAACCATGTTCAACATGGTCCAATTTCAAAACTTCAAAACAGATGAACTATGAAAAATTTCATAGGTCATAATAAAATCACTTCTGTCAATTATGACAGAAATATAACACAACTTTTGAGAGAATCCATAAAGGGTTCACATTAGTACACAAAACTAGATCTAATATCATGCCAAGACCTAGGTCTAAAAATCTTAGAGGTTTCCCACAATCTTAATTGTATGTTATGGAACAGCAAATTTGCTATCATGTAACCACCCCAACCCCATCCCCTCACAAAAAATAAAAAAATAGAAGGTAAAAAATTAAAAAAAATAATAATAAAAGAAAAGGTAAAAATTCTCATTTTCCAAATTACCACAATTCATAATTACTCGTAGTGTATTGCAGTCTAATTTCTGGTTCTGAATTTGATAATTTTCACTTCACTTATTCTAGCTGCTGTCTTCTCCAACCTTTCTAAGAGGAACAATATAAAATAATGCTTAATCCTGAAAACTTGTGAGCAAAATGAAGATACGAATATGATGATTCCCCTTCATGCAAACTTTTTATATTTAAAATTTGAACAGCACTATGTGATCCCATTTCCAACCCCTTCCCCTTCCACATACCATAAGGCACCAGTTCAAGAATTTTGGATAATAAGATCAATTACAAAGATAGTAAAGCTTCTTCTAAGTTGAGGAAGGCTCTTATCATTATTTTATGCATCATCAATCATATTAAGCAACTTTTACCAAATTTCCTGCAGCAAACAAATACATGAACTAAATTCAATCCTATCTTTAGGCATTATAAAGTTATGTAGTTGGTGATTTGAGCCTCAAGAAAGACCTAAGCAAGTCCTTCAATTGAACCACAAGAGGAGTTGAAACTGTTTTTTAGTGAGCAAAACAAGTCCATGTAACACCAATGACTCTATCTTCCATCCCATAATAATTGGCTAATAGCAACATTAATAATAATTATGGCAACAAGCATGTTGGTATATGCATGGTTCATACCAGCAACGCAACTCAATATGCACAAATATCAAACTAAAACCCCCTTTCACTGTCAGATGAATACCTGTGATATGATATAATCTGCTTGTTGTTTTGCATAGTAATGCTCAGATGGATGGAGTTTCCCAATTATAGGGAGTAGTTCTTCATGTGACAAATATCTGCAAAGTGGAAAGCCAGGTTATTTTGAACATAAAAATGGAAAAAACTGCCCCAGTCAAATGAAGTAACACTGTTTTGTAAGTTGTTAATAAGTACCCGTCACCATCTTTATCAAGCTGAGCAAACAATTGTCTAGCAGGGGCATCCATTGTGTCATCAGGCAGATGTGAAGAATTATGAGCTTCATCATCGTAGTTCCTCACCAAGTCAAAAAGTCCATGGAAAAATTCTTTAAAATTCACTTTCCCATCTCTGCCTGTGTCTCTTTCTCTAAAGAGTTAAGAGCAAAATGAACATCAAGCTAAGGCAATTGTATTAAAACAATATTTAACATAAATTTGAAAGAGTATCACGAGGGGGCACATCAAACAATATAGCCATGGCGTAAACAATAATGCAATTTCAATTGAGATAAGTTATTTGTTCTGAACAAATCAACTTGCAGCACAGAAATTGTATCTGTGACCAGAAAATTAAAGGACTATATTGAAATCAGAGAGATTGTATAGGTCTATATTTCAAAATGTTATCACGAAAGTGAAGTAAAAAATTTGGTTCAAAATTTCTGATCTCTAAGACCAAGATAAATTAACGCATGATGAAACTAAGTTAAGATAAATCTAGTGGACAAATAAGAAAATTAACAGAGTAGAATACTAAAGCAAATTATTGTTAATAAAATAAAACAGCTCATCCCAGCAGAAAAGCTCTTGAAAATTTTGAACTTGAAAACAGCCTGTATAGAAATGGAAAAGTACTTACACAAAACTAACATTAATTGCATATGGCTATACAACCCCTTCTAAAAGCCAACCCCTACAGAAAACCTTTTCCCATCTTCCCAACAACCCTTATAATCTTGGTTATATTACTCATCATCAGGAGGTAATAGTTACCCAATAACTTCTAACAGAAGTTCTCACACACGGAGTTCATATTATCTCATTCATCTAGTTGCACACTCGTTGTTTAATTCATGTACAAGATTCAACAACTACCAAAGCTGTGCAACTAAAAGAAAAAGCAACTCAAAATTCCCGTAATTCTCCCTCCAATGAAACAGCTATCTTCCATCATGCCATATTCTAAATTCATCTTCAAGCATCATCCTCCAGCTTACCACTATCAACAACATTGTGAATAAATCTACAACAATCCATGATTGATTTGTCTAGTCTTTATGAAGAGATGCTCACAGCTAAAACTACAATTGTAACACAAAATGAAAAGCTACTATTCTTTCTGTTTGATTTTACCCATGCTTACTTCTGCCATAACATCTAATCTTAATGATTTTCTCATTGTATGCTGAAAAGTAGTTTCCAACCTGGCCAGCCACACCAGATATAGATAATGTCACTGTATCAAATTCATATACCTTTGTTCATTGAACCTTGAAAAGTATGCGTTAAAGACCTTCATGTGCTTTATCATACCAGTTAGAAATCATAGATCACAAGTAGACATTTTAATGCAGCCATGACGCAAGATTTATCAAACACATTTTCTGTGACATTCATTTTTGGGAATCACAGGTCTACAGTCAGCAGCCAAAACGTAATTTTAGTTGCTTGCAGGATATTTTTAGCATTGAAGTCACATCTGTCATTTTCTAGTAAGCTGTTGAGAATTTATGAGCGTATTTGATGTCCTTTGGAATGGCTAAAGGATCTTGTTTAACACAAAAAGCTCTATTCTATTTCTACAGTTGTTTAGTTGCAAACCTGAAAGAACCTTTTTAACTCTTCAAAAGCCCATTTAAGTATACTGGAAGAAATTCAAATTTTCAGTTATAGATCCAAAACGAAAATAAAAGAAAATACAATTTAAAAAGTACAATGTAAATAGAATTGGAATCAGTTTACCAAATATACAAAAGGTTAGAAGACAAGAAACCATAAAATGCCAAAGATGGGGATTTCATCAAAACATCACCTTACTTCTTCCTTGCATAACCATAGCAGAAGCTTTGGATTTTTACTGTCAGCTGGGTGCAGAAAGCTACATCATTATAAATCACAAACAATTATCTTAGATTAGAAGAACACAACAAAGCAAGCTTTGAAAAGGGAAAAAAATCTTTGTATATGAGATTGCTACTCAAGTAGAAGCCTCACTCATTGAACTCTGTTATATTTAACAGACCATCTCCATCAGCATCTGATGCATTAAAGTGCTCCTCCTTCCACCAACCCATATCATAGCCAAAGGAGTTATTATCTGGTAAATTAAAAATAATAAAACAAAAAAAAAATTAGTTAACAACAGACTGAAACAAAAAAAGCGTTACGGTATCCCATGACTTAACACAAGATACAGATCACAGATATAGTACATCGGTGATAAAGGATCCATGAAAATGTAATAAAAAATTTTTCAATAAGCGGGTATACCTTGCTTGAGTATGGAAGCAATAAGATAAGATATGCAACACTCAAAGAAGAATTTTACATCATCAATTGAATGAAATAAATTTGGGTCTACCGTGAGATCAGCAGTTGAGTGACAATAATTGTAAGAGGAATAAAGGATGGCAAAGTTGAATGTCTCTCCAATGAATAGACTTCTGTAACATGTACATGAAGTTGATACACTGACAATAATATGATGTGTAAACACAAAATAACTATACTTTAAATAAGACTATGTCTAGTATGAAAACTAAAAAAAGACGAACCAGAAAAAGAAAAGTAATACAGAGAATGAAGTAATGGTTCTTTCTGATTTTCAGTCAAAACAACAATTTATGATGAAGAAGAAATAAGTGGTGTAGTTGGTTAGTTTCCATGATAAAAAAAGTTGGACACCAATGTTAATAGCATCATATTTGGATGAATTTCATTTATGTACTATTTCGAGGAGGTCTGCACCTTTTTTTTTTTTTCAAATTGCAAAAATTTATCATAGAATGCAGAACAAATATTTTGAAACATGACATGAACAACATTACTAACAGCACAACATACAATTGGAGGATAGCTGGAAACCCAGAGATCGTGATAAGTCCATCACCGCTTTCACACAGATTATGGATCAGTATCAATAGAGGAAGGGAAATTATAAAAGCAGGAGGATCAGATATAACAGTTTCCATTATTCAACACACATATAGGAACCTCATCAAAAGTTCCTCAATCTGAATTCAGCATATAAATTGATTAAAGCAAGAAAAGCCACAGAAAAGTACCACAAATAACTCAAATACATTAATGCACGAGCATGAGTTAGGAACCAATAATAAATGTTACAATGCTAGTTTGAGTTAATCCATATAATATTCTTGAAAAGAAAATAAGGATATTTACCAGAATTACGAACCCAACTGGGAGGCTCATACTCTGCAAAGGACACAAATCCATCTTTATTTTTATCATGAGTCTCCATCTCCCTCTGAGTCCTATGCATCACTTCCCTCTCTGATTGCAGCATATTCCACTCAGTCAACTCACTCTCACTAATATAGCCATCAGCTGGGTTCACATCGATCTTTGGAAACAAAGACACCAACCTATCCACCACAACAAACTTCTGCCCAATCAATGTATATGAAAACAAGACATGGGTTGACACAATCTTCATTTTTCCAGTTCCTGTGGCGCTATCTACTGTAAATACGATCTAACAACATATAAACCCCGTGATTTAATGAATAATAATTAACTCAAACAAAGTTTCCTATAACGCTTGCCTGTATCTAATCCATGCCGTGGCCATAAATATGTACTTAATCAATGCAGTATAGGCGTAGTTACAAAACATTCAGCATAAAAGAAATCCAAAATTAAATGAGTTGAAGTCATAAATATACCTATTAGTAACATTGAACTTCTCCTCATCGTTCAAATAATCTTCCGCATTCATAAAATCCTCCCACTCAGGCTGCGACTCTTCACCAGGGGCAGCATCGTGGGTAGCCAACTCAGGGTGGGCGTGCTCCATGTACTGCTTCTCCCATTCTCTGTCCTCGCGCCGCCTCTCAATGTCGGCCACAAGTGGGTCAAATGGCACCGGCTCGTGACGTGTCGGGTTGAAGTTGAACGACGAACGAACTTTCAGTCTACGGTGGCGGTGGTTGTTGGGTTTCTTAGGAGATTGCGACAGGAGTAATAGAAGAAGAAGCGCTATCGTTATGTAAATAAAAACCGAAACTTTACCCATCTCCCAAATGCAAAATCACCCAGATACCAACCCAACTATATATATGTTATGCACTGTATCTGTATGCTTGTGTTAATGAGATCTGGGGCCGCAGTTGCTGAGAAAGTTTAAAAGAGACAGAAAGTTTGACAACTTGGAGTCATAATCAAAGCAAAGAACTGACGGTGTTTTAAGGAAATCGGTAAGAAGCGCAGTAGATCTGTACTGTTGTTCAAAGGAGGGCGGGATCCTATGTATCCTCTGCTCGTGGGTGCGTTGATCCCAACCGTTTATTTTAGCGTGATGTGACTATTATATTTTACTTGTCTGTTGCTAGCTCACACTGGAAGCTGAGGTTTTGCGGTGATTCGCTTTCATTTAAAGGTCACGGAAATTTTCAATAATAATTCCTATTTACCATTATATTTTAGAAATGACCATTATTTATAATTTCTTTAAAAAATATCAAGCAAAAATTTTTTTAGACAAAATTATCTCATAAAAAATTATTTAAAAATGATCAATCTTAACACTAAGAAAAAACAGATTCAGAATTCGTCGTCATAATAATTTATATTGATAACATAAATTTAATTAAAACTTCTGAAGAGTTTTTAAAAACAATTGAATACTTGAAGAAAAAATTTGAAATGAAAGATTTGAGAAAAATTAGGCATTGTCTTAGCTTGTAGGTTGAACACAAGTCTAACAAAATTTTTATTTAGTTTTTATTCAGTTTATTCAAAATGGGCTCATCTAAATTTTATTCAACTTATCCAACATACGAGAAAATACTTAACGGATAATAAGGCAATTGATGAAAAAATCTTACAAATAATTGCCCATTATCCCTGCATAGAAGCTCATAAAAATAATTTTCATTATAATAAATTAATTCGCCCATTACCTTAAAAAATTAAGTATAAAAAGGGATGATAAGCAAAAAGAGGGAGGATTTTCTCAACACCAAAAATAAAACCTCTAATATTATCTTTTATACTTCCCATATTATTTTTACCAAAAAAAATTTCTTTGACTTAAGTATCGGAGGGTTTTTATCAGTAAAACTAGCTTTTTCCTTATTGTTATTTGTTTTTTCAAGTTATCCATAATGGAGAGAAGGAATTGTTATTGGATCGCAAGGCTTATAAAAATTGGTATCAATAGTTAGCAATGTTTATAGAAAATGATATAAAAAGTTATGAGAATTAACACTAAAGAACACTTGGTGAAGAAATTAGAGGCAGATAAAAAAAGGTTTTTGAGCTTAGAAACTACAAGCAATAGATATGGTGGGATATATATTGATGAAATAAAAATCATGAAAAAAATTAGGCATAGAAAAATAAAAATTAGGCGTGGATGAGAAGCTACATTGGACAAGATTGCGTAGGAGAGGAAAACATTGTGAAAAAAAAAAAAAAGAGAAAAAAACAAGAGCTTGGAAGCTACAAGAAAAAGAAACATGATAAATTGATAATGTTACAGTTTTTATTGGTGATGTTAGAAAAAAGAGACTAGGATACAAAGTTGGAAACAAACTGGGGACATAGAAAATAATGAAAAATAAAAAAAAATGGGGGAGAGATTGTAAGTAAAAAGAAAAAATGAGTTGGAAGTATAAGGAAAAAAAAAAGATTATAATGATAAAAAGGAAAAGGTGTTAGCTTTTTATTTTTGCTACCAAAGATGAAGTTTAAGCTTTCAATTTTACTATCATTTTGATTATTGCTTGCTAGCTAGAGATGACGATCTTCTCTAAAGAAAGCAATCAATGACGCGAAAGAGTTTGTATTGGCTTTGAAGCACTCCAATTTCTCTGACACTAATCTAATTCGCACTTTCAATTTGAAAATCATTACCCTCAGAGCAGCCAGCTTACTCTCAATATCATCCATAATTGCAGACCCTTCATATCCATAATCTAGACCTTACCTGAATTTAGCAATGGCTCTGACCTGAATTTTTGGCAATGGCTTGGACCCGAAGTTGGCATTGGCAAGCGAGACCTCTCCACGCAGTTGACTTTAAACTTATATATTAGACCTGACCTAGAGTTGGCAGTGGCGAGCGAGACCTATCCAAGCTACCCAGACCTGACTTGAAGTTGGCAATAGCTCTGACCTGAAGTTGTCAATGGCATTGACTAGAAGTTAGCATTGGCAGCATCTAATACCAAAAACATATCTTGAAGTCGTTGGAGATGCTATGAGTGTGTTGGTTATGTGCATGCATTAGCATAAACATCACAAAGGGTCGAGTACAGATGCTGCTATTTTGATGTAGATAGTAACAATAAAATCCTAACTACTCAGAAAGAGGTGGTGATCATTGAAAAATTTTGTGCATTTCAGTTCTAGCAATATTGTTTTCAAGGATAAAGCAAAAACAATTAAAGAAGATATAGCACAGAAAAGAAACAACAAATACAATACTTCGCAGAGTTTGACGGTGAACTAGCCCATCGTCGATGGCTCTCTCGTAAACTCCATCACTTCTGAGTCTTCTTGTTCGCTAACCGCCGTTGACGATGATGATCAAAACATCGACAACAAGGAACATAGTAGCAAGATAATTGAAGAACTTAAAGCACAAATATGCAGTTTAATTGACTTGTATCGAAGAGTATTAGCACCGCCACTTGTTGCATAGAGGGAAAATTATCAAATTGAAGCCAACCAAATTTTCAGCACATACAATAATGTTTGCCAAGAAGAGATTAGCAAAAAAAAAAGATAGAAAGAAAGTCGTGATCAGGTCAGTTTATTCGCTTGGTACCCCCGCTTTCAGATGAAAATCAGGATAGATCATCGGATCAGGTCAGGTTAGTGTGTTTGTTTAGTGCCTCCATTTTTAGATGAAAATCAGGTCAGGTCAATGTATCCGTCTAGTGCCCAAGCCTTCAGATCATTGTTGATGTAGGCATTTCGCAGGCAACAACAACATCGCTACTATCAGCAACAACAACAACAACAACAACACAACAACAATAGCAGCATTAATGGTAAATAATACAAAAAAAAAAAAAGAAAAGAAATCATATGCTATGGGTATTTACATGTGGAGATCATGGAAGGAATAATCAGTTGAATTCATTAAGAGAGAAAGCCACGTAGAATCTAAAAATTCTAAAGAAAGCAGAAAAATAACTAGGTGAGAAGAAAGGCATGGAATACAAAGAAGAGAGAGATAATTAATATCTTTTTCAAGGTTTGCCAAGAAAGTATTTTTTTGGATCAAATTTTTAATCTGGATTCAGACTCAATTACAAGAAAAATTATTTCTTACTGAATGCGGACCAAGGAAGTTTAACTTTAATATTTTGATTTTTTATATTTTCTCTTTAATTTATTCAATTCAATTTCTTAAGAGATTTTTTAATATTATTGAATTCTCTTTTTGCAATAGTTGAAGGCTTACTTTGTTTCCATTGTCTCCTGGGAAATAAAAATCTTGTTACTAGGATTGTTGGCTAAAACGCAGAAGGACAACGATATCATTTTAATTCCTTTAATCAACTGCAGAATGATGAAAGATTTTGCAAAAATGGAGTTGGTATTTCCGATATATTTTCCTACTGAAGTGGTACTATAGATTTCTCTACAAGATGTCGTGGAAAAAGACTTGATCTCAAGTCATAAGATACTTTTTTCTACTACCAATTTTTTTACAAGATGTCGTAAAAAGAAGACATGATCTCAAACCATACAACACTCTTTTCTATTTCATATTTTTCTATAAGCTATCATGAAAAAAAGATCTGATCTCAAGTCAAATGACACTATTTTATACTTCAGATTTATCTACAAAATGTCGTGAAAAGAGGATTTGATCTTAGGCATAAGATAATCTTTTCTACTTTGGATTTCTCCAAATAAAGTTGTGAAAAGAAGACCTACTTTCAAGCCAAAGACATTTAACTGCTCAAGAAAAATAATCGAGCCAATATTCTACTACCCAAAAAAAAGTGACATAAGCTGATATTCTATTACCCAAAAAGAAGCGACATGAGTCGATACCTTATTGTTCAAAAAAAAAAAAAAAAAAGCTAAGTTGAACATTATTTATGCTCTAAAAAGTTGGGCTAACTACAACTCTTGTTCTAAAAATACAAGGTCATATGCTTGATAATAACGAGTTAAAGTCCTTAAAAATTCAAGTTTCAAGTAACAATTGATGACTAATTGTTACTAGAAATTGGGAGACTATATATGTTGGGGGATTTTTACTTGACCTGACCTGGAAATCAACTTACCTCATCTAGCTTGAGCTTACCTCATCCGGTATGAGCTCGCCTCATCCAAAATGAGCTCACTTCATCAGGTTTCAGCACCAGCTTATCTAAAATGAGCTCATCTCATTCGACTTCAACACTAGCTCATCCAAAATGAGTTCTTCTTATCCGGCTTCAGATTAACTCATCCAAAATTTGCTCATATGCTTGATAACAATAAACTGAAACTAGGATTTCAAGTTTCAAGTAACAATTGATGACTCATTGTTACAACGATCAAGGTTTCAAGGTTGCAACAATGGTTTTTTGAGCATTTCGAGTTATTCGAGTGGGTTAGAGGTACGGTTCAAGCGAAAACAAGTAAAACTCATTCTTGTGTTCAATTCTTTTTAGCGTATAATGCATTCTTGATGTATTATAAGGATGATTGTATGAAAAGAAACATGATTTGAGCATATGATTGCATTTGTGTTTCAATTGTTGACTATAGGTTAGTTTTGAATGAAATTTTGGGGTTTTTTGGTTCTAAGTGGATAAATGTGAAATTGGTGGATAATATTATATGAAAACATGATTATAATGCGAATAAATTGCTTACATGTTGATTTTTTGGTTTACATTGCATGGTGGTTTTTGGGTTCGTAACTTAGGTTAAGTTGTACTATAAGTGTTTTTGGTATATAATATAAAAACCTTCTCAAAACAAACTGTGGAAACAACTTTGTTTCTCATATTTTGAACTAGACATTAGGATTGTATCCAAAAGTATTCATGAAAACATGTCAACCAAACTTATTTTCTAAAAGTGTATGTATGTCATCTTTAAAAACTAGCTATTTTGGTGCTGTTTTTGTGCTAAAATAGCCCAAAAGCAGCAGTAGTTTTGCCGTTATTTTTAGTGCTATGTTTGCGCTAACACAGCCTAGAAACTGCAACAATTTTGCTGCTGCTTTTAGTGCTATTTTTGCAGTAAAATAGCCTAGAAATTGCAACAGCAATTTTGCTGTTGTCTTAGTGCTATTTATGCACTGAGACATCCTTGAAACATATACAATAAAGAACTTATTATATACATTATATATTATGAACTACAAAACTTGAAGAAATTAAAAATGGCTTTACTATTCTAGCAAGGACACATTCATACATGTTTAATTCATCAAACAGATAAAAACAATGTAAAAAATATCCAATTTAGAAAACACTTAAAACAAGCACTTGCAATAAAATTTTAAGTAAATTATAAGTAATTTGTCTAAAGAAATATTTGATAAATGTTTTTAATGAAACACTTTCAAATGATCTTATATCAATGTTAATCATTTTAATAAAAAGACTTTCAAGAAATTCTAATTAGAGAAAGTTCATACCCTAAATCAAGTATTAGTTCAGGTCAAAGTCCTAAGCAAAAAGGTAGCAGTTCAGTTCAACCTCGTGTAGTAAACACTCTCTATACTGCTCAACAACGACATATTCATATTGATATATCATATGGACGTAATAAGAGGCATGCACATTTTTCAACTCAGCTTTTATTTCCTACAGTTGAACATTCGAGCTTCCTTCACATGAACGACTTAAAAGCTTCTTCGCAGCCACAAAAATTTACCCTATTAGGAGTTGTTTTGTGATATATTTTGGCAGAAAAAACCTTCTGTTTGACTATCTCTTTTTGGTTTTTTGAAAAACAGAAGTATGTTTCTTCAAGGTTGTTTTGTGACTAAAGAACTTATGATGAAATTGTAATTGTCAGATGCTTATATGTTTATACTTAGATGAATGATGATGTTTGGAAAGTTATTTTTATTTTGCTGACTTTTGCTTTATATTAGGCTTGCTTCAATTTAACTTGAAGAAGTTTGACAGGTTATGCAATTGAAGTATTGTATTTGGATGATAAAATTTTGTACTTTGTGAATTTAATTATTGTTGAATGGTGAAGTGTGATAGGTTTTTACTACAATTTTGCTCTTTGTGAATTTTTGTTGGTGTTTATGAATTTTTTGTTAGAAGTTGGATAAGAGTATGAAATGTAAGTTCAGGCAAACATTTCATGTTTAATGCAAAATGTACTATTTTAGCCATACATTTCATGGTTGAAGCAAGAAAGTAAGTGAGGATATAATTGTTATTTTGTTATTTTAAAATTATAAGGTTACATTGGTCAATGTCTTTTAAATATATAGGGGTAAAATAGTCATTTTGTACCGAAAAATGAATTGTACTAATGAACACTTAACACTAGGAGGTATTTGTCTATTTTGCCAAACTTAAAGGGAGCATCTGTTTTTCTCTAAACACCATAGAGTATCTGTCCATTTTTCTAAAATTGAGGGGAAGTATCTGTCAATTTTTCCTTAAAAAATTGATAGAATCCAACCCAATTAAAGAGAAAGAAGAGCAAAAAATAGAAAACAGGAAGAAGAATATAAGATGACAAAAAATGAAAAATAACAAGGAGAATCTAATTTAGGGTAAAGCTTGTTATTATTGTCTCACACGAACAACCTTTTATAGGAATTGAATAATAAATCTCCTAATTTAGATCAAACACAAAAAACTTAACCAAATCTTAAACACAATAGGAAATAACAAAAGAACTAGAGAAATTTATCAAAATATCCAAAAATAAAATTAAAATTACAAAAATATCCAACATTAATTTTCCTTTTTAAAACTATCCAAAAATTCAACAAACGGACAATTTTGCCCCTAATCAAATAACTTTAATCCCTTTTACCCAAAATTTTCCCCCAATTTTATTTTCCTAAAACCCTAATTACTCTTATCCAAATTTATCAAATATCTAACATCAAGCCTGAAATTCAACCTCTTCAAGATAAGCTTGAAATTCTACAAATTAAAAATCATTCGACATTTTGACATTTATTAAATATCATGATTACTACTAGTGTTTTAAAAAAGCAACCTGACCAAGAAGAAAAAAAATCTGCATATTTTTATTAGATTAAGATGATATAAATCAATTTAGAACATTATCTACATAGATTCAAATGCTTGAATTATAAAAAAAAAATGATAATTTGAATATGAATGCCAATCAAATTCTATATCTATTGGACAATTAACAAATGCACAGAAAACTATCATTAAAGCCCAAATTGTCTAATTGGTCTATTGATCAAAAGAAAGTTATAAAAAAAGATCAGTAATTTGTAAGTATAATTTGAAATAGAAATATAAAATAATCCATACCTAAGGATGATGAGGTCGGCGAGACGGACAACAACAACAATGCCAATGACTCTAGGCAATTGTCGATTAACCTTCAAGCATTTTCGATTAACCTTCGAGCACCCATTGTTGATTTGGTTTGATTTGCAGCAACAATTTCACTTCAAAGCTTGGAGTATTGCAATCGGAAACTGAACAAGTTAGTTAGGTTTCTTTACAATCGAAATGTGAATTTTCGTAAATAAATGCAGAGACTTACATTTTTGGCATGATTAAGATGTTAGAATGTGTTAATTGAAGCGACTATTGTGTTGAAATGGGTGTTTGTTGATGGTTTATTTGATTTTTGGGAGTGTCTTTGACAACAAGCACAAAACATTCGAGCATATTCACACTCGAAGGTGTTCTTACATAAATTAGAGTTGCCATTCATGCTCATAACTATAGTTTTGAGCACGAACAGTAATTGAACCTTCAAGTGCGAATAAAAACACTTTCGAGCATGAACTTGCTTGGAGGTATTCATGTTGACTTAATAGCTTCATGCTCAAAGGTTATTGTTTCAAGCATTACTCTTGATAACACCTTCGAGCATAGGCTTCCTCAAACTTGAAGTGTTTATACTTGCTTGCTAGAAACTACAAAATATGCACGCTTGAAACCATCAATTTCCAGTATAAAGCTTCTTACAGTTTTGAGCAAGCAAGCATAAACACCTTCGAGTGTATAGTTTCGAGTGCCATCAAAATAGTTTTAATTAATTGATATATAGTTAAATTTGTTTGCATATTAAAATAAAATAAATAATTGATTGATTTGATTTAATTAAAATATAGATGTATTAGATATGTATTGAAATTAAATATAGCTTAATATAGATTTATTAGATACTGATGAATTGAATTTGTCATACTTGTAGGTGATATGGTGATAGTATTCAGAACCTTGAAGATAAAGAAGGAGGACCACTTTGATGCTGCGGTGACGATGCTATCTCACGTTTGTGATATTAGGGTGATCTGGAAAAACTCACAGCGAGACAGTAGCGATTATTTAGACGGACTTGTTTGGGCCATTTTTTAGACATTGATCCAAATCTATCATTTTTTGGTAACTTTGTTCACCACATGATTGTGCACGAGGTTGAGACTGATGACACTGAACATGAGCTGTGGCACATAGTCAAAGGCACAACCATGAGGTTTTCCCACATTGAGTTCGCGTTAATCACAGGTTTACAGTTTGGACCATTTTCTAATGTTGTCTTAGAAAGTAGTCGACTTAGGGACAGTTATTTTAAAGGTCTAATTCCATCCAATTATACACGGTAGAGCATGTTTATGAGGGGATGGACTTGAGACGGATATCGGATATTGACACAGTTAAGCTATCATTATACTACGTGATCGAGCATATATTGATAGGGCGAGGTAGTAGATACACTTCTGAGATATAACTGTTGCAAATTATAGATGATTTGGATACGTTTGATCAGTTTTTATGGGGCTCCCTTGCTTGATTATACACTTATCGGTGTTTGAGTCATATTATGCAAGGGCAAGTGGCACACTTCAAAGAGAAATCGGCAAAGGTCAAGGCTAAAGGGAAGACACATGTTAATCATTACAACTTAGAGTGTTTTCTAATGGCATTCAGGAATTGCGACATTTTTTTTACTTAATGAATTATTTTTATTTGTGTTTTAAGAAATGTTTTTATTTGTCATGGTTAAATTGATATAGTTATATTGTTTTGCAAGTATGGATGTAAGAGGCCATATCCAATGTGAGTGCGGAGTTTTGGATGCGCGTTAATGACCAGTTGCCATTTATGTTGAGGTGGCATTCGAAGTCTAAGAATGTCCGTGCAATGGACCTGAAGAAATACATATTCAAGCCAATAGTAATAAGTATATTCGACACATGTTATTATTATTATTAATTTGTACATAGAGTTGTGTCATTCTTGACTCCAAATACTGTTACTTTAGAAATGATCAGATGTTAATTGTGGTACAAGCATCTATTATGTTGCGATTGTTATAGCCTACGGCGGAGGACTGTACGCAGCTCTATATTCAAGTCGTGCTAAAGTTGACTAGAGATACATCATTTACAGATGCACCCATGGTAGACGATGATGTTGGGCCTATGGCACAGGATGCCCCTGACAACACTAATCCACCTGTCCAGCATGACACTGGCCCTCACAATGTCAATATCACTGATGTCTCCATGCTTGTCGCAGATGTTACTGCCATTACTGAGTTAACATCACCTCCTCTGGTGAGAGAAAAGAAGGTATGGTACATTCATGACAATTTGATCTCCTCAATTAAGTAATTCATCGCATGTTCCTTTGTCATTAAACACCATCTGCTTCGTATTAACCCTACAGTAGACACAGCCTCGTCATGCCCAGTGATAGTCTGTGCATTGCTCGAAGTTCTCGCTTGTTAAGGAGGCAGACTGCTTGTTAAATCATTATTCACCAGCGCACGATGACATTTATGCCAAGGTTACGGTAGATACAGAGGTTTACTTGGGCGAGACATTGCGATGCATTTGGGTTTGTTGCAAGCTAATTTCGAAGAGTTCAGCCATAGACAGGATTATACTGCACAACAATAGCATTATGCACTACTCAGGTTGATTGAGGATGTTCATGGTGTAGTATGCCCTGAGCCATATATATGATCATCCGAGGAATAGGTACCCATTACACAATCAAACTTGCATGATTGTTGTTTTTAATATTTTTGATTATAGTAAGATGTGATTGTTGCGATGTGATTGATTTGGTTGATGGTAAAAAAGCATGTATTGAAGACATTTGGGGTGTGATTTTGGGTGCCTAAGGCCCCATTGTTGTTGAAGTGTTATTTACGGTGATTGTTGTGCAGGTGTATAATTTTTGGAATGTGGAAGGTACAAGGGGAACTCTATCCCTTTTTTTTATTAAACCTCTAAAGTTGCGTTTGTTGCTTTTCAGTCCACACTTATAGAGATTTGAGTGTTGTATTATTCCTAAACCCCTATTAGGTACACAGAGTCGATACAGGCATACATGTAAAAAGGCCCAATTATGTTGAACCCTGTATACTAACCTCTTGAGGAGGAGTAGACTAGCGACGATTAAGGTTAGGCTGCATTATAGCCCTAAGTATTAGATTCGGCCTCCTGCGCTAGTCCCAGATGAGTTATACACTCGGTTTCTATATTCGATATTTACTCTAGGGGCATGCATCGAGACTGAGATTGTCATGATTGCTCCAGATTGGCTTCAAGATATTTCTGTGGCTAATCGTTAGCTTGAGGATAGTGTAAGTTGATCTATATCCTACAGTAATTTTAATTTGATTTGATTTTTAGTTTGTATGAGATTTTTGACTAACGACATTTTGTCTTTCATTATATGTCATTGTCGCAACATATTACTAAGTATATCGATATGCTATCGCACCGTCAACTGATGTGTAGGGACTTAGTTTTGCAACACTGGACTGTATCCTCCCCATATTTGATCGTGAGTAACAGAGGTTAATTATTCATTTGTTATTATTCTATTGAACTTTTGTTACGGATGAATTACTTGACTATTGTTTTTAGACTCTACTTCGATCGACATACGATGATTACTTGAAAAGGAATTTGGTGAGAGGACCTTTTACTCAACAGTGCCATGAAATCTATGTAATGGGTAAGAGGAGCTGCCTATACAAGGATTAGAATTTGGTCGACGTTGTGTACATACCCATACATGTCTGCGGCGATCACTGGGTGGCTGCCGAGATTCACTTAAGCATGAGGGAGATCCCCATGTACGATTCTGCCCCTACTACGCACTTAGATGCTGAGATGGACACTGCCCTTTAGCCATTATATTGTCTGTTGTCCCATCTACTAAATTAGATGAGTTTTTATAACTATTGGACCGATGTTGATGATAGTTTAAACCTATTCACTTACATCTAACTAACCCAAAGCATCCCTCGTTAAGCACCAAATTTTGGAGATTGCGAGATATTTACCTATATGTTCATGCAGTATATAAGATAAGGCATTCCCTTTAATTTTGGGCTGGATACATGATCTAGTTTAAGGTTAAGGGTCACGGTGGATCCATGGGTAAGACAGTTATTATAGTAGTATACTTATATTACTTTTTTTCAACATGTATATACATGTATGTTTACTTATGCTTTATTTGTGTTATTCTTGTCACAGTTTAGTATGTGTCTTTTTTTGGTTTTCCACCTACGGCCCTTCTCATCATTGTTTAACATGTAACTATGGCGTATTTAAATTCAAATTCATTTATACTAATGCTGGATGTAAGCAAACATTATTAAAAAAGTAATACAGATGAACAATGAATTGAATTTAGATTTTAGAACAATAGTACACCTCATCCAATCTAGCATGCACTTAAGTGAAATTATTCATCTATTTCAATTGAACTGTGATTAATGTTCTTGCACAATTCATGAAACAATTATATATATATTTTTTAAATTGATTGTTATCAGTAGTATTCATGAAATTATTTATTTAAACTTCCAATAACAATAAAATTATTTGCATCCATTATTATTATTAATAATAATCATATTATTCATTTTTTTAATTTGCTTAATTGTGAAAAATTTTGGTTTACTCGAAACTGTAGTCTCAAGCAAGTTACTTGAAAGTACATTCGAGCAACCTGCTCGAAACTACAATTTTGAGTAAACCAGAATTTTGACATATTCGAGAGTGTAGTTTTGAGCTTTCCAGTAAGCCTGCCAAAATCGTACAAATTATGCATAGTTCATAAAATAATCAAATAGCATAAAAATAATTGGACAATCCCAATACATTAACTTATATACACATTATTTTCAGTAATATACGTGAACATAGTTTTTAAATGTAAAAAATAGGGATCCATACAAATAAACAAAGCAATAAAGATCAAAGTATATTCACTCGGCTAGGTTAAGGGGATCAAATTCTTACATGGTGAACTTGTAGATAACGATTACACCTCCTTGTAATGATATCTTCTCTGGTAGATGGAATATGTTGTTTCTTTGGCCGCCCAATAGACAGACGTTGTCTTGAAGGCTTTACAACATGTTCTTTGACCTCAGGTGGAACCACTTAGTCAATGTTATTGCCTTGAGGGTAATAATGCAAGCACAATGAATTATGTGACAGCTGAATGTGTCTATATGCGACTAGAGCATGAGAATAAGGCAATTATTGAATATCAAAGTATCCGCAATTGCATTTTTTCTCTCGTACATCGACAGTCTCAATGTTGTCTTAATCTTTTACCTCGTACTCGAACTGTTACACAGGGTGCACGGACAAGATCCACAACAACTCTATTTATTCATTAACTTTGGCTTGCATTGCCTCTGCGGGTATTTGTCTCTCGTAGCGGCCAATAACCATATATAGTTTAAAGCGGTGATTGGGAGGGACCAAGCGTGCCTCAACAAAGAGTTCATACTCTCAACAATTTTTTTTAGTCTGCATATCATATTGTCTTGACGGAAAGCGTGACCTCGCTCATATATGAAACCTCACATGATCCTCAAAGTACTTTGCTAGTGTAAGATGCATTATTTGTAAATTGTCTATATATTGATTGAAATCACTCGCTCGATGTGCATAAGTAGCGTTGAAATATATGGCCATAAACATGTCAGTTTTATGTTGCCTTATCTTATACTTTGCCTTTAAATTTTCGGATATGTAGTAAGTACAAAATTTGTATGTTACTTCAAGAAATATTGTGTTAGTTCTCTTCTGTATGCTAGTGTGATCATCCGAAATGAAAACCAAATTCTCTATTGGCCCAATGGATCCCTGTAACTTCAGGAAAAACTACTCCCACAATGTATCATTTTTAGAATTAACAACATTGAAGGCAACAAGAAATATTTGCCTATTTCCATCTTATGTTGGGGCCACAATCAACGTCCATTGTTATTTGTCCTTCAAAAATATATGCAACAGCAAAAACAAGACAAATGGCATTAGGAAATCCTCGAATATATGGCTCTAATGCTATAAAAAAGTACATGAAGTGGTCATCTCTATTAGTTTCAATCACTGTTATTAACCCTAGATTTTTCTCCTCTAACACATGACAAGACAAAGGGACCACTTTGAACGATAGAGACGGATCACCATACACAATCCTCAATGCTTCTTCCTTGCTATACCATATCTTGGAGTACAATAGATGAACCTTGCATTCACTTTGGATATTGTCACGAATATTTTTTAGGGTGTAAATCCAATTGGCATAGTTGAACCTGTCCTTTATAAGCTACCTAATTAACCCACTGCTCGCTTATCGGTGCCCGTACTACAACTACTCATTTAGAGAAGAATGCATTGCTTTTATACACATAACTCTGAAGAAGGCATCATCGTTGTTCTCCATGGCATAAACTTGTCATGTATAACCCTTTAACAACTAAAAGTGGTTCTTCACTACCATCAACCTCAATTCCTATTTCGTACTATAAATCTGCCCCACACATCCCTTACTTTGAAACTTGAGCATGCATCCCTTGCCATAGTTGTAGATGATGGAATGAGAGGCAATGACCGGATGTGTTGATTTGCTTCTAATAGACAAGGCATTAGGCTACTTATGTTACACGTTCCCGTACAGACGTCTTCTGTTCCTTTCAATTCATTATCATTTACCACATTCTTACCTTTTTACTGGTGATTGAAGTATATGGCATCAAAGTTTGATTGATTCTTATAGAGCTAATGTGCTTGTCGTTCTTGATAGTGACAAGGAGAATAACCTTCATTGACAGTGGTTGCATCATCATCAAGGTGAATAAGGCTTAAGAATCAATGAAGAGTTACATACTTGTGTTGATGAACAGTGACGTTCTTTAAATCTTGAAACTGTGTGATTACATTGGCTGTTGAATTGAAATGGCATTAACATTGCTGGAATAGCATCACTTAGCTAATTGCTTCCACTTGATGATCTGAATGAAGGTACAACAGTAGTTGGATGGTTAGAACTGTGTGGACTTGAATGTGGTGCATCGCCAACTTATTCCACGATAAGATACAATTAAAAATGACCCCTCATGCTAACATACTGTACATTATTGACATGAATAAAGGCACGAAATGTGGATTCTATATTAATCATCGCTACCTTTGGCAAAGGCACTCCTAACACTTATGCAAAATCAATAAAGATTGCTTTCACTATAATCTTACACTCGGCTGGATTAATCCCATATGCAGCATATGACCTTATTTTATAATAAAAATGCCCTTATTTTATAATAAAAATTCAAAAATACCCTCCTTCAAAAAATTCATTTCAAAATGCTCTTTTTATACATATTTAAATTAAAATGCCCTCATACCCAAAATTTACAAAACACTTTCGAGTTGTTACAATAACTCGAAAGTACTACTATCGCATTATTATAATACTCGAAAATGTTAATTTCGAGTTGTTACAATAACTTGAAAGTATTAGTTTTGACTTATTATAGTGACTCAAAAGTACTACAGTAACTTGAAGTTAAGTTTGATAATTTTGGATATTAGGAGTATTTTTTTTCAAATGAGGCATTTTTGAATCAATTTTTTCTAGGAGGGCCTTTTTGAATTTGTGTTATAAAATAGGGCTATTTTTGGTTATTTTACTAACTAATCCACCTCAAATACATTCTTCCTCCTCCGCGCCCTTGGACTTCTCCAGTTTCTCTTCATCCATTTTCTTCCCGCATGCATTTTCTCCCACACCTTCTACCTTTTACGACCACTACTAGGCGATTACCGTCGGTGCAATTCCTTGCCATCATGAGTTTGAAAAAATCCACTTCTTTATTCTTTAAATATACCCTTATTCTCCAAAAGATTAGCTAAAAATTCATCAAATCCACAAAACTAACCAACTTTTCAACACAAAAGATTAAAGAGAGAGATGGAAACAAAGCTAGCAAAAGTTTAGAGAGAGAAAAAAATCAAGATTAGAGAGCAGCGACAAGAAATTTGCACAGGAAGTTGATTTGGTGGTGTGGTGGTGGAGCAACAACAAGAAATTTGCAACGAGTGCGTGTGAAAAACTAATGTGGTGGTGTGGTGGTATTGCAGTGATAAGAAATTGGCAATTGACATGCGTGAGAGGCTGATGGCAAAGTTAATTTTGGTGGTGTGATGGTGGAGGCGGCCTTTTTTGCTCTTTCTTTGTGAAATTAGACTTCACGGTTTTTCCTTTTTGTTTATTTTACTGCTTTTTTATTTTATTTTATACGAGCACAAAGACAATTTTACCCTTCTATTGTTAGAAGACTTTAGTTGGGCGTTCAAAATTTGTAAATTCAGTAAAATATTTTTTATATTTCTGTATTTTAGTGCAACATCAGAATAACTGTTGTCTCACATTGAAATATAGGCAAACTTATATTAGTCAACTGAAAATATCCCTATATATATATATATATATATATATAAGCAGACACTCCTTCCGCTCACAATCAATTTCTATCTATTGCACATAAGAATGATTTTCGCAAATATGAATCACTTAATAATTGTAATAGTTTTTTATTTTTATAATTGTACTAACTTTTTACATTATTTTTGTAATCATTGAAATTTTGATCACTATATTCTTATATTATAGAATAATTTAAAAATATCAAGATTTAGTAATTATAATTATCTATATATAATTAAATAAGTATTCTTAATTAGATAGTTTTATTTAAAGATTTTAATCAATTAAGTTTGATAATTTTAATCAATCAAGATTTTAATCAATTAAGTTTGACATGCGTGAGTCGCTGATAGCAAAGTTAATTTTGATGGTGTGATGGTGGAGGCGGCTTTTTTTACTCCTTTGTGAAATTAAACTCTACTGTTTTTCTTTTTTGTTTAGTTTACTGCTTTTTTATTTTATTTTATATGAACATAAAGATAATTTTACCCTTCTATTGTTAGAAGTCTTTACATGGGCGTTTAAAATTTGTAATTTAGTAAAATATTTTTTATCTTTTGGTAGAAGTCTTTACATCGGTGTTTAAAATTTGTAATTTAGTAAAATATTTTTTATCTTTTGGTATTGTAGTGCAGCATAAAATAATTGTTATATCACATTAAAATATACGTAAACTTATATTAGTCAACCGAAAATATTCCTATATATATACGAGTATATATATATAGATAAGCAGACACTCTTACTCACAACCAATTTCTATCTATTATCTATTGCACATAAAAATGATTTTCGCAAATATGAATCACTTAATGATTGTAATAGTTTTTTATTTTTATAATTGTACTAACTTTTTACATTCTTGAAATTTTAATCACTATACTCTGCATATTAGAATATAATTTAAAAATATCAAGATTTAGTAATTATAATTACCGATATATAATTAAATAAGTATTCTTAATTAGATAGTTTTATTTAAAGATTTTAATCAATTAAATAACTTTTAATAATTTAAAATATTATTATAAATTATGTAAATTAGTAAAAGTTATTGGATTTGAAAAATTAATTTAAATAATTTTTAATAATTAGATTGAATTAAATATGTAATTGATTTAAATAATTTAAATAACCTTTAATAAAATAAAATAAAATAATTAATTTCTTTTAATATATTTTATGTTTGATTTTATTAATTCAATTATAATGTTTATACTTTTATTTTATTCTTAAAAGAAGAATTAATGAACTTAAAATTATGGATTTGGGCTTGAATTTCATAAAATAAAAAGGGCAAAAAAATGTGCTTATTAAAATTGATGTTGTATCTCGCATTCATTTAAAATTATTTCAGAAATTTGATTGATAAATTAAAACCGAAAAAGATTATAATTTAATTATTATATAGATCTTTATAGTTATAAAATTAAAATCTATATTTTATATATTTCAAATTTTATATTTTAAAATTTTTTAGATTTAAATTAAAAATTTTTAAAATTTATTTAACTATCAAATAAAATTGAACAAATAATTAAATTTTATCGTTATAATTTAATAGTTTCACTGTTATTATGATCAGTAATATAAAAAATTAATATAAATGAGCTAAATGAGCTCATGAATAGTAGCATGTCCGGTTTTTGAATAGTGAACATAGGGATGACACAACCTAGATCTTGAATACTAACGCGCAGAAACAGTCTTCATAGCTGGTCCACCTGGGTGGTTCGGACCTATAAATAGATCCGATTGACTTTCACGTTTTCTACAACCTTCTTTTTTCTTTTTCTTTTTTTTCTCGTACATGAGTTATATTGTTTTGTGTCAAAATATAAATACTAATAAACTAAGTCCAACGGGCATTCTTTTGGTCCATACATGAATTATGTGTTGTGTTTTGTGACATGTTTGCTAATAGATTTTGACATATGCATATCACAATATGTTGACATATTTATGTTAACTATTTTTGACTTTCATAGTTTCGACATAAATATATCGTTACTTTTTGACATATATTCAACATAAAGATTGTTAACAGAAAATATCACAATAATTTAATAAAAATATTTTTAAGACATTTTATAACTGATAAATATTATAAATATTTAACGACATTAAAAACTGTCACAATCACACTATAAAAAAATTTCATTTATTTAGTAGTGCGCTTATAACTTTATTTATTTATTTTTTTATAAAACGAGAATAATTTCGAATAATGCCATTATTCTCAACACAAAGAATCATTCTATTATGTATAAAGTATATATCATTTAGAATCAAATTCTAAGATTTTCTTTCGCATATGTCAAATTGCATCATGCTAAATAACCACCCACTTCATGTTTGGCTTTCCTAAGGAGCCTTAAATCATCCTACATGAAGATTTCTATTGTTATGAGATATGACTCATATTTCAATAAAAATTTATATTTTAAAATTACAAGGCTTCTTGATCTATTTATTTCCAGTACTTTTCTTATTTTTAGGACTTTTTTTTTTAAGGATCATATTAGTATAATGTTATTAAGATTTATCTTATTAAAACAGAACTCAAATTGTATAAGAGAAGAGAGTACTTTTCATAAAAGAAAATGTTATTATTCAATATTTGTATAGAGATTAGGTTCATTTGCTGCACACTATAAAATCTTTAAAAGTAGCAATTTTTGTGAGAGTAAGGTTTATTAAGAATAGGCATTAATCCCTATAATATACAGTTTGTAGCATGAGAAATAGTGACATTGATTGAGATTAACTAAAACTAAGGTTTGAGTATGACAAAATGTTACTGTGAATATACTTATAACATTTTTCACAAAGTGTCTATTATTCTTGGTGGCAAGGTTTTTTTTTAATACGAAGATTTTTATGTAAATTCTTGTGTTATATTGTTAGTTTTTTTGGTTCATAAATATTTTTATTTATTTGATTTTTTCTTTTGGAGATTTAGAGTTACCAAAATTTCCAATAAAGGGTTAATACCTCCATAATGTCTTATTTGTTATTAATCCTATTTATATTAAAAATTTGTGTAAATATATACATAACCTTATTTGTGATAATTGGGTTAGTTGTTTAGGCAAAACTTAACGACATTGTAAGGTGATACCAACCATCATTATTAAATGCTTAGAAGTAGTACAATTATTTTGATAAACACTATTTGTATAATCAATTTTGTTTAATAAAATCCATTTAGGCAATGATTATTTTTCAAGTTATAAATGCAAAAAAGATCAAATCTCAAAATAATAATGAAAAAAGGAGAGGGTTCTTATTAGATCTATTTAAGGAATGGCCTTCAATGAATGTACGTGGTTATGCAAGATTATTACTACTTGAGGTCAAACCCCGACCTTTAGTGGTTGTGCAAGGCCATGTGAAAAGCATTGTAGTTGTTATGCCACACATCTTCCCGAGCAAATCTAGGACAAAAAGAAAAGTGAAAAGAAACGGAAAGATTAAAAAAAAATAAAATAAATAGAAATAGAGTAAAAAAATACAAAGATTTTATAATTTATTTTAAATTTAAAGACTATTATAATTTTATACATTTTAGATTTTTTTTAACCTTTTTCCTTTCTATTAAATACAACAATATAATTTTGTTGGTCAACTATAATCAATAGTTATATTTAATTAAAGAGTAAGCAATAGTTAAAGGGCTTTTTAAAATTTATTGATAAATTGAAGAGATATATTAAAATTAACATTTATTTTAATTTTTATGAATAATTTCTAAAAATAATATTTGAAAAGAACAATTAGAGACACATTTCCCACCTACGTACAATTGAAAAATAGGTAACGAATTCAATGTAACAAAAAATTTTTTTGTCAAAATGATACAACGAAATCAATTATTCAACACATATTATGTTAAAACGTGGGGACACAATAAACTAGAAATTATTAAATTCAAGAGCCACCCTAACTGACCGGCTTGCAAAATTGGACCTTTTGCTTACGTGTCAACCAATCATTTGTTTACTTTTTGGTTATAACAATGTATTTAGACACATTATTTAGGAAACAAATTTAAAATTGAAAACATCAACTTATCGACTTATATTTTACAATAAACTTTTCATCTTCATTATAAAAATAATATTATATTTATACCACATGTATGACAGTAGTTATGAAAATTTATTAATTAGATTTAAAGTTTCATGTCTTTTATATTTTCTTTTGAAAAATAGGTCATTATTGATACCCAATTCGCAAAAGAAAAATAATGAGACTTCTTTTATTAACATTTTAAATTATATTCTTATATAGTATGTGAATTTAGAAAATTATATATAAATCTAAAGCTTTATGTATATAATTAGGATAATAAAATCCAGGTCCTTAATTTTCATATCTCTACTAAATAAAGGCATAATTTGTTCACTGTATCAAAAAGGTTCCTAATTTATTTTAAAATAACTGAAATACCTTTTATTATGAAATTATATAATATTCTATTGTTATAGTTAAAAATTTTGCGCTCAATAGTAATTAATTAATTTTAGTCGAGGTTGAGGACTTATTTGATAAAAATAGACAAATATTATCTTTGTTTACATAATATAAAAATATAGGAACTTAAATGTTATTATCCGTTTCTTTTGACTCATTTTCTTTTGGTTTAGTGAAAAATGGAAAGCTTGAAGCTTTGCTTAATTTTCTTGCTTGTTCATTCTTAGAAGGAAAAACAGGGAGCAAACCATTCAATTAGTCTTGGTATTGTATATATGTTTATGAATATTTTATTCTCTGCAACTAGTGATGGTTATCCTATATCCGTTGTTTAATTAATATTGTTTTTGTTTGTATGTGTGTATGTTTGTTTGGGTTAGAAAGAGAAAAAAAGTGAAGAAACCGATTTTCGGTTTCTTTCTCTCCCTTGGAAATGAGAAAAAAAAGGTGGCCTCTTTTTCCTTCATTTCTCTCACTATACGTTATTATCTTTGTCAGATATTTAATGGGCATTGCAGATTCCAGTCTATGAGTGAGCAACTTGTTAGCTGTAGGAGGGAGGCTTTTTCAATCCCAGCTGTCTCTATTTGTAGCAAGAAGTTGTTGGGAGATGGGACCAGTAAGACCCATTTCGAAACCTCCTTTGTGATATTTCAGGATAACCCATCACTATCAAATGTAATTTCTGTGTCTACCCTTTGTAAATTTTTAATTCTTCAAGTCTATTATTGAAACCAAAATTTTGTTTTGTTTCTTGGTTTTATCTTTTTTTTCCCTCTAGATGCTGCCATTTTTTGTTTTTATTGGGTCTAATTTAACCTATGTTTTGCTTTTCTAACAGAACTTTCAGTAAATCACTTATGATGGATTGTTTTGTTCATTGAATTTAAACTTTAACATTTTGATTAGGAATTTGGTGAGGTACAAGGAGGAGATGGTGGGATAGGATTTTGCATCGTCAAGGTTGTTTTTTTTTTTCACCTTTGCTGCTTGTTTGTTTTTATACTTCTAGTTTTAACAAAGTTTTTCAGTGTTGGTTAGGTGTCAGAATCTTGATAGTGCTATTACTATGAGTTGGTGGTAATCTTTCATTTGTGGCAATTTTAACAGTTAGTTTAATTACTCTTCAAAGGTAGAATATGGAGAAAAATAACTGAGCTGAGGTGGTGTTATTGGGTTGAAAAATTATGGAATTACTGAGTGGGTACTTTACTTTAGTGGGACAAACATCATAAGTGCGTATTGTTAATCTGTGGTTGAAAACCCAGGTATCATATAGTTGGTGCGCTGCTTGGATTCTAGTAGACTGACCATACAGTGCAAGAAGACCTTTTTGAAATGCGTTTTTCCAAATATGGTTAGGGTCCAAAATCTCAAATGGATGTCTTGAACCCATGGTGTTGAATATTAACAATTTTTTTTCTCTTTGGAATTGATGATTTCATAAATGTTAAAACTCTAAAAGTCCTTCCTCCTATAATTTCCTAGTTTTTAAATTTTTTAGTAATATTTGAAATTTTGATTGAATTCCTGTTTGACTTCAAGATCATGGTAGATGGTTGCATTAGCCCTGCTGCAAGTTAATGAAATTTTAGAGTTATTTTATGGCTTTAGCTGTTAGTAATTGAGGAGTGTATACGTAATTAATGTTGATTCTACTGTCTGGTAAATTGGCAGAAGAAAACAAGGAATGAAGGGTAGTGGAGACTATGCTGTAATATCCAATTTTGGAAACACTGGGGTTATAATGGGATATGTTTCTGTGGGCCTGCGCTGTTAAAATTGTTGTTATCAAATAGAGCTTTTGGTTAACTGGGTTTTTGTTGGATTTGGAAATGAAAGTTTTGAGTACCCTTTCATTCCATTATAGACTTCTAGGTTTTTCTTCTTTGTTTGGTTTCTCCATTGTATCTTTCATACCTCTCACTATCCAAACCCTAATTACTACACTGTAGTATTAACTGTTACCCTTATTTATTATTTTTTAATTGTTTAAGCTGCCATTTACTGCATCTTTGATTTTATGGTTTTCAGATATTTCTCATGGTCTAACTGAACTCTGTTGCCTTTTCATTCATCAATAGGTCAGCAATTCACAAGAGTCCAATTTTTGAATTGTGGAGCAAATCACCATTGAATTCTTCACATACTCCACTGGTGTTTTGTGATTTTTATTGGAGGTAATCTCTGGTTCAGCTTCCTTGGCTTTTTGTGGGGCCTGTTTATCTCTCATCTTGCTTACCTCCATACTCTGACACAGTTGCTTTCTACAATTTTCTCTTTTTTAGTCTACTATCAAACCAGTTGTTAGCAATATTCGCCGCTGAAATAATTTGGATCTGTTTTTCAAGACCTGTACTATTCTAGATAATCCATGGCTTTTTGACGGGTTTTAGGTTGGCCTAGATTACGAGCAGTTTGGTGGGTTGATTTTTTGTTTGTCTAGTGGGTGGTATTCCAGTTAGTGGATTCAAACAGGGCTAGATGACTGTGGATGAAGTAGGAAGTAGCTCTGTTTGGACAAAAGAGCAGGATAAGGCATTTGAGAATGCCTTAGCAACTTATCCTGAGGATGCTTCAGATCGGTGGGAGAAAATTGCTGCTGATGTACCTGGGAAATCACTAGAAGAGATTAAACATCACTATGAGGTTCTTGTGGATGATGTTAATCGCATTGAATCTGGCTCTGTTCCTCTGCCTAGCTATAATTCATCTTTTGATGGATCTACAAGCCATGCAGGTGATGAGGGAACTAGCAAAAAGGGTGGCCACTATGGGCATTATAACAGTGAGTCCAACCATGGAAATAAGTCTTCAAGGTCGGATCAGGAACGCCGCAAGGGAATTGCTTGGACAGAGGATGAGCACAGGTGAATTTATTTTTGCCTATTTGTTTATTTTCTTTCTCTTTATGGATTCGCAGATTATTCGTGGAAGTGCTTTAATTGTGGTAGAAATGCTTCCTATGCAGTTACTTAAGTGCTAAGTATGTGTTTCTGCTTCTGTATCTTTTGGTATGCATTTGGGCTTTAGTTGTATCTTACAGTGAAGAGTTCACTCTGATACTGCTTTAGATTTTAGAATCTTCAGCTTATTTCTGTAGACCTAATTTCCCGAAGTTACCTTTTGCTGGGAATAGTGATTTCTGGTGGCTGTTGTTAATTAACTCCAAGTTGTAGCAAGCTTGGACTTTCTGGACAGCTTCCTTATCCAAAGGGTTGCTGCTATAAAATCACTGGCAGATGCTGAAGAAGCAATCAGTCAGCAACCCATTGTTGATCAGTAAATAGTGAGAAGATATGAAGTGGTAAATAAAAAAACTTGATTTCGATAGTAATACGTGGATGAAAATCTTACGCTCCTGTTGCTGAATTTTCTTGCCGAAGTTCCTGTTTTGTGAAACATACACCGTAATTTTACATTTTTTGCTTTAATATTTTCTTGTTTGCAAGAGATTTTTGTCATCTCCTTTTATTTTTTGCACCATATCAAAATTACCATTTCACATGCGCATTCAGAATTGAGAGATGCTATTTGGTTTTTCTTGGATAATGAAACACTTCTTTCAGTTGAGGTTTATTTTTTGTAAGGAGAAGGGGAAAGGAAAAAGGGAAAAGAAAAGAAGAAAAGAAAGAAGATTATAAAAGAAAAATGAAAATATTGACTTTCATATTTAACATGGTAGCTGACTAGGATACTGTGCTAAATAGACTTTGACTCAGAGTTGTTCAATTTAGAGGTTATTTGCTGTCAATTTACTAATTAAAATTTTACTATTCTCATAATTATCTTTGACCCATAGTATTTAAAGAATGGAAAGTGAAATGCTTTTATGAAAAGTGGAGATAATTGGTGTAAAAATAACTATAGCAGGTATTGTGCCTCGTTCTAGTGAATCTATGCTTTTGTATGATGAACTTGATGGGAACTACCAGTTTAAAGTAAACATTGGAGTGACAAAAGTCAAATTGTTTCACTAGAAACCTATGGATTAAGTTTTGGAGTTAGGAGTTTATCCTGAATGGGGGACCATAGAGCTTTGAGCATGGTAGTGGAAATTCAAGAACAATGCGTTATTAAGAACAACCGCTGCTTCATCTTTTTAAGCCATAGGTAGCAGATTGTTCTGTGCTTCTTTGTATTCATTTCCTTTAAAGTTTGTCCCTTTTATTAACAAAGATTTGATACTTTCAATCTAATGATGGATTTAAATCCATTTAGTTGGAGCAAAAACAACCATTCTCGTGATACATATTAGCAACATAGAAATTTACAGTCATGTCCTAACTGGGGTATCCTATACCAAGGAAGAGATGGCATGCTTGTGAGTGCACACCTGATTTGGTAATAAATTCTGAAGCCTTAAATCTCAGGCTCAAAAACAATTAATCTTTTTATCAGAATAATGCTAATTTAAATTCAGATCATATAGACAAGCTTTTTGAACTGAACTTGTTTATATCGTGGCTAATCTGGTTCAAAATGTGTGCAGATCTCTTTTATAAAATGTCTTGGAATTGAAATAACAGTAGAATTTGATGATTGAGCAGGATCTTTCCTTGTGTGCAATCAATCTATGTGCAAATTAGTTACTTCTTTCAAGGGACCCTATCATACTTATTACGATGTTATCAGGCGAAGAGAAGATGTATGTTTAATGTGAACATTAAATTATCACATGGAGACAAGGTCATAGATAATTTAGTAAAATATTCTGAAATTACTTTTTTTGAAATCAACATCAGAATTCTCATTTGAAGTGGATGAGTGCCTGTTTTCTGGCCTGGCGGCTGGACATCACTCTTAGGGGCTTAACATAAAGTTTTAGGTTGTTTACTCCTAGATCAGTGATTGAGAAAATGGGTGACTGAATACACATTTTGAGGCATTAGACATCTTCTCTGTGCCAACTGTTTCCTGCTTAGGCAGTTTAGGTTGTCGTGGATGTGGCATTTTGTTCTCCATGCTACGGAGAAATCTTTCAAGAAAGTTCTGGATAGTAGCCGAGGATTTTTTGAGTATTAACATGCATAGATGTTGTCGTTTGATAGAGTCAAGTTGATGAACTGATGATGATTCTTTAAGTTGCTAATTGAGCAATATACTATTCTTTTTGTGAAAGTTTTAGCTTGGCAGGAAATTGAAATTATTGCTCTGGTGTCTTGTTCTTGTTGTTAGCATGTCATGATGAGGTGTCAAGCATGTGTAGAATTCTTATTCTTATATTTGTTGGAATTGTTGTTTATGGCTGATGAATTTCAGCTTAACAGTCCTGTTTTTCCACTTTTTGTACTTACTGCATTTAAGAGCATTGGTGTTTGGTTTTAAGTTTGGTTTTGTTTATTTCTCTCTTTTTATTGGCATGCTGTGTTTTCTTTATGTAGACCTACTTGTGAAAATAATAATAGCTTTATTAGATTGGTAAGATGCTTCAAAATTAGACAAGATATACCTCAAAAGGATAATTTTTGTAGATTTAATCAAGCTTTGCACTAGCCCATATTGAAGACACTAACGTGTTTAGGCAATGAGAACTTGGTTCCATGAGTTGAAACTGCTCTAAATGACAAGCAGTTTCTTAAAGAAGATTGTTTAATTAATATGTTGACAATATATTATGCAGGTTAACTGGTTTTATTCAATAAGAAATAGTTAATATGGGGAACTTATTTTCTTAGATATCGAATTTAAACTCCAATCCATAACTAACTTACTGGATCCTTGTCTTTGTTGCTCCTAAAAAGGAACTGGTTTTTCCTGTTCTTAATCATTCAAGTTACAGCATGCAATTTTTTATTTACAAGCTGTTATGCCTAGTTATATAATGCATCAATCTCACAAATTTTGTTTCTTTGTCATCTCATTTGTGTTTTCTAAATTAGTTGCTTTCTTTGAGCTCTGGCAGAAATTTTGCTTTTAAATGATTCCTCTTGTTGTAAGACATAGTTGTTTCATACCTCTAGGATGTACGCCATCAAGCAGTTCTTTATCAGAGTTTATGCCTATTGTCATGTAGCCATTAAATTTATGCTTGTTTATCCTCTATCATTATGTCGTTTCCCTATGTATTTTGTAAGAAGTGTTTTTACTCAAATGTTAGATAGCTTTCACAGGTAAAGGTTTGTGCAGAAACATTCACACTAACGATTTTCCTATACTTTTTCAGTTAAGTTGCCAATTCAGGTTTGGTCCATCTGAATTTGAGCTCTATATTTAAAAGAGTAAATTGTTTGGGGGAAAAGTGTTTTGAAATGGATTATATTTATGTATTGGATCAAATAATTCCATTGTCCTGGAACTGCATTTTCAGTTTAGTCTTCTCCCTAGCTGAGGGATGGTGGTCTAAAAAAGAGAGAAAATGTTTTTGAGGAAGAGTTTTGCTGAACAGCTTTGGCGGTAACCTCTTTTAGTTCTCAGCCAATTCCTTGGTTATCCATAGCCTATGAAATGATGCGTATGGCATATGTTTTGTGCAGTAGAAACATTTAGGGTTGCACAGTAAGTAATTGTATGCTTTTGGAAGGTAAAAGTAATCTTGTAAGAATAGGAGCGATAATTTCATTAGAAATGTAAAGTAAGATATTTTGACAAATATATGTAGAAATGAGAAAAAGCTGAGTGTACATACCAGTGTCAGTGGTTCACTATCATTATCCAAGAAGATACTGTGTCATTGTCAGGGACAGATTCTAGAATTTCATCTGGAGGGGTTGTTTAGAACAATAATGTGGACAAAAGAATTTACTAAAGATAATAAATATAGAAGCTTAAATATAGTCTACTATTTTTATTTGTTTCTGATGCATTTTCATTTTTTAGAAACATTATATTGTATGGTAGTTTCATTGCCAGTACCTTTAGTTATCTCTTTCTGTGTATGTGCAATCAAACTATTAGTCATCAATTAGTCTCTCATAATTGATTTTTCAAAATATTTTTGGATGAAAATATTGATATGAGAAAAATGAGGGGCTTTCTACTTTGATTAATCAAAAGTATCTGGCTATTGCTGCAATGAGTTTTAGTGTTTCTTTTATGTATCTGAGACTGCTTAATTAAATGATGTATATTGGGATTTGATAGGAAAGAGGTGGTGTGACTTTCTTCAGATTGGGAGGGGCATAAAGGAAATGTGTTAGGACCTACTAGGAAATTATAATCAAGTTCTGGGAGCATCCAGCCCCACTGGTCCTTGGCTCTCTCCATTCTTGGCCATTGTTTATATTGTCTACTTAAGAATTCTCAAAACATTGGTGGTAGGAATAGTGAAAAGCTTTTGGTTTCACTCTTCATATGGTGGGCTATTGTATAGCCTCTTCACCTACTGAAATGGAATCAACAAATAATGCAATAAATAATGGGGTGAGAGTTGGGTTATATGTCAGATCCTTTCTATAACACAACAAACATATAAGAGTTTAAGAATGAGGTGTATCCATCTCACTGTGATCAGTTAATGATGAGCATTCATAAATCTTGAGTGAAAAATCCACTTTCTTAAGAGTATATTTGTGTGGGTAAGTGAACTCCAAGGTGCTTAATCTGTATAGTGTTAAGCTGCTGACATGTCAACATCAACCAGCTATCATCTTGGAGAAGAGGAAATTTGGCTTGTAATAACACATATAGCAAGGCCTTGGTTGGTGTTAGGAAATCTGACCAGAAGCTTTGTTTGTTAGTTGGAAGGTGCCTAACTAAATAGTTATTTATAAGAGAGAAGGCATTGGCCATAGCCTTGTGTGGGTGTTACATGTTATCTCATGCTAACTTTGTGGACACGATTTCCTTTTTTTATGTTTTTATTTTAATGTTGATGATGTTATTTTATGTGATATCATTGTGAGAAGTATTAGGACGTAAATACTATGAGTGGCCCTTATCTGATAGCTTAAACTATTGGGTCAAGTAGTAGCTTAATATGGTATTAAAGCCAATTTGATATTTCTTAAAACTCATTGCATGTGTAGCATACTATGATATATATACATATGGGTAGCGCATGACCTGACCTTACCTGTGGCCCTAATATTTTCTGTCTCAAATTTTACCTTGTTCTTCCATTATGTATGTCATGGCTTCAATATTGATTTTATGGGTCAGTTCTAATTCTTTTTCATTCAAGCAGGTTATTTCTTCTCGGTTTGGACAAATACGGGAAAGGTGACTGGCGAAGTATATCTCGTAACTTTGTGGTTACAAGAACGCCAACACAAGTTGCAAGCCATGCACAAAAATACTTCATTCGTTTGAACTCTATGAACAAAGATAGGAGGCGATCAAGTATTCATGATATCACCAGTGTCAACAATGGAGACATTTCAGCACCGCAAGGACCGATAACAGGTCAGACTAATGGTTCAGGTGCAGGCGGTTCCACTGGAAAGTCTAGCAAACAACCCCAACAACACCCAACTGGACCGCCAGGTGTTGGCATGTATGGAGCTCCAACTATAGGCCAACCGATAGGACCCCTTGTCTCAGCTGTTGGCACACCTGTGAATCTTCCTGCCCCAGCACACATGGCATATGGTGTGAGAGCTCCAGTGCCAGGAGCAGTGGTTCCTGGTGCACCGATGAACATGGCTCCAGTGCCATACCCCATGCCGCACACCTCTGCTCATAGGTAATGTGCTCTTTAGCTGCTTCATTGTACAAAAGGAGAGAAGAGAAGACTGTTTGCTTGTGCTTATGTTTGGTTAGTGGGTACTCCATTTTAGCCAGAATAAGGTTGCTTGCTTTATTTCCAAGCACAATTTGTCTGATGCTCAAACCGTCATTTGTTTAAATTTCCAAATAAGCCATAGAGAGGGAAAATTACATGCAATCTGTATATGCAAGGCAACTATGGAAAATGGGGCCAGCATTATGGGTAGAATAGGTCTCTAGTATCTTTTTCTTTTTTTTTTTGATCTCAAAACTCTTTAAAAGTTACTAGTTCTAGAGGTAGGTAGGTACTATTGTTATTTTTGACAAAACTTGTAAAGAACCTTTGTATTTTGAGTAGCATATTTGAGCACATATTGTGCCTTTGGCCTTTCTATAAATTTCCTTTGCATTATTATTATTCTTCAAGTGGATTGTGATGTATATTGAATAATGGATGGCTTGGCAATGTATTGTTTTGGATTTTTGACAATTCATGGAAGGAATTTGAACTCTGTATTATTCCTATTGCTAAAATCTTTCAATTTACAATCAGAGATTTAAAATTATGTAACATAAAGTGAGTGACCATTAAATTATTGATTTTACAAATTGGAAACATTGGTTGAAACCGAAAGTGTCAAAATAATTGCATTCACAATAAAAAAATAAAATATGCAAGACACGAACGGAACGAAAGAAAAAAACTTTAAAAAAGGAAAGGTTTCTTCTTAATCCAAAAGAATTTTATCAATAGAAATTCAAGAATGTCATTAAAAAATTACGCATAAAACCATATTTGAAACTTGAAATAATTTCGAAATTGTATAAAATGTGGAGCTATAAAATAGTAGCTGTATAGTGCAGTCATTGTATTTAAACGATTAAATAACTTAAAATATAATTTAATGATCAACTTAAAATAAGATTGACCTTTAATGTTGAGAGGCTCTATTTTCTGTGAATATATCATACAATGACTATACGGTAGTATGATAGTGTCAGTCTTCTATAAATAATATAAGAAAACATATTTAGATTTCGATCTCATTTTAAGTTCAATTGCTAGCCAAAGAAGTTGCTTCGAAAGAATAATCTCATAAAATTTTATGATATTTACCATTTAAGCAAATTTTATTGATATTTGTTAAACGACGATAATAACATTAAGTGTCTTGAGTTTGGAAGAGTCGTCTAACAAATAAGCGAAAATTTTCCTTTTAACCCATATTTAATTCAAATTTACAAAAAGAATCACTTTTATAAAATTATTTCATAATTAGTAAAAAATAATTTTTAGACCAAAATATCTCTTAGCTACAAAACACTAAACAAAAATAGATACTTTTAGAAAGTGCTTTCAAATAAGATGAAATACACTTTCAAATATTAAAAAATAAGTATTTTTGAATAAAAGAAAGTTTATAGTGCTAAAATGTAGACAATTTTTTCTCACTAAGAAGTGTGAATATTTTTGGATTTTAAAAAAGTTCCTAGTGCTAGATAGTAAGCTCTTTCTAATAAGAGAATGTTTCTTGTTATTTGAAAGTGTGTGTGGGATATCCTGGTTTAATTTCTGTTTTCTTGACTAATTATAAAAGAATTTTATGAAGATGACTGTTATGTAAATTGGATATAAATGTGGACTATAAAGGAATATTTTCCAACAGATAAATTGTGAAGGGTGACGACAGCTTATGGAGCGCAAATTTCTGCAAATGGTTTCATATATGAAATCATGATTTCAAATTATTTCTATTGTAAACCCATATCCCTCTTCACCAATCCCACTCCCAGACTAAGCCTCAAAACCCATCAAATTCACCACTTTGGACCATCACTGAGATAGCAGAGTCCGTCAATGGCAAAATACTCAAATGGGGTCCTCCAGGCATCGTCTGTACGGACACCAGACGGTTAGAACTTAACAAAAATCAGTGGTTTTTTGCTATTAATGGTAATCACTTTGATGCCCACCACTTCATTTCCCCCGAATTAGCTGGTAAAGGATGCGTTGGTGTTATTGGAAACCGGGTTTGCAAAAACTGGGACAAGGGTTTTGTTCAAGTTGAAGGTAATGGCAACGTTAACACTGTCAACTCGTTGATAAATATGGCTTGTTATGCAAGAAACAATAGTTTCAGTGGTGTCTTAGTTGGAGTTACTGGAAGTGTGGGGAAAACTACAACAAAGAGTATGATAGCGTTGGCTCTCAAGAGTTTGGGAGTTAATGTGTTCCAAAGTTATGGGAATTGGAATAACAGAATTGGTGTCGCTTTAAGTTTGATTGGAATTCATAGGGATGCTGATATTGCTATTTTGGAGATGGGGATGAGTGGAAAGGGAGAGATATTGGAGCTTGCAAGAATTGCTAGGCCAGGGATACGAGTGGTTCTGAATGTGGGGGCTTCACATTTGGAGAGTTTTGGGAGTTTGGAGGATGTTGCAATTGCAAAAGGGGAGATCTTTCAGGAAGCAAAGCCTGTTGATGTTTGTGTTTTGAATGCTGATGATCCTCTTGTTGCAAACCTTTCTTTGCCTCCTGGTGTTAGGAAGGTATGTTGAGTTGTTGATTTTGATTTGGAGTTTCGAGTTGTTCAAATTATTCTTAATTAGTGGAAATTGAGTTAGATTCCATCCACCAAGGAAACTCAAGCATTGGTTAATAATTGGCTTGGTTGATTTCTTACTGGTTAGTGTTGTAATGTGCATAATTATAAAAGGAGAGGGAAGGGGTGTTGGTGGGTTGAGGTTGTTCTAGCCTTGTGGGCAACAAATATGTGGCACTTTCTGAGATGCGATTGACGTACTATCATCTTGCAGAACATTTTACAATGTTGTCATGAGATGTCAAAACTTAGATCCTTGTGCTCATTGAATTTGCTTGTTCAATTAGGAGAGAAAATAGTGATCCATTGTTCTCATTTTGGTTTATATTCAATATGGAAAAGAAAAAGAACCTGTGATTCACGAGATAGTTACTCCCTGGTTTTATCAGATATTCTTTGGCAAGAGAAGAGGGTGTGATGTTCGGTTGGTTGCAGCAGAAGCTGCAAATGGAGGTTTTGGAGTTCAAGTTGTTTTAGAGAAAGAGAAAGAAATGTAAGTTCTCCTGAAACATTTCTCATCTGAATTAGAAAATTGAGTGAAATCAAGGAGCTATCAAATTTAGTTGAATTTGTTTGTACATGTTTGAGTAGAAGTTGTCACTTGGATTCGAAATTAATATTGAGAACAATTTTGATTATCCTTTTGGTTGGATCTTTTAAAGTTAAATGTTTCACATGTGAAGTTGCTTGATGGTCAATTATGATTTTGCAGTCTCATCCTTATCGGAATCAAAATTGTAAAAAGTAAAAGTTCCAATGTTTTGAAACTCCTGGGTTTTTGCTTATTGGGACCATAGGAGAGCATACTATATCAGGCTGATGTCATGTCTGCTCGTTATGGAAGCAACATGACGAACCTCTTTATTGTACAGCTTGAAAAATTTACTAATCTTTTTGGACACCAAGTTCCTTGACGGAGTTGTAAGGACGTGGTTATTTTAACATGTTTGAGAGTCACAGAATCTGACACCATATTGATGCCTTCTTCAGCTTTAATTGACATTTCAAAAACTATTTGTTTTTGAAATTTGAGCAAATACCAGATTCTCTCCCTCCCCTTCACATTTGCCAAGTTTCTTTGTAAATTCTGATTTCTTAATTATTTGTGAAGACCAACATGTGCTGGATTTTTTGTTGTAATGATGTGTTGTGAGAAATATATCTTTGTGCTTTGTTTATCTATGACATCTTATCTTATATTGGTAACTATTTGTACTCAGTCTACAAGTTAAAATACTCCCCACTCTAATAAATGGCATCATGGGTCATCTTCAGGGTGAAATTTGTTATTTCTAGTCCAGGTCTGCATTTGGCTCGTGTTGCATGTGCAGCAGCAGCGGTTGCAACTCTGTTGGGAGTCTCTCTTGCTCAAGTTGGAATATCATTGTCCAAATTTGCTCCTGTACACATGAGGTCAGAGATTCAAGTTGCCAGAAGTGGCATCACAATAATCAATGATGCTTATAATGCCAATCCCATTAGTACCAGAGCTGCCTAAAAGGAATTGCATGTGATGGTAAAAGAATTGCCATTTTAGGGGACATGCTGGAACTTGGCTCAGTAGAAATAGAGTCTCGTCAGAAGATATTAACCTATTGTCGTGAAGCCTGTACAGACTTAATTGGTCTTGCTGGATACAGGTTTCTTAAAGCAGCTGAGAAAATGAATTTAATTAAAGCTGATTATATACTAGTTGCTGAATGTGCAGAAATCCTTTCTCACAAAATAGTGAGGAGATTGAAGTGTAATGATGTGGTTCTGGTGAAGGGTAGTCGTGCAATGCAAATGGAAAAAGTGGTTAATGTGATTAAGATGATGTGAATACACATTCTATCCAAATGAAACTTTCTCAGGTTTGGGTCTTCATCTCAATCCCTTCCTTTCTCTCCTGTTTATCCTTCCATTTTAAAATTTTTATCTGCCTAAGAGTTCTCTGGAGCTTGGCTCTTCTCTCAACCGGGTCAACTAGTAACCATTGTTTGTGATTTTAAAAGCAACCTCTATTCAAATTTAATTAAATTTGTTTCGTGGCTTATGCTTGAAACTTCATTACTTCACTGTCACTATCTTTTGTATACTAGTGATTTTTTCTCCACATTGTGTTACAAGTAAAGGAAAATGTTCGCATTGTAGAATTACCAATCATGAAATTACATTACTGAAAAAAGTTTCCGTATCAATTTTTATATAAATATTAATTTAAAACTTCTGAGTCTTTTAATAGCAGTTTCTTCACGTTGCAGGTGCATAATAACACTTTTCCTTATATTTTGGCTGCAAATATGAACGCAACCATTGCTTGAAGTTCTGCATCTAATATCTGCTCAGGCATTGATGTGTTTGGTTCATGCCTTGTTCATGCCTTATTCATGGAAAGATTGGTACATAGTAATGAAACAAAATTGTACGTTACTGGCTTCGTAGACTGAGTAGACGCATATCAAGAAGCTGACCAAGACTTTTTGGAGGTGATGATCTTGGAATGTGGAAGCTGTTTGCAAGAGATTGTTTCTGGGCAAGCTATATTGTAAGAAAAGAAGAGAAGAAAAGATATAATGGTGGTGCTCTGCAGTTTTAGCCTCAACACCATTTAGTCACTGGGACTAAAAAAATGTTGACAGACCAAAATGCTCAAGGTTTGAAGTTGGCTTTCTATAGGAATGAAAATGTGGCAGGAGAGATGGGATGATGAAGAAATCAGATTCAAAGGTATAACTCTAAGCTTGATTCCATTCCATCAATTGAGTTTGATTTCCAAATCTTGTTTTCTGAAAAATCTTATCATTTTAATAAGAGTAATACTGCACATTCCTGTATCATCCCGAGTAGTGACGTGGTATTCATTGATTGGATGTTAAACTTTTTTCAAGTTACGAAGAGTGGTAGACATAGGATTGTTTAACAAAATTTGTTCAAGTATTACTTTTAGCATATATTGGTGAACCCATATCTACATTGTATGATTTATATATTGGACATGAGATGTATAACAAACGTATATAAAACACATTATAATGTAAAATCACAAGATCTCTATTTTTATTAATGTTTATCAAATAATTTAATTTCGTTTAGATTCCTAAAAGCAATTCAAAGTATTTTTTCCAAATTTTGATTATTGCACATCTGATTTTACAAAATATAATAGCAAATATACATTTTATGCGGGCAATGAATTTTCAAAAATAGTTATATATTTGAATAAAAATAAATAAATAAATAAAAATAAAATTAATATTTAAAATTCGTAAATTAAATTTATTAATGCAATAAATTGAAAAAATAGTTGTTGGTATATAGCTACAAATATGGATACTTCACTATTTATACCCTTATTATAAATTGTTTTTCAAGTCTTTGTATGTTTATGATTATTTTAGTAATTCGTCAAATTAATTATCATCAAATAACCTGGAAATCTCGCTAACAATTATTCGAGACTTGGGATTTTTAAAATTGGGAGGTCAACTGTTATTAGCCATATTAATTATCATTGGACAGCACGCAATCAAAGAGGTCAAATTACACTCCTTGTAATCCAATAGCTATGATTTAGCATTTGTATATTTTAAATATTGTATTGTAGTTTTGGCTAAATTTTGATATATTATGTAATAAAGTATATTTATTCTTTTAACTTAATGGCAATTTAAAGATAATTTTTATTGATAGAAAAGTCCATTTTTTTTTCCCACTTTACCTAAGAGTTTATTTGTTTCTTAGACTGGTGTATAAATACAAAAGTATTCAAATGTTTAAAAATTATTTTTTAATTTATATTTACAAATTTACTATAACGCTTAAATATAATTAAATTCAAAACTTTAATTTATATTAAAATAAGCAAATATCTGAATGAGTTAATAATATTTTTATTTTATTAATTTATTTGCCAATATTTAAGTTTTAAACCCTATCTAACTATTTTATTTTTTTCCTCTCTCTCTCCCTAAACAATACTATGAAATAATTTATTTTTTATTTAGTTTTTAATCAATTTTCTTATCATTTAAATGATTAATTAATAATTTTTTTCTTCATCATATTAAGCAAAGAAAAAAAATCATATATCCCATAGAAAAATAATGTATATGTTAATATAATTTATTAGAAATTATTCTTTTTATGTACTCTTGTGTTAATAGCGATGGCAATAGAGTAGGGTAGGGGTGGAGAGACGTTTCCATCCCTCGTCCCGTTTTAATTTTGATCTTCATTCTCACCCTATTCTTCAATGAAATTTAATGAGGTGGAGATAGAGAATCCTTATATGGGGAATTGATTTCTATTTCATTTATTTTCTCTATTTTTATATTCATTTATACTAGTACTAAGTAAAAATTTTAGTAATATATTACGGTATTATTTATAGGTAATAATTATATTAAAAATATCAACTTTATTACTTAATAAGATAAAAAATTATGAATTATAAATTTTTTTATTAAATATAATCCACACATATATTTTTATTTGAAAAATAAAATCTTATAATATATTATTATATGTATTTGGAGAATGGGGCGGGAACGGGGTGGGGAGTACTAAACCGTTCCCCACCCATTAATAATATGGAGATTAGTTTTCATCCAAACTTAACCCAATTTAGAGCAAATCCCCATGAGCCCTAAACCCCTAAGAAATTTTACCATCTTTATGTGTTAACATAATCAAAATTTTTATTAAGAATATATATATATATATATATATATATATCTATCATCAAATTTGAATTTTAGTTAAATTTATATTTCACTCAACTTAAGATAAAAATAGACTCTACTTAAATTTAAGAAATCTAAATAATTTTACCAAACCTCTTCTAATAATTTTATTACAAAAACTTATCTAAGTAATTTGTTTACATCATTGCCCATATAAAACTTATAACTTTTTTTGTTCATTTTATAAAGGATGTGAAACATTGCACTAATGTGTGTTCTTTTCATTTGAGTATGTATACGATGTAAATTCTAAAAATAAAAAGAAATTTCTTAAAATATTAAATTGAATTAAAAAAATAAAAATTCTTTTAGATAAAATTAATGTCTTAATAGATATTTGTGAAGTAACAAAAAAGTAGAAAAAAAATATGAGAAGAGAATGGGATGGATATAGAAAACTAAAGCATAAAATCATATTAACTAAACCAAATCGAATTAATTGAATCAATTCAGATTAGTTATGCTAATAGAACTGAACTGATTGATTCAATTTGATTTTAAGGAGTTTGATCAGTTCTTAAATTAAAAACTAAAGAATTTAGTTTGATTTTTGATTTGGTAATAAAATTGAAAATCGAATTGAAGTCGATTAAATTTTCAATTTTTTTCTTAATAATGTAAATAATTTATAATAATTATATCATATTAATTAAATTACTCTATTATAATTTTATATAGCATGCAAAGAAATGAGTTGGATCACTAATTGTTTTGTTAGTTATGTTTTCTTCTAACCAATTAAGGATTAAATTCGAGACGTTTTGATGTAAATTCTAGAAACTTTCCATTTTAAAATACAATATTAATTTAGAAATAAAATATAAAAGGATAGAAAATCTATTTAGAAAAATGGTAACAATATTTTTCATCCCTAAACTTTAGTAAAATAATAAATAGGACATAGTTTCCTTAACTTAACAAATCCATCCCTCACATTATAGTTAGTCAGGAAATCACTAGAAAGAATAAATCAGTTGCTTGATTTTTCTTATGAAATTAACACATTAAAAAAATTAAATTTTCTTATAAATATTAAAAAATAACAAATTAATATGGCATATTAACAAATTTATACCATATTAACATCGAAACACTACATATAATTCAACTATGCACTTATAAAAAAGAAAATTTATAACAAAATATTAATATACCAACAATATAAGATCTTAGTTCAATAATCATTACAATCTATAAAATTATAAAAATCTAATAATAGTAAAAAATTCATAAGAACCTCATGCAAACAAGTTACTAGTACAATTATTAAGTTTTTATTAAAAAAATTACATCTAATTAAAATGACGTCATTTTTATTGTATAATTAAGAAAAATAAAATATCTGTAATCTCCACATATATATTAGCAGTCTATGAGTTTCATTACCATTTTCATAACAAATTTTATGAGTTCATACCACATATTTTTCATATTTGATTTACACCTATAATATATTTGATTTTACAAAGAAACTTTCTAACAAATTAACATACCAACAATCTATAAAAATATATTAATAATCATAATAATATACGAAAATATAATTATCTAATAATAGTCATAAATTCATAATAACATCAAGCAAGCAAGTTACTAGTACAATTATATTAAATTTTTATTTTTTAGAAAAAAATTACATTCAAAACAATGTCATTTTGATTATATAATTTTAAAAAATGAAATATTTGTGGATATCTGACACTATCTCTCTCTCTCTCTCTCTCTCTCTCTATATATATATATATATATATCTGTCGTCTATGCATTTCTTTACATTTTCACAACAAATTTTGTGAGTTCATACCCCATATTTTCCATATCTAGTTTGACAAAAGAAACTTTCTCATAAATTATGAACATACCACCAATGTAAGATATTAATTCAATAATCATAACAATATATAAAATTATGAAAAATCTAATAATAGTCATGAATTCATAAGAAACTCAAGCAATCAAGTTACTAGTACAATTATTAAGTTTTTATATCTTTGAAAAAAAGTAAAATTATATCCAAAATGACTTCGTTTTGATTGAATAACTAAAAGAAGAAAAGAATATCCATGGATATCTGACGCGAGATATCCACAGGTATGTCAGTCGTCTATGCGATTCCTTACCATTTTCACAACAAATTTTTTGAGTTCGTACTACATATTTTCCATATCTGGTTTTACACCTACAATAAACTTACCATGAAACCGTAGATAAAATTACTATCCCTAATCGAACAGCGTACAAAAATGAAAAATGACTAAAGACAAACCACAATTATATGATTTGTGGTTGTGGTTTTACTGTAATCCCGTCCATTTCTAAAACACCTCGAAATATAAACATAAATCACACTTTCCATTTGTAAAATTCTTCTACACTAAAACGACATCACAAAGAGTATACATACAACAGAGTCTGAAATTAAATGACAAAGGAAATTACACATAACAAATGTCTCAGTCTATAACATAAAACCTTCAAAACGAAATATATATGTTTGTCTATCTGCCATAGCTTCCATATAATAAAGGTATTAACAAACACATTAGTATTGTAACTTAAAATATAAAATTTATAACTTAAAACGTTAAACTTAAAACACAAAAATTATAAGTTTAACGTTAAAAAATAAATTTCATATTTTAAGTTGTAAACATAATGCACCTATGAAATATTAGAAGAAAGTGTCTATGTATAAACATATCCCAGTATCAGCTTGCAAGTTCAGATTCTTACCTTTCCGAAAGAATTGCCCACTGAGATTATAGTAGTCTAGACTTTCCTGCTGAGAGCTTATAATGAGTTCTCCGTTTTGACAGCCGTGAACAGTTATTTCTGTAAGCTCGTCGTCAAATCCTTCTAGAGCAGTTAAATCAATTCTGTGTTGTTTGACCCAAATCTTATTCACAGGATCTGTTAATACCCATATGTCTGTAACAGGAGGATATGCAAAAGTGTCTATCAAACACAGTTGCCCTTCCAGCTCAACCAAAGATATGTTGTTATCTTCGAGATATGATGTATAATTCGGATGAGAGATCAATTCGAATGTTTCAGTTTCTAGATCAAGTGAGATGATTGATACTTCCTCTGTAGGATGACATGCTTCCCATATGATCCAGTAAAACCTGTTGTAAGCCAACACACCCCGACCAGAAACAATAAAGGGACACTCATCTTCGATTTGTCTCCAGGAATCAAAAGTAATTCTTCCATTGCCACCATCAGTGAGGGTTATAATCTCACATTTGATTTTGTAGGATAAATGAGTTTCGTCCGCATCAAATAGATGAACTAGCTTATACTCATTTCTGGATGGAATATAGCCAAAACCTGCATGAACTCCCCGGAAAGCTGAGGACTGCACCTCTGGTAACCTAATACTCCTCTTGATGCTGGGATGAAAGATGTAGAAGACCCCTTGGTTGATAAGACATACTAAACCATGGCCTGATGGTAGCATATGAACATACCCAGTCATGAATCCCCTTGCTATGTGCGATAATTCTCCCTCCATGCTCATAGCAGAAAGTTGTACAAGCTGTGGCCTCCTGTTTTCATCTTCATCTTCATCTTCATCTTCATCTTCATCTGCACCATTAGCCTGGTCCAGTAAAAATAACTGAGGTTTTTTCTTCGATCTTTCAAGGTGTAGCCTTCGGAAATAAGGATCAGATATTATGTTAAGCCACTCTTTGCATACACACTTGAATCTCCCAAGCGTCTTCACAGGAAGCTTGGAAAATATATTGAACTTGATTTCTTGTGGGGGGTCAACCATTTCCACTGTATTCATGGTTATGCTATGCTCTCTTTCCTGTGAAATTTCGTAGAAAAACTATTCAGAAATTATTGATTAATTGCATAATATTCAGAACAATAATGGGAAGGTATTATTGATAAATTTAAAGAATATGGTAAATATTTATTTTGAAAAATTGATATTTAAAGTTGGCATCACATGTAAAAGCTAGAAAAGAAGGCTAGCATAATTGAATACATTGATATTTTGAAGTTCCAAAGTCAAATTTATGCTACAAAGAATTTTAAACAAATTATACTTCAATAAAAAATGTAAGTTGTCATAGAAATGAGTTAGCTATGTATAGTATTTTGAGGGAAAGTAATTATTAGACTACCAAACAATTTTGTTTCATATGTAATGAATTAATTGAAAAGTTTACACATAGTAAAACTTTTATCATTAATAACTAACTATTTTTGGACAAAAAACTCAAATTCTATCTTATTTTCTTTCTTGATATTAAAATAAATTAAAAATTATGAAAAAAATTTACAAAGTAGAAGTAACAAGATGAAGTTATATGTCAAAACTTGATACTATAGAATGATCAACAAAATTATGTATCTCTAGATATGAGGAATAAATTGAAAATTAAATTAAATTTTTAATGACACATATTTTTTAAAAAAAATTTTACGGACCACGTGCCCACGGACTTGGGAAGTAGATTATTTTTTTTTATAAAAAAAAAAAAATAATGACACCAAATAATAAATGATATATTTAAAGGCGTAAAATTATAAATAAAAATATAGATCTTTTAATAAATTTTCGTGTCAACTAGATCACCTTAAATCTTAAGTGGTTGTATCATTCAACTTGTACACATATCATTATTATATTCTACCGTTAAAACCGTTACAATAATTAGTCTACATTCATTAATAAAAAATTTAACAGCTTATATCGTTAATATAGTTCTTATCGTTATTACAGTTTAATCGTTTGTATCACTAGATTCACAACTTTTTATTGTGAATTTTTTTTCTTTCTCTCATTTATAAAATAAACTAATTATTTTTTAATATTCTAAAGTTTTTATATTTTTTAATTTTCATAGATCTTGATGTGAAAATGAGAAACAAGTGCATGAAAAAAAATATTGTTTTCTAGAATGGAAAGCATACAATTATACAAAGATCATAACGGCTATTTTTCACAAGTAACATGCAAAGTGAGAAAAAGATATGATCTATATAATGATGAATTAGAAGGAAAGATCAAATTACAAAGAACACAAAATTCAACTTTTTGGAAAGTATATATACCTGCCAAGAAAAATTCAACTTGAATCTTCAAATCTCTTTAGTTGTTGAGTCTCTATACAGGAAAAATAAAAATAATTATTTGTTTTAAGAAAAGGAGTTACAAGATATAGAGAGTAGAGAACATAGATGATGATTAGAGAGTAGTTACATGATCTAGAGAGTAGAGAAGATATATGAGGATTAGAGAGGAGTTACAATAACTCTAGAGAGATGTAGATTTGTTGATTACTAGTTAAAGTAATGTATTTATTTATATATTTGTTAGTTTTTATGGTAGACTAGATATTGAATATGAGGACTATGATGTAAATTTAGAAAAGGTAATTTGTTCCAAATTAGGTTCCATATTTAGAAAATGAAGAGAAAATGACAAAAGAATTTTAAAAAAATAAAAGTAATCAATTAATATAGATTTGCTAAATAAGATATCACGTACAGAACAAATACTTTATTTAAATTTTTATATAATAAAGATATGTTTAAATTGTTGGTTTGCACCAGCCTTTCAAAATAAATTTAAAAATAATTGTTTAGTGAAATAGACTAATTGGTGCTAATATCTAAACACTCAATTATTTTATAAATTAATTTTTTTCCCACCTTATAAAATATACAAGGGGTGAACACCTAAACGTCAGATTCGATATTTAATTATATATATCTACTTTCAAAAGTTGGTATTTAAAATTCATATGATATACGTAAATATAATTCAATAAATTAAATCTTTGAAGATAGAAGAAATCGCATAATTTACAATAAATAAAAATTTAAATGAGCCATTTCAATATAAAATATAAATTATAATAAAAAAATGTTAACTAAATATTAATTTTATTTTGATGGAAACTAATTAGTAGGCTACCAAACATATTTTTCTTCTTAGTTAATAAATTTAATAAAGTGTTTATACATAGTAATAGTATTTGTCATTGATGATAACTATTTTCTATAAATAAAACTAACGAATTCTCACATATCTCTCTTTTTTATATATTAAAAGAAATTGAAATTACCACAAAAATATGAAATAGAAAAATTAAACAATGAACCTTTTATTTAGGCAAGATTGAAAATTATTTGTCCAAGTGACATAATTATTAGGTGTGTATGAGTAAAACATTTCAAATAAAAAATTTAGTTAATTGGATTCCCTTTATTAGCAATTTATATTAAATTTAGAAGGTTGAATTAAGAATTTGAAGAGTTTAAGTAGATTGTTTTTTCTGTTTAAAGTTTGAATATGCTTAAAATATAACTTTGACAGAAATATGAATTCGATTGAGATGTTTATTTTTACCTTAAATGTTTGAATATAAATGTTAAAGTGTTTGCTTTATAAAATTAAAAATTTTGAAACTGACATATATGCTAGTATAAAGTATTATATATATTTATAGTTAGTTATATCTATATTTTATAAAAACTTAATTATGTTAACACAGTAGTTCATAAGTTGAATAATTTTTAACAAATTATATTAATATTTACATTACATTTTCATATAATATATGACTTTATTTTAATATTGCGAGTAAAAAAAATATGAATTAACATTTTAAATGTTATAAAAATCAATGATAAAATAAATAAAAAAGATAAATTATGTCAAAATATTGTTCCAAATGCATAAAAATAGAGAGAGATGACAAAAAAAAGTTAGATGAGATTCAAAATTTAAGTGTTAGAAATAAAGTAATAATTTAATGATATTATTGATAAATAAAATAATTAATTTACTCATACATTTGATTATTTAAATTTAAGTTAAAATTTTAATTTAATTATATTTAGATATTTTTAATAAATTTTTTGACATAAGTTTTTAAAAAACTACTTTTAAACATTTAAATAATTTTATTTAGACTTTGGTTCAAAAAATAAATATGACCTAAAACTGAATTAAAAATAAAAAATTCAATAAAAAGCAAATAAATTAAAGGATGAACTATTAGATAGATAGATAATATTAACCAAAATGAGAAGAAAGATATAAAAAAAGATGATATTAATAAATGCCCACAGATTTGAGAAGTCGATGGTTTTTTAAAAGAAATAACTAAATATAACACCAAACATATATATATATATATATATAATTATAAATAAAAATACAAATTTTTAAATAAAATTTTCATGGGCCCAGAGACTAGACTACCTCAAGCATTAATAGTATATTATTCCACTTTGACGCTCAATTTGTAAATATCTTTGCACATAACGTCATTATAATTGCTGTTAAGCGGTTATATTAGTAACTATATATTTGTTAATATAAGTTATTACTATAAAGGCGAAACATTTTATATCTTTATTATAGTTTATATCGCTATTATAGTTTATATCGTTATTACCATTTAAACGTTTATATCATTATATTCATTACTATTTTATGAATCATTTTTTTTCTTTCTATTGTCTTTGTAAAATAAACTAATTCTTTCTTAATATTCAAAAGTTTTTACAAACCTTGATATGAAAATACAAAAAAAGTGCACGAAAAAATAAATCATTTATTAGGATATTAGGATCTCTAAACTACTGAAAATCTTTTCAATACAATTGAAAATATCATAAACAAGGATAAAATTGTTTTGAATGTGCTATACTGAAAATTTATTGAATATAAATAAAAATTTCTTTCATACGACTAAACAATTTTTCTTCACGAAAAAAAAAAAAAAAAAAACATGCTACTATGGAGGTATCATAGCCACCTTGGTGTGAAACACATACAGGTATTGGGTCCCTATAAATTACGAGGCTAAAAGTAAGAATAAGGAGTTGAAAATAATTTTTTAATTAATTAATATTATATAAGGCATAATTGTTATCTTTTAATAAATTAATATTTTTAAAACTATTAAAACTATTTAAGTTTATATATTTGAAAAGTTTTTTGCTTTCAAGGAAGGCAAGAGTGACAGTTAATGAGTTTTCTTGTGTTAGCGTATTGGGTGCTTGTGCTGCATTGCAGAACTTAAAGGTTGGAATGTAGAGAGCCCTTTAGGCTGGAATCTATTGATGAGATTGCTTAGTGTAGAAGTGCGAGGAGGGTTGACACCACTGTTGGCTGCTGAAAAACTCGCTGTTTTTGAATCCCTGGATTTTTTGGGTCTTTCGTGTTCTCTTTTGAGCATGGAGGTCGTAATGAACTAAGTTTTATATTTGCTTTCTACTGTCTGTGTTTAGGTCCCAATCGACCAAAAACTGACCCCCTGTAAAATGCGGCCACGACACAGCTGATATTCACTTTCAATAAGTCCAGGTGTTTTGAGTTTTTGTTGACGAATCATCCAGTGCAGTTGTTGTATCCGTATACAAAAGAGTAGAAGGCTAAGCTGGAGGAGGAGTTGGGCTTATGAAATAAAGTCCAATGCAAACTCTCTGTTACACTAGAAATCAAAAGATACTATTAATTTTTACACAAGAATCCACAATATCTGAATCAATAGAGAACTTAATTTATGTGAAGGAGACATTCTTCCTTCATAGGAAGAATTATTTTTACACTTGAAAATCTCTTTAATAAGGCTGAGAACATCATCAACATGACTAATAATTTGTTTAATATGCTTTATTGAGAATTTATTCAATGTGGCAGAAGATTTCTTTCTAACAGTTCGAAACACAAGTGTCAATAAGAAAACGATCTCATAGGACAAGATCAAAGGGGAATATTTTATTGAATAAAAAAATTCTTCCAAAATAATAACATAAGCTCTCTGTTAATCATTACTCCAATCCCAAAAGCCAACAGAATAGAACCGAAATCCTATGATGTTATTGTTGGGATAAACTAATACAAACCAATTTGCGGAAGCACAATAATTATCTTATCCCCTCTTGCATGAGTCTAATAGGAAACAAACAAATAGAGCAACAATCTTTGAGCACAAAATCAATTCTTGCACAGCAACCACATCATTAATGAAACAACCATAACACAATAATTTTAACGTGGAAAACCTCCCCAATGTGAGGAGTAAAAACCACGGGATCGTAATCCACCCAAAAACTCCACTATAATCAAATAATGGGAATATACAATTTTTCTTTAATTAGAACTAAAGGTACACATCCACAATATTCTCAAGATCACACAATCTTGGCAAACAATCAAGTTTTACAAAGAAATTAGAGAGGGTTCAAGAAAAACATCATCAAAATGGTGGCCTAACTTCCAACCACAAAATCTGGAGAAAGGGAGCTCTAAATTTGATCTCCACCGTTCATAATTTATTCCTCTGAGTTAGGAAGCGGTTGGTAAAATTTCAGCTCAATCGGACCATGAATCGACCTCCAATCAATCACTTGATCAAAACTGTTCCGAGTTTACTATTTTGCCCCTCTCTCTAGATGATGAACAGTCCCCGCCTCTCTCTCCTAAACACACGCATATATATTGCAGCAAATTAAACACTAAACCCTATTTGAGAAAAGACCAAAATGTCTTTGGGCTAATTGGACTTAGTTACCATTGAAGAGAAAATTTAGGCCATATTCAAATAGGAGGAAACCCAACCCAATAGTTATCCCATGCTAATGTATCTAGAGCGTAGGGTTGCTTTGAGCACTCTAATTTCTTCAATGTAATAGCGCCGGAGGCACACCTAAGTGCTTTTCTGATGCATGGAAACATCATCGTGTTTTACATGATCGTGCTGCAAGTGCTGTAAATGAACATGGGAATGGGGAGGAAGAGCTATTTGGGCGCTGAGGTCTTTACAGATGACACTAGAGGGATAATTGGAGGATCAAGTGATTCCAAGATTGCTAGAAATAGCAATTTGTCTTGATGCTTCTAGAGCGTATAAGTTGGATTTGGCATATTATCCTTCTCAAATATTAAATCATCATATGAGATATTTGTAAAAATCCATTTCAAAGTTTGATAGTGTCTTTTTCCCAGAATATGCATATAACTGCTTAGTCCAATTTCTTAGAAGTATAAGAATTAAGAAATTCTAGAGACTAAAATTCTGAACTCTCCTCTTTCTCGTCTAGAATATTCTATTGCCTCCACCGCCATCATCATCATCTTTACCGCTTCCGTCGTCATCCAGTCAATCATCACCACCACCAAGTTCCCCTCCCCCTTCACCTGGTGAGTCATCTCCTCCTCCTTCACCTTAAATTGTATTATTTCTTTTTTAGGACGTGTAATATATATATATGTTTTGTGTAGTTGTCGAAGAAAGTGATAAATATGAGTGAATTGAGGAGGAGTTTAACCCTTGGGTCCAAGCAAAAGAGGACGTCCACAGCTATCCCTTGGGGAGCTCGCACATGCTACCATGCACCATACGTGGTATGCGTGCATAGGGCAGAGGGTGTGCAATGCCCCAGGCATATGGCCGCTAGCGCCCAAGCATAAGAATAATTCTTCAGTTATTAGGAAAAATTCTTTTGTCGTGAAGAAGAATTGTTTAATCGTAAAGAAGAAATCTTCTGCCGCATTGAATAAATTTTTAGTAAGACATATCGAACACATTTGATGATGTTTTCAGTAGTATTAAAAAGATTTTTAGTTGTGTACAGAGATTTTAAGGCGTAAGAATAATTCTTCTGTCGTTAGGAATAAATCTTCCGTCGCGATGAAGACATTTTCGTCATAAGGAAAAAGACTAAAAAATTATTTCTCACAACGAAAATTTCTTTCTCACTCAAAAAATTATTCTTATACCTGAGAATTTCTCTAAACGACTGAAATATCTTTAATATGGCTTAAAACATTATAAACATTGCTAAAATTGTCTTCAATATTCTTTAATACTGTTGAAAACATCATTATCATGGCTGATAATGTCTTTAATACGGCTTATCAAAAATTTATTTAGTATAACAGAAAATTTTTTCCTTACGGCAAAACAATTCTTCATTACGATTAGCGTTGTCGCAATCAATCAACCATTAATTTTTTTTCAAATAGTAATAATATAAAGGTGGCCACATATAACATATTTATTGTCCTTTGATCTTTTTTCAGTGTTTCAATGGTAGAAACGCGAGCTGATTTTCAAAGAAGATGGTCAAGAATATGCCCAAGTCCTTCAGATGCTTGGTAACGGTCGTTGCGAAGCTATGTGCATCGACGGCACTCGTCGTCTCTGCCACATCTGTCCTTGTATCTAAACAATTTACTACTTTCTATACTACATAATACAAGCTGATATTTTGTTGAAACTGTTGGATTCTTGTTTTTATTAATTTTTCCATGTCAATACTATACAAATGCATATTAATATTAAACATGCCATTAACATTTCATAAAATTATATTAAGATGAATATGAAAACAATTCTTAATTTAAATATAAAGTATGAGAGTCACTTAGGCTTAACCTAAATGGTTAGAACACATAATTGCCTGAATGCTTCAATAAAATTTATTTCATTATATGTGGGATCCCATTATATTAAAGTGTGGATTAGATTTCCTCTAATTTAAGGTAGGTATCGCATAACACATAGATAGAAGTTTGGGTTAAATTTGTTGAAAGCATACCTAGTGCCCAAAAAAAAATTCAAGTTGAATAATAAAATCTCATAAATTACTTTTAACTGTTGAGTCTTTGGTAATTTTCTCTGGGGGGTTAGGAGCTTGCAAAGGCTTGCTCTGTTCAGGGGTGAGATTAGGAGATTTTTTCTAAAATTTTATAGATTGAGTCAGGTTTGAGAACAAAAATTTATGCCCAATTTAAAAATGGATCGACGATAGGGATGGGCCTTTTTACCTCGGCCTATCCCCAATTCTCTAAATTTAAATTAAAAATTTATGTATATATTTACATAAGTATTTATTTTATTTAATAAATAATTATAAAAGTTTTATAGTTTTTATTTTAGCCAAACAAGTCCTTCAAAAAAAAATATATAATTTTTTAGTTTAGTCAATTAAATCCTTAATAAATATTTATAAAATTTTAAATTTAATCAATTTTATAATTCTTTTTAAATCATTTTCACAATAAAAAAATTTGCTAATTAAAAAATTAATAAAATTAAAAAATTTTAATAATTAAATCTAGAACAATAAATTTGGATAAAATAAAAATGATAAATTAATGTCAAAGAAAATAATTAATTTGTAATTAATGAATAAATATGTTTTAAAGTAGTAATATAAGATTAACAAAACAAATAAATTCTTAAAAATTTGCTTTTTCTCTTTAGATTTCATTTGCCCTTTTACCAAACAAAACATTTTTTTACAAAATTATCAAAAAATAAAAAAAAAAATTTTCTTTTGCTCTTCATATTTCATTTTCTAAAAATGATTTAAAATAATTTTCTAACTTTATCAATTTTATAAAAAATTATATCATAATTTACTAATATAGTTATTTATATTTCTATTTATATAGATTAGTAAAAATATTATAATAAATGTATCAATCAAATTTAATATTTTGTACTAACAAAATTATTATTGGTTGTAATAATTTATATGGATTGTCTCGATCAAATTGATAATTGTTATCATTTATTTTATTTTAACAATGAATTTAAGAAAAATCAAATATTTATTTTATTGTATTATTTTGATGATATATGAAATAGTGATTCACGTATAAAAATAATTTATTTATTTATTATTAAAAAGATATAAAGATCTAATTTGTATTATTATATTTGATAATGATTAAAAATTAATGACATATTTTAACAACAAATTAAAGATTAAAAATTATATTAACTAATTTTTGTTAAATACTTTAGGTATATAATCAAGTCAATAAATTTAATATCTTAAATATGTTTTTGTAACACTTGGAACTTTTATTAATATAACTAAATTCAGGTAATCATACAATAATATATTAATTATATTATTAATTTACATAAATATTATATTATATCTAAATATTACATACAAGTTTTATAATTCATAATGATAAATTATATTAATATACTTTTAAGATAAAATTTCTTTTTCAATCAATAGTTTGCGTTATATGCGAAGTTTTATATGCAAAATTGTATTGAATGTTAAATTAATGATTATTGTCAATTATCTTATTTTTAACAATTAATTTTATAAAAATTAAATATTTATTTTATATTAATAATAATATAAAAAAATATTTATTCATTGTTAAATATATTTCATTTATATGTTTTGATGAATAAATCATAATGGTGTCCCTGTCCTATTGCCATCCTTGCTATTACATATACATTATAGGTGAGAATGGTTTTGCAAATTTGGATTACTTGAATGATTCTTATTATTACTCATATATAATTCAATTTAGTGAATTATTTGTTAAATAATAACAATTATTTTTTTGAAATTTTTTAAAATTAATTTTTTAAAAAATAATTATATTTATAGTCAAATTTATTTTATTAAAAGTTAGAAATATATATTTTAAATATTTATTGTTTCTTTAGATAATTATAAAAAATAATAGTTATAAAACTTATTTTAAAATAATTGTTAAAAATAAAGTTATTGTTAGATTATTATGAATGATAATAGTTATAATTATTAAATTTGAATTTGTTTTAGAATATTAAATTATTTTATGTCATACAATATTTTAAAATTAGTTTAAATAATTGTTAAACATAAAATTATTGTTACACTAATAATAATAATAGTTATAATTATTGAATTTGAATTTTCTTACATTATAAAATTATCATATCAATATAATAATTTTAAAATAATGTTTTAAAAAATATAAATTAAATATATTTAATTTATATTTTTTTAGTTAAATGTTTTTATTTACATATTTTAATTGAGGAATATAATTATTGCAATGGTAAAGTGTTATGTATCATTTGTCATGTCTAGTGTTAGAGTTTTGAAATTGTTAAATTTTTTTCTCAAGAAGTCAAATGGGGATGGAGATGGAGATTCATGGCCCAACTGGAGACGGGGTCGGAGATTTAGGTCCCCATCTTATCCCACCCCGTTGCCATCCTTAGTCTCTACATGAAAAAAATAAATTATTTATACTTAAAAAATAGCATTATAGTAACTTTATAGACGATACGATATCTATAGTATCTAAATTATAGACTAATTATTATTATTTTTAAAGCAAACTCCATGTGTAGCATTGGAGAAAGTATTAAAAAAAATAGAATGGCTAATGAGTAGCCAAAAAGCTAAAGAAGAGAAACTACAAGATAATCGGCAGCATCAAAGCGGCTCAAAATTCGACCAAAACCACCAAACTAACCTACAGCAAAGCAACTCTTAATACAAAAATGCAGCAAAGCAAAAGAACTATGGAAGCGAAACTGCAACACTAACGCCAAAACAACAACAAACCTTATTGTTGACTGGTTATAAATAGTGTCTTTATGTGTTTATTTTTAATATTGTATATTGTATATTGAATGTAAATACTATGATGCGAATTCATAGAAGATAAATTATTTTAAAATAGATTTCATAGTTAGAAAACGAATAGAAGGTGACAAAAGAATTTGTTCAAAAAATGTAATAAGTAATTAATGCATGTTTACTAAGTAAGATTCTGCATATACATACATATGCAAGAAACAAATTATATTATTTATACTATTACATTCGCAATTATTCTCTAAATCATTTTCCTTTGATTTTTTTAAAAAAAATTTATTAGGAGTTATTATCTTTAAGTTTGCTTCTGTTCGGTTTAACTCGATTCATTATCTTATTGAAATGAAAATCAATCCAAACAATTTAGTTTTTTAAAAATTATAACAGGATTGAACAAATAGACAGTACTTTATAAAGGATGCTTTCTTGTATATATTCATTTTTAAAAATTAATATTTCAAGTATATTTGAATAAACTAATTTAAAAAAATTACTTCATTAGAAAATAAAAACTGAAATAATATGTTACTTAAATAATGTATTTTGATGTTTGCTTCATAACTAATAAATTTACAAAAATTTTATGCCTACTAAGAATATATTTACATTCATAATTAATAACTATTTTTGTTAAAAAAAAAAAAACTCTCAATATCTCACATAATTATTTTTCAATATTAAAAAATTGAAATTACAGAAAAATAATTACAAATTAGATAGACTTGAATCGTAAACTAGTTATAATTTTTGCTAAATAAGATATTACATATGGAACAAATATTATATTTGATAAAATGAACTATTTCAATAATAAAATATAAGTTATAATAAAAATATGTTACCTAAATATTAATTATACTTTGATGGAAAGTAATTAGTAGGTTACCGAACATATTTTTCTTCTTAGTTAATAAATTTACTAAAATGTTTATAAATAGTAATAGTATTTGTCATTGATAACAACTATTTTGTACAAATAAGACTTATGAATTCTCACTTATTTCTTTTTTTATATTAAAAGAAATTGAAATTACCATAAAAATATGAAATAGAAAAAATTGAGCAATAAATTTGTTATTAAGACAAGATTGAAAATTATTTGTCAAAGTAATATAATTATTGGTGTATATGAGTAAAACATTTCAAATAAAAAATTTAATTAATTAGAGCCCCTTTATTAGAAATTTATATTAAATTTAGAATGTTGAATTAAGAATTTGAGGTATCTAAGGTAGTTTTTTTTTTTTTTTTTTGTCTGAAGTCTGAATATGTTTGAAATATGAATTTAATTAAAATTTGAATTTAATTGATATATTTATATTTTTTTATCTTAAATGCTTGAATATAAATATTAAGATGCTTATTTTTATAGAAATAAAAATTCAAAAACTAATATTTTGACATTTATTTCCTCGTTAAATATTACATATTTATATTTATATTCATATTTTATAAAAAAATTAACTATATTAACACAATAGTTCATAAATTGAATAATTTTTAATAAATTATACTAATATGTATGTTACTTTTTCATACAATAGATTACTTGACTTTGTATTGTGAGTAAAAAAAAATTATGGATTAACAATTTAAATGCCAAAAAAAATCAATGATAAAATAAATAAAAAAGATAAATTATATCAAATTTAATATTATTCCAAGTACATAAAAATAGATCGGCAATAGAAAATAAAAGTTAGATAAGATTTAAAATTTAAGTGTTAGATAAATAAAGTAATAAATTAAGAGTATTATTGAAAAATAAAATAATTTATTTATTTAGATATTTGGTTGTATAAATTTAAGTTAAAATTTTTAACTTAATTAAATTCGCACATCGTTAGTAAGTTTTCAGATATAAGTTAAAAAAAATAAATATCTTTTAAACATTTGAATAATTTTATTCAAACTTCAATTAAAAGTATAAACAGAACTTATTAAAACTAAATTTAAAAAATTTAAAAGAAAAACAAATAAATTAAATGAGTGAATTACTAAATTTTAGATAGATAGATTAAAAGGATATCAATAAGTGCTCACATATTTGAGAAGTTAATGGTTTTTTCAAAAATATACATTTAACTAAATATAACACTAAACTTTAAATATATATGTAGTTATAAATAAAAATACAATTTTTAAATAATTTTCACGGGGCCCACAGACTAGATCACCTAAAGCATTAATAGTATATTATTCCACTTGGACGCTCAATGTGTAAATATCTTTATACATAACCTAAATGCATTTAATGTTAAGCGGTTATTTTAGGAACTATATATTTGTTAATATAAGTCATTACTACAAAAGGCTAAACATTTTATGTCGTTATTATAGTTTATATCGCTATTACAGTTTATATCGTTATTACCACTTAAATGTTTATATCATTATATTCATAATTATTTTATGAATCATTTTTTCTATTGTTTTTGTTTAAATAAACTAATTATTTCTTAATTTTTAAAGTCTTTTACAAACTTTGATATGAAAATAGGAAACAAGTGTATGAAAAAAAAATAAATCATTTATTAGGATGGAAAGACATAAAATTATATAAAGATGATGATGAATACAAGTCCTAACTTAAATATAAAGTATATGAAAAAAATACGATATAGAGGATGCTAAATTAAAAAAAAAAAGTTAAAAGAATGAAAAGAATTAAGTTTGTTGAAAGTATGCATACTGCTAAGAAAAATTCAACTTGAATCATAAAATCTTATCAACTACTTTTAATTGTTGAGTATCTGTATAGGAAAAAAAAGTGTTTATATTTAAGAAAGAGAGTTATTGTAATTTTATTGATCTAAACTATAGATTATTTTTGGTTTTTTAAAGCAAACTCCAAGTGTAGCCTTGGAGAAAGTATTAAAAAAATAAATAGGAAAGGAGTACAATCAATGAGTTGCAAAAAATATACAAGAGAATCTGCATCATCAAACCGGCTCAAAATATTCGACCAAAACCACCAAACTAACCTACAGCAAAGCAACTCTTAATACAAAAATATTGCAGCAAAACAAAAGAACTATATAAGCAAAACTGCAACACCAACACCAAAATCACAACACACCATATTGTTGACTAGTTATAAATTGTGTATTTACGTGTTTATTTTCATTGCATATTATGTATTGAATGTGAGGATTGTGATGTAAATTTATGCAAGATAAGTTCTTTTAAAGTAGATTTCATATTTAGAAAATGAATAGAAAGTGACAAAAGAATTTATGAAAAAAAAAATATAATAAGTAATTAATACATATTTGATAATCAGTAAGATTCTACATATGGAATGAACAAATAATTTTGTGTTTAAATTATTTATACTATTGTAATCATAATTATTTTCTAAATAATTTTTTTTATAAAATTTAATAGGAGTCAGTATTCTTAAGTTCGGTTTGATTCGGCTCAGTTCGATTCGATTTATTGTTTAAGTGAAATGAAAGTCAATACAAATAATTTAGCTTTTTAAAAATTATAACATAACTAAAGAAATAGATAGTACTTTATACAAGGATACTTTATTGTATATATTTATTTTCAAAAATTGATACTTGAAGCTGGTACAACCATTCAAATATATTTGAATAAATTAAATTTTTTTGATATTTTAAGAAGTAATATATTTTTTGATACATAAATTTCAAAAAATTACTTAAAATAAAAATTATAATAACAATATGTTACCTAAATAATGTATTTTGATGTTTTCTTCATAATAATAAATTTACAAAGTTTATACATAGTAATAATACTTACATTCATAATTAATAACTATTTTGCAAAAAGATAAAAGTCACAATTTCTTGCTTAATTATTTTTTTTAATATTAAAAGAAATTAAAATTACAGAAAAATAATTACAAAATAGAAAGAATTGAATCTTAAGCTAGTTATAACTTAGACAAGATTGAAAATTATTTGTCAAGGTAACAATTATTGCGTGTATATATATTTTTCATGTATAAAAGATTTCAAATCAAAGATTTAAATAATTTGAGGAGACTAAAACTGAATTAAGAATAAAAATTCAATAAAAAATAAATAAATCAAGAGATCAACTGCTAAATTTTAGATGGATAAAGAATATTAACCAAAGTAAAAAGAAGAAATTAAAATAAAGGTTATATCAAAATTATGAGTTACAGATGGACAGAGAAATAAAAAATTAAATTAAATTTTAATGACACAAACATATACACACATAAACGCAGAGTGGGGAATTTGATGGTTTATTCAAAGAAACAAAAATAATGACATCAAACATTAAAGGAGATATTTAATTAAAAATATAAATATAAATCTTTCAACAAAATTTTGATGAGAACAAATGCTGGACCACCTCAAACATTAAATGATTATATATTCTTTTACTGGAATACTAAATACATAAATATCTTATACATACTATTATTCTAATATTGTACCTGTTGCGCACAAGAGTGTGAAGAAACCTACTCAAGATTCCAATTCAATAGACAATATGTGTAATCTACGAATCAAACTAAACCCGCAGCAAGTTAAAATAAGAAAATTACCCAAGAAGAATAAAATGATCAAAAAAACACACAAACATATTGGAGACACAATTTAAGTGGTTTAGCCGAGATGGCTTACATGCGCTCTCTTGAATACAATTTTGTAAGCTCACGACTTCTCTCTCTCTCTCCCTCTCTCTCTCTAAGTTTCTCTTCAGTGAATAATCATCAAAAAAAAGAAGAAGGCTTCTCATATATATATACGTCAATAACAGAAAAACGGATACAACTCAGTCACAATGTTCTCAGATTAGTCTTGAACTTCACCTAATCTGATTTGAGCATTGCCCTGCCCTGAGTGAGTAACTCCTCTCACATCGTAGGTAAGCTTTCTTGATATCATCAAGTAAGGGTGGAGTGTATTAGAAAATTAGGAGTCGAAGCAAAACACGCAACTATAATGAAATTGAGAAAACAATGAAAATAAACGTTATGTAGGAGGTATAACCATCCATCACCATAAAACAATAAATAAGTAGGAAGTATAACCGTCTATCAAAATAACAATAATAAGTAAGAGGTATAACCGTCTATAGTAAAATAAAATAGCAAAATAAATCGACACAAATAGTTTACATGGAAAACCCCTAAACAAATTAGGCTAAAAACCACGGGCAAGTATAGGAGTATTTCACTATTTTAAAGTAGGGATTACAATTCTCTTTCTCTCTAATAACAAGGAAAGAACAACTCTCTAAATAGGAGTATTTCGCACTCTTTCTCAAAATAGGAGAAACAACTTTAAGTGAAAAATACAATACAAAGAAAAAACTAATTTTTCTCTCTTTATAAAAACTCTCAAAGGATGATTTTGGGATGAATGGAATGGTGAAAGGGGTGAGATATTTATAGTGGTTTCTTTCTCCCATTTTTTAACACACATTCCACAATTTACTTCACAAATTTCTCCACCTATCAACCGCTACCTAAATTCAAACTTTCTTCATCTAACACCAACCTAATTAGTAAAGAAAGTAAAAAAGGAGTAGCTGCACTTTCGGTGTATTTCGGTGCTCTTATACAATATGACATTGTTCATAGATACGATACTGTTCATCTATACAGTACTGTTCATATATGGCACTATTCACCAAAAGTGAACTTTGCAATTTCATAGAGTGCACAGCCCTTACGCTCCACAAATTTTTTAAATTTTTTTATTATAATCTTTATATTTTAGACTTATTTTTTAGATTATATACAATTTGGCCCCTGCAATTTAAAAAGTTATTAACTTACTCTTTAATTTATTAATTATTTTTGAAATATTATCTAACTTAACTTTATTTTTTAATCATTTTGACCCTTAAGTTCTGGCTTTGCCTCTGATCTTAAGTATCCACTAGTCTAACCTGAGCTTATCACCCATGACCTTAGCAAAAGCCTGAGCTCCTGTGCTCAGCTTAATTGATAACTTTTGATCTCGGTGATAACTTAAACTTAGTACTCTTGACTTAAACTCATAGTTACATTCAGGTAAGCTTAGTACTCCTTACTTGAACTTAAGAGTTACATTTAGGTAACACATCTCGTGACAGATTTTAGTCTTGAACTCAAACTCGTTGATTCAGATGTTTAGTTCATCTCTGTGAACTCTAGCACACAACAATGATCATAATCATTACTTTCCATTCTTCAACAAAAATTAAAAAAATAATAATAATAAAATAAAAAATTCATATATTTCAATTGCGACGTTTAAGTTAGTAGTTTGAGATTTTAAAAGAAAAAATGAATAGGTAAAAAAAATGATAGGTTGACTTTTATTAATGAGATTATTTTAGGTATTTAATACTTTTTTATCGTTCAACATAAATTAACTAGATGAAAATAATATAGTAAGGGAAGTTCTTTTAAATTTTTAAAAATTTTCTCTTTACTTATAATTTTCATAAATTTTAGAAAAAATATGTGAAAATACCCTTATATTGTATTGTCATAGCTCTGATAAATTATTAATTTATCCTTTAATTCATTTACTACTTTTAAAAAATTGACCAATGAACTATAATTTTTAAATATTGAGTCCCCTAAGTTTTCTATTTTTGGCATCCTCCCTAGTTAGCTTCAACCATTTTTTGTGTTATCCTAAATCAAAGCTCTAGCCATATTTTGTGTCATCATAAATCAAACAACTATATTAAAGAAATAAAATTGATAACCTTTTATCTATCTTGTATGAATCCTCCTTTAATATGATCGTCGATACCTATAAATTGATTATAGGCCCAACTTTATGTCTACTCCACACCCATGTTATTTTATTAGGTACATATGACACGACAGTCTAAGCCACTCTTGGGGCTCAATTTGTGATAACAGTGTTGAAGCTATAAAATAAGTCCAAAGAAGATCCAATTACATAACAAATCTTGGTCAACTATATGCAAAGCAACCTTGACCTAACAAAGAATTATTGTCTGTCAATTTTACTAATCCAGAAGACTGTAACTTCGTTGATGATAGGGACATGACTACTAACAACCTAATTGGTGATGATTTTAAAAAAGTAGAAAAAAATAATAAAAGTAATAAAAATTTAATGAGGAAATCCAATACAATACCTAATTAATGCATATTTGCTAAGTAAGATACGACATATAAGAAAATACTTTCTATATTTGGAACATCTATAATATACAATTATAGCCATTTTATTAATCATTTTTTTCTCCCTTATTATAAAATGTATTTAGTTTGGGCCTCCATTGTTTCAATTTGATATATTTTTTTGGACCTAAAATAAATACAAAAATTTCAAAATTTCAAAACTATAAAGGTGAAGAGTATAAGCACACATAATCGAATTAATTCGTTTTAGCTTAGTTTGATTTGTTAATTTGTCTTTTGCCTAATTTAAGATCATTTAAATTTTAGTAAAATAATTTTTTTATTTTTGAATATAAGTACCATGATGCTATCAAATTAAAGGTGCATAATTTATCGTTCAATATCAACTAAGATTCGTTTTGTGTATAATTCAATTATTATTAAAATACTTATCGATTCTTTGTTTGCTTTGTCTAAACAGTAAAACGAATTAGCATTTTTGATATTTATATTATTAAAAATGTTAAACTAAACTGAATTATTTAAAATTGAATTGAATCTATAAAAAGAAAAGTGTTTGTTTTGATAGAAAAAAGTTACAATATTTCTACGGAACATATGAAAACTAGATTGTTGATTAGTTAAAAAAATTTATAATATAATCATCACGTTCAATACCTAATCTCATACAAAAATAAATAAATTTATCACTAAGTGGGTCATCAACAAATCTACTGCTTACATAACCTCTCTAGAGTTATCCTTCCTTTAAAACCAACAATCTTTAAAAGAATAGTTATTTTTATTAATTTAATAGAGTAGGTATTGAATGTTAACATTATGATATAAATTCATGGGAGATAAATTTAAATCGTACTTGGTGCATCTAAACATTGAATCAAATTGATGAATTTTTATGCAATTGAATCGTGAATCAAAACGGTCCGAGTAAAATCAAATTGAATCTTTTAATTTTACTTAAACAATGAATTACTATTTAGCACACTAAAATAAATTGATTATTTGATTTGCTGGTACAGTTATCTACATATTATGAAAAAAAAAAAACCTTATTAGTACAATAATAGACAATTTTTCAACATTATAAATATTTTAATTTTTGATTAAACATGTTTTTTAAAATAAAGAAGATAAATTAAAAATTACATTTGAGTTCCACTGATTTTAAAATTGTTTCTAAATACTTATTCAAACCTTGCTCATTAACAAATTTTGTTAGTTCCAATGATATTAGTTTAATATGATTTAAATTTGTAGAAGATGACATGCTAAAAGTAGATTCCATATTAATTTAGAAAAAAGAATAAAAAAGAATAAAAATTTTATATGAAAATATAATACCTAATTAATGCATATTTTGCAAGTCAGATATGATCGACTCATAGGACAAATGCTTTAATATTTGGAATATTTATATTATTACAATCATGACTATTTTATGAATAATTTTTACTCCCTTCTTATTATAAAATGTATTTTGGTTGGGCATCCATTAGTTCAATTTTTTTTTTTTTTTTTTCCAGAGCAAAAATAAATACAAATATTTCAAAATTTTAAACTATAACTGACCAAACCAAAGGCGAAGAGTAAAACTGTTCATAGTCGCATTGCTTGATTTTAGCTCAATTTGATTCGATATTCTGTCTGTTCCCTAATTGAAATCATTTAAATTTTCATATGATATTATTTTTTATTTTTGAACTTATGTACAATATGATAATACCAAAAGGTGAATAATGTATCGTTCAACATCCATAAAAATTAATTACGTGTATAATTTTTAATTCTTGTTAAAAACATTGGTCGATAATCAATTTGGTTCATCTAAATGGTAAATGAATTAGAATTTTGTATATTTATATTGGTTGAAAACATCAAACCAAACTAACTTGTGCAAAGTCGAATTCAATCTATAAAAAAAAAAAGGGCTTGTTTTGCTAAGTCTGCAAAAGATGTGAAAACTAGATTCTTGAATAGTTAAAGTTAATATAAACCTCACATTCAATACCTAATTAATCTCATATAAACAACAAATCTACCCCTCACATACTCTCTCTAGAGTTATTGTAACTCCTTCCCTTAAAATAAACAACCTGTAAAAGAGCAATTATTTTTATGTAATAGATTACGTTTTGAACCTTGACATTATGATCTGAATTCATAGGAGATGAAATTTTTTACTCTTGTTTGGTGTATCTAAATCAAATTGATATTACAAATTTTTATACAATTGAGCCGAGAACAAAGTCGGTCCGAGTAAAATCAATTGAATTTGTCAGTTGAGCTTGATTCAATGAATTAATACCTACCCCTAAATGAATTAAGTATTTGCTATGTTACTATAGTTATCTTCATATTAGAAAAACTTGTAAGATATTTTTTAAAATTATAAATATCTTACATTTAATGTCAAAAACAATGGTTTAAAGATAAAGAAACTAAGAGTTCCACTAAAAGTCACTTGAACTTTGTACATGTACAAATTTTGTCTACGTCAATGATATTAATGTAAGGAATATGATTTAAAATTTTAGAAGATGACGCGTTGAAAGTGTTTGAGAAAAGAGATCCATATTTGTCGAGTAAGACTTATTTTTGCTAAGTAAAATATGACATATAGGATAAATTTGAATGACTTTCTCCCTATTAATTTATTATAAAACATATTAGGGGGCATCCATTAGTACGATATTTGATTTTTTTCGATCCAAAAACAGATTCAAATATTTCAATTTAAAATTTTAAAACTATGAACTAAACTAAATTAAGTGTATCCAGGGAAGAAAAAGCATGTCTTTTTCAAAAAAGTTAAAATAACAAATATCAAAATTAAATTGTTTAGTTAAATAATTTTATAATATGGTCCTCACATTCATACGTAATATTATATAAAAATAAATAAATATGTTAGTAGTTGATCATTAATAAATTTAATAATTACATATCCTCATGAATTATTGCCTATTTCTAACCTCTAATAAATTATATGAGATGCATTGTTCTAATAGTGTTTGATTTGTCTTAATCGAAAATATTATGGATTTTTATACAATTTAACAAAAAAAATAAAATCAATTTGTTGGTTGCTTGGTTCAATGAATTATTGCCTACTCCTAAAATAAATTAATTTTCTAATTTATTAATAATATATTTTCAATATGGTGCTCGATTGTTTTCAATATTATAAATATTTTAAATTTTGATATAAGAAATAATGGTTTAAAAATAAATTAGTTAGATTAAAAATGTCATTTTAGCCATATTAGTTTTAAAAATACTATTTCAAACCTCATTCATTAAAAAATTTATTAGTTCTAGTGGTATTGAATATAAGGACTATGTTTTAAATTTATAGCAAAGGATTTATTGAGAGTGGATTTTCATATTTAGAAAAAGAATAAAAATTAAAAAAAATCATGATAAAATAGAATATTTACCTAATTAATGCATATTTACCTAATAAGATATGATATATAAAATAAATACTTTATGTATTTGGAATTTCAATCATTACAATTACAACTATTTTATACAAATCATCTTTTCTCCCATCTTTATTATAAAAATCAATCCAAATATTTTAATTTTTTGAAACTAGATCCATCCAAATGAAAGAGTAACATATAATCGAATAGATTAGCTTTAGCTCTATTAATTGGTTCGTTAGTTTTCATTTTGCCTATTACAGATTTTTTAAATTTTAATGTGATATTATCTTTTCACTTTTGAAGTTATGTACTATAATACTAGTGAAATTTTCATAATATATAATTCGACATCTATTAAAAATTCGCTGTGTACAATTTAGTTATATTAAAATACCTATTGATACTCAGTCCGTCTAAACAGTAAATTGAATCAATATTTTGGATATTTATATAATTTAAAACTTGAACCAAATTGACCCCATATAAAGCATAATTGAATATATCAATAAAAGAAAGGTTTGGTTTTAAGAAAAAGTGTTACAATAAGTCTATAGAGGATATGAAAACTAGATTATTTACTAGTTAAATAATTTTACATTATAATCCTCATAATTAATACTTAATCTACTATAAACACTAACAAATAAATAAATAAATGCGTTACTTAACTAGTTATCAATAAATGCAACTCTTCCCCTTAAAACAAACAATTATTTTTATAATAGAATAGATATTGAATGTTAGTATATTATGATGTAAATTCATAATAGAATAGATATTAAATATTAGCATTATGAGGTATATTAATGGGCGACAAATTTTTTAAATAGTGTTTCGTTCATCTAAGCATTCGATTGAATCTTTATTATGTATTTTTAGACTGAATTGTGAACCAAACCAGTCTAAGTAAAATCAAATTAAATCTACACCTAAAATAAATTAATTATTTGCTTTCATAGTATAGTTATTTACATAAAAAGAAAAACTTATCAATATGACATTAAACAGTTTTTTAATATTATAAATACTTAAATTTAATGTCAAAAATAATGATTTAAAAATAAAAAAATAAAAATGGCATTTTGGTTCCACCAATTTCAAAAATACTCATTGAGATCTCGTTCGTTAAAATTTTATTAGTTTTGATGATATGAAATTTGAGGAACATGATTTAAATTCCTAGAAGATGATTTGTTGGATGTGGATTCATTATTTTCCGAAAATGAATAAAAAAACCAGATAATTTATGAGAGAATACAATTCCTAATTAATGAATATTTTCCCAAATACGACATTTAAACAAATAATTTTTATATTTTGGATTATTTATATCATTACAATCATAATTATTTTATGAATTATTTTTCTCTCATCTTTATTATAAAATTTATTAGGCATCTCCCTTAATTAGTTTTGTTCGATTTTTTATTGAAGCAAAAATCAATCCAAAATTTCAATATTTTAAAACTAAAAACGAGCAAAACACTAGCATAGAGTAGAATCACACATCATTAAATTGATTCACTTTAGCTCAGTTTATTAATTTATCAGTTAATATTTTACCTAATATGGATCATTTAAATTTTAATAGTACATCAATGCTTTTGAATATGTACTATGATACTACCTAAAAATTCATATATAGTTCAACATTCGGTAAAAGTTTATTGCATGTATAATTTAATTATTATTAAAGTACAGATCAATTTCCGGTTTGGTTCGTCTAAATTGTTAATCATATATATGTTTTGGATACCTATAGAGTTAAAAATTGAATCCAAGCTGACCCGCATAAAATTAAATATAATCTATTAATAAAATAGTATTTGTTTTGATAAAAACAAGTAACAATAACTCTATAGAGAATGTAAAAATTAGATTGTCAATCAGTTAAATAATTTTTACATTATAATTCTCACATTCAATATGTAATCTACTATAGAAACAAATTAATTAATTAATTAATGTACTACTTAACTAGTCATCAACAAATTTACCTTTTACATATTTTATTTAGATTTATTGCAACTCCTTCACTCAAAACAAACAACAATTTTTATAATAGATTAGGCATTAAACTTTTGCATACAATTGAACCGTGAACCAAACTGGTCTAAGTAAAAATTAAATTGATTTATTAGTTCAGCTTGGTCCAACAAATTGCTGCCTACCCCTAAAATAAATGATTTCTTTATTTTGTTAATATAGTAATCCACATAATAAAATTAAAAAGTTTTACCAATATAATATTTGATAGTTTTTCAAGATTATAAATATTTTAAATTTAATATCAATAATAGTGGTTCAAAAATAAATAAGCTAAATTAAAAATGATAGTTGACTCTTACCAATTTCAAAATACTCACTCAAAACTTATACGTTAAAATATTTTGTTAGTTTTGATGATATTGAATTTCTCAACTGTGATTTAAATTCATAAAAAATTATTTTTAGAAAGTGAATTCTATATTTAGAAAACGAATAAAAAATAGTAAATTTTTGTGAGAAAATACTTAATTAATGCTTATTTGCTAAGTACGATACAATATATAAAAAAAATACTTTCTGTAATTAGATTTTTTATATAATGTAACATAACTATTTTCTATAATTAAATTGTTCATTTTTCACATGCTTTTCGGGAATGTGTCGATATTTCTAAGTTGGTGGTTTGAACCTCCTAATGAGATTGTTAATCTTCTTCGATAGGATGTGTGGGGTTTTCCTTCTTATCGATTTCATTAGCTTGAGTATTTGTTATTTTGTATTTTTCTTTATTTTCTTTCTAAAAGCTCGGTTTAATGTCTTCCTTTGTTTTCTGTTATCTTTTGTTTTATTTTTATTAATTTAACTCCGCAATAGGTCTGCTTTAAGGAAAAAAAAACTATTTTATGAATTGTTTTTTTCTTTTAGTCATTATTATAAATATATTAGGGTTTGGCATCTTTAGTTCGATTCAATTCTTTATGCAAACAAAACTTAATCAAAATGGTTTCATTTCTTTAAAAGAAAATTGACACATGCTCCTAAAATTTAGAGGAAGAACAAATATCCCATGAAGTTTGGACAATAGGTTGATACCTCCTTATAGTTGAAAAAATGTGTAAATGCCCGTTGGATTTAAGGCATGTTAATTTGACATAATCGATTATTATCATTTTCATCTTTAAAATGTGAAAAAATAATGAATTAAAATATAATTTTTTTAATTTTAACAATTTATTCCCTACTATGTACTATCCACAATATATTGATAGGGATAACAATTTTTGAGATGACCAGTTAACCCAACATGAATATAATACAAAGTTAGTGGGTTCGAGTAAAATCAAAATAACACGATTAATAAATGAGTCATAATAATATGATACGATTAATAATTAAGTCACATTTGGATTTAGTTAAAGATCTTCACATGCGAATTTGTTTACAGTATGAATAATAATCTGATCCGTTGTATAATGCAATTTGATCCGCTTCAATCCAATAAAAAAAGTTTCAGATTCAATCTAAATTCAAACAAGTTTAAATTAATATATAATTGTAGATTTATTCTATTTAATTAAAAAAGATAATAAAAAATAATATATAATTTATTTAAACTTCAAATAACAATACAAGTTTAAAACAAAACAACAAGAAAAAATATAATTATTTATATCTGGATTCTTTAAATAATATATCAAAGATAAAAAAGAAAAAAAAAACTAAAACTAATCACTGTAAGTCTATAAGACACAAGTATAAAACTTGTAAATTTTCACACAACATTGTTACCAATCATTTCAATTTTAAAAAAATGCAAGCAGGTTATAAATAAGAAAATATTAATCATTCAAGAAAACAAATGAAAAAATGAAGTGGGAAGGCGCAATGGAAGGCTAAGGGAAAGAATAAGTTAAGTGTGTATATATATACTTTATAACTTTATGTACTACTATTTATTTAAAATTATTTTTATATTGTTTTGTGTGAATTAGATTGTATTATGTCAAATTGAGATGGGAATTTATAATCCAATCTGCTAAAATTCACTAAAAAGAAAACCATATCAAACCGAATCAGATTTAACAAATTAATCAGATTGAATTGGATTTTGAATTCTCCTACCTTATTATCACATGCATGAGCTAGCTCAATTTTAGTGTTTGTTATTGGGTTGGGTTTCCTCCTATTTGAAGATGGCCCAAATTTTCTGTTCAATAGTAACAAAGTCTAATTAACTTAAAAATATTTTAATCTTTTCTCAAATAGGATTTAGTGTTTAATTTGCTGCAATATATATATATGTCTTAAGAAGAGAGGTGGTAATGTTTATCATCTAGAAGAGAGGCGGCACTGTTCATTGTCTAGAGAGAGAAAGTCACTATTCATCATCCAGAGAGAGGCGGGGTACTGTTCATCATCTTGAGAGAGAAAGGTACTGTTCATCACCTAAAGAGAGGCAGAATAGTAAATTCGGGACAGTTTTGATCAAATGGCTGATCGGAGGTCGATTCGTGGTTCGATTGAACTGAAATTTCACCAACAGCTTTTTAACTTAGAGAACTAAATTGTGAATGGTGGAGATCAAATTTAGAGCTCCCTTCCTTCAGATTTCGTAGTTGGAAGGTAAGCTACCATTATGGTGATGTTTTTCTTGAACTCTCTCTAATTTCTTTGTAGAACTTGATTGTTTGCCAAAATTGTGTGATTTTGAGAATATTATGAATGTTTACCTCTAGTTCTAATTAGAGAAAAATTGTGTATTCCTATTATTTGATTATAATGGAGTTTTTTAGGTGGATTATAGTCCCGTGGTTTTTACTCCTCACATTGGGGAGGTTTTCCACGTTAAAATTGATTGTGTTATGGTTGTTTTGTTGATGATGTGGTTGCTGTCCAAAAATTGATTTTATACCCAAAGATTGTTGCTCTATTTGTTTGTTTCCTATTAGGTTCACGCAAGAGGGGATAAGGTAATTATGTGCTTCCGTAAATTGGTTTGTATTAGTTTATCCCAACAAAGTAGTATCAGAGCTTTGGTTATATTTGTTTTGTGCCTTGTGTTGAATGATGGAAGATGATACAAGTAGAATAGTTAATTTGAATGGTGCAAATTATTATTTATGGAAGGGAAAGATGAAAGATCTTTTATATGTGAAAGATTATTATTTACCCGTGTTTGAGAAACAGAAACCCGATAATAAAACAGATGCACGGTGGAAGTTGCTTCTTTGTCAGGTGTGTGAGTATATCAGACAATGGGTAGATGACAATGTTTTGAATCACATAAGTGGAGAGATAGATGCAAGTTCTTTGTGGAATAAGTTTGAAGAGTTATATGCCACAAAAACCGGGAACAACAAACTATTTTTGATAAAGTAGATGATGAACTTGAAATATCAGGATGGAAAACCTATGACAAATCACTTGAATGCATTTCAAGGAATCATTAATTAGTTGGCTGGAATGAACATCAAATTTGAAAATGAAGTACAAGGGTTATGGCTTTTAGGTACATTACCGGACTCATGGGTGACATTTAGAATGTCATTATTTAACTCAGCTTTTGATGGTATTATCACCATGGAATTGGCTAAGAATAGTGTTCTGAATGAAGAGGATAGAAGAAAGTCATAAGGTTCTTCACAATCAGATATTTTAGTCACAGAAAAAAGGTGGAGGAGTAAGAGTAGAGGTTAGAAGAATAGAGATAAAAGTAAAAGTAAGACCAATAAGTTTACTAATGTTGAATGCTATCATTGTGGTTTAAAGAGGCATATAAAGAAGTATTGTCGACAGCTCAAGCGAGACAACAAAAAGGATAAAGGAAAGGAAAAGAAAAATGATGACAGCAGTGATGATAATAAAGTTACTACTATTACAGATGACTTTCTTAGTATGTATGATGATGATGTTGTCAACCTTGTGCGCTATGAGACCAGCTGGATAATTGATAGTGGTGCCTCCGTTCATGCTGCATCGCGAAGGGAATTCTTTACATCTTATACATCTAGTGATTTTGGAGATGTTAAGATGGGAAATAATGGCTTAGCTAAAGCTATAGACATGGGAGATGTGTGCTTGGAGACCAATAATGGCACGATGTTACTGCTAAAAAATGTCAAACATATTCCTAATATTCGTTTGAATTTGATTTCTGTAGGTAAACTTGATGATGAGGGTTTCTCCAGCAATTTTAGTGGTGGTAAATGGAAGTTTAGTAAAAGTTCTATGGTTGTGGCTCGAGAAAAGAAATGTTCTTCATTATACTTTATGCAAGCAAAGATTGCAGACAGCAGCATCAATACGGTGAAAAATGAAGATAGAATTGAGTTGTGGCATAGAAGACTTGGTCACATGAGTGAGAAAAGTTTGCGTGTTTTGGCCAAGAAGAATATGCTTTCTTGGTTGAAAAATGAATCTTTGCAGAAATGTGTTCATTGTTTGGCAAGAAAGCAAACTAGGATTACCTTTAAGACATCTCCACCTTCAAGAAAATCAGTTATACTCAAACTAGTATATTCTGATATTTGTGGTCCTATGAAAACAAAAACACCTAGTGGTGCTCTCTATTTTATGGCTTTTATAGATGATCACTCAAGAAAATTGTGGGTTTACATATTGAAGACAAAGGATCAAGTACTAGATATGTTCAAACAGTTTCAGGTCCAGTTGAGAGACAGATTGGGAAAAAGTTGAAGTGCATCAGAACTGATAATGAGGGTGAGTATTCTGGACCATTTGATGAGTATTGTAGACAGTTAGGAATTCGTTAGCAAAAGACACCTCCAAAGAATCCTCAGTTAAATGGGCTAGTTGAGAGAATGAATAGAACACTAGTTGAAAGAGTGAGATATTTGCTTTCACAAGCCAATTGCTAATATCTTTTTTGGGGGAGGCTTTGAATACAGTTGTACGTGTATTGAATCTCACACCTTGTGTTCCTGTAGACTTTGATGTTCCAGATAAAGTTTGGTCAAAAAAGGATGTTGCTTATGATTATTTGCGTGTCTTTAAATCTAAAGCATTTGTGCATATTCCCAAAGATAAGAGGTCTAAACTTGATATTAAGACAAGATATTGTGTATTTCTCGGCTATGGTCAAGATGAGTTTGGCTACAGGTTTTATGATCCAGTGTAAAAGAAATTTGTAAGAAGTTGAGATGCTGTGTTTATGAAAGACCAAACTATACAGGATATTGAGAAGTCAAAAAAAGCAATGCCTCAGTATAATGATGCGTTGATAGACTTAAATCCAGTCCTTCCTACACATATTCTAACACAGCTTACAGATGAAGTTCAAGATGACCAGCATAGTGTAGGTGATATTGACACTCATACAAAGGTTGAGGTTGATGATGATGTTCAGGATCAGTCATCTATTTCAAGGCTTCACTAGATGCTTCACTCAGAAGATCTACCAGAAATCGACAACCCTCCACACGGTTTCCTATAAATGAGTATGTGTTATTAACTGATAGGGGAAAACCTGATATATTAACCAAGACTCTTCCGAGGGAATAACTTGAAGTTTGTTGTTCGATTATTGGATTGGCAAATCCCTTCACATAGTCGGAAAAGGGAGATTTATTGGATTGGGTTTCCTCCTATTTGGAGATGACCCAAATTTTCTCTTCAATATTAACTAAGCTAATTAACTCAAGGACATTTTAGTTTTTTCTCAAGTAGAGTTTAGTGTTTAATTTGCTGCAATATATATGTATGTGTCTTAAGAAGAGAGGCAGCACTGTGCATCGTCTAAAGAGAGAAATGTACTGTTCATCACCTAGAGAGAGGCGGGTACTGTTCACGAGAGAGAGGCAGAATAGTAAAGTCGGGACAGTTTTGATCAAGTGGTTAATCGAAAGTCGATTCGTAATTCGATTGAGCTGAAATTTTACTAGCAGCTTCCTAACTCAGAGGACTAAATTCTGAACGGTGGAGATCAGATTTGGAGCTCCCTTTCTCCAGATTTCGTGGTTGAAAGTTAAGTCACCATTATGGTGATATTTTTCTTAAACTCTCTCTAATTTCTTTGTAGAACTTGATTGTTTGTCAAGATTGTGTGATTTTGAGAATATTGTGGATGTATACCTCTAGTTCTAAGTAGAGAGAAATTGTATATTCCCATTATAGTGGAGCTTTTTGGGTGGACTACGGTCCTGTAGTTTTTACTCCTCACACTGGAGAGGTTTTCCATGTTAAAATTGATTGTGTTATGGTTGTTTTGTTGATAATGTGTTTGCTGTTCAAAAATTGATTTTGTGCCCAAAGGTTGTTGCTCTATTTGTTTGTTTCCTATTAAGTTCACGCAAGAGGGGATAAGGTAATTATTGTGCTTCCGTAAATTGGTTTGTATTAGTTTATCCCAACATTTGCATGTATAAGTTTTTAAAAAATTTTTAATATGTTTTTTAGAAGCCTAAATTTTCAGCCCCTGTTGAAGGCTAAAAACTTAAGATTTGGCCCTCGTTTGAGTATGATATATGCTATATTTGTGTTGTGTTACATTTTAATACTATGGGTTTGCATGATAATACTCTTTAGTATGCGTGTGAAGCTAAGAATTGATTCATTTCAACTATTTAATTAGGATAATATAGGTAATTGCACAGATATTTAATAATTTTTTAAGCTACAAAGACTAATTTGTTAGAATTACAAAAATATTGTCATAATTTGTTGTTTCTTCAAAACTCATAAATAAAAATAGTATTATCCAAAATATTAATACCACCATTCTTAACCTTTTTAACGCTGTTTTTTTTTTAATATTAAAAATTTTATAATCTAATAATATTTATATTTATCGAGAATTTAAATACAACAATTATGAAACATTCCAAATACTACCATTCTTTCTACATATTTATTGTTTTTAAGTAATTTTAATTTATTTTACTATTAGAAAAGAGAAAATTAGTGATTTTTATTTGTGAAAAATCATTTAATTATTAATGAAAAATACTATTATTATATATAAACATTTCAAAAAGAAAATATTAATTATGAACAATATCATGTTTGGTAGTAAGGGCAAAGATAGGTGAATATTCAGGGAGGGCAAAATGTTATGATCTAAAATTTGGTTGAGGGGCCAAAACAATAAAAATATAATTTAAAAAGTTAAAATTAAAAATTTTCAAGTTAAAGCATGAAAATTTAGCCCCTGTAGGCCCTAATGTGGCTCCACCACTGTATGGTAGTCTGATAATCATTTTTTATCTAAGAACAATATTTAGATAACATATTTTTATTATAATTTATATTTTTCGTTAACTATTTTTTCCTTTTAAATATCTATTTATAATAAAATATAAGACTTCTTGAAACTTTAAAAATTTAGTGTATCTAATAATACTTGTAATTGTCTAACTAATTTTAAATATCAACTTTTAAAAGTGAATATAAACGATATTTTTTTAACGTTATCGTGTTCTATGTACTTATGTAAGTTTCAATATAATTAAAATGTTTATATTCTAAAATGAGTGAAAAATAACTACTATAAAAAATCAAATATTTACTCAATAATACTACAAGATTTTAAATATTTCCCACCTTTCTTTGTTAGAAATGTAAGCAATGGGGCCGATGTGGCTATGATGTGGCAAACTTCTTTTCCGCAGGCAAGCAGAAATATTCAAAGGTTTTTTTTTTATCATTTTGTTCAATAGATTCTTCTCCTCTTCTAAAGGAATTATTTTAAATATTTCCCACCTTTCTTTGTTAGAAATGTAAGCAATGGGGCCGATGTGGCTATAATGTGGCAATCTTCTTTTCCACAGGCAAGCAGAAATATTGAAAGTTTTTTTTTTTATCGTTTTGTTCAATAGATTCTTCTCCTCTTCTAAAGGAATTATTCAAGTAGTTTTCTTCGGCATTAACAAATTGTTTAATGCCAAGATGGGCATATAGCTAGGTGGCCTAACTGCCCATTCACTTACACCTTATATTTGGTAATGAATGTAATATATTGGGTTATGTTGACATAATAGGGTAACACCCTCGCACTTTTATGGTATTGTATATGTGTATTTATATAAGTATATTGTATGGATATTGGTTTTTACTATATGAGCTTGACCTGACCCGATTTTAATTTTAAACCCAACCTAAACCTAAACTATATATTTAGGGATTTAGGGTAAATGATTGTACTGTTCTTCTTCTTCATCTTAGTGAAATCATTGCTCTATCTCTCATGATTTTTCCTCTAAAATTATCAAAGGTTTTCCACTTAAATCTAGTGTTGTTTGTGATGTCTTATGTTTTCTATTTGCTTGGTTGCTTGATTTTTCATAGCAATTTGGATCAGAGCGAGATTTGTCTGCAAACTAACTTTTCATCATGAGTTCTTCGATCAAGTACAATATAAAGAAGTTTGATAGCAAAATTAACTTTTATTTGTGGAAGATTTGGTTTTAGGCATAGATAAGATTTCAAGGTTATGGAAAGTAGTAGAAAACAAGTATTCAAAGGATATGACAAAAGAGAATAAAGCTAATCTGAAAGAGCAAGCTCTAAGTGCAATCCAAATGTCAATAACTGGAGATGTGCTATGGAAAAATACAGATATAGAGAAATTTTCGAAAGCATAGAAGAGATTAAAAGAGCTTTATGCTGGTAAGTCTCTAACTAATCGATTGTATTTAACTTTATACTTTGAAAATGAATAAGGCAACATCTGTGAAGTTATACTTAAGTGAATTTAATTCTGTTATTATGGATATGAAGAATATGAACATTGTAATTTCGGATGAGGATCAAGCCATACTTATGTTGTGTTCATTGCCGTCATCATATAATTCATTTGTTGACAATTTACTGTATGGAAAACACTCAATTAGCATGAAAGATATATCTAGTGCACTGAAGTCTAAAGAGTTAAAAAAAAAATTTTCTAATAGTGAAAATGCGAGGGTGAAGATTTAGTGTTAAGAGATAGAACACAATATAAAGATAATTCTTAAAAGAAAAAGAATAAAGTTAGATCAAAATCCAAGATGCAAAAACTACATTGTTTTTTAGATGTGGTGAGTAGGGTCATTTTAAAAGGGATTGTCCTTATAGAAATGCTCAAGGAAAATAGGTTGAGAGTTTTGTAAATGAAATCACTAGACTATTAAAGGATGATAGGTCAAACAATGCTAATGAAATGTTATTTGTTTTTGTTGGACAGTGGAAGGACCAATGGATTATGGATTCGGGTGCCTTATTTCACATATGTTTTTATAAAGATTGGTTTGTTAGTTACTCACAAATAAGTGGTAAAGTGTATCTTGATGATGATCATGTCCTTGTAGTAGTTGGAATTAGAACTATGCAGATTAAAATGTTTGATAATGTAGTCAAAACATTGGAGTGTTGGCATATTCTAGGATTGAAAAAAGAACTTAATGTTCCTTGGTACCTTAGATTCGAAGGGATTCAAATTTTATAAAGACAATGAAGTTTTGAAAATTATAAAAGGCTCAATAGTATACATGATAAGCGTGTATATAATGGTTTATAAATTGTTTAAGGAACTATTGTTTAAGGAACTATTGTTTAAGGTACAATTTCAGTAATTGTCAAGAGTAATGGTATGGATAGTACCAAATTGTGGCATATGAGACTTGAGCATATGAGTGAAAGAAGTTTGTTAGAACTAAGCAAACAAATTTACTTGGAAAAGAGAAGACCGACAATCACAGTTTTTGTAAGCATTGTGTTTTTGAGAAGTAGATTAGAGTGAAGTTCAGTAAGGTAATCCATAAGACTAAAGGCACATTAGATTATGTGCATTCAGACTTATGACGTCTATGCAAAATTGCTTCAAAGGATGGTGCTAAATACCTTATGAATTTATTGATGATTACTCGACGATGCTTTGGGTCTATTTTTTGAAGACCAAGGATAAGACATTTCAGAAATTCAAATAGTGAAAGATGATTATTAAGAAACAAACAGATAGACAAGTTAAGCGTTTTAGGACTGACAATGGTGTAGAATATTGCGATTCTGAGTTTGATGAGTTCTATAGTAAAGAAAGAATAATGAGATACTATACTTGTGTGAAGACACCATAATAAAATAGGGTTACAGAATGCATGAACAAAACACTATTAGAGAAAGCTCGCAGTATGCTTTCTCATTTTAGTTTATCAAAAGTATTTTGGGCTAAAGCAGTAAATACAGCATGTTACTTGATGAATAAGTCTCCATATTTATTTTAAGATTCCTTTTAAGATATGGTCAGGTACACCTACTAATTATACTCACTTGAGGGTATTTGGTTGCTTAGCATATGTTCGTGTTGACGATGGTAAACTTGAATCGAGGCAAAGAAATGCATATTTCTAGGTTATGTATCTGGAGTAAAAGGTTACAGGTTATGGTAGACAAATTCGAAGTCTCTACGTTTTGTGATAAGTATAGATGTTACATTTAATAAGTCTACTGCACTTAATCATCAAAACGATTAGTCAATAACTGGAAAAGATTGTAAAGTCAGTGAGTAGGTAAAGCTTGAGATAGAAGTTTCAACAACAACACAATAACCCGTAGAGCAGAGGATGAATGAAGTGCAGAGTATTGATATAGATAGTCAACAACATAAGGATGCACAGGAACAATAGGACAGGCTTGTCACTAGAAGAATAAGGCGACAAATTCGACCACTTGAGCGTTATGGTTATGTTGATATGATTACATATATATTATCTATGATTGAGAAAGTGAGCTTATAGGAGCCTATTACTTTTAAGGAAGCGATATCTTATCTAGAAGCTGAACAATGGGTGGGTGCTATGACTGAGAAGATAGAGTCTTTATACAAGAATCAAATATGGGAATTAATGACATTGCCTAAGGGATAACGAGTAGTATGATACAAATGGATCTACAAGAAAAAGAAAAGGATATCAAAGGCTGAAGCTCTTTGATATAAAACATGTCTTGTAGCAAAAAGTTATACACAGAAGAAGGAAATTGACTTTAATGAGGTATTTTCTCTAGTTCTGAAACACAGTTCTATCAGAGTGTTGCTAGCTTTGGTTGCCATTTATGATCTTTATATTGAGTAGTTGGATGTCAAAATAACATTTTTGTATAGCATATTAGAATAGCAGATTTACATGAGTTAGACAGAGGGTTTTACCTCTTCAGATAAATAAGACTAAGTTTGTCTCCTTAAAAAATCTTTGTGCAGTTTGAAGCAATCTCTTAAATAGTGATATAAAAGATTTGATAATTTCATACTTGATTGTGGATACTCAAAAAATGTTTATAATAATTGTTCATATCATAAGAAACTCTATGATGATAGTTACATTTATCTACTACTGTATATTGATGACATGTTGATAGGTGCGAAAAACATGTCAGATATTGATTCATTGAAAAACTAGTTTAGTGATGAGTTTGAGATAAAGAAATAAGGTGTAGTAAAGAAGATTTTGGTTATAGAAATTTACAAGGATAAGGGACTAGGGACTTTGTTCTTATCACAATAAAGTTATATTGAGAAAGTTCTTGACAGGTTCAACATAAGTAACAAGCAGCTTATGAGTACACGATTAGCAACCTACTTCAAATTATCTACAAACTTGTCATCCATGACACAGGATGAGGTAGAGTACATGAGGCATGTCCTTTATTCTAATGCAATTAGAAGTCTTATTTACGCTATGATTTGTACTAGAGCTGATATAGCTCATGTTGTGAGTGTAATGAGTAAGTATATGGCTTCTCCTGCAAAAGAACATTGGAACGCTATAAAGTGGATATTGCGGTATTTGAAAGGCATGAGTCATGTAGGACTGGTATTCAATAAGGCGGCATCAGATATAACTAAGTTAACAGGTTTTGTGGATTCTAATTATGTAAGAGATCTAAATAGAAAGAGATCATTTATATTTTACCCTTACCTAATTGTGCCATTAACTAGAAGACAACATTATAGGTTATAGTAACATTGTCAACTACAGAGGCTAAATACATGACTATTGCAAAAACAGTAAAGGAAGCTTTATGGTTGAGAAGTCTTGTGAGTGATCTTGAGTTGTCACAACAACAGATAGTTGTATGTTATGATAGTCAGAGTACCATCTATTTAAATAAGAACTAGATGTTTCGTGAAAAAAGAAAATATATTGATGTCAGGTTTTATTTTGTCAAAGATGTGGTTTTATTTTACTTGGACTTGATTTGTGTTTGCAACATGTCATGAGCCCTTAAGGGCATAATAGAGAGATTAAGGCAAATATGTGTCAAGATGGAGATTTATAAAATTTATAGCCTATATTTGGTAACCAGTACAATATATTGGCATATGCTGATACAATCGAGGGTCTAGTTTAAGGTGGATATTTATAGAATTTGTGGCCCATATTTGATAACCGGTATAATATATTGAGGTATGTTGATGCAATAAAGGGCAACGTCTTTACCGTTTTACGGTATTATATATATGTATTTATAAAAATATATTAATATTGTATGGGCATTTTTCTTACTATATGGGCTTAACCTAACTTGATTTTAATTTTGAACTTGGCCCAAACCCAGACTATATATTTGGCTATTTAGGGCAAATGATTGTACTGTTCTTCTTCTTCATCTTAGTGAAATTGCTGCTCTCTTTCCTGTGATTTTTTCTCTAAAATTATCGGAAGTTTTTCATGAAAATTTGATATTGTTTGTAATTTCTTGTGTTTTCTATTTGCTTGTTACTTGATTTTTCATAACAAGAATGAAGAAATAATATTACAAATCCTATTATGTTTGTGATTAGGAGCTTCGGTTCTTCGACCATTAAACCAAAAGCTTCATTGGTCTTTTGTCTTTCTTGCAATTGGAAGTCTTGATATTCTTCAAGATAAGATAGGAAGCAACCCAAATGAGAATTAGAGGTCATTTTGGAGAAAGCAAGAAAGTCCGTGATCGATGCAATGTACATTTCACCGAAAGAGATGACATCTAATCACATCACTAACAGTAACATATCTTTAACAAGTTGGTTGATGTAATATTATCACCGAAATCTTTAAATTATCATATCTTTAACAAGTTGGTTGATGTAGCATATATGTATTATATATGTTTTTGCAAATGCTTTTTTCTTTTTTGCCCTTTTGCTATCTAAGAATAAAAAGGCGATTCGAATCTATCTGAAACCTAAAATGCCAGCTCGGAAAGTTTCATTGCCTCACATCATCCTGTAGTTGGTATATAAGAAATTGAAAAGGATTCTTGTATTAATTAAATTAAATATAAAAAATTCAAGCCGTTTGCATAAGTAGTATGATATATTTTCCATTCAAGGTATAGGAATATGTGGCATAAATTAAATATGAAAAATTGGCCTTTTCTTTAAATTTCAATATTCTTCATAGATTCTAATATTAATCATATTTAATTTCATTTTATGGAAGAATTCTGTCATTTTCTACTGACATTAGAGAAAATCTCCAATGTCTAAACAAACAAATAAGACAATAATTAAATAATAAAACGATCGATGAATATAATTGGCGTTAATTGTTTGATTTGATATAATTAAGACAAGGATAAATTGGTTTATATTTACAAAATATTTATAATCACGCCTCAGCCAACTCCCCAATTTTTTTTGTCTCGATAGATCTTTCATTTGATTATTAGCTATTCAAGATATGATTTCTTGCACAGCAAGAGATTAGCCTTAACTTACTATACCCCAATCTATGTATATAACTATACATTAAAAGAAGGGCTTCAACTTTTTTATGTTGTCTTATGCATGCAGACATCCTTCTGCAAGCCAATAGACTATTTCTAGTCTTTAATTATTCTTTTTGATCTGCAAAAGATGGGTCATGCAATAAAAAGCTAGATTTGATCACTTGTTATGTTTATCACCTTTAAATACGTATGAAGATTCAATCAATCATCATCAACATTCCACAGCTGTTGTTGTAAAAGAGCAGGTACAACTAGCTAACTCAATCCAAACAATTAAGTCACCATCGCAATGAGATACTTAACTGCTAGCCAGGACCAATACCATGTTCATTCTTCTGCAAATGGGTCTCATACATATAAACATAATAATAAGCAGCCTCTCCCTGGCTAATATATATATATATATATATATATTCAAGTAAGATATATTATTACGAGGAATCCCCAATTACAGAAGCTGCTCAGTCATATAATATTTATATTGTTTTAATTGATATGGAAGGTAATAAAGTAGACTCAGTTCTCAAAAGAATGAACAATTTAGGGAGGAAGGTAGATAATTTTGCAAATGTAGTCAGAGAACGTGGTAAGTATGATTTTGGAAGTAGTATATATAAACAATGTTACACGTAAAAATTAACAACGTACCTACGATTATTTATTTTCTTTGAAATCCAGTGAAGGTAGGGCCGAAGATCACTGAAACTGTGAAGGGGAAGTTGAGCTTAGGGGCAAAAATTCTTCAATTAGGTGGAGTGGAGAAAAATTTCGAGCAGTTATTTACTGTTGAGGAAGGAGAAATTGTTGAAGGCTTGCCAGTGTTATTGGTCAACAACAGCAGGTCCTATAGCCGGCCTTCCTCTTTATCTCCACAGACAAAGTAGCCTTTTGCAGTGAAAGACCACTCAGATTCTATGCTTCAAGCGGAGAATTGATTAGGGTTCATTACAAACAAGGTTTTGATTCCTCTTAGTAAAATCAAGAGAGTAAACCAAGGTGTAAATATGAAGAAGCCATCAAAAAAGTGCATTGAAATATTCACTGTGGACGATTTTGATTTCTGGTTTATGGGTTTCTCAAATTATCAAAAGGCTTTCAAATATCTACAGCAAGCCATCTCAAAGAGCATGGATGAAGCACAACTAGTTGACTTTGAAATTTTGTCGGATTAATTATACATTTAATGGGCATGAAATAAGAAAATTAAGCAACTTAATACACTTACAGTTAATGTATAAATTTTTTTAATGTGTGGTAATATATATGTCTATTTTAATTATTATTCTTCAATTCTTCATTGTTGATTTTGATCGATGCAATAAAGTTGAAAGCATTTTTTCAGACAACATTTTTTAATTATATTTTATGGGGTACTTTTATATACATTCGCTCAAGTTTTATAAAAATTACCGGTAGACAGAATATTTGTGAAATAAAGACCTAACTACTACAATATTTCTATTTAATTGAATATGTGTTGACTATTAAAAAAGTGTTAAACAATTAAAATAACTTTTTTAATGAAACTTTAACTCTATTATTCTTTTACCTATTCATTTTAGTCTTTTAACTCCCAAGCTACTAATTAAATGTAGCATTTGATATTCATGATATTTTACAAACAACAATAATATAAAAAAAAAAAAAATTAGTTTTTCTCTTGCTATTTTCTTGTAACAACTATCATGAACATTACTTTTTATTTTTTAACAAAAACAAATATTTAAAAAATAAATATAAAATAATAATAATAAAATCAAAAGAAAAAATTCATGTATTTTAGGTAGGGGTGACAATTTGAATAAATAAATCGTATTTGAATCAACATAAATATAATTCATTTATCATTTGTATGACATAAATATGATTCGTTTACTATTTATATTGATTTTTTAAAATCTAAATATGATATATTTATGTAGACACGATTCGTTTAAATACGATTATTTATTTAAGATTCAATTCATTTACACACGATTATTCATTTAAGATACAATTATTTATTTGAATAAAATTACTCATTTAAAATACAATTATCTGTTTAATTAATCATGTTTTAAATTAATAAACATGTTAGTAAGATCAAATACGAATACGATATAATTATTAATCATTCGACATAATTATTATTCATTTAAGATACAATTACTTATTTGAATACAATTACTTATTTAAAATACAATTATCTGTTTAATTAATTATATTTTAAATGAATAAATATGTTCATAAGATCAAATACGAATGCGACATAATTATTAATCATTCAGTACGAATACAACGTAATTATTTTTCGTATCAAATTTTTTGAATCTCAAATTATTTAATGGCATCAAATTAGTATCGAATAATTATGTCGTGACCTAAATTACCACATCTAATTTCAACTGCCACATTTAGGTTAGTAGCTCGAAAGTTTAAAAGAAAAATGTGAAGAGATAAAAGAATGAAAAGGTTAGGGTTTTATTAGTGAGGTTGTTTTATATATTTAACATTTTTCTAACAATTAAAACGGTCAATTAGATGAAAATATTGTAGCACGGGAGGTCCTTTTAAATTTTCATAAATTTTTTTCAACATAATTTTTACAAACTTTAAGGGAGATATGTGAAAATATTCCTATATTGTATTCTCCTTTAATTTATTTACCACTTTTAAAAATTAGAACAATTAACTTTAATTTTTAAATATTGAGCCCCCTAAGTTTTCTATTTTAGCTTCCCCTAGTAAGCTTTAGCCATTTTTTGTGTTATCATAAATCAAAAAACTATGTCGTAAATAAAGTAATAAAATTGATAATCTTATATCTATCTCTTATGAATACTTCTTTAATATGTTTTTCAATGCCTAAAAATTGATTATAGGCCCCAGCGTAGGTTTAGTCCACAACTATGTTATTTTATTAGCTATAGATGATACAGTGGCCCAAACCACTTTAAGAGCTCAAAACAGTATTAAAGGTATAGGTAGATGCAAGTAAGACCAAATGACAGAAAAATCTTGATTAATCTTATTTAGAGCAACCTTGACTTAAGAAGGAATTATTATCTATCAACTTTACACATACAGAAGCCTATAACTTCTTTGGATACTAACAACGTAATTAGTGAGGATTTATAAAAAATAGAAAAAAGAATAAATATCATAATATCTGATCTCATACAAAAATAGATAAATGCATTATTAAGCTGTTCATCAACAAATCTACTCCTTATATATCCTCTCTAGAGTTATCTTTCCTTTAAAATCAACAGCCTTTAAAAGAATAGTTATTTTTATTTAATAGATGAGGTATTAACATTATGATATAAATTCATAGGAGATGAAGTTTTTAAATCATGTTTGGTGCATCTAAATATTGAATCAAATTGATGAATTTTTATACATGCAATTGAACAGTGAACTAAACCGGTCCAAGTATAAGCAAATTGAATTTTTTAGTTTTATTTAAACAATGATTTACCATTTAGCACTAAAATAAATTAATTATTTGATTTGTTAGTATAGTTACCTACATATTAAAAAAAAAAAACTTATTAGCAGTAAAATAATAGATAGGTTTTCAATCTTATAAATATTTTCTAATAAAATGTTTAAAAAATAATGAAGCTAAATTAAAAATGACATTTGATTTCCAGTGGTTTCAAAACTATTTCAAAATACTCATTCAAACTTCATTCGTTAACAAATTTTGTTAGTTATAATGATATTAGTTTCATATGATTTAAATTTGTAGAAAATGATATGCTGAATATAGATACGATCCACATATAACACAAATACTTTTTATATTTGGAATATTTAATTATAATTATTTAATCAACAATTTTTTCTCCCTTCTTATTATAAACTATATTTGATTTAGGTATCCATTAGTTCGATTTGACCATTTTTAAGAGCAAAAATAAATACAATTATTTGAATTTTTTAAAAATAAAACCGACCAAACCAACGGTGAAGAGTAGAATTGTACATTATCAAATTGATTCATGTTAGGTCAATTTGATTTGTCAGTTTGCCTCTTGTCTAATTTAGATCATTTAAATTTAATATGATATTGGTTTTTTTAAAAAAATTTTGAAATTATGTATAATGATACTAACAAGAGGTGCGTAATGTATCGTTCAACATCCACTAAAAATTCATTACGTGTATAATTTTTAATTATTATTAAAATTATTAATCGATAATCAATTTGTTTCATATATTTATATTGGTTGAAAATATCAAACCAAACTAACTAGTGTAAAATCAAATTGAAGATCTATGAAAAAAGAAAAAATTGTTTGTTTAGATCAAAAAAGCGTTCCAATAATTCTACAAAAGATTTGAAAACTACATTGTTGAATAGTTAAAAAAGTTTAGAATATAATCCTTACATTGAATATCCAATCTCATATAAACAACAAATCTACTCTTCATATATCTTCTCTAGAGTTACTGTAACTCACAGCCTCTAAAAGAGCAGTTATTTTTATATATAGATTAGGCATTGAATGTTAACACTATGATTTAAATTCATAGGATATGATATTTTTAGATCTTGTTTGGTGCATCTAAACGTTAAATCAAATTGACGTCATTAATTTTTGTGCAACTGAACTGTGAATAAAACCGGTCCAAGTAAAATCAATTGAATTTGTTAGTTGACCTTGGTTCAATGAATTACTAGCTACCCCTAAAATGAAATTAATTATTTGCTTTGTTAATATAGTTATCTTCATATTAACCAAAACTTGCAAATATAAGATTACACAGTTTCTTATATTATAAAAACAATGGTTTAAAGATAAAGAAACTAAATTAAAAATAACAAGTCCCACTAGTTTCAAAATACTCATTCAAACTTTGTCTGTGTACAAAGTTTGTCTATGCCAATGATATTAATGCGAGGAATATTATTTAAATTTATAGAAGATTGATGGCATGTTGAAAGTGTATTCTAGATTTAAAAAAATACAGAATAATAAAACATGAGAAAATACAATACATAATGAATCTATAATTGTCAAGTAAGATATGCATATTTTCCAAGTAAGTTATAAATGCAGGACAAATACTTTCTATATTTGGAATGTTTAAATTTTTACAATCATAATGTTTTATAATCATTTTTTCTCCCTTTTAATTTATTATAAACGTACTAGGGGTAGGCATTCATTAGTAAGAGTTGATTTCTTTTCAAAACGAAAATAGATCCAAATATTTCAATTTTAGATTTTTAAAAATATAACCTAAACTAAAGGTTATGAAGAGTAGAGCCCTATAGAGTCGAATTAATTTGCTTTAGCTTAGTTTGATTCGTCATTTCGCATTTTGCGTAACTTAGGTCACGATATTAGTTTTTATTTTTATATGTATGTACCATGATACTACCAAAAGGTGCCTATAATAATATATTGTTCAAAATCCATTAAAAGTTCATTGTGTATAATTATCATTAGAATACTAATCAATTATCATTTTGGTTCATCTACATGATAAAATAATGAATCAATATTCTTGATATTTATATTGCTGAAAACTTCAAGCTAAATTGGCTCATATAAAATCAAATAAAGTCTGCCAAGGAAAAAAAAAAGAGTGTGTTTTGTTACCAAAAAAAAAAATTACAGTAACTCTACAAAAGATGCGAGAACTAGATTATTGACTAGTTAAATAATTTCATAATATAATCTTGAGAACATTCAATACATAATCTCATATAACAATAGATAAATGTGTTATTTAGTTGACCATCAATAAATCTAATCCATACATATCCTCTCTAAAGGTACTACAACTAGTTGAATGTGTACTCTTTACATCAAAACAAATAGTTTCAAAACAAGTAACTATTTTTATAACAGATTAGGTGTTGAATGTGACGATTCTTACATAAATTCATAGGAGATGCATTGTTCTACTAGAGTTTGGTTTATCTAAATGTTGAATCAAATGAATATTATAGAATTTTATACAACTTAACCGTGAACCAAAAATTGGTCCGAGTAAAATCAAATTGAATTTATCAGTTCAGCTTGGTTCAATGAATTATTGCCCACTCCTAAAATAAATTAATTCTCATTAATATGGTATTAGACTATTTTTAAATATTTTAAATATTTTAAATTTAATATAAGAAATGATGGTTTAAAAATAAGTTAAGTAGCTTAAAAATATCATTTTAGTCTCATCAGTTTTAAGAATGCTATTTCAAACCCATTCATTAAAAAATTTATTAGTTCTAATAGTATTGAATATGAGGATCATGATTTAAATTCACAACAGATGATTTGTTGGGAGTGGATCTCCATATTTAGAAAAAGAATAATACTTAATTAATGCATATTTGCCTAATAAGATAGGATAAATAAAACATGTACTTTACTTATTTGGATTTTTATTCATCTTTTCTTCTATCTTTATTATGAAATATAGGGGTAAAACATCCACTAATTCTACTCATTTTTTAAATCAAAGCAAAAATTAAATCAAGTATTTCAAATTTTTCAAAACTAGAACCGTCCAAATGAAAAAGAGTAGAATCGCACATAATCGAATAGATTTGCTTTAGCTCAATTAATTGACTCGTCAGTTTGTGTTTCGTCTATTATAAATTGTTTAAATTTTAAAATAACAATACTTTTTTACTTTTAAAGTTACAGACTAAGATTCTTGGAAAACTCTCATAATATATGGTTCAACATCCAATAAAAATTTGTTGTGTGTACAATTTAATTAATTAGAATACTAATTGATTTTTAGTTTAGTTCATCTAAATGTTGAATTGAATAAATATATATTCTGGATATTGATATAATTGAAAACTTGAACCAGACTAACCCATATAAAGCCTAATTGAATATGTTAATAAAAGGAAGGTTTGGTTTTAAGAAAAAGAGTTACAACATATAAATCTGTTCAAGATGTGAGAACTAGATTGTTGACTCAATACTTCATGTACTATAAACACTAACAAACAAATAAATAAATGCATTAATTAACTAGCCATCATTAAATGCAACTCTTTCCCTTAAAACAAACAACTAAATATTTTTATAATAGAATAGATATTTCATGTTTGTATTATGATGCAAATTCATAATAGAATAAATATTGAATGTTAGCATTATAATATAAATTCAGGGTTGATAAAATTTTTAAGTATGGTTTTGTTCTCCTAAACATTGGATCGAATATTTATTATGTAATTTTAGACAATTGAACCGTAAACCAAACCGGTCTAAGTAAAATCAAATTGAATTTATAACTAAAATAAATTAATTACTTGCTTTCATAATATAATTATTTACATAAAAAAAAAACTTATCAATATGACATTAAACATTTTTTTCAATAATATAAATACTTAAATTTAATGTCAAAAATAATCATTTAAAATAAAAAGTAAAAATAACATTTTAGTTCCACCAATTTCAAAAATACTCATTCCAACCTCATTCATTAAAAATTTTTGTTAGTTTTGTATGAAATGTGAGGTTTATGATTTAAAAAATTCCTAAAATATGATTTGTTAAATATGATTTCAATATTTTTTGAAAAAAAGAATTTACGAGAAAATGCAATTCCTAATTAATGCATATTTTTCAAGTAAGATACAACATATTAAACAAACACTTTCTCTGTTTTGGATGATTTATATCATTACAATCATAACTATTTTATAAATCATTTTTCTCTTGTCTTTATTATAAAATTTATTAGGTGTGGTCATCCCTTAATTAGTTTAGTTCGATTTTTTGTTGAGGCAAAAATCAATCGAAATATTTCAATTTTTTAAAACTAGAACCAAGCAAAACACTGGAGTAGAATTACACAAAATCAAATTGATTCATTTTAGCTCAATTGATTGATTTGTTATGTTTTACCTAATATAGATCACTTAAATTTTAATATTACATCACTACTTCTGAATTTATGTATTAGAATACTACTTAAAGATTTATATAGTTTTCAACATCTAGTAAAAATTTGTTGCATGTATAATTTAATTATTATTAAAATACTGATTGATTCTCGGTTTGGTTTGTCTAAATCGTAAATTATATATATATATATATATATTTTGGATACTTATAGAGTTGAAAACCGGATCAAACTAAGTCATATAAAATTAAATATAATCTATTAAAAAAAGTGTTTGTTTTGATTAAAAAAAAAAATGTTGCAACTCTATAAAGGATGTGAAAACTAGATTGTTGACTAGTTACGTAACTTTTACATCATAATTCTCACATTCAATACGTAATCTACTGTAGAAACAAATTAATTAATTAATGGGATATCTTTGGCTGGCTATTTAACTTTGTTGAAATCTCATTGAGATATAACATATATTCTTATGCTACAATATACTCCAAAAAAATGATAAAAATCTCACCGAGGTACACATTCATAACTGACATCCATAGAAATGTTATTACAAAAGGGCAAAATCATCTTTGCTAGGAAGGAAAACAAATCTTGAAAAGTAAATGGTGTGCACTGGAAGACAAAAGTTCTATGTTAAAAAAATCACTACTTAAGAGCTAAAAGCACAGTGAAGAGAGAAACTACCTTACATACAAAACCTGCCATATTTAAGAAGAAGAAACCTTCAAATTTTGTCCAAAATCCATGGTCATTGTTCATCATTTGTCGTTGTTGCAATATTGTGAATCAAAAAAGTTTAAGGTCAAAGGAAATTGACAATTTCGTAAGCTGTGGGCGTTGAAAGTGGTGCCAAGGTTAAAATCAAGTTCGTAATGTTGTTTCATGCATGATAAATTGTGATTTAATTGATTTCTTTTTGAATGTTATGGTTCTATACTTTCTGCGGTGTATTAGAAACTCTAGGTTTATGGTTTGGGTTTATGAACGAGAATTTTTTCACATTTGGTTGGGGGCTTTTTAATGTGATACAAATTAAGCTTAAGCTAACATTAAATCTAGTGTTGATTGCATGCATCTATTAGAGGATGCTTGTCATTACTGTTACAAAACTCTAACGTGATTTTTTCACATACTTTTAAGGCTTTTACAAATTTAGTACTTATTAATCGTATTTGAGTGTTTTAGAATATAAATTTTGTTTTTCATTGCACGCATTCATTGAATAATATTAGACACTATTTTACGTAAACCCTTAGTAAATTATATGTACATTAGTACCCTGTGAAATCATGCTGAAGTTATAGTTTTACATTTAAATTTGTGAATTGCGTACACCCTAAGTGTTTTATTTGTTGTATGGATAGTTTACAATTGTTTAGAAGTTATGTTGACGTTAGAAGTTTACACTATTTGATGTTAGCAGTAAAGATGGCAAAATCCCCCACAAGTTTGTGGCCCTATAAAGATCTGCCCCAAATGAGATAAAATTAGAACGATATGATGGGGTATAAGGCGAAGAATAAAGGAAAATTAATTCCTATATTATTAAAATATATATGCAAACAATATTTAATAAAAAAAAATTATAGTTCATAATATTTTTTAATGCTATCAAGTAATCAACTTTATTTTGTTGATATAATTATTATACATGGATAAAACTATAGTATATTAATGACATTGTTAATTAGTATTTAATATAAATAAATACAAAAATTAGAAAAATATATGGGGATGGGGAGTCCATTTTATTCCTTATATAGGGATTCTTCATCCTCGCCCCAATAAATTTTATTTGAAAATAGGGTGAGGAATGAGGATTAAAAATAAAACGAGGCGAGGAATTAGAAAGGTCTCTCTATCTCTTCCCTGCTCTATTGCCATTCCTATTCGGCAATGCTTGAATGAATATTCACAAGTTAAGTATTCATGTTTGTTCCATTTACTTTAGTAGATAAAGATGATGTCACTAAAACGAGTGTTGTCTTATAAAGACAAACAACACTCAAATGGGTCTTATACTTGTTAAGGAGTACAAGATGAAAAATCTATCTATTTATGCATTAAGGATCACGGAAGATGCTATACATAGTTCAAGTTTATGGTTTTAATCCTACAACTTGTGAGATGATTGAACTTACAACTAATGATGGTTTAATGTCTATTTATGAAAGTTATGAAAAAATGAGATCAAGGATCATTGAAGTTTATATGCTCCCTGTTATCCCACAACAAAAACCACTAAAAAGCGTACAAAATAGCTTACACTTTACATATTTTTCAACACTTTATAGCACATTTGTCCGCACCCAAATAACATGGCCTCATTCCTTCAAGTAGTAGAAAACAACCTTTTATTATCATACGTACATTAACAAACACCATTCCAATAAACCACAACTGCCATCCATAAACAAATATAGATGAGGTTGATAGTGGATTGATTGACAATTAGTTTAAAGGTGATAATGTGAATGAAGATAATGTAGAAGTTTAAGAGCATTCTAATAAAGGTTCAGGTAGTGATGGGGACAATAAGAGAAAGGAAAAGAGTGAGACAGATTAGTTACTTTCAAATTTAGAAGACAATCATAAAGTGAGATTTAGTTCTAATGAAAAAAATCGTTTTGACACAGCTAATTTGATGAGAAATGTAGACACATATACATATGAAACACTTGCTATTTGGTACCACACACTAGAGGTAGGGGCCAATGTTTGATAATGTTGCTCATTTGAAAAGAGTGTTGAATGATGTAATGATCAAAGGAAGTTTTGACATTGAGAGAATCTACAATGAAAAGAAAAGATTTGAAGCAAAATGTGCTACTGAAGATTGTTCATGGAAGGTTAATGGTGGTCAGCTTGCTAAGAATGAAGGACTTATCGTTAGAGAATTAATAGCAACACATACTTGCCTAAGATCTAGGAGGACAATAACTCTTTCTATATTATGGATAGTTGAGCAAATAAAGAGTTTAGAGGAGTCAAATCCTGAGGTAAAGATATCTATCATTAAAAATATTTACTGTTAGATCATAAAGCGAAGATTTACAGAATGAAACTGTACAGAGCCAAAAAGTTGACACTAAAAAGCATAGGTGGTGATCATGCCGAGGGCTATAAGAAATTATTTTAATATCATGCCATAACACTGAAGTATAATGAAGGCTCATTATGCAAAGCGTTACGTGATAGTCTAACTAAGCCAAATAAGACATTATTTTAGAGATTTTATGTTTCATTTGCTGTATAGAGAAATGATTTTCTCAATGATTGTAGATCCTATATAGGCATAGATGAATGTCATTTGAGAGGTAAATATTGGGGAATTTACTTGCTACAGTATGGTTGATACGAATAATAGAATTGTTCTTTTAACTATTGAGAGTGAAAATGCAAATATAGGCAGCTGGTTTTTATCATTATTGCATGATTTCCTAAATGGTAGGAGGCAGATTACTTTTATGAGTGATAGGTAAAAGGTCTAATTAATGTTGTAATAAACATGGCCTACTTTATATAGTAGACATTATGCAATATGCATATATGTTAACTTTAGAACTTTGTACTGAGGTTTGGCTTTGAAAAGGCTGTTTTGGAGAGCTTGTAAAAGCATTAATAAGAATGATTTTCTAGATGCTTAGACAATATGAGAAAGTTGAAAGAAGATGTTAGAAAATGGTTTGATAATTTAGAAGACTACTCATGAGTTGTTTGGGCATTTGACAAGAACTGTAAAGTCATTGATCGAACCAATAACACAACTGAGTGCTTCAATGGATGGATTAGTAAGAATAGAAAAAACCCTTACTTGACACTGTTCGAGGAGATTATATGTAAATTGATGAAAAGATTTACAAAGGGAAGTAAGAAGGCAAAGAAGTTGTCATCTCCAATTGTACCAAAAATGAAAAGGTAGCTTAATGAAATATGTGAGGACAATAGGAAACTCAGTGTTAAGTAATCTAGTGACACTCCTTTCAAGTTAAGGAAATGTTCTACACACTCATGTGATTATTTATTGTAGATTTTCATGTAGGTATGTAATGACTTGTATCAACTACCTTAGATACAGACTAAAAGAGTATATTCTATACTTTATGACAAAAGAAGCCTATCTCAACACCTATACAGTGATGATTATTCCTATTCCTAATTAAGTGAAATAGGGTAAAGGGGAAAAAGTTAAGATTGATCCTTATAAGAAGAAAAGACAACTTGGAAGCCCAAAAAGCTTAGGAAAAGAGAGCCTAATAAGCCTGTAAGATTTGCTAGGTCATTTATTGTTAAGTGCAGCTTTTGTTATGGCTATAGTTACAATGTTAGAACCTATTCATTAGCTCTATCCAATGCAAAAAGGGCAAGGTTGAATCGAAGAGGAAGATCAAATCAGGTTATATCGATAAAACTAGTTTAATATTGTTGAATAGTGTTGAAATTTACTTACTATTTGATTTTCAATGTGACAACCACTTGTTGGCAAGTCATCATAGCAACCATCATCTCAACAATCATATGCAAATGCAAGAGGATACTCAAATATAGAGGTCAGAGGTAGGACAATAGTTCTTAGAGAAAGAAACAGAAGACACAGAAGTATATATACATGTGTTAACTAATGTTTTTCTTTTATTTTTAGAAATTTCAAGTTTCTAAGGTTATTTAATTATAAGTGGTAATGAATCAAACACTTCATGAACTATGACACATTTAAGGACTCTATGATTTGCAGCAAATTTTGAAGTTAAACATTGATCATTTAACATTTTGCAATTAAAGAATTGTCGAAGTTTTCTAATTTAAAGATTGCAACTATACGCTGGCCTTTTGTATGTTTATTAGTTAGTTATATTTGTCACTATGTTAGTTCTTGAAACTATATTAATTAGTAGTTAGTTATACTTGTCACCTTATCAGTTCTTAAAATTATATTCATTGGCAATTAGTTATACCCTAGCATTGTTATACAAATGGAATGATATTGTTAAACTTTTGTCACTTAAATGAATAATCATCGTATAATATTATGCATGTTTTTTTATAATTTCATACTTAGTACATTGTATTACAGTTTTGCTGCTACAACAATAAAAATTGCAAATAGCAATAAAATGATCTATTTTAGCTTCCTTTCAATCTTTAATATCCTAGAGTATACTTGTTTAGCTTTTTCAATAACCATACTTTAAGGCCAATTCATAGCTACTTTTCCCATGTATATTGCCAAATTTAATATCATCAAGCCACCACCATTCCTAACACTGACATTTTCTCAATTTGCATGTTCAAAAGTACCTGTTAGGATTTCTTAATGTTGTTGAAACCACCCCCACAACTTGCTTTCCACACTTGAAGATTCATGCTTGCATTTCACATACCCAACATTTTCACCATCTTCACTATATTGTCCACTTATATGTGAGCTTGAACACCTTGTTGATGTGTTGAAGTTGTGGAAGAGCTTGATAACATTTGTTTAGAAGGAAGGAATATTGCAAATTGGGAGAAATGAAAAAATGGTTATGAAATGAGTCAAATTTGTTGAAATGGGAAGGTGAATGCCACAGGTTTTAAAGCAAAAAATTCGAGGTTTGTAAAATTGTTGTGCATTAAACATCAAAATAGCTTAAGGACATTTTTGTAATTTTATGCTACACAACAAAAAATACTTGGTTTTCATCGTTGCACTTTTAACGATCATAGAGTTATAATAATCTTTTACATCCTTTTATGAGCTTAAGGGAATAATGGTCATTTTTTCTTTTACAATAATGTTTTTATGGATATCTATTACGAATGTGTATCTTGGTGAGATTTTTATCATCTTTTTGGATTGCATTAAAGCCTCAAAATATGTGTTATATCTCAATGAGCTAGAATTTGACAAAACTAAAGTAGCCAGCAGAAAATATTTCTTAATTAATTAATGTATTACTTAACTAGTCATCAACAAATCTATCTCTTAAATATCCTATTTAAAGTTACTGCAACTCCTTCCTTCAAAACAAACAACAATTTTTATATAGATTAGGCATTAAATATTTACATTACGATGTAAATTCACAATTTATAAATTGTTTCAATAGTGTTGTATTTGCCTAAACCTTGAACCAAATCAAAATTATGAATTTTTATACAATTAAACTGTGAACCAAACCGGTTCAAGCAAAAATTAAATTGAAGCATTAGACTCCTAGTTTAGCTTGGTCCAAAAAATTACTGTCTACCCCTAAAATAAATGAATTCTTTATTTTGTTAGTAAAGTTATCTACATAACAAATTAAAAAGTTTTATGAATATGATATTAGATAATTTGTCAAGATTATAAATATTGTAAATTTAATGTCAATAACAATGGTTCAAAAATAAAGAAGCTAAATTAAAAATGATATTTTAGTCCTATTGATTTCAGAAATACTCAATTAAAACTTGTTCGTTAAAATATTTTGTTAATCATGATGGTATTGAATTTGTGAACTGTAATTTAAATCCATAAAAGATGATTCTTTAGAAAGTGGATTCCATATTTAGAAAACGAATAAAAATACTAAAAGAATTTATGAGCAAATATAATGCCTAATTAATGTACATTTGCTAAGTAAGATACAATATATAAAACAAATACTTTTTGTAATTGAGTTTTTTATGTTATTAAAACATAACTATATTGTGAATCATTTTTTCTTCAATTCTTAGTTTAGCTTGGTTCAATGAATTACTGCCTACTATTAAAATAAATTAATTCTCATCAATATAGTATTAGACTGTTTTTCAGTATTATAAATATTTTAAATTTAATATAAGAAATAATGGTATAAAAATAAATTAACTAGATTAAAACTATCATTCTAGTCTCATCGATTTTTAAAATATTATTTCAAACCTTGTTCATTAAAAAATTTATTAGTTCTAACAATATTGAATGTGAGGACTATGATTTAAATTAATAGAAGATAATATGTTGAGAGTGGATTTTCATATTGAAAAAAAAATAAAAAATGGCAATAAAATTCATGAGAAAATAGAATACCTAATTAATGCATATTTGCTGAGTAAGATACAATATATAAAACAAATACTTTATGTATTTCAATTTTTATATTATTACAATCACAATTATTTTATATGAATCATCTTCTCTTTCGTCTTTATTATAAAATATAGGGGTAAAATATCCCACTAATTCTATTCGTTTTTTTAATTAAAGTAAAAGTTGATCCAAATATTTCAATTTTTAAAAACTAGAAACGTCGAAACGAAAGGTAAGGAGTAGAATCACACATAATTGAATAGATTTTTGCTTTAGCTCACTTAATTGATTTGTTAGTTTGCATCTTGCCTAAAATAGATCGTTTAAATTTTAATATGATTTTTTCGTTTAACATTTTAATTTTTTTTTTACTTTTTAAGTTGCGTACTATAATACTAATAAAACTTTTATAATAGTTCATTTAAATGGTGAATTGACTCAATATTTTCGATATTTATACATTTGAAAACTTGAACCAAACTGACCATATAAAGCCTAATTGAATATGTCAACAAAAAAAAGGTTTGGTTTTAAGAGAAAAAGTTACACTAACTCTATAGAGGATGTGATATTGTCGACTAGTTAAATAATTTTACATTATAATCCTCACAATCAATACTAGTTAATATATCTACTATAAACACTCACAAACAAATAATTAAATAAATGCATTATTCAACTATCTATTAATAAAGGAAAATTTTTCCCTTAAAACAATCAATTATTTTTATAATAGAATAGATATTGAACATTGGCACTATGACATAAATTCATAATAGAATAGATATTGAATGTTTGCATTATGATGTAAATTCATAGGTGATAAAATTTTTAAATAGTGTTTTGTTCATTTAAACATTCGATTGAATCTTTATTATGCATTTTTAGATAACTGAACCGTGAATTAAACTGTTCTAAGTAAAATCAAATTGAATCTACATCTAAAATAAATTAATTATTGGCTTTCATCGTATAGTTATTTACATGAAAAAAAAAAAACTATCAATATGATATTAGACAGTTTTTTAATATTATAAATACTTAAATTTAAATTAAAAAAATGATTTAAAAATAAAAAAGATTAAAAATGACATTTTAGTTCCAGTACTAATTACAAAGATATTTATTCAATCCTCACTCGTTAAAAAATTTGCTCGTTTTGATGGTATGAAATTGAAGTATTATGATTTAAATTTTAGAAGATGATTTTGTTAGGATTATGATTTAAATTCCTAGAAGATGATTTGTTGAATATGGATTCAACATTTTCTGAAATAGAATAAAAAAACTTATGAAAAAATACAATTCCTAATTAATGCACAATTTTCAAGTAAGATATGACATATTAAACAAATATTTTCTGTATTTGGATTATTTACATCATTACAATCATAAGTATTTTATGAATCATTTTTCTCTTATCTTTATTATAAAATTTATTGGGGGTGGGCAACCCTTAATTAGTTTGGTTCGATTTTTTATTGAAGTAAAAATCAATTCACATATTTTAATTTTTAAAACTAGAATCGAGCAAAACACTAGCATAGAGTCGAATCACACATAATCAAATTGATTCACTTTAGCTCAGTTAATTGATTTGTCAGTTTATGTTTTAACTAATATGGATCATTAAATTTTAATAGTACATCAATGCCTTAATTTATATACCATGATGCTCCTAAAGATTTTCATATAATTTAACATCTAATAAAAATTTGTTGCACTTTTAATTTAATTATTATTAAAACGCTGATTGATTCTCGGTTTAATGTGTCTAAACCGTGAATCATATATGTATTTTGGATAGTTATAAAGTTTATGTTTACCAGATTCAAAGTGACCCATATAAAATTAAATATAATCTATTAATAAAAAAGTGTTTGTTTTGATTAAAAAAAAGTTATAATGACTCTATACAGGATATGAAAACTAGATTGCCGACTAGTTAAATAATTTTTTTATCATAATTCTCACATTCAATACCTAATCTAATATAAAAGTAAATTAATTAAATAATTAATCAATACATTACTTAACTAGTCATCAACCAATTTATATCTCACATATCCTCTTTAGAGTTATTGCAACTCCTTCCCTCAAAACAAACAATAATTTTTATAATATATTAGGCATTAAACATTTATGATGCAAGTTCACAATAGATAAATTGTTTCAATAGTGTTGGGTTTGCCTAAACCTTGAATCAAATTAATATTATGGATTTGTATACAATTGAATCGTGAACCAAATTGGTCCAAGTACAAATTAAATTGATGTATTAGTTTAGTTTGGTCCAACAAATTATTGCCTACCCATAAAATAAATGAATTCTTTATTTTTTAAGTATAGTTATTTACATAATAAAATTAAAAATTTTTATCAATTATGATATTAGATTTAACTTTATCTAAGCACTTAGTACTTGTCATATGAAGAAAATTTAAAGGAAATTATAAAAAAAAAACAAAATTAATTACTAAGAATGAGAGTCAGAAAATTTAACTAATAAGGAAAGTGTGTATAAAAATCAATATGGAAATGATCCTAAGATTTTGAAGTCACCTCCTCCACTCTGTTCTCTTAATTGGAAATTTACGATGTTTTGATTTTTAAAAACAATAATCACAGATTCTAAGTAACTTTGTTCTCCTCTTCCGAGTGTAGAACTAAGTTTTAAGTGTAATTAAACTAACCAATATCCATATTTGATTAAATTAGCTATACAATCTTTTAGTACAACTTGTTATTAAGTCTTAAAAGCTAATTCATCTCTCAGTTCATTAACTCCCAAGTGTTAATGTGATTATCTAGTCATTGGTATTCTCTCAAACTCTCAATATAGTAAATTGAATTTTTCAAATCTCATGAATAATTTAAACTATCCTTAGTACCATTTCATTCATGTTTAATCAAATGATTTATTATGCAATATATCATTAGCATTAAGTGCATGAAAAACCCAAGTGATTAAAAATTAATAACAATAATAAATTTCTCAATTAGTTAAAATATGGTTAGGTTAGGTTAGGTTACAACAAAATCCTAGAACATGGAAAATTTAGCCCAACATATCAATAATCATTCACAAGTTCATAATGAAAATCATCTTCTTTATAACAACCCAACAATAAAAACCAAATGAATTTAAAAATAAAAATGAGAAGTTTAATATAGTAAACTAAAGGTAATGAGCCTCAACACCAAGTCTTCAAGTTTCTTCCCAAAGACTTCAAGCTTGATGAATTCTTCCACTTCTCTAGCTATTTCCTCTCTTCTCTTTTTTCTCTCTCTAAGACTACCTTTTACTATTCTTCGATATTGTGGCTATCCTTGCCTAAATGATAAAAACCTAGGATATTACTAAATCTGGTCATTCATCCATCATCCAATAGATCCAATGGTCAAAATTAAGCCAAATCATGACTTAAACATCACTTGGGGTCCGTGTCGCATACATGCTAAAGCTTGGCGCATGCGCACCACAAATAAGGCCAAAATTTGACCTAAGGGCAATAGCTAGGGTGCAAACACGCTAGGATGTGGCATGCGCACGCCATGCCTTTTCTTGTATGGCGTTATTGGTCCCCGTCTTTGGCGTGCGCACGCCAAAGTTTGAAACGTTTGCACATTGGTCCATATTTTCTTGCAATTTGGTCCCCGTCTTTGATGATTTGTCTTTTTTGAACTCGTTTTCATGTCTTTATTAACTTGGCTACAATTTTCTACCTTTCTGCACAAAAACACAAAATTTCATCAAAAGGACACGAAAGCTGAAGGATTTATGCACATATTAAAATTTGGAAATAGAAAAAAAGTGAGTTAACTACTCACTTATCAAATTCCATATTTAGAAAACGAATAAAAATATAGTAAAAAAAATTTATGAAAAAATACAATGCTTTATTAATGCATATTTTCTAAGTAAGATACAATATATAAAACAAATACTTTCTACAATAGGATTGTTTATATTATTAAAGCATAATTAGTTTGTGAATCATTTTTTCTTCGATCTTTATTATAAACATATTAGGCATTGGAATCTTTAGTTCAGTTCAATTCTTTATGGAAACAAAACTTAATCAAAATGGTTTAAATTTTTAAAATGAAAATTGACACATGCCTCCTAAAGTTTACAGAAATAGCAGATACCCTATGAAGTTTGGGCAATAAGCAGATAACTCCTCATAGCTAAAGAAATAGGTAGATACCATGTTGATTTAAGACATGCATCAATTTGACATACTCAATTATTATCATTTTCATCTTTAAATTTTAGAAAAATAATTAATCAAAATTTTTTTTTTGTAGTTTTAATAATTTAGTTCCTACTATCCACAACATATTAGTAAAGGTAGTAATTTTTTATATGACTTGTCAACCTGATACAAATATGACACAAAGTTAACAGGTTCGAGTTAATTCAAAATAATACGATTAATAAATAGGTTATAATAATGTGAAACGATTAATAGATGAGTCATGTTTTAATTTAAAGATCTTAACACATGAATCCATTTAATAAGGCGATTAATAATCTAATCCACTATATAATGCAATCCATTAATCCGATTCAATTCAGTAAAAAGTTTTAGATTCGATTTGATTCGAACAAGCTAAAAATGAATGTATAATTTTCATATTCATTCTATTTAATTAACTAAGATAATAAAAAGATAATATGCAAAATTCATTTAAACTTAAAATAAATATCCAAGTTTAAAATAAAACAACAAAAAATGTAAATAATTATATTTAGATTCTTTAAATAATACATCAAAGATTGAAAAAAAAAATCCTAAAACTAATCACTATAAGTCTGTAAGGATAGAAGAATAAACTTGTAAATTTTCATGCAATATTATCACCAAATTTTATTGCAATTTGAAAAAATGCAAACGTATTATGAATAAAAAATATTAATCATTCAAGAGAACAAATGAAAAAAAATGAAGTGCGAAGGAGCGATGGGAGGCTCAGGAAAAGAATAAGCTGAGTGTGTATATATACTTTATAATTTTATGTACTGCTATAAAATAAATTTTTATTTAAAATTATTATTATGTTATGTTGAGTTAATTATATTTTATTCTGGCAAATTGAAATGCGAATCTACAATCCAATCCGCCAAATTTATTAGAAAATAAATTACATTATATCAAACTAGATTAGACAAATTAATCAAATTGAATTAGATTTTGAATACCCTTACCTTGTTATTGCATGCATGAGCTAGCTTCGTTTTAGTATTTGCATGTATAAATTCTTTAAAATTTTTTATCTGTTTTCTAAAATCCAAGATTTGGCCCTTATTTAAGTATGAAATACACAGTGTTATGATAACAATATGGACTGTACGGAAATACGTTGTATTATGTGGATGATGCTGAGAATGATTCATTTCAACTTTTAAATTATCGCAAATAGGAAATTGCATAGAGGTTTATTAATTTTTTAAATCACAGAGACTAATTTGTTAGAATTGGAAAAATGTTGTAATAATTTGTTATTTCTTCAAAACTCAGATACAAAAATTTTATTATCTCAAATAGTAACACCAACATTCTTCACTTTTCAACGTCGTTTTTTTTTTTAATATTATAACTTTTACAATTAAATAATGTTTTTATTTAATGGGAATATAGATACCATAGTTATTAAACAATCCAAATACCACCATTCTTTCTATATATATTTATTGTTTTTGGGTAATTTTAATTTATTTTAATATTAGAAAGAGAAAATTTTGTTTTTTTTTATTTGTGAAAAAAAATTTAATTATTAATGATGAATACTGTTATTATATATAAACATTTCAAAAAATGTACTAATTATGAACAATAAAATGTTTGGTAGCCTAACAATTATTTTTTTCTTCTAAAAGCAATATTTAGATAACTTATTTTTATTATAATTTATATATTTTATTAAATTATTTTTTTTTAAATATCTATGTATAATAAAATACAAGACTTCTTGAAACTTTAAAAATTTAGTGTATCTAATTACATTAGTGCTTATCATACTAATTATAAATATTAACTTTTAAAAGTGATTATAAGCGATAACTTTTTTAATGTTATCGTGATCTCTGCACTTCCTTTGAGTATTAATGTAATTAAATTATTTATATTCTAAAGTGAGTGCAAAAATAACTAATATAAAAGTAACTATTTCCTCAAAAAATTAATATAACTAATCTTTAATATTTCTTTTGTTATAATACAAAAAAAAAATCAAATTAAAGATAATTTACTCACTAATACTATTTCAAGATTTTGATTATTATTCCCGCTTTCTTTGTTGGACATGTGAGCAATGGGCCGATGTGGCTATGATGTGGCAATCTTCTTTCCCACAGGCAAGCAAAAACATTCAAAGGCTTTTTATTGTTTTCTTCAGTAGATTCTTCTTCTCTTCTAAAGGAATTATTCAACTGGTTTTCTTTGGCATTAACAAATTGTTTATTGCTGAGATGGGCATTTGACAAGAGGGGCCAGCAGGCAGCAGCTTTAATGGTGCTGCTGTTGCATATGGCTGGGCCGGCGTACCTGCCCATTCACTTACATCTCAGAATGAAGAAATAATGTTACAAATCCTGTTGTGTTTGTGATTAGGAGCTTCTTTTCTTTGACCAATTAGACCAAAGCTTCATTGCACTTTTGTCTTTCTTGCAATTGGAGTCTTGATATTCTTCAGGACAAGATAGAAAGCAACCCAACTGAAAATTAGAAATCATTCTGGAGAAGCTAGAAAGTGATTCTTGGGTATGCAATACATAACCGAAAGGTGACATATTATCCAATATCATTAACAAATAGTGAAATCTTTAAATTATGATATCTTTAACAAGTTGGTTGATATGACATATATATTATATATGCTTTTGCAAATGCCTTTTTTTCTTTTCTTTTTCTTTTCTTATCTAAGAATGAAAAGAGGATTTGAATATATCAGAAAGCCAAAATGCCAGCTCGGAAAGTTTTAGCGCTTGTCAGGATTGTATATATGAAGTAAAGCTTACCAACTAATCAGATTACTTTATTTCCTTGAACCCGTTTGCAAAAATGGTACGATATATTTTCCATTCACGGTCTAGGAAGATGTGGCATAAATTAAATATAAAAAAATTGGCCTTTTCTTCGACTTTCAACATTCTTCATCGTAGATTCTAATTAATCATATATAATTTTATTTTATGGAACAATTCTGTCGTTTTCTACCCGAATTAGAGGAAATCTCCAATGCCTAAACAAACAAATAAGACAATAATTAAACGATGGATGAATACAGTTCCCATTAATTTTTTTGATTTCATGGAATTAAGACAAGGATTGGTTAAATTTACAAAATATTTATAATCAAGCCTCAGCCAACTCCCCAAATATTTATTTTGTCTTGATCGATCTTGCATCTGATTAGTAATTATTCAACATATGATTTCTGGCACAGCAAGAATTAACCTTTTAACTTAGCATACCCGAATCGATATACTGTATATTAAAAGAACGGCTTCCACTTTTCTTCGCTATATTTCCTTTAAAACAGACCATTATGCATGCGGACAACTTTTCTGCAACCAATAGACTATTTCGTGCCTTTAATTATTCTGGTTAATGAGCCAAAGATGGCTCATACGCAATAAAAAGGCTAGATTCGATCACTTGTTATGTTTATCCCCTTTAAATACGTTCGAAGATTCAGTCAATCATCACCAATATTCCGCAACCATTGTTGCATAGTGCAGATATAGAAGACAGCTTGCATACTCGATCCAAAAAATTAAGTCACCATGGCGATGAGATACTGAACTGCTAACCAGGACCAATACCATTTTCATTCTTCTGCCAATGTGTCTCCTACATATAAATATAGTAATAAGCCTCTCTCCTATACATACATACATACATACATACATACATACATACATACATACATACATATATATATATATATATTATTTCGAGGAATCCCAATTACAGAAGCCGCTTCGGAATATAATATGTATACTGTTTCAATTGATATTGCATGATATAAAGTAGATTCAGTTCTCCAAAGAATGAACAAACTAGGGAGGAAGGCAGATAATTTTGCAAATGTAGTAAGAGAACATGGCAAGTATGATTTTGGAAGTAGTATATATAAAAAATTTTACTTGCAACCATTAATATTGACACAGTTAAATTGCTTTGAAATTAATTGCAGTGCGGCTGAGGCCGAAGATTACAAAAACTGCGAAGTGGAAGTTGAGACTTGGGGCAAAAATTCTCAAGTAGGTGGGCTGGAGAAAATTTTCTAGCAGATATTTAGTGTCAAAGAAGAAGAGAAACTGTTGAAGGCCTGCCAATGCTATTTATCAACAACAGCAGGTCCCATAGCCGGCCTTCTATTTATCTCCACAGATAAAGCAGCCTTCTGCAGTGAGATATCACTCAAATTCTATTCTTCGAACGGAGAATTGATTAGGGTTCATTAAAAGGTTCTGATTCCTCTTAGTAAAATCAAGAGAGTAAACCAAGGTGTAAATACGAACAAGCCATCACAAAAGTACATTGAAATACTCACTGTGGACGATTTTGATTTCTGATTTATGGGTTTCTTAACTTATCAAGGCTTTCGAATGTCCACAGCATGCGATCTACAAGTCACTTTTTAGGTGACTTTGAAATATCATCGGATTAATAATATGCATAATCATTTAATGTAACATAATATTGTAACACTTGTAAATAATTTAATTATATTTCAATAAATGTAATATAATAATGTAGCAGTACCTATTAATCAATATTGCTTTTTTCTCTTGAAACAATCAATATTGCTTAGTTACAAATTAATAACAAAGCCAAAAGTTAACTCATATAAAAATTACTGAAAGGTGTTAAATTAATTTGGATAGAAATTTTGTATCTCAACTTAGTATTTAATTATAGAAAGAAAAATAACATATAAATGAAATTTGCTCAATTTACTCATACTGTGGGCAGATTTACCTCAAAAAAAATTATTTCTTACATAAAGTATTTTTAATTAATTTAGACTTGTGAAATAAATTTATTTATATTTTAACCAATGTAATTTTGAACAAATCTCACTTTATTTGTCCCAAATTTTTTTATTTTTGACTGTGGTCTTGGTAGGTAGCCTCCAGCCTTAATGCATCATAGGTCAAATAGCCATATTTTATAGATAAAGTAACAAAATAAGTAATCTTATCTCTATCTCATATGATTCCTTCCTTAAGATGTACAACACTCTTTCGTCATTTTTTTAGAATTGTAAAATATAAAAATATAATATATTCTTAAAGTACACTAAGGCAACTCAAGAGGGAGTAAATTGGATTTCTAATAATTTAACAAATTAAATATTATAACCTAAGTTCTTTTTCAAGCAATTTAAATTTTCTAAATTGCAAAACAAAAAGTTAATACACAATTTAAATATTTAACAAATTAAATGTATGAAAAAATTTGTGAAACAATTATAAACAAAAATAAAGAGTTAAAGGAAAGAGAAATCTAACACTACAATTTTTACATAGTTGGGCAAACTCTATCCTACATCCACACCTCTAAGTCAACCCGCTTGAGAACTCTACTACTTGTACCTTTAGACCTAAAAACAACCAATTACAAATTTAAATAAATTTAATGAGTGCCACTTAAACCTTACACTAAGAGAACTTGATCGAGTGTCTCTCTAATCTTTACAACCAAATGATTTACAGTTACAATTATATTTATCCTCACGCTTAACCTTTCAAGAATTATAAAAAAGATATTCTAACTAAAATAATTTTATCAAGAAAAACTACAAATATTTTATTTCAAAGAATAATATAAATGAAAAACTAAAGTATAATAAATTGGATATTTGATTTATAGTTGTAAGCTCAAAAGTTTTCAAATCTTGATTCAAAATAAATTTAGACTAGTATTTATAGTAGAAAATAAAATATGGCTATTTATAAACGTTATTAGCCGTTTATAGCCATTGGAACTAAACTTTAAAAATCTTGCATTTTAGTCTATTTTCTAAATATTGAAAACCTTACATTGTGGTCCAATCACTGTTACTATTCGTTTGAATTTAAATTAAAAAATATGACCGTTGGTACTATTTCACGGTTTATTGTGCATCTGTTTTCTTGAACCAGTATACTGTTTATTTGTTCAGTTAAGTTCAATTAAACCAAATAGTAAATCATATTTGACTATATTTGACATTTCATAAGATTTTAAAACTTTGCAATTAGGTTCATACTCAACTTTCAAAATATTTCAAATAGCCTCTTTGCAAATTTGCTCCTATCATTTCAAAATAAATTTTTGACAAAAATATAAATTTATTTCAAAGAGAAAATTATTTTGTAAAAATATTTTTTCCAAATATTATTGAAAAAATATATTTTTTAAAAATATGATTTTTTTAATGCAGTTTAAGTAATATAAATTTTTGAACTTATTAATACAAATTAATAATTAATTTAAAGACACATTACAACAAATCACCCAATATGTATATGTCTTCATTTCTTCGAGATTTTTCTTCAATTTGCTCTTGGGATTTTTAATTTTACTCCTCATAAAATGCCTTTATTAATTTTGTCATTCTTTTGAATCTTGACAATTCCATTCTAAATCTTCATGCTAAAAATATGATAAATAATTATATAAGAATACTTTGGTTACTCAAAAATATCAATATTTGTTATCATCAAAATAATAGCTTATTAGCCTTAAGGCTAACATATTCAATGCATACTGTTATTTCATTGTCAATTTTAATTTGTATAATTTAAATTTTTATTAGGATTTGAATCAACTCATTTTAAATTTACTTATTTAAAATTTTAAGATAAAAGAGAGATAATTGAGAGAGTTTGGACCGACTCCATCCATTTATTCACTATTTTTACATAGTTGAACATTTATTTAATTTTGACATAGGTTAATAATTTTACCGGGGAAGAATGGATGATGTGTAGACTTGAGTAGATTTGTTTATTCAAAATTTAAAACAAAGAATTAAATATTCAATTAAAAATGATAAATATAAAACCAAACCATAAAGAACAAAAGTGAACCAATTCAGTTCGGTTTATTAGTTTCAATTGTACTTTTTAAATTAATTGTTTTGGTTTTGCTTAATTTATGGTTTTATTAAAATTGAACTAATTAAATAGGACCTTGCCAGCCTAAATTTTATAGTTCGATGCAAAAAACAAATCGATATTAAAATAATTATTTAATAATTTTTTTAAAAAATCTTTAAATAAAAACTAGTATTTCCATAGTTAGTTATAATTATAAACTCTAAATAAAAACTAGTAGGAGGGGCTTGAACACCAGTGGAATCTAGGCTTTGAACCTTATTTGTCAAAGTCAGCGGGATAATTTCTCTCTAATTAACCTGATTATAACTAGGTTAGTGATTAAAATTATTAAAAATGTTGTTGAATGTTAATATAGATTGATATTAATTATACTCAGGTCATCAGTTGCAGAGTAAGAGAAATAAAGATGGAATAAAATACATAATTTTTCAATGTTGAACAATTATTTTGTTCATTATAGTCTACAACCGTACTTTATATCTATTTTCTCAAATATATTTACCTAATTATTTGATAAGTGATTATTTCATTGGAGGAGTTTGACACCAAATGAATGAGTGCCAAGGCACTTACTGCCCCACTGTTCTCTCGGAAGGTGCGTGTGACTCGAAAATTCGTTCTTGACAAAGTAGAAATACAATTAATCCATCTATTCCTTAGCTGCCAAGGAGGATGCCAGCTATGATTTCAAAGCAAAAGGGTGACAAGCAAGGAGTAACACTACAGCCAAAGATTCATCCATCCTCTTGTAGAGCCACGAGTTCCACAAAATAGCCGTATTAAGCCCCAACAACAAGCCAAAACCACCCAAACAAGAACCCGACGAATCCCGAAATAAGGCTCCACAGGCAGCAGCTTCAGGAGGATTACCTTTGGAGAGACCGTCAGAATTTGTTTTAATCCAACCAAGCGGAGGATATTGCCAAAATAAAGTGACCACCCGAGGAGCTTTACCAAGCGAATAAAGGATGCCTACAGCAGAAAGAGTATCCCGATATTTAGCATAAAAAAGATTAATTCACACTATCATCTGCATTACATATATATTTAGCATAATATATATCTCTTACTTAATATATAGAGAGAGAGAGATCAGTAACCCTTAACTTTATATAAATTTTTACACTATTTTGAAACCTTTAAATTTAAGCACCTTAAATGGTGGCAATTGAATTTAATAAATATAATTAATATATAATTAATACACTGTAATTAATGTATGTGTGAGATGCAATCTCAATTGTTAAAAGTGACTAAATTAACTGCTTATAAATAAAGAATGTGTAAAACTAAGGATGGCAATTCGGATTCATAAGTTATGTTCAGGTCAAGTCAATAACCCTCAACCCGAATATGACCCGTTTATTAATTGTATCAAAAGTTTTCAACTCAAACACAACCCATTCACAATTGATCTATTAACCATTTAATTTAAGTAAAAAAAATTATAGTTATAAAAAATTAAATTGTGAATGCATTATTTATTTATATCACATTTTAAGTTTTTTTTATATTATAATGTTAACTTATTTTATATAGAATTATTTTAAATTGTGAATGCTAAATTATTACAAATAATTAAAATAAAATTATTTAATGAAAAGTATTTTAAAATTAAAAAATTAAAAAATAAAATCATAATGTCATGCATTTATTTCTTTCTTTTTTTTTAATTTTTACAATAAAATCAAAGAAAAAAAATAGAAAAAATTTAAATTTCTTATAAATAACTATTTATGAACGAGATGTTTTATAAAAATCGATTATGAATAAGATTTTTTTGTAAACGTTTATTATCTAAAAACATATTATTTAATAATTATTCTTAAAAAATAAAAATAATTACAATCTTAATAAAAAGTGGTTCTTTATTTTATATTTTTTTACATTATTTTTTACTAAATGTTTAAATAAATTTTTTCTTTTCATTTTTTAATTTAGATTTAGTTTTTATTAGATAATTTTATTCTCATTATTATTTTAAGTTTTTGAAATCATTATTCATTTAATCATCCATGTAATGTATATAATAGATAACACGGTGCATGCATAATTGTTTATTGATTAAGTTAATTTAGAAGTTGAAAATCTAATTTTTGAGTCTCCTATACTTATAAATATTTAATATAACCATTTTGACACAATTATTAATTTTAATAACATATTAAATAGTTATTAATTATCACAATCTTATTAATGTAATAGCCATATATTAATATTATTAATTAATAAGTGATAACAATTAAATTTAAAAGTTTTAGAAAAATAATATGCTAATTAACTACTACGTCATCTCTATTATCATTTATCAAATTCACAAAATATTAATTATTTACCAATAAGCTTAAATTACAATAGACAAGCAAATATTCAAATTGTATTATGATAGGCTTAATTTATAATAAGTTTTTTATCATATATTAATTGAGATTATGTCAGAAATATATCAAAATGAAGAGTATTACTCTAGTTAATTTATCTTCACTTTTTTTTAAAATAATTAGCCTCCAATTATAATAAAGAGTAAGTACATTATACAGAATAATATGCCTTGAATATTTATGTTGATGCACTTTAGTTTGAAAATTAAATGATACACTTTAACTTGAACATTAAATAAGTATTAGATAATTAAATTTGAAAAGTTTTAAGAAAATTACATGCCATTATTAAATCATCGATGACAAAGAATAAATCATTTCACAATAAACTCAAATTACAATAAATGTACAAATATCCAAATTGTACTACAATAGCTTAAATTACAATAATTTTTAATAATTAAATTATGTATACAAAATTAATTAAAATCATATCAAAAATTCATTAAAATCGAGATTATTCATTGATGAATTTATCTTCACTTTTTTTTAAACAAAAAATGAACTCCCATTTATAATAGAGGAACTATATGAATTTTTTTATTTGGAGAAATGTTTATTATTAGATGATTTTATTTTATTTACATGACTATATTTTAGTTTGATTATTACATATATAAAATTTATTTAAATTATTATTAAATAAAATATCACAAAGAATTTATAAATTATTTGTTATAAAATTATTGTTATCAAATATTAAGTTAAAAATATTTTAATTTTGTTGTATTTATAAGTAACTATTAATTTTTAACATTTAAAGCTATTAAAAATAATTTATTATTATAATATAAAAAAACTTAAAATATTGTAATATATAAGTATATAGTATTGGTAGTAGTTTAGTGGAGAAAAAGCTACATTGTGATCTTAAAAACTTGAATTCAAATCTCTTTCTAAATTTTTTTAAAATCGTAACTGTGTCATTAAATGAGTTGACAAGTTGACACGATCCGCTTATTCAAATAATAGTTGTGTCATTGGGTTGACACGGCTTGATTACCCGAATAATAATTATGTCATAAAAGAGTTAATAGGTTGAAATAGTATAACTCAAACATGACCCAATTAATTAATGGGTGAGGTGAACGCGACACAATTATTAATCGTCTTGACTTACTTCAACCTAAATCCAAAATTTTCATGTCAACTTTATGTCATGTTTAGGGGTCGGGTTTAAAATTGTCACCCCTATGTAAAAAGAATCCATACCTATGCACACACTTGCACTTCTGTATATGTATGTGTGTGTGTGTGTGTTTACAAATAAAAAATGTGTAAAATAGATCCACATGTACGCACGCACTTGTACATATGTATGTGTATCTAAGTGTGTGTGTGGGTGTGTGCATGCATGCATTTATGTGTATGAGATTATGGGAGTTACTCTTTTAGTAGTAAATTAATTAAACTTTGTCACATATCAAAAATAATAATAAAATTATCATTTGATAGCTCATTTCTTAAAAGATACATTTGTACCATTTAGATTATTTCCTTTTTTTTTTTTGTTTATAGCATAAACCAAGCAAAAGATGTAAACGAATACTTCGAAAGTTTAATATCTTTCCCCTTTTCTTGCTAGACATGTGAGAAATGTGGCCGATGCCGCAATGATGTAGCAACATCCTTTCCGACAAGCAAGCAAAAATATTCAAAGTCGGCCTTAATTAGATTCTAAGGAATTGTAAAAGTGGTTTCTTCAACTCCAATAAATTGTATACCGAGATGGGCATTTGGGGAAAGGTGCAAGTTAGCAACTTTAGAGCCCATTTGAAATTGATGTTAGGAGAGATAAAAGGATTTTAAACTACTAAAAATTATTTTGGGTATTTAGTAAAATATTTTTAAAATTATTTTTAACAAAATCATATCATCTTATAGCAGATTTTGAAAAACAGGAAAAGAGTTATTTTTTAAAATATAATTTTAAAAAACAATTTTATTTTTAACTGTAATATTAAATATATCCATTTAAAATTATAAAAATTTAAAATTAACCTTACAAATTATTTTTTAATTTTAATTTTAATTGAGAATAAAATTGTTAAAATAAAAATTTTTTCTTTGTGTTTTTTTTACTTTTATTTTTAGTTGTAATATATATATTTATTTATAAATTATTTTAAGTAAGCATATATTATATTATATTAAACACTTAAAAATTTTATTTATCACTATTTATCGTATGCATTTTAATTATTTATATTATTATAATATTTTTAATAATAACTTTACCAAACAAAATAAAGAGCGATGAAGTCATTCTTGATAAAACTAAAAAATGCCAGCATCTCGAATTGATAATCTAAAGCAATCGTAGCCCAAGGATGATATATTATCCAACATCATCAACAGTACTGAAATCTTTAAATTCTGATATCTTTCACAAGTTGGTTGATGTAACATATTTATTATATATTATTTTGCAAATGCTACTTCTTTTTTTTTTTTTTCTTTTCTTATATCTAAGAAAGAAAAGAGGATTTGCATCAATCAGAAAGCTAATATGCCAGCTCGGAAAGTTTCAGTGCTTGTTGGCATTCTATATATGAATAAAGCTTACCAACTAATCAGATTACTTTATTTTCTTGATCCCATTTGCAAAAATGTTAAGATATTCCTTGTATATAGGATGATATGGCATAAATTAAATGTAAAAATTTGCCTTTCTTTCACTTTAGTCTTACATGCAACTTGAAGCAATCTACCAGTACCATACAGTACACTGGAAAGAATCTAATCGTATATAATTTTATGGAACAATTCTGTCGTTTTCTACCCAAATTAGAGAAAATCTCCAATGCATAAACACAAACAAATAAGACAATAAGTAAGTAATTAAACGATCGATGAATTCAATTGGTATTATTCGATTTAACATAGAAATAAGACAGGGTTTGGCTTACATTTATAAAATATTTAAGAAAAAATTAATCAGGCCTCGGCCAACTCAGTCCAGCTACCTAATTCTTTTTGTCTTGGTCGATCTTTCATTTAATTTTATTATAATTTAATACAGAGTTATTTTCACCTTACTACTCTAAAATAAGTTGTTTTTAAATATAACACAATATGCATTTATTGAAAGATAACACTATAGTACTCAACTATGAGTAATGTGATGCAACTATATTTTCATTATTTCCGTTAATTCATGAGAGGCAAAAAAAAAATTTTAATTAAAATCTCATGAAAATTAGAAAAATGAGCTTGCAAAAATTTAAAAATTCTTGACTTCTACAAAAAATTACAAATATTTACCGCTGGACTATTTACATATTTAATTATATTTTTATAAACTTGGTGTTATATATATATATATATATATATATATAAAAGGATATCCACGATAAGAAATTCTTTAATTATATATATATATATATATAAGGATATCGACGATAAGAAATTATTTTTTATTGGTATAATAAGTTATAAAATTTCACACCTACTGTTAGGTAAGCAAATTAAAGATGGTCAAAGTACATAATTATTCAATAATGAATAGTTATTTTGACCATTATATTTACAACCACACTTTTATATTTGTTATATCGAACATATTTAATTAATTATTTGATAAGAGATTACTATAAAATTTAAATTTACCAAACATCTCATTAGCCGGTAGAAAATCTTATATAATTATAATTAAAAAAAAAAGCTACTACAACTTTTGTTCATTATCTTTCCTTTAAAGTGCCCATGCATATGCAGACAACTTTTTGCAAACCCATAGACTATGTATGTCATGCTTTTATTGTTGTTGATGAGCCAAAGATGACTCGTACAATCAAAAGCTAGATTCGATCGCTTGTTATATTTATCCCCTATAAATACATTTGAAGCATACAAGGCTCAATCAACCATCACTAACACTCCACAGCCATTGTTGCTGCAGAGAACAGATATAGAAGACTGCATCCAAGATGAGATACTTAACTGCTAGCCAGGACCAATACCATGTTCATTCTTCTGCAAATGGGCCTTCAACGTATAAAAATGGTAAATCTCTCTCTCTGCCTTTCTAGTTCTTTTTGTATATGATATTCAAGTAAGTTTATTACGAGGAATCTCAATTAATGAAGCTCAATAGTCATAATTGTATTGTCTTAATTAATATTGCAGATAAAGTAGATTCAGTTCTCAAAAAAATGAACAAGCTAGGCAGAAAGGTAGATAATTTTGCAAACGGAGTCAGAGAACATGGTAAGTATGATTTTTCAAGTAATATATGTAAACAATGTTACATGTAGAAACTCGCTAACAACTAACCTAAGATTATTTATTTTCCTCGAAATTCCAGTGAAGCTGGGCCCGAAGATCACTGAAACTGTGAAGGGGAAGTTGAGTTTAGGAGCAAAAATTCTTCAAGTAGGTGGAGTGGAGAAAATTTTCAAGCAGTTATTTAATGTCGAGGAAGGAGAGAAATTGTTGAAGGCTTGCCAATGTTATTTGCCAACGACAGCAGGTCCCATAGCCGGCCTTCTATTTATCTCCACAGACAAAGTAGCCTTCTGCAGTGAGAGATCACTCAAATTCTATTCTTCAAACGGAGAATTGATTAGGGTTCATTACAAGGTTTTGATTCCGCTTACTAAAATCAAGAGAGTAAACCAAGGTGTAAATATGAAGAAGCCATCGGAAAAGTACATTGAAATATTCACTCTGGACGATTTTGATTTCTGGTTTATGGGTTTCTTAAATTATGAAAAGGCTTTCAAATATCTACAGCAGGCGATTTCACAGAGCATAGATGATGCACAAGTCACTTTCTAGGTGACTTAGAAATATCACCAGATTAATCATGTATAATCATTTAATGTACATGAAATGAGAAAATTAAGCAATTTATTGTACAGTTAAATTTATTTAAACATTTTGTTAGTGCTTCGTACGTAATATGTATGCCTTTTATTCCTCATCAACCATTATTCATTGTTGAAAGATAGTACTTCGAACGATGCTATAATTGTTTCGGAAACACGAATAGGAAAACTTCTAAGACGAAAGAGAAATGCATATATAGAAAGAACAATGATATAAAAATGAAAAGTTTGCATAAACTTTTCATTAAATTCTTCTCTATCCAAATTAATTTAGCACTTCGTAATAACTGCTATATATGTGAGTTAATTTTTGACCTTATTACCAATCTGTTCTTAAATAAATATTTGTTAATATTTATTTAAGTAACAAATTTACTAACTATGAAAAGTTTACTGATAGAAAGAATAATGACATAACAATGAAAAGATAGCATAAACTTTGCAATAAATTTACTAACTATGAAAAAAATACATTTTGTAGCCTAACAATAATTACTTTCCATCTAAAAACAATATTTAACATATATTTATTACGTTACATATTTTTTTTATTGAAATAGCTTTGTTTAAACTTTTGTATGACTAAATATGAAACTTCTTGTTCCCAATGAGATAATTCAATTGATTTGAACTCTTACCATAAAAGTAAAAGGTCAAAAGATTGATTTTTCTTTATAATAATCTCAGAGAGTAAATTCTTTGATTTGTATTTGGGCATGGCAATGGAGCGGTACTTGGGTGTGTAAAACCTAAAATTTAAAAAAAAAAATTGAAACTTTAAAATTTAGTGTATTCAAATATATTTATGCATATTATACCAACTTTAACTATCGATTTTTAAAAATAAATAAATAACTTCCATTATTTTTTTTATGTTGTATTCTTTTCTCAAATACTCATTCTAATTAAACTATTTATATCCTAAATTAACGCAAAAACAAGCCAACTTCTCTTAAAATGAAGAATTGCTATCATATTGATTTTATAATTAAGGATGAAAGTGTTTAGTCAATTGAATCACATCTTCTTTCTCCTACTGATTGTGTGACTTGTTTTGCAAATACTTTTAGCAATGTATTATTAGATGATAATTAAATTTATAATTTTTCTTTTTAAAAGTTGTGAAAAGAGTTTAATTTTCTAGCAAAAATATTAACAGCTGCATGCCACAATCATCTATATTATACATATTTAGCACGACACATAACTCGTACTTCTTCAATGATTTATAATATTTATAGATGATTGTGAAAGTTAAGTAGTAGTCAATTAATTAAACTTTTCACATCTCAAAAACATCATGTGGTTAAGAATTATTTGTTCTTAAGCAGGATTCTTCTTATAAAATAATTAAAGCTCTCAAATATGTCACCAATACTTAAAATTTTAAATATTTCCCATCTTTTTGTGGCCGATGTGGCCATGATGTGGCAATCTTCTTTCCCACAAGTGAGCAAAAATATTCAAAGTCGGCATTAATTAGATTCTTCTTCTCTCATAAGGAATTATGTATAAAAGTGGTTTTCTTCGGCATTAATCAACTGCTTAATGCTGAGATCGGCATTTGACAAAAGGGGCCAGCCAGCAGCTTTATTAATGGTGCTGCCGGGGCATTTGTGGCTGGAGTGAGCTACTGCCCATTCACTTGATATCATGTTGTGTTTGTGGTTAAGACTTAAGAGCTTCTTTTCTTTGACCAATTAAACCAAAATATCATAATTTCTCTTTTGTTAAAGGTGGTTTGTCTTTTTAACAGTTGTAAGTCTTGATACCCTTCAAGAAGCCAAGTCTTGAGAATTAGAAGTCATTCTGGAGAGAGAGCTAGAAAGTGCTTCTTGGATTAATGATCTAATGCAATAATATTAATAACCGAAAGATGATATATATATATATATATGTAAATATATATTTTTTTGCAGACGCTTTCTTTTATATATAAAAGAAAAAATAATTTTTCCTTCCCTTTTCTCATCTAAGAATGAAAAAAATTTGCATCAATCGGAAAGGTAAAATTGCCAGCTTCGAAAGTTGATATAAGCAATTAAAAAGGAAGCAATTATCATGTTGATTGTATGAATTAAAGCTTACCAACTAATCAGATTACTTATTTCCTTGAACCCATTTGCAAAAATAGTATGGCCTGAATTAAGTATAAAATATTGGCCTTTTCTTTTACCTTTAGTCTTACAGGTAACTTGAAGCATTCTACCAATATAATCTGATCATATATAATTTTATGGAACAATAATTCTGTCATTTTCTACTGAAATTAGAGGAAATATCCAATGCATAAACTCAAACAAATAAGACAATAATTAAGTAATCAAACAAATTGAATTGGTATTATTGGAGTTCATAGAATTAAGACAAGGTTTGGTTTACATTCACGAAAATCAAGCCTCGGCCAACTCAGACCGGCTACCAAATTCTGTTGTCTTGGCTGATATTTAATTTGATTATTATTTAAGATGATGTCTTGCACAGCAAGAATTAACCTTACCTGGCATACCCCAATCCATATTAAAATTAGGAAGGGCTTATACTTTTCTTCAGCATCTTTCCTTTAAAGTGACAATGCATGAACTACTTTTCTGCAAACTTTATTCATGTTGATGAGCCAAAGATGACTCATACATTAACAAAAGCCTACACTCGATCACTTGTTATGTTTATCCCCTTTAAATAGACATTTGAAATATACAAAGTTCACTCAATCATCACAAACATTCCATAGCCATTTTTCCAGAGAACAGATATAGAAGACAGCACACAAGATGAGATACTTAACTGCTAGCCAGGACCAATACCATGTTCATTCTTCTCCAAATGGGTCTCCCACTTATAAAAATGGTAAATCTCTCTTTCTCTCTCTGTCCCTTTCTAATTTTGTTTGTAAGTGATATTGAATTAAGATTATTACGAGGAATCCCTATTAATGAAGCTTATTAGTAATATAATTGTATTGTTTTAAATAATATTGCAGGTAAAGTAGACTCAGTTCTCAAAAAAATGAACAAGCTAGGCAGGAAGGCAGATAATTTTGCCAATGGAGTTAGAGAACACGGTAAGTATGATTTTGCAAGTAAAATATGTAAACAATATTACAAGCAGAAACTAGCTAACAACTTACCTACGATTATTCATTTTCTTTGAAATTCCAGTGAAGCTGGGGCCGAAGATCACTGAAACTGTGAAGGGGAAGTTGAGTTTAGGGGCAAAAATTCTTCAAGTAGGTGGGGTGGAGAAAATTTTCAAGCAGTCATTTAATGTTAAGGAAGGAGAAAAATTGTTGAAGGCTTGCCAATGCTATTTATCAACAACAGCAGGTCCTATGGCCGGCCTTCAATTTATCTCCTCAGACAAAGTAGCCTTCTGCAGCGAGAGATCACTCAAATTCTATTCTTCAAACGGAGAATTGATTAGGTTTCGTTATAAGGTTCTGATTCCTCTTAGTAAAATCAAGAGAGTAAACCAAGGTGTAAATATGCAGAAGCCATCAGAAAAGTACATTGAAATATTCACAGTGGACGATTTTGATTTCTGGTTTATGGGCTTCTTAAATTATCAAAAGACTTTCAAATATCTACAGCAGGCGATTTCACAGAGTATGGGTGATGCACAAGTCACTTTCTAGGTGACTTTGAAATATCATCGGATTAATTATGTATAATCATTTAATGTACATGAAAAGAGAAAATTAAGCAGCTTAATATTGTTACAATTATTGGAAAAATTTTGTTAATGCTTGTTACTATCTACGTCTTTATTTTCTTATTAATTATGTTATTCTTAAACCATTGTTGATTATTGATTGTATTTTGACCGATGCAATAAAGTGGTCAAATTAAAACACTATTAGAAAAACTTTAAAATGAAATAGCACATGTTAATATATATTATTTAATTACAAACTAATAATAGAATTAAAAATTATCTCACATAACAATTATCCAAAGGTAGTAAACTAATTTGTATTAAAATTTTGTATAATTTTAAATTTATGTTTACTCATAGAAAGAGCAAGAACATGAAAGTGAAGTTTGTACTCATGTATTTATAGTGGCAAGTGGCAGCTATAACCAGAAGAGCTCCCAATTTTTAAGCTTTATATATATATATATATATATATATATACATATTTATACGTTCTATATTTACAGGGTACCTTCAATTAATTTATTTTTTTTTAAACGAGGACATAAATTTTCCATCTATTAATCTCGCGCGATACAAAAAAATTAAATACAACAATCTCATTAAAATTGTTTAATAAAAAAAAATATATTTTGTATTTCAAAATTTTTTAATAAAAATTTCTCTTAATAAATATATATGTAACTAAAAGTTATTAGACAGGAGTGAATACAAAACTCTCAATCCATGTAAGACTTTCTCATGTAACCAAGGATAGACAAGAGTTTTGAGTTGGTTGTTGGCTTGAACAATGAATGAGTAAATGGTCAAAAAAAAATAATAGTTTATTTGACCCAATTAAGTGATAAATTTGTATAGCCTAAAAATGATAAAAGTATTGTATAAGAAAAATTGTGTGGCCAAAATTAAAGACTGGAGACCAAGTAAAATTTTCAATTAGTTACTGTAATGCCGTTGGCCTACACTATAAATAGGTGGTGGTCTGTTTCATTTGTCAAATCATCTACCAAAAATTATCAAAGATTTAGTATAAGTTAGTTTCAAGTCTTAGGTGCTGCTGAATATTTGTATCTCCAATTTGTTAGTAAAATTATTTTCTTTTCCATTTGCTTGTGGATGTAGGTTACAATGTCAAACCACGTTAAATTATTGTCTCCACTTTTTTTTTAATTTATTTATATTTATATTTTTTCGCTTTTATTGGAGTCATCATAATTTTATTAAAATTTTAATTACTATACGTTTGCTTCCACGACAAATAATATGATAATATGGTATAAATAATATCGATATATATATAAGAAAATTTTATCAAAAATGTTATAATTATCTAACAAACGCTTAGGTTATAAAAAGGAACATCGTGATTCATCTAGTCTTTTTTAAAAAAATTTTAGTATATTGTCCATGCAAAAAAACGAGTAAATTAATAATATTTTAAATTTAATTTTAATCACCCTATCTTTACTTCTATAATATATTAGCTATATTAAATTTTATCCGTTAACTTTAAGTTTCAACCATTAGATTAAATGATCTAATAGTTAAAAATTAGAATCTTATTTTAAGTTAAAAATATATCACGCATATATATTAATATATATGTTAATTAATATTATTATTTATTTGTTGATTGTAATTTATGATTTAATTTGTTATTGCACTTGTGAAAATAACCAACTTTGAGATTATTTATTTATTCTATCTGATTCTTCATTCACAATATTCTTCCTCTTTTTCTAAATTCTTTTTCCTTGAATCCCCTTCGTCGGCTGAAGTTATTAGTCAACTGTTGTCTTCACATAATTTTATGCCAACACAACAACTAAACATTATATTATATCAGCAAATTGAACTAATAATACCATATTATATACATATTTAATTATTTAAAATCTGGAAATAGGTTAGGTTGGCACGATATTTCCCTAACACTTACAGATTTATATTTTAATTTTAATTTAATATTAAATTATGTTGGAGATATGCTTATGTGTTCAATACTCGGCATTTTGCCTTATCCATAATCATAATACCAAACCTTCTTACCACTACCTAGTATTTGTCCACGCCGGTCTTCCATTACTTCAACCCATGCATCACACTTTATATGTATATGTGTGTGTATATATATATATATATATATATCTTTGATATGCTTAGAATGAATATATAAGTAATTGATTTACAGAAAAAGAAAACAACAAGTGGCCAAATAGTTTGTCTTTGCCCACTATGTTTAAGATAAGATTTCTCTTTAATTTAGCCAATTCATACACACTTAAGATTTTGATTTTTATTAATTGCGGCTCTCCTTTTTTTTTTCTTTTTCTTATTTTACTAATAACTTTTTATCTTTTTAATGTACAAAGGATATAGATTAGAATTTAATATTCATCTTAATTTTTATCTGAATAAATTTATAGGTGTGATCGATAATTATTATTTTAATCAAGTCATTTGAATTCTAATGATATTTAATTTTATTGGTTAAAATATTTATTTAAGTTCTAATAATGAAGACGCATTCTTAAAGTAATCATTTTATTTTCACTTTTACCATTTTACTACATAATAAATTTAAATTAACAGAAAATCTTAATTCAATAAGACCTGAATAAATTTCATTTCATCAACTAAAAAAACCTAATTTTTGAAAACAAAAATTGCACATGGAGAGAACAAATTAGTAATTTCGTTAACTGTTAACTTTATGCCAGGTTGAATTGTCTAATGTATATAACCTAATTAATAAACTTTAATTGTTTAGTGAAGTTATTTGGGTGATGCCCACGTAACACCACACATACATACGTCAAATAAACTATAATATTTTCAATCCCTTTTACTTATAATATTAGTGTTGATGAATCCAGCGTCAGAAAGTTAAAATTCCAGCACAAAAAAGCCATAATCACACATGGATGCACCATCTATTTAGGGCATTACGTGGTGCCTACTTGGATTTTATCATCTTTGAAAACCTCCCTCAACGAACGACCATATATACCATTTTTTTATTTTGTTTAATATATATACTTAATTGCCCACCTACCCCAAAACTTTTAATTTCATACGAACAAAAAAAAAAAGAAGTATTTGCTATCAAAACATTCCTATCAAATATAAATAAAAATAGAACGAGGGCAAGAATCGCCATTTAATTTAGTAGTATTCATTTTCTTATTTATGAGATTTTTTAGTTAAATTTTAGTTGGAATTAATAACAAACAGTTTTAGAAGACCTCTGACTACAATTTTGTTTATTAATGTGCTCTTTAAATTGATTAAAATATAATAAAAAGACGATAATACTCAAAATCATCATTTAATTCATTAGTATTCACCTCTTTAATGACCTCAAAATTAGGTCGAGGGTTAAATCATTGTCATACATTTGTAAAAATAGGTTTAAACTTAGTTTTGATTGAACTTGATTATAGACGATCTTCAAAATCCTTCATCACAAACGGTCTATCAATGCAAGAACATATTACAATATTTGAGATTTTACACAATAAATACCATTTTAATTTTCTAAAGGTTAATCAAAACCTAAAATTATTTTATGTATTTTGAGAATTTTGGAAAAAAAAGAATGGGGCCTAGAAATACCTTATCTTAAAGCAAACAAGCATGAACATGGCTTCGCCTATTCTTTAAATATACAGATACACCTTTAAGAGTCAATATTAGTGCCTTTATTTTCGTTGATGAGTCATTGATGACTCATGTGCACAAAGTAAGTTTAGCTAACCATAATAATGTCTTTAAATACACTTGCTGAACACAAGGTTCGATCATCAATCTCCGGCTGCAAGTTCTAAGAGTAATCTACATATCTCAGCTGTTGCAGAAGCCATTTTCTATAATTATAAGCTGGTGCTTATCATCATTCATCGACTTTCAGATATGAAGAAAACACTGCTTGAACAAGTTATGGGAATTTCGATCTGCTCAACAAAATATCCAATCAAGAGCTCACCAATGAGATTTTTGCCTGAAATACCTGATGAATCTTCAGGAAAACAAATAATTCCATCTCCTGCAAATGGGTCTGCTGCATATCCTGTGCTTAAGAGAATGAACAAGCTCGGGAAAAAGGCTGACAGATTTGCCAATGGAGTTAGGGAGCATGGTAAGATATTATGAAGTTCTATCAGTTGGTTAAATGAATATGAAGACAATAATGAATTATATGGTTTAATTTGTATGTTAATTTTTGTGAAACTGCAGTGAGATTAGGACCAAAGATCACTGAAATTGTCAAAGGAAAGTTGAGCTTGGGTGCAAGAATTCTTCAAGTAGGAGGAATGAGCAAAGTGTTCAAGAAATTATTTAGTGTTGGAGAAGAAGAGAGGCTGTTAAAGACTTGCCAATGCTATTTATCAACAACAGCTGGTCCTATTGCTGGTCTCCTCTTTATCTCCACTGAAAAAATTGCTTTCTGCAGTGAAAGATCAGTTAAAATCTCTTCTCCGAATGGGGAATTATCTAGAATCCATTACAAGGTAACTTGAATATATAAATCATCAACTCTCTGTCTCTCTTTTTGCTTGTTTCAATTTAAGAACATTGTTCTTATGCATGTGATTTCAATATTGTGCAGGTCTTAATACCGCTAAAGAAGATAAAGAGAGTAAACCAGAGTGAGAACGTGAAGAAACCATCACAAAAGTACATAGAAATAGTTACTGTGGATAATTTTGACTTCTGGTTTATGGGTTTCTTGAATTATCAGAAAGCTTTCAACCATCTACAGCAGGCAATTTCTAGAGTTTAAATCAGCTACTTGTCACATATTTCTTTCCATGTGCAGGCTTCATCAGGTGTAATTAGTTAAAGAGAAGAGATCAACGCAACTAGTTGATTACAGTTGTATAGTTTTTGATATTGAAAAATGCTTCTCTGCTATCTTTCCTTTTTTTTTTTTTTTTTCGCCCTATCATCATTCTCACAATATCTTCTGTCCTATCTTTTTTTTTTTTTTTCTCCCTATTATCATTCTCCTGTGGGAGACAGACTAGTTAGTGTCTATTGTAGTGGTTATTGAATTTGGATTTCAACAAACATGAGGATTGAATCTCTTGTTGTCCATCTAATTAATCTGTTCCAACTTCTGGGTTTGCAATTTCTGTGTCACTTCAAATCAAATTTCACGAAAAATATATAAAGATCCTTTTATAGAAACTCTCTACTAGTTTGCTTACAAATGACTAAAGGACTGATGATTGGCAAAGATAGGAAAGTAAATGTGGAAGTGAGAACTGAGCTGCAAAAGTTTAAAGAAAAATGCAACGGTTGACCTCAGTATATTGAATTCATACTACAAGTTGAGGGCAGCACGTTTGCAGTCTTGTGAAAATGTGGCATTTAAAATCAGGAAGCTGTAGAGGCATAAAAATAGCTACCCTATTTTAAAAATTGCCTTGAGCACTAAGGTACTGATTGTGCAAAGTGGCTTTCTGTGAGCCATAAGAAATTGATTTTGGGCAATGCAAGCCCATACTTTCTTTTTTTTTTTTTTCTTGTCAAATAAGGTAAGGGTGGATTATAGTCTAAATACATTTTTTAACCCCTTACTCCTCAGGTGCAAACACACTTGGCTTACAAAATAGAAAGAATAGCTTACCAATTTGGCTAGTCCCTAGAAACAATGCAAGCCAATACTTATCGATGGATTATTCATGTTTATCATCTTAGCTTACCAACATGCATTTATATCACTAAAGAGAGTAAGAATGAGATCAGAAGATAATGTTGCAGAGCATTTTTAGAAGAGAAAATGTATTGAGAGAATTAGATCAAGACATATCAAACCCATATCTCTACCACCTACCAACCAGGCAAGGAGGCACCAGATCAAACGTCACATGGACCTCTTGCTCTTGCACTTGGCAGCCGGCTTGTTCATTATCATACTACAGCCTGGGTTGATTCAGCACAAGACAAAGTGGGTTAAATGGCTCTTTGACTGGTCGAGCACTAAGATCATAATCCAAAGCCAACACTATTACCATTATAGTTAGGTACGGTAAGTCCTTTAGCATTTCTCTGACTGCAATAATCATTAGAATAACCAAATATTCTTTTTCAAGTCTTAACTCATCATAGACCCATTAGTTAGATAGAATAGGTCAGGTATCACTGTCAAAGGAAAAGATTCACCACTCCATCAGATAAGCCTGTCAAGGAAAGTTTGGGTCATGTGTGCCGTCGGCATAGTCATCAGCAGTTCACATGGAAGACAGACACATTATTGGGTTGTGTATCTGGCTAACTCCAACAGCAGGACCCAGGAGTTCAATCATGTCTCCCAAATTGTTAATTATCGAAACACAGAGCAGAAAAACTTACTATAAATTAGGCTGAGCTACGCAATAATGGTGAGTGTAAGCCATGGTGCTGATAATCTTACAAAATCTAGTTTCAGCAGTTTAAATAAGAAGAAGCAAGCATTAAAAGAATTGTGTGCAGAAAGCCAGAAACAGAATCTTTTTACTGTAGTAAAGACCCAAATTTATGTAAATTAGGGAACAAATTACAACATCAACATTCCACTTTCCACATTTAGAAGATGAAGGTATCGGAATGAAAAATCCAACATACATACTTTCATAAATATACAATCGCATTTTCAGCAATAAACAAGCCTAGCAGGGTCGCACTACAAAGCCCCAAGATTGATGCATAAAATGTACAGAACAAAAGGCAGGAAAAGACTGATTATGATCATAGTAAATGCCTTCACCACAGCAGCAATTGCTCAAAAGCCGATGGGTCTCATTGAGATTAACCCATCTGGCTCGAATAAACTTCCCGCAAAATTCACTTTACAACATTGAGGAAACTGCAATCCAGCCTCCTCGCAACTTGCCTTTGTAACATGTGGGCAGGACCTCACATCAAGGTATTCAAGGGAGGTGCATTTTTCCAAAACATTGCCTATCCCTACCACTGTAACTTTTGGACAGTTGATTTTCAAAACCTTTAAACTCAACTCAACTTCACCTATATCCTCAAAGCCAGCATCAGTCACCTCCTCACAGCACCCAATATCCAGAGCCTCTAGGTTTCTGCATTGTGTGAGTATGCAGCTCAATGAAGAGTCTGAAACATTTAAACACCAATCCATCCGCAAATTCTTCAAACTACTTTTACATGCAGTTGCCAATGATTTTATAGACTCATCAGAGATGTCTCGACAACCACCAATTACTAGAGTTTCAAGGTTTTTGCAAAATTTGGCCAAGCACAATATAGACTCATCTCCAACTTTGTAGCAATCCAACAACTTTAGTGTCTTTAGAGAAGAAGAGCAGGACTTAGAAACGGTGGAAATCCCAATGTCTCCAACATTGCTGCATTTATTGAGGTCTAAGAAACTTATGTTTTGACAACCATTTACAAGATCTGTAATTCCAGAGTCATTTATGTTGGTGCACCCTTGAAGGCCCAACTCTTCAAGATTATGACAGTTCTTAGAGAGAGCTTGTAATGTTCTGTCAGTAACAAATCTACAACCAGCAAGATGTAGGCTCTGTAAGTCACAACAGCCTTCAGCAACAGCTGACAATCCCTTGTCAGTCAGTTTTCTGCAGTAAGAAACATCCAAGGATTGTAAAGAAGAAAGACCAGATCCAATAGATGCCATTCCATTGTCTGTAATACCTGTAATATTAAAATGCAAAAAATGAAGAAAGACGGAAACAAATGCAGCAAAAACACGTGTACACGTATTATATATCCGTGCTTAAAAAATCCAAGGCCAAGAAAAAAATAAGCATCAAAACAGTTAGCGTTAGATATTTCCATATTTGGGATAAGCAAATGACATGATAAAAACTTACTAACAAGAACTTCAACATGGCCAAATCAACACAGAGTTTCCAAAATTCATTCCAAATCTCTGTTCAAAAATTCATACAGCTGGACAGAACAGGATGAAAATTGACAAAAAGGACAGAATTTCAGAACCAAAATCTGGATCACAAATCTCACATAAAACATCTTCCATGAATCAATTAAAAATATTTAAAGAAAAAAACAACCGCACAAGATGTTAAAGCGAATGAAATCAAATTACTCAAATTTTCCGACAAATTGCTTCCCAAAAAACACACAACCATTATACATAATTATGCAACAAAAATACAGTGTAGGAAAAAGGTTTTACCTTTACAGTTGTGCAAATTAAGAAGCTTAAGAGACTTGAAGCCATCAGCAATAACAGCGAGATCAGAATCAGTTACACCCGGATAAAACGACCTGGAAATAGACTGGGACAAATCCAATTCGACAAGGCGGGAGAATCTGGCGGCAATCTTTCTGAGCATGTGGGGCCCAGCACGGACAGACAATTTCTTCCTCTCAGTGCTCTGCAAGTGAAGCCATCTCTTACAAACCAACCCGAATCTCTCCTTGTCCTTATCATCTTCTAGCCTCGACAGAATCGATCGCAATTCGTCATCTCTAAGCACGTCGTTTATGCAGACGGAACACATTTGATTTTCAGATTAGGGTTGTTCTTAATTTCTGCAAACCCTAATCCAATTCCCAATGTCTCCAATCAATAATCAACTGGGAGTATAGTATCGTCTGTGGCATGATGTGAAGTGGAAATAACCGATAAGTTTTTCTTCCTAGCGTTGGTTAATTAAATTACGGAAATGCCTTTGGTCGTTGCAACTTTATTTGTTCCTTACAGGGGCGTTTTTGTAAATAAAGTATTTTCTAGTTCATATTTCTATGTTAATATATGGATATGTAAATGATGCACCTTACAACGTGCACTTTGCTTTGACTTCAATCCTCACTCATGCAGTTTGTTGGAGGTTATAAATTAAATTGTAAAATATAAATATATTTATATAAATAATAAGCAAAATGGTTAATTGGGTAATTTTTAGGTTAAGTGACAGTTAAAACGGTTAAAAACATTTTATTTTGAAAATTAAATAATAATAGACGGTTCCAAAATTAATCCGACAACATGGCAGGTGAAAAGTGGATTTCGTAATTGTGCGTGCCACGTGGCATCTCTGAGCTCTCTTTTGAAGCGGTGAGGATATAAAATATAAGTTATGGTCACATGTTCTACCTTTTCATTAATGTAAAAAAGTTATAAATTATGTAAATATGTGATTATAAAATAATATAAAAACTATCACATTAATTTATACAAATAATATTGTTAATTTTCTTTTTATCCGTGGTTTCTCTCTTTTTATCCAAACAACCATCTTTGCCATGGTAGAAGAGAATTCAAAAGAAGTATAATCTTTTTTTTTTTTTTGAGCCATATCTTTTAATTAGTTTACTAGAGATGTTATGCTACTCGAAAGTAAGATAAAGCCAAATCTGATTCTCTCTTATCTATTATACCTCTTCTAACCTAATTCCCATCAAATCATCTCAGTATAAAGTATAAATTTACAAGACATTTTCTAATCCACAAATTTTAAGACATTAATTGAATTAATTATAATAGTTGAGTGGTGAGTACTCACACCCTCGTGAGGAGAATTGAGGGCTCCGTTTCAAGTCCTATCAGAAGGCAGAAACCTCACAATGTGAATAAATATAAATAGATGTAACTAAAATTATCATAATAAATTTTGAATTATTGCTGGTTTATGCCCATTACTCTAATTCTTTTATGGTCATTTGATAATTCTTTGAATCTCTTCTTGTGAATGAAGATACCAATCCATGGAAGAAATGATCATAAAAAGAGAAGCAATCAGTCATCTTCTATCAGAATACTTTCAACCAAAGACTATTTACTGCATATTGTACAAAAAGAATAATACCTACAGATTCCACAAATAATTGAAAAAATGATGACCATATTGACTGAGATAATGCAACCTGTTTTACAGATTTGCAGAACATTATCTCATGTAAAAGGATTAAGAAGAATTACAAGAAGGAGAAATGAGCTGTTATTCCCACTGCATTTTGTAACCTCTAAGCCAATGAATCAATTACTATAAGGCTGTATAAGTATTAAATTTTTGGGAAAAAGAAAAAAGAATTTGGGTTATTTGTCAGAGGCTTTATGGCTTCAATTAAGTTTGTTTGCAGCAAGTAACCACATAGTCATCCAAGAACTGACTGAGCTGAGTAGTATATAATTTTGGGTCATTTCTAAAATGGTCGACATGAGGTGTGGAGACAAAGTTGCAAGCCCTAACCTCACACCCAGCCTTCCGCTGCTCCTCTATAAATGATTCTACAGACTCTGCAGGAATGACTCTGTCCGCTGAGCTATAAATATACAATTGTGGACACCTTGGTTGCCCGGCAGACAATAAGCCAAGTACATCAGAAAGTCTCCTGTATCATTTTAATGAGAAATTTACGTAAGTAATCCTCAATGAAGATAATAACAATATATTTGCATAATTTTTTGCAAAGAGAGAGATGATCAAGAACCTACATAAAGAAAACCTGGCAAAAGAATTTTACTAAGTTGTCTGTAAGATGCTAATCTCTCCAACCCAATTAAACTTTTCAGTCAATAGTCTTATCGCAGATAGCTCTCAAACTATAGAGTATTTCTCAGATTCATGTAACATAATGAGTTTAACCAAATCGGATCAAAACACTTACTTTATTAGCAGGGGCAAATTACCTGTTCACTGCGGGAAGATGCAAAACCACCTCAAAGAACTTCTCCAGGACTAAAAGCAAAGCTGTTTCAGTAACTGCAGGTTTGGGCTGTCCAACTGCTTTACTTCCAATTAATTCATCCACCACCAATTCACTGGTGTTAACAACTTTTTTCGTTGCAACACTATTCTTTTTCAGAAAAGCTGCAGAGAAACCTGAAGCCCATACCTAAAACGAATGAAACGAACTGAGTGAATATTTTTGAGCACATGCAACTACAACAGATAATGGCAAAATCAAGCTCAAAAGACATTAATAAAATGAAACATACCCCACAATGTCCCCATCCTAGCATCTCCCATATAGAAACATTTCTTACAATATGAGTAAAGAAGAAAATGAAAGAAAAGCAGCATACAAATAGACATGAGAATTACCAATGTCTATTACACAAGAGATAGAACAAAACAAAAGGCATTTTAGTTAAAGACATGATCTTATCATTGAGATAACAAAAGAGTTTTATTCCAATGAAAATTCAACATTTAAAGAAACATCATAAGTAACTGTTAAATTGATAATATAAAACCTATACTCTCTAAATTAAATATTGGTACTGGAACTATACATCAAAAATTGAATACGTGTAGATCTGCATACCCACTCAGCTAAGAACTATAGGGATAGAATCAAAGAGAGGATGGATAATTTAACTCTAAAAGCTCAAAATAAATGCACTACAGGGTCCTCCAAGCCATGCCAAAATTATCCAAGTAACCAAGGAAAAAAAATGAAAAGGTAAATCATAAAAAATGTTATTACAAAGCAGAGAACATATGATAAACAGTAGTGAAAGAATAGGATCGGGCAGATTATATTGATTAAGAAATCTTCAACAATGCCCAGTGCCCAGCTCATGAAACAGATCAGAAAGACAAACAAAGGCTGGGCACGGTCAAATTATATATCAATCCACAATTTTTTAATTTAGAGAACAGTTAGAACAAAGTATGAACTCCCCTTAAACCATGATGAATTGTCGATACAAGATAGTGCACATATCTCATTATTCATGTCAATAGTAAATCTAAAACAGCTACAAGCTTCATTTACCTGAGGGTCAGGAGCCGCAACAGGAGCAGAATCTACTATGCAACCTCTGATCCTTCCCATTAGGGAAGGATCCTGCTTCTGAAACTTCTCAAGAATAGCCCCATATCTGTATCAATATAGATCCAACCAAACATATCAAACTGAATGTTCAAGAAAAACAATGACAGAAAGTATGCAATTACATGTTATTAAGAGAAAGAATTCTCACGTTAACCATCCAGTGTTGCTAAATGTGTGAAAAACTAGGTTCTTTCCTTCATCTTCCAGCCAATCAGCCAAATGGTTCACAAGCAATGCTATATTCTGCTCAGCCTTGCCACCAACTTGGTAACTGAGAATCTCAGCTAATGGAAAAGTAAAGGTGATGACATGAAATCCCCTCGAAGTATACCACTCTGCATATCTTTTAAGATGCTTCTGCTTAGCTCCCAACCATCCCAGCAAAACCACCACCGTCCTAGACTTCATTGCCAAACAATCAGAAGTGCCAGAAACATCAATGGCATTTGGTTCCGGTAAGTGCCATCTATACAACACATCAGGAGTTGAGGCAGGAATAGCACCAGTTATGTAAGTTGGCTTGGATGCTTTAGCCAACTCTGCAGATTGATACAAATTAACAAGAACAGCAGAGGAAGCTACAGAAGGAGATAACGTATTTGGAACAAAATTGTAGCTCGAATTGGGAACGCCGAGACTAATGTTAGGTACAGGTACTCGAATTCTAGTCACGAAGGACAAGTTTGCAAGCTCGGAAACAGATATATGAGACACCCAGGATGACCTTAACTCTTGCAATGAATTTGAAACAGGAGGATCAATCCGTTCTGAGGAAGAAGAAGCACCAGATGATGTAAAAGACTGGAACTTATCAGAAACGTCAGCAGAAGCGGAAGCAACAGCCACGGCGGCTGCAGCGACTAGAGGTCGTTGAATGCTTCCGCAGAACGAACCCATCCCAAATTTTCAGGAAAAATTATGTATATTTCATAAGAATATCAAACAATCCACATATAACTCAAGAATATATGCCAGAGTTAACCTCAATCACCTGCAGAAAAATAAAATTTTAAAAACAATGTTAAGAAATAACAAGATGGGTTGTTCTTGTTTTTGTTTCGGAATGGAAAAGAATCCAAGACACAAGCAAAGCAAATATATGGAATGGAGAATAAAGAAGCAAACACGGTACAGAATAGAATATGGAGTCATAGTTGGTATATTCGTTTTCCAAAACGTGTATAATTAACGAAGCTTACGTGGATTTGGTATGGTCCAATAAAAAACCGGGCTGTCATTGTTGCCGTAACTGACAGCCCGGTTATGACTGCTCACGCGCACCGACCAAAGAAGCTTCTTTTCGGGTCAAACTGAGACTCCGGCAATCTCTAATCTCTCTTCAAAGGCAACTTCCTTCCTGCAAGAAAAATGACAATTTCAATTAAGAGCTAACACGAGTTTAATTAATCTAAATTAATAATATGTTTAAAAGGAAAATATTAAAAAACAGCCTGTGATTGTTATAGATATAGGAAAAACCAATAAAAAGAAGCCACGTCGTCTCAACTTTTAGGGTGATGTATGGCGAGGAGAACTGACAGGGATTGATTGATAACTAGCCTTAGTACTCCGACAATTTAGGAAGCACCCCGGTGAAAGTCGAATATGAAAAGACCGTCCAGTCCCTGTCAAATTTCTTTATGGTTCCTACTTGCTACTGCTACGGTAGCTAAAGGAGAGAATGGGGAACTCGGTTCACAAACACGCTAAACCCGGTTTTACGAAACTTATATTTGTAAAAGACGTGAACCGGTGGGGGGAAACGATGAAATGACTATTTTGCCCCTAACGTTAAACCAAGTTAACAGCGATCGAAACTCAAAACGAATGGAAAATGGGAAAATTGAAAGAAAAAAGAAAAGGTTCAAATCTGTATTTTAAAATATTAAAATTTGGAAATCGCGATTGGTAATCGAAGAAGACTTGGTATAAAGAATAATAACAAATTTGAAAACGAGAAAGCAAAGGAAGGAATACTCACCGGAGCTGTGGCGGAAGGATTCGCCGGAAGAAGGTGACTGAATGACGAAGACGGCGATGACTGAGAGAGAATCCTCGTTTATTGGAGAAAGGGGAGAATGTGAGACTGTGAGAGGAAGAAAGATGGAGTTTTTATGTGTATTTTTATTTTTATTTTTTTATAAAATCTGTTTTCTTCGGTAACACAAATTGCGTAGGCTGTGAATATGGTTTTATTGGTTTTCGCAACTCCAACGTCACCTGCCCTTTCATAATTATAACCCTTAATTATAAATTTTTTTTTTTTTAAAAAAATTGCCTTTTATTTCACGCTATTATTTATTGCTTCAAGGTCGGTTTGGCTTCGTAATTCTGATTCACATTTCATTCGTTAAATTGATGGAATCTGATTTTATTCCTCTTAAGATTCGATGAGAATTATACCCGTGAAATTTGAAAAAGAAAAATAACAATAATCTCTTTGATTAAGACTCGTGAAATCTTAAAATAAAAAATATAATCTCCGTAATTAAAATTAAAATCAAATAATGTATGTGGAGAGTTTTTTCTTTTAATCTTTTTTTGGTAACTATTAATTGGAGAAAGATTCATTAAAATTAATCTTAATCATCCTCAACTAAAGTTTAATGCAAGAATCTACTCTTATAAAAACTAGTCTTAATCAAAATTTAATCAATTTTTTTAGAATCGATCTTATTCAAACTTAATAGAAACTCACTTCGAAAACCTAGTCATAATTAATGAGGAATTTATTGAGATAGATCTTGATCAAACTCAACTAAAATTTAGTCTAAAAATATATCCATTTTGATCAAGTTCAACTAAAATTTAGTTGAAAAATCTGCCCTCACTTGGACAAAATTTATTAGAACCAATCTTGATTAAACTCAAACCAAGCCCACTCTACAATTTATTTAGACAAATTTTGATCAAGTTCAACTAAAGCTTACTTGAAAATTTTACTGTCAATTAACATAGAATTTGTGGAGACCAATCTCAATCGATTTAACTAAACGTGAATTCTAAAATCTACTCTTAATAAGAAATATTAATAAGAAACAATTTTAATAAAATTTAACTAAAATTTCGTTCAAAAATCTATTCTTAATGAGAAAAGGACTAACTTCAAAGAAAAGAAACTGAATTTCTCCCACTTAAGGAAAAGATGAAACCTACAAAATCTAACAATGGTTTTAGTAGAGAAGAACTACCCACAAAATCAAATCATCTTGTACATGTACTAACAGCACTTTGTGTCATTATAATAAATAAATTAAAATATAAGTAAATTTTTTTTTTTTAATTTTGTTAGATTTAACAGAAGAATTTTTAATTAGTGGAATATCTTGATGTTTCATGCCTTCTTTTATTATTCTTTCTGATTTCCAATAGAGAGGGTAAGAACAAAGGATTTTCCTTCTTATCAGCAGCTGTTGTGTTAGGGTTGAAAATGGGTATACTGTGGTACCTAATTCTAGATTATTCCATTGGATATTTTATATGTATTGTATGGCCAAAAAAATTATTATTATTATTATTATTAATAACAACAATATGCTTACTACGTGGATATCAATAAAATTGTTCTGTTGCTCATCAGACGTACATTTGTCCATTATCTTCTATTTTTTGGTTGAAATTGAATTATCAAATAACATGCTAAAAGGATCCACACCTACAATACACATCCATCCCAAAGAAATGTAACATCTTATCTCTATCCATATCAACTAGCAAGATTTTATTTAAAAATAAAAGAAAGGAATAAAATCGTCCTAAAATTTGCTAAATTTTTTAAAATTTTGGTTAATTTAGATCATTTATTTATTCTTTATAACAATTATTAAGAATTAAATATGTTAGATGGCCCGTAATTTTATAAAAACTGAAAAATAAATAGTGAGCCACAAATTTTGAGGCAGGTTCCTTTGCTAATTAAACAATTTGATCATTCCCAAGTGAAATGTTCAACTGTGTAATAGTTTGCTCAAGGGCTTCGTAACAATACATAGATTGTATTACACATCCATTTGTTTTTTTTTTTTTTTTGAAATTATAAAAATTAAAATAAAATGTATGGCTTAAGATTAAAATTCTAATGAATATCTTGATATTTAAAGTAAAGGTTGAAACTTTTACTAACACAAAACTTGAAACTTGTTGTATAACAATATATACATAATCAATCGATGTGTTTAAACAAAATTCGACAATCCTTACTATTATTTCGACAGACTTTGGGAAGGCGGTTTACAACGCTCTAATTTTAGGGCAAGACTATGGTTCTCCTCTCCACTCTATGGTTGCAACTTTCTTAATTTTTTTTTTTTGTTGCATATTCTAAATTTAATACTATTTTCAAATAAATTAAGATTTTTATGAATATTTTTTAAATTATTCGAACTAATTAGTTTAATAAGTCAAATTTTAGGGATTTACATATATTTTTTCCTAGTTATAACAAAAAAAAAATTTCAATTTATAGCAAAAGACTAGAAAATTATACACTAATACATGAATCCTACTTGTTATCTAAGCTACCAAAATTACAAGTTTTTCAGTTATGGACAAGGTCCAAAAATCATATATTCACATGCAGGTGGACAAGAAAATGAAGCAGCAATTACATGCCTTTAATCAAAGACGCCAAAACCTTATGAGCATATCCAAATATGTTAAGAGAAAAGGAGCTGTAGCAGGAGAATGAAACACTCACCTACAAATACAGCTACACTTGTATTAATGCCAATTATTATTACATCTACCTTCCACTTCATAACTTACCCTTCCACTAGCTTCTCAATCTTCTTCAGCTCTCAGAAAATTTTGTGATTCTGTCAAACTTAAGATTGGAAAAGATTTCAATACTACAAAAAAGATTGTCACTAATTGAAAGAATGCTGAATAATCATGAGAAACTTCACATAAGCATCAAAGCGAAAGAAACTAAATGCTTACATTGAATAGGAACTAACATATTAACAGATCATAGCTTCCAGTGTCAGCCATGTGCAGTACAGTTATCAATAATTCAAACTTATCTACTGCAGTATTACAAATAAACCTAGTTCCATGAAATTAGCAATCTATGTTGATGTACGATATATGTATGTGTGTATATACTTCAACTGAAAAACAAGAACAGTTCTCAAGGATATCTGGCAGATACACAGCCTTTGCTTTAAAAATACAGATGAAACTTTCCCATCCATGAACTAGTTCATTGGTATAAAATTAAAGTAAGAAACCTAAATTGAACAAAAATTATCTATGTAACTCACCAAATTCAATGCCCAGCAACCGAAAACCTTGAGAATTATCAAAATTACAAAGACCTACCTCGTCCATTTCTAAATGGATATGTGTTGTATCAATGAATATTCTACATGTTACAGGGTTCTCATTTCTAAATAAAAGAACACAGTTCTCATAAAAACCTTCCTTTGGAGGAAGATTTAACAAACAAGACTTTGGAATTGACACCCTACGCTCATTGCGAGTACTAGTTAACTCTCCATGATTATTCATCATCAATATGAGACGATGTCGACGCCCTAGAAGCTCTGACACATATTTCATATCACCTATGGCTAAAGCATGGCGAACACGGGTAGATGAAACCTGCCCTCTCTCTTTAAAATCATTGGAATTTATATCCCTGGAATCTTGATTTTTGTCCATGACAGAATTTATAATGTAAGCATCCATGTCATACTCCTTACAGAGTCTCACCAACTCTGATGCATCACCGGCAGCTTTATATCCAAACCGGTAGTTTTCCCCTGCCACAAATAACCATTATAGCTTTTAGTCAGAATGATTTAATGCATTCTGCCGCATTATAAATGTTTGCATAATTAAAGGGTCAACATCAACCTTAAATTTACCTGCCACAACCCCACGTACTCCCAGCTCCTTTGATAACTTCTCAACAAACTGTCGCGGAGTGAGATGCCGAACACTTGTGAATTCTACCTTGTACTCTACTGGGGCCACATTACCACAATATGGAGCCCAAGATGAAAGAACTCGCTTCCGGTCACATTTAGCAACTATGGGAGCCCTATCCAGAGGGATTAATATATCATAAAAATATTGTCTATTTGATAGTGTCATATAACCAGTCTCTCTGCATTTAACTAATCAGATGCTAGGGAAATTCATATAGCATGAATGTCTTTCGTTCAAATTTATAATGCTTATCACCAGCGGTTAGAAACAGGGTATTCTGATGCATAGAGTTTGATAGCAAACAAACTCTTAAAATAAGTGAACTACATATTCTCCTTTGAGGATCATAAGCATTTAAACAACAACAATTTGATGAAGCATGCCCTCCTTGGAGGAGAACAACTGATCAAACCCCACCAAAAGATCCTCCTCACTTGAGCCCAATCCAACTAAGAAGTCTGACACTTAATATTACTATAGACCTGAAAAGTAGCTAGCATAACCAGGATTTTAGAGTTCGAAAGGTTTAAAAGGTGCACTTATGAGGCAGATTGCCATCCCAAATAAATTAAATAATAAATAGTTATAGTAAAAATAAACGTCCACATTATCACCCTCTTTTCCCGTTTTGATCAAATATGACAACGTATCGAGGGAGAAAGGTTTACAAGTGAACAAGTTGTCTATAGATTAAAGAAAATAATGCAGTTCTTTATACACATGAGCAATCTAGGTACAAAAGCTCTTAAAACTGCAGTTGACTAGGACTATGATACATATACCACAAAAACAAGAGAGCTGAACTTAATACATGATGTGCCACCACAGTCAGGAAAATTTTCATATCCCTTACAGTTTGACTAACATACAAACTCCACTGGCTTTTTAAATTCATCAAAAACCTTCATCAGAATTCTAAGAATATGGATAAACTTCTCCTTAAATTATCAGACCACTCAAGACTTGACCTTGTGCAGCAAAAAAAAAATTATATGGAATTGAGATCAGTTACAAGCAGTTTGGGCTAACTGAACCACAAAAAGAAAAACAAACCAACACATAACCAGTTCCAAAAATAAGTGAAACCAAAATTAATCAACCTAGAGGAAACCAAATTGGTAGTTCAGATCAGGTCTTCCAACCATGTTTTCTGGCCCCCCAGACTACAAAAGGTACCAAATCCAAGACAATTGCAGCAACATAACTGCAGTTACCAAAGAAACAGCAATACAGTTGCCTGACTGACAATAAATCAGGTACCACCAGAAATAGTAAGATGCATGATTGAGGACGAAAAAGAAATCAAAAAATTTACACAACAAATGAAAAAAGATTTGAAAAGGAAAAAGCACAAGGACAATGTTTATACCTAGGCTCCCAACCAAGTACTTCTCCCATTCCAATAAATGACAAAAGATATGGAGCTCCAACCTTTGATGCTTGAATTGCAAGCTCTCGATGACCAATGTGAAGAGCTTCAAACTTTCCCAATGCTACTATCCCTCCTGATGACAAAAACAAAGAGAATGTAAGACTTGTTAGAACTATGCTGTAAAAGAATGTGAAGGAGGAATACTAAATCCAAAAACTTGATATAATGCACTAATGAATAATTGGACCAAGAAAAAGCTTCTGCTATCTAATCCTAGAAAACCAAAGAAGAAGCAAAAAATAAATAAAAAGAAAACTTTTGCAAGCACAATCACAAATGTACCAACAAGCAAATACTAATTCATATCAACAACTGCAGGAAACAGCACAAAAAGAGAAGAAAGCAAACTTTACATGTCCAATGAATGCCATGGAACAAAACATTGAAGTTACTCTAATTAGCTGTTGAATTTAGAAAGAACCACCCAAGCAGAAGAAATTGCAAAGGAGGATGCACCAAAGCCCAACAAAAGATATTAAAAAAGAAAGAGTAAGAAGGAAGATAAGGACGGTCTGATATGAGTGAAAATATCTCATCAATTTGTTGCCTGCCTTAATATCTACATGATAAGAGACCTGCCGCCTGCCATAGATCCAAATATAAGAACATTTTAAGTAGCTGATAGCAAGTAATTTGCTGACTAGATAATAAGAATATGAAACCAAACAAAGGTTTTTTAAAATTGAACTTACTCCTTTCTAACTCACTCTCTTTCACAAAATGGAGCCTTACAAGATTTCAAAGAGAATATCATTTGAAATGATTCTGACATGTGAAAGAGCCCCTTAGAGATGCAAATTGCATCAAAGAAACCCTACAGATAGACTAAACTGTTTCATTCTATTACAAAACAGTTTTCAAGGATACTGGGTTGAGATGATTAATAGTCAACCAGGTCAACTTTACAAACAAGGCTCACTCACAAATTAATAAAACTCTAGCCAATACCAAAAATGTACAGAACATTATATAAAGCAAGAAGGCAATGCGACAATTTAAAACAATTTGATCCTTAACATTTGACTTTATAATGGGCAACTAGTAGCCATCCCTTTTAAGTATTAAAACATATATTTGCCCCTAAGTGTAGCTCGGGTGGTTTAGGATATGCTTAATGCTCCCATCCATTCTTAGTTCAAGTAATTGTATGAGGCAAAAGTACCGTGTTTCGCAAGTGAGGTTTCTCACTTCCATCTAAAACCCTTTTTAAAAAAAATACATCCTATTTAGACCTGGAAAAATAAGCAAAATTTCATGGTCACCATTGCCATTTTCTATACATTATAACTTGCACATAAAATTTCAATTAAAGAAGAAAGGAAGAAGAGAATAAACAAAAGCATAGATCCAGGTAATAAAGGAAAACATACAAAAAAGAGAGATCCAAGAAATTAACGAAAGAAAACCTGCCAGAGGGGGCAATCCTTCAGCAGGAACCTCTTGATCATCTTCTTGCTCACTTTTTACAAAGAAAATTAATCAGATAATATTGATGGATAAGGCAAATAGATGTGATAACATATCAATATATATAAGCCTAAGAAAGTAGAAGCACCTTAATTACAAGACCTAGTACAGTCACCAAACTATGTGTTAACTGTAAAAAGGATTTCATCAATGCTATGTTTGGCTACAAGAATATACTTTCCACAACTTCAAGAAAAAAAAAATGAGCAGAATAAAATGATTTCCAGAATTGATTCTCACTGATACATCAGAAATCCACATTCCAATTAGTTTCTATGGAACCCCACAAACTATGGTACATTTCTCACTGGAAATTGCTATCAACTAAGAATCTGTCAGACGTAGGCACAGAGCTTAAGCTCATGTATCCTCACATAATAAACTTAAGGCTTATTTGGTCATTTTGAGATATTAATTGTTTAGTTTACTTTGGTGATTCTAGTGTTATGGAAATTATTAGTTTATTTTACCTTTTATTTAAATAGAATTTGACTAGACTCCTAATAAATAGGTTTCCAATGTAGACTTTTAAGAAACATTTTTATTAAATTGAGAATGTATAAAATCCAACTTCAAATCTTTCTCTACTCTTCCTTTGCTTCTTTGAATTGCCATACAGTTTTTAGAACTACATTTTGCTTTTAAAGGAGGGAGCAGGCCAAACAAGCATCATAGAAATAATAAAAAGCAATGAATGTACGTTGATGGTACCTTCCACTAAATCTAAGCAGAATAAAATTATGCTACAATTAATTGTTGAGAAATTATTAAAAAAAAACTTCAAATGCCTACTATTTAGAGAACAGAAAACAAATCAAAGCTATCATGTGGTATTTTATTTCTAACTTAGCAAGAAATAAATTTTAGTTTATCAAGTTAAAATATAACTTGCATACAAAGAAAGGGTACTTTAATTAAGCTCATTTTTAAGTTAACAAATCAAATTTTTTATTATCAGATATCAAACAGAAGCTTTGGTTAACTATGGAAGAGAAAAGAACCTGAAACAGTCAGAGAGAATAGGCATTTCGCGGCTGGAAGAAGTAACCAATCTTTGCTGCAATCTCTGACTATGATTCTCTCCCATTAAGGCAACGGACAGAGGTCTCACCATGAAGGAAGACAACTGAAAAATTCTGGAGCTGCAAAACCCTAACCCTAGATTTTGATAATGATGACGGTGGTGACGGTAATTGCACTCTCTTATGTGATGTGAAATACGACACCCACCACCCAACAACATTATTTTTTCAGTTATTACAGAAACCCCAAAAAGAGAGCGCCAGAGCTAGAGAACAACAGGTTTTGAAGATTGTCTTTTTTGATTTCAAACCAAACCCAAACATTTTTGGGAACCTTTCGTAAATAACTAAACTAAGGGGTTCATTTTAATTTAACCAAATTAAAAATTTTCCTTTATTTTTAATTAAATGAACCAAGAGCGCCCCCGGTAATCGTGTTTGTTTGGTCTAAAAATATGTGATTGGGTTAAATATTAAAAATGAAAAATAACTTAGCTAAAACTAAAAATAACCCCGATAATTTTATTATTTACGACAATGCCCAACAATTTTTATTTTCTTATTGCTAACCGCCTTCAGTTCAGTAACCCTTCTGTCCTGTGTGTTCAGTTTGTTAGCCACGTCATTACTGGTAGATTACCTACGATGTATGAACTACGTATATTTTTTTATTTTTTATTTTTTTAACAAGTGAAATTTTCTCATGGTTTGTAAATTACAAAAGTACTTGATAATTGTTAAGGTCAATCATCTATCAACTACTTAATATTTGTTTTATTATATTACAATATATTTCAATTTCTCTATAACCACAAAAAAGGCATGAACGAACTACTAGTTGTTCAGTTTTATTGAAAAATTTATTGCAAAATATGGGTATTAAGGTTATTTTACATTAATTTAAATAAAATATTAAGGACAAGATAAAGGTTATTTTATTGAATAGTCAACGATTTGGATAACCACCAACTACGATTTTTTATATTTCTACTCACTAAATAGTGCAAAAAAATTTAAAATAAAGTTGATAAAAAAGTTCGAGCTCGATCTAGTCTAAAAAATCAAGTTAGGCTTCTACTTTTATTTTTAAAGTCTTATACAAGCCGAATTCGGGGTTCAGGCTTTTATTTAAATTTTGAGTCAATCCAATTAGTAAATCATCAAATTTATCGCAAAATAGGGGTGTTAAAGTTATTTTATATTAATTTAAGTCAAATATTAAGAACAAGATAAAGGTTGTTTTATTGAATATTCACCTATTTGGATGACCACCATCTACGATTTTTTATATTTCTACTCACTAAAGAGTGCAAAAAGCTTTAAAAACTAAAGAGAAAAGCTTTTTTATTACCTTTAAATAAAGTTGATAAAAAAGTTCGAGTTCGATTTAGTCTAAAACAACACATAATTTGAGTTTAAATCTCTACTTTTATTTTTAAAGCTTTGTACAAGCTGAATCTGGGTTCGGGCTTTTATTTCAATTTTAGGTCAATCCAATTAGTAAATCTTTAAATTTAAATATAATTTATGTAAACCTTACTCTACTAGAAGCACATTCGGTTGTGCAATCACCATTAGTCCCACCCGCGACCACTATTGGTCACGAGTCACAACCATTTATAACCGCTGCCAACCACTCTCAGCCACCATTTTGCATAAATTAGCCACAACATTACTTCATTTAGATTATGAGATTTGTTTTTTTTTATGCAAAGGTTGTCTAAACTTGCTTTCTATTTATTCTTAAAATTAATATAAAAATCTATCATTGTTTTCCTTAGATGTGAATGAAATTTTCTCTTCCTTTGCATTTTGCAACCTATTTATATTTATTTTTTTCATGAACGTAGATGGGTTAATATCAAATTGCATGATTTTTCTATAATATGTATGGAGAATACAATTTTCTTAGGCTCAAAAATGGTAACCAGAAATTCTAATGGAAGTTATTTGGAGAAAATCAAATCATTTGAAACATTTAATTAGGAATCTTATGCAATATCAGTGTTTCAAACTTTTGTTTCATATGGAACATGGGTTTAGTGGGTTTGGTGGCTACTTTTTATGCAATATCAATGTACAATCGTGGAATCAAGAAATTTCTCTTTTAGAGCCTTCTCTCTCTTCTATCTTTTCTCATTGCCCGCCTGTTGAATTGTGACCTTTACTTCTTAGGTGAGATTTCTATAATTCTTATTTTTGTTTTATTTTCATTAATAAATGCAGATTTTCACCTAAATTTTGATTTATAGTGATGTATCTTTACTTTATGAATTATATTATTTAGTAATGGTTTATCTCCACCTAAATCTAGATATACGATTGTTTTTTGATTTTTTTGATTGATTACAATATTGTAATAGTTTTTTCTTTTAAATTTGTAACTTTTAAAATCTATATTAAGAGATTTGATGAGTTTATTTTATATATTTGAGAGATAATTTTAGAAAATTTTTTAAGGAAGCTTTAATTTCAAGTTTATTTTTTACTATTTAAAGTTTATTTTCTTGTTAAAATCATTTTAAAAATACTAAATAAAGTGTTATTTTATCTTTTCCGAGTATCTCAATAAGTTTTAGATATATTTGGTTATTTATTGTAATTGATCTATGCAACATCTTTGCTAATATGGGTACCAATCTACACGTTGTAATGTGTACATGTTTGAATGAAATAAAATTTATCTTGTTATTAGTTTCAAAAAGAAAAAATGTACAACTATAATTGTTTATAATTAATCAAAATTTATTTGTCATATTTTTACAAAAAATGACATTAAAATTCATTGATGGTAGACAAATACCCATGAAAATGATGGATAAAACTATCTAGGTTTTGGTTGCAATATATATTGAAGCTTGGAATGAAAATTGAGTAGGTGAAGAAGAGTGAAAACTTTAGAGTTTGAAGGTTATCTTGCGTTATATTTATACTGTTATGAAGAATGGGTGCTATATTTTTCCAATGGAGCCAAATGAAATTGTTGTCACCAAGCAAAAACGGCACCTTAAAAGGTCACATTGGGTTTGCCTAATTATCACTTATATTTATCATTAATTTATAATGCAAAAGGCCTACCTTTTCCTCTAGTTTAAAGTTCACATTGGGTTTGCTTAATTATCACTTATATTTATCATTAATTTATAATGCAAAAGGCCTACCTTTTCCTCTACTTTGAACTTTGAAGTCATCCACTGTTACAGTATAGATAATATATATTAAGAAGGATACTTTATAATAACAATTTTTTATTAAAGAAGGTTAACTCATTAACAATTGATAATAATCGTGTGTCATTGTTTCGTGATAGATTCATGATCTGTCACAAGTTTGTGATATATAATTATTACGAATTTATGATAAATTTTGTTTTTGTCACAAATTTATTAAGAATTCTCAATATACTATTATCAAGGAATTTCTTATTTCTTTCATATTTAGGTTTTTGATTTTTTTGTTTGTTTAATTTTTTTGTTATTCACTTTTTTTATTTTTCTAATTTTTGGTCTTTTTGGGTTTTTCATTTTTTTTTCTTTTCTTACTAATTTCCTTTTTTCTAAGTGATTGTCCATTTTTTTCAAGTTTTTTTAGGATTTGTTTTGCAGGTGTTTTTAATACAATTTAACAAATATAATAACATAAAATTATATTTATCAGATATTTGAAATTATACAAAATTATAATAATAAATATTCATTGGCAACAAAACTCAGAATATCATAACATGAATTACAATCATAAATATTCATTGCCAACATAATTTAAAATACCATAAAATGAAATTACAATCATAAACATTATTGCCAATATAAATGAAAATACCATCCCAATATTTGTTTAACAATTATAATTGGTAACATAACTGAAAATCGAACCCTATCCAATAATCCTTTACACAAGCTCAAGTCCTTCCCAATCTACATTAAGTATATAGTGCTAATTTATGTACTATACCCATGAAAATACTCTCTTAGATAGTCGAAAATACATCGGTAGAAGATTTTACTCACTTGAGTAACTTCAATATCTCCTTCTGCAAAGTATGGACTGGAATTGATAGGATGTTGCACTTTTTTTGCATACTCCTACACACATCATTTTTTTTATTTTTAAATTGAATTATAGGCAATGATATAAAGATATGAATCTAATAACATTGAAAATTTCAAATTAATAATATTTATTTTTATTATATATGATCATATAAATATCAAAGGACTTAACTAATTAATTAATTTTTAATTGATAATATAATAAAAACCAATTAGGCAAACCTAATAAAATGAAGAAAGAAATTACAGCTTGCTAATGATTTTCTAAAAGTTTGACAATAACAATATTAAAAATGAAAAATGCAAGTTTAAACATTTTATAATAAACTTCTATCTACTATATGATAAGAAAACATAGGGAAATTCTTTCTTTCATGGCTATGTATATATATAATGTAAAGTTCATTTTTATTATAAATAAAATTAAAAATTGGTTTACTTAAACTAATATTTATGAAAATTGTAGTTTATTTAAGCTACTGTAATAGATAAATCTCTCACTCTCTTACCAATTATAAAATTTATAATATAGTCAGAGTTTAGGGTTTACCGCTAAATTCTAACTCTACTTCCAAGAAAATAATGCAACTAATTCCCTTGATTCTACAATCTCTATTAGTATTTGATAATTGTTATGTTTTTGGCTAAAATGCAATATTCAAAATCCTTAGCCCATAATTGAAACGTTACTTAGAAATGAAGATATTATTATTTTATATATCCTTAAAAGAAGAAAAAGTGAAGTCCTGAGTGGGGGGTTGAGGGGGAGGGATGTTGAATGAAGCAAATCAAATATATATAATAGCTAAAAAAAATAAACTTTACTAATCTATCTGATTTGAGCTGTTGCATTGCATTATAGCTGTCACCCTCAAAACATAATATAAAAAAAGCTTATTATCTCTCAAATAATTTGTTGAGTATAAGGAAAGAAAACCTTGTAAGCATCAATCCAAATATACATTTATCAGCGGAATCTTTATAATTTTTTCTCTCAATGACAGGATCTGCAGACTTTGCTACATTAAAATCCAAAATGGTTAGAATTAGAATGGAGTCAAACTTCTCACATACTGCTTACTTTTTCTACTTCTTAGTTTGGTTCTTTTCATTGTATAATTATAGGATTCTTTCCAATGAAAACTCTTATCAAAAGTTCTCAAATTAGAATAAAGTCTAAGGAATTTTCATAATTTCATAACATAGCCATGCAATAAATAATTAATCTTATGGTATATACGTATGGATTTGGTTACAAATGAGCAACCAAAAAAAAAAAAAAAAAATGAATTGGGGGATGAGTATTCACCTCCTATTCATTTCTTTATAGATGAATACTAAAAATATAATGTGAATCACACAAAAAATTGAGAAGAAACTTGATAAGAAATGACATATAAAACACAACATAAAAAAATAAACTCCAAATATACCTTTGTGAACATATTCCCCAAAATTTCTTTGATTATCAGCATCTGCAACCAGAGCTACATCAAAATTCAAATTTGTGAGAATAGAAGCAAACTAATAACATAATGCTACGTACTATTTCATGATAATTCAAAGCAGTAGGATTGTTGCCTACACAAACTTTGCTCAAAAGGAACAACTTATGCCCATAATTTTACTATAATAAAATAAAGAGTCATAGAACACACCTTCGTTTGAAACTCTGCCTACATGCCAAATCTCATTAAAGAAAATTTCTCATTTGGGCAATGTCAAATTTACTACTAATAAACATAGTCAGTCAGACATTGAATTAAACAGGTTATGTTTATTTCAGAGTTAACACAAATGGAGAGTTAACAATAAATAAATCTTAGCCTCTGCGTTCAATTTGAATAAACGAAATTCTTCTACTAGTTTTAGCAAAACACAAAGCACACTCTCATCCACAATATCCTAAATAGAATCAAAATATGTTATCACAATAGATTTATTTTACTATTTAATTAAATAATATACATCATGAGAATTGATAAATTGACTGCAAAGGATTAGAACTTGCGAGATATTTAGAAATAGAGATAAAATACAAATAAATACATATATGCAAAGGATAATAGAAAGGCAAACCTTAAGTCGATGGTTGCTTAAGACTGTACAATCTTCTCAAACTCATCAAACCACCAAGAAATCAGTGTTAGGAAAATTATTCCGTTGCATGTACTATTGCTGAGGACGGCTGGATTGAAAGCTAGGGTTTATTGCTTTGATGCCACCTTGTTCACTACCGATCCCTAACAAATATCTTCTATTATTATTCATCAGCGATTATAGGGCTTCTTTAACCAAGAAAAAAAGGGCAAAAAAGAGGTGTAGTAATAGGTAAAAAGCTAAGGTTGATTGTAAAAATGGTTCGATGTAAATTTGGGAGAAAATCAAAGGCATTTATACATGAATTTGAAGAAAATATAAAGAGATTGTGTGAATTTTTAATAGCAAAGTAAGAGAAAGTGGAAGGATTTGAATTTTTTAAGGTTGATCTCTTTTTTATTTTTGGGAAAAGAATAACTTAAACAATTTAGTTTTAGCTATTACCCATGTAATTCACAAAATAGAAAAATTAAACTACCTACTTTAATTTATTTCTAATAAATTATATTTTTTAATCTCACTAAATAACACTGTTTAACTGATAACTATTTTTTATTGTTCTGTCACGAGCAAAATGTCACGAAATTTTGATATTCTTCAGTTAAAACATTCCTTGAATTAAACCCCAGTTTTCACATTAGCTTCTTGATAGAATAATAACATGGTCTTGTGATAGAAGTTGTTTCTGCCATAAACCCCTATGTAAAGAAAGTCTACTTTTCTAGTAATGATGGTTCACTAAATCACAAACCCTAATTATCTAAATTGCTAACTCAAATTCGATGCCATACACCATAAAATGATTGAGAACAAAGAGTAACAAGTCTTATATGAATCTTATCTAGGGCAAAATAATGCAATATAGAAGATGAAACATAAGCTTTTAGGCCACTATTTTGAAATTCCCTACTAAAAATGGGTAAAGAAGATTTCTTAAGAACACCTCTTTACTTCGATAATTTGTTTTATATCCTCTAGGTTGTTATCAGCTAGTAATTTTAAAGCTTTTTTGTTTTGTAGTTGGTTTATGTGTTAATATGGTGTGAATCGAAAGTAATAATGTGGGATAAGTTTTCCAATTTGTTTTATGCTCTTCATAAATTATCTAACATTGGTTTTGTTTTAAACATGATCAATATTGTAGTAGCGTACATTCTTTGTCATTATATTTTCCCATGTATATGTTATCTAATATGACTATGCCATTTAGTATAAGTAAATAATATCAAACACTCAATAAAACTATCAAGATATTATTTTACCAAACTTATCTAATGATTATAATGGAGATGATGACAAAAGCATAATTAATTATCATATTCAAGAAGCTGAAATTCATTCGATGAATATTACATATAGTTCAAAAAGAAAACGAGAGAACAACACACAAATAAAAAACACAAGATCAAAAGTTTGGGATCACCAAGAAGATTGTTAATGCAAACCAAGTAGGGGAATGTAGTTATTGTGGTAGTAAGCTAGCTAAAAATACCACATAATTTCGAGACTACTCATTTGAAATGACATATGCAATTATGTGCTTGAAAGCATGAAAAGAAAGGAGTAAATGATGTTCTTGACAAACAAAACATGTTCGATAAAAGTGTTATATGGAAAAAAATTGTCAAAATGATTATAATACATAAGCTACCCCTTTGCTTTATAGAGTACGTGATTTTTTGAGAAATGATTAAGTATGTTAACCTTTTACTTAATCCTACAAGTACAAACACTTTGAAAAGTGAAATTTTTTTGTTTAAAATTAAGAAAAGCAAGACGATGAGATGTTTGGAGAGCATTGAGAGTAGAGTGGCAAGTACTCCTAATATGTAGATTTTAAGCAATTATACAATAGATATATACTCGTTATACCTTATTTTATTGACAACTCATATAAATTAAACGGTCAGATTTTGAGGTATTGTTTTTAAACTTATAACTTAGTTGTTTATGTTTATATTATTTAATATAATACCAATTATTTTATATTTTTTTAGATTCATTTACTTATCATTCTCACATAATGTTGAATCACTTTGCAATGAGCTAGTGCGATATTTATTTGATTAGAATGTGGATAAAAAACTGTCTATAGTTACTTTGAACAATTATTTTACAAATAATGTTATAGATGAGAAGTTGCAATGAAAGATTCCAGTTACTAATTTGATTTTTACATTGAAAATTATTATTTTATATAATGTTTATTGCATACATATTAAACTTGATTGTAAAGATAGAATTAGTGATTAAAGGAAGGATTGGAAAAATGAGGGAGAGTGCGAGATTTTGGACTACCTCACTAAAAAAGATAGAAACTTTTCCTGATGTTAAACATTAATCACATGTAAAGGTAGATAAAGCATTAACATTTATTGACCGACTAGATAGAATTTTGCATTCTATGCTTAAAGTAATAGTGATGTATAAAGATGTTTTCACTCAATTAAAGCAGTATGAGTCACAATATAAAAGTTTGCATGATAAAGCCGAATTGGACTTAGCATCAATGATGGTGTTGCATTTAAAGTCACTTTATAAATTAACACAAATGTTTTCAAATACAAAATACCTAACAACGAATCTATTTTTCCTATTAATTTTTAAAATGAGGTAGTTAATGAATTAATGGCATTATTCTTTGCCCTTTATAATACAAAACATGGCCAGTAATATGATTACCATCTTTGAAAAATATGATAATCATATTACTGGTGTAATTTTTATAATAACTTAGTCAACCATTATAAGTTAAAGACTATAATAAAATAAAAGGTGTTTGATTCATCAGTCAAAGCACAACTTTACAATCAATGAAAAGCTATTATGATCTGAATCAATTTAAGGCATATATAACATAACACAACCATCTTACACAATCCAAGTTTAAGTAGAGGAAGATCGCGTTAAGAAAACTACGGATTTTGGTATTTTAGCTTGGTGAAAGGTACTTACTATTACTTGGCATTATTATTTATTTTATTTTATTTTACTTATATATTATGATTTATGTAGATTGGCATTTAATATTATTTATTGTCAAATGGATTGTTTTTAAATATTAATATTAATTGTTTTATGGTTTCAATATTAATACGTTTGAATTTCTTGAGTACATAAGGTTAAGTATCCTAATTTTGTTAAAACAGTTAAGAATATTATAGCTATTCCGATGTCTATTGTTGCTTAAAAGTATGTTTTTAGTATTGGAGATAGATGTTTGAATCCATATCATAACAAACTTTATTCAAATACATTGAAAGTCTTAATGTGTACTTAAAATTGGATATGGGCTTCTATTCGAGGTATAAAATTATTTTAACAATATATTTAAAATTTTATTTCAATTTTTTAATTAAAACTTGTACTTAAATTTGCATCAATTTCTTTTTAAGGTGAAGCTCTAAAAAATTAATAAGATATTTACTAGAGAGGAATTAATAAATGATAATGAAGAAACCTCACTGTCATCGAACTCGAAAATGAGGATTTTGTCGCTATGATTATTGTTTAATTGCTACTATTTTTTTCTTGTTATTGTGATGGTGGACGGGTTGCCGACTTATTGTTATCTATTTATTTATTTATTTATTTTATTATTGTTAATGTTTAGAATTGAACATATTTACTATTATTGTTATTGGATTTTTTTTTATTTTTTTAAAATTGCTGTCACTTGCTAGCATTCAATTAATAAATCTTGGGTCTATCATGCAATTTGAGTTAATTAATACATAAGATTTAATATTTTATATTTCATTCAATTAATACATAAGCTTTAGTAATTTTCTTTTACAGAAAATTGCTTCAAGAATTGTAAGTCAATTGGATTTGGTCTTGGATTATTATTGACATATCATTGATGGATCATTATCTAGATTTTTTTTCGATTAGTTTATATTTGAAGATTTGTAATGATAAAGCTCTTTAATTTAGACCTTGATGTTTGTTTGTAATCTATGTCTTTAGATTCATGTACTACTTTTTAAACTATTAATAATAAAACACTTATATATATACATATATATTGGTAATTATATTTTTCTTTAATTAAAGATCATTATAGTAATCAACTTTTTTTATTATTATTTTAAGAATTATATTTTTAATATTTTAATTTATAACTATTAAAAACTGTATTCTTATAAAATTTTAACAACTATTAAATATTGTTCTCTTATAAATTTAAGTACAGATAAAAGATGTCTTTTCATAAATTTAAATACCATTTAAAACTATTTTTTTAAGTTTAAAAATAGATAAAAACGATCTTCTTATCAAAGAAAAAAGAGAACAATTTTTGATATTATAAAACACATTAAAAGAGGATGGTTTCTAATTTATTCTAAAAAAGTTTTTAAAACACTTTATAACTACCTTAAGTATATAATATTATAGTAGAATTAAAAGCACAAGCCCAAAGCTTAGACTAAATGATATAAAATTTATGTCTGGACTGGGCCTAAATTTTAATAAATTTATCTAAGACTAAGTCAAACTTATACGGTCTGAATATTCAAATTTTTGTTAATCCTACCTTTAAACATAGTTTAATGTAACTAAAATCAATCACTAATATGTTCAAATGAAATCAACATCAAATCAAGTATGTTATTGATACACAAGCTATTAATTTAAGACATGTTAAAAAGCATATTTAATTTGAAAGTCTAACTATTATCTAAAAAGGAAAATAAATTGGGTATTAATAAAAAATAATAATACATTAAGTTCTAAGTTGTAAAGAAATATATTTAATAATTATAAACACAATAGTAAATAAAAGATAAAAGAGAAACATATCAAACACTATATTTTTATGTAATTCAACGACTTTAACCTATGTCCATGCCTCTTAACCAATTTCATTTTAGGACTCCATTATTCCTAATATCCTCTAATTAACTTCCAACATGTCAATCAAACATTTAATACAAAAATGAACCTTTAATTGACACTCAAACCTTACAACCAAATCACTTGAATGTGGTCACTTACACTATAAATAAAAACTATAAGAATACTCTTATTTCTCTTTTACTAGAAATTAGAAATTTTGATAAAGAAATTATCAATACAAACTCTTGATAACTCTCTCAAAGAGTATATATATAAGATTGAATGTTTTGATAGCAAATGTAAGCTCAAAAAATTTTGATTTCATTTTTACAATGTGAGATAAGATTTCAAGTATACAAAACTTATTTCACTTGAGTTTTAGCTCGTATTTATAAAAAAAATTATAAAACTAGTTGTTAATAGTCGTCATATTTTAGTGTAGAAAAACTGATAATCTGGTTTAAATAGAAAAATTTTGATATTTTGCTATATAATACATTGTACTCTATTATTCATAGTTCTTTATTCAGGGTTCAAATGGATCACTATTCACCAAAAAATATTGTGCATCAAATCTAGTGTCTTAGAAATTTGGTGAGCTTACAATGATATCGTCTAAGCTAGTATCTCGAGGATTTCTTAACCTCATTATAGTCTTTTGCATTTGAAGCTCTCTTAATCTTTAAACTCTTCATTTATCAATTTGATGTCCAAATTATGTCAAAATTTTGATTATATCAACTTTTACAATAACATTATAAGAATATTATGGTTAAAAAATAATATAATTTTTTCTAAAGGGGTAAAGGGGTAAAGAGGTAGATATAGTCCAAATACAATTTTAATCCCTTACCTCCCCTAGAGTTAAGAAATAATATATTAGTATTTATTATCTTCAAAATATATGCTAGTAAGTAAAACCTTAAGGTTAACATAATGGTGACATAATAATTTTATTTTATGGTAGATATATATCATTATTAATATTTTGATAGCAACAAGAATCACATATATGACTTAAAATCAAATGTACCATGAAAGGATCAAATATATGGATGTTAAGATGCACTTCATAAAAAATGTAATGATATTAGGTATTATCACTATCAAAAAGATCATTTTAATAGACAATTTTGTAGGCATAGTAACTAAACCAATTCTAACAAACAAGTTTAGAAATTGTCAACTTGATCATATTTCATAGCCAATGAGAAAAATGAAAGAAAGGTGAATGAGAAATTGTAGAAATCTCAACCAAGATAGAGTTTAGTAGTACGTATAACCTAGATTTAGAAATTTTAAAGAATGTGTGGAAATTAATTAACTTAGACAAAAAGAAAATAATAGAGTAAATTGAAAGGCCATTAAAGTGTTTATTGAACAAAAGAAATTCAAATAAAATGGAGTAATGGTGGCCATATAAAATTTTAATTTATTTACCATTTCACCATTAGTTAACACTAAAAATAACTGAACCTCATTCATCTTCGAGGCACCAAAAGTTCCAAGTTCTCTAAGATTTATTCTAAAATTGTCTTATATTCATTCTAAATTAAAAGTGTGATAGAGAAATGGGTATAAGGGGGCTCTTTTTAGAAAAAGTAGCTCTTTTCTCGTAAAATATAATTTTTCCTTTATGATAATATTCCTTACTACTACTTCGATCTATGGACATAAGCAAAATTGTCTAATCATGTAAATCTTTATGTTTGTAGTCATTTACTTGTTATACACATTTTATTTCTCCTTACTATAATAATGATGTTGAGACATTGTTATGAGGTTGTGCTTTAAATATTGTATTTTAAGCAACTGTAATAATAAGACTTGTTATTTGTCTTTCAGTAATTGTGCCTATTGAAGAAAGTAAGACTTGTTATTTGTCTTTCAGTAATTGTGCTTATTGAAGAAAGTGATTGTGAGCATTGGATTGTATTATAGATGAGCCATTATTTTGGATGAAATCTCTTGAAATTTCTCTAACTTTCTTGTAGAACTTGTTTATTTGTCAAGATTATTTGATGTCACAATGTGTGCCTCTAGTTTTAGCTATAAAAGTTTTATATACTATCATTATCTTATCACAATGGAGTTTTTAAATGCACTATTTGTGATTTTTACTACTCACATTTAGGTGGTTTTTCACGTTAAAAATATTTATATTCTTATGCTTGTGTTGTGGTGATTTATTTATTCAATTAGGATTTATCATTGTGTCAAAGATTGTTGCTTTATTTGTTTGATTACTGTTAGGTTCATACATACAAGGATAAATTGATTTGTATACTTCAATGATTGTTCAAGTTATTTTATCTCAATATGATACACATGATGTTTCAAGTTATTTTATCAAATTTTTGTAAGATGTAGGTTACATATATCTTTAAAGTACTCACGTATATAAAAGGTATCATAAGGTCATGATCATAAGAATTAAGTTATTCTTTAAAAACTCTCACAAGAATCAAGATAAAGTGAGGATCATTAATAACATTAACTCACATCGCTAAGTCTTCATCATTATTATGTGTTTTATTATTGAAAAGTTAGTGGATATGAGTTCAAGACATTGTTCAAGTAAGTTCATCAAATAAATACCTTAGCATTGAATATAGGTTTAACTTTGAAAAACATTTATATACACTACACAATAAAAGGTCATTAATGTCTTTTCACTATTATTGTTTTTCAATTCACACACACATATATGTAAGGTTTTTAAAACATTCCATAAAGAATTGTTGGAGCAAAATATCTTATAAACATGTATTTAATTTTTAAAAGTTATCTTTTATAAATTGTTATTATTATGTGATGTTTATAAGTTTTAAAATATGTCGCTAATTTTATCATTTATTTAGTTTTAATATATGAGTAATAAATGTTTTAAATTGTCTTTCGATTTTTTACTTAATAATCAAGCTATCTCACTATTATATGAAAGATATTTGTATTTATTAACAAAATATAGAGAGAGAAGGAAAAAATTATGTTTATAAGTTTGTGTCTTTACTATTACATTTTAAGTTACCAAATAATGGAGACTTATTTTTTTATTTTTTTCATGATCTTATTCATCACAGAGAATGGTTGATTGGTTGTATCAAAGAGTCAATAAACTGTTACTACTTACATAAAAAGATAACTCTTTTAAGTAAGACAATGTTTATTAGCATGCTTTATTTTTACTTAAGCTCATGTTTTTCTATACTTTACTCTTTTAATTTGTATATATTTTTTTATTTTTTTTATTTCTTTATACCGTGATTATAGCCTTGATGAACATATATTTTTAAAAAGTTTTTTAACAAACATATCCAACATAAGCTATATATCCTTTTTCCTATCATATCATTTGAAAATCAATAGTTTTAATGTCATTTCAATAATTTATAAGAACTATTTCAAATTTTATACTATCTATTTGATAATTATTACTCATTATTTATATATCTTTTACTTTTTAATTTTCTTAAGTCTTTAATACTGATGAATTTAAGTATTTTGAAAACATACACCAAAAGCTATTGTTTTTCAATTAATTATTTGTTTACAAAATTAAAGCCTAAAGACTAAATACTCTTAGTTGTAAAATGAAATTCAAATTTCTTCTAAGATATTTAACATAATCCAACTCTATTCACAAACAGGTTAATTAGATTGGAGTTCTTTGAAGCTTATGTTTTTAATAGATATTTCTATTAAATTAAACCACACAGATGTAAAAAAAAGTTAATATTTTTTTTTTAAAAAATTGATTGAGAATTTTGAATCATTTCTTTAAATTATTTGTGTATTCTTTATTCTAACTTTATTGTTGATGTCATAGTAAAATCATTAAAATGATACAAACAAAGCTGTGGCAGATTTTTCTCAAAAATATTAAATTAAAAGGTTACTTTGACAAGTTTGTCTTTTTCACTTGAATTGTTTTAAAAAATTAAAGAAGAAAGTAAATTAACTAATTAGTAACACATCATCTCATACATTAATTAGTATAATATGTGATTAATATTTTAAATCAAGAAGTTAATTAAAATTAATACCTAAAATGATATGGCAATAACTAGAGATGAAGCTAGGATTAATATTCTAGGGAGGCCAAAATACAATGATTTAAACTCCACATATGCCAAAGTATCCTCATTCTTATATATTGGTATTTGTATGGATTTATATCACACGATTTTTCTATTTACAGAGCTGATTTTGCTCTTAAGATCATCGTTCATACTTGGTATATCAACAGATTTACTACCGATTCTTAAAATCGAACCAGAAGTATCAATTGACCTTCTGTTCTCAGAATATGAAGTATTTCTCTTAATTGGGCCTTCTAAAGCAATTTCCACCTATTTATTTGCAACATCTCCAACCTTTTGATAGTTGAAGGCATTTTTGCTCTTTTCAAAGATATGCTTAGTAAAGAGTTTGCTGGTATTACAGTAACCAGTAAGAATATCTTTGAGGTAATCGCTTTAGAAGCAATAACAAAATTGAGAATTTGTAATATGTGCCAATTCGAAAATTTTATTTGTGAATGTCAGAAATACTTTTATCAGTTGCCCGATGGAATGCAGGAATTGCTTAAAAACACTTTCTTTGCAAAACTTCCAAACGGTTGGGGCAAAGTTGCTAATGAAGCTTTTAAAATGCGCCTGGGAAAGGATCAGGTTGTTGATTCTTTAGGAGACAGAATAGAAGTTGTAAGGCAATTAGTCCGAACAAGATGTTTAAATGCCAAGCTGAATAAAGAAGTTAAAAGGCTTGACTTCAATGAATTTTGTTGTCAAGAATTTGCTGTTATTCCTGGACAATATGGTTATCATAAGAAACATTATCCTAAACAGGAAAAATAACGAAATTCTTGAAAATCACGTCGATGAAATAAGAAAAATTGACAGTTTAGAAAGATTAAAAAAGTTCCTTTGAGATCTAAGAGAAACCTTCCTACTCATGGCAAGTTTATTAGAAAAACTAAAGGAAAAAGTGGCGCAAAAAAACTAGGTGCTCATAAATTTTGTGTCACGTGTCCATCTGATAAGTTTGCCAAAGACTGTGATTGCTACTGGATATACAGCAAGAAAGGTCATTGTGCTGATAAATGTCATGATAACAAAAGGAAGAAAGTAAGTGTTCGATTGTTAGAAATTGACACTAAAAGTCGATCATCAGTATATGAGCCTGTATGGGAATACGAAATTAGTTTTGATGACTAATCAGTCTATGAATTAATTTCATAATACTTAAGAGGAATTTGATATAAAAAATTCTGAGGAAGAAACTGAAATTTCTTGGTTAGAGAGTTTCAGGATACATACTTTCATGATGAAAAATGGAAGTGAAAACGAAGATGAATTGGTTCCAATAAGAGATATTGGAAGTTCATCTGAATAGTCGATAATTAATTCTAACACTAATTACTCGGATACTTCTGAAAGTCCTGATACTTAGGTAATTCCTAAGTTAACTCCTAAAGAGATTTTCGAAATAAGGTCAAAATGAAACTTTCGAACAAAAGGAATCGAGGATGTACATGAACAACTAATTAAGGTTGAATTATCTCAATCGAGAGAAGGAGAAGTTGTTCTTTCGAATGAGCAATGGCTTAAAAAAATTTCTCCACTTGCTAAGGGTAAGGAAGGTCAAAATAAGTTTAATTATGTACAATTCGAGCGGTGCAAATACGCGTTTATGTCTTGATCAAAAGAGAATTGGATATCCTTGTCCAGGTAGCTTTTCTAGACAAAAGGTAGTTATTCTTCGGAAAAGGTTTAGTTAGAAGATTCCATGCAAACTTAGTTTTAGTGATGTTTATAGTACAATACAATCAGGATATATGGTCAGTATTATAGACTCAAACTTAAAGCATATAATGGTTTTGAAGATTCATACTTCAAGATTTGAAAATTTGATGTCCTTGAGTCATGGAATAACTATTCAGTATAGGATAATATATCGATTGATTAATTTAATAAATCCGTTAAAAATGTTTTCAGGTACAATTACCGAAGTATATGATCTTTAAGAAAATAGGACGATACCTATAATACTTGAGGTTAGAAATGTAAAATCTCTTACTTGGCCTAAAAAATGGGTGTTAGAGTATATTACACAACCCAGCGTGGTGAATCTCATTTTTACAGGTGGATTTCATTTTTTTTTCTTTTAGGATTTATGAGGGCTACGTGACTTTATCATTGAAAATGTTAAATTATACTACGCAGCGCACAGCGTAGTGAATCTCATTTTTATACGTTGATTTCATTTTTTTTCTTTTAGAATTTGCAAGGGTTACGTGGCTCTATCATTGAAAATGTTAGACTATACCACGCAGCCCAGTGTGATCAATCTCATTTTTACACGTAGATTTCATTTTTTTTTTTTGGCATTTGCAAGGGCTACGTGGCTCTATCACTTCACATACAACTTAAGAAATGTTATTGTTACTATTAAATAAGACCAAATGGGTAATGTTGTTTTTAATAAAATTAAAACTTAGTAAGGCAACTTGTCATTGGTGATAAAATTGATAACTTCTATGTTTTCGTCTTCCATAGAATATGTTTTTGCCGTCACTATAAAAGGCCAATTTAGGGTTGAATGAAAACTCACTTGCCCCGGGGCATCTTCAAATCCTTCATTTTCTAAACCTATTGGAGTACAGTAAGTCAGAAGAGATGTGCAGTCTTGATCTTGATGATGAACCGGCATAGCAATTCGGTTGAGGTTCAGTCGCAGATCATCATCAAGCCGATCCAGCCTGACACTGGAACTGCTTGCCTGCTGCTGATATGACGTCAGTCTTCCTCAATTATTATTAGTGTTAGTGATATTGTATGATCCGGCTCATTGGTTTTTGATTGAAACAACTTCAAAATGTTTGGATTCAAAGTGTTGTGATTTTAAAGCTATGGATTTTTATTGAAACGACTTTGAATGTTTGGTTTCAAAATTTTCTGGTGTTAAAGTTACTTGATATTATATTAATGTAAAAAGTGGATGAATCCCGTTAAAAGTTAATAGCTACTAAATATTTTTTCAATTTTACTTTTAAAATTAAACAAAAATCATCAGCAATCTTCATTTTTCTGGTCCAGCCATCATCCTTAATACAATCATCCTATTCAACCTTTACGAAAATCTCCATATTTGTATTTACACACCTAAAAATAAATAAAAACGCAACTGACCCAGTTATACCTAAGATCAATACAATTTAAATCTCTTTTAACTTTTTAGTGAACCAAGGCAAGATTACCTTTTAAACTATATATGATTTTATGTCGATAGTTCCAGAGTAACCAAGTTAGATTTAATTTACGTCACTCAACTGCTATACCAAAAAATGGAACTTTTTGGAGGGTCAAACAAACGCTCAAACTTTACAAACACATAAATCTCATTGTAATAATAAAAAATGATATACATATTTAAATTTAGGTACATATTTTGAATCGCTCACTCACCAGGCTGTGTTGTACATCAAATCGCTTGTAACACTCTCGTCACAATTTCTCTACACAACGTTCCTGACTGTTTGGAAAATGCTTCTAAGAAGCAAACACAATTATAAGCCAACTACAGAATAATTAAATTTAGATTATCCTTGTGCTGTTCCTCCTTCCCCACCACTTCTTTTTCACTCTATCGATGGCACCTTCCTCAGTCCCCAGCTTATTTAAAATCACCTTTGTTTCACGTAGTCGTCCTCCATAATCCTTTTTCCAGGCTTCGAACATCTGCTTCAACCTTCTAAGCTCCTTCTCTGGATTTAAACTTGCTTCAACCTGACCTGACTTTACCTCCACTAAGAACTTGGCATCATCGCCAAATACTTGGCTTCTTTGCTCAAATTCTTCAGCTAACCGGCTTATCACACTTAAACCTGTACTCATTGGTCTCACCCCATTGCTTTCTCGTCCCTTGTAATTACTTCCCGTATCCCAGCTGTAGTCTGCTTCATCACTTGCGTTCACGGATGCATCAGAATTTCGCTCTGAATCATCTACTGCTAGGCTTTTCTTGGCAATGGAGAGACTGGATTGCAGGGATCTCATTTGTTTCTGCCATACTTCTTCCATGGACTTCATTTTCTGCTCATATTCAGACCAACGGCTCTCATATTGTTGAAGCCGTTGGTGGAGGATGTCATTTTCCTCCTCTTTCTCTCTAAGAGCAGCCTCAGCTTTAAGAACCCGGCGTTGCAATTCAGCAAGAAATGACGACTTCACCAGCACCTCATCTGACTCATTCCCCTATGGAAAATCATAATTAATTAGTATATTTAATGCAAAGAATAACACTACAAATATATAAAATCCACACTAGTTACTGGGGATCCCATTTTTATGAAAGGTTACTATGAATCCATGCCACACACTCATTGGATAGAACTTAGATAGTGGCAAAACTAATTCCATGTTTCCCAACGACATCTGTGATGTAAATATTCTCCTATAAACTTTCAAGAAATACTAAATTCGCAGAGGTATGATACTCAAAACTAGGGAAAGACATGATCTATATTCCCCAAAATTCATAGTAACATGCTGATAGAGATGGAAGTAGCTTTTCTTTCTGCCAAAGCATTAAAGTACTGAACAAATGCTACCAGTCAGACACAAAACTATGAGAGAATCAGCTTTTATATGAAATCAGAAGCTATAATGGAGATTAGTAAGATTCCAAAGTAAACTATAGTACCTTCTTTCCCATAGATGTCAATAAGCCTATATCTCCTGAGCATCTTCTGACCAGCAAACCGCGAATAACTACAAAAATGATAACACATAAAAATTACAAACATAAAGTAAATATGCTGCCAGCACGGTTACTCAGGTTCCAGTTCTCTGAACTCCATCCAGATCATGTATTCATGCATGATAAGTCTTATATTTAGGTGTACTACAAATTATTTAAAATTTTCATTTGTAGAAAAAATTTGTTTCATCGGGTAGAGGACCCAAGCCTGAATTTGACCAGAAAACAACATATAGAAGCCAAGCACGCCACTTCTTTAGAAATTATCATTTCAGACGCAAATGATTATAATTATCACTATTCATGGAACTGAACCCACAAGCCAAGAAGAAAATACCTGATTGTACGACAATAGATGCATCTCTATTATTCTTGAACTTTTTACTGGCAACCCTGCTTTTAATCTGCCTTTGTATAACAACAGCAGCTCTATGTCTCTGCAGCATGACTGCATATTCCTTTCTGATTTTCTCACCCCGAACAACTGCAGTTGTTAGGAATTATCAACACAATTGTTTTATGGATAGTTTGTATTCTTACAATCATAACAGTGGTTCATAGAGATATAAGATAACAAGGCAATACATGACTGAAGAGAGACAATTCCTCTTCTAAGCTCCTTCAGGTAACGGCGAGCTTGGTGTCCTCTGAAGCAGCTTTGAACACGTAAGATCCCATGGAGAGTACGGTTTCTTGTATCCTCAAGCACACCAATCTGTTTAAATTTTCCTTGTTATATTCATTTCATATAATATAGAATATTTCAAGGTCACTGAAAACATTTGACTGAAAGCCAAGCCAACCAAGCTAGGACAAAGACAACATTTGGAATTAAGTTCTGTTTATTGCTCAATCATCCAACAAAGTGAATTTAATAGTAAAGGGTATATGTCACAAACAAAGTTTTGGTCCCAAACCTGAGCAATTTTATTTAATAAAAGTTTCAATGTCAAAATGTTCCTAGAATGAAATATTACTGCATATGTTTTTATGTTCTATAGAGATACATTTTTCCATATATCTGTTATGCAGTCTAAAACAGAAGGGCAGTTTGCTGTTATGGCATCAAATGGCTGGCCTGTCTGACTACTGGCTGAACTGCTTTGCCTTCAGTAAAATTGACATACTTGAGTAATTTGAGACATTGATAACACATTATTGCAGGAGGAAAGTAAAAGTACTGCTTATCAAGCCAAATCTCTTCCTTAAGAAAGTTCTTTATTTGTGTAAGATTGGTAATTGCATAGCAAAATAAAGGCATTGCATCCAATCCCTGTTAAGTTACCCAACCAGGAAGATTCTTCATAAATTTCAGGATAACAACAATAAACATTCACAGTACTTGGACATGTGATTTTTGTCAGAGACAAGACTGACAGCTTCACCCAGTCTGTACGTTATCTGAAGAACAAAACTGCTAAACAGCAAATCCAGAACAGGACCAACTTTCTCCTAATCGTGAGGAAAAGTTAAGCAAATAACAGAGCAAAAAAATCACTAGCATTCATTTTACCTGTCCAGTTCGAAAAAACAATTTTGTGTAGCCAACTTGATACATCTCTGGCAAAATATTGAACTGATGAAGAATTGCAACAGACACACTAAGTGGATCTTGGGATGCGACACTCTCCAGCAGAAGAAAACCATATCTGAAGTTTCCTCCCCAAAAAATAGAGAGGGAAAAAAAAGAGTTAACATAGGAAATAAATATATATACAAACTTACAGAGCGTTCACCATTGGGAAATGAAGATTATTTCAATTCTTTACCTTCTCGCAAACTTCTGGTGAGACATTCTGGTAGGAAAGCCAGACCGTGATATTCGAACTACCTCCAGGACACCACAACATCTCAACTGCTGCAATACAAGTCCTTGATCATACAATCCAGGAGATTGCAAATTGTTCGGCTTTATACAACGTATAAAATGAGGAGTGGTGTTCTCAAGACGTTGCATCAATTGGAATAGTTGACTCTGTATACCAGCAAGTAATTGATGTAATATAACAGGAAAAATATCAAATCTGGTCGGGTAAAATAATTCATTTGAAAGTATTCAATTTTACAAACTAAATTAATTGAAATGGGTTGATTACCAAGCTTCATTCATGCTTTCCAATTATAGGTCAGAGACAGCAAGACTTAAGTAGCACAGTTTTTCATTCATTATTAGGCATGAAGAAAGAGTTCAATTATACTAGAGCCAACACTATCTTATTGTTTTTCTAAAATGATAGATAAAAAAATGTATCAAAACCAAGCTAAATTTACTTTTTTGGGATAAAACTATTTCTACACGAAATAAGAACAGAATCGTGATTGTATGTTCAGATTAACACATGATACAATATACAATACCTAGATCCCAAAAATCAGCATCTACATGCATTTGTTTCAAATATCCAGCTAAATATATTGTCAAGCTATTGTACCATGCCTAGCCAACTCAAGTTTAGAAATCGAAGCCACAAAACAGCAATGTACCTTAAATTTAGTAGCAACACTTAGCTTTTGGGAATCTGCTCCACCTGCTTTATGCAAAGGACCAACGACAGGTTTATCGGATTGAGTACGCATACTGGAAGCAAATATCTGAGGAAGGTGGCAAGAGCACGAGGACAGAAGTTGAATGGAATCCAGGTGCAATAAGTCCCTGTTCTTCTCCAGAAATCCAGTTGTATCATAGATGACCTGGTTGGAAAACCAAGTGGAACTATCAAATAGTCAGTAAGCAAGAAGGAATAATGAATCAACAGCAATGATTTTTTTTCACATCAACACTTTACATGTTAAAGTTACAACAATCTAACCAAACATCGGCACACAATTGGCAAGCGAGTTTATATTAAACTAAGGTAATCTGATTACTGACATCAAATTGCTGGATCAGCTCTGGAACACAGAGAGATGCAATTGTTAACCTTCATCATGCCTTCTTCAATGCTATTTTTTCCGAAACTTACCAGATTGTGGGAAGAAAATGTAAAATTTAAGCTCCAATTTAAATTTTTTTGGTCCAAGAGAAATTAAATAAAAAAGTACCTCGCCTGCATAATGACAGACTGTGAAGGCTTTGTCTCGTTCCCCTCTAAAGCAAGAATTAGAATTTAGGTGCTGTTTTAGCTTGTTGGCAAATGTCAAATCTGTGCCATTTGGAAACGTGGACTCCTCATCTAACAGAGATAGTAACCCAAGTGGCTTCTGCATGTAGTTGAAAAGTAAGATATTAGGAAGATATTTTATTAACTCAATGTGCAAAAAGTAGAATAGATTAGCACTAGAGTACATTCCAACATATTCATCAATACTAATGTTATTTTGTCACATCCTTACCTTCAATATTACAAAATAATAATTTAAAAAGACCAAAGAAGAACTCAATGTACGTGCTTCACAAATTAGCAAACATTTACTTGCAGAATTATATGGCATACCACAAGCTAAAGCACACCACAACACCTTCTATATCTTACAAATGAGCTGCAAAACACATTTACGATGATCAACATGGCCAGTAGCATATTTCAAAGCAATGTAATCACCAAAAACTAAAGAGAGTTAGTAATAGTTCTAATCAGGTTAATACAAAAATTCACTGCCTAGCACCAGATAAAACTGTTGTGTACTTTGTTAAAATTTAGTAGGCTAAAGCATGGAGAGGCAAAACAATGCTTCCGTACTTTGTCATAATACTGCTAAGAACTGCAAATGCTCCTTTTAACCATAACAGTTGTGTTTATTTGTTTATATGAATTTTACAACTGATTTAGGCATGAGTACACAAGTATTAACCATCATAGCTGGTTACAATATTGAATCCCAAGTCTAGGAGAATAGTAGTTACTAATGGAATGAGGCAAGACTGACCCAACCCCTTTGTCAATTCCCTTTCATCAGCCATGCCTAACATGTATTTTGATAAATAAAAGCCCATTTAAAGTATTCATCTAATCACTCCTATATCCATAGTAAGAGTAAATCAAACCAATATAGAACCATTGACCTAGATGTTACTGACATTAAAGTTCAAATAAATCACCCAAGAGCACGATAACAAATAAGTATGAAATCAAACTAATCAATCTTAACAGACTAAACATAGTGATGTAGGACAATTTTGGGGGATTTTAAATTTATTTTGTTTTCTTGTTTTAGATGGATTTCTATATTACATTTTTCTATTTGAGTCACATTCTTAGCATAGAGTCTTATTTGAATAGTTTTCCTAATCTAGCTACAATAAGTTATCATTAGCATAAATATGAGCCTTTCATAGCCTTTGAAGCACAGTTGTTATTCAAGTATTTTCAACGGAATAAGCTTTTGAATTGAGACTGAATTTAGTTTATTTCTTTGTTGTGGGTATCCTTAAACCAAACCCACACACTGCATCACATAGGTAAGCTTCCAATTTGTTTTCAAAGAAAGTGAACTCCTATCTTCAACTTAACATTTTGTTTTCCATCTTAGGTTTCTTAATTGCCGAGGATATTCCCAAAGGATCTTACACTTTAAAGAGAATAAGATTCTATGAGCAATGACCCATAATAACTAAGATCGAGATATTACTAGCATACCTAAAGATAGATAATAGAATCAGTAATTGAGTTAATTGCTTTAATATTCATCTCACCCAAGTGTCCCCTATCTTATTCGGAAGGAAACTATGTTCAACTGCTTACTACCATACAACTCAAAAGTATTATTTAAAAGTAGTTCTCATCAAAGCAGTCTGCCCACTATCCCTACAGTAAGACATAACTACTGAAGCTAGAACCACAAACCAAATCAAAAAATATTACTGAAGCTAGAAACATAAACCAATTAAAAAGATGCAATTTAAAATTCGTCAATCCCACTGAAGGCCTTCAAGAAAGCAAAAATATTGACAAATTTCATAGGGTTGCATGCCATATATCTATCTTAAACACTAGAGAATCCTCCTATTATAGAACTTTACAAACAACAAACTTTAATAAATAAGATGATCCCAACATCCAATTTGATAGAATATATTATTAACAATGTACAATATCCATATTGTTTGATCTTTATCCACACTTCATGATTTCCATTAACGAATAACTAGAGAGAGAAGAAAAGAAAGAAAGAAAGAGCATGGAAAAACTAGAGAGAGAAAGAAAAGAGCAACCATGACACTTAAAATGCTGATAGGAATTTTTATTTGGGCTTGTATGAAACGTCCAAAGCATGACAATCCACACAATCAAGAACAACAACATGACCAGAACAACCACATAAGAGGATATTTTGAAAGGAGCCACCCAATGGTTAACATAAACACTCTTAAGTTGATAAGTCAACGAACTTGGTACCTTTTCAAAAAGATTAAGACAGTCTTGATTGTCTTCAAAATCAACCTTTGCCCAGTCAATGCCATCTTGGATATATTCCTGTAAAAGAATAAGAAGATTAATTAAATGTGTATCTAAACTAGCAAAAATTAAGAGAGTCTTGATATTACTAGCAATATGCTTAACACACAAATGCACATAAGTTATGGCTTTCCCTTTTTTGGGGCAATTGTGTATCTAAACTAAATGTCTTTGGTGAAGAAATGTGGAAGCAGCAACAATCTAGCCTAGGATGTTTCAGCCATGCAAAAATTGAGGTCACTAATGACTAAAACAATGTCATCAGCATCCAGGAAAAATGGTGGAGTTTAATATTTTAACAGAAGCCAAACAAAATTACTTGTTTGATCTTGAATAGACATCAACCCGAGCTAAGGATTGTAACAGCGCAACTACAAAGTAGATATACAAAAATCAATGCAGCTGAAACCGGCTTATTGAAACAGAAAGCAAGACATGATTTACAAAACACCAGTACTAGAGAACCATAAGCTTGTAGTGCTCCTTGACATAAACCAGCTGGATAATATTTTAAAAGCAAACATATGATGGGTTAAGGATACGCATATAGACAAAATCAGCAAAACTTCTTGGTGCTGGACTAGTTATCGATAGTTTAAATTAAGATGGCCAGTTGTTCACCTAAACCGAAGGCCACCCATCCATAAAAAGGGATATTGAAAAATAAATCAAAATTTTATCACTCTTATAGCCAGGATCTTTCATACCTATGATCTTATTTATACCAAGTTTCGTATAAAAATAAACGTTACCTCCTGCTCCAACTTGAATAAATGACGATTAAAGTGTTGTTGCAGTCTCTCATTTGCATAGTTAATGCAGAACTGCTCAAAACTGTTTCTCTGCAGAATCAAATTCTCTGGCATAAATACAGAGAAAGATAAAAGGATGAAAGAGAGAGAAAACAAATAAATCTAACATACATCAAATGATTCAAAGCCATAGATATCAAGAATGCTGATGGATCTGCCAGTTCGCCTTTTGCCAACCGCAAGTGATTTGTTAATTTGTTCAACCAGCCACTCAAATAAACAAGCATAAATTGATTTTGCTAAAGCATCTCTTGTATCAATGGCCTGAAAAGTGCAACACAATATGTTGATCAGCAATGAAGTGTTAGAAATTTAATTTGAATAGAAATAAATAAAAATCTCAATTAGGCTGTAACAACCGGGAGTCAAGGCAATTCCAAAATCATTTTGAATTAATATGAAAAAGTAGCTTTTCCCCTGCCACCAGTTCCATGCAAATACGAGAAATGGGAAGATTATTTGAAAATTCCCTGCCATCATCAGGTTTTGGATTCTCAAAATGATGAGGAAGAAATGCAATAATATAAAGAAGCCAATGTCCAATAGCATCATATGATATCCTAAAAACAAATATAGATTATGAAGACAATTGACCAAAGATATTATGATTTCTCAGTAAAAGTTCTCACCTGTGAAAGCGTTAACTTTTGGACAATATTATCATTGCCAACTCTCATTTTACGAGTTGAAAGGGCTAGCTTAAGCTCCTCAATATCACATTCAATCAATTTAGCAACAGTGATTAAACCTGAACATTATAAATGAAACCTCCAGTAAGATCACAGAAAGCTCAAGCAGTGATCGAACAAACATGAATCCCTTTCACAAATGGCAATGTTTACATAATACTCTAATACATGGACGCATGCAAAAGACATCAAAATCTTTGTCAATTATGCATATTGAATAGAAAAGGTTTCTAATTAGAATGTGACTTCCAGTTGAGCTCCAGCAATTTGCAGTAATATATCTGACAAAAACTAACTCATAATTGCACTTAAAAAGTTTTGAGTTCTTATATATCATCAATTCCTCCATTTCAAACTTTACCAAGAAAATTCATGAAAGTACTCTAAAAGAACATGATCCTCCCATTCTGAAGATCTATTTCTAAGAAATAAAGAGAATCCCAGCACAAATCCAACACCTATGGATTTCGGTGACAGACAATTCCATAAAAGAATCTTGCCTACTCACCCATTAGTTGATAAGGTACAAGCGCTTGCACTCATATTTGAATTCATGCAAGATAGCTTCAATGAATACATTCTTAGTATCAGGAGTAAGAAGCAAAGATATTCAAGTTAATCACGCTAGTTTCTAATCAGTAATCACATTTGGGCCACATCAAAGTTTACAGCAAAATGATGTCAAATAAGACAGGTTATTGTCATGGGTGCCCCTACAATAAAATCAAATTAACCACATAGGTTCCAGAATTTATTAAAAATGCCCCTAATATTGAGTAAAGATGTTAAACACGCTAGTTTAGAATCAGTATTCACATTGGGCCACATCAAGTCTACGGTAAATGATGCCAAATAAGACAGGTTATTTTCATGGGCGCCACTACAATAAAATCAAAGTAACCACATAGGTTCCAAAATTTATCACGAATGCCACTACTACTGAGGACCAATGTTAAAATTAATGTGTGACACTAAAAAGCTTGTATGTACATCAGCCATCGTTTTAGCATTTCACCCCATCACAGTTTAATTCAACATACTTTCAGTAACGGCAGGGGGCATAGGCGATTGAAGGCAACTTGTTTTATAAAAGAAGATATCAATGAACTTCTACGAAATGATGTGAGTTTTCAGACTTTTGTAATTAGTATGATATTACAGCAAACTGACCCATGATGATAACCCTGAAGATTACTAACAGCAAATTAACTAAAATTGGCAATTATTCAGTTTAATTCCTGACAATCACAACATCCCTTTCCTCCAAGGGTTAAATAATAACCAGTCAAAGGCATAAAGTTCAAAAATATATTTTATTTTGTTGCCCAAGAACAAATTATAAGGCATGTAGGCATTGAACAGTTTATAAAAAATTATGATCCGAAATTACATTGTACGGGACAAACTTGTTGGCCTAATATATGGACACAAAAAATGTTCCCAACCATGACTTAATGAAGTAAATACTTTGCGACTCTCAGTACTCAAGGAACTTCGGGCTCAACCAGAACTATCATTTTGGTATAACAACCACAGCACAAAATATGGACTCTTCACTTTACCAAATTTTCATAACATGAATACTTAAAAGAAACTTGAGCCATACCGTTATAAGTAATGGAAGTACAATTGTGGGGGAATCAATCAAATTAAATCCCCTCAATCCTTAACTTTGAAAAAGATTTTTTCTTTTCTTTTTTTAGTCATTGTAATATTTCAAATTTCCCCAAAAATAAAGGCATACCCAAATGAGTAAGATAAACAATGAAAAGCCGAACAATTTACATTGTCCAATTGAAGTGAACTGTTTTAAATGAGCTACCAGTGATTCTCACCTTCATCTGCCACAGCTTCAACATGGTTTTCATTATCAATCACAGAAAAAGAGACATTTCCTAGCCAAAGTACTGCAGCAAGCATTGCAAATACACTCTCCTGGTCTTCTTTGCTTACATGGACAATGTCCAGGGCTTCCTAAAACAGCCATTAAAGTCCATATGCACATTAACCTCTAATTTTCAAAATAAAAATGGAGATACTGAAATCTAGAATGGATGGAATAAATTGAACTCATGAGAAGAGAAAAAGTTACCAGAACAATGCGAAATTGTTCAGCATCATCAACCCCCATTATCGAATAGCAACTACTTTGCCTCAAATACTTGTACTCATTTGCACTCATCAAATTTAGCTTCCCTGCATTTCAATAATCAGCAAAGAAATACTAGAAAAGGCTAAAGAATGGAACTTGTAAATAAAAGCATTTAAAATAAATAAGTCTCCAAGATAGATATAACCAGCGATTTAAAGCTGAATGTTGCAATAGAACCTAGATTACGGATTTGAGATTGCTTAATCAAAGAAAAGAACAGATGGAACCTAATCAATTCAAAGACTACGTGGTTCAGCTTAAGAAAATGTTAAAACATAAAAAAGGCTATTTGGGAAGATATTAGCTAATTCCTATTTGAAAAGGATTTTTGTTTCATTAGGAAATCTAGTTTAGCCTATATAAATATTTTACTAGTTTCACAACTAATAAATGGAACTTCTCTGTTTTCTTCTATTATTTTCTCTCCAATGAACAGGAAAAGTCCAACATAACCATTATGTCAACCGTAACAACATTTATTAATTCACTTTATAAGGTATACAATGACATTAGGAACTAGTATCAGCAAAATTAGTAAAATTCTACTTGGCTTACTATTCAAACTCTGGAGACTATCTAGATATACAGCAACTCTGACTGGAAATCATCACTAAGAGAAAAATTGAAGTGGATAATGCTTGCATTCAACAAATTAAATCATTCAGGGGGGAGAAGTGTTATAAAAAGAAGCAAGTATCCAACCTCTAAGTGCAGGTGGAGCTCCAGCACAAAGCTGATAAAATATATGATATGATCTTTCTCCCTCTGCACATTGGACCACCCTAGACTGTTCATAATAGACTAACTTAATAAGCACATTGTTTTTAAAAATGAAGTGAATTGTAAAGGCAATGATAGTAAATTAGAAGGGAAAACAATTACCTTTTCAAGTAAAACTGCAAAATAACACCAGAATTCAAAAATTACATCAGTTATCAATTTCACAACAAAATGAACAAATATAAATTTCAAACCAGTTTCAATGTTACAAATTGTCTTACAAGTTTGAATCTTCGCACCAGAAATTTTTCCAGTTTCACTAAAGTGAATTTCTATTAGCTTTCCCTGCACAAGTTCAACAGAATAAATACTTGCTGCACAGAAGCCCATAACTTAAGTATTCTAGTTTTGTTGTAGAAATCTCACTGCTATCTCACAAACAAAGAGGTTATATCAATGAACTACGACAAGTTCACACAAAGAACAAGGATCTTACAAAGCGACTTGAGTTGTCATTTCTTGACGTTTTTGCATTACCAAATGCTTCCAAAATTGGATTAGTCTTCAATATTTCATATTCTATCCCACTGCCACCACCAAGAGCAGCCAAATATTGCATTGCTATTTTTGCTGTCTCAGTCTTTCCTGCTCCACTTTCACCACTGGACATGCAAATGTATATCAAAATTAATATTGTATTATATGGATACTTTCCGAAACAGCACAGACTTTAACTGTGAAACCTCAAATGCTAAATTCTCTTCCTTACTTTCATCAAATTATGATGCGACTTTACAGATAGCATTATGGTAACACATTTTATTGTAAAGATAATATAGAAGGGTTTACCCGAATGAAATTAGACATTTCGTTCCATGTCAGCATACAAGCAAAGTGAACTTATCAGGGCATATAGCCAGCCACCAAAGAATAGAAAAAAGACGAGGGAAAAGGTTTCAGACTTTCTATCAGAAAGGAATAACAATGAGGTTTGCTAAAACAGTAGGATAATTTCCACGGCCATGCCTAGTCTCTTATCTTACACTAAAAAGAACCAAAAAGGGGCCACCAAAAATATAAAATGACTCGGCATGTATGTACACAGAGTATGGATTTTGATAAAAAATTGAAGCATGTCCTCCTTAAACCAGCTAGAAACATGCCTTGTCATAAGAAAAATACCAGAGCACAAAAATCTTAATGAAACTCCACAAAGGACTATACAGATCACACAAGAAAAATTGAAGTAACAAAGTTCATACTTCATACTAAAATAAGTTAATTAAACAAAAGCAGTCAGCAAAGTGATAAGTCCACCAGTTCACAACAGCAACATAAGGTTGACTCATCTACACAATAAATACCAACAGGATAAGACATAACAAGAAAGACAGGAAGATAAAAATCAAGTTGGTTATGGTGTACTAACCTTATAATGATGGATTGATTTACTTCATCTGGAAACAAGACAAGACCCAGAATAAGTATATTCTACAGAAATGATGATTGCTATAGAAGCTCTCAAACATAAATGCTAATTTCACAGAGTCCTTTACAAAAAAAGAAATAATAATAATAATAACAAGAAAAAAAAAAAAGCACCTCGTATCATTTCACGGATGGCTGTGTCAGTAATAGCATAGACATGTGGATTCTCAATAGATTTGCTCTTGTATGCTTCAATATAGTCATTTCCATATAAAGGAACTTTCTTAAAGGGATTGATAGCAACCAATACAGGACCTGCTTTGGTCTAAATTGTGCACAATTATACCCAGAAAAAGATATTAGGAAAATATTTGCACTACATATCGGATTCAAAAGCAAATATAAAACCCATATGAAAACACTTACATAAATTGTGTCTTGCTGGTATCTATACTGAAGATTGTACAGCACTGAAGGTTCATTTAAATAGCTAAGTTGCATGAGATCATCAACACCATCAAGTATATCAGGATTTGCAGGAACCAAACTTTCAGATTTTACCTTTAAAACCTAAATATGTGTAAAAAGAATTTAGAAAAGTTTTCAATCAAAATCCACGTCAGACATATTTTCAAAGTTTCCAATCTCACTTACTTTACCCTCAGGCAGTGAAATAACCGACTCGATCCCTGAAGTTGACAATATCTTCCCCAGCTCCCAGTTCCCATTTGGAAGTTGAAGCCAAGATTGAAGCTTCTGAAAAACAGTGAACTTTAGTAAGTAACTAAATCAATGAATTGGATGTTGGTAACATAAACTCAAAGTCACCAACCATATTTTGAAAACTATTACAGCTATGTGTCAGCTATTGAAGAATGCAGCATTTGTCAACCCACTGATTGCTCAGAAATCACATCAGCATATCAAATTTATAAATACACGAGATGGACACTTCGAAATAAAAAGCAGTGATCAAAAGTTTACCAACATAAATACAAAGTTCTAATTTATGAAACATGATTGATACATGCAAATTTGACATATCTTTTCTACCATACAGCTCATTCAAGAGTATAATGAGATTTTATACACTACGAAGCATCATAACAGCATGTGCAAGTGCAACAAACCAAAGAAAAATGTTAATAAAGCATATTTTGATAGAAAGTTTAGAAACTGACAGAACTGATCCAATTATGGAAGGATCAATTTCTTGAAGGAAATATTAAGTGTCTTTCCTATACTATCAACAGTCTACTATGCTTCTCAAGGGCAGATCTAGCAACCATTTGGAAAAAACAGGAAGGTAAACACCACATAGCAAGTAAGATAGGTTTAATTTCACTAGAGACTGTTCATGAACCTGACTTTATCATATAACCATCACAGATACATCAAACTTTTCATTGGAACAGGAGAAGCATTTCACCAAATATTATGCAACTCACTAGTTTGCCACTCCTAAACGGACATTGAATTCTAAGGAATGCATCGCTGCAACACACAAAGGGCCACGTGTCATCTCCAGAATCTCCAGATGTACACATGTTATTCAATCAAGACACTAAAGGAAAACTAATTGACCTCAGACGCATACATAATAGATATGAAGATTCTATGCAAACAAAGATATTGAGCTCGGAAAAATAGAACCTTAAGCAAAATTGCACAAGACTTCAATGATAATGAGCTAGAAATAATGTCATATATTCTAATTACTAACAAACCAGAAGTCCGGAATACCTTTTTGGAAGGATAGGAGTGGTATCACCCCACCAGCGATCAGTATGAGATGCTGAGACTGAAGGCAAAGGCAAAGCTGCAGAATCCAAGTCTTCATCATCAGCGGTAAGCCTGTCTTCAGCTGCAACATTGTTCCCACTGTATGGAGATTCCTCATTTTCAACTTCATCAACAACCTCACTCCCTATCCCACCATTTTCAGGAACACTAGAACCGATAACATCACTATGTTTCAAATTCATATCATTTGATTTTTCGATACAATCAGAATTGGGTGAACCAATAAACCTAATATCAACAGGCATCGATTTGACAGATTGAAGCGAAGGCGGGACCTGAGGTTTCTGCGACATCTTCTCTGATCCTGAGTATTGAGTTTTGGGTTACACCATTAGATAAAAGAATTGAGATACAAAAGATAACCTTTTCCACCCAAAAAAGTTCGATCAAACTTTAACAAAAGTCCCCACTCCTTGACTCATCAAATTAACATAATGGCGGGGACCATGAGTGTGGATATAGACGCTAGTGAATTCTTGAATTATCTTACTCACACCATTAGCAAGTTCCCCAAAAAGGTACTAGAGTTCGAAATACATTAAACCAACACAAATCTCAAGCAAGTATATATGAACGAAATTGATGATATTAAAGACTGAAAAATGATTCACTAAATGAATAAAAACTTCAAATGCTTGATCTGATGCTAATCTTTGAAAAAAACTAAGTCATAAAACCTAATCTCCAGACATCAAACATGCTTTCCGCAGAACATGTCTTTCCTTTTGGTTGCTGGAAACGTATCGAAATTGATTACAACTAAAATTTAGAACCATAAAGTGTCACTTTTTTACCACATCCATAAAACTCGTATTTTCTTTCATTTTCTTCCATTTTCTCGGGAAACAAACAAATACGCAACTATAAATTCACAGAATCTCCGAAATCCAAACCGATCCAGTTACAAATTGAGATCTTCCAAATTAAAAATCCAACAACAACATAAAAGAACAAACTCCAAACTACTTACCTTGAAAAAGTCAAAAGGAACTTTAGATTCTCAGCAAAGCACTTGCAAGCTACGTTCGATCTCACGACAAGAACTCCGCATTACAGCGAGCGAATAATTAGAAAAGACGAACCTTCTTTTCTCTCTATATGAGAACCTCAGAAGAAGGAAAGCTAAAACTAGTGAAATAGGAGTATGTATATACTCAGTAGACAGACAGTATATGAAAGTGAGGGAGTGTTTGGTATCTGAGAAAGTGAAGAGAGAAGAAAAAGAGAAAATGCATAGAAAATCCAAGGCGTGTGGAGATTATGCAGCTTTTGTTCCTTACTTTCTTTTTTTCTCTGCTTCACACAAAAGAAAAAAAGAAATTAAAAACTTTGCTGATTTCTGTTCTGATTTTATCTTCCGTTTGAATTTTGGGAGGGTTTTTTACGCACCAACCAAATTTAAAACACGACGGGGGTTAACGTTGACGGTTTAACGCTCAAAGGACGATTATACCACTGCAGGTTTTTTAAACATTTGGTGGCTAATAATAGTCCTGTATATATTTTGTTTATTATAGAATTTTAAATATTATTATTTTGATAAATAATGTTTACCAACGACGTACTCATATATATTTAATAGCTAATAATTATATTTTATAATAACTGTAAATTAAAAGTCAAATTATCCCAATTCCACACATATTCTAATAATTGTTCATTTTAATATTACATTATTCTGTTTATTGTCCAAATAAAAATTAAGATAAATTTTATTTTCGAAATTTAATAGATAACCGCCGATTTATTGCAAAAAAAATTCTTAAAATTTTTGAAACTATCGCAATCTAATGATTTGTTTAATATCGTCGTATTTTTATTTAATTTTAAAATTATCATAATTAAAAATCAATAAATACTAATTTTTTATAAAATTCACTCATTTTTTTAGTGAATTTTCATACTAAGTAATTTTTTATATCACGAGTTACAACTTTAGATTTTCATAGGTCAATTTCAAACATGGTGTAATAATATTTTTGTTGTAATATGAAAGCAATGTAAATTTATTTTTGCAATTCTTTTTTTATTATTGGGTTGGTTGAATTTTTTATTTGTAAAAGAAAACATTAAATATATTGTAGTCTTTTTATATCAAATCAATCAATCTATATGGGTTGTAAGCAATTTCTTTGCTAATAATACGATTTTTCTTAATTGAGAAAGTGGTCCAACTCTTGCGAAATTCAAGTTTTAAATACTAAGATTGTTAAGTCTATATTCACAACCAGGCATGTATTATCTTCATTATCCATCACTAATAAATATGATGGTTTGAGTCCTTGAAATTTGAACAATTAATTGACAGGTTTTTTTTTTTTTTTTGTGTGGCAACGTATTTTAATATTATATTATTTTTATTTTCATTTTAATGCTATATATTATTTTTTTGGTATAGTTCTAATAGTTTGGAATACATTTGCCACTCTCATATTATTTTGAGTTCTTGGAACAATAAAAAGTAAAAATTTAATATTTTATGAGTAATATTTCTTTATAAATATTATGTTCTAAGTATAATTTAGGTGGTTTAAAATATGTTTAACGCTGTCAAATTATTTTAAATTGAAATAATAATAAAAAATAAGTATTAGTTAAAAAATAAATATTTAGTGTTTCTTGTGATGACATTTTTTATTTCTATCCAAAATATGTATAAGAAAATAATAATAAATATTGAGAAAAGGTTAAAATATTAAAAATATAAGCATTAATGGTTAAATAAATGGTAACATGTGCAATTTGACTATCATTTTGAATTTTTCAATGTACAATATATTATAGCGTAGGTTATTAGAAATGGTGTTGGTGGTTACTCACCATTTATTACCAATGTATTAGAAATTAAATAAAAGAAAAGTAATTTACCATAAAAATTTAAAGGCAATCAATAGCTTCCTCACCGTCTCTGCTGCTACACGTTTAATGGTAATGATTATAGCTGCTCTTCATAAAATCATAATAATAAGTACAATGGTAAAAATGGGTAATTTGATATTGATTTAGGGTCAATTTTCTAAATGATGATGCATAGCGGTAATAATTTGCTTGAAGAATGGGTAAGAGATGGAGTGAGTGGAAAATCAGCGAACCGTGGAGGGAGTCAAAGTTTCAAAATAAGAGCGTTAGATGAAGAATGGACGGTCAGATATGAAGCATATGTGGAAGCGAGAGCAGGCGATTACGGCACGCTAAAACCCTACCATTTTCCAAAAAGCCGGCAAAACGTTGACTGCTTAATGTCTAATGCACTGATACTGTCTGCTTTTGATTGTCGCATAGTAAAACATTGGAATTAGATGATTGGGTCCCATGGGGAGACTTGGCCAATCAGAATAAAGATAATTTAAAACTTAACTTTAAGCGAGGGATAAGAATATGACGTCGTTTTGAGGGTTTTTGAGAGAACGTTGAAGCGGCCGCTTGTACATTTAGCAAAAGACAGAAGCTAGCATCTTCCGCAATTATACGAATTAAGCAAAGATTCCTGTCGCATATGACGTGTGATCGAAGAGTGTTAGATTTGTTTCTAAACATATTTTAGAAAATAGAAAAAAGCAATATAAAAATTTAGAAATGATGAAAAATTAAAAGTTGGAAAAAGTAAAATCGAAATTTCAAATTGGTAAAAGAACATGCTTTTTGCGTGAAATTAATGCATTATAATATTTAAAAGAGTCTCTTTTTTTAAAAGAAAGGGTAAAAGAACATATTATAGGTATATATATTATTTGAGAGCAAATTTATTATAAAAATAAATAAATAAATAAAATAATAATAATATTCTTATAAAATACGTTTCTCATGTATGCTTGCCAGGTCCTTATGATCAAACAAATGGAACGATCCATTTTTTGACCCCACACAAAGTCGGGATGTCGTAGTCAACGCGTTTTTTGATTGAAGCAATCATGTGATTGTGAACCACTTGATCTGTTGACATTTTGCTCAACGCCAATTTATTTTCTCCAAACTTAAAGTCTGCCCTTACACGAGATTATCCTTCGCTGTGTGGTCAAAATCATTCTTCTAATGTGGCGTAATCTGGGCCTTTGAATCTCATAAGTGCAGGTCACATGATTATGCACGTGTCCCCAAAAGGGTGGCAGAGGAGGAGAGAAAGAAGAGAGAAGCTGTGCTATTTATTTGTATACTCTAAATAGGGTAATAACATTTTCATTCTAAAATTTAAAAAAATAACAAATTAATACATAATTTTCGTAATTTTAATAATATAATCCATGCCTTTTGTTTTTGCAAAACAATGTTTGATAAAATATTCCCTAATAATTTAATAATAAAACACGTATTTTTTTTTAAAAGAATTCAAGTTTCGGAGATCACATAGTATTGAAATAATTTTTTTTTATATTAGAGATAGAATTCATCTAAATTAGACTTTAATTTTTCATACAATATCAAACTTATAGTATTCTAATCTCTTAATTTTTTATTAATTTTTTTATATAATATTGATATGTTGTATATATAATTATATAATATCTAAGATAGTGCAAATTTAAGGACTGTAACGTTAAAATTTATTAAAATGTTATCTTTATTATTTTATTTAAATTTTAGGGACAGAATGCCGTTACCTTAACCTAAATGTTGACGCCTTTTGGTTTATAGACTAGGTTACCTAAATATAGAACCTAGCTGATGACCATCACCGTCCACAATAAATGATTTTGTCAAATTTTAACAGACACCCGTCAATGACCTTTAACACAAACCAATTGACTAATGAAGGGGTATGATTGGAATTACGTATTAAATTCCGGTGAATCCGGTGTTACGTTGATTGATTGGCTCTCGCGGTCGTGGTCAAGTGACAAGTGGCAGTGCTACTTGGTTGGCATTCGTCGGTGAGGATTAAATTATATGCTAATTGTATTAATTAACAAAATATTATTAATAATTTGTTTAATTAAGAATAAAACCCGCAGTAGATTACGTTTAAGCAGTAAGTATGAGACAAAATCATAAAAATAACATTACATAAAAATGTTTTTAATAATAATAATAATAATAATTATTATTATTATTAAAAAAATTAGAGAGATGCCATGCCCACATGCATGCTTAAGGTTGATGAAAATTGTAATTAACTCAATCTTTGACCAATAATGAGAATAATGGTTGGTTGGTTTCTGTCCATATTATTATATTCCATGCTTCTTTGAGAATTTTATACATTCTATTAATTAATTTAATTAATTTAATCTTACGTATGGTTTGGATACCGGGGACAAATTACATACGACCAATGCATAATATTAATATATGTGAAATAAAATTTAGGGCTCCAAGTGCTATAAATTGTAAGAATCAATAGGGTCGATGTCATCAAAACCCTCCAAGACTTAAGACACTAAAATTTTACTTAAATTTGATGAGTAATAAGATAACAAAAATTATTTTAAGAAACTGTTTTTATGTAATCAAAACTTATTGTTTGTATTTTAGTAGTATAATAGTAGAAAAGTTAAAAATTTAGATTTATTTTTGTTTTTGTAATTTGTGTTTATAATATTTAGGAATGGTAAGTAGGGGCGATTTCTACGTCTTAATATAAGTTTAAAATGTCTTGGCGATCATGGACTCGTGAAATAATAGATAATTGCCATAATAAGATGTTATTTAATAATAACTTGGCCTCATGCCGTGTCATATGTAGGATGCATGTCATGTGAACTAATTAAAATCCTAAGTTTAGTTGAGCATGGGTATGTTTTAGAGATGTCGAAAACGAGTGACTTCAGCTTCATACTATGATAAAAACTTAATTTTTCTCTATTAATACAAAAATATTATGTCTTTGAGTATAAGGTCGAGGCCATCATGTAATGGGTAAGATAACTCGTAATAAAAATAAGATGACGTAAATTTTTACTATTGTGAACCTTTATTTTTATGTACAATAATATAAAAGAGGGTCAAGTTAATATCTAAAATGTTTAACTTAAAATTAAATATAAAACTAACTATAATTAATCTTAAAATTAATTAATAATCCAAGTTAATGTTTAGTTTACAACAAATGTAATGTAAAATTAGATGACGGGAAAAAAGTATAATTGATTTTAAGATCCCAACAACATTAAACTTAAAGTGATGATAAATAAATAATGCTAATTATTCTTTTTAATTTTTTATACATAATTAATCTTGTATCCCGATTAAACTAATTTTATTAATACATTAATTATCACATTATTTCATTTTTTACAAGTCAGTGCCATTCAATCATAGATTAAAAAAAGTTGTGATCCAAATAATTATATCACATTTTTTGCATTTTAAGCAACCAATTTATCAATAATGATGTAAGATACATAATAAAATATTTAGGTTGTAAACGTTAACATTGCAGCTAATGGGTCATGTTGTGGGTCACACATGAGAAATTTGTCATGTGAATTGGGACAATGTTGATAGAAAAATTGGTTGAAATATCATATTGTAGTGCAATATCATAAAATTAGATAGGAATGAAATTTCAAGGATTAAGCAATTACGAGCAACTATCTACTAAAATATATTTATTAGTTGAACAAGTAAAGGGTACATTACTAATAATTGTAAATCAGTATACATACATACATACATACACATATACATATACATATATACATACATACATATATGTATACGTAACGTTTAGGTACAAATCCTCCTTTTTTTAATTTTAAATATGGCTTTAAATATTTTGTGTAAATTTATTCAAATTCAATATTTTAAAAAATGTAGTTCGTAAAAGAGAAAACCTATGTATTATGGTACATTACTAATTTATAAGGAATATTATTAATAAAATGTCATAAATTACAAATGGGATATTAATATTTTCGTTCTTAAATGCTGGAAAAATTACAATTTAAAACCTTTATAAATAATATAAGGTTGAAAAACAAAAGGTAAGGATTGAATTATTAAAATTGGACAAATTATGTCTATATTTATTATTTCACCAAATTTGAACAACAATCCCCATTATAAATAAGATATTTAACATGTCTTTACCTAAAAATAGTTTAATTCACTATATGTTAATTTTATCAATTATCTTTCCATAATATAATCAGAACGAGATTTAAGTCCAATTCCTTAAATGTTTTTTAAGGGTCTATTCATTTTACGATTTAATGATTGTTTTCAAAACTTAGATATAATTTGAAAGTTTAAATTGTATTTTTAACATATAAAAATATTTTTGATATGGGAGCAGCGAAATCAACTGATTAAGTTAAAATATTAGAATGGAACATTACTGACCCTCTTGGTTGAAATTATTTTATTATACCTCCTAACTAACAATTATAGTCTCCCTCATTGGTCATTACTCTTTACTCAAACTTTTCAAATAAATATTATCTCTTTATTACTAAGTTTTAAAATTCTATTAGAATTTTTTTGGACAAATTTTAGTAAATGCATTTTATTTTTATTTTCAAAAACATAAAATTAAATAGAATAGTATATCATATGGACCTTAAGTTATTTTATCATTCAATTGATATTAGTTTATTTAAATAAAAAATCAACTAATTAAGTATCAAATAATATTGCACTAATACAAGCAAACCATAAGCGTAAAAGGAACATAGAATGAGAGGTATAGCATGCATGGACGCCCCATGTGTTAGTAGATTTTATAACAGGAAAAAAGTGAATGAAAAAAAGGAGAGTTGTAGACCAAACCACACTCAATTATTAAAGAAGAAAGAGACTTCAGAAATTGCCTTTTATTGATAAGTTCCATCTCTTCATATTTCTTAAGCTTCAGAGTAAGGTACCTAGACTTGAAGAAATTAAAATACATGGGTTATGAGATACGAGTTACTTACTGTTTATTTGATTTAACTTTTCTGTTAGTTAAGATAGTTTTTTTAACGAAATTTTTTTTTTAAATTTTTTGATGTTGTTTGATTAGCATTGAAGAATAGTTTTTGAAAATTAAAAAAAAAATATTTTTCTTCTATTAGAAGAAACCAAATTTTTTGTTCTTGTCAATAGAGTTTCTCTAATTTTTTAAAAGATAAAATTATCTTAAATATTTTTACTTTATTTTAAAAATTTTACATTATTTCTTTAAAATAGAATCTTAAAAACATAAAGTAATTACTCAAAATTTTAAAATGATTATTTGTAATAATCAAAAGATTAATAAATTCTGTTAAAAACTCTACATATATAAGCTCTACTAAGTGTCCGTTTGGTTTGATGATAGAGTTTTTCTAATTTTTTTTAAAAGGTAAAATTATTTAAAATACTTTTATTTTATTTTAAAATTCTAAGTTTTTTTTTTTTTTAAAATAAAACATTAAAAATTTATTTTTTAAGGTAATTACTCAAAATTTTTCAAAAATTATTTGTAACAACCAAACAATGAATAAATTTTTATTAAAAATTTCACTTATAAAAATTTAATAAATAAAAATTTTATTTTAAAAAAAATTATATTTAAAAAATTATATCAAATAAACTCTAAAAAATCTAATGCAAAAAGCTTTGCTTGAAAAAGGTGGACCCTAATATAATTTTAATTAGATTACAAAAGCTATTTAGGGTACCCACAGTTTATGACCTTAAAAAGTTTGCTTGGATAAAGTGAGAGGTTTGGCAATTGACATTATCACATTATTGGGTTGTGAGTTGTGATCCCAATCAGTCAGAAGCTGCTTTTTCAGAAGCACTTCATTAAACCCACATGACAATTGGCTTCAATAAAATGTTATGATGAGAGCTGGCAAGAGATATTATGCATGGGTCAATGGATGTCCTAAGAATTGAGAATAATTTCATGTGTAATTTCTGCTTCAGCACATGAAAACAGAGAATGAAGTGCAGTGCTTGCTTCTTGTCTCTGCTTGAATTCTGTTGCTTATTTCTCCTGACGTTCACATTTTCTTGTGGAGATTTTGCCGTGGGAAATTGCTTTGACAACTGAGGATTAAGTACTAAAGATGAGAAGTACAAAAGACGCACAGTTGGGCCCCTCTCAAGCCGGCCCATGAATTTGAACCCGGCCTGGCCCTAGAACGGAAGGTGTTTGATGGGCTTTTATTTTGCTACCAAATACATTATACTCATTTACTTATTTATCCCCTGTCCTGTAATCTTCCTTGGCCCACTTGTAAACACTGTTTGGGGTAAAATGCTTGGGGCATTGCCCAACCCTCAGGTATTAAAGGGAAAAAAATATTTTTCAACAAGAGATGCACTTAAGCAATGCGTTACTCTGTACATGCAAAATTAAAATAATTTTTTTGTTATATTTTATTTAATGTAACACTAATAAATCAATATCATATGTGACTAATTCTTAACTTTATACTTTTATTATAGAACATAGATACAATAATTATACTATACTTATCAACGAGTACTGTATCATATGCTATATTATTTGTAATGCAAGCAATGTCAGTAAGCAACTAACAATTAATATTATCGAGCTATCATAAAATTGATTCAATTAGACGTGAATGTTTGATATTAAAGTGCTGTGAAATTAGAACTATTAAGAAATAAAAAATTATATATCAAATATTAATAAAAAAATATACGAATTTTATAAAAAATACATTAGTAATTTTAAATAATTTTTTAACTTTAAAAGTTAAGTAAAAGTCAGTAATATTAAAGATGTCTTAATAAATTTGTTGATGAGGAATTTTTTTTAAATGTAATTAACTGTTGATATCGAAATTTGTGACTTCGATACTGAAATTTGCGACTTAGATACCATACAACAAAGATTAAATTTTTCTCTTCTTTACTCCAAAGAAAGAACAAACGCTTTATTACCGATTTCAAAAGTTTGTCTCTTCATTTACATGAAGAGAATACAATATATATAAGTAATAATTTTCTTATTCTAATAACATTAGGAATTTTGATAAAATTTAGAGACTATCTAGTATAATTCCAGTTTGCCTCAAATTAGGATTATTATTTTCATTTTTCTAATCTCATAAAGATCCCATTAAGTAATAGTCTTACTGGTTCAAGTAGATCCACTTGTGTAATACTCGATCAGGACCCTTTCTAAGCTAAGTCGAATAGGATGTATTATAACTGACCAAGTATCGAGCCTGTTAGCATGAAACTTATTAACTTATACGCTCGAGGCTATCTTCGCAAACACCAAGCCTCATAGTTTTCAGTAAAACTAGCATTTTCATTGAAAACTTTATTTAAGAAAGATTCATAGAGTGAACTTCAAACTTGAACCTCAATATCCAATAACAATTCCTTCCCTTCATTGTAGATAACCTGTAAAAAAATAACGATAAAGGGAAGTCAGTTTTATCGGCAAAACCTTTTGATATTTATGTTAGAGAAGGTTTTTTGTAGAAAAAAATATAAAAAGCATAAATAAGAATTTAGAAAATTGTGTTTCTCGTGCTCAGAATTTTTAATACTTAAGTTTGCGCTATTTATTTCTTTGTTTTAACTTAACGTTATATCATTGTTTTCTTGCAATATTTTTCTTCCATTCTCTTAATCAAGCAAATCATATGGAGTAAATATAAATTGTTTACAGGGATGCATGGTGGCCGGAGCTTGGTTTCAGGTCTTCTTTTATATTTCCAAATTGAAACAGACTTTACTAATATCGAACAGAGGTCGATGTAAAGTTTAGACTTTAGCCAGGTTTTCTTTTCAACAATTCTTATATGAAATAAATTTTATGATTTTCCTAATTGTTGTATACTCTGAACTAAGGTCAGATTTTTTTTTGCGATACTTTGTTGAATAGGCAAAATTTACTGATTTTCTCATCTGAATTATAGTTAGATCTTTTGAACGATTTCCTCAAATAAAAGACTTCTAATCTTGTCTGATCTAAACTGTGATTAGATCTTTTTATAACAATTTGCTAAGTAAACAAACTCTATTGAATTCTCAATTATTGTCGTTTGATCTGAATTGTGATCAGATCTTTTTATGGCAGTTTGCTGAAATTTATTGATCTTCTAATCTGAATTGTACTCAGATCTTTTTATGACAACTTGGTAAATAATTAAAATTTATTAATTTTTTAATTGTGTTGTCTGATCTTTGTTATAGTCAGATTTTTTTAACAGCACTCTTGAATATACGACATTTATTAATCTTTTAAATGTAGTTGTTTGATCTGATTGTGGTCAGATCTTTTTTACAGCAAATCTTAAATGTACGACATTTATTAATCTTTTGAATATGGTTGTTTAATCTGAATTATGATCAGATTTTTTTTACAACAACTCTTGGGATACTAAGATATCAAAACAAGATAATTGTTGTGCTCTAAATCATGTTTAGATATTTTTATCAACGACTTTTCAAGGATAATCCTTCTTCAGCACCTCCACATTCTATGGTTTCTTGACCTCTTTTTTATTTAGTTGCTGTAACTTGTAAACTCTTGACTTAACAATTCTAGTAAGATCTTTTTTATAGTAACTCTTGAATGTACGACATTTATTAATCTTTTGAATGTAGTTGTTTGATCTGATTGTGGTCAGATCTTTTTTACAGCAAATCTTAAATGTATGACATTTATTAATCTTTTGAATATAGTTGTTTAATCTGAACTGTGGTCAGATATTTTTTACAACTCTTGGGATACTAAGATATCAAAACAAGATAATTGTTGTGCTCTAAATCATGTTCAGATATTTTTATCAATGATTTTTCAAGGATAATATTTCTTCAGCACCTCCACGTTGACATCTTTTTTATTGGTTGTTGTAGCTTGTAAACTCCTGACTTAACAATTCTAATCACCTTGTACGGATCTTCGCAGTTTGCTTCTAAAGCTTATTCACTAAGTACTTTGTTATTTTGTGTGACTTATCGCAGCACCAAATCTCCCTTACAAAAATATCTCGCACAAACTCTCTTATTATAATACTTTACGATTGTTGTTGGTAAGTAGCTATCCTGATGAGCACTTAATCTTGTTTCTTTTGCAACGAATCACCTAACCTTATCAACCGCTTACCACTTGATCAGTTGTGGGTTCTGCTCTGTTCAGAGTTTTTTAGAAGCAATTTTTTCCTTGTTCCTTTAGCGTCTTTGGTTTAAGTATGCTCTCATATCTTTTGAATTCATACTATGTTCAGACGTTCTTTTGCCCCAGTCTGACTCATGCTGCATACTGATTTGTCTATGCTCTGATTCCTCCTGAACCCGCAAGGGTGTTGTTTTGTTTTGATCGGTACGTGCTTGCCCTTAGTCTTGAGCTCTTTCCTCAGGGAGTGGTGTATACTTCTTCCTATAAAGATTGTTCTATGCTCATAATCTATTTTATGATCTTCCTGGAAGCAATTGTTTGTACAGATCTCTAGGTAGGCTAACGCTTTCTTCATTTTTGGTGGTCGTGGCTTCTCTGGAATTTGTCTCCCAATTATGTCTTCTTGAATTATCTTCTTAAGGTTTTCGATTTCTTTTTCCATGAATTCATTCTTGTTCTCCAAATCTTTCACTTGTTTGTCTCTTTCCACATACTTGTGCTAACTTTCTTTCAGCCTTTGTACAATTTGGATTGTGTTTGCATCCCAATCGTGGACTGCTTCTTGTCCCTGGAATTGCCATAATGGGGGTGGTTGGTAATTGGAGGCTGATGAGTCTCGCTCGTGAATCCTTTAGTTGGATGTTTGTTGATGACTTGTTTTTCCTTCATAGCTTTTTGAACATGCTTCCCACAAATGGTGCTAACTATTGATACCGAAATTCGCAACTTCGATATTACATAATAAAAATTAAATTTTTCTCTTCTTTGCTCAAAAGAAAGAACAAACACTTTCTTGGTGATTTCAAAAAGTTTGTCCCTTAATTTATATGAAGAGAATATAATATATATATATATTTATATATAAGTATTAATTTTCTTATTTTAGTAACATTAGGAATTCTGATAGAATCTGGAGAATATCTAACAGAACTCCAATTTGCCTCAAATTAGGCTTATTAGTTTCATTTTTTCCATCTCATAAAGATTCCAACAAGTAACAGGTTTATTGGTCCAAGCACAGTTACTCATGTAATACTCGACCAGGACCATTCCTAAGCTGAGCCGAACAGAATGTACTAAAACAGATCAAGTATCGAGCCTATTAGCATGAAACTTATTAACTCATTAGCTCGAGGCTATCTTCTCAAACACATAGTATTTTAGAGTACACTTGAGGCTCTCAAATTATCTCAAATTTGTGAGATTGCTCGCGTTGCAAAATATTTTAAAGGAGATTATCTATTATCGGGGAGACATTTGATTTATATAACAAGGAATTGCCTTCATGTATAGGTACAGTTCGTCAGTAATGAGTGATATTATGTTGTAAGCAAGCCTGCTCCCTGCCTACCTATTCTGAATATATTTCTGATCATTGCTCGTGATCTCGTCTGCTCTGTTTACTCTCGATCAGATCCCAAATCCCAGCAACAATACAACAAACTACTGTGTTCCATTACTAGATTCACCCGTGAAGACCTATTCCAGCTAGCCATTCCCACGTTCTGTAAAAAAAAAAAAAAAAAAAAAAAGACAGTGTGTATGTTTACATAGTTTCACCCTTCCTGAATGGAGCTTCAGCCAAGATTTGTTGTATATGCAGATTTCTCTTCAAGCCAACCCTTCTTGTATTATATACATTGATGGGTGCGTATCAACAGGAATGCATATATAAGACAGCAACTGATCCTTTTAATCTCATCTTCAGAGTTTAGAATACAAAAACAAAACCAAAGGCAAGGACGTTGCTAGCTTTAACATTTCTTCTTGTCTTCTTTCTCCATTTCCATTTCGCTCTTTCCATATAACATTAAAAGCTAATTATAAACAGCCATCGCTAGATTAATTCATGGCTGTAAGTTCATTAACAATGTCTCTTGTTTTTGCCAAGATCAGCTTATTAATCTTCTTGCTGTACTTGTTTTTGATTCCTAGCAATGCAGCAGAGACTCTCAGTCTCAGCTACGATTTCTACCGAAAGAGTTGCCCAAACGTGGAGAAAATCATCCACAACGTCGTCTCACAGAAGCTGCTCGAAGCACCAGTCACTGCCGCCGGTGCTCTTCGCATTTACTTTCACGACTGCTTCGTTGAGGGCTGCGATGCGTCGATCTTGATTGCATCAAGTGAAGCCAACAAGGCTGAGAGAGATTCAGAGATTAACTTGTCATTGCCTGGAGATGGCTATGACGTGTTCTTTCGAGCCAAGAGAGCCGTCGAGTTGCAGTGCCCAGCTACTGTCTCTTGTGCCGATGTCATGACTATTGCTACCAGGGACTTGATTCATTTGGTAACATTTTGTATCTTAATATTATTCATTTAAATTTTGAACTTAGTCACATTAATTTTCATCCATTACATGCATGCAATGGTTGAGAATTTATAAGTCACTCTTAGAGTGGAGTTCCCTTAGAGTTAAACCTTTTTTTTTTTTTTTTTAATTTAATTCTAGATAAAATTTTCAGTCATCTATACGATTCAATAGTAGCTATATTGAATTCAATATACTGCTTATTAGCTTTAATTTTTTGGGCCACCGGATTATATAGATCAATTAAATTAAAAAATTTAAGTCAAGAGAGAATCCCAATATATTTATGTATAAAATTTTTATTCTGTCATATCATGTGGAGTATGAGTATAATAATAAAAGATAAATTTTAATATTTCGTAAATAATATTTTTCACCCGTCCAAATCTTTTATAAGAAAAAAAAAGACATAATTTTTCTCTCATTAACTAGATCTATGTTATTTATTAAGATTAGATAGGATTTATAAATTGATGGTAAAAGTAGATAGAATATATAAATGGACAATATTCAATGTCACCCTTTTACTTTAAATTTCAACCATTGACTACATAAATTCAACGGATGAAATATTATGTCTTCATTTAAGTAAAAAATTGTAAGCTTTTTGGACCTCTTTTAAATGGTAGAAGCCTGCTTAAAATTAAAGCAAAAACGATTATTGTTTGTAAATTAGCATTTTTTTAATTATAAAACTTAAATTCGTATTGTAGAAGATACAAGTGAACGATTATTATGTATAAGTGTATATATTAGTACCCAAATTTTTTAAAAATATTATTAAAAAAATTTGACACAGGTGGGAGGCCCAAGATGGGAAGTTAAAAAAGGAAGAAGAGATGGCCTAATTTCCAGAGCATCAAGAGTAGATGGTAACATCCCAAAAGTAAACCAAAGCATCCGTGAGATAATTAGGCTCTTCAAATCAAAAGGATTATCAACCCTAGACATGGTTGCCTTATCAGGAGGACACACCATCGGCTTCTCACACTGCAAAGAGTTCATCTCCAGAATCTACAACTACAACATAACTTTCGACATCGACCCAACGATGAACCAAGGCTTTGCTCTCAGCCTTCGACGTTCTTGCCCTAAACATAACCTTGATCCCACTGTGGTTGCACTCAACGATGTTGCTACACCTTTCGTTTTTGATAACTTTTACTACAAGAATCTGCTCAAGGGAGTTGGATTGCTGGCTACTGATCAGATGTTGGCTTTGGATTCAATGACTGAGGGTTATGTGAAGAGAATGGCTGAAGATCAAAGTGCTTTTTTTAAGCACTTTGTTGCAGCCATGATCAAGTTGAGTGGGATTGGAGTTAAGACAGGGAGGGATGGTGAGATCAGAAGAGATTGTGGTTCCCTCAATGATTAATATTCATTTTGTTTCACTTGTTTTAATTAAAATAATTACAGTTTCTCTGTCTATCTATCTTAATATCTGTTTTTGTGTTAATATTTTCAATTTTATATTTTAACTCATATATATTTTTATCAAATAACGTCGAGATTTGTTTATTACATATTTATTTATTATTTATCACTTATTTGTTCTTGAGCATAGCTTAGTTAATTTGAGATACGTTTTATTATTTTGAGCTATCTTAAAATCAATAATAAAGGGTAAGGGTTCAGGGTATCGTGAATGAAAATTTTCACTTTCATTCAAAATTTTTAAAATTAAAAAAAAAATTACGTAAAATTTTTAAAATTAAAAAAAAAATTACGTAAAATTTTTAAAATTAAAAAAAAAATTATGTATCACTTATTGATATGAATATATTGTTTACCAAGATAAAATCAGCACCAAAATTTATGCCTAAATATTCAATTATTTTAGAATAAATCCTTGTAACAATAATTTATCAACAAGGTACAAGGCCACATGAAGCATGAAAAACTTCAATGTTTAGTCAAATAATCAATTGATGGCGATATTAGTTATTTTTTAATTTTTTTAATATTGTGTATAATACATTTATTTATACTAAAGTAAAAATCAAGTGGCTCGAGTATTGACTTCAAAATCGGTGAAGTGCATAATAACGTTCAACTTTTAAATGTGACATTTCAAAGGCCGCCACTAATTTGCAGAGATGGTCACTCGTTGTTGTTGATAATATTCTAATAGTCACTTTGGTATTTTTCAATTAAAATAAAATATATATTTTATTATATTGTACCTTTAAATATAATTTAATAATATTTATAAAAAATATAATACATTAATAAGTTTATGGATTCTATATTAGTTTAATTGGTAAAATCTTTTAAATTAATATTTATGTTTGATATTCAAATTTTGTTCACATGTGTCTGGAGAGAGATTTTATTTATTTTTATGTACAGCGTTTTAAAAAAATAAATAATTAATTTATAAGTAGGTGATATGTTTATATAAAAAAGAAATATTCATTCCAATTGTAAAATTATGGATTCACTTCTATTATGATTTTATGCAATCAATTGTACAAATGGGAATATGCAGGTTTAGAAATATGGTAGAGAAACAGCTTCGTATATATGTTGTAGGAATGTCAACTCAGGATATATGTATAGTACTACAGATGAGGATTCTCTTCTGATCAATGATTTTATTATATTCCTTTCTTTTGTGTTGTGCATGTATACCTCTTCAATTCATTCAAGAGGCAACAAATTTGACAACTAGGTACAATACTGAATTTAATTCCTTTCTATCACATGTATTCACTTTGATCTTGATCAACACCATACACATAGATGTAAATGCAAATACACACGCACGTGCACGCACACGTATACACATGCACATATTTTATACAATTTCTTAGATTAAGATGAAGTTAGAATTAATGATTTAGAGAGTTAAAATGAAATGATTCAAAGTTTAAAATGCATTTAAATATCTAAATAATAATTATACTTGAAAAGATGTAACTAAATATCTCTACGTTATATTATTTGTAAACTACTAAATCTAAACATTTAAATGATTATAATAACATCTTATGTATTCATTAATTTAAACTGATAAAGGTGTTTAGATTCAATAACATACAAATAATATAAAAAATTGAGTAAAATTAAGAACTTATTGATATTTTTCTTTTATATATATATATATATACAATTAAAATATTAAAAATATTTTTGAATTTCATATGATAGTGTTAGTGACCTTCTCATCTAATTTTTTCTAAGATTTAAAAGAGATTATGACTCACATTGTTTAAATTTTTTTAAGACTTAGATTTAGTTTACTCTCAAAATTTCTAATTAAATAATAGAACAGATAGTTAACACTACAAATAAACATAAGATAACTTCAATTAAAGTTTAAATCTTTCCTTCAATAGTACATATAAATGTTTTATAAGTAAAGCATATATATAACATATAGAATAAATAAAATCTTCGCCCTAAAGTAGTTTAAATGTTATTTTCTTCAAAATTTAACAAATATTATATAGATCAGGAGAGGATTCCAATCTATTAGATTAAGATATCCAAAATAAAATACAATAAATTATAGAGATAAGAATGCCCAATTAATTCATAATCTTGGAAATGCTAAAAGAAGATCACGTGAATGTTAACTTTTAGACAGTAACATAAAATTAGATTCTTAGTTTAGTTGGCTTATCATTATTATTATTATTTATTGGTGGTGAACTGGAGAGAGGAACTTATTCGTTTTTTATCATGATGAAGAATATGGATCGTATCTGTTATCTAATAACGTGCATGATATGACTTCCTAGCAATTAATCTTACACGTTAGCAAAAATAAAAATTAAGTATATATATGCATGCATTGCAAGCAGGTATAGAGGCTATAAATATTAAGCAATCAGATAGAGAAGATTCCATGTAAATTAATATCGTTCATATATGAAAGCAGTGATCGTTCACTCTCCCTCAAGGGCTTCTCCACTGATCATGATCAGCTGGGTGGTCGACGAAGGGGAAGCCCTTAGGGCAGAGTAATCGATTACCTGTCTTTCCATTCTCCATTTTCCATTTAATGCAATCGAGGTTACTGAAGAAAGCATGCAGCTTCTTAGATGATCAGTACTCTCCCTCTACTTCAAGGGCTTCTTCTGAATCCATATTATATACATATATATATGTATATATGTCTGTTTTTGTGTGTGTGTGTGTGTGTATGCATGCTGAATTAATTAATCGATGAGATGATCAGAGGTTGATCATGAAGCCCTTAGGGCTGAATGATCGATATCGATCGACTTACAGTAAGATTTCATCTCTCTTTTTCACTCTCTCCATGTATTTGTTCTAAGGGCTGGTCTAATCTTTGGCTGTAATGCATGTGATTTCGTTGCTTGTTATCTATTGAATAGATGGTTGAATTGCCTGCTCCCTTGGATGCCGTCAAATAACTTTTTTAAGTTTTCTCATACGTACATATAGAGAACTTCATCAGTTTTTAACCAAAAATGCAAATGGTTTACTGAGGTATCGTTTTTGTTAAATTCAGTATTTTCATTTTTAGCTGCTTCTCAAAGATCTCTGCGGGGGCTACGAGAGAAAAGGCTAGTTATATCATCTGTCCTACCCTCTTCTTGTGCGTGTTATTGCTTCTGATTTTATTTTCTTAATATAGTTTCCCCCCTCGATCTTTGTTGAGATTATATATACACACACATGGAGATACATCAGCAATTCTTTAATTTTATTTAATTTCTTACACTAATATAAATTATTAGATTTGAGATTCATGTAGATTAAATATAACACATAATTAATACATTATTAACAGATTACAATTAATATACATACAAAATATAATTAAAAATAGTTAAATCTAATAATTTATAAATAATATAAAAAGTTATATAAAATTAAAAAATTAATTTATCTTTTTTTATATAAATATATATATTAAATTATCGAACTGAAATATAGAAGTTTTTATATTTTATTATATATATAAATAATAAAAAAAAAGCATATAAATTAAAAAACCAATTTATCTTTTATATATATATATATTAAATTATCAAACTTTAATATAGTTGGTGACATCAATGTAAAAATTTTATGTTTTATTTTATCTATCTATTTATCCGTCTGTCTGTATATATATATATATATATATATAATTAGGTGTTTTAGTAGAAATTGATTTTTATTAAATACCTTAATTTTTATGGTTCAACATAATATTTAATACATACTACAAAGTATTAAGTACTGTGTAAATTCTTTTAATATCGGTGGAAAATTACGAACACTTGATTTCAATGATCACTGCATAAAAAATATAATAGAATCATATTTACCATATATATATGTATATAAGAAAAAGACAAGATATAATTTAAAAGGATAAAGGATTTTTTTAGTTACAAAGGTTTGGTTAGTAGATTTAGTAATTTCAAAAAATATCTTAAAAAATTTTAATTTATTATAAAATAATAATTATGCCCTGTATAATAACAATAATAACAATAATAATAATAATTTAACTAATTAAAAAGTTATTAAACTTCTAAAATTTAGTAAAAATTACAATATATCTATTTAAAATACATTAATAAAATAAACCATATTAATAATATAATATTGAATAATATTTATCTAAAATACAATAAAAAAAATATATAATAATATAATTTATTATCATATATTTAAAATTTTATTTATTTTCATTGGTTAATGTATTTTAGATAGATATATTACTAATTTTTACAAAATTTTAGAGATTCAATAATTTTTTGTTAAATAATTGTTATTATATAAAGGTATAATTATCGTTTTTGATAAATTAAAACAGTTTAAGATATTTTTAAAAATTATTAAGATTAATTAACAAAGAGTTTTGACCAAATCTTTGGAATTAAAAGGTCTTTTACCCTCAATTAAATTTATTTTTAACTTACGTACGTGTTACTTACTAATTAAAAATGATCATGTGTTGGATTTGTAAATATATATCAACAAGTGACATGTTAAATATTATATTAGTAAAATATAAACTTTATATTTCTAATTATATATATATAAATAATATTGATGTGATTTGAAATAATAAAAAATCCGATTATATTAGTTGAAGACTGAGAAGAGACTGTTGCTTAGAGGAAATAGAATTTTCCATAATTCTAGAGCTTCTGCCTCTCTTTACACATGTATAGTTTTTTACTAGAATATTATGAGTAGCATGATTAACTGTTGGAATTTTCAGAAATTGATCGACACAATTATCGAATTCATACTATCATTAATGTATATATGAATTACATATAACAAATCGAAAGCGTGAATAATAGCATTGTGCTTGTGGGAAGATTTCATCCTTCTAAGATAATGTTTTGGTACAAATTTATATTCTACGATAGTCTAACATGTCATTTGGTTCTATAAGGCTTACTATCTCTAAATCTCATATGTATTAATAATGTTATTAATTATAAAATTAATCATTAAACTATAGTTTGTGACTAACAAATAAATAATGATTTTGTTACATATATAAACAATTTTTTGAATCCGTTTTACATAACTCGTTAAATCAAATTGCTCAATCTAATAATTTAAGGAGTTTACAAAGATCATAATAACTAAGAGTGTGTCTAGAATCTAATTATCAAACTCAACCAATTTGTCCAATCCGATTTGATCATATCTGCATTTTCATGAATGAATTTGCATTATAAATTCGCTGGAACCTAATATGGTTTGTCAAAAAGAAAATTGTAACTTAATTCAATAAGTATGCAAAAAAATTATTTTATAATGATTTTGAAACGTTTCAATATGGATAAAATTCGTTCGTCAAGTTTCCTTCCAGTGCTGTTCAATCTCTTGATCCAAAAAGGATCTATTTCGCCTTAAAAAAATGATAAAGAAATACTTAGTCCAATAGTATCACATCTCAATGCAATTGATGTAAAAATATTCTTTGTAAATTTGCTCTGAGATTTAGTTCTACACCTACAAATTGACATTGAGAGGACAAAATATATTTTTAATTACCTTTGTGAAAAATTAATAAACACAAGATTATTTTATTCTAATGAACTAATACGAAATCTAAAACTTGTTGATTATGTAAATGGTAGTTATCTTTGTGATCACCATAAAACTCATTTATAAAAGGGATATTTATTTACTTGCAATAATTTAACAATTTTACAGCGATCCATGAAGCAAACTTTTGTTGCTATCTCTTTTAATCTCTCTTAAATTCTTGCAATATATATATATATATATATATGAAGTAAATAAAGAATGTATATAGTTGTAATTCGTCGTACATCACATTTGGAGTATATGCAACTTATCTTATGTTACAGATGTTTTAATAGTAATATAAAGAGACAGCGTTATTTGTATTGCATAAGTTAGATGAGAATATATCAAAGGTGATAGAACCAAACATATCTCACCAAATTTCTATTTCATGATCCTGAGTAGAGTCACTAGATTGATGTTAAACAAATATTTTCTATAGATAATTTTATTGATCTCTTCACCAAAAACTTTGTCTATTTTTATAACATTTGAGAGGGCAGCATATAAGATTGGCCTATGTTTGACTCCACAAATTAGTAAATTAATAGGAGAGAATCTCGTTAGTGGAAGTATATCCTTTTATAAAAAGAATTATGAAAATTATCACCAAATGTGCCGTGTACTTTTTTTGTTTCTTCAACCAAGTTTTATTAAACTAAGTTTTATCGGTGAGGATTCAATATTAAAAATCATTTTTTCTATATGAAAATTGTACTTTCTCTACTTTAAGTTTTGGCCCACTGGATAATTCTTAATAAGAGTTAAAATTCGATTAAAGGTGGTAGAATCTAAAACATAAATACTGTAATATGTAGAGAAAAAGATCAGTATTCCTATATTTTTACATAATATTGTTACATCAAACCTTAACCTTTGAATTAAATATTTATCAAATGTCAAAATTGCATTTAAAAATATAAAAAAATTTTGCGAACTCATCTAATAGAATCCTTTATGTCATTTTTTCTTTTTTTTCCCTCACTCATAAATATATTCTAAAATCATTCTCCTTCTCTCATGTTTTTTCTTCTATTACATTTCATCTCTCTTAAAAAGCAACTTTTACTCAATTACAAATAATTTATAAGATGACCAAAAGAAGCTGAGCATAGAGAGCCTCTTGTACATCTTTTCTTTTTTAACTACAATTATGCTTCACTGGGTTGCCATGGGCATTTTGCAAAATTTGGCCCTTTACTTATTGTTCGTATTTCACTAATATTTTATTTACCATTATTTTTTTACTATCCTTGATGTTGGCGGTTTTATGGCCTTTTTTAAAGTTTTCTTAAGGAATGCATTACATTCTAATTATCTATTTTATTTCTAGATAATTTTTTTCTATTTATTTATAACAAATAAAGGTTCTTAAAACATTTTTTCTCCAACAAAATTTCCTTTTAGAGACTATATTTATATTTATATTTATTTTAAAATAAAATTTAGTAAGAATATTGTATGAAAACTTACTACATGTTTCAGCCTTATCTTTTACTCGCATATTTGTAATTGCCATTGTTTTATTGTGAATTATATACATACATATATATATGTTTGTGTGTGTGTACATTTAAAATTTAAGTACATTGCATACTATTTTTTTGAATATTGGATTAGATCCAATTAAATTTTATCAGACGATAGATTGAATCGAATTGAAGAAATTATAAGCTACCTAGTGACGAATTATATACATTCTAGTCAAATTCGCCTGCTTCGAACCCTTGAACGCCAAGGTAACTTTCCCGTTAGGTTTTATTTCGTTTGACTCTAAATACTTACAAAATATATCTATTACTCTAAAATTTGGAAAATGTTATTTACCACTCCAACCAAAACTATAATGATTTTACGCTTACCACTTATTATTGAGTCTACTCATTAAAATGGCTGAAGTAAAATTTATAATGATCATACTATATATTTATAAAACTTTTAATAATTTGGACATCATTATTAATTAAGCAATATTGGCCTCTTTCTTGGGTAATCTTGACACTGCCAAATTGTAATTATAACATCTTTATTATTATTAAATATCTAACTTTTGAAATACACATAAAATGTAATTGTTATTGAAGGTTTATATATATGTGTATATATATATATATATATTGCATACTTGACCATTCAAAAATATTTTCTCAAATTGTTGAAAATTATGTTTCAAATTTCTAAAAGAAAGTTCTTCTCAACTCCTCATAAAAGATTTGTTAGCTCTAATAAAATAAATTTTTTGACTTGAATAATTATAATTTGAGGGAATTGACTATGTTTGTTAACCATTTCATATCGTCATTATAGTGGACTGCTATCTCCCTTATATATTTATTAAGCACTCTCATTCCTTAAGCTAGTTTTTGGGTTGAGTTCTACCCAAATCTATTTCCAATACAATATCAGAGTCAGACACTTCAACGATAGTGAGATCTTTATTTATTTGTTCCTTTGTGCTCTTACCCATCTGATCCACGCTTGGCATGAGGGAGGGTGTTAATTGTCTCACATCATTATCGTATTGGGCCGCTATCTCCTTTATATATATCTATTGGGCACCTTCATCCTTTGAGCTAACATTTGGGTTGAGTTCTACTCAAATTAATTTCTAACAATATTATTTTTCTTATTCAAAAAAAATAAGTTGTATAATATTAAAAATATTATTACTTAATGATTTAAAATTATAAAAAAGCTTGATCTTTATTATTTACTTATAGAACATATATTATAGTTTCTCTTGATCGACTCTTTAAATGGAAAAGAAAATAACTCATTCTTAATTTTAAATTTTAGTTACATCATCTTTATTTTCAAATTGAACAAATTTACAGAAATTTAGCATATAAATTTCTTAATACTGTGTATATTTTTTAAAAAAATTAGGCCTATTAACTTATAAAATTAGTCTTATGTTTGTATCTTTGTTATATATTTAAGTTATTTCTTATGAATTTTTATTTTTTTAAGTAAATTAAACCTGTGATAATAAATTAATATAAAAATTTATTGCATCTATAAATGATATTTACAAATCTTAGTTGGCCCTACCTTTGCAAATTTATAGTAGTATCTCAAAATTATATTTGCCAATTGAACTATAACTTATAGACATATATGGACAAATTAAAATATATAGAAAACAATGATAATTTATATATAATTTTAAATTACTTTATTTAATAATTTTATTAAAAAATATCTTATATATTATTTTTTTTAAATATTACAGAATTACATATATAGTCTACTAATCTAGATAAAAAAAATCTAGTCTATTGATATTAGATTAAAATTTGGAGTCTAGATATGCAAGTTAGATATTGTTTGCGGAATTATGTGTGTAATTTGAGAAAAATTGGCCCTAATTCAACTCTTTCTGTTAGTATAACGTATTTCGAACTATTTATTGCCTACCTTTTATATAAGCCCTTTTTATTCATCTTTACAAAATTTGAACATACTTAATTTATTTGTCAAACGAGGACCTAAGAGAATTCTTTGGGATAAAATAATCAATTTTCTATATGATTTGTCCTATAATGGTGCTTATATAGATGCTTTTTATACAAGATCCTTAACGGAAGAAATAAGAGCATTAGCTGAACTAATTCATTTGTTTGATAGACGAGTAATTGATAGAATTACAAATGGAGTTGGTATTACGAGTTTTTTTGTAGGGGAAGGTCTAAAATATTTAGGGGGAAGTCGTATCTCTTTTTATCTCTCATTATATTTATTTTCTGTATTAGTCTTGTTAATAAGTTGCTTTTTTTTTTTCAACTTTTTTTCTTTTTGAATTTTCTTGATTCCCATCCAGATAAGAAGTTGAAGAAACTGGGCTATTTTTATCACGTCTCTTTAAAGAGAAAGTGGAATTCATGCTTTGTTAATTTAGGAGAAATCTATTGCAACACGATTGTAGAGATTTGAACCCCCTTCCGAAGGAGAGAGATAAACACTTAGCTAATAGATTGCTAGTAGGTGACTTATATTATTATTGTTATTACATAGAAGGAATTATTATTTGTCTTTTAGTTTAAAGTTTGAATACAATTTAGTTTCAGTCATTAAGATATTTTAAGGGTATTTATTTTTTAAATTAACACTAAAAACTTGGTAATTATGTCAAAATAAAATAAGTTCAAAATTTTAATTATAGGTTTTTTAGTTGTAACGAACTAAAATACCTTTATAAAATTTATTTATTTTCTTATATATATAATTTGTTTTAATTATTTATAAGGATATGATGAGTAAAATTACTAATTTTTATATATTTATATTAAGACATGATAAATAACAAACAAATATATTATTTATAATCATTCATATTTATATACTAAATTTTTGTTTTTTCTATTTGAAATCTAAATATGACAAGAATATGAATTTGACTGAAATATAAGTTTGATTGATATATATATACATATATATATATTTTCTATCTTAAATGTCCGAATATAAATATTAAATTGTTTATTTTTATAAAGATAAAAAATCTAAAACACTATGTTGACATATATGCCCTAGAAAATCTAAAATTGATGCATTCAATTGTTAATATATATAAATGTTCAGTAATAAAATAAGGGTATTGTTGACAAATAAAATATTTAATTTATTCAGATATTTGATTATTCATATTTAAATTAAAATTTTTAACTTAATTATATTAAAACATTTTTAACAAAATTTTATATATAACTTAAAAAATAAATAACTCTTAAACATTTGAAAAAAATTATTCATATTTAAGTAAAAAAAAAAAACAAACAAGCTCTAATATGTATTCATATTTCAAATTTATTTCGATTTCAGATAAAAAAACAAATAGACAAAAAATTTCACTAAATAAATTCTGTGACATCACCACTGCCATTGATCCCATATTTAAGTTGAGCTAGCTTATATATGAAAATTTAAACAAAATATTCTATATGTATTTCAACTTGAATATGGGATCAATGTCATTATAAGAAATAAATTTTTTTAGGAACAGAATTTAAATTATGATACGATATCATTACGAGATATAAATTTGACGTGAATAAATGACTTTACTTAATTAAAAATAACATAAATAATAAATGAATTATATTCGTGATATCTGTTAAATATATGAGTTTATCTATTTTTAAAATTCTAATATAATTAATAAATTTTTTAGATGTGTGTTGCATTCAAACTTAAATTTTGACATAATTTAAATACTACACAATATGAATTATCACTCCCAACCTTTTATCTTCTTATTATTGATCTACTATTAGTTTAGGGATAAAGTGTTTGAATTTCTACAATTGTATTTGGGTAGAATAAAATTTCACTCGCTCGTAATACATTTGTACCATGTAATTGCAGAATATTAAAAAAAGAAGCATTATAGTAGGAATTTTCCTCAAGGCCGTGAACAGAATTGGAAAGCCCAGCCCAGCCCAACGAGTGCAAAGGTTGGGTTAGTTTAGCTATTTGCATGGTTGCTTGTCCGCATTCAGACCGAACCGGAAAATTCTGTAATTGTCATCTCGGTCTCAGCCGCCGCCGCCACCACCGCCGTTTGATCGGAACAAGGTTAATCTCTGTATCCTCTAATTGGTTTAATCAGACATGTACTGTTGTTTCCTTAAATATAATCGTCCGTCAAACATCAATCCTGAAGGCATCTTCCAGTCTAGGGCTTTACCAATTCTCCATAGAAAAGAATCAAATAGATATCATACCGCCTTTAAATTTTTTATATTAATATCCTCAATAAGGGTTTTGTTTATTTAGTTTATATCATCGTTTTCTCAATTTTTTTTTTGGTTAAAAGTCACCTACCTCAGCTGCCTTTTTTTTTTTTTTTCCTCGATAAGATGGGTGATTTTGATACACGAAAAATACGAAACCTATGCATACTAGCTCATGTAGATCATGGTAAAACAACACTTGCCGACCATCTGATTGCTGCCACTGGTGGCGGTATACTACATCCTAAATTAGCTGGTAAGCTTAGGTTTATGGATTATCTTGACGAAGAACAAAGGCGTGCAATTACAATGAAGAGCTCTTCAATTGCTCTTCATTATAAAGATTATTCTATTAATCTTATAGACTCCCCTGGCCATATGGACTTCTGTAGTGAGGTTTCTACTGCAGCCCGACTGAGTGATGGTGCACTTATATTGGTTGATGCTGTTGAGGGGGTGCACATTCAAACTCATGCTGTTTTGCGTCAATCGTGGATTGAGAAGTTGATGCCTTGTTTGGTGCTTAATAAGATTGATAGGTTGATTTCTGAGCTGAAGTTGACCCCTATGGAAGCTTATAACCGCCTGTTGAGGATTGTTCATGAAGTGAATAGCATTATGAGTGCGTATAAGTCAGAGAAGTATTTGTCTGATGTAGATTCTATACTTGCTGGGCCGTTGGAGAAGTTGGGTGATGAGAATCTTGAGTTTATAGAAGATGACGAGGAAGATACGTTTCAACCCCAGAAAGGTAATGTGGCTTTTGTGTGTGCATTGGATGGATGGGGTTTTAGCATTAGTGAGTTTGCTGAATTTTATGCTACAAAGCTTGGAGCAAGCACAGGTGCACTGCAAAAGGCTTTGTGGGGTCCTCGTTATTTCAATCCAAAGACCAAGATGATTGTGGGGAAGAAGGGAATAGGTACAGGTACTAAGGCTCGGCCTATGTTTGTACAGTTTGTGCTCGAGCCATTGTGGCAGGTTTACCAGGCTGCTTTAGAGCCCGATGGGGATAAAGGGGTGCTTGAGAAAGTGATTAAATCATTTAATTTGTCTATACCGCCACGTGAGCTTAACAACAAGGATCCAAAAGCCGTGCTTCAAGCTGTCATGAGTCATTGGCTGCCTCTGTCTGACGCAATCTTGTCGATGGTAGTGAAATGTATACCAGATCCAATCTCTGCCCAATCTTTTAGGACTTCACGTCTGCTTCCAAAGAGAGAGATTTTGGATAATGAGGCTGAGTCCAGTATACTCATGGAGGCTGATCTTGTGAGGAAGTCAGTCGAGGCTTGTGATTCTAGCCCAGCTTCACCATGTGTGGCTTTTGTCTCAAAGATGTTTGCTGTACCAATCAAAATGCTACCTCAAAGAGGTTCAAATGGGGAGATTTTGAACAGTTATACTGAGAAAGGTGGAAATGGTGAATCAGAAGAGTGCTTTCTTGCATTTGCAAGAATCTTTAGTGGAGTTCTTTATTCAGGACAAAAGGTTTTTGTGCTTTCAGCTTTGTATGATCCATTGAAGGGGGAATCAATGCAGAAGCATATACAAGAAGCAGACTTGCAATCCTTATATCTAATGATGGGCCAAGGCTTAAAACCAGTTTCCTCTGCAAAGGCAGGAAATATTGTGGCAATCCAAGGCCTTGGTCAGCATATATTGAAGAGTGCAACTCTTTCATCTACCAGAAACTGTTGGCCCTTGTCGAGTATGGTATTCCAGGTCGCCCCCACTTTAAGAGTTGCAATTGAGCCATCTGATCCAGCAGATATGGGTGCTTTGATGAAGGGTTTAAGGCTTTTGAATCGAGCAGATCCATTTGTAGAGGTTGGTGTTTCATCTAGAGGGGAAAATGTGCTTGCTGCTGCAGGTGAGGTTCATCTGGAAAGATGCATAAAGGATTTGAGGGATAGGTTTGCTAAGGTAAGTTTGGAAGTATCCCCACCGCTTGTGTCCTATAAAGAGACCATCGAGGGTGATACATCTAATCCATTAGAGAATTTGAAGTTGTTAAGTAGGAGCTCCGATTATGTTGAGAAGATGACTCCAAATGGAAGATGTGCTGTTCAGGTGCAAGTTATGAAACTTCCTCTTATGGTGACTAAGGTTCTTGATGAATGTGCTGATTTGCTTGGAAGCATTATTGGAGGCCAAGCCTATAAAAGCTTGGAAACCCAGATATCAAACATTGCTGAGGCTGATAATCCAATTGAAGCTCTCAAAAAACGCATAATTGATGCTGTGGAGAATCATATTTCTGCAGGGAATGAGAATGACAAGGATTGGATAGAGAAATGTAAAGTAAAATGGCAAAAGCTTCTTAGGAGGATTTGGGCGCTTGGCCCGAGGCAGCTTGGTCCTAACATACTCTTCACACCAGATTATGAAAAGGAGAATACTGATTGCTCTGTTCTTGTGAGGGGTTCTCCTTACATATCTGAGAGATTAGGCTTTGTGAATAATTCTATTGATGGTGATCCTGCCGAAGAGACATCTCCAGAAGTTAGTCAAGCTTCATCGTTGTTTGTCGAAGCACACAGTCTTGAGAGCAGCATAGTGTCTGGATTTCAGCTAGCTACTGCAGCTGGCCCTTTATGTGATGAACCAATGTGGGGATTGGCCTTTATTGTTGAGGCTTACATCTCTCCCATGGCTGGCCAATCTGATGAGCTTGAATCTTCGCAACAATCTGAGCAGTATGGCATCTTCTCTGGGCAAGTCATGACAGCTGTTAAAGATGCATGTAGACAAGCTGTGCTTCAGAAGAATCCCCGACTTGTTGAAGCCATGTATTTTTGTGAGTTGAACACTCCAACTGAATATTTGGGCCCAATGTATGCTGTGCTTGCTCGAAGGCGAGCCCGGGTTTTGAAGGAGGAAATGCAGGAAGGCTCTCCACTTTTTACTGTTCATGCTTATTTGCCTGTTTCTGAAAGTTTTGGTTTTGCTGATGAGCTTAGGAGATGGACTTCTGGTGCTGCAAGCGCGCTTCTTGTTCTTAGCCATTGGGAAGCGCTTCCTGAAGATCCCTTCTTTGTCCCCAAAACAGAAGAGGAGATTGAAGAGTTTGGGGATGGTTCTAGTGTTCCTCCAAATACACCAAGAAAGCTCATTGATGCAGTGAGGCGACGGAAGGGCCTTCCCGTGGAAGAAAAAGTAGTCCAGCATGCAACAAAGCAGAGGACTTTAGGTAGAAAAGTTTAGTTGTTAAACCAGTGCGGCCATTAGCTTTTAAAAGTTGTAAGACATACATTTCATCAATTTTGCAGTGAAAAGTTTATAGGTTATGATAGCAAATTTATTTTACAGCATAGTTTATTTTCAGATTTTTTTCATTCAAATGAAATATTGTTGTTCAATGTTACTGTTTCCTTAAAATTAATCTTTATGCATGTAATAACACATTTATTGTTACATGAGTAATTGCAGTTTAAGATTCCTTTTTCCTTGGCGTTGTCTTGAGTATTCTCAATATATTAGAGTGTCTCATTCATTGAGAAATGATTTGACTTATTATATATGCTGGTAAACTCATGTGCAAGCACCTATGAAAGGTTTAGACTGATATCTGATTAAGTTTCTGTCAACTTGCCTACGAAATTCTCTACATGTTTGATCAACTATATTAGTATGTTACTTGTACATGACTTTCCCACTTCTGATAAATGAGCTAATTTGAGTTGATATTGCTAAGTTAATCTTACATGATCAGACCCGTCTACTTTTGGGTTTGGTTAATTTGGGCTTTCAAGTGGCTAGATTTTCTGTAGTTCTGGTTCTGATAACTACCTCTTGCCAGTGAAGTGCTGGGTACTATTGAAGCCTTACTGATGTGGAAACTGACTTTGTTGGTATACCTACTGTTTTGCTGTTGGTTGGACTACTGCAAGTTTTGATGCTGAACGTGTTGGGTCTGATATAACTTCCTGATGCAAAGGTTCAGGTTACAGTGATGCTGGTTTTATTCCATCTATGTCTCTCAGGATTCAGTGGCTTTTTTTGCTTCACAGGTTCTTGTTCGCCATCATATGGAATTCTCGCTAACTTGGTGGCAGTTTGGCGCTGTTCTTACTCCTGAAGTTATGGAAGGAAAATATATATTCTTCTTTTCATTGTGAAATTCTGCATTAAACATTCTATTTTCTGTTTCCGGATTTTGATGAACTGCATTTCGGCTACTGCCATTCTCTTGTTTGAGGTATTCCTAAATGCATGAACTGTTTTCTTGACGTTCCTGGCCTTGTTCTTGGATCATTGAGGTTGTTTGCTACTGCTTGTAGCTGATAAATTGACCTTTTCTTATTTATTCCTTTTATGCTTAGATATTTTCCTTTTAAAAATTTCGGATCTGATTATTAACTGTCCTATTCTTGTTGTTTGCATGGGGAACTTTTACCAAAATTAAGTTTGTCTTGCTATCTTCTGGAGAAACGGAACTATTCTTGTCAGTCTGTAGTAGATGGAAATAAATTTTTCTGAGTCTGTAGCGGTCTCTGAAATACTTAGATCATGCCCTTGGTGTAAATCTTAGGAGAGATTTTCCTGCATGTTACATGAACTGAGTTACATTTGGGAAATTTTCAAGTTGCTCTTTCAAGGGTTAGAATCTATATTATCCAGCCAGTCAATTAGTTTAGTCGATGTCACTATGACAAAAAACTATAATTGTATTCTTTTTACTATGTTCTTCAGCATGGACTACGTCATGCAATGTTCACTAGCAAAAGTGCAAAAGAACAGTGAATTCTTGTAGATATCTTAGGGTTTGTCTTTTAAGGGGCTCCCGTTCGAGTGTTCATTGCTAGTTCTATTTGGTTGCTACTGTTTGCCGAACCACATTGGGATGTTTTTGCAGTTGTAATGCTGTGGTAGGCTTCTTGAATATGTGATATGTAGCTGCTCATGAAATTTTTCTCTGGGAAGATTCACTGCATATGGTCTTAGAAGGTTCTAAATCTGGTGAAGTCCATGCTGGTGGACTAATTGAGATTATGCTGCATAACCTTTGTTTTTGCATTGTTGCTTAGCTCGAATTTTTCTACTACCATTTTAGCTTTGGATCTTTTTGACATCTTTCAACAGCGAGCTATTGTTAATTTTGCTGGGGTTTGCTCTTATGCCTTCATTGTTACTTCATTTGGCTGCCTCTGGAAGATTCCACTCTCATATCTGATAAAATTCCATAACTGACATGCATTCTGACATTTCTGATTATCATACCTTCCTTGGTGTTTTCTTGAAGATATGCCTCTGCTGGTGATTCCTTTTTTCTTATCGATGGTGAAAAATTTTGGAATAGTTTGCAGGACTTGTGCTTTTAATAGTTTTGTGCTCTTCAATGTTGTTGTTGTTGCTGCTGAATTGGAGAGAGGTTGCTGATTTTGTTTGCTTGCGTATCTTTTACAGTTTCATGTATTCTTCAATGTTGTTGCTGCTGAATTCGAGAGAGGTTACTGGTTTTGTTTGTTTGCATATCTTTTACAGTTTCATGTTGTAAGACAAGTTACTGCTCACAAAGAATCTGCTTTCCTTTCCGGATGTTACCTTGCATTTTCCATGATTTAGCAACTCACTGTTTACATGCATAATTTGATTAATAGTAACTTCCCCTTGGTTTATCGGTAAGCACATCAGAAAATTAAACTTTATATATATGTACATTTAAATTACACCAGATATTGGAGGTAATTAAAACTCAAAATTTAATCTTATATTTTTTTAAAAATAAAAAATATAACATAAAATATATATATATATTTTTTGTTTACTTATGTGATTAAATATAAAATAAAAGATATTGACATAATAGTTTTCAAGAATATATAGTTTATACTTGGAGAAAAATAGGTATCACCTTTATTTATTTTTTAAGATATGTAAATGAAATATATTTAATAAAGAATATAAATATAATTTATATTATTAAAACTATAATTTTTAATAATATGAATTGATATAAAATAATTATATAAAGAATATATATTTAATTTATATTATTAAATAAATTGATATAAAATCAGTGTATAATTTAATAATAATTTTATTTTTAACAATTATTTAAATTTAATTTAATTACTATTACTTTTTTATAATTGTTTGAAGCAACAATAATTCTATTTTAATATTATAATTTTTAAATTCAAATAAATGTTTGATTATAACTATAATTATTTTCTTTTAAAAAATTAATTTTAAAAAGTGTCAAAAAAATATTTATTTGTTATTGTTTAACAAGTCAATAATTTAAATTATATAAGGTAATTATAATTATTAAATTTGAATTAAATTCAAAAAATAAGAAATAAAAATTTATATAAATTGTATTGTATTTCATAAATTGTATAAAATAAAAATAAGATAAATCTTTATCTAATTATTAATAAAATTATATGTTATAAAAGATAATATAAAAGCAATATATATTTTGGCTAAATTAAATAATTATAAACTTTTCTGAAGGACTTGATTGATTAAAAATGAAACATATAAAATTTTTATAATTATTTATTAAATAAGATGGATCTATATGTATTTAACAAGATAGTTTTGAAATTTTCTTTTAGTAGGGGCCGGGGAAAGAGGTCATTCTGTCCCCGACCCGTTTCAAAAAATGGGGATGATTTCATCCCGTACCTCACCCAATCCTCTTTTTTTTTTTTTTTTTTTTTTAAATAACGCATGAGAATTTTTACTATCCTACTATTTTTAACAACCTACTAAAATTAAAATATTAAAATTAATTCTTTTAATTTATTATTTTAATAAAATTTTTAAAAAAATATTATTATTCTAAAGTTTAAACAATGAGTTAGATCAAATTCATATATTAAAATATTTGTAATCTTCTTTTTTTATTTTTTTTTTTTTTAATAATAATTTGATATGTATTATTAAAAAAATAAATAAGATATTTTGAGTACTTTATTTCTTATACATGATATATCTATTTAAAAAAATTATATTACATTCATTATAGTTTTTAAGAAAAATCATGAAGCACATAAATATAAATAAAATACAAAAATAATCATAATTTTCTCCCTTTTTTTATATTTTTAATTTAAAATTAATAATTAAAATTAAATTACATCATTTAGTAAAATATAGAATATATCTAATTATTAATTCTATTAAGAAATGACATAAATTTTAATTCACATATTGTAATTTATTACTTTCGCCGTATTTAAAATTTTTTTCTTTTAAATATTTCAAGAAAAGAAAAAAGTTTTGAGTATTTATGAAGCACTTAAAAGAAAATTAAGTTTTTAAAATAAAACGAGAATGATAAATTAAAATATATTGATTAAATTTGGTGTTATATGTTAACAGAGTTAATAATTGATATATTTTATATACCTATTAAATAATGTGATTTAATTTTAAGTAAAAATATTAAAAAAAGGAAGAGAATTTTAATTATTTTTATTTGTAATATATAACATGTATATATTTTGTATATTTTTTATTTATATTAGTTTATGAGCTTCATGATTTTTCTTATTAAAAAATATAATTAATATAGTATAATTTTTTGAATAGATATATTATATATAATGAAACATAATGCTTCAAAAGCATAACTTAGGTGGTTTAAGGTATAATTGACATTTCTAAATCATCTTAAGTTCAAGAAAGAATAAGGAGCAAGAGTTTGGTGTTTCGTAGGTGAAGTTTTATACTCCCATATAAATTTTTTAAAAAATATATAATGAAACAAAATATTAAAAATGCTTCATTTATTTTTTTTTATACATATCAAATTATTATTAAGAAAATAAAAGAAGAGGGTTATGAATATTTTAAGATATAGGTTTGATCCAACTCATTCTTTGAATTTCTTGATAATCATATTTTTTAAAATTTTTTTTATTAAATTAATAAATTAAAAAATAAAAATTTAATTTTAACGATTTGATCCTTAATAAGTAATTGTGAAGTAAAAAATATACCCTATTTTATTATTTTTAAAAAATTAAGAGATATAAATAAAAATAATCTAACGGACCAACTAATATAAATAAGAATTAAGGATATTTGTCTATTTATACAAATAAAAAAATAATTAATGTATACATTATAAAAAATTAATCTCTTTAATTTTATTGTATAATTCATCATTTCATGTAAAATTCATTTGACTAGATTGCAATTGTGGTATTTCTCTTTTAGCATTATCCCTAATACTTTTAACATTTTTCTAATGCGAATGTAATTGTAATCACTCCTACAATCATTCAAATCCAAATTAATTTTGATTTGTCGTTGACTTAAACATTCGAGTTCCTTTTTTGCTCATGTTTGTAAATTCACTTTTCCTTTCATAAATCAAATTAAAATTAGTCTTCTACTCAATTGAATCTCCATAAGAAAATAATCAAACATTAAAGGAAATACTGAAAAATAAAAAAAATCTTTAATATTTTTATTTTTATTAATAAATAGAAATATAAATAATTTACTCCTGCAATTAGAAGTAATCAAAGATTTAAATACAAAAAAAATATGGAAGTCGGGACAATGATTGACAAAATTGTAGAGTTAAGGATAATTATAGAAGAAGCATCTTCAAGTTCTCATAAGCAAAATTTAACAGTGGAAACAATGAAGATTAACAATGTTTTATTTGACAGCAAGTACTCAAAAAATGTGAAAAACATAATGAGTTCCATTTTGAATCTGGTATACAAGTAGCAATCAATTTTTTATATTGTTGTTCAAAGAAAATTTCATCCGCAAAGGAATAAGCTTGCCTCTTACATTGAAAGGAAGAAATTGAGAGATCGAATCCCTCATAAAATGACCTTACAGGAGGAAAGAAAGGTTGAAGAAAATTTCTAACTAATAGCCAGCTCTACCATTAAGATGAAACTATATTAAGCAATTGGCAACACCAAGTTACCCAAGCTCAGGTCCGGAAAGTATATCACTACTAGATAAGATGAAGAATCCAACGTCCAGAAAGCATTGTTTTCACTTTCAAAACTTTGCAACAAAAAGATAATTTGCCAAGCAAGAAACAATTTGTACAGAGGATGCTTGCTTGATACAGAGGTATAAAATGAGCAGGATTTCAAAGGGTAATAAAAATGGTTTACAATTAATGCTTGCCTGATGCTACTTCATGAAGTTATCGTATAAGCTCTAGAGTAAGAAGCGTAAAACAAAACAGCATAGAAGGATGAAGATGATAAATAAGTAAAAAAAAAAAAGGTAATCATGCTCGTGTGTGAAGTTGAGTTAATAAAAACCTACACTTGTTAGGTTGGGGATTTGTGTCACTCCAGATAAGCTGGTAGTGAAGCATCTTATACGGTGAACACAATCAAATAATTCAGCATTACAGCATTCCACTTCAAGTAATAAATTGTCATACAGCCACCAAATTATGTTCTCACAAAATGAAATAAGGCCATGCCTATTAAGAAACTAGTTATGATGGCAGTTTGCATTCAGATAAATAAAATTAACAGCAAAAGCTTTATATTATGAGTCAAAAACAACAGTTAAATCCAACACTAAAATAACTCAGAATGGATCTCTATGGCTGTTCACTAAAATTTTGATTAGTACGTCTAAAATGATAAGTATTTCATGACACGTGTCCTCATAAAACCTTACCTAGGTCAATACTAAACAACCCCGGCAAGCATAAAGCCACTATAAGCAGGGCGTAAATAAAATTATCACTCTTTCCAACAATTGATCTCTTCAGCTTCTGAAACTCTGTAATCTGTCTATTCCCTAGTAAATCAAAAGGTGAAATTCTTGATGAAACAAGGTGAGTATGGCGAGACAAATGCAAACCTGACCAGAATTTATGTATTATCACTTCACAAATGGCACTCCAGAAGGAACTCGTCGTGCATATTCCTCATATCTGGACCCAAAAAACTGTCTCAAGAAATACTCTTCATATACTATCCGTTCGGCAAAGAAGTGCCAAACAACAATTGTGAATCCAATTGTGGATATGGGATTACACAGCATTATCTGGGAGCCAACTGACCAGATGAGGAAACCACAGTAGCTAGGATGACGAACAAGTCCATATACTCCATGAGTAACCAGTTCATGACTTTCCTCATGATGAATCTTGATAAGATGTGTGAAGGCTCGACCAGCTGTTATAATCGCCATTTTCCGTATCATCTCACCAACTAGAACCATTGAAAGACCTAAATTGCTTATCCACCAATACTCCTTCAACTTTGGAAAGAAGAAAATTTCAATAACGTACTCCATCAACGAGAACAACATTGCCAAAAGATATTTTTGGCTAATTAGTAGTGACCTAAGAGAAACATTCCGTCTCCCATGATAGGTAATTGCTAAAACATACTCTGAAATATGAAAGAAGAGTACCGCAAATAACATCTGGCATAACTGTCTGCAAGCTGTGTAACTGAAAATCTCTGTCATTTTTATCAAATAAAGTATCAAATTTCCACAAGTTTACCACAATGGGATATCAAATATGGGTAGCTCAGCTAACGACAAGGGTGAACAAACTTGCTGGAGTTTACTTCAGACCTGATAAAGATGCAGAGTTTTGTAATATCGAAGCCGAAATTTGAGTATCAATATCACCCAGAAAATGATTGAGAAACTGCATCTCCTCTTCTGCATTAGAAAAATTGGGAGTAAATCATCAACAAACAACTAACAAAAATTCTCAAACATGGCATAAGCAAAGAAGGCAGATTAATCTAAACAAAATTTACTTGCATCAGTATTATCAAGGAGATATTCATACTGAATGAAATGGCCAAAAATGTACATTAAATACAAGTATGAATTTGAATCATATCAGATCATTCTTTGACTCCTGAGGGTCAGATGAGATTAGGTTAAACTGTGAGGGGTAAGCAACGAATGGAAGGTATAATCAATAGTTGGAGTTTAAAGAAAGTTAATACATGCAATAAATAAAAATCTTGATAAGTTCGATTGAGCTTACCTACTGTTTACTTTCCCTCCACTTTCTCATCAACCAAACAAGATTAGAAGATAGCTTGCATATATTCAAATAAAGTAAACGACACAACAAGATTTTGTTCAGAGATGAAAAGAGGGAAAGAAAGATCAGACCTTTAAGTAATCATAATCTTCCACAACACGCTTCTCCGAAACTTGCAACGGCCCCCACAGAGTTTATGCTCTGCGTCACATTCCATCATTGTCTTCACGACCGATACGAAACGTCACCGTATCTTGGAGGGACTTTTTTTTCCATTATTCTCAAATGGCTTGTTCGTTTTTAAAATTAAATATTTTTAAATTAAAATAAAAACATTTTCAAGTACTTTTTAAAAAAAATGCCGAAATTTTTTAAAAATAACAATAAAATTACATTTGAAAGGAAAAATGTTTTCAAATATTTTTTTAAAAAATTATATATTTTTAATTAAAACATTTTCTTTTAGAAAAAATTGAACACTACTTGGTCAGTTTTAAGGCTAATTATATATATTAAATTAAAAATATAAATACTACTTGGTCAATTTAAAAGTTATTTAGCTACTTCTTTTAAATCTATTTATTAAAATTAATTAATATTAAAAAGTAATTGTTAATTATTACGTAATTACATAATAATTAAAATAGCATTTGAGGTACTTTTTTCACTGATAACATAAACATTTTAATAATTTTTAAAACTGCTAAGAAATGAAAATTTTTTTGTTTTATCACCCTCACCCACAAAAGACTCATTCGCTGAAGATCAGTAATTGGTTTCAGAGTGATCATGAAATTTGAAGACAATGATATAACAACATATCATTCATCAAGTATTCAAATCATTAGACTATGACTAATTATACAACAAACATAAAGCATCTAATCAAAATTGCACCACCTTGTTTTGGTTTCGGAACAATGCTATATGCCTAATTGTAGCCTTGTAATCTGCAGAATTGACCTGAACTACATATACACAAAATTTCTGGGCATTACATTTTCTTTTCTCAGCCATAACGACTGCGTTCTACTTTGATATGAAGACACTTGGATGCCTCCCGATACCATTCACTCACAGCTTCTCCATACTGAAATGTTTTACGCGACAGGAATTTTGGGTTCGCCTAAATTCACAAAGGCCTCGGCACGAGCCATGCGTGACATTGCAGCATTCCAGGAGACGAGGTGGTTCATAAACACATTCACATACTTCGCTTTGTCATTCTGCTTAGAACAAGCCTTAGGATTGTCAAGAAAACGGCCAATGAAAGGTAACAGATGAGGGAGTGATGGACATGTACCTTGTAATCGAGATAATAAGCATGCTGCAAATAGAAAAAGAGTAAGCATTAACATCTAGAAAGGTACGAAGAATTAAAGGTTGAACTGTCTCCACAAAAGGATACTCCAAAACAGAGATTGTAAACTTACCTCCCACATGTCCAAACTGATGATGGGCTGCACAAAGAAAGATGGTCAATGCAATTATCAAAATAGCAATCAGCATTCACTCAAAGGGGAAATGATTGACATACGATATCATCCCAAACAAGTGGATTGATGGCATTTGATGTTTTAACTACAGCAAGTCGTCTCTCTTCTCTCTTCACTGAAAATCAAAGAAGCACCAAGTAAAGGAGTTTATCAATGAAAAGAACTAAGACTACAACTAGTAAGCACAAACAGCAGGGCAAACTGTAACCAGTTTTGATCTCTAAACAGTGCTCTTGCTACAACGTAGATCCATGACTTCTTTGGCATCACATCCTTAATGGCATAAGGATGAAAGGGTGAAAAAGGAAGTCAGGGGGACCGGTGTGAGAAGGCAAATCGAGAGCAGTCCTCATGAACTGTCCAAATTTAAAGTAATACCAGTGCATGCAAGAAATAAGTTGAATATTTGAAAAACACAATATCAAGTACCCAAAAAGATAATATTTCAGATTTCCAATTGAATATGCTTATTCTAACTAAAAATTCCTTGAACAACAGTTAAGGTTGGCTTTATTTTGCTGCTGAAACTTAATGATGTATATTTACTACAGCTAACTAGCACAGGCACAGAACACTTACAGGTTAATTAGAAAGACAGAGTGCTATCTAAAACCTAAAAGTCAATGAGAACCAGAATGAAGGCCAAAAGTAAAGACAAAACTATGTATGCAAGAAAATCTACATTAGACAAATGTACATGAAATAAATGGAAAATCAGAAAAACCATATAGGAGCCAAAAACATAGAGGAAATGATAGAAGTGCTTTCATATCATACATCTCATACACATTAGTGGATCATAAATGGTGTGATCGATGATTCCTAGAAATCAATGAAAACTAACAATTGAACGCAGGTAATCATTTCTGGGCCAGAAAATAGCGTGTCAGCGCACTGACACATAGGACAAAGCTTTAAGTGACACACAAAATACTGTACTTGAAAGCTTACACCTACCCATTATATTTAGAAAAGGATATAGAACATTAAAAAGAGATAAAAAATCTGAATTAGAAATGCCAATCAATGGAACATGGATTTAAAGGAAAACCAACTTAACAAAGGGCTTACAAGCAAGCCAAACATAGCCAGAGCCAAATAGTGTAAGGGCAGCTTCTGTAAACTTCTCTTTGAAATTTGTGAAGGAACCAAAATCCTTTTCAATTTGCTCAAGTACTCCATATTTGGGCAAGTCACCACCTCCAGGCTGCATGGACTCCCAAAAGAAGTCATGATTCCAAACCTGCAGTAGTAGAATAAGCAGTGACTTCACATCAACGTTATTCAATTTAAATGGACATAAAATCAGAGTTATTCGATTCAAATCGACATACGAACTTATTTAAACAGGATGAAATGGAAACAAGTTCGTTTTCCATACCAAATAAGAAGAAACCTCAAACTCTAAGGAACTTCAGAAATGCATAAACATGACTAGCAATCAAGACTCTGATTAAAATAACCAATATCATCTGTAAGAACTTCCATATTCTAAAGTATCATGAACTAATGCAGACAAAAGCTTTGGCTTCTTGACCAGAAAATCAGATGCAATTCAACTAACCCTATAAGTGCTACAATTAGACAATAGAAAACCCAAATATTAGAAAAATAAACTGAATCTCATATAGAATGGTTTCAGTACAGTACATAAATGTAAAACAAATCTCTCTCCAAGAATAATGTGAGTCAGATTCGAACCTCCAATCTCGTGTACCACCTGAGATCTAATAAGTGGAGCCAACTCAGACCAACAAAGGAACTTTGGATAGAAGGGTTTTTCTTGCAACCAAAATCAATGTTATAAATGAATTTGTTAATTTCTGCTCCAAAATATAACAGAAATTTACCTTTACATTCTTATCCTAAACGATCAACATTCAATTTTCTGCTTAAGTTAAACTCTAGGGCTAAACAGCCAACAAAATTTGTTAAAAATCTGCTACAAACGCAGCCAAAAACTGTTTTCAGTAAACAAATTGAACAAACAACCAGTTTGTCAAACACTTTAATCAGCTCAACTCCAACAATTTACTAAAGGAGCTACCAAGGACCAAGTTTAGACATACCTGGGCAGCATTGTTGAATTCAGGTAAAGGGTTGCCATTGTTGTAAGTAGCTTTAACAAGTTCATCCAGAGTGTAGGCATACAAGATATCATCTTTCTCAAGTTGTTTATTCAAACCATCCACGTAACGACGATGATGCCCTCCCCAATGTATTTCAAGTGTTTTCTTGCTCATATATGGTTCTAAGGCATCCTAGACGCAGAAAAAAGCATTATAAAATAAGTTAAAGACTTTGAAATTCAAAGAAATAAACAAACAAATAAAAGTAAATTTACACAAAGAAACAAGAAGATTATCCAATTCATTTCCCATACAAGTTTATAAGGAGGTGTCTTTAAACCGTAGTAAGCGATGACTTTGGAAGCTCTAAGTGAACCAGGAAGCCTTCTTCTCTGAAATAAGAGATAAAGAAAGAAGGAAATGGGCTATCTTATCACATTCCGAGTAAACGAGGAAAGGGTTTAAGATGGATTTATCAAAAGCAAATAACCAACCGAATGACAAAGCTTGGGACTCTTTAAGCCTGTGAGCAGAAGATGAGAACTTGGAGCCAAAGGATTACAAGTAACAGACCCCATTTTCGCTTTTCTGCTCTGCTCTGGATTGTCAATTTTTTAATTTTTTTCAAAAACGATTATTCCTTTTTGTGCCCAAAGGAAATGGAACTTTGACTTGTGAACTTATATATTGCCCTAATTTACAGAAGAATTTCAAGGACCCGGAACTAATAATTAATTTTATTTCTAAAAACTTTAAAAAAAAAAAAAAGTTTTATCCACTCAAGTACATAAAGTATTTTTTTTTTAAACATCCCATCCAATTTCTTGGGAAAAAAAAAAATTCTATCCAATAAATTATTGGGATGATAGCATTTTCATCACTAAATTTTAGAACAATAACAAAGAAGGATATAGTTTTCTCAAATTTAATATTTTAATCCTTGTTATCAAGAGTGGCAATTGAAATCATGAGTTGATTATTTGACACAAAATTTGACACTAATAAATAGAATTTAGGTTAAAAAAACACATAAATAATAAGTTATATGGTATTTTGTCAGTTATAATTGTATTGTATTTAAGTTTGAACTCTTTAACTCGTTAATTCATTTACGATATAATTAACTAAATAAATAATTGTGTCATGTCAATTTTATAACATGAATTTCTTTAATTTTTTAAAATATTATATATTTATTTGTAAAATAATTAAAATAATTGAAGAGATATTATTGTAATTTTAATGAAAATTTAAATCTTTAAGTTTTTTTTCACACATTTTCTACTATCAAGTCTCAGTTTTTGTAAAAGCACAACGAAATATTGGTCACCCTCTGCCCAAGTCACACCTCTGTAATGCCTATCCTGTTGGAGACACGTTCTTACAAATATATTGTTATAAGCATGAGCTAATGAAATATTTGGTCAAATTATTTAATTGAAATCAAATATTTTACTTGTAATTTACTTAAATATTTTGCTTGTCGTATACAAAGGTTTAGAAATCATTATCAAATTGGTTAATATTAAATTTTTATTAAATATAAAAAAAAATTAATCACATATTTAGTAAAATATGTGATTATATTTATTTGGTTGCATAATTTAAATTATTAATTGAAATAAAAAATATTTTACTTCTATTATGCAAATGATTAAATATCATAATAAGATTATTTAATATTAAATTTTTATTTGTAAAAAGAGGATAAATTCAACTGAAAGTAATATGTTTGATAATTCTCAAAGTGTTGAGAATGATGATATAAATGACATAATTAAATTAGAAGATAAAATCGAAAAATGTTTCCAAGAACATAGCGGAAAATGCTAAAGGGGAAATAACTTCACAAGTTTGAGCATTATTCTACAAATTATCACTTAACCAATTTCTAGATGGAAAGTAAAGATCAAAATACAGGAAGTGTAGCATTATCTATATGTGTACAAGTTAGTGTGGCACAAATAATTAATATAAAAAGGCACGTAACTTCTTGTCCTAAATTGACAATACCATATAACCTTTGATTAGATGCTTATAAATCATGCTAGGTCTATATTAACGTGTGTTCCAATGTTTGATCTTAATATGTTTCGTGATCTACTTCTTTGGTGATGCATAATTACCTTTTCAATTTATTGAGTTTGTAGATATTTGAAATTTTTTTTTCAATATTTTTGATTATAAGTGCCAATAATCTTTAAGGATATCATAGAATCATATATGTTAAATATGCATAATAGTAAAAAGGAAAAGATTATTTGCATTTTAGAAGAAGTTCCAGACAGATAAAGAATGGATGTTACAGAAAAAAGTGTTAAATTTTGGTCACATGCCACCTCTACATAGTGACTATTATTTAGTTAAGAAGATATTTGATTTTTATGTGATTAAGGTATAAAAAAATGATATTTTTATTGACTTTTTTTTTGAATATTGTAACTTTGTACAATCTATTGATATTTACATTATATATCTACTGCAAAATTAGATACGACAATTATAATACACACTATGCATTTATGCATATTTTTGTTAGCTTTAGAAAATTCTTTTTGAGTAATAATATTTGTATTCAAATGTTAGAAAATCAATTTAAACTAAGGAGAACAATAATGTTGAAAGGGATTTCTTTCATGTGCATTATTGAACAAATATTCTCAATTTGTAAGGGTGTGAAATATATCAAAGAGTTTAATTAGTTTTGCACCATATTGGTAATTAAGAGTGTGTTCAACAAGTGTCTTTAAATAGTAAAAAAGAATTAAAACAAGCTATCATTGTAAGATGGAATTTGACTTTTCTTATACTTGAAACTATTATTTATAACAAAAAAATGTTTTTGTAACTTACAGTTGATTGGCTCTAATTACAAATATTGTCTTATAATGAGATAAAGAAGAATAGAATAATAATGTATGTCTTTTATAAGATTACTTGTATTTTTTTTTTACATAAAGTACTCTATTTTAAATTTGTATTTCTCTAAGGTGATTGTGGTTCATGTGACTTTGAAGTAATTAATGGAAAATGAAGATGATTGCATGAGAGATATGACGAAGAAAAGGATGACTAAATATATGAAGTATTAAGGTACGTAGCTAGCCCTATCTCAACTTCCTCTCTTCTTGCCTTTTTCTCTCTCTATTACTCTACCTACAACACAGTTAACCTACCTTTCTTTTTAAACTCTCTCCCTCATAGAAACTCTGCCAAGTTCTCACTAGATTTTTGATGTCTTCTTTACCCAAATGTAAATTTGTAGTGGTTCTTGTTAGTGTTGTAATATTTGTAGATAAAGTTGTGATTTCTTTTTCCTATATATATCTAAAGTTTCTAAACCCATATGAAAGTTGTTGTTAGCTTTGTTGATCTTAGGTTTTCTAAAGTAATTTCTTTTTGGACCTAAAGTCTGCACAAGTCAAATTTAAAAGATCCTAGATAGTGAAAGATTGATTCCAATAGATAACTTGTTATTGTATGATTTAGACAAATTAACAATGGCGATGAAGGACAAGTTGAAAAAGCTAAATGGACATTCCTAACAAAACTCAAAGTTATGATGAGTATTTGTTAGCCATATCCTTTATGAAAATATTTGATGTACATCTATCTTCCTCTTTTTCGCTAATATACTGCAATGGCGTTTATTAAATGGTTTATGATAAAAGATTCTATGTAAATCCATTTTGTTTCCATAGATTTATATAGATTTACATTTTTAAAATTTTTTTTTTCTGATTTGACAAAAGTTATATATATTTGAAGCATTGGTCAAAGTTTTATCTCATATTGTAAATTGCTTTTTATTTTAGATCCTTAATACAGGATGTCATTTATTGAATTTACATATTAAAAATTGCATGGACAAAGTCACAGAGTCTAATCATGTTTGAGATAATTTTTTTTTTTTTATTATGAGTATATGGTTAATTCGATTCAATCATCTTCCACTACTACATCCACCACTTTTACTTAAGCTTGTGATACAGGTTCAGTTTTGGTATATGTTAGCCTTGTTTTCAATAAGATTGTGGAAAAATTTATAACTGTTTATTACATCTACAATATTTAACATTTATTTCGTATTAGTTGCATATAACTTTCATTTACATTGTCACTTTTGTTTTTTTAAACTTTTAATTTGATAATATCTATATTATTTTTTATCTTGTAGGAGTTTGATGACTTTGAGAGCATGATTATATTGTTTCTACTTAAAAGATTCAATTGAAGTTTTATTCAAATGAATTGTGAATAGATAGAAATGTTAAATAAGGTTCGTTTGACAATATTAATTGACATGTTTGATTATTTTCTAAAAAATAACTTATCTAAATGAAATTAACTCTTAAATTAGTTTTTAGATTAGCACATAATTAGGTGCTTTTATGTATAAAATTAGCACTTATTGTGCTTCAATGAGTAACATTTGGAAGTTTATTGAAAATTTTGTGGTTCTCAAAATATCTTTGATCAAATTTGAAAATTTTATTTGTTTATCTTTTTTTTTTCTTATTTGGTCTGCCTCTCTTGTGTATACCACTGAAAACACAATTTTTGCTTGTCTCTTCTATTAAAACTCTATTTTTTTCTCTCTTCATTATTTCAGTCTCCCATGTTTTCCTCTCTTCGCACACTTTACTATTTCAAAATCAAACCTTAGCCTTTTATTACAAATTTAGTAATTATAGTACAATAGAAAAAAAAATGTTTTTAATTTGTTGATCTTCTTTTATTTGTTTGGTTAAAAGCAGAGCAATAGAAAAAACTTAAAAGAAATTATTATTGAAAATCACAACGATTTGCAAGCTCTAATCAACTTATAGTAATTTCTAGTTATTGAACGATTATTTCTTGCTCATATCCTAAGTGGGTTTCATTTGTTTTAGGAGTATGACTATACAACTGGCAATACTAGAACTCATCCAATCATTTTGTATTTTGCGAAAAAAGAGACATACATAGGCAACAGATGGAGAGGTAGTTGCGTAGTGTAGTGTTTGTTAAAAGAGAGCAATAAGACTCCGAATGGACACTAGTTGTGAGACTAGAGTTTTAAGATAGTGGTCAAGGAACTAAAAAAGGATATCCTTAATTTGGCAGGAAAGGATCTATTATTAGTGAAAATGACTTAACGGTTACTTGAATAAATAGAAGTGACACACAAAGTGTCTTTTTGATCTTTGGACTTATTAAAGCAATTAGATAACAATGTATTATATTTGTCCCTAAACAACAAAAGGTGTTGATTGCAAACATTTGTTTATAAAAGGACTTTGAAAGTATATGAGAGGTAGGAGGCATTGAGTTGTTGACTAAATGCCTCTTGTAAGCACATAGGTTTCATTGTATTGGGATAATTTTTTCTCGATGGAATAAAAAAGAGTTGAAACTTGTAGACTTCACAAAATTTTTCTGTCTTTATTATTTCTTTCTTAGCATGCACGAAATTGTTACAAAGAAAGGAAAAGCTGCGAAATTTTGGATTTTGAATAAGTTGGTGCTTAGTGCATTATAAGGATCCGTCTTATCAAAAAAACCTATGATAGTAAGGATGAATATGAAAACACCTAAAGTACTCAAGATTGATACTTCTCATATTTTTTTAAGATTATAAAGGGAGAATTCCTGATTCTCCCTCATTGTTTGCCTAATATTCCAATAAACCTTGTTGTTTTTAAAATATCCCGAATTCTCCTTTCGTTAGTTGAAAAAGTTAAGTATAATAATACATAAGTACCTAAAGTTTAGCCTATTAATTTAAATAATTTTAATAGTTTTAAAAATATTTATAAAAATTTTAATTTATGAAAAAAAAATTATACCCTTATAATAGTAATTAGGTAAAAAATTATTTTAACTCCTAATTGAAAATAAATATAAAATAATAATATATATTATTTTATAACACATTGATAGCTAAATATTTATCATATACTTAAAATATAACTTTATTTATTTTACAATATATTAATAATTCAATATTAAATAGATATTAGAAATAAATAAAAATAAATCATAAATAAATACTATTCTATAAATAAAATATATTCTAATATAATATTCGTAAATCATAAATAAATATTAATCTATAAATCCAATATATGATAATACAATACTTATAATTATATATAATTATAACTATTGTATTATAATTTAGTTATAAAATTTTAAAATATTAACAATTCAATATTGTATAGGTATTAGAAAATAAGGAAAATAAATCGTGTATTTAGTATTTGATTTATTTTTTAGCTAAATACTATTAATTTTTTTAGCTAACTACTATTAAATAAGGATATAATTTTTATTTTTTAATAAATTGAGCCTTATATAGATAATTTTGAAACTATTACCTAGAACTAATCAGGATAACATGTCAAATTTTACAGACTCACTTGTCGTTGATTCCTTTTTAAAATTTGAAATAAAACGAGTTTCATGACTAAAAAAAATATATTTTAAACTAAAAAAATGGATTCCGTAACTAAAATATACTTCAAGCTAAAATTTTATGTAAAAATGTAGAATATGTAATAAGATGACATAACATTATCATATCAATTTATGTAGATAGATTTGTATCTGTAATAGTAATGTTATGGTAATTTTTTTTAAATACATTGTTCTGCATATATATTAGTCAATATAAATAATATTTTTTTTATTAAATAGTAAATAAAATATCATAAATTATTCTTTAAATGAAAATTTTTTCAAATTTTGAAATTTTGAAATATGATAAATTTATGTAAATATTAAATAAAATTGAATGATCAATTTATGAATATTATGTTAAAAAAAAGGGTTATTTTCGACTGTGCTTATATATTTATTGATATATATCAGATATAGATTAACTTTTATAAAAGTCATTACTCCACCTCCAAAATAACAATAAAAAGACTATTTAACCCTTATTCTAACCGAAAATAAAAGGAATAATAATATTTTAGACCCTAAATTTTGATAAAATAACAAATTAAGATATATTTTAGACAATTTTAATATTTTAGTCTCTATCATGTCGTTATATTTGTCATCGTTTGCTAGAAATTTTAAGGATATAATTGAATTTTTTTCTACAGTAGTAAAAAGTCATAATTTCACTATAGTAAAAAGTCCTAGAACACCAAAAACACGAATTAAATTCGTAACCCATGACTTTCATTTACGATTTTTGAAATGAACAATAATAAAGATTGTAGGGATTTGTTTGGATGGGTTATTGTGGATTTCATTGGTAGATTTTTTGATATCATTTGAAAAAAATTTATGTTTAAGAAAAGATGGAAGAAGGATGGCAAAGGATGGAGGACAGAAATAAAGGTAGGCACTAAAATGTTACAATGGCTAAAGTGTGTCCCAATTTGTTATTTTACTAAAGTTGAGGGAATAAAATATTATTATTTTTTTGTTTTTAATTAGAATCTTGGTAAAATAGTTATTTTATTGTTATTTGGAAGTGAAATGATAACTTTCACAAAAGTTGGTTTACATTTTATATATGTCAATAAATATGAAGAATGGCCAAAAATAACCTTAAAAAGAAATTCAAAGTTTAAATAAATTTATATTGAAAATATAAGTTATAAATTAATATTCAATGTGTTATAAAATAATATATATTATTATTTTAATATTTATTTTTAATTAGTTGTTGAAAATAATATTTTAGCTAATTACTATTGTAGAAGGGTATAATTATTATTTTTTAAAAAATTAAAATTTTTATAAATATTTCTAAAACTATTAGGACTATTTAAATTAATAGATTAAAATTTAAAAACTCACAAATTATTATACTTAATCCTATTAATTAACAGAAAAGAGATTCGAGGTATCATGGAAACAATCAGGAAGTGTTGGGATATTGAGTCAAACAATAGAGGGAAAATCGAAAATTCTTTCCATTTATAAACAACTGATTCAACTTAGCTATAAGTAAACTTGGTGGATTATGCCAACCTCTCTTAATTTACTAATATCTTTGATCTTCAAAAAGAGAACATGTAAACTAATAATCACATAAACCACTTTCATAAGATCCAAAAATAAGCGAACAATATATCCACATTAAAGATGCCAAACGGACACTAAACAAAGAAAGAACAAAAAGTATAAAGAAAGTGCTTACCTTTGCTTCATGCAACTGGGTGTAGAATGACAGTCGAACAACTGAGAAATCACCATTATGAACAACCTTAGCCTCACTAAGGAAAATGGTTGCACAACAAAAATATTAAATGTTTCTAATGGTTGAATAATGAAAGTACATGAAAACCAAAGAAATAAGTCACAATGTGACCTAGTCATTTTGTTCTCTAAAGTTTGCTTGTGGAAGGAAAGAAAAGAAGTAGAGAAGAGTTTTTTCTTTTTCAGAACACCACCACAATTAGACTCAATTATCCGATGTTTACAATCTCACCACTTGTCAATAAGAAATTAGGCAAAGCAAAGAAAAGATAGTACATTTATAGTTATCATTTGAATTAAGTGTTAGTTTAGTTTGATTTCTTCATTAATTAAAAGAAATTTTTGAATGTTAAAAATCTTTTTTAATTTTTTTAGTATTATTTGATTGGTACTGAATAAGTGTGTTTAGAAATTAAAAAAATTATTTTTCTTCTCATAAAAAAAGTCCAAAATTTAAATTTTTAGTAATAAAACTTTATAAACTTTTTTAAAGATTAAATTGTTTAAACTATCTTTATTTTTTAATGATTTTACATTATTCCTTTATATTATAATCTTAAAGCTTGATGATTAAAAGTAATTATTAATTTTTAAAAAAAAATTATTTGTGAAAACCAAATAATTAATAAACTTTTCTTTTTAAAATTTCACTTATAGAAGCTCTGCTCATAATAAAAAGTTTACTTCAAGAAAGTTATATTATCGAACCTTAAGTTAACTTACCAATTCAAACTTTTAGAAGAAGCTACCATTCCAAAACTCTTTATTTTTATTTATTTATTTATCATTTTATATTATTTTTATTTTTTATTTTTCACCTTTTAGATATGTTAGTATTATTTTAGCAGTAATTTTCAAACCTTAGAGAGTTTAAGGACATCATCCCAAGATTGAACTAATGTTTAAACTACTATTTGTTAAAAAAATAATAAAATAGAAGGAGAGTGTGAAAACCATCACATTGGCGCCCAAAAATCCTAGTTGACGTGAAGAAACACATGCATGAAAACTTACAACGTAAAACAAAGTTAATAATAATAAAAAGCCATAACCAAGAGGTTAGGAATCCATACATGACCAAATCACCAAGAAGACAATATTCTGAGCTTGCATGGTTGAACATGATATATAAAATATTATGTTGACATTAATTTCGAACAACCTTCCAACACCTAAAAGTTAATGACACTCAGAAGTTATAAATTATGTCCCTTAGTTTTCGTGTTCTCAGTACTATAATTAGGATTCTTAATAAAGCATCAAAAACAAATTGAAAAACTAAATGATAAAGACTATGTCTTGTAAATTATAAAACTAACAATCTTACTTACGAGCCAAAAAAATATTCCTTCCTGAATTTTAAATTTTATTTTTTATATGTAATATAAGTATTAATAAAAAGAATGGTTAAATAAAGTTATTTTTAAAGTAAAAATTTATATGTGGAAAATATAATAGTTTTATGATATTTTTATTTTTAGTTTATAATATAAATAAATAGAAAAATAACTGGAGATAGAAAATTCATTACCTACATGAAAATTCTCCTTCCAATTTATTGGAGAATAGGGTAGGATCGAAATGGGAATTCAAATAAAAAATGAGATGAGATGCATTCCCAATCTGCCTTATTATCATCCTCATCTACAAGAAGTTTTACAAGACAATGCCCAATCTCTCCTAAATTCTAATCGTTTCGAGGTTTTTTCATAGTAATTTGAATGCAAAATAGATTGAACCTTGGTTTGGACTTTTTTCTTTTAATTGCAAAATAAGTTAAAATACAATGTTTCCTAGAACTTGAACACTAGAATTGAGAACATACATTAAATCTGTTCTATGTTAATTTATTTTTTTCAATGAAAATCTACTATATTTATATATAGGAATAAAATAATAGTCCCTTAACTTTACATCATTTCTTTCGATTTGGACCCTTTTTTTTTTTAAATTGTAAAATAAGTTAAGATGTAATGCTCTCTAGTTCTCTAAAATTAGAATTGAGGGTAAAATGACAACATACTTAACTCTATTTTATGTTAATTTATTTGTTTTCTTTATATATATTGTGGGAACTAAACAATAATACTTTAATTTAATTTACACAATTGTAAACTATTTTTACATTATAATAGATAAATATAGATATAATTTATACATTATAATTAATGCTTATATGAGGTACAATCTTAACCATTGAAAATATTTAAATTTTAACATTTACAAATAATATAAAAAAATATGTAAATTCAAGAGAACATTAAGCTTCGCATATATATATAAATTATAATTTTTAAAATAAATTTATTATTATTATTAATAATTTAAAATAGAGAAATTGACGTATACCTCCTCTGATATTTGGGAGAATAAACACTTACCCCTGATATTTGAACAAAAATAAATGTCCTTTAAGTTTGGACAAATATATAGATACCCCTTATATTTCTGTTTCGGTTAGTTGACTGATTAATTAAATATCATTTATATTCCTACCAGTTTAAATAATTATAAATTAAAGAATAATTATTTTAATTATAATAACTTTGTCCCCATTCTAATATTTTTTACCATTTATATTTTGTAATTATAATTTAATCTTTATTTTAATATTTACAAATATATTAAGAATTAAATAATTTTTTAATTTATTATTTCAATAAAAATTAAAAAAAAAATACTATTATTAAAAAAATTCTAATAATGAGTTAGATCAAACCCATACACTTAACTAATTTTAATTTTTTCTTTTACTTTTTCGTTAATAATTTAATATTCAATTATAAAAAATTTTAAATAAAATATTATTGTGACATTTTATTTGTATATATAATATATTCATTTAAAAATTATTCAACTTTTTATTATGTTTTCTTTAAAAAATTATGAAAGTATAAATTAAAAAAAAGTACATGTTCTCCATGCGTATGTATGTGCTCTCTTTTTTTTTTTTATTTTTATTAAAATTAAAGTATATTATTTAACAATAATATAAAATATGTTTAATTACTATTTTTATTAACAAACGATATCAAATTTTCTTTTTTTTTTTTTATATTTTTTATTTATATTTTTATAATAAATATAATAAACTTAACATAATTTTTAAATGAATATAGTGTAGATAAAAATAAAATAGTAAAACAATTTTGCAAATTTTTTTTATAATTAAATATCAAATTATTATTAAGAAAATAAAACTAGAGGGTTAAAAATATTTTAGTATACAAATCTAGTTTACTTCATTGTTAGATTTTTTAATTATAATTTTTTAAAATTTTTATTAAAATAAATAAATTAAAAAATTATTTAGTTCTTAGTATCTTGTTAAAAATATTAAAGTAGGGACTAAGTTGTTATACTTACAAAATATAAATTGAAAAAAATATTAGAATAAGGATTAAGTTATTATAATTAAAATAATTATTCTTTAATTTATTATTATTTAAAAGTTTAAAAATACAAATAATATTTAATTAATTAGTCAATTAATCTAGACCAAAGTAAGAGAGCATTTGTATATTTGTCCAAATTTGAGCAGACATTTATTTTTCTCGAAATATGAGGAGGATAAATGTCTATTCTTTCAAATATCAAGGGTTATATGTCAATTTTTCTTTAAAATACTATTATTATTAGAATTAAAATTACTTTTAAATCATGATTAACGATGATAATTATATGAATATTATTAATTGTTAAATTTGAATGTTTAATTATTAATGAATACATTTTAAATTATCATTTTGATATTAATAATAATAATTTAAAAATATTTTTATTTTTTTAATAATTTAAAAATATAATAACAACAATTATTATTATTATTATTATTATTAAATTTGAGATACTGTTAAATTATTAATGATTATAAAACTATAATCAAATTTTATTGTAATAATATATAATATATGTATTATAATATTAAATATTTAAAGATGGGAATAAGTAGGCCAAACCTGTTCGGGCATTTTGCCAATAGATGCCTTTGTATAGATAATTAATTAGTGATAATTCTTAAAAAAATTGAATGGGGTAACAACATTTTAGTCCCTAATCTTTGGAAAAATAACAAATGAGGACGTTTAGTATATTTTGACATTTAGTCCCTCCTGCTAGATACTATATAGACGCGAAGGCAGTCAGTACTAACCCCTAACTCCAACGCCAAAAGCAGAGTCCAAAGTCTGCTAAAACCTCTTTTCCTTTACTGAACTTGTAAGAAAACACAAAACAAAAATACAAACAGGCCCATAGACTCTGCGATTCTGCAATTTCTTTTTGTTTGAAGATTTCAATTTATGGCGGCTAGGAAAATTCTGAGAGATTTTTCCTATCAAAGAGTAATTTCAACTACGCTTGGACGCACTAGACATTGTTCTTCTTCCTCTTCTTCTGCTGCTCCAAAGATCCCTCACTTCTCCAAAAAAGTATTCCTTCTCTCTCTATTCGCGTCATATGTTTATGAATCCATGTTATTCCTTTGCTTGTTAATAATATTGAAGAGTGATGAAAATACCATTTTCATCGCTTTTATATGTAGTTTTTTTTAGTTTTCTGCAGTCGAGCACTTTGATTTTTTTGTATTTTTTAATCTCTTTTGTGCACTATTCAGTCAGTATCTTTTTGCAAATAGATATTTTTTAAAATAAATTTTGACATAGTTTCCAGTTAGTAATGATGATTGCTGTGCTTTGGATTGAACAGAAAATTAAGAAACCCCACAGAGAAGAATGTAATATTGGATTGGGGGCTTCTATTAACTTTGCTTGTGTGAGGTCACAAACATACGCATTGCAATGCTTGTGGTTTTTCTCTATGTATGTGGCTTAAATTGCCAGTTGCGATAAATATTTGGAAACAGTCAGTGGTGAGACTTTTTTCAGCAATCCATTTTCTAGTTATATCATCTGCTTGAGCTGTGTTGTCTCTCCTGTTCTGCAAATGTTGAGCATATAGTATTTCATATAGGAATTGTCTTGTTTATGTGTGCCATTTTTTAAACATGGGCTTAGTGTACTATTCTTAATTTAAAGATTACTTACCTAAGGCTGAAGTGGGGTCGCTGCTTATTCTGGATTGTAGGGAAGATTATTGACTGGAGCCACCATAGGCCTAGTTATAGGTGGAGGAGCTTATGTGAGTACTGTGGATGAAGCAACTTTCTGGTACTTATTTGGGAGCTTATTATATACTTTTGATATGTTTGTAACTGATTTTTGTGACGTTATGCAACTAGTTGTTTTATTTTAATACCATTTTCCTGCTAACATACTAAGTATTTGCTGAAATTAAACTAAATACTTAAGAAAAACATGACCAATTTTCTTATGTAATAAACTCTAGTAATTGTTGCATCGCTGTTGAAATATCCTTAGTTATACCTTTGGTATGTCATGTCCAGACTAGAGGATTATATAGTTCTCTGAAGAAAATTGTTAATGAGAGAAACATTAGGCTCATGCAAAGCTATTTGTGTTTTTGGGAATGATTTTTGTGTTTTTGCGAATGCAGTTTATGGGTTACAAACATTAATTTTCAGTGCTTTTTATGTAGGATGGTTTTAAGAATTTTTTTATATGATCAAATTCAAAAGAAATTTCTTTTGATGGTGAAAAATTTAGAGAATTGTAAATAGTTATTTGTTGTGAATAATGGTATGAACAATAACTATGAACAGTATCATGGATTATACCATGAATTTGTATGAGCAAAAATAACTGGGTGAAGAAAAAAGTGCACAATAATAGAAGAGAAGGAGAGAGACCGAGGTGTAAATGCGTTCAACAATAAACCAAATTACTTGATATTTCCTTAATAAATTTGGATAATAACTAGAATGTAAAATCAAGTAAATAAATAATCTTGATGGGTGAAATTAGCCTAAATAAACTGACGAGCATAAAGACCTAATTGAGTTAGTCTTGTCTAAATTGCTGACATACCTCTGTTGTGCAGGGGGCGCAGAGATTACTGTTATGTTGTATGTCTATAAAATTACCAGTACTTGACTTATAATCCAAGCTAAATCTTATAAACTCTAGATTAATGTTGATTCAATTGTATAAATCATGTATCTCAAATATGTCAAATGTCATATGTGAACTCACAAAGTAAATTCATTTACTAAAAGCTTATAATTGCATAAAAATTAGTAATGATGTCCTTTATCCCAAATCCACTCGCCAGGTGTTTTGCCTGGAAACTTCATAGCTATTGTGAAAGGTTGTGATATGCTGCCTACTGTGCTGTTTCTTGCATTCACACCAATGTTAATAAGGATTTTCTTGTTATGCTATTGTATAGTTGTTATTATCCTTGATGTTAGAACTTGAAATTTCTTTCTCTCCATATCATGTTATGACCTTTATATTTTACAAATAATGCAAATCAAATCTTCCTGACTTGATCCTATTTGGAGTTAAATATGTTGACTTCAGTTTTTAATCCTCAGTGACAAACTTATTCTGCATGATTTTGCAGTGGTTGGTTATTTTCAGCAACAAAACTTGTCAATCCATTCTTTGCTCTTTTAGATGCTGAGGTTGCTCATAAACTAGCTGTCTCAGCAGCTGCTCGAGGGTGGGTTCCAAGGGAGAAAAGGCCCGATCCATCGATTTTGGGGCTGGAAGTTTGGGGAAGGCAGTTCTCCAATCCTCTAGGTCTTGCTGCTGGTTTTGATAAAAATGCTGAAGCTGTTGAAGGCTTACTTGGGCTGGGTTTTGGTTTTGTAGAGGTTGGTTCTGTAACCCCTGTTCCACAGGAGGGTAATCCAAAGCCACGTATCTTTAGGTTGCGTCAGGAAGGGTGAGTAGGACTGTTATGTTACTTCTTCTCTATCTGAACTAGAGGTAGCTTGTTTTGTGGCACAAAGTACAGTAATAATATTTTTTCTTGTTGAGAGAGAAGTTACAGAAAGGTAACTGTTGAGGGTTCTTGGCCTGTGAAGTATTTTACTTTCTGTTTGCAAAGACTTGAACTAAATACAGCTGATCCTTAATATCAAAATTACAAGGGACCTACTTCATAAAGCAGAAGCTAGCTTGGAATTGATATTCTATTGCTTTTCCTTTCCTTTTGTTTTCTTCTGAATTTATGTGATCACTTCATTTTTCCTGGCCAGTGCTATCATCAATCGATGTGGCTTTAATAGTGAAGGCATAGTTGCTGTTGCAAAGCGTTTAGGTGCTCAGCATGGTAAGAGGAAGTTGGATGAATCTGCAGGCAGTTCATCTTCCCCCAATGACGAAGTCAAATATGGGGGTAAAGCCGGACCTGGCATTCTTGGAGTTAATCTTGGAAAGAATAAAACAAGTGAAGATGCTGCTGCAGATTATGTACAGGGGGTTCATACATTATCGCAGTATGCTGATTACTTGGTAGACATTTTTCTGCTTTAGTGGAGTTTCTTGGTTCTTTTTATATGTTATTCTCCTGATTTTTTTTTATTCAAAATAGATTATAGGCTTGTTTAGACATTCTATATATTATTTTATTTTTTTGCATGCTAACCCTTGCAATATTTTAAATATGTTGAATGTTGTTACAAGGCCTCTCATCAGAATCATAGTATGTTGTGATGAATCTTTTTTGTTTTCATTGCTTGAAATGCAGAAAATAGAAGTTGATTATGTGATTGTTGTAGGATAACTTGAAATTTCTTCATTTACAAATTCTTAGTTACACTGTGAGCCATGTGACCTATCCATCCATTTTGGTTAAGTGAATTTTCTTAATTGAATGCTGATGTGAGAATAAGCACTGAGATTCAATAATGACAGGAAAGAATTTTCCCAAGCTGCTGCTTTGTGGCAATTGATGCCAATATTAAAATTATAGTGCTTGTGCTCTTTTTTCATTTTAATTTGTTTTTTTTTTTGGGGGCTGGGGGGAACGGAATTTGTAAGCTGAGAATGCCGGTGCTGGTAAACTAATGTTTCTGATAGCATTTTACTCCAGCATGTTCTCATGTGCCTCATTTGAAAACATTTTTCCATTATCTGGTTCTGTTCAGGATCTTGATGTGATGAATTAAATTCTGTTGGAACTCACTAGGTTGATATTTTATTTGTTTATTTATTTATTTTATTTGTTGTTCACGTGTAGGTTATTAATGTTTCATCGCCAAATACGCCAGGATTGCGTATGCTTCAGGGAAGAAAACAATTAAAGGACCTTGTGAAGAAGGTTTTGGATTTTAGACATGAACTGACTATTCTCTTTGTCTGCTTTGTCTTATTGCCTGATGTGAAATTGAGTTCCTTGTACTTTCTATTTTAATCAAGGTTCAAGCTGCTCGTGATGAAATGCAATGGGGTGAGGAGGGCCCACCACCATTGCTTGTGAAAATTGCTCCAGACTTGTCTAAGGAAGACCTTGAAGATATTGCTGCTGTATGTACAATTTGTACGTGCTCTTATCAAATAGATTTTCTCCTTTCTTTGCATTCTTATGGTTCTTCTCTTCTCTGTAGGTTGCTCTTGCTCTCCGCTTGGATGGATTGGTAAACTTTCTTTTTCACCAATTTGAGTGTTTTTGTTACTTTACTCGGAACATTGATGCCTTTGTTTTTAGAATTCTTAATGTTTTCAGTTATATGTTTTTTCTTTTATGCACAGTTTGATGGTTTCCAAGGTGTAATTTTAATCATAATTGAATGTAGAAGACATTCCCTTATTGTTGTTCTTGGTGCTTGCAATGTCCAAGAGATGTGGGAATTAAGTATCCAACAATGTATTTCAAATTGTTACCCCACCTGAAATGAATCCACTTGTTGTCCCACCTTAAATGAATCCATTTCTGTTTTCTTCATGAAGGGTTACTATTACTTCTGTTTTTTTTTAGTTTTCTTTCAATAATGTTAGAAATCATGGTCAAGTAACATGGGTGACACTATACTTAGGGTGTGCTCTCTGGACACAAGTGTTTCTTTATGAAATTTAACAATTTAGTGGATATTTTAGAATCTAAATGAGGTCTGTTCATGATCTTCTGTAGGGTCTTCGTTGTTTTGCTCGGATTTTGGACAACTTTAGAAACCTTGATTCTCTAGCCGTGTACGTAATAAAATGAACCCCTTTTTTAAAAATAACTTGCAAAGCTAATTCTATTGTAATTCATGTTGAAAGTTGATATTTATATAACGTTCAATGTCTTATCAAAGGAAAAAAAAAGGGAGTTAATTATGTTTTTGGTCAAGCATTTTTGGTTGTTTAATTCACGACATGAAAGTTATACAATCTTCTTTGGCTCCCTTTTCAATAAATTCATTTCAATCTTTTATAGATCATATCAAATACGACCATTTCAAGACCAGATCCTGCAAGTAAAAAACCGGTGGCTAAGGAAACTGGTGGATTAAGTGGGAAGCCTCTCTTCAACTTGTCAACCAATATCTTAAAGGAGATGTATCTTTTGACGAGGGTATGCTGGCTATTCTTATCATATCTTAAATTTATTGTTTGTAAAGATGCTTCTTTTTTGAAAATATAGCAAAGACAATGGTGAAAACCATAAAAGGTGGGTGTTTGGACTGTAAAATGGATAAAATAAAAAATTAGAACTAGTGATTCAGTTATTTGTTAGCACTTTGCCGTTGTAGCTGTTAAGCATTTTTTTATTTCTTGATGGATAATTAGAATGTTTAGATAGATATAATAAAAGATGAGGCATCCTTCTAGTAGGCAATAAAAGAATACTACAAAGAAGTAAACTGAAACCATCACAATATATGAAAAACAAAAATGAGACAGGAATAAAAAGTATCTTCCATTAGAAGGTAACTACACCAACCTTCCGTAGACAATGTATACAATGTCCTAGAAATTTCTCCAGTATAATTCTTCCCACGTTTTCCATGTAGCTCACTTGAATATGATTTCTCTAAGGATATCTTAAATGAGAATTGAATGCTTCCTAGAGCTTTAAGTTCTTTTTAATCACCCTGTAAAGGTGAAGAAATCTCCGAGATAAGAACGGACATATATTCATATTAGTGGGCTCACCTTTACCCTCCCAAGACCCTGCTTTTATAAAGTTTCAAAGCCACAAGAAATGTTACATTGAATACCTAAAATTCCGCAACCACTAGTTTCCTGAGATTGTTAGACGGCTACTACCAAAGTTTAACTTCAATAATCTGTCTTTGAATGGAGGCTGCAAGTCATAGTAATCATTTGGAACTTTTTTCCTTTTTATAGTTTTTTTCCCTTTCATGCGAAAAGCTTGTCTTGAGTGATATCCATGGTGTCCAAGGGATTTTTCCATTATCTATTATTTGCTATTAGGGAAGTTTAAAGCTTTTCTGGTACTTATTTTTTTATTTCTTGTTTCTTATTTCTTATTTCATGGTTATGAGATTGACATTGTGTACTTATCTTTATCAGGGAAAGATTCCTCTAATTGGTTGTGGTGGTATTAGCAGGTGAAATCGATAGAAATCTCATTATCTTTGATTCCTCTAATGCATTGGTTGTTCATGCATATAATAATTGGTCTATGGTTACATGCCCTAAATTTGATTTGTATATGTTTGATTCAGTGGTGAGGATGCATACAAAAAGATACGAGCTGGAGCAACTCTTGTTCAGCTTTATACAGCCTTTGCCTATGGGGGACCTGCTCTTATTCCTCAAATAAAGGTACTTTCCTTCTGAGTTATAAAAGTTTGGAGTGTGGTCAGAAATCAAAAGAACTTGATACAGTTGTTATCGGTCTATAGCCTGAAGATGTGTAAAATGGCTTTCACCAATGCTTTGAAACCCAGACCATTCACTGACCCATAAAAGTGAATAAGAGTTTCTACTATTTATTGGACTAGTAGACTAAGGTTGGGGTCATTATGTCGTAGGTTATAATTTATTAGTTAAAGTTAATATTTGAAAAGAGAGTAGCAATTCATGAAGAAAATCATAACAATATGGCAGAATATTTATTACCAAAAAAGATCTAACACTTTTAATAGCAAATGATAACATTATTTATAGTTTAATTAGTAAAAAAAGTGCAAATATTTTTGCAGTCCCAATGAGCTTGTGATTGATACTATAGTGTAGGTTGAAATAACTGTACATACGTCTCCATAACATTTGCTCTATAGCATGATTACTATACGTTTTCTGTGATTTTACAATGATGGAATTATTTTATAAACATATATGAACAAATGTTTTGTGTTATAATGCTTGTGGAAACGTCAAACATGCCTCAACTTTCCTGGTATTTATTTATGTTTATCATCCCATATTTAATTCTTCCATTTGTGATTATATGAAGGCTGAACTTGCTGAGTGCTTAGAAAGAGACGGTTTCAAGTCTATTGTAGAAGCAGTAGGTGCAGATTACCGATGATTTTGGTTGAGTCTTAGCTCTGCAAAGAATGAGACTTGAGTCTGCCTTTTTGATGTGCAAGGACCACACTGTATGCGTCGATTCTTTGGTTAAATTTTTTTGTTGAGCAATCTTTATACATTAGATTGTTAACGCAGTCTAGTGTTTTTATTTTTGCATCTTTTATGTTCCCTCGAGGTTGAGTAGAAATGCTCACCTGGAAAATCTGAGGAATGGTTTGAATACGGGATGGATTTTTGCTTTCCGCTTTTGTCTTTTTTTTTGGGGTGATGGAGGAAGGTTTCATAGCAGAAGTCATGGGAAACTAAAGAGAAGACAAGCTTTATTTATCTGCAATGTATGATATTAGAAAATAAAATTTCATTGGCGCTGTTGATCAGTATTGTCAATCACCAGTGATGGAATTTTTGAACCTTATATAAAATATTTATGATTTGACGTCTAAGTTTTAACAAAGTGAATATTTTGCTCTTTTAACTTATCATTTTCTCATTGTAACATTTAGCCTCAAACTTTAAAAGTGAATGTTTTGTTTCTAATATTTATTAATTTTTTTAACAAAAAAAAAAAAAATTGGGCTTCCATACTTTAGAAAATGATTTTTTTTAATTTATCAACTTATTTTAGAATATGACCTCTTATATTTCAGTGTTTTTGTTATTACTGGCATTTTTTTAATTTATTAAAAATATTAATAAAAATATAAATTTGTACCTTCGAGAATCAAATTTTACACCTAATATTTATAATACTAAATATATTACCGTCCAATTTAATTCATACACTTCAATACTTTCCAATACAATGCACCAAATGCACCATAAAAAATACATTAAGATAGTGTTCATTTTTGTAGTACGATTGAACTTTAAATTTGACATAAATTTGAATTTTATTGAATTTTTTTATTTTAAACATCTAATTATAAATATTAAGTTGTTTGTTTTCATAAAAATAAAAAATCTGAAACTAGTCTATTGATATATATATTTTAAAAAATTTAAAATTGATATGTTAAGTTGTTGATATATATATATATATATATATTTAATTCATTCAAATGTTTAGTTATTTAGATTTAAATTCAAATATTTTTAACAAATTTTTAAATATAAGTTAAAAAATAAATAGTTGAATAGAATTATTCAGATTTAAGTATAAAAAGCAAATAAGTCTTAAGTATTGAGTAAATATATTTTTATTTGATAGTTGATATTTATTACTACTTTTTCACTTATAATTAGCATATAATAATTTCATAAATAATAAATGTGAATTGAAAGTTACAATACTTCAATATCAATGCGATCAGGTAAATAAGAAAAATTTTAAAAAATATTTTTTATATTTAATTTAAATATATTTTTTTAAAATAGATGAAACTTGGTCTTCATTCTCTCTCTCCTTAATTTAAATTTGTTTATATTACATTAACGTGATTAAGTAAACAAGGAAAATTAACAAAGATCATGATTAATTTTACATATATATTTCTTTTGTGTTAATGCATGCTTTAAAAATACTAATTAAAGAAATTAAAAATTATAGATTATTAATATAATATTATCATTAAAAAAAATTCAAATGCCTATTTACGGTAAAAGGCAACTGGGCTAGGCTTAATTCATAAGTTCAATTCAAAGGTTCGTTAAACTCGAGTAGTGTCTTTTTCGACATTGGATTTTTCTTTTTTTTTTTTATCTTTAAATATTTTTTAAAAATTTAATAAATTTAAAATATTAAAATATCACTTAATTTAATTATTTTTACAGTTATTACTATATTTATTGTTAAATTTTTAAAAAATTTTAAATTATTTTAATATTTTAATTAATTATTTCTACTTTTACATTAAGTACGTATTATTCTATTTAATGTGTGTATCTAAAATATGAGCTCACTTTAGAGTTTGGCAATGCTAATAAGCACTTCGTAAGTACTAATAATTAGCATTTGTAAAATGGTAAATCATGTATTTGGTGAATTTTGATAAAAGTATTTATCGAAAAATTTTATCACTTGAAAGTGATTATTTAATTAGTAAAAATTTTGTACTTTTTTAAATTAAGACTTCAAATGCTTAAAAGGGCAGCATTTGTATAATTAATAAAAAATTTTTTTTTTCAAAATATCCTTAAACAAATTTAAGAATTACATTTCTCAAATATTTGATTTTTTTCGTTAAATAGATTTTAATTTAGATGATTATATATATGAATATATGATGGACTATATTAGATATTTGGAGATATATTATTTATTTATTTTTGTAAAATAAATAAATTATTCAAATTGATATATTATTTGTGTTCATGATATTTATAATTTTATTTATATTTTAACATGTAGTAGATAATTAATATTATTAAAATTGTAGTTATTTTTATAACAAAAAATATTTTTTTCAGTTTTTTAGAATATTGAAGTTGTAGTTATTTTTAGAACAATTTTTTTATTCAATTTTTTAGAAATGTTAGAAAACAAAAATGTTATTTATATATATGTAATACTTTTTTTTATTAAAAATATTACTATATGGAGATATTACCTATTTTATCATATGTCTATTTTAGTAATTTGTCAATACAAAATTACTTTTTTAGTTATACCTCCAAACACCTAATTTAGCACTAATAAATATTTTTAAAGATTATTAACCAAATGTTTAAATGCTTTTTCGAAAATTGCTAATAGAAAAAGTACTAAAAAATATCAGTATTAATTATTTTATTACTTATTTTTTAGCATTTCCAAACTGACCCCTAGTTTATGTGAACTCAATCCACATGCGTTACGGATCTGCTATTTTTTCATTAAGTTGGTGAGCTGACTTAACCCATTTATCACTTTTAATTGTTTTCTAGTTTTTTTTTCATCCAATTCCTCGAGGATTTAATTGTTATAAATATTAGAATTTTATTTTTTATTTTATGAAAAAATGGTGTTATTGTAATTATTTTTAATATAATATTTATTCAAGTTAAAATTGTATCACTAAAATGATCTTTTACAAGAATTTTAGAAAAGTGACAATAATCCCACTTTTTCATAAAATATAAAATAAAAAATACAATTCGTCAAATATTTATATTATACTAAAAATAATTACATATTTAATTAAACTCAAATATCTTTTCTATAATTAAATATCTTTTCACTAGTTAAAAATATTTACACGATACTCTATAGGTAAATTGTAAAAACATAAACCTTTTGGTAATTTGTCAAAAAAATTGAATAAAGAGAAAAATAAGAAAAATTAGTCCAAGCGGGGTCTATTTACAAATACTTTACAAATATTTGAGTGGAAGAAACATTATGAGATTTATTGACAAAATAAAAAATATAAAGAAATATTTGTGGGATTATTTTAGTATTATTGTGAGTGCTATAAAAAACATTATGACTTTTAAATTATTGTAAGAACGCATTTTTGTGGTTTAGACTTAGGTAGTATTTTTTTTTGGTCTGCATTTTGAATATGATTAAAATCTGAATTTAACTGAAATCTAAATTTGAATGATATTTTTGTTTTTTATTTTAAAACATTTGAAAATAAATATTAAGTTATTTTAACAAAATAAAAGTTTGGAAATTGATATTTTGACATATATATTCTTTTCATTAATATACTTATATTCATAATAATTTTAATTATATTAGTACAATAATAAATAAAAAAATTAATAAATATATTAGTATGTACATTATTTATTTGTTTAATATATTTTTTAAAAAAAATTTCTAATCGATGATATAAAGATTAATAAAAATTAAATAAAGATAATAAGTCATATTGTAATATAATTATAATTATGTAAATATACAAATTTATTGTAATAATTAAAGTATAGAATAAATAAGATTTATAAGACAAGTAGAAGGAAGTCATAATAAAAAAGAAATGCGTAAGAAATAGTTAAATAGAGTTTTAATTTTTTTTAAGTAAATAAATTAATAAAATAAAAATAATTTTAAAAAATAAAAATATTAAATTATTTAAATATTTAAATAATTTTTAAATATTTAAATAATTATATTCAAATTTCAATTAAAAAAAAAAATTTTTTTAATCTTAACCAGAAAAACACGTTCCCTTTTTTAAGAGAGTATATTGATGCTCTTTATATAATTACACACCTCCACTAAAATGTGGATAGATATCTCTTCTTTTTAAGGGTTCGTATCGTAGATATTGTTTACAGATATCGAGAATGTGTCGAAACAGTCACAAGCAATAGCTTCGGTAGATATGTAAATTGTAACGTTAAAATATTAAAAAAGTAAAGTGTGTTTTTTTCAGTAAAGATGTTTTATGGGTACTTTTTTGTGTTAAATGTCTCAACTAATAGTCGTTGATGCTTAGCCTCAAAGAAAGACGAAAAATCTTTTAATAAAATGATCATCGGTGATTTTTGGTCAGCTTTCAGTGTCCCTTATAGTCTTTGTAGATTCTGTGTGTATTAAAATTTGCCATGGCAGGTGGGTCCACTGATGACGTGGCAACACTTGGCTGGGTTCAGTTAAAAGTGAGTAACAGGATTCACTCTCCTTTGCCAGCCAATGGCTTCGTTCATTTCAAGCTCCCTAATTCTACGCCAACAACCGTAACTCATCTCATTTGCTGAAGAATCAGAAGAGAAGGTAAGTCCTCTTGCTTTTGATCTTTCATTTGCTTTAATTTCAAGATAGTTGCTGTTTAATTTTTAGTGTTTAATGGAGTTTAATGATCTTCTGTTCATGTATCATCAACATTCCATCCACAAGCATTGTCTTTCTGTTGAAAGCTTTCGTTTTTAGTTGTCAATGAAAGAGAGGAAGAAAGAAAGAGTTTTGATTTATTCATTTCAAGCTTAAGACTGCTTACCTTGTTTGAAGTGATTGTTAGAACTTAGAACTCTTATATTTCTCATCAGAAAGACTTTTGGGATTCAGATTATCACCCACTGGCGTTTAATTATTTGCATGTTTAATTTTAATGTTCTTGATCTTCTAATTACCGAGGAACTGTGGAAAAATTAATAAAAAGTTGGATTTCAAATGTTCTGATTTAACCTCATCAGTTAGAGAGTTTTTTAGACCTATGACTTGGTGGAGTTTGAAAATTTTCCTTTTTGATAAAACTAAAAGCTGTATATATGGATGTTGTTTGATTGCAGAACACCATGTCTGTCTTTCTTGATATTTTGCGATGCATTCTTTGCTGCCAAGATGAAGATTATCATGTAAATGACTATGAGATTTCAGGGAGAGACCCTTTACTTCAATCATCTTCTCATAGTAATAATAATCTGCCTCGCCATTTTGATCGGACCCCAATCTATTACTATGAATGTTACCCAAATTTATCGGCTAGTAGCTCGACTACGAAAAAGCCTAGTGCTGTGTCTCAGCAATCAGAATATGGTAACAAGTCAATGAATAAGACTAATGAAGTGTCTGAGAGTTTAAAGAGCTCAAGAACATCACCACCTTCATTTTCCTGTAACCAAGTCCCATCTGCATCTTCACCACAATCTTTACCAAAACTGAATCCATCTTCTCATTCTTCATCATCTTCTAAGCCATATTTATCTGTTTCTAATTCCAAAACATCTACTTCTAATCGATCACTGTCACCACCAAAAGCTCCACAGTCCTTAACACAATCATCATCATTCTCTAAACCTGCATCGGCTTCATCTAAGTCATTTCTATCCCCAGCTGGACCTCCTCCATCATCTTCTAGCTCATATTTGGTATCATCTAGACCTGCAATTCCTCCTCTTAAAGAATCCCTTTCAGTCCCTAAATCTGCATCATCTTCTCTTGGTCAATCTTTAGCTTCATCTCAAGCACCTCAACCATCTGCTACGGCTAAACCACCACCATCTTTGATCAAGCCACCATCATCTTTTTCTGGTTTATCTCAGCCTCCCTCTACACCAGTTCAGTTATCTCCGAAGCTTCTTGTGTCCTCTAATCCTACTCTGCGTCAACATCCTTCAGATACAACAAATCAGCAGAAGAAAAGTAACAATGCAGTGATTCACAAGGGCACAACACCTATTTACAAGATATCCAAGGACAATGAAAGTTTGATCAAGAAAGATATTGTGCCTGATATTTTGAAGAAGAAAGATACCGTTCCTGTATCCTCTAATCCTACTCTGTCTCCACTTCCTTCTGATTCAACAAATCAGCAGAAGAAAACTAACTATACATTGATTCAGAAGGGCACGATGCCTATTTACAAGATACCCGAGGACATTGAAAATTTGATCAAGAAAGATATTGTGCCTGATATTTTGAAGAAGCCATTGTCTCTGTCTACCTACAAGGATTACTTTGCTGCTCTGCTATATGCCGAAGATTTCTACATTGAGGTGATTAATTAACATTTAAGAATGCCTTTCTTCTTATTCTTCTTTATTGTGAAATTTCGTGTAAGATAACTTCTATAATAATATATTATGTATGCTTTCTGTTCACTGAAAACATAGTGCAGATAGTGCGCTAGTCATTCATGGTTATGTTGCATTTAAAATAGTGTCATATGCAATCTAGGTGCCCATGGTAATGCAACAGATTTTTAAAATAAACTAGTACACAGGCATGGCGTAGACTAGACTCTAATAATTTTAGAGGAAGTTCCATTATAAGGGATATGATTGACGGATTGGACCAAGTCAAAATATGTGGTTTTGGAGCCCTCTAAGGAATCTATCTAAATTCTTCATATCAGAACTTTAGAACAAAAAGCTGAAATTATTAAGAGTGCATTAGATATATTACCAAATTGGTGCTCTCTGAAACATTATTAGACTGCTTAGAAAAAGTGGTGCTATTTGTGTGCCATTAGTTTCCTTAAGCTTTATTAGTGAACTGAAACATTTGAAACTATTTTTAAGAGGCCTATTTCTTTATATTTTTATTCTACTTCGTGGCACATGATGCCCATAGGCTGCCGATAAAACTTCAATTGCAAACTGGAGAGAACATATGGAAGCCATAAACTCAGTGGGAAGTGTCTTAAAAGATATATTGGGAACCGGATAATGCTGCAACTTACGAAATGGTTTTTGTGGGTTTGCAGACTTTCAACTATTAGTAATTGGTGGTTTGCTCTTTGTAGTGACAAAAATAGGCAGTTTAACTCTTGTAATCACTGAAATGGGTGAGCTTAGGGGTTTCTCTTCTCATGCAATAGCAGGATGAAAACTAGGTTTAAGCTGGTTCTAGGTTGGCATGTTAAGCATGATTGCTATCTAGAAGTAATTTCACTACCATTTATATCATACAATGGCTTAGTAGAATGCAACCTAACCAGTGAGAAGCTGCTGTATATCTCCAAGAGATAGCCAAATTGGTTAGATCTTTTCCTGTGGAGTCAAAAGTTTAGAGGTCAAATATGCTTGCACCAACCTTGGAGGGGGATTAAGTTTCATCTGTGTTTATGCATTGGGAACAGTTCTGTGGAGTGTGTTATAATTAAAAAATAAAAATTAAGAAACAAAAGGAAGAGCTAAGAGTTTGTGAATTGTTTACTTTTCATTGACATTAACTCTTAATATTCATTGCTAGATGCATTAACCAAATGTTTTAAAAGATTATAAACTTTGCATCAGAATACCCTAACTGTTTTAAAATGATGAGGTAATTGCTTTTTCCAGCTGCACTGGCAAATTATTCAGGCCATCTGTTCTCTAACTTTCTTTCGATGCTGTCGAGTTTCTCTTTCTTGGATAGAAAAAAAATGAAGGTATTTTGTTGTTAATATTTCGACATTGTTTTTAATATTTCAACATTATTGTTTAGCCCTTTCCTATCAATTTAAGAATTTTGGATTAATGGTTATATAACATGATATTTTTTATCAAGAGATTGAGGATTTGGGCTATACTGGGGATCTCAATGGAATGGCAGTATTTGAAATGCTAAAATCAGAATAACATAGTAAGGAAGATAAGAGAATGAGATGTGAAGAAGCCCACTTCTAGTAGGTGAGAAAATTGAGAAAGGAAGCAAAGATACAACAAATGCCAGTATTTCAAAGAAAGTAAGTGAGCAGCTGGAAAGTGTCAGAGCATGAATGAAATTGATAAATTGATGAGGTGAGGAGAGGTTTTGACAGTGTCTAGGGCATTCTTCTTCAATAAATGAGGTATCACAGCAATAGACTGAGAATAAGGCTATACCATTAACGGTGCGACAGGGGTCAAAGTATAATACGATTAAAAATATAGCCAACGAAACTGCAAGATGTAAAGAACCCAAGCTTCTTAGGAATGGCCATGTAGAGTAAACATATATGTCCACTTGACCAGCATCAGTCCAAGTCCACCAGTTCAAAACTCTCATAATCCATTTGAATTAATTCTGTCATGTATTTATCCTTACTGGTACACTTTCATGCTTTTCTATGAGAATTTTGTCTGTTGTAGATGGTTGCATGTGAGATGTTGGCATAGACAGAAAGCATTAGATTTCTTACAAGTTTTTACATGCTTCTTCATTGCCTTTAGATATTTTTGTGCATTTGATTTGATCAGAAGTGGAGTGAGTATAAGTTATTCAACAAGACATTGGAGTTGCATGCAGCTGCAATTTATGACAGGTCAATCAAAAAGAAGAATTTGAAGAAGAGTCAAAAGAAGGATGATAAATTCTTTGTAGCCTTCAAAATTGATTCTGTTCCTGAGAGACGACCTTTTCTTTTATCTAGGGATTTCGTCTATGCACAGCGTTCAGACAGCAAATCCAGGAAGTTTCAAGTAAGTCTCCTGAACTTTTCAAACATATAATTTATAGAATCTCTCACTTTGTTTTAATGATAATTGTGCATATCTTCCAAATTGACTATCTATTTTATGTCTCTTTCTCCCTATATTTTGAAATATCAAGCATATAATTCAAATAATCCTGCCTTTTGAACTTCTGAAAGACCTGCTTATTGCACACATATTGTAGGAAAAGGAGTGTGATATATGAGAGTTATAACTTGGAAAAGACCAAAGATAGAAAAGGAAAAAGAGAGGAAATGAGGGAAAAGAGTCGGAATGGGGAACAAACATAGAGAAGTGAGGGAGAAACCCTATTTTCCATTGTACTAATAATTAAATTATATCAGAAACATAGTTTAAGGCTCTATTTATTCTGGCAAGCACATTGTATCATTTGGATGCAGGCAAAAGGAACTCACAGATTCATGTGCACCATATTAATAAATCCACATGACTTTCTCTTGATTTTCGTCCAAATGATCAATTGCACAAGTATTTTACTTCAGCACACATAGAAACACTGGTAGCTGAAGTCATTAAGATTTTATCAATCAAACCATTGTTTGGCTTGAACTTTAGATCAGGAACAAAAGCACTGTTTAAGAACAGATTTTATCTTCTGCAGCACAACAACATCCAGTCGATTTAGTGGTACAAGTCGAAACTCAGCCCAAAGTACTATTTCATTTTGTCTTTTGCCAGTTATCTTAATTTAGAAACTAATTTTGCCAAATATTTGGATCCATTTCTAACTGATTAATTTCAAAATATTCAGTCATTTTGTTCTGGTTTATCTCTGGCTTTTCCAGAATATTTATGTTCTCAAATCCTGACCAGGGTTTTCTGTATCGAGTGGTGAAGAGCACTACTGTATTGGTTGAATTTGAAAAAGATTTTTATAACCAGCATCGTCCAATCTACCTATATGATATCAGCTTCTCTTTCAATAGAGTGTGTTTGAAACGGGCTCACCAAGCAATTGAAGCTGCTTCGGATCCTTTATTCAAGAACTTCCTTTTCCCTGATTGTGTCTCTCGAAAGAACATCCCTCCCTCACCAGTTTGTCTTTATAGCAATTATAGACTTGATTCTGATAGCAATTCAGCAGTTCGTCAGATCTTATGCTTTGAAGGCCAGGCACCTTATCTTGTGGAGGGTCCCCTCTCTGTAACTAGAGAGGAAAAAATTTTGAAAAATGAAGTTACAACTGAAATTGTACCTTCAAAAACTGGAGTTGTTGTTCGAGAAGCTGTTCTCCAAATTTATCAGCGCTCACCTAAGAGTCGAATTCTTATATGTGCTCCTTTAAATAGAACATGTGATGTGCTAATGGGAAATTTGAAGGATGATATTCGGGAGTCAGATATGTTTCGAGCCAATGCTGCATTTAGGGAAGTGGATGGAGTACCAGATGACATCCTCCCACTATGTCTTTATGAAGGGGAGTGCTTTTCCTGTCCTTCACTTAAGGATTTGAAACAATATAGGGTTGTATTTTCAACTTTTGTGAGTAGTTTTCGCCTTCGTAATGAAGGCATAACTGCTGGACATTTTAGCCATATTTTCCTGGTGGATGCATCATCTGCTACTGAGCCAGAGACAATGATAGCTCTCAGTAATTTGGCTAATGAGAACACAACTGTCATCGTCACTGGTGCTCCCCATAACGTTCCACGTTGGGTCCGCTCTGATATTGCTAGGAAGAATGGATAAGAACATCATATTTCCAAAGACTTAGTGAGACTAAATCATATTGGAGTTCCGATCCAAGGTTCATTACGCAGCTGTCAACTTCAAAAGAAGAATCGGCTGAAACTTTAAAGCTTTTGTCTTTTTCCTTAATCTAATCTGCTAATGCAGTAGCAGCTACAAACTCCACGGTAACTAATATGTGTAAATATGTGTCGATGCAAGAACAGTCCTCTTAGTAAGGTTGTTTGGTATGTGTTACTCTTATCTATTTTAAACTGGTGAATTCTGAATGCTTATCGCGTACTCGTGATAATGAATTAGTTCTCTTCTCGTGCATTTACAAGGACTAATCTGTTCCCATAGATTTTCCTTTTCCTTTCTTTTTTTTTTTTTTTAATTTTTCAGGAACTATATGTATGCATATAGCATTGTATTGTACCATTTTATTTGTGAGATTGCCTGCACAGGTAATACAACATGAGGCAGCTGATTGAGGAGATGCCAGCAGAGTGGTGTATTAACCCTTTATTTTTTTTTTAATTTATTAAAAATAATATTATTAAAAATGCATATTTGTACGTTAGAGAATCTCATACTATACCTAATATTTATACCAATATATTTTAACATTCAATTTTATTCATACAATTCAATACTTTCTAATACAATGTACTAATACTAATAAAAAACAGACTTGATTATTGAGTAAACATATTTTTATTTGACAGTTGAAATATATTACTACTTTTTCGTTTGTAATTAACATTTAATAATTTTATTCAATAATTTACGGGAATTGAAAGTTATAACAATTTAATATAAACATATGTCTTTAAAGTATTTTTTTATAATTAATTTTAAGTATTTCTTTTTTCTAAAATCAATGGGACTTGGTCTTCATTCTTTGTCTTCTTAATTTAAATATGTTTCTCTTATATCTATGTGATCAAATAAAAGAAAAAATTAACAAAGATCCTCACCCATTATGGGTAATGATTAATTTTAGATATATATTTGTGCTAATAATGTATGCTTTAAAGATACCAATTAAAGAAATTAAAAATAATAGGTAATTAATATAATAATTATTATTAAAAAATTCAAATAACTCTATTCATGGTGAAAGACAACTCGGCTCAGGTCATACGCTCATGAAATTCGTATCGTGCCATTCTCTGCTTTGGGTTTTTCTTTTTCTTTTTTTAATTTTTAAATATTTTTTTAAGAATTTAATTCATTAAAAATATTAAAATATTACTAAATTTAATTTTTTGTACAACTACTACCAAATGTGTTGTTAAAATTTTAAAATTATTCTAATATTTTAATTAATTATTTTTACTTTTAGATCAATTACCTATTTTTTCATTCAACGCTTGTGCCTAAAATATGAGCTTACTTTGAGTTCATTTAAATTTAATTTACGTTTCATTTCGATCTGCTATTTTTTTTTTTTGCTACCTTAACTCATTTAACCACCTCTAATTGTTTTCTAGTTTTTTATTCACCCATTGTTGCCGAGGACTTATTGTTATAAATATTCAAATTTTATTTTCTGTTTTATCTTTTATAAAAAAAGTGCTATTATTGTATACTTCTTTTTTTAGTAATACAATTTTAAAGATTGTTTATTTTTCTAATTGAAATATAATTATAATTATTCAGATATTTAAGATAATATTTGTATCTTTTATCTGAACTCTAAATATAATTGAAATATGAATTTAACTGAAATATAAATTTAAATGATATGTTTGTTTTTATTTTAAAATATCTGAAAATAAATATTAAATTATTTATTTTAACAAAACAAAAACTTTAAAAATTGATATTTTGACATATATACCTTTTTAAATAACATACATATATTTATAATAATTTTAATTATATTATCATAATAATAGAAAAATTAATAAAATTATATTAATATGTACATTGTCTATTTGTTTTATATTAATTTTTTTAAAAAAATAATTTCTAATCGATAATATAAAGATCAATAAAAATTAAATAAAAATAATAAGTTATATTGTAATATAATTGTAATTATATAAATATACAAATTTATTACAATAATTAAAGTATAAAAGAAATAAGTTGAGAAGATAAGTAGAGGAGATCTATAATCAAAAAAAGATACGTTAAAAATAGTTAAATAAGATTTTAATATTATTAATAAACAAATTAATAAAATAAGGATATTTTTGAAAAATAAAAATATTAAATTATTCAGATATTTATTTATTCAGATTTCAGTCAAAATTTTTAAATTAATTATATTAAGATGTTTTTAACAACTATTCACATATAAGTTAAAAAACAAACGACTTTTACACTTCTGAATAATTATATTCAGACTTTAATTAGAAAAATAAACAACCCTTAAGACGCATTTGTTTTTTAACTTATATCTGAATATTTGTTAAAAATATTTGAATATAATTAAGTTAAAAATTTTAATTTAAATATGAATAAGTAAATGTCTGAAAACTTTTATATTTTTGTTTCCAAAAATATTCTTATCTTATTAATTTATTTACTAATAAAATTAAAATTCTATTTAACTATTTTTTACGTATTTCTTCTCTATTTTAGGTTCTTCAACTTGTATTTTCAATCTTACTTATTTTTATATTTTAATTATTATAATAATTTTTATATTTACATAATTACAATTATATTAAAATATAAATTATTATTTTTATTTTATTTTTATTTATTTTTTTATATCATTTATTAGAAATTATTTTTCTAAAAAAAATCAAACAAATAAATAATGTATATATTAATATAAGTTATTAATTTTTTTTTTTTTTATTATACTAATATAATTAAAATTATTATAAATATAAGTATATTGTTTAAAATGATATATATGTAAAAATATTAATTTTTATACTTTTTATTTTATCAAAATAAATAAGTTAATACTTATTTTCAAAAGTTTTAAAATAAAAAAAATATCATTAGATTTAGATTTTAATTATATTTAGATTTCGGTTATGTTTACGATTCAAACAAAAAAAAAATGTTATTTTAATTTTATAATAAAAATAATTACATATCTAATTACGCTTACACTTAGATATCCTTTCTTTAATTAAAATATTTTCATCCGTCAAAAACATTTACGTGCTGCCCTATAGGTAAATTGTAAAAACATAAACGTTTCAGTAATTTGACCCCGACCAAAAAAAATAATTGAATAAAGAAAAAAAAGAAGAAAAAGTAGTTTAACTGGGGTCCACTTACGATTACTTTATAAATATTTGAGAGGAAAAAAATTATGAGATTTAAAAAAAAAAAAAAAAAATTTTAGTATTATTACGAGCGTTATAAAAAAGGGATTTTAACACGTACGTCCTTAAAGTTTGAAATTTTAACACTTAGGTGAAAGGTTTAAAGAAAGGTACACTATCTCCCCTAAACTATTAGTTAACCATCTAATTTTATTTATATGACTATAATACAATTAATTGCTTCAAAGTAAAGTATAAGAAATTCAATTTGTATCTAATTAAAAATAATTTTTATTTATATTTATTTAAAAATTAAAAATTTAATTAATGATAATTTAATTTGCGATTTTAATACTTAAATAGAAATTTTAAGATAAGACACATTTACCTCCTTTGGACTATCAATTGACTATATATTTTCACTTAAAATAACTATAATACCCTTAATTGCTTCAAAATAAAGTTTAAGAAATTCAATTTTAATTTATTTGATGTTTAAAAAATTAAAATAATTAAAATTTTGATTAATGACAATTATAAGTTATATTCGTTTAATATTTATTTAAATTAAAAATTTATTTAATTATATTTAAAATTAGCAATTTATTCATGTTAATATTTTTTCTAATTTTCTGTCATTGCGTAGTTCCATCAAATTTTTTGTATAAACTCAAAAATTTACATTTGCTTTACGAGTTATAAGATTGATATTAAAGTGTGAATTTAATATAAATGTGTATGACATAAATCTTGTATTAAAGTATTTTTATAAGAAGAGTGAGATTGATAAACCTATGAAATTATTCAGTGAAATAAAAATAATATACTTTATTACTGAAGAATTTGTAAAAGAGGAGAGTAAGAAAAGCGGCGGTTTTGCATATTAAGGTTTGAAAGTTGGATAAATATGATATATGAATAAAAATTAAATTTTTATTTTGAGTAAATATTAAATAAATGTAAACTAAAATTATCAAGTTAAATTATCATTAATTAAATTCTTAATTTCAATAAATATTAAATATACATAAATTAAAATTATTAAATTAAATTGTCACCAACTAGATTTTTAATTTTTAAATAAATATAAATTAAAATTATTTTTGATTATATACAAATTAAATTTTTTATACTTTACTTTAAAATAATTAAAAATATTATAATCATATAAATAAAATTAGATGGTTAATTAATAGTTTAGGAGAGGTAAGTGTACCTTTTTTAACTTTTTATTTTAAAGAGTTAAAATCTAAAATTTCAGGGGGAAGGATGTGTTAAAACCCTTATAAAAAATATTATGACTTTTAAATTATTTTATTCGGGCGCTCTTTTGTTATGTGTACTATTTTGTAAGTGTCTCTGTTAATAATGATTGATTCACAGTCTCACAGACAGACGAAAAATCTTTTAATAAAATAATAATTCTTTGTGACTGGTAAGCCACGAGGTAATAAGGATTGCTTTTTGGTCAGCCCTTTCAGGGTCTCTTGCAGTCTTTGTAGATTCTGTGTGTATTAAAATTTGCTATGGCAGGTGGGTCCACTGATGACGTGACGACACTTGGCTGTGTTCAGTTAAAAGTGAGTAACAGGATTCACTCTCCTTTTCCACTCAATGGCTTCGTTCATTTCAAGCTCCTAATTCTACGGAATCATCCGTAAGAGTGTAACTCATCTCATTTGCCGAAGAATCAGAAGAGGAGGTAAGTCCTCTTGCTTTTGATCTTTCATTTGCTTCAATTTCAAGATAGTTACTGTTTAATTTTTAGTGTTTAATGGAGTTTAATGATCTTCCGTTCATGTATCATCAACATTCAATCCACATGCATTGACTTTCTGTTGAAAGCTTTCGTTTCTAGTTGTGAATGAAAGAGAGGAAGAAAGAAAGAGTTTTGATTCATTCATTACAAGCTTGGGACTGCTCACCTTGATAAAAAATGATTTTTAAAACTTAGAACTCTTATACATCTCATTAGAAAGACTTTTGGGATTCAGATTGTCACTATCTGGCGTTTAATTATTTACATGTTTAATTTAATGTTCTCGATCTTCTAATTACCGAGAAATCAATAAAAAGTTAGATTTCAAATTTTCTGATTTAATCTCATCAGTTTGAGAGTTTTTTAGGCCTATGACTTGGTAGAGGTTGAGATTTTTTCTTTTTGACAAGACTACAAGCTGTATAAATTGATGTTGTTTGATTGCAGAACACCATGTCTGTGTTTGTTGATATTTTCCTATGCATTCTTTGCTGCCAAGAAGAAGATTATGATGTAAGTGACTATGAGATTCCAGGGAGAGAACCTTTACTTCAATCATCTACTTACAATAATAATAATCTGCCTCGCTGTTTTGATGGGACCACGATCTATTACTATGAATATTACCCAAATTTATTGGCTAGTAGCTCAACTACGGAAAAGCCTAGTACAGTGTCTAAGCAATCAGAATACGGTAACAAGTCAATGAATAAGACTAATGAAGTGTCTGAGAGTTTAAAGAGCTCAAGACCCTCACCCCCTTCATTTTCCTATAACCAAGTCCCATCTCAACCTTCACCTCAATCTTTACCAAACTGACTCCATCTTCTTCTCCTTCTCCTTCGTCTCTATCATCTTCTAAACCATATTTATCTGTCTCTAATTCGAAAACATCTACTTCTAATCGATCCTATCACCACCAAAAGCCCCACAGTCCTTAGCAGAATCATCATCATTCTCTAAACCTGCATCAGCTTCATCCAAGTCAGTTCTATCCCCAACTGGACCCGCTCAATCATCTTCTAGCCCATGTTTGGCATCATCTAGACCTGCAATTCCTCCTCCGAAAGTATCCCTGTCAGTCCCTAAATCTGCATCATCTTCTCTTGCTCAATCTTTAGTTCACCTCAGGCAAATCAGGCACCTCAGGCACCTCCAGCACCTCAACCATCTGCGAAGGCTAAACAACCACCATCTCTTATCAAACCATCACCATCTTTACGTGGTTCTTCTCAGTCTCCCTCTACACCAATTCCATCATCTCTGAAGGTCCCTCTGTCCTCTAATCCTACTGTGTCTCAACTTTCTTCTAATTCAACAAATCTGCAGAAGAAAGCTAACTATGTATGCATTGATTCAGAGGATTACAATGCCTGTTTACAAGATACCCAAGGACAATGAACATTTGATCAAGAAAGATATTGTGCCTGATATTTTGAAGAAGCCATTGTCTCCATCTACCTACAAGGATTACTTTGCTGCTCTTCTATATGCCGAGGATTTCTACCCTGAGGTGATTAATTAACAATGCCTTTCTTCATATTCTTCTTTATTGAGAAATTTCGTGTGAGATAACTTTATTTCTATTATAACATATTATGTATTCTTGCTGTTCATTGAAAAACATTGCGCAGATAGTGTGCTAGTCATTCGTGGTGTATGTTGCATTTAAAATAGTCTCCGATAAATGTAATCTAGGTATTATGGCAATGCAAAAGATTTTTAAAATAACCTAGTACACAATCACGGCGTAGACACTGATAATTTTGGGGGAAGCTCCATCATAAGGGATATGAATTGAGGGATTGGATCAAGTCTAATTATGTGGTTTTGGACCGCCCTAAAGAATCTATCAAAATTCTTCATATCAGAACTTTAGAACTAAACAGCTGAAATTATTAAGATTGCATTAGATAAATTACAAAGATTGGTGCTCTCTACACCCCGTAAGTTTCCTTACAAAACCCCTTAAGCAACCAATAAGAAATTATTAGACTGCATGACATTTTATTAAAATGAGTGGTGCTCCTTGTATGCCATTAGTTTCCTTAAGCTTTGTTAGTCAACTGAAACATTTAAAACTATTTTGAGAGGCCTGTTTCTTTATTTGTTTATTCTACTTCGTGGTGCACGATGCCCATAGATTGCTGACAGAACTTCAATTTAACAACGGAGAGAACATATGGAAGCCTATTAAAGATATACTGGGAATCGGATAATGGTGCAACTTAGGAAATGGTTTTGGTGGTTGGTTTGCAGACTATCAACTATTGTAGGCTAGGTGATGTCATGGTAGTCTGCTCTTTGTAATGAAGATAGGCAGTTTAAGTCTTGTAATCACTGAAATGGGTGAGCCTAGGGGTTTCTCTTCTCGTGCAATAGCGGGATGAAAACCAGGTTTATGTTATTGGCATGTCAATCATGCATGCTATCTAGAAGCAATTTCACTACCGTTTGTGGGTTATAATAATGGTTATTTTATCATACAATATCTTAAGAGAATGTAACCTTTGACCAGTGAGGAGTTGTAGTATACCTCCAATAGATGGCCGAATTGGTTAGATCCATTGTGGTGGTGTCAACGGTTTAGAGGTCAAATCTGCTCTCACCAACCTTGGAGGGGGATTAACTTTTATCTGTGTTTATGCATTGGGAACTGTTGGGTGGATTGTGGTATAATTAAAAAATAAAAATTAAGAAACAAGGTGAAGAGATAGGAGTCTGTGAATTGTCTCCTTTCCATTGACATTGACTCTTAATACTCCGTGCCAGATGCATTAACCAATTGCTTTAAAAAATTATAAAGGTTTCATCAGAATACCCTAAAGTTTTCAAAATAATAAGTTAGTTGCTTTTTCCAGCTGCATTGGCAATTTGTTTCCGTTTTCTAACTTTCTTTTGATGCTGTCGAGCTTCTCTTCCTTGGAGCGAAGAAAAAAAAAAAATAAAGGCATTTTGTTTTTAATATTTCTACACTATTGTTTAGCTCTGTCCTATCAATTAAAGAATTTTGGATTAATGGTTCTTTAACGTGATATTTTTGATTAAGAGATTGAGGCTTTGGGCTTTACTGGGGATCTCAATGGAATGGCAGTATTTGAAATGCTAAAATTAGAATAACATGGTAAGGAAGATAAGAGTGAGATATGAAGAAGCCCACTTCTAGTAGATGAGAAAATTGAGGAAGGAAGCAAGGGTACAACAAATCTCAGTATTTCAAAGAAAAGTAAATGAGCAACTAGAAAGTGTCAGAGCATGAATGAAGTTGATAAATTGATGAGGTAAGGAGAGGTTTTTGACAGTGTTTAGGACATTCTTCTGCAACAAATGAGCTATCACAGCCAATAGAATGAGAATAAAGCTATGGCATTAATGGTGTGACAAGTGTCAGGTATATGGATAGTATTATTGGGAAGGTGAGGTGAAGGACAAGAAACGGAGGAAAAAGTGGTTGCATATTGATCTATGGTTGCTGATTGAAGCTCGTTGGAGAGGATTTTGTGGAAGAAGTCAAAGAAAAACAAAAGTATTTCAGAGAGAATAAAATATTGAATTGAATCTCTTAAAAAAATGATTAAACAGCATATGAACATATTTTTTTATATAGGTAAAAATAACAGATCAACATATATTAAGAAAACAAAATCAAATTACGAAATATAAACTAGGAAATCGAATCAAACTAGGTAAAACCTAATACCACCCGCATAAAAAATCAAATTTAATTAAACTAAACTAAATGGGATTTATCCTTTTTTTTCCAACATTTTGAAAGAAATGTCGAGAATATAATTAAAATAATCCTCTCATTTGAACTTCTGAAACACCTGCTTGCTCATTGTACGGATATGGTATGAAAGGGAGTGATGTATGAGAATTATAATTTAGAAGAGATGAAAGATAGAAAAGGAAATGAGAGAAAAGAGTAGGAAAGGGGAACAAACTGAGAGAAGTGAGAGAGAAAACCTTAATTGTTTTCCATTATTTCAATAGTCAATCCTATCCAAAACATAATTCAAGGCTCTATTTGTTCTGGTAGCATATATATTAATAAATCCACTTGACTTTCTGTTGATTTTCATACAAGTGATCAGTTGCATAAATATTTTACTTCAGCACAGGTAGAAATAGAAACATTGACAGCTGATAAGCCCTAAGAGTTGTCAATCGAACCATTGTTAAACTTCATATTGAGGAACAAAAGCAGTGTTTAAGAACATATTTTAACTTTTGCACTAGGGCATCAAGCAAGTAAATTCAGCCTAAAGTGCTTTTTGCCAGTCATCTAATTCAGAAGCTGATTTTCCTAAAGATTGAGATCCATTTCTAACTGATTAATTTCAAAATATTGTGTCATTTTGTTCCAGTTTCTCTTCATTTTTTGAGAATATTTATGTTCTCAAATCCTGACCAGGGTTTTCTGTATTGAGTGGTGAAGAGCACTGCCGTATTGGCTGAATTTGAAAAGGATTTTATTCTCAGCATTGTCCAAGCTATACATGTGATATTAGCTTCTCATTCAATATAGTTGGTTGGAACAGGCTTGTGAAGCAATTGCAGCTGCATCAGGTCCTTTATTCATGAACTTCCTTTTTCTTGACTCCATCTCTAGAAAGAACATCCCTTCCTCAGCACTTTGTCTACGCCTTCGTAATAAAGGCATAACTGGTGGACATTTTAGGCATATTTTTCTGGTGCATGGGTTATGAATGTGCTACTGAGCCAAACACAGGAGGAATAGCTTTCAGTAATTTGGCTGATGAGAACACGAGTGTCATGTCACTGGTGCTCTCACCATCCAGGTTGAGTTCGCTTTGATATTGTTTGGAAGAATGGCTTAAGGACATTATATTTTGAAAGACTTGGCAAGACTAGAACATATAAGAGTGACAATCCAACGTTCATTACACACCTGCTGTGAACTTCGAGAGAAGAATCAGATGAAACATTAAGCTTTCTGTCATTCTCCTAATCTAATCTGCTAATGCCGTACCGTCTACAAACCCTATTGTAACTAATATGCTTCCGGTGATGTTGTTACTAAACTGCCTAGAGTAAACAAATTTGTGTGAATGAAAGAACATTTCCCGGGTAAGAGTTAGGCTTGGTTTGATATTTGTGTTGATTCTCCTATAAATTGAAAGCAAAGCTAAAAATGTATGTACCGACATCAAGTTAGATGGTAGTCACATATTTTTCCATGGATATTTATCAGATAATACTTTTATCTCACACTAGCTATGGCTTAAAAACAGTCTTGTAAGAAACAGTTACTTCGTTGTAGCCATTGGAGTGAAATATTGTAGAAGTCATGAAGTTGTTGCCGGAAATTAAAGCAGTAGGATTATTATGTTACAAGAAGGCATCTTTTGAATTTGATAGGTGAAAGTAAAACAAATGCTAGAATAATCTTTGAAACTTTTTCTTATGAATAATCAAGGAAGAAGAGTCAGTCGGGTGACTCAGAATATGATTCATGCTTTGCTTCATGTATACCTCCAATATAATTTAAATAGAATATTTCCTTCACAATTAGAATATGACAAAATATAAAAGCTATTTTAGTTAAATTGAAGCTATCTTTCTATCCTATATTCCTATTCAAGATTAAACATTAAAATTCGTTTCAGACTGGTTTTGATTTTGTTATTTTACTTCTTTATTTAACACCAAAAGAACATATTATTATTTAAGGTGACATTATTATTTTTATTTTTTATCTCAAGATTTTAGGTTTTTCACAATATAACTTTTTTCTCTTAAAACATTGCATAGTATAAAATACTTGTATTTTATTTTTAAAAATTTTATTTTATTTTCTTTTAATAGTCTTAAAATGTGTAAAAATTTTCCTTAAAAAGTTATAAGAAACAGACCACATAATCTTTTGATTATAATTAGAGATGAATTTTCGGGATAATTAATTTTTTTCATTTATTGAAAATAAAAAATCAAGTAAATAGGATGAGTGATAGCATTCTCACGTCATTCTGAGGGGTCGAATATTTTGCATGGCATGGTGACGTGGAGACTCTTCGTTGGGTGTAGTTTATAGCCGAGAAAGCAGCACTCGATACCTAACCGTGTAATTTTATTCGTCCAAGTCCCACAACGTTTCCTAAAAATTTGACACTCTCTACTTTTATATATAGATAAAGAGACTACTACTTTCTTTGAAACTAAGAAATTTTCTTTCTTATTTGCTAAGCAACCAAACAGAAACAGAGAAAACAAAACAAAATGTTCAGATGGATGCTTGCAGGTGCGGCCGCAGTGTGTGCAATTTGGCATTTAATTCGTGGTGATCGGGCTCCAGAGGGAGATAAACGTCCTTCATTTGGCTCTTCTGCCTCCAGAGTAAACTCTACTTCTGCTAAACCTTCTGCTTATAATACTAATTTGGATGAAACACCAATCAATTACTATGAGTTTTACCCCAATGTATCTGCTAGCACAACTACGAAAGGTCTAGTGTTGCTTCTCAGCAATCAGGAGATGGTAACAGCAACTCTACGGAAGGGACTAAGCCACCAGCTTCGCCCGATCAATCTACCAAGACTAAGGCTGATAGCTAATACTATGCCAGCAGCATCAGCTTGTGCTATTACAAACAGGTTTAGTGTTGCTTGTCAGCATTCAGGAGATGATAACAGTGAGTATATGGAAGGGAATAAGCCACCAGCTTCCTCTGGTCAATCTACGAAGACTAAGGCTGAGGCCAAGACTATGCCAGCAGCATCAGCTAGTTCTACCACAAAAAGGTCTAGTGTTGCTTCTCAGCTTTCAGGAGACGGTAACAGCAAGTCTATGGAAGGGACTAGCACACCACCTTCTCCTGATCAATCTACCGAGACTAAGGCTGAGGCTAACACTATGACGGCAGCATCAGCCAGTACTACAACAAAAAGGTCTAGTCTAGCTTCGCAGCAATCAGGAGATGGTAACAATATTTCTGCGGAAGGGAATAAGCTGCCTGCTTCACCTGATCAACCTACCAAGACTAAGGCTGATGCTGATGCTAAGGCTGAGGCAGCAGCATCAGCTAGTACTACTACAAAAGGGCCTGGTGTTGCTTCTCAGCATTCAGGAGATGGTAACAAGAAGTCTATGGAAGGGACTAACTTACCACCTTCACCTGATCAATCTACCAAGACTAAGGCTGAGGCTAAGACTATGCCGGCAGCATCAGCTAGTACTACTACAAAAAGGTCTAGTGTTGCTACCAAGCACTCAAGAGATGGTAACAGTAAGTCTATGGAAGGTACTAACCCACCACCTTCACCCGATCAATCTACCAAGACTAAGGCTGAGGCTAAGACTATGCCGGCAGCATCAGCTAGTACTACTACAAAAAGGTCTAGTGTTGCTACCAAGCACTCAAGAGATGGTAACAATAAGTCTATGGAAGGTACTAACCCACCACCTTCACCCGATCAATCTACCAAGACTAAGGCTGAGGCTAAGGCTGAGGCTAAGGCTAAGCCAGTAGCATCAGCTGTCACTACTACAAAAAGGTCTACTGTTGCTACCCAGCACTCAGGAGATGGTAACAGTGATTCTACGGAAGGGACTAAGCCGCCAGCTTCACCTGATCAATCTACCAAGACAAAGGCTAAGGCTGAGGCTGAGGCTCAGCCAGCATCAGCTGGTGCTCCTACAAAAGGGTCTAGTTTTGCTTCCCAGCACTCAGGAGATGGTAACAGTAATTCTATGGAAGAGACTAAGCAGCCACCTTCACCTGATCAATCTGCTAAGACTAAGGCTAAGGCTAAGGCGAAGGCTAAGGCTAAGGCTAAGCCAGCAGCATCAACTGGTACTACTACAAAAATGTCTACCGTTGCTTCTCAGCATTCAGGAGATGGTAACAGTAATTCTACAAAAGCGAGTAAGCCACCAGCTTCACCTGATCAATCTACCAAGCCAAAGGCTGAGGCTAAGGCTATGCCAGCAGCATCAGCTGGCAGTGCTACAAAAATGTCTTGTGTTGCTTCTCAGCATTCAGGAGACGGTACCAGTAAGTCTATGGAGTGGACTAAGCGACCAGCTTCACGAGATCAATCTACCAAGGATAATGCTATATCAGCAGCATCAGCATCTTCCTTCAAGCTTACTCTGTCCCCATTTCACCGTACTTCAGCAGATCAGCTGATGGATCCGAAGGGTGCATCACCCATTTACATGATTCCCAAGGATATTGAAAGTCTGATCAAGAAAGATCTTGTGCCTGCTGTTTTGGAGAAGCCATTGTCTCCATCTACCTACAAGGATTACTTTGCTGCTCTGTTATATGCTGAGGATTTCTACCTTGAGGTGATTTGTTGACAAGCTATCCCCCTTTAAGTCTTCCTGCTGTTCAGTACTGTGAAATAACTTCATTTCTACCATCGTATATTATATTGTGTATACTTTTGTTCATTGAAGAAAGCATTTGTTTGGTTTTGAAAACTGCATTGATAATTGTTCGTGGTTCAAATTATGCTGCAATTTGAATGGTCTCTGTTTCTCTTTTGATTTATCAGCTAACCTTATTGGAGCAAGCCTATTTAGATTTCTCTTCGGAATTTTTTAATTATTATTTTCATGATTTCTGATTGTGTTTAGATAAATTTGTGCCTTTCCTTTGAACAGAAGTGGAGCGATTTCCAGTTATGGGATGTGACACTGAGGTTGCATGATGATGCAACTTATGATAAGTCAGTCAAGAATAAGAATGCTCAGAAGGATGATAAAATCTTCGTAGCCTTCAAAATTGATTCTGTTCCTGAGAGACGACCGTTTCTTTTAGCTAGGGATTTTGTCTATGCACGGCGTTCAGGCAGCGAGTCCAAGAAGCTTCAAGTAAGCCTCCTAAACTTTCAAACATATAATTTATAGAATCTCTGGCTTTGCTTTAATGATAATTATGGATATCTTCCAAATTAAATATCTGTTTAGGTCTCTTTCTTCCTATATTTTGAAATATCAAGCATATAATTAAAATAATCCTTCCACTTGAACTTCAGAAAGACCTACTCATTGCACACATATTGTAGGAAAGGAGTGTGATATATGAGAGTTATAACTTGGAACAGATAAAGATAGAAAAGAGTAGGAATGGGAACAAATAGAGGGAAGTGAGGGAGAAAGCCCTATTCTCCTTTGCATTATAATTATATTATATCAGAAACATAATTTAAGGCTATATTTATTCTGGCAACCACATTGTATCCTTTAGATGGAAGCAAATGGAACATAAAGAGTTATGTACAGCATATTAATAAATCTGCATGACTTTCTCTTGATTTTCATACAAGGGATCAATTTCATAAGTACTTTTCTTGAGCATACATAAAATACTGGTAGCTACTACCCATTAAGATTTTATCAATCAAAGCATTCTTGGGCTTGAACTTCAGATTTAGGAACAAATGCGCTGTTTAAGGATAGATTTAACCTCTGCACAAGGAAATCCACCCAATTCAGTGTTATAAGCTGACACTCATCCCAAAGTGCTATTTCACTGATCTTTTGCAAGTGTTCTAATTTAGAAACTAATTTTGCCTAAGATTTGGATCCATTTATAGCAAATTAATTTCGAAAATTCATTCATTTTGTTCTGGTTTATCTCTAGCTTTTCCAGAATATTTACGTTCTCAAATTTGACCAGGGTTTTCTGTATGGAGTGGTGAACAATACCTTGTTGGTTGAATTTGAAAAAGATTTTTATACCCAGCATCGTCCATACTACCGATATGATATTAGCTTCTCATTCAATAGAGTCTGTTTGAAACGGGCTCACCAAGCAATTGCAGCTGCATCGGATCCTTTATTCAAGAACTTCCTTTTTCCCGAGTGTGTCTCCCGAAAAACCATCCCTCCCCCAGCACCTTGTCTTTATAGCAATTATGAACTAGATTCCGATAGCAATTCGGCAGTCCGTCGGATCTTAAGCTTTGAAGGCCAGCCACCTTATCTTGTAGAGGGTCCCCTCTCCGTAGAAGTTTTGAAAAATGAATATGGAGATATTACTGAAATTATACCCTCAAAAACTGGAATTGTTGTTGTTCGAGAAGCTGTTCTCCAAATTTATCAGCGCTCACCGAAGATTCGAATTCTTGTATGTGCTCCTGTGAATAGAACATGTGATGTGCTTATGGGAAATTTGATGGATGACATTCCTGAGTCAGATATGTTTCGAGCCAATGCTGCATTTAGAGAAATGGACGGAGTACCAGATGACATTCTCCCACTATGTCTTTATGAAGGGGAGCGTTTTTCCTGTCCTTCACTTGAGGATTTGAGGCAATACAGGGTCGTATTTTCAACTTTTGTAAGTAGCTTTCGCCTTCATAATGAAGGCATAACCACTGGACATTTTAGCCATATTTTTCTGGTGGATGCGTCATCTGCTATTGAGCCAGAGACGATAATAGCTCTCAGTAATTTGGCTAATGAGGACACGACTGTCATAGTCACTGGTGCTTACAATGATTATCCACGTTGGGTCCGCTCTGATATTGCTAGGAAGAATGGATTAAGAACATCATATTTTCAAAGACTTAGTGAGACTAAATCATATTGGAGTTTCGATCCAATGTTCATTACGCAGCTGTAAACTTCAAGAGAAGAATCGGATGAAACTTTAAACTTTTGTCATTTTCCTTAATCTAATCTGCTAATGCAGTAGCAGCTACAATCTCCACGGTAACTACTATGGTTCTGGTGATGTTGTTACTTGTTACTAATTTTGCTTTGTGTAAATATGTGTGAACGCAAGAACATACCCTCAGTAAAGTTATTTGGTAATTGTTACTCCTTTATCTTTTTTAAACTGGTGAATTCTGAATTGCTTATCACGCACTCTATGATCATCAATTAGTTCCGCTCTCGTGCATTGACGAGGACTAAACTACTCCCATAGATTTTCTCTCTTTTTTTTCTTTTTTTTTAAGGCACTGTATATACATATTGTAGCGTTGTATTGTACCGTTCTATTTGTCAGATTGCTTGCACAATAATACAACATGAGGCAGCTGATTGAGGAGAAGCCAGCAGATTGCTGTATTAAATACTTTCCCTTCTTTTTAACTCATTAAGATCTTTTCACTCACGTGCATAAACAACCAGGTACAATGACAATGTTATGGCTACATCAGTTAGTAAGAAATCTTTTTTTTTTTTTTTTTTTCTCGGTTGTTGAATTCTCAGAAGTTTAATTTTTTGTACAACTATTATTAAATGTGTTGTTAAAATTTTAAATTATTTTAATACTTTACTTAATTATTTCTGTTTTTCCACCAACTGCATATTATTCCATTTAACCTTCGTGCCTAAAATATGAGTGTATTTTGAGTCCATGTGAATTCAATTCATATGCCATATCGGTCTGTTATTATTACTATTATTTTTTTTTACGCTGGTGCTAACTTAACCCATTTACCACCTCTAATTATTTTCTACATTTTTATTTATCCAAAGATCAATTAATTGTTATAAATATTAAATTTTTACTTTTTCCTTTATGGAAAAAATAATAATATTATCACTGTTTTAAAATTTTTGTAAAACATATTTTTAATGATACAATTTTGACCTTAAGAAATATTGTATTAGAAATAATCACATATTTAATTAAACTCATGATACTTTTTTTAATTAAAAATATTTTCATTGGTAAAGTATTTTTAAGTATTTTATAGAAGTCTTGATAAACGCGCACACACACTAATCATAAAAATTCTTGTCTTATAAGTAAAAGAATTCTAAGTATGTAGTTTTCTTGCCAGAGAAGGGTTTTCAATTGTACAGTTTTTTTATAAAAAGTTTCAATTATATGAAATATAAAATTAAATAAGAAATTTTATAAAGAAAAAAATTATTTTATAAGAAAAATATTAATAAATAGGTATAAAAAGAAAAGGTATGCTTGATTAATTTATTATTATATAATTTAAAAATAAATAATTAAAAATATAAAAAGTAAGAGTACCTATTTAAATCAATGTACAATAATGGGCGGCTTAATTGTAAATGATATTTTAATTCAAAAGTGTAAAATCCGGGCTGAAATGGGTATTTTACCCAAAATTTTCATCATCTTAATATTTTACTGGGAGATTCTGTCAAGGCCTGGGGGCGATGGCCCCCTCAAATTCTTGAAGAGCACCACTACTGCATATATAATTGTTAGGGAGATTTTTAATAGTAATTAATTTAGGAATTTAAATTTTTAAAATGATTATTATTTAAAATTTATAAAAAAAATGATTTAATTAGATTAAAATATTTTAAAAAAATTTTAAAAAATAACGATATTTATTTTTAATAGAGATATTTTAGTTAAAAAAATTTAAGTGAATCATTTTTAAACAAATTTTAAACAGTAAATATCGCTGAAAATACAGTTTAAATTTGAGATATTTTGGTTAATAATATTAATTGTTAATATTATATTATAAACCTTCGGAGAGTTTAGATATTGATTTATATAGTCCATTCCAGATATCTCTGTACAAATATTGAGAGTTTGAATATTGACTTATATATATAACTATCTACACAGTATTGTGATCTCTAGTTTCGTATTAAAAGAACTGTACTTCCATATTAATGGGAACCCTTACCCTTTATATGAAGAACTCTTGTCAAAAGGCATAATTCGAGCACACGCTTCCAATTGGTTGATTCTTTTCTTGAGGTTTTGACCTCTAATTGGTTAATTCTTTTCTTAACCTCAACAAAAGAAGAAATTTATTTTTAACTAAAATGATAATGCTTTAAGAATTGTAAGCCACGTGGCAATAAGAATTGCTTTTTTGTCAGCTTTTACTGTCTCTTGTACCCTTTTAATATTGTGTATTTTAAGATCTGCCATGTCAGGTGGGTGTACCGATGACGTGGCGACCCTTGGTTGTGCTCATGTAAAAATGAGTAGTAACGGGATTCACTCTTCATTTCCAGTCACTGGCTTCATTTCATTTCAAGCTCTCTAATAATATCCAAACATCTGTAACTCATCTCATTTGGTGAAGAATCAGAAGGGAAGGTAAATCCTCTTGGTTTTGATCTTTTATTTGCTTTAATGTCACGATAGTTGCCATTTAATTTTTAGTGTTTAATGGAGGTTAATGACTTCTGTTCATGTGTCATCAACATTCAATGCACATGCGTTGTCTTTCTGGTGAAAGCTTTCGTTTTTAGTTGTCAATGAAAGAGAGGAAGAGAGAAAGAGTTTTGATTCATTTATTTCAAGCTTGAGACTACTTACCTTGTTTAAACAAATTGCTAAAACCTTATTTATAACTGTTATATTTCTCATCAGAAAGACTTCTGGAATTCAGATTATCATTCACTGCGTTTCTCTCCTGGCATAAAATTATTTGCATACTTAATTTAATGTTTCTGATCTTCTAATTACCGAGAAACTGTTGAAAAATTAAGAAGAAGTTGGATGTCAAATGTTCTAATTTAATTTAATCAGTTGGAGAGTTTTTTAGACCTATGAGTTGGTGGAGTCTGAGATTTTTCCTTTCTGATAAGACTAAAAGCTGTACAAATGGATGTTTTTTGATTGATTGCAGAACAACATGTGTGTGTTTCTTAAAATTTTGCGATGCATTCTTTGCTGCGAAGACGAAGATTATGATGCAAATGACTATGAGATTTCAGGGAGAGACCCTTTACTTCAATCATCTTCTCATAGTAATAATAATCTGCCTCGGTATTTTGATCGGACCCCAATCTATTACTATGAATGTTACCCAAATTTATCGGCTAGTAGCTCGACTACGAAAAAGCCTAGTGCTGTGTCTCAGCAATCACAATACGGTAACAAGTCAATGAATAAGACGAATGAAGTGTCTGAGAGTTTGAAGAGCTCAGGACCCTCACCACCTTCATTTTCCTATAACCAAGTCCCATCTCAACCTTCACCTCAATCTTTACCAAAACTGAATCCATCTTCTTCCCCTTCTCCATCATCTTCTGAAGCATACATTTCTGTCTCTAATTCCAAAACGTCTACTTCTAATCGATCACTGTCACCTCCCAAAGGCCCACAGTCTTCGATGCAATCATCATCATTTTCTAATCCTGCATCGGCTTCATCTAAGTCATTTGTATCCCCAACTGGACCTCCTCCATCATCTTCTAGCCCATGTTTGGCATCATCTAGATCGCCAATTCCTCCTCCTGAAGCATCCCCGTCAGTCCCTAAATCTGCATCATCCTCTCTTGGTCCATCTTTAGCTTCACCTCAACCACCTCAATCATCTGCAAAGGCTAACCCGCCAGCAACTCTGATCAAACCATCACCATGTTTATGTGGTTCATGTCAGTTTCCCTCCACACCAATTCCATCATCTCTGAAGGTCCCTGTGTCATCCAATTCGACTCTGTCTCCACTTCCTTCTGATTCAACAAATCAGCAGAAGAAAGCTAACTATACATTGATTCAGAAGAGCACGATGCCTATTTACAAGATACCCGAGGACATTGAAAATTTGATCAAGAAAGATATAGTGCCTGATATTTTGAAGAAGCCATTGTCTCCATCTACTTACAAGGATTACTTCGCTGCTCTTCTATATGCCGAGGATTTCTACCACGAGGTGATTATTAACAATGCCTTTCTTCATATTCTTCTTTATTGTGAAATTTCATGTGAGATAGCTTTATTTCTATCATAATATATTATGTACACCTGCTGTTCACTGAAAACATATTGCAGATAGTCAGCTAGTAATTCGTTGTTTATAATAGTCTCAAATAAATGTAATCTAGGTGCCATGGCAATGCAAAAGATTTTTAAAATAAACTAGTACACAATCATGGAGTGGACACTAATAATTTTGGGGGAAGTTCCATTGTAAGGGATATGAATTGAGGGATTGGATCAAGTCATTATGTGATTCTGAAACAACGAATAGTAGCTTCCCCCAAAATTAAGGATTTTGATCTCCCAAAATTTTGATGTTCCTGCTCGTGCCCGTATAGAGGGCACGACTCGCCCTCTCCCCGTTCTACCGTCCAAAACATGCCCGATGAATACATATAGATGACGGAACGACATATTAAAAAATACGTGATCTGATTTGATAGGCTGCCTGCAAAAATAGTTTATCGAAGGAATCTATCGAAACTCTTTATATCAGAACTTGAGAACAAAACAGCTGAAATTACTAAGAGTGCATTAGATAAATTGCAAAGCTTGGTGCTCTCTGGGCCCCATATGTTTCCTTACAACCTTAAGCGACCACTAAGAAATTATTAGACTGCATTTCATTTTATTAAAAAGAGTAGTGCTACTTGTGTGCCATTAGAGTCCTTAAGCTTTATTAGTAAACTGAAACATTTGAAACTATTTTCATATAAGTTTTCTCATGTTTCTTAATAGTGTTTGGATATTTTTGTGCCGTTAATTTGATCAGAAGTGGAGCAATTATCAGTTATGGGATGTGACATTGGAGCTACATGCAGCTGCAATTTATTGTAGATCAATCAAAAAGAAGAATTTGGAGAAGAATCATAAGAAAGATGATAAATTGTTTGTAGCCTTCGAAATAGATTCTGTTCCTGAAAGACGACCGTTTCTTCTGTCTAGGGATTTTGTCTATGCACGGCGTTCGGGCAAAGAATCCAGGAAGTTTCAGGTAAGTCTCCTGAACTTTCAAACATATAATTTATAGAATCTCTCACTTTGCTTTGATGATAATTATGGATATCTTCCAAATTTAAGTATATATTTTATGTCTCTTTCTCCCTATATTTTGAAATGTCAAGCATATAATTCAAATAATCCTTCCACTTGAACTTCTGAAAGACCTGCTCACTGCACACATATTCTAGGAAAGGGAGTGTGATATACGAGAGTTAGAACTTGGAACAGATCAAAGATAGAAAAGGAAAAAGAAAGGAAATGAGAGAAAAGTGCAGGAAAGGGGAACGAATAGAGAGAAGTGAGGTAAAAAAAAAACACTATCTTCCATTGTATTAATAATTAAATTATATCAGAATTATAGTTTAAGGCTCTCTTTGTTCTGGCATGCACATTGTATCATTTAGATGGAAGCAAATGCAACTCACAGAGTTCTGTGCAGCACATTAATAAATCCACATGAATTTCTCTTGATTTTTATACAAGTGATCAATTGCATAAGTATTTTACTTCAGCACACATATACTGGCAGCTGATAAGGCATTAAGATTTTATTAATTGAACCGTTGTTCGGCTTGAACTTCAGATTCAGGAACAATAGCACTATTTAAAACCAGAATTTAACTTTTGCACAAGGATATCCAATCAATTTAGTGATACAAGCTGAACTCAGCCCAAAATGCTATTTCATTTGATCTTTTGCCAGTCATCTAATTTAGAATCTAATTATGCCAAAGACTTGGATCCATTTCTAGCTGGTTAATTTCAAAATATTCAGTCGTACTTTCGGGTTTATCTCCAGCTTTTCTAGAATATTTATTTCCTCAAATCCTGACCAGGGTTTTCTGTACCGAGTGGTGAAGGGCAATACCGTGTTGGTTGAATTTGAAAAAGATTTTTATACCCAGCATCATCCAAACTACCGATATGATATTAGCTTCTCCTTCAATAGAGTCTGTTTGAAACGGGCTCACCAAGCAATTTCAGCGGCATCGGATAATTTATTCAAGAACTTCCTTTTTCCCGATTGTGTCTCCCGAAAGAACATCCCTCTCTCAGCGCCTACTTTTTATTGCAATTACAAACTTGATTCCGATAGCAATTTGGCAGTTCGTCAAATTTTAAGCTTTGAAGGCCAGCCACCTTATGTTGTAGAGGGTCCCCTCTCTGTAGAAGTTTTGAAAGATGAATATGGAGATATAACTTGTATTATACCTTCAGAAACTGGAATTGTCGTTCAAGAAGCTGTTCTCCAAATTTATCAGCGCTCACCGAAGAGTCGAATTCTTGTATGTGCTCCTTTAGACAGAACATGTGATGTGCTAATGGGAAATTTGAAGGAAATTCCGCAGTCAGATATGTTTCGAGCCAATGCTGCATTTAGAGAAGTGGATGGAGTAGCAGCCGACATCCTCCCACTATGTCTCTATGAAGGGGAGTGCTTTTCCTGTCCTTCACTTGAGGATTTGAAGCAACATAGGGTCGTATTTTCAACTTTTGTGAGTAGTTTTCGCCTTCACAATGAAGGCATAACTGCTGGACATTTTAGCCATATTTTTCTGGTGGATGCATCATCTGCTATTGAGCCAGAGACGATAATAGCCCTCAGTAATTTGGCTAATGAGAACATGACTGTCATAGTCACTGGTTCTTACTACGACTATCCACGTTGGGTCCGCTCTGATATTGCTAGGAAGAATGGATTGAGGACATCATATTTTGAAAGACTTCGTGAATCCAAGGTTCATTACGCAGCTGTCAACTACAAGAGAAGAATCGGATGAAACTTTAAGCTTTTATCATTTTCCTTAATCTAATCTGCTAATGCGGTAGCCGCTACAACCTCTACTGTTAACTAATATGGTTCTGGTGATGTTATTACCAGTAAGTAACTTTTTCCTTGTCTAAATATGTGCGGATGCAAGAACATATCCTGAGTTAGGTTGTTTGGTATTTGTTACTTTAATCTATTTAAACTTGTGAATGTTGAATATATATCATGCGCTATGTGATGATCACTTGGTGTATTGTGGTGACTCTGCTGTACTGAAAGTACAACCAAAAAAGTATTTAATAACATTAATTTTGATGAAACTCGCATTTTTGTTTTGATCGATATTTGATATATAATGTTTTTTCTTATTTGATATATTATATTGCGAAGGAGATATCTTTTGAATTTGATAGGTGAAAGTGAAATAAATATTAAAATAATCTTTAATAAATTTATAAAAGCTATTTTATTAGTTGAATTGAGACTCTTTTTGATATAAAACATCAAGATCCATTTCAGATTAGTTCTACTTTTACAGCTTTAGTTTTTTATCTGCCACCAAAAGATCATATTGTTCTCTAAAGATAATATTAATGATTTTTAATTTATATTTAAATTTTTTCTTTTGTCAAACTAAACGGGTCTATATCTTTATCCCCAAAATATTATTATTTCTATTCAGAAATTAAATAAATTGATATAGAATATCTTTGAGACCTACCTACTCTTGTCAGATGAGATTTTTGATATATTATTATAATAATTAAAGTTTTATATAATAATATACACTATTTTTACTCAATTCATAATAATTTTTTAATGATTAAGGTTTTACTACATTAATATTATTTTAATCAACCTTTCTTAATAGAATAATAGGACTACCAAATGAGAAGAATAGAAAATGGAGAGATTTAGAGAGAATTCACAAAGGGAAGAAATTATGAATTTTCATTTGTTTTGTGAAATTACAATAAGCATTAGGCTCCTATTTATAAGATAAAACGAACCTATAGTGTTAATAAATTTTGATTAAATTACAATAACAAAATTTCAACTATTAGACAAAGAATTATTATAATATTAAACCTTTTTAAAAACAAATTATAATATAAACTAAAAAAATAATGAATTATAATAAAAACTTAATGATTAAGAAAAAAGAATTATTGTAATAATATATCAAAAGTTTTGATCTTACACGTATGTAGGTCTTCAAAGATATTCCACACTTCAAATTTACGAGATAAACTACGATCCCATTAGTGTTTATACTTCTCTAAGGTCTTCATGACGAAATACAGAAAACTACCATTTGGCGTTTTAATGTTAAAGATTTACGACAAGATACAGATCCACATATCTCATCCAACACTTCTGACTTCCCTACAATTGTCAAAGGTTTTGCAGTGATTTTGATCATATGATTCTTTGAATGTCATTCATCTGATGAAAGGGAAATTTTTTTGGTTCTCTTGGAGATTCAAAACAGTCTCTTCTGTAGAAACCAGTTTCAGGTTAAGCAATGTACTATGGTTAGAAGAAATTTCAAATGATATCTGTTGTGTGCCATAAATTTTCCTGTCGTTAAAGTTTCTGTTATAGAAAACCAAAACAAAAACAAAAACTTTCCTCAGCAAACCGCAGGGGAGTATTATCAATTACCAAAATTTAAATATCGATAATTATTGAAGTTCCTTGTTTAGGGTCTTTTTTTTTTTTTTAAATTGTTAGTTTGCTGAATATGTTTCTTTGTTTTGGTTAATAAACTTGATTTTGTTTTAACTTAATTAAAAATTTCTAGACACTTTTAATAATAAAAATGTCGATTATTTTACTTTTTAGGTCAATCTTAAGAGTCTAAACAATTTTATTAAATTACATGTCAAAGATATCCGTACTTAAATAATTTATTTATATCATTATCTATATACAACCTAACACTTTTAATTTTAAGGCCTAATTTTTTTAACGTACTCTCACTTCTTTCCTGAATTAATTAATCAAAATTTTCAATTAAAGTATAATTTAAAAATATCAAGGTATCCTTTTTAATTTTTAAGGATTATTTTAGATTTTTAATTTCTATTTCATAAATATCTGTAGAAGAATAATTCATACTTTAGAGAAGATTAGTTTATCTAGATTTATTCTAAAATTTTATTATTTATTTAATATTTAGAATGGTGTAAATGCAAAGCATTAAATTTCAAATGGATTTTATTTATAAAAAATAAATAATTTAATACCTATATTTAAATTTCATTCAGAAGCTAGTTTTGCCAAAGATTTGGATCCATTTCTAACTGATTAATTTTAGATCATCTAATTCAATCAGTCCAGAGAAGGGAATGATTTTCTCTTCCTTCACATTCTTCCAGATAAATTTTTAGCGCATTGTGGCGAGGAGAGTGCTCTGAAGCATCATGAAGTTCGTTCCTTACTCCTTATTTTCCTTTTTTTTTTTTTTTCTCTTTAGTCTTGTGTATCGGTATTGTATTTATCTGTTGTCATTCCTAAATAATATGAATTGGATTGTCAATAATAAAAATGGTATATTTTATTTAGTTATTTTAATAAATTGTAAAAATTAAAATGATAATATCTTAACAAGGTAAATTGACTTATGTACGAATTAAAGTATGAATTCTAATTATTGTATTATATCTTTATACTAATAACAAGTACAAATATTACATCGAGGTATCTTTTTTTAATAATTCTCAGTCACATTCCTTTTATTTTTGTGCCTTTAGTGGGCTCTAGTATTTCTAGTGATGACTTCTTTATATCTTTATATTCAAAAAATAAAATTTTTTAAATCTAATGGGATAAAATGTCATCTAGTTTTTTTTTTTTTTTTAAGACTTAACGAAACAAACATGATATTAATTTAGTAAAATATTGTACGGGACTAAAAAACAGCTTCTCAAAACATAAATGAAAGAGCTTTTATGCATATATAAACATGATATAAGTCCAAAAGTATCTTTTTATTTTTTCAAAATTCAGGAGAATTTAGCACACTCCAAAAATTTAGAAGATATTTGTTATTTCATCAAAAGTTAGGAAGTATATTACAATATCCTTTTTATTTAAATTTAAGTTTTTTTTCCCTCTAAAACTAATGGAATTTTTTCTTCATTCTTACTCTCCTTAGTTTATGTATGTTTCTATTATATTTATGTGATCAAGTAAAAAAAATTAACAAAAGATCCTCGCTCATTGTGGGTAATGATTAATTTTAGATATATTTTTGTGTTAATGTATGCTTAAAAAAATATTAATTAAAGAAATTAAAAATGATAGATAATTAATGTAAAATTATCAATTAAAAAATTCAAATAAGTCTGTTTATGATGAAAGGCACTCGTCTAAGATTATAGGCTTGTTAAATTGGTGTCGTGCCATTCTCGACTTTGGATTTTTCTTGTTCTTTATCATTACATTTTTTTAAAAATTTAATTAATTAAAAATATGAATATATAACTAAATTTAATGTTTTATACAAGTATGGCTCTACGTGTCGTTAACATTTTAAAAGTTTTAAATTAATTTAATATTTTCATTAATTATTTATGCTTTTCCATCAACTATGTATCATTCTATTTAATGTTTGTGCCTAAAATATGAGCTTAATTCAAGTCCATGTAAACTCATGATATGCCATATCAATCTGATATTTTTTGGTTAAGTTCCTGCGAACTTAGCTCATGTAACCCCTTTAATTATTTTTTAGTTTTTTATTCATCCACCGAGGACTTAATTGTTGTAAATATTAAACTTTCATTTTTTTTTCATTTATATTTTATAAAAAAAATGGTGTGATTATCACTTCTTTAAAATTCTTGAAAAATTACCTTTTTGAAACAGCTTTGTGAATAAATATAAGATTAAAAATAATTACATATCTAATTAAACTCCTATAATATTTTTTAATTAATAATAATTTCATTAGTTAAAACTATTCACATGGTACCCTACAAGTGAATTTAAAAAATCATAACCTTTGGTAATTTGCCAAACAAAACAAAAATTTGAATAAAGAAAAAAAAAAAAGAAAAAATAGTTCAAATGGATCTACTTACAATTACTTTATAGATATTTGAGAAGAAGAAAAATTGTGAGATTTATTGAGAAGATTAAAAAAGTAAGGAAATATTTATGGGGTTATTAGTAAAAAAAGTGAAAAAAAAAGTTAGGAGCATTTTAATATATAATTTTATCATATTTATTGCTAGTATTTTAATTTAAATAAATAATATTTTTATTTCCAAATTTTTTGAAAATAATAATATAAAATAAATCTTTTAAGTTTAACGTTTTAATCTCAAACATATTAGAAATAATGAGTGATTGAATTATCAATAACGAGAAAAGTACATTCTATTTTATTATTTTTATTAAGTTTAGAGTTAAAATGATAATATTCTAACAAGTAAAATTAACAAAAGTTTATTTTTGGGGGTATCTTTTTGTTTCCTCAAAACTCATGAAGTATCTTTTTTTTGTCGATTAACTTAAGAGGTATCTTCTTAATTTTGTTATAACTCAAGGGGTAAGTAACACTCTGTAAAAACTAAGAGGTGTTTGCACTTTCCCCATCAGTTAGGGTTTTATTGCAATATCCCATTTTTCAACTATTTTAAGTGAGTGATTTTAGTGAGGGTAATTTTCAACTTTACATCCTTATTTATTAATAATCGATGCCCTTAAAAAACAGTAAATTAATATATTTATTCTTATTGTTGTTAATATTGTATATGTAAAGAAAAAAGACCTTATATAGTAAAAAAGCAAACTTAACTCTCTATATAGTTAGTAATTTATGTTTTTTTTAGAAAATAAATTATTTTATATTAAAATTAAGTTGAAATTTTTCTTAAAAAAGTAAATAAAATAAATTTGAATTAAATAATATAAGAATAAACCATATATAAGATTAATTATTAATTAATTGATATGACTATTATATCATGTGTTGTATATATTTAAATTTTTACTATATTTTTTTCATATAAAAATATCAAATTATTAATTAGCGTTTTTATAAATATCAATTTATTTGTTATTTTTAATGAGGTAGTTAATTAATTAATTTATATATGGGTTATTTTGATATATAGTTTAATTGAAGTCTATTTTATTTATTTTTTAATAAAAATTTCAGCTTAACTTTAATATATAGTTAGTTTATTTTTTTCAACGTACTGTATATTACTAATTACACACATATAGGATTAATTTTGTATTTTTATTATATAAGGTTATTTTTGTCTTTACATATACAGTGTTAACAATAGTAAGAATAAATATGTTATTTTATTAATTTTAGGGATATTAATTCATTTTAAAAAATTAAAATTATTTATAATAATTATCAATAAATAATGGCATAAAATTAAAAATTACTCTTTTAGTAAAGATGTCTTATGGGTACTAACTTTTGGTAGTGTCTCAATTAATAATTATTGATTCTAAACTTCAAAGAAAGAAGAAAAAATCTTTGGGACATTTTTAATAAATAATATGGGTTTAAGACATACTTTACGATCATGCTTTTTGGTCAGCTTTCAGAGTCTCTTTTAGTCTTCGTACATTTTGTGTATTAAACATTTCCCATGTCAGGTAGGTCCACTCATGACGCGGCAACACTTGGTTAGATTCAGTTAAAACTTAAAAGTGAGTAACAGGATTCACTCTTCTTTTCCACTCAATGGCTTCATTTCATTTCAATCTCTCTATTCTAAACAAACATCTGTAACTCATCTCATTTGCTGAAGAATCAGTAAGGAAAGAATACTAATATTGCTTTTGATGTTTCATTTGCTTTAATTTCAAGATAGTTGCTATTTAATTTTTAGTGTTTAATGGAGTTTAATGATCATCTGTTCATGTATCATCAACATTCTATCCACATTCATTGTCTTTCTATTAAAAGCTTTCACTTTTAGTTGTCAATGAAAGAGAGGAAGAAAGAAAGAGTTTTGATTCATTCATTCATTTCAAGCTTAGTACTGCTTACCATGTTTAAAGTGATTGTTAGGACTTAGAACTCTTATATTTCTCATCAGAAAGACTTTTGGGATTCAGATTATCACTCACCGCGTTTAATTATTTACATGTTTAATTTAATGTTCTTGAAATTCTAATTACAAAAAACTGTGGAAAAATTAATGAAAAGGTTGATTTAAAATGTTCTGATTTAATGTCATCAGTCGGAGAGTTTTTAAGACCCATGAGTTGGTAAGTTTAAGATTTCCCTTTTTGATAAAACTAAAAGCTGTATGTATGAACGTTGTTTGATTGCAGAACACCATGTCTGTGTTTGTTAAAATTTTGCAATGGATTCTTCGCTGTCATCATGTAAGTGACTCTGAGATGTCAGGGAGAGACCCTTCAATCATCCAATAGTAATAATAATCTGCGTGATCGGACCATGATCTCTTGCTGTGGATGTTACCCAAATTCATCTGCTATTAGCTCAACTGCCAAAAAACCTAGTGCCATGTCTCAGCAATCCGAATATGGTAACAAGTAAATCAATAAGACTAATAAAGTGTCTCAGAGTTGAGAGAGCTCCAGAGTATCACCACCTTCATTTTCCTATAACCAAGTCCCATCTCCACCTTCACCTCAATATTTACCAAAATTGAATCCATCTTCTTCTCCTTCTTAGTCATATTCTAAACCATATTTATCTGTCTCTAATTCCAAAACATCTACTTCTAATCGATCACTGTCACCTCCAAAAGGCCCACAGTCCTTGACACATTCATCAACATTTTCTAAACCTGCATCGGCTTCATCTGTGTCATTTCTATCGCCAGCTGGACCTCCTCCGTCATCTTCTAGCGTATGTTTGGCATCATCTAGACCTGCAATTCCTCCTCCTAAAGCATCCCCGTCAGTCCCTAAATCTACACCATCTTCTCTTGGTCAATCTTTAGCTTCACCTCAAGCACTCAACCATCTGCTAAGGCTAAACCGCCACCATCTCTGGTCAAGCCATCACCATCTTTATGTGGTTCATCTCAGTCTCCCTCTACGCCAATTCCATCGTCTATGAAGGTCACTCTGTCCTCTAATCCTACTCTGTCTCCGCTTCCTACTGATTCAACAAATCAGCAGAAGAAAGCTAACAATGCATGGACTGAAAAGGACAATGCCTATTTACAAGATACCCGAGGACATTGAAAATTTGATCAATAAAGATATCATGCCTGATATTTTGAAGAAGCCATTGTCTCTATCTACTTACAAGGATTACTTTGCTGCTCTGCTATATGCGGAGGATTTCTACCACGAGGTGATTATTAACAAAGCCTTTCTTCATATTCTTTATTGTGAAATTTCATGTGAGAACTTTATTTCTATCATAATATATTATGTGTACCTTCTGTTCACTGAAAACATAGTGCAGATAGTGTGCTAGTCATTCGTGGTTTATGTTGCATTTAAAATAGTCTCAGATAATGTAATCTATGTACCAATGGTAATGCAAAAGATTTTTAAAATAACCATTGCAAAGATTTTTAAAATAACCTAGTACACAATCATGGAGTGGAATATAGTAATTTTAGGCAAAGTTTCATTATAAGGGATATGAATTGAGGGATTGGACCAAGTCAAATTATGTGGTTTCGGAACCCCCTAAAGAATCTATCTAAATTCTTCATATCAGAACTTTAGAACAAAACAGATGAAATTATTGAGAGCACATTGTACAAATTACAAAGATTGGTGCACTCTGGCCCACTTAAGTTTCCTTACAGAACCCCTTAAGCGACCCCTAAGAAATTATTATACTGCATTAAACAGAGTGGTGCTATTTGTTTGCCATTAGTTTCCTTAAGCTTTGTTAGTGAACCGAACATTTATAACTATTTTTGAGAGGCTTGTTTCTTTACTTGTTTATTCTACTTCATGGCCCATAGGCCGCCGATAGAACTTCAATTTAACACTGGAGAGAACATATGGAAGCCATAAAATCAGTGGGAAGCCTATTAAAGTATATTGGGAATTGCATAATGGTGCAACTTAGGAAATGGTTTTGGCGGTGGGTTTGCAGATTATCAACTATTGTAGGCTAGATGATCTTATGGTGGTTTCCTCTTTTTGCTGACAAAACTGGCTGTTTGAGTCTTGTAGTCACTCAAATGGGTGAGCCTAGGGGTTTCTTTTCCCGTGCAACGGCAGGAAGAAAGCCAAGTTTACGTTGGAGCTAGTCAATTGGCATGTCAATCATGCTTGCTATCAAGAAGCAATTTCACTACCATTTGTAGATCATTATAACGGTTATCTATCATACGATAGCTGAATAGAATTTAAGAACCAGTAAGGAGCTGCAGTATACCTCCAAGAGACGGCCGAATCTGTTAGATCTCTTGTAGTGGAGTCAAAAAGTTTAGAGGTCAAATCTGCTTGCACCAAGCTTGGAGGGGATTAAGTTTCATCTGTGTTTATGCAGTGGGAACAGATGGGTGGAGTGTGGCATAATTAAAAAATAAAAATTAAGAAACAAAGTGAAGAGCTAGGAGTTTGTGAATTGTATGCTTTTCATCGACATTAATTCTTAATAATCGGTGCCAGATGCAATAACCAACTGCTTTAAAAAATTATAAAGGTTTCATCAAAATACCCTAAAAGTTTTCAAAATGATAAGTTAATTGTTCTTTGCAGCTGCACTGGCAAATTATTTAGGCCATCTGTTCTCTAACTTTCTTCCGATGCTGTTATGTTTCTCTTGTTTGGAGAGAAAAAAATAAAGGCATTTTGTTGTTAATATTTCAACACTACCTTTTGGCCCTTTCCTATCAATTTAAGAATTTTGGATTAATGGTTATTTAACATGATACTTTTGATCAAGAGCCTGAGGATCTGGGCTATGTTTGCGATCTCGATGGAATGGCAGTTTTTTAAATGCTAAAATTAGAATAACATAGCAAGGAAGATAAGGGAATGAGATGTGAAGAAGCCTACTTCTGGTAGATGAGAAGGAAGCGCGGGTACAACAAATATCAATATTTCAAAGAAAATAAGTAAGCAACTAGAAACTGTCAGAGCTTGAATGAAGTTGATGAATTGATGAGGTAAGGAGAGGTTCTGACAGTGTTTAGGGCATTCTCCTTCAACAATTGAGGTGTCACAGCCAACAGAATGAGAATTAGGCTATACCATTAACGGTGAGACAAGTGTCAAACTATATTACAAATAAAATTATAGCCAATGAAACTGCAACATTTTTTGAACTAGAGCTTCTTAGGAATGGCCAAGTAGAGTAAGCATATCTGTCAACTTGACCAGCATCAGTCCGAGTCCACGAGTTCAAAACTCTCTTAAGTCATTTGAATTAATGCTGTCATGTATTTATTCTTACTGGTAGACTTTCATGCTTCTTTATGAGAATTTTGTGTGTCGTATATGGTTGCATATGAGATGTTTCTGTAGACAGAAAACATTAGATTTCCATATAAGTTTTTTCATGCTTTTTAATAGTGTTTGGATTTTTTTGTGCCATTGATTTGATCAGAAGTGGAGCAATTATAAGTTAAAAATGTGACATTGGAGTTGCATGCAGCTGAAATTTATGATAGATCAATCGAAAAGAAGAATTTGAAGAAGAGTCATAAGAAAGATGATAAGTTCTTTGTGGCCTTCAAAATTGATTCTGTTCGTGAGGGGCGGTTTCTTTTATCTAGGGATTTTGTTTATGCACTGCGTTCAGGCAGTGAATCCAGGAAGTTTCAAGTAAGTTCCTGAACTCTCAAACATATAATTATAGAACCTCTTGCTTTTCTTCTTCCAAACTGAACATCTACATCATGTCTCTTTCTCCCTATATTTTGAAATATCAAGCATATAATTCAAATAATTCTTCCATGCGAACTTCTGAACGACCTGCTCATTGCACACATATTGTAGGAAAGAGAGTTTGATATATGAGAGTTAGAACTAGGCAGATATCAAAGATAAAAAGCGAACTGAATTGTGAAAAAACTTATTCTCATTCCTTCTTAAAAATATGGTTATACAATAGACTTATTTATATATTCCTAAAGTATCTATAAAATACTAAAATATTCTTAAGTTAATCACCCTATAGATCAGTTATATCAAAATGATAAGTTTCCAACAAAAAGTAGGAAAGGGAATAAATAGAGAGAAGTGAGAGAGAAAACCCTATTTCCCATTATATCGATAATTAAATTATATCAGAAACATAATTTAAGGCTCTATTTATTCCGGAAAACACGTTGTATCATTTGGATGGACAAGGACATCCAGTCAGTTTAGTGGTACAGTCCCCACTCAGCCAAAAGTGCTATTTCATTTGATCTTTTGTCAGTTATCTAATTTAGAATCTAATTTTGCCAAAGGATTTGGATCCATTTCTAACTGATTAATTTCAAAAACTTCAGTCATTTTGTTCTCAAATCCTGACCAGGGTTATCTGTATTGAGTGGTGAAGAGCAATACTGTATTGGTTGAATTTGAAAAAGATTTTTATAGCAGCATAATCCAAAATACCGATACGATATTAGCTTCTCATTCAATAGTCTGTTTGAATCGGGCTCACCGAGCAATTGCAGCTGCATCGGATCCTTTATTCAAGAACTTCCGTTTTCCTGATCGTACTGTCTCCCGAAAGAACATCCCTCCCTCAGCACCTACTGTTTATAGCAATCATAAACTTGATTCTGCTAGCGATTCGGCAGTTCGTCAGTTCTTAAGCTTTAAGAGCCAGCCACCTTGTCTTGTACAGGGTCCCCTCTCTGTAGAAGTTTTGAAAGATGAATTTGACGATATATCTGATATTATACCTTCAAAAACTGGAATTGTTGTTCAAGAAGCTGTCCTACAAATTTATCAGTGCTCACCTCAGAGTCGAATTCTTATATGTGCTCCTTTAAATAGAACACGTGATGTGCTAATGGGAAATTTAAAGGAAATTCCGGAGTCAGATATGTTTCGAGCCACTGCTGCATTTAGAGAAAAGGATGAAGTACCAGATGACATCCTCCTACTGCGTCTTTATGAAAGGAAGTGTTTTCCTGTCCTTCACTTGAGGATTTGAGGGAATACAGGGTCGTATTTTCAACTTTTGTAAATTTTAAGTAAGACTTTGTGACCCTCCAGTATTTTCTGAAATTTTTTTTAATACACTATTTGCGCCGAGGATTGAAATTTCACTGCATATGTGGGAAGGTGAAGGCGGTTTGGAACATTTCATTTGGGTCCCTTACTTTGTACAATTTATAATATTAATTAATTGTTTATAAATCTTGCCAATTAGTCCTATTAATTTCTTGTTGAAGCTATCTTGAGTCATGAGGAGTTCGGTACTCTACAAGTTTGTAATTCAAGCTTATTTGGTATAGTAGAAGTCATGAGGAATTAAAAAACTCAACAATTAAAACTACAACACATGGGCAACATGTATGAACTTCTACCTACAAGGTTAAGATCTTTGGGAGATTATCGATGGTAATGAAGTTATACAACTGATTACAGAAGATACTAATGGTGTATTGCAAAAATGGAAGATTAAAGCAAGGAAAGTGATGTTTGCCTTAAAGACCACAGTTGAAGAAGAAATATTGGAGCACATTCGAGATGCCAAAACACCTAAGGAAGTATGGGGTACTTTTGCTACACTTTTTTCAAAGAAGAAAGACATTAAATTACAACTTCTTAAAAATGAATTACTATTGTTGGCACAATATGACATAACAATTGTTCAATACTTTTACACGGTGAAGTCAATATGCTGTGAAATTTTCGAGTTAGATCCAGGAGCTGCTATTGGGGAAGCCAGGATAAAAAGAATAATTATTCATGGTTTAAAACTTGAATATTGAAATTTTGTTACTGCAGTACAAGGATGGCCAACACAACCATCACTTGCTGAGTTTGAAAATTCGCTTACCGGTCAAGAATTTATTGCTAATCAAATAAGAGGAGTTTTACTAAAAACTAGGGACGAGGCACTTTGCACCAATAAAAGCAAAGGTAATTTCAAGCAGTACATTGGTAGTGGATCTAAGAAAGGTGGTGACAAAACAAAAGGTCATCAAAGAATCGTGGCAAGAAATTTGAGAGCAAATGTTACAATTGCCATAGAAAGAGCCATATGGCAAAAGATTGTTTGTCCAAGAAAAGCCAGCTAAAAGCAGCGCTGTTACTTTAATTCAAAGGAGAGATGAAGATGATTGGGGTATTGAAGCATCTTTGGCAGTGGAAGAGCAGAAATTAGCTCTCATAGCAACTACAGCTAACCACATCGACTATCAGAATGATTAGATCGTTGACTTAAGCTGTTCAAATCATATGACAGGTGATAAGCAAAAGCTACAAAACCTGGTTAAGTATAAAGGAAAATGCGTGGTGGTGATGGCTAACAATTTAAGGTTACTAATAGCTCACATCGGTAAGACGATAGTTATACCTAGTTACAATTCTAATAAAGTACCACTTGAAGATGTCTATCATGCTCCAAGAATGAAGAAAAATTTGTTATCTGTGGCTCAATTAACATCATTTGGCTGCTATGTCTTGTTCAGTCATGTAATGGTGTATCGAGACCTTAAAGTCTCAGAAAAACCAATAATGCAAGGACGACGATTAGAGTCAGTCTACATAATGTCAGTAGAATCTGCATACGTAGACAAAACAAGAAGAATTAAGACAACAGATTTGTGGCACATATGATTGGGGCATGTTAGCTATTCCAAGCTAAGTGTGATGATGAAGAAGTCAATGCTCAAAGGATTTCCTCAACTTGAGGTGAAAACGGACATGATTTATGCTGAATGTTAGTATGGTAAAGCACATCAATTGTCGTACGAGGAATCGAAGTTTAAAGCAAAGGAACCATTAAAGTTAATTCATTCTGATGTGTTTGGCTGATTAAGCAGCCATCTGTAACATCCTTAATTCTAAAAAATTTCGATAGAATTTTTGCTATAATGTAATATATATCATATATATAATCCTGTAAGTTTTAAAATTTTACTCTAAACATTCCCAATAAAATTAAACACCAACTACTTTATTTTATTAATTAACAAAATATAATCAGTTTCATAATTTCTAACATCCAAATACAAACATGGAAATTACATCAAAACCATATATTGTAAAATCTTACTCTTATAATTACAAATAGTTCAAAAGTAGCAAAATCTTGATCTTGGAGTATCCTTTGTCTTCCATTTACAAATCTCCAGCATTCTAAACCTGAAAAGTAGGGATGAGTTAATACCCAGTATATATTTATATACAAAAGCAATTTTAAAATTTATAATAAATAAGTTTGAATATAAAAATACTTTTTAATTTCCAACAAAGAGCATAACAGAATATTAAATTAAATTTTAATTTCAATATTCATGTGAATAACGTAAAACGTATAATTCCATAAAAATATCCATAAATTTTGTGCTTGCGTACTTTACAGGCATTATTTCGAAAGACCGCCGTTCTAAAAGCTAGTCATACGTACTTTAGGAGCATTATTCTCAGGGATTGTCATCTCATAAAAAATGATCTTTAAGGGCATTATTTCTAGAAACCGTTGCTTCAATAAAAACAACCTTTAGAAGCATTATTTTCAGGGACCGTCATCCCAAACATCAGTGCCACATCACAACAACAATTATGGCTATCTCATTTTCATTTATCAATTCATTTCACAATATTTTCGTACAAAACTTATATTTATAAAAATACAACATGCGTTGATACAATTTTCTCACTATATTTATAAATTTAACATTCCTATAAAAATTACTATTTAAACTCGATTTGAAAAATAATTAATTAAATATACTTTATGCACATTTTTTAAAACATTAACTGTAATTAAATACCCTACTTTTCAGTTTTAAAAGCAAAATCCACAAAATGCATATAATTACAAAGCTATTATTCTATTGACTTCCCTATCTCCTTCGAATCACTTCCTAATATCAATTTAACAATATTAATAAATAATAATCTAATAATAATAAATGATGCTTCAAACTTCATTATATGAAAAATATGTACATATATATACGTAGACATTTATACATATATTTATATACTAATAGTTTAATTTTTTACAACTAAATGAAATAATATGCTAATCTTTAAAATTAAAATTAATCATTAAAATCATAATTTCAAACTAAACCTGCTTTCTTTTTCCTTTCTCACATTTTCTTTCCTTTCTGATCTTCAATTTGAAAACGAAAGTTTACGTATATACATATATATATATATCCACCGCTTACCTTATTTACTTATTATATAAATTCTTTTTTTAACACCTACCACCCACTTACTCATACAGTTAGTATTAAAATTCATCCTTAAATTAAGATACATGGCATCCTAATTTTAATCAAGCCCTTCAACTTCTCTTTTTATACCTTTTATCCGCAACAAAATTTATATTATTTAATAATTCTATTCTTTTAAAGTCCTAAACATATTTATCCTAATTAATACTTTTTTTGTAATAAATATATCTATTTTATAAGTTCTAAATTATTATATCTTCATATAATATAAAGGAGATATATCCAACATACGTGTTCTAATTAAAAAAAGGACTAGGTATTACACCATCAATTAGTGGAATGCGGTATATGGTGACGTTTATTGATGATTTCTCCAGGTATGTGTGGGTTTTTTTTATTAAAGAAAAATCTAACACATTTTCAAAGTTTAAAGAGTTTAAAGAGATAGTTGAAAGAGAAGTGGGAAAGAAAATTTGTTGTTTATGCATAGGTAATCAAGGAGAATATAGCTCAAGTAAGTTCTCTCAATTCTTACGACAATGCCACATACGTCATCAGTTTACTTGTGCCAATACACCACAACAGAATGGTGTAGCAAAGAGAAAGAATTGATATCTTGCAGAAGTTTGTCGAAGTATGCTATATACAAAGAATGTATTTGGAAGATTTTAGCTATGAGAACTGCAACTCATGTGATCAACAAACTTCCTTAACCAAGGTTAGGGTTTTTTTCACCTTTTGAGAAATTGTAGAACATCAAACCTATAATTAGTTTTTGAGTATTTGGTTGTGTATGCTATATATTTGTTCTTAATCATTTACATAACAAGTTTGACAAGAAAGCTATTAGATATATTTTTGTAGGATATGATATCTAAAGAAAAGGGTGGAAATGTTGCTATCCTATAACTGAAAGACATTACGTATCATGAAATGTAGTGTTTGATGAAGCATCTTCTTGGCAGTCTCCAGAAAAAGAGGTATTGTCAGACTCCAAAGAAATCAAAGACAAGCTGCAATAGAAAATGGGGGAACATACTGTCCAAATCCAATTAAGCTCAGGTGAAGGTGAAGATTCATACGAAGATGAAAATGATGGTCAAAGAATAGATCAAAATCCGTGGCAAACTAGTGTGTATCAATAAGATGATAAACCAAGTAAAGAGGAAGAGTTAACTTTACAATCACAACTTCGAAGGTCAACCAGAGTACAAACGCTAAATCCTAAGTATGCCAATGCAACTATAATTGAGGAAGCAATTACCAAAGAACCTGAAACGTTTGAAGAAGCATCATAGAATTCTGAATGGGTTCTACTTGCACTTGTAGCTAACAAGGCTTAGAACTTATGGCAGATGGATGTGAAGAATGCGTTTCTTCATAGAGAGCTGGATCGAGAAATCTATATTATTCAACCAAAGGGGTTTGAAAACAAAGTTCATCTCGAGTTTATGTGTAAGCTACAAAAAGCACTCTATACACTGAAACAAGCACCAAGGGCATGGTATGGTAAAATTACTGAATATCTAATACAAAGTGGTTATTCAATAACACTTTTAGATTCTAGTTTGTTTGTCAAAGCTAATGGAGAAAAATTAGCTATTGTGTTTGTGTACATGGATGATTTAATCATAACTAGCGATGATGAGGCAGAAATTCTCAGTCAAAGGAAAATTTATCAATTTACTTCCAGATGAAGGAACTTGGACAACTGAAGCACTTTCTTGGTCTAGAAGTTGATCATACGAAGAAAGGAATATTTCTTTATCAACAAAAATATTCTAGAGATTTATGGAAGAAGTTCAAGATGCTTGAATGCAAGCCAATCTCAACACCAATTGAACCAAATGCTAAGATATGTGCACATGAAGGGAAAGATTTGGAAGATGCAACAATGTATCTATAATTAATAGGATGTCTTATCTATTTAACTTTGACTCGACCTGACATTTCTTATGCAGTTGGTTTAATGAGTCGATATATGCAAAATTCGAAGAAGTCTCATTTGGAAGTAGTTCGATGAATGTTGAGATATGTGACAGGTACAATTGACTATGGTCTTCTGTACAAGAAAGGCGAAAATTGCAAGCTAGTTGGATATTGTGATGTTGACTATGCAGGAGATCATGACACTTGACGGTCAACTAATGGGTTTGTGTTTACCCTTGGCTTAAGAGCAATTTCTTAGTGTAGCAAGAGACAATCAACTGTATCCTCGTTAATGACAGAAGTAGAATATTGAGCAGTAGCTATGGCCGCTCAATAAAGTACGTGGCTAATTCAACTGATAAATGATTTACATCAATCTGTGGATTATGCAATTCCGTTGTATTATGATAATCAGTCGATAATTCTTTTAGCTGAAAATTCAATCTTTCATGCAACAACTAAGCATGTTGAAGTACACTATCATTTTATTAGAGAAAAGGTTCTGTAAAAAGCAATTAAAATAAAAGAGATCAAAATAGATGATCAAGTAACAGACTTGTTCAGTAAAGGATTGAGACGGGTAAGTTCAAAAAGTTTCATCATAAGCCAAATGAGGTATAAAGAATTTGAGTTGGTGTTGAAAGAGAGTGTTGAAGTCAAACCAGCTTAAATTTGATAAATCTAAATCAACCCAATTTGATAAGCCTAACCCGTGGTATGGAAGTTTCCAATGGTTGGTAAGATTAATATTTTGAATTAAATTTTTGTTGAAAAATTAAGTATTTGTTTAGCACATTGCATGGTTGTGATTAATTTGTATTTTAATATTTGAATGGTGTGGATTGATTCGTGCAATCTATAAATACCTCCCTTGTTCTTGAGTTTATCATCCAAATGAAGAAGAGAGTGAGGAGAGTTAGAAGAAATAAGGCAAGAAAGTCTTGTGTGTGTTTTAAATAAAAAGTGTGTTTCTCTTCAATTGCGAGTTGTAAAAATGTTGTAGTGAAAATTTCTTCAATAAATTATGTGACACTTTTCTGGGTTCATTATTTGGAGTTGTGTAATCTATAAAATTTTATTCTCAACATTACTAACTTTGACCTTGTGTAAATATCTATTTTACAGTAGTGAATTCTGAATGCTTATTCTACACTCTATAATGATCAATAAATTTTATTTTTGTTCATTGACTTGGACTAAACTGCGCCCATAAATTTTCTTTTTCTTTGTTTTTCTTTCAGGAACTATATGTATACATATTATAGCATTGTATTGTACCATTCTATTTATGAGGTTGCTTGCACAGGTTATGCAAGATGAGGCAGCTGATTGAGGAGATACCAGCAGACTGGTGTATTAAATACTTCCCCTGCTTTTTAACTCATTAAGATCTTTTCACTAATCTGCATAAAAACCAGGTATTATATCTTTATTTCTTGGGTAACGAATATACCTTACAATGGTAATGTTATGGTTGCATCAATTAGAAATATTTCTTTGCTTTGTTGTTGAATTCTTGAAATTTAATTTGGAATAGTTTTGAAACAGCACCACTTCAATTCTGAAATAAACTCTTAAATGCATAATTTACTAAGACTATTTGTGCACATAGAGTTAGCAAAAAGCAATTATTTTGGAGTAACCATTGAAGTTGAAGTGAGATATTACAGAAATCATGAAGTTGCTGCGGGAAACTAAAGCAATAGCGTTGTTATGTTGAATAAGAAGCATCTTTTGAATTTCATAGGTGAAAATGAAAAAAGTTAAAATAATAGAAGTTCACGTCATCATTCACATGATTCCCAGGGATAGTGAAAATCTAATAAACAACCAATACAAAACTAGGATGCTATGGAATCTAAAACCAAAATGTGTCACAAACCTATTTCTAGATTGAAATACCTTATGAATTTACTTAATTTATTAAAATGTTTCCAACATTACTTAAAATGGGTAAGCAACAAAACTAAAATGTAACCAAGAGACATTAAGAAAATTTCAAACTTCAACTTATACTTTTGAATAAACATAAATGTAGTAAATGTAATAATTGTTCGACAACATAACCTTTAATCGTAGCTTTCAAAACTAATTTATCAACTCACTATCCTAAATACAAACTTAATTTTTTGAATATCAATTGACAGCTCACTTTTTATCAACACATGCGCGTGCACACATACAGGTAATTGATTAGATCAAAATATTATTAACAAATGAGGCAAAAATATCTTTTTCACATATTTTATATATATTATTTACTACAAATTGGATCACTTTAACTTATACCAACACTAAATGTACTTTACCATAAGATTATATCTTTCATAAAACAACAAACAAAAAGATTTACAAATAATTTTTTGCAAAGATTTTTAAGTGTAGACATGTATGCAAAACAACACATGAATTTTTTAAAAGTTTAAAAAGCATTTTGTCTTTTTAGGCATGTGAAATAAATTATGATTTTCCATAATAACAAGGTAATCTTTAAAAATCGTTAAAATAATGATTTTTTAGCTGAATTCACAATAAAATTCTATAAACTTCTTATTAGTATTAATAAGAAATGGTAAGAATTTTTTTTTTTAAATAACCCTAATTTGAACCCCAATTCACCTAAATAATTACATTTTAGATTTTTTTAGCCAAACTAATCAAATATTCAATTTTCAAACAGCATTACCCCTTAATAGCCATTTATCATAAAAAACTAAAATTTTTTTATTCATATTTAGAAACCCTAATTCCTCAAAATAATCTTAAGTTGAACCCAATAAGTAGTTTACTTTGTTTGTTAATCTAGAAAGTGCAAGTTTTTTTAGTGATGGGCACCAACAAATGATGAATACATTCCTAAGTATGTAGAAAATATGAATGATATTATGCTTTCAAATGATACGGTAAAATGATTTGAAGATGATTGTATATAAAATCATTTGCAAGATCAATAAAAGATGCATAGTAGTATGAAGCTGTAGGTGAATATAAATATCTTACTGTTTTGTGGCTCAATGTGTAACCTGATAATAAGTTTTTTCTTGAGCAAATGAAGTGTTGATGTAATGTGGTATATCTATGCAATAAAGAAATTTATAATATAGTTGATGCATGTATTGTGCATAAGCCTATTGAAGACATAACTCACAAACAATCTTTGGTATTTGTATGTATATTAAATGGTACATACATATATGCCTACATACATACATACATACATACATATATATATATATATATATATATAAAGTAGCACATCTATATATAAATGACATAACCACAATGCCATATAAAAGAATTTGATGAAGTATTTACAGCTATGTAGGTGTCCTATAATCTGTTCGGCATCCAAACTTTAATATAACCCCCTTAGCCAACTTAAACTTCTCCTCATTGCTTAATAACTGAACATTTTCGAAAATCATTTGAGTATATCTAGCAAATGTATCATCTTTATTTCCCTTGTCAGCAATATTAACACTATCATTACTACTATTGACATTAGAGCACTATCCATCACTCTCACATGTAACCTTACTAGAATCACCCTTAATAACCTTAATGGAAGCCTAACTGTGTCCATCAACTAACCCCATTAACAACCATTTTAGTTGGCTCATTAGTAGCCCTTTTACAGTAACCTATTAGTTACCTTTTTATCTGACCTATCATTAGCCCACTTATCTAACCACTAAATAGGCCCTCTAAGCCAATACTAAAGGTATCAATTTCTAAACTAAACTCTTCCCAGCAATACACTGCTAAAAATTTAGTTATTACTGATGGTAAATTAGTATCAATGATATGTTTTACTGATATTAATACAAAGTATCAAGAATGCCCTAATCAATAAATGCTGACACTAAATTTAGTATCAGTGCTTATTGATGCCTAGGTATTATAAAATTATTAATACTTTTGTATTACTATATTAGTAACACTTTTATGTCAAAATATTATTGATACTTTTATGTCATCAAATTATTAAGACTTTTGCATCAATAATATGTAAACACATAAAATATCAAGATCTTATGGGGACTTACATGTCAAAATACTGTTGATGCTACAGCATCAATACATTGTTGATACCATTGTACATAAAATTATAATACTATTTTTATATATTTAATGGTATTAAAATGATTTTATATATTTAACGATACTTTTTTGGAATAATTAATAATACATATATTTTTGAAATAACAATAAAAATTAAAAGAAATCTATAAATTAAAACAGATATTAAATTTAGAAATTAAAATTATTGAATATAATCATGCATACAAATATTTTGTCAAATTTGCTAATTGTGAAATACATATAATCCCAAATTTAATCACATGTATATCAAATAATAAGTTGCAATTCTAAAATCATCATTTCAATAAATCTGTTTTTTCCAATATCACCATTCTTCCCAAGATAACTAAAAATCAATCCAATACCCACAGTAAATCCACAAATTTTAACATTCAAATTTACAAACTATATATATTTTAAAACAACATGTGTTTTTTCAGCCAACAACAACAACACATCTATCAAGCAAGTTTAATTCTGAACAAAAAAAAAAAAAGAATAATCAATTCCTTGTCGCAAAATTCTAATTTTAACTTAAAAAAAATAATTATATTAATTATCTTTTCTTAATGATTAGTGATTAGTGTCGTTGTACATGAAGTCTATTTTTAATAGATTTTGATGATATCATCCTTAGTATATTGTTCACTATGTTTTAACTATAAAATAATAAACAAAATATAAGGTAAATTTATGATCTCATATTAAAATCTTTATTTTCCAATCACAAAATTCATAAGTTAGTATCGCATTAAAAACTTACATTATTTTGAAGAATGTTAATATTCTTCTTAATGTCTTGCATGAATTTCATAACAAAATAGTACTTAGTTGTAAGGGATACTACAAATAAATATACAGTAAGTGTATTGACCATAATGTCAACTCCAAGTTTTTCATATAGTTATAGCTAGTTACTTTTATTAAAATCCATTGTAGGTTGGCTTTTTCTGAAGATTTTTGGACTGAATAATATAAATTAATACCTCTAAAAAATAATAAAGTTCATGTCAAAAATTATAATCCTCAATTATATATATAATCAAACAATTTAAACAGGCAATGTATAGAAATTATACTATTTGACAATCTTTAGCAAGTCCTCGCATGGTTTTCCAATCAGTGAATCAAGATAATGCACAATTGAGGTCAGCGAATTAATTACCACTAACACCCTATGGTTACTACAAAGTAACAATACAATAAAACATTGGAAACAAATAACAATAATAAAAATAATGTTTAATATGTAGACAAGGGAGGAATAATACCCTTGCTTATAAGGCATTAAAGTAATTTGGCCCAACTACGAATTTGCTAGCCTTTCATACAAGTAATGCAATCGATCGATTCGGTTATATCTCCATATTTATTGTTGTATGTAGAAACTTTTGTAGGAGTAATAAATTGAATTGAGAAATCATATCCATCAACCATCATTTGAGATTGTAAATGTTTGAGAAAAGAATTAACAAATTAATCTAACTAAAATAACAATTATTGTGTTACTATAGTATAATAAAATTTAAATATCTTACTTGATCCAAATTTTAATATAAAAGTTAGACAATTTTGTCATGTTGATGATGTCTTCACAGTCCCTATCTGTCAAACAAGTATGCCATGGGTGACTAAATGTTGAATCATCATATGTGACTTTTATAGGTTTGTATAAACAGGTCTTCACTATCATCTCAAACATAAACATGTTAAGTGAATTTTTTTTCCCGAATTTGTTCTCCATATTTTTTAGTTGTGGTTGCTTCTCCTTAATAACCTATCAAACCAAATTACAAGATATGTTAATTTCTACATATAATAATTATTAAGTTAAAAGAATAGACCAACAAAACCCTTTTCAACTTACCTTCCTTTTTTGTATATCTTCTGGTGTTTGTCGGTTAATCTTTAAAGATATGGTTGGAATGTTAGAGTTACCAACTTTACTCTTTGTTTGCGATTCTAATATTATTGTTAGTAAATCAATCTATGCTAACATTAGTGTTAATTTTTTCTCAAACAGCATCCTTTCCCTTATCATACTAGTACAATTTGGAGAACGGAAATAAATTCAAGGAGTGACAAATTGGCCAACTTTTTGTATTTTACTTTAATTTAAGGGTTTGTTTAAAGCTTTAGATAAAATGTCTATCATAAACTCCATCTAATTCAAATTATCCTTGTTCACTTGACTTTGTATCTCTTCTTGAGAATAAACACAAACAAATATTATCATTTTAAATAATATAATAACGGGTATGATTTCAAGACTATATCCTCCACTCTTTTTTTGCCGAGCTTTTTTCCAAGCCTGACTTCTATCAATCTCACTAATAGAAGGGACTCCAAGTTCCTTCTTCTGAAAAATTTACATTATATATATTAATAACTTTAAAAAGTTTACTTTATGTCATTCTAAGTTTCTCCAACTTACTAATTTCTCCATCACGCCAATATACCCTGATGGTTATACTTATGCTTTGCAAATCTTTGCCTTTTCAGTAATTTTTTACAATTAACCTAATAAAACAAGTAAAGGTTTAGCTATTATAATGAACAATAGACTATAGATTAAGCAAAAGATAAATTACATTACCTCAAAGTTTTCGGATAAAACTTTCTTCACAAATGCTTGCCAATGTGCCTTTATGATGCTTGGATAATCAATAGGAGGCAATTTCAATTGTTTGCAATTATCCTTAAAAGGTAGAATAAAATTATTAGTTAAAGTCTATTTGAATTTTTTTAAAGAAATTCCCATAGAGCGAAGGACCTGTGCTTTACTCTTTACATCAATCTCAAACTTTTTCTAAAAAAATGATAAATTAAACATTAAATTTTTGACACTTATAAAAAATTAGTAATTGCAGCAAATAAATATTAATTATATTACTTGAATGTGAGTCAACAAATTTTCTTTAAGTGTAACTGAAACCTTCCTCCAATCATCATAGATAATTGGCATGAAATCTCTCACTAAAACTTTAATATAACTTCTTAAATCATTGGCTTCGGAGCCTACTGGAACACCAAAACCATTATATTCTATCACAATCTTTTTATCCTATGTTAATTTTTGTAGTGCCTTTTTCGTTGTTTGTTTTCTTGTAGGTCGCAAGTCTAACTGTAAGTTTTCATCAATCTCTTTATAAGACCAACTTTGTAATTAATAAAATCTGCATGTTACAACTTGTTGACTTCGATCATGGATATTATCAATCAACATATAATATAAATATAGTAAACATAATAAAAAAGGGTATTTGTTGGTAGATCATAATTGAAGAATAAAAAAATTATGTATGTTCATGGAATATAAAATAAAAAATACTTACAAGACAACAACTTTTTAAAAATTATTGTGGATCCAAATTTTCCCAAATTCCATTGCATCTGATTTTTTATAAATTTTATCATATCGTCCATTCTAATTTCACATATTGACAATTTGTTAGATAAAGACGTGTGTAAAACCATGCCATCATATTCATCATGATAATTATTTTGATGTAACCTTTCAGCAACTTTATTAAAATATGTGTTTTGCATGTAATACTAAAATGAAGCTGTTTAATTTATGACCAATTTTATTCAAATCAACCATTGTAAAACCAAACTTGTCAACCTTAACAGCTCTGTTTTCAACCCATTTGTATTTAAAAGCAACTTTATTAAATATAAGATAATCTAATTCTCATATTTCATTAATGAACCTATAAAAATTTATATTACTGAAATGAGGATTCTTGTCCCTTGCACTCAAAACCTGCCTAACTTTTTCAACAAACATAACTCCAATATTTTGTGTTATGCGATTGTTGTCCCAATTTCTTGTTGTGAAATTGACATTGTTATAGAATATGCTGCATATTTAGTCACTATATATTGAGGCTTATTTGCTATCCACCTTACTGTTTCAGAAATATTTACACTATTTTCAAGGTCATTTTGAATCTAAAATTATAATTTTAGTTAATAAAACAAAACAACTTATTTTTCATAAAAATTAGGTGTGAACTAGAAATTTTTTAAATTGAAGAATGAATTAAGTATACTTACCTTATTCTTTAGCCAACTACCAAAGGTTCTGTTGGGTATATAGGTCAATCTTTGGTGTGTTTGCCAAAATGCGAAAATGTGCTTGATTTAGTGTTTGGAGGTCAACTAAAATCATTTCTCTATCATTTAAAGGGCTATGAGTTGGCAAGTCATGTTTGTCATTAATGTCATGGGTTAAAAGATATTGAGTAAAGAATTCTAAAGCTTCCTCAGCAATATAGCTAGCTTTCAGCAATGCATTCTTCAAGACGATTATGGTTATGAATATAACCTTTATACACTTTCATGCATCACTTAAAATGATACATTTATTTAAGGTAAACAGGCCCACATAACCTTACTTCTTCAATAAGATGGACTGTCAAATGCACCATTATATTGAAGAAGTTTGGTGGAAAAAATTATTCAAACATATATAAATTGACCTCAAGTTCCTCTTGCAATCTATCTAGACTTTCAACATCCACTACTTTATTACACAAACTATTGAAGAAGAAACACATCCTTATTATGGCAACTTTAAAGTAATTTCGAATTATCAATGACAATAATTGTTGCATTAAAGTATGACAATCATAGGACTTAAGACCTTGAATACCATAATCTTCCATTAACACAATATTTCTAAAGTTAGAGCAATACCCTTCTGGCACTTTAGTTTCATGTAAGGTTTGACAAAACATCTTTTTTTATTCTTTGGACATTGTATAAGAGGCTGGTGGTAGGTAGTTTATATGTTTTTCATCAAGTACAAGCTGTGGCCTAATGCCCATTTCTTTAAGATCTTTTCTAGCATTAATCTCGTCTTTTATCTTACACGGTTAATGAAGCAATGTGCCATATATGCTATCACACACATTTTTTTCAATGTACATGACATCCAACTGATGTCGTGCCAACAAATGTTGCCAGCACTCTAACTCAAAAAAGACTGATTTTTTTCTTAAATAATTTCGGCTCATTATACTCAGTATGCTTTCATTTCTTATAGTTTTTTAGCCCAAAACTGTTTTAGATTTGTTCAACAATTTTGAAGATTTCCTTTCCATTCAACAGAACTAGAGACTCGTTCCACTCTTGATTACCATCAAACATTTTTTTTAATTTTTTGTATGGATGATTAAGCATTATGAATTGATGATGACCCATGAAAACATTTTTTCTACTTTGTTTAAGCCAACATGAGTTAATATTTTTTGTACATTTTGGACAAACATAATACCTCTTAATAGTACAACTGGAGAGGTTGCTATACACAGGTAAATCACTTATCGTCTACAACAAAACAGTCGTATATTAAACATTTCTTTTTTCCATACATTATACACATTTACACCTACTTCCTATAAGGTTTTTAGGTCTTTAATTAAGGGTGCAAGATAAACATCTAAGACATTACCAGGCTGTTTTGGGCCAAAAATCAACATTGATAACATTATAAATTTTCATTTCATATAAAGCTATGGAGGAAGATTATAGGTTATCATTGTAATAGGCCAACAACTATAGGCAGTGCTCTGTGTGTTATATGGATTTACCCCATCAATTGAAAGTGCTAATCTAAAGTTCCTAGGATCTTATGCAAACTCAAGCCACTTGCTATCAACTAATTGCCATGCTGGCGAATCTGTCAGATGACAAAGCTTGTCATTTTTTATTCTTTTTGTTACGTGCCAAATCAAGTTTTTAGCAATGTGTGGTGATTGAAACATACACTTAATCTTAGAGATAAGTGGAAGTACCATAAAATCTTAGTTGGAATTCCATCTAATTTATTTTTTGGTTTGTTTTTTACCTTTTTCCACCTACTTTGTTTACAAAAAGGGCATTCAATGTGGTTTACATACTTCTTCCCATAAAAAAATACAATTGTTTCTACATACATCTATTTTCTCATAATGTAAGCCTAACACTTTCATGATTTTTTTGACTTCATAAATTGATGTAGGTAAAGTGTTATTTTCAGATAATATATTTACAAGAACATTCAATAAAGCTAAAAACCCTTTATTCGACCACCCAAAATTTCCTTTAACATTATAAATTCTAATTAAATTTGATAGTTTTGAATGCTTAGAACCTGGAAACAATGGTTTTTTTAACATCTGCAAGCATCTCTCTAAAATGCTTAGGATTTTTTTTTACAGTGCTCATAAGCATCTTCTACCCTGTTAACAACATTACTAAATCCTTCTATCTAAATTGATGACTTTCATAATGTATTTGGGAATTCGAAAAATCAGAATTATGATTTATCTCTCCATGTTTATTTCAAATAGTATATATTAATAGAAAACCTTTTTCAAACAAATGTGATCTTATTTGTTCAAGAGTACGAAAATTCATATTGCAATATGAGTTACATAGACATCTAATTGACCTATGGTTTTCTGTATTTACTATTGTAAAAGTCAAGAATTCATCAACCTCATTCTCATATTTTGTCAATAATGTATCATTAAATATCCAATTTTTATCCATCTCAAATTGCCAACCTATTTATTTATATGTCATGTATTAGTATTAAATCAATAGCATATACATAATATGAAATAAAAATATGTGCATACTATGACATAAAAGAATATATATTGACACATAAAAAATAATATTTCAATATTCAATTCAACCATAACCATAGTCACAGTAAAATAATAAATAAAAAAACAAAGTAACTTACTTGATTCACAACTTTATTTAGGCAATTTATTAATTTTTTCTGGCGAAACTGCAAACTATTAAATCAAATATATATAATTTAGTCATGATAAGTAACAAAATGTAAATATGTAGAAAATGTTAAATAAATATTTGTAATAGAAACAAAATTTAGAATATATAAACTATTATATCTCTTAAATATTCTACCTAAATTGCAAATAAGTATTAGTAACATAATAGTGACAAAAAAAAATCAACAAGAAAATGAAAAATATGGTACTCATTATTGATCAAGTTTTAATGATCTCGCCATAGTGGTAAGTATTCAAAATCCAGATATTCTTCTTTTTAGTCTATTATCTGGAACGTTTTGATAATAACAAAAAAATAAATAAATAAAAGATGAACTAAAATTTAAAATTAAAATCAGTGAAAAAAAGCATATCCTACACTTAGAAGAGCACATCCTACACTTATTTTATCCTAATTTCTTTCTAAAGCTGTAAATGTTCTTAGTAACCAAAAAAAGGGTAGAAGAAACTTACATTTCTTAGTAACAATGATTGAACTAATGATTGAACTAGCAATTTCACAATTTAATAGAGAATGACATTTGAACGGCAATTTTAGGATAAGGGTCAGGGTTTTTGGGGATTATCAAGGTAAGGGTTTTCGGTGGGCGATTATCAAAGGTAAGGGTTAGGGTAAGGGAGATTGGCTTGAATTTTGCTAAGTATGTGTGTATTTTCATTAAACACAAAACAACGTCGTATGGTTAGGTAAGTGTATGGTCACTGTAGCAAAATAAGCGTGTATGGTCACTGTAGCATAATAAGTATAGTATTATAACTGCAACAAAACGACAAAAACGATGTCATTTTATGTTTAATGATAGCTAAATATCATAAATCACTAATACATGTGTTAATGTTAGAAAATATTGATAGCTTTTCATCATTTTATAAAAAAAAAATACTCTATCTATTTTTTCTAACACTGTATCTAAAGTATCAGTAATTGTCATATTTCTAATCGTGACAGGTGAATTTTCTTACCCCTACTCAACATAAGTAACATAATTCCCATAATTATAATAAGAGTCAACCACTAAATCATCTTCATCAGCTTTCTTACCTAATATTTGTACTATTTCAACTTCAAAATGAATATCACTTTCTTTTAACTTATCATAAAACTTAAATATCATCTAATTGCCTTGAAATCTTTATTTCTCTATTCCTATTCCATCCTAAAAGCACTACACTCACTACACACTCTTGCTTTCTAAACCTATATCATCGCATATGTTTTTCATCGTACCAATCAAATCCTTTAGCCAAAGTTTTCAGTATCAATATATTTTAAATCTAAATAAGTCTCATACGTGTTGATAATAACTCGAAATATCAACATGTTCTTAATTTGATATTTATTTTATAAATATACCATTACAATTAGTTCAAAAGCACAAATAGACAAAAAGAACTATTGTACCTCATGCCAAATACATTAAGAACACAAATTCACAACATCACATGTAACCCTCATAACCAACAATTTTTAGTATGAACTTTACATATATTTTTTAATGCTTTTCTAATAATAAAATTCACAAAATAGAGAACATAACATGCTTGTAATTTTTATGACAAAATCTATGAAATCTATGATATGTCCAAAAATCATTTCAACAAATTAACACCATATATAGAACATAAAAAAAAACCAACATTAATCTTCCCCTCGTGGCAATCGAAGAAAACCTAGCATATGTATTCAAAACAAACATTGATATAGTATAGAACATCTTTTCTAATGTTGATTAAAGTATGAATATTATTATTTTTTTCTTGATTTCAACACACTAACTTTCATATAACATGAAAACCTAACATTAATCTTTCCCTCATGGAAAATGCAAAAAACCCGACGGATCCATTTCAAAACAAACACCAACCTAGCATGAAATATTTTATTTTATGGCCAATTAAAGCATGCATGTTATTATCTACCCCTAATTCGGTTTAATACAAATGAAAATATGGAAAAAAAAAAAAAAAAGCTTCTTTGTACATGGGTTTGTAGCTCTCTACTTTGTTTGATTAAAAAAAACAAACCACATAAAATACTCGCACGAACTTCCTTTTATATGTGCGTCTACTTCATTGGTGAGAAACAGCAGAGCTTAACGCGCAAATTTGCTTCCAAAACATGAAAGAGTTTCTATTTCCTTATGATTCAATATATCTGAAACTATATCATAGCTGCAGCTGATGAACTTTTTTTTCCTTAATTCATGTAAAAGTGGTGCAAATGATAATGAGAAACCGTGTGTATTACATATTACTATTAGATATTTCTATTAAAATTGAATTTAGAAATTATACATGTTGAACTTACTTTTTTGTCCTTGACTCAATTAAATTGCCATAACTGTTAGATAAAAATGAGAGAGATTAGTGAGAGTTTTCAAATAAATACTTTTTAGGTGATATTATGTCAAACCTAAAGGGAAGAAAGTGATAATAACTTCTTAAATAAATAACTATTGTTGGTTGTTATCCAAAGGAAAGAAAGAAGTTCTAGAAAATCGGTAGTTAAACAAGCCACAGTTCTTGAAAAATGAGTAAAAAAAATAGTAAATTTAACAAAAATGACTAACACTTGGAGTGAATTTTCGGTAATAACTACTATTCAAAATATCTTTAAAAAATGATCGTCTCAAATTTTTTTAGACCAAAATACCCTTGCGTGAATGTACTTAGTAGTCATTTTATGAGGGTATTTTCGTTTAAATTAGTTATTTTTTATAATATATATATTATATGATAGTTATTTAAGAAAATTGAAAATTAATATCGGTTACAGTTGAAAATTCTTTGAAAAAATAATTATTATGATATTTTAGGTATTTTTTTATTTAATATCACTCTGAAAAAATTTTCTCCATTGAAATACTGAAATCAGTTTAAGCATATTATATTAAATTTGTTTGAGAATAATACTAATGGAATTTGCACGACAATTTATTTCTTTTTTTCTTTTTTAATAATCAATCTACAATGAAAAGGACCGTTTTCTGAGAAGCAGGGAAATAATTAGACGTGGCTAAAACGACGTCGTACTATAGAAAACTCAAGAATCCCGCTGAAATAAATAGCAAATACTACTCTTTCAAGAAGTAATTTAATTTCCTAAACCACCCCTCGTAATGAACGGATCGTTCTTTAATCTATGCATCCAGACGGTGAGTCTTAAGGATATTCTAGTAATTATACACACCCTTGTTAATTGCTACCAAACTACAAGTCCTGTTTTAATCCCAAAACGCCGATACTTACGTAGACCGCCTTTTGTTTGAGCGCTAGGGTTCGAGCGTCGTTTGAGTTTCTCCTAATTTTATTCAGGATCGAAGGAATCATGTACGGATTCAGAGGGTAAGTTGATAATTCATGCTTAGCTGCTTTGTTTATTCTGTTAAATCTAATTTGTTTGGATTTAAAATTTCTTAATTATTGAATTAAATTATGGTTTCTCTTTTTGTTTGTTATTTAAGGAAATTAGGGTTTCTCTTCATTTTTTTTTTGTGGGTTTACTGTATGAGGAATTAATTTATGTTTAGTTTAAACCGGATATAATTAACGCAAAACCAGAAGGCAGAAATATGTTAACAAAGTGATGAATAACGGCTGTATGTTAAATGAAACTTTGGAAAAGCGAATGATTGAAAGAAATCTTGATGTCTAGGTAGTGAATTTTGCTCTATGAACCCGGATGGAATATAGTTATGGAGGGGCATTATTGATGTTAAAATAGTTTTGTTCATTTCGGGGGATTGTCAGTATTTAAAGATAATCCAGTAAAATACTCTTCAAATTGATAACGTGAGGAACGTACACGAAACTTGAGTAGAATAAATTGTGACCTTGGCACTTAAATGGGGTAAGAAATTAAGGTCGTGATTGGTATATGATTTTGAATCAAAGTAAGAGAAGGTCCAACCAGCTACGATTGGTTTTAGACAACCAAGTTGAGCAAGAAACTGTAAAGACTTTGTACAAATTTAGTAAATTTGTCAAAAGAGAGTGTGAAACAAGGAATAACTTGACAATTTTAACATTCATGTATCCTGCATAGTTTCAGGTACCTTTTAATTGATTAAATCATTCTTTGAATTGTAATGACTTAATTTCATGTATCCTATTTTCATGGTGATGATGATTTGGCTTTGTTCTATTAATTTGCGTGCATTGGGTGCTTTGTCCTTGAGTCATGTCATACATGGTTGATTTATCTATTTGTACAAAGTGGTGCTTTGTATGCAAATTATAGCACTGTTGTCATTTGTTGGTCTTCTAATACATGTTTTGTGGTCTATTTTCTGAAATAATAATTTAATTGGTATTTGCTGTGTGATAACTTGTATTTTCTTCTGTTCTTTACTTTGCATCTTGAGTGTGTATGTTCATATTTATATATTTATGTTTATTATACTTAGGAGGGTTGATCGATAGTATGCTTTAACATTACGAAAAGTAGAATTAACAATTAGCTGCCTAGGAATAGTGGGTCGGGTTTGGTTTTATTAACAGGTTTAGTGGGGGATTTTTTTTCCTTTTGGGTATGGATAATTGAAGGGCAATGTTGGGAAGCGGGGGGGTTTCAGACGGGTACAGGGTCGGCTCAAAGAGACAAAGAATGATGGAATCAAATCCCTACTTCGCAGTGAGCAGCAGCGCGAGTGGCTTTCAACCTTACGGCTATGGTGGTGGCTTTCCACCCCCTCCTTCCTTTCCTGTGGTTCATCTCAGGGGGCTACCCTTCAGTTGCACTGACATCGACATCTTCAAGTTCTTTGCTGGATTAGACATTGTGGATGTGTTGCTGGTCAACAAGAATGGGCGGTTTTCTGGAGAGGCTTTCGTTGTCTTTGCTGGGCTCATCCAAGTTGACTTTGCTTTACAGAGGGACCGACAAAACATGGGGCGTAGGTATGTGGAAGTTTTCAGGTGTAAGAGGCAGGACTACTACAATGCTGTGGCTGCAGAGGTGAATTATGAAGGAATTTATGACAATGATTACCATGGAAGTCCTCTGCCATCACGAACAAAGAAGTACAATGACAAGGACCAATTGGAATACACTGAAATTCTGAAGATGCGCGGTCTTCCTTTCTCTGTGAAGAAACCTGAAATAGTTGAATTCTTTAAAGACTTCAATCTGATTGAAGATAAGATACACATTGCATGCCGGCCTGATGGGAAAGCTACTGGCGAGGCATATGTGGAGTTTGTTTCTGTAGATGAAGCTAAGAGAGCAATGTGTAAGGATAAGATGACCATTGGTACAAGGTATGTTGAGCTTTTCCCTTCCACACTTGATGAAGCTCGACGTGCTGAGTCAAGATCGAGGCAATGAAGATGGCATTGTTGTTAGTGATTAAAGGCTGATAATTATTTGTTCAATCTTTGTAATTCCAGCTATCTGAGCAAATTATGCACGCACCATTTGATTTGATTCTGTGTGAAACTTAAACTTTGTGGTGCAACCATTCTTTTTGTTTTAATGTTTAGGTTGTATGGACAGAATATTCATCAGTATAGGGGCATATTTTCAACTTAATTTTGTGAGTAGAGTCTTTCGCCTTCATTATGAAGGCATACTGCTGGACATTTTAGACATTTTATTCTGGTGGATGCATATATCAACTGCTACTGAGCCAGAGACGATAATAACTCAAGAGTATTTTGGCTTCTAAGGAGAACACCCTGCAAGTAAATATGCTTCTGGTCTGGTGATGTTGTTATTAACCTTGCCTCGCCTAATAAATGTGTGAATGCAAGAACATTTCCTCAGTAAGGTTGTTTGGTATTTGTTACTCTTTTATCTATTCTGAAGTGGTGACTGTCTGAATGTATATCATGTGCTGCTATTTGATGATGATCGATTAGCTTAGTATCGTGGTGATTCTGCTGTACTTTAAAGACAAAACTATAAAAGTATTTGATAACATCAGTTTTTATATGAAACTGACATTTTTCTTTCATTGATATTCGGCATGTAATAGTTTTATCCAACAATAATTGTAACGTAGAAGTTACAAAATCGTACTACCAAATGGAATCGTAGTAAAAAACAACTATTTGAAAATTGTTAAAGTGAAATATTACAAAATTCAAGAAGTTACTGCTAAAATTTATAGTGGAATTATTATGTTGCAAAGGAGGCATCTTTTGAATTTATAGGTGAAAATGAAATAAATGTTAGAATAATCTTTAAACATCTTTTTAGGGGTAATTATGAAAGAACCACAAAATACAAGCGGCTCAGCCAGGTGAATCAGAATATGATTCATGCTAATTTTGTTACATACCTCTAATGTAATTTAAATAGAATATCTCCTTTACAATTAGAACACGGCATAAAATATAAAAGCCATTTTAGTTGAATTGAAACTACCTTTTTACCCTATTCAGGATAAAACATTAGGATACTTTTCAGATTGGTTCTAATTTTACTGTTTTAATTCTTTTTTTACCACCGCAAGATTATTCTAAGCAACCGAACGGAAACAGAGAAAACAAAAAAAATGTATGTATGGATGCTTGCAGGTTCCGCCTCAGTGGTTGTGTTGCGTGATCAACAAGAAGTTGAAGTTCTTCTTGCAACAACGGTCTCTCAGGCTTCAGAGGGAGATTAAAGCCCTTCATCTGGCTCATCTTCTTCCGGCGTAAACACTATGTCTACACCTGCCAATTCTTATGGTTATAATGCTAACAAGGATGGAACCCCAATCTATTGCTACTGAGTGTTACCTGAATTTACATGATTCCCAAGGATACTGAAAGTCTGATCGAGAAAGATCTTATGCCTGATGTTTTGAAGAAGCCATTCTCCATCTACCTACAAGTATTACTTTGCTGCTCTGCTATATGCTGAGGATTTCTACTTTGAAGTGATTTGTTGACAAGCAATCCCCTTTTAATTCTTCCTGCTGTTCTGTATTGAGAAATAACTTCATTTCTAGCATCATATAGATGTGGAGTATACTTTCTGTTCATTGAAGAAGGGACATATTCTGGTTACGATTAGTGCATCTGGTTCAAGTTATTCTGCAATTAGAATGGTCTCTGTTCCTCTTTTGATTTATCCGCTAAGCTTATTGGAACATGCCTATTCAGATTTCTTTTTGGACTTCTTTAATAAGTATTTTGATGATTTCTGATTGTGCTTAGATAAATTTATGCCTTTGATTTGAACAGAAGTGGATCGATTTCCAGTTATGGAATGTGACGTTGGAGTTGCGTGAAGCTACCATTTATGATAAGTCAGTCAAGAATAAGAGTGCTCTGAAGGATGATAAAATCTTTGTAGCCTTCGAAATTGCTTCTGTTCCTGAGAGACGACCGTTTCTTTTATCCAGGGATTTTGTCTCTTGCTCGACGTTCAGGCAGCCAAGGCAAGAAATTTCAGGTAAGTAGCTTCCTCAACTTTCAATCATACATACAATTTGTAGAATACTCTTGCTGTGCTTTAATGATAATGAAGTATAATATATGGTACCTGCGTATATTTGGTCATTTTTTGCGTTTCATACGTGCATGTTTTCCATAATATTTATGTCGTCAAATCCTGACCAGGGTATTGTTTATCGAGTGCTGAAAAGCAGTATGGTGTAGTTGATTTTGAAGAATATTTTTATGCTCAGCATCACTAAGACGGAAAATATGATATTAGCTTCTCATTCAATAGAGTCCGCTTGAAGCGTGCTCACCAAGCAAAAATATTTTGGAAAAATTTCAAAGCTAATATTTATCTAAGATAACAGGGAAGCCTTTATCTTTTTTTTTGTTTTTAATTATAAGCAATTACAATTAATTCATTCCATTTTTTTTTTGAAGCATTATTCCATGACCGTTGCTCATAAATGGCCGTAAGTATTATTGGGATATTACTCCAAGGGATTGTCACACAAATTTTGTCTTTATAAACTTTCAATGTGAGATTAAGATCACATTCAAAGTATACAATGCATACATCAATCATGGACCATCACATCTCTATTTATCAATTGTTATTTATGTCAAAAATTTATATTATCTCAATAACACTTAAAAATTACAAAAATATGACCGTTGCATAACAATCATTTGTGCTTCTTAGAAGCATGACACATGTTGACATGATTTTTTTTTTTATATTTATAAAGATAATATTTATATGTAAATATTATTTAAATTAGGTCCGAAAAACAATTAATTAGATCACATGTTTAGTTCAGAAATTTCATAAACATTCACTTAAACTTTAAATAAAATTAAATGTTCTACTTTTCAATTTTAAAACTAAAAGCAACCCTAATGTATATAAACATGAACCTGAATAATGCACAACAATCTCTACTATTTTTGTTGAATTTTCTCATTTATTAATATTACTTTCTAATATCAATTTACTAATAACAATCACTAATCTATAATACAAATGTCTAGAAAACTATAATTAAATATATAATAACATTTTAACAAAAGAATTATGAAACTAAATCAAATATATATGTAAATTTTACCGAAACTTTGAATATTATAACAAATATACGTGTATAGTAATCCACTTCCAATTTCTTAAAAGTTAGTTTTGGCCCTTATTCTCCATTTTCGCCTTCTCTTTCCTTCCCCTCCTTACTCTATTTCTTCTTTTATTTTCTTCTCTAATTTGTTTCTAAATTGCTTTTTCTCAAGCAAATGTTAAAATCAAAAACAATTTTGCTATATATACATATGCACCACCGGATGAATGACCGATCGACTTTATTCATTTATTTGTTCTTTTGAACTTGAAATTTATCTAATCCTGCTTATAATGACAAACAATCTTAAAATTCTACCTTGTTCATGAATTCTTTTTGATTTAGTAATTGGCCAAAAAGTTAACATAGTAGCTCACAACATTGTATCAAATGATCGTTCAATCATATATAGGTAATAATGTTACAGAACTTTATGCCTCATAATACTCTCTGAGAATCAAGTGAACATCATTAACACATTGTAAATTTCTCATATAATTTTATTTTAACAAAATAAATTTCAGGGCTCTTGCAAGCTTGAGATAGGGTGTTCATAAAAGGCTTTAAGTAAATTTGAATCGAAATTAAATTAAATTGAATCAAATTCAATTGAACCAAACCAAACTAAATTGAATCAAATTAATTTGGTTCAACTCAATTTTGTCTTTATCGTTGTTAGTTTTACATCAATTCCTAGCTGAAGTAGATCAAACCCACTTTAAAATTGAATTGAACTTAAAATTTGTCTAATCTTGCTTATCATAACAAATAATTTTCTAATTATACTTGCCTTATTAAATTATCAGAAAGTCAACAGTTAACTAAAAAGATTGACATTATGCAAATAATAATATTACAGTAATTCATGATTCTTCAATATTTTGTGAGCAAATAACCTTAATTGAACTATTCAAATAATAAGCAACAACCATGTAATATTTTGTACAAGTAATAATCATGTAGTGTTTTGTTGCTCATAAAATTATTCAAAAATTAAACAATAATTAGCTCATAACTTATCCAAGAATTAATCAAAAATCACAAACATTTCCAATTCTCATATAACTTTCTGTCAATAAATTAATTTTAAGTCCATGGCTAGCTTGTGATTGGTGTTCATTAATGACCTTAATTGAATTTAAATCAAAATCTTATTAAATTGAAACAAATTGAATTGAACCAAATCAGACCAAATTAACTAAAACTCAACCAAACTGAATCAAAATAATTCGGTTCGATTTATTTGTCTGTATTATAGGTCAGTTTACTTTAGTTCTAAACCGAAGTTGTGGCACGCTATTAGTTACTTGCACATGTGGCAAAAATAAGGTGGTATCTAGCAGTTACTTTCGGTGATGAAATAATTTCTAGATTACTTTCTTATATGTCTCACTGTGACATAAATTAAAATTCAAGACTATAAGAGTGAAAGCAAAGGAGGAAAAGATAGAAAGAAAGGAGATAAGAGAAGAGAAAGGAGTGGAATACCAAGACAAAAAGAAGGGAAAGAAAAAGAATAGTAAGGAAATTAGAGTAGACAAGATGGGAAATATAGGAAAAAATTTTGACAGTTATATAATCTAGCATTTACAATATTATGTATCAGGTTTCGCATCTTTTCAAATGGTTAACTCTAAATATAACCAGAATTGAATGGTTGAACTATACGTGATACTTTTATATTGTTATTGTTATGTTTTTATTATTGTAAAATGTTAGACACATCATGAAAGAATTACATGTGATTGTGTTTATTCATATGCTTGAATAATATTGATAAATAAATAATATTTTAACCATCGGCATCACACATTTGTAGTAAATTTATTTCTTATGCATAGAAAATGATATTCAGTCCACGTGTGATAGTCGATATGTGTATGGAAGTAAATATAATGTGTCTAAATGCTAGTGAGGGGTATTTTGACATACCATCCCTGCAAATGGTGGATATCACAAATAGAAAGAAAGCATGTGGACTTCCCTTACTACAATATTTCCATCCAATTGATAGTATGTTGGCTGTTAGAAAAGTATTAAATGATTAAAATAATTAATCTCATCAATATATACTAATGAAATTCTAACCTACCATTCTTTTACCTAGTCACTTTTTTTCTTTTAACTCTCAAACTACTCTAAATGTATCACTTAGAATTTATTAATTTTTTATTTTTGATATTATTATTATTTTTTGTATTTATTTTTTTGATTTATTTTTATTTTTATTGAATATTATTTTTATTAGAAAGTAATAATAGTTGTTAAGAAGTTTTTTTTTTTTTTTTATTTTTTGCTATTATTTTTATTTTTACAATAAAAATAATACAGTAATAATATTATTCAATCTAAAAGAATTAAGTAATAATAAGAAAAATAAAAAATAAAAAATAATTTTTCTCTTACTATTTTCATACAATAACAATCACTACTTTTTGTTCTTCCATAAAATAAAAAATAAATGCATAATAATAATAATAATAATAAATGAATAAAATTAAAGTGCCACATTTAGGTTGATAGGGTAAAATAGGCTAAATTTTTTAAAAAAAAAAGTGTACAGGTCAAAAGGAATAAGATTACCGAGATTATTTTGGTCATTTAATGCTTTTCTAATGGTCAATACATGGTAATTGAATTTAAATACTATAGTAGGAAAATTTCTTATAAAATTTCACAAACTTTCTCCTTACTTAACAAATTTTAAAGAGGTAAATAAAAATATCCCATAATATTAATAAATTTTCATTCAATTTGTTAATTAGAATAAACATCAAGCTCGGCCTCCTATTTATAAGATATGGGTGTTATCACATACCTCTCCCATGAGGTATCAATAACCATAACTTAGATAGAAAATATGAGGATTGTACCATATACCCCTCATTGACCGTTATTTGACTAACGTTAATGTATATACAATTATTGAAATGTCCTCAATTCTATTGTTTTTATTAAAAAGTAATTTGATTCAAGTTCCAAACATTGTAGTTAACATAGTAGAATTAATCACCGCAACTCGTTTTCTCATAATAAGAAACAAAGCGAACCCATCTTGAAACAATCCATCTTCTTCAATACCAATCAATCATTGTTGTCCAAGTAACCACAATTCTCTCCAACATTTTGTCAAAAATTTCTCTAGCCTTAACTACTCTTCCTTTCTTACAACATCCATTAACCGCTAAGCTCGAAACCACATCTTTCTATTCATAGTCTAAAAAACCTGAGCCACCTCTTCCAATCTTCCTGCCTTCAAATACTCAAATACCCACTTATTAAACCATTTGAACAAACTGGATCGCGCCAATTAATAGGCATATTCACATACAATTCATATTCCTTATCAAATATTTCTCTATGAACAAAACCTGTAATCGTGGAAGCATAAGAAACCTCATTATGCTCTAACATTCTAGTAAATATGTCACATTCCATATCACTGGCGAGAATGAGACTAGACTACATTACAAGTTTTAGGAAGTTTGTGATGAAATCCTAATACTGTATATATAAGTCATAGTTATTAATGCTTCAGAGAATTTATATGATGATAACCCTTATAAGATAAAAGAAACTTCTTCTTTTTTTGATTAAAATAATAACAAATTAAATTTTTTTTAATATAACAAAATTTTAATTGTTAAACAAAGAATTATTATAAGATTAAACGTTTTTTAAAATTATAATATAAACTAAAAAATAATTGATTGGAATAAAATCTTAATGATTAAGAAAATTAAAAATTATTGTAATAATATATCAAAAGTTTTCATCTTACGCGTGTAGGTTTTCAACATATGCAACACTTCAAATTTACATGACATTATTTTAAAACTTGTAAGAATAATAGGTAATTAAAGTAAAATAATATTCTTTTATTTTTCTTACTTTTGAGACACCCATTACTGTTTTTCACACCTGTACACACTCAAATTAAAAAGCAAATTCCCCACAGTTAACGTCCAATAGTACTCTTTTTAATTGTTTAGTGTCGTTTAATTATAACTAGAGAATGATTTTTTTAGGATAATTAATTTTTTCCATTTGCAACATAAGCTGAAATTAAATATTTTTTTTTCAATGATAACGTTCAAAATGATTTTTGAGGAGAATTAATTTTTTGATTTATTGAAAATAAAAAAAAAATTGAATAAGACGAGTGATGATAACATCATATTATAGCATCATTCGAGAAGTCCTTTTATATTCTACATCGCACGGTGATTGGTGACGTGCGACTCTTGATTGGGTGTAGTTTAAAGCTTGGGAAACGTACAGTTTGCAGTGCACTCAACACAACATTTATAGCAAGAGAGAGAGAGACAGAGAGAGATAAGAGACCACTTCTAATTTGTTTGAAACTTAGAAATTTTTTCTTATTTTCAAAGCAACCAAACAGAAACAGAAAAAATAAAAAATGTGTACATGGCGGATACCTGCGGGTGTCGCCACAGTGGCGGTGTTACTTGAAATTTGGCTCTTAATTCATAACGATCCAGAACAATTTGAGTTTTACAAGGCAACTACTACCTCTCAGGCTTCAGAGAGAGGTAAACGCCCTTCATTTGGTTCATCTTCTTCCACAGTAAACACAACCTCTACTCCTGAGGTTGAAACCCCAATCTATTACTATGAGTGTTACCAGAATTTATCTGCTAATACTACTAAGAAAAGGTCTAGTGTTGCTTCCCAGCAATCAGGAGATGGTAACAGTAAGTCTGTGGAAGGAACTAAGCCGCCGTGATCATCTGCTCAATCTACCACGGGTAAGGCTGAGGCCAACGCTAAGCCAGTAGCATCAGCTAGTACCACAGCAAAGAGGTCTAGTGTTGCTTCTCAGCATTCAGGAGATGGTAACAGTAAGTCTGCAGGAGGGACTAAGGCACAGCGATCATCTGATCAATCTACCAAGGGTAAGGCTGAAGTTAAGGCTAAGCCAGTGGCATCCGCTAGTACCACTACAAAAAGGTCTGGTGCTGCTTCTCGGCATTCAGGAGATTGTAACAGTAAGCCTGTGGAAGGGACTAAGCCACCCCATTTACCTAATCAATCTACCAAGGCCAAGGTTGAGGCTAAGGCTGAGGCTAAGGGTAAGCCTAAGCCAGCAGCATCAGCTTCTTCCTCCAAAGATATTGAAAGTTTGATCAAGAAAGATCTTGTGCCTGATGTTTTGAAGAAGCCATTGTCTCCATCTACCCACAAAGATTACTTTGCTGCTCTGCTATATGCTGAGGATTTCTACCTTGAGGTGATTTGTTTACAATCAATACCCTTTAATTCTTCCTGCAGTTCTGTATTGTGAAATTACTTCATTTCTACCATCATATATTATATTGTGTATCCTTTTTGTTCAGTGAAGAAGGCATATGTTTGGTTTTGATTAGTGCACTGATACGTGTTCGTGGTTCAAATTATGCTGCAATTGCAATGGTCTCTGTTCTCTTTTGATTTATCAGCTAAGCTTACTAGAACCAGCCAATATTGATTTGTCTTTAGACTTTTCTAATTATTATTTGCATGATTTCTAATTGTGTTTACATAAATTTATGCCTTCGATTTGAACAGAAGTGGAACGATTTCCAGTTAAGGAATGTGACATTGCAATTGTATAAAGCTGCAATTTATGATAAGTCAGCCAAGAATGAGAGTGCCAAGAAAGATGATAAAATGTTTGTAGCCTTCGAAATTGATTCTGCCCTAGCGAAACGACATCTCTTTTATCCAGGGATTTTGTCTTTGTTCAACGTTCAGGCAGTAAAGACAATAAATTTCAAGTAAGTCGCTTCCTCTTCCTCAACCTTCAATCAAACATACAAATTTTATAATATTCTTGCTGTGATTAATGATAATGAATTATATGTAAGGTAACGGTATATATTTGGTAATTTTTTTTGTTTCATATGTGCATGTTTACATAATATTTATTTTGTCAAAACCTGAGCAGGGTATTCTTTACCGAGTGGTGAAAAGCACTATGGCGTTGGTTGAATTTGAAGAAGAATTTATTGCTCAGCGTCGTCGAAACCAAAAATATGATATTAGCTTTTCTTTCAATAGAGTTTATTTGAACCGTGCACACCAAGCAATCTCAGCTACATCACGTGGTTTGTTGAAGCACTACCTTTTTCCTGAGAATGCATTCGAAACAACGTAACATCCTCAATCTTAGGCTCAGCACCTTGTGTTTACAACAATCCCAAGCTCGATTTGAATAGCAATTTTGCTGTTCGTTGGATCTTAAGCTTTGAGGGGCATCCTCCTTATCTTGTAGAGGGCCCACTCTGTGTGAGTAGTGATGGTGGGTTAAAGAATCTGTCAAAAACTGGGAAGGTTGTTCGAGAAGCAGTACTCCAAATTTATCAGAGGTCATCTTCTAATTGTCGAATTCTAATATGCTCTCCCCTAAACAGGACAAGTGATATACTAATCAGAAGCTTGAAGAAACGCAAGATTCCTGAGTCAGTTATGTTTCAAGCCAACGCTGCTTTTAGAGGGTAGATGGTGTGCCTGTTGACAACCTCCCCTTGAGTGCTTATGAAGGGGAATGCCTTTCTCTTCCTTCGCTTGGGGATTTGAAGCAATTTAGGGTCATTTTTTCAACTTTTATCACTGGCTCTCGCCTTTTTAATCATGGTGTAGCTGCCGGACATTTCTGTCATATATTTCTTGTAGATTCATCTTTTGCTACCGAACCAGAGACAATGATTACTCTCAGTAGTTTTATTGATGAGAACACCTCAGTCATACTCACTGGTGCTCCCAATAACCGCACTGGTTGCGTCCGTTCTGATATTGCTGGGAAGAATGGTTTGACGATATCATTTTTCGAAAGACTTCGTGCCACCAACATCTATAGCACTTACAATCCAACATTCGTAACCCAGCTGGTATTGTGTTTATGTTATGCTGTTGCATCAGTGTGAATTTTCAGTCTTGAAATGCTTAGCAAACTACAATTAACTTTTTGTTCGTTGGAGAAGAAGGCATATGTGTGGTTTTGATTAGTGCACTGATAGTTGTTCGTGGTTCAAATTATGCTGCAATAGGAACGGTCTCCGTTTCTCTTTTGATTTTCTAGCTAAGCTTATCGGAACAAGCCTATTTAGATTTCTCTTTGGACTTCTTTAATTATTATTTTCACGATTTCTGATTGTGTTTAGATAAATTTCTGCCTTGTTGAACAGAAGTGGAGCAATTTCCAGTTATGGAATGTGACATTGGAGTTGCATGAAGCTGCAACTTATGATAAGTCGGTCAAGAATAAAAGTGCTCAGAAAGATCATAAAATCTTTGTAGCCTTAGTGTTTGTTTGATTTGATTTTTCCATTAGACAAAAAAGCTTTTTTTAATGATAAAATTTTTTTTAAAATTTTTAGGTGCCATTTGTTTATCATGGAAAAAAGATTTTTAGGAATTAAAAAAATTATTTTCTTTTATTAAAAGAAGTTTAAAATTTAAATTTTTAATAGTAAAGTTTCTACACCTTTTCTAAAAGACAAAATTATTTAAAAAATTCTTACTTTAATATAAAAAATTTACGTTATTTTTTTAAAAAATAACATTAAATATTTGTTGATTGAAGTAATTATTTAAATTTTTTAAAAATTATTTGTGACAATTAAATAATTAATAATTTTTGTTAAAACTCTATTTATAAAAGTTTTACAGGTAAAAATATTACTTCATAAAACATTATTTGAAAGTTATACCAAACGGCTTATAAATTGATTCTGTTTCAGAGGAACGTTCATTTCTTTTATCCAAGGGTTTTGTCTTTGCTCCACGTTCAAGCAGCCAAGGCAAGAAATTTCAGGTAAGTTGCTTCCTCAACTTTCAATCGTATATACAATTTGTAGAGTACTCTTGCTATGCTTTGATGATACTGAAGTATAATATAAGGTACCTGCATATATTTGGTATTTTTTGGCTTTCATATGTGCATGTTTTCCTCAATATTATGTTATCAAACCCTAAGCGGGTATATCTTGTTTATCGATTGGTGAAAAGCACTAGAGTGTTGGTTGAATTTGAAGAAGATTTTTATGCTCAGCATCATCGAGACCAAAAATAAGACATTAGCTTCTTATTCAATAGGGTTGTTTGAAACGTGCACACCATGTAATCTCAGCTGCATCAAGTCGTTTGTTGAAGCACTACCTTTTTCCTGAGAATGCCATCTAAAAAACATAAGCTCCTTGATCTCAAGCTCAGTTTCTTGTGTTTATAACAATTCAGAGCTTGATTTGAACAGAAATTCTACTATTCATCAGATCTTCAGCTTTAAGGGCCACCCTCTTTCACCATGTGTGAATAGTATTGGCAGTTTAAAGAATCTATTGAAAACAGGAAGCATTGTTCGAGAAGCAGCACGCCAAATTTATCAGACGTCATCTACAAATTGTCAAATTCTAATATGCTCTCCCCTAAACAGCACAGGTGATATACTACTAAAGAGTTTGAAAGAACACATGATTCTTGAGTCAAACATGTTTCGAGCCAATGCTGCCTTTAGAGAGATAGATGGTGTACTTGTTGACATCTTCTCCTTGTGTGCTTATGAAGGGGAATGCTTTTCTCTTTCTTTGCTTGGAGAATTGAAGCAATTTAGGGTCTTTTCAACTTTTGTTAGTAATGTTTGCCTTCTTAATCATGGCATAACTGCTAGACATTTCAGTCATATTTTTCTTGTAGATTGGTCTTCTGCTACTGAAACAAAGACAATGATCACTCTTAGTGGTTTTGCTAACAAGAACACCAGAGTCATACTCACAAATGCTCCTAATTATTATACCAGTTCGGTTGAGAATGTCATATTTCGAAAGACTTCGTGCCACCAACACCTACAATACTTCCAATGCAACATTCATCACCCAGAAACTTTGAGCAGAATCATATGATACTTTTGTATTATGGACTTGGGTAGCTAATTTTGCTTGGCATGTGTAACATTCCTAATTTTAAGAAATTTCAATAAAATTTTCTTTATAATATAATATATATTAAATATGTACTCCTGTAAATTTTAAAATTTTATTCAAAATACTCTCAATAAATTCAACACCACTACTTCAATTCATTACTTAAAAAAATATAACTAATTTTAGGGTTTCTAAAATCCAGATGCAAACATAGAAAACACATTAAAACCGTACATTATGAACTCTTACACTTATAATTACACATAGTTCCAAAAGTAGCAACATCTTTATGTTAGAGTGTCCTAAATCTTCTACATAAAAAATCTCCAGCGTTACGTAAACTTGAAAAAGAGGATGAGTTAATGACTAGTACATATTTATATATAAAAACAATTTTAAAATTTGCAATAAATAAATTTAAACATATAAAACATGTCTTGATTTGAAACAATGAATGTAATATAATATTAAGTCAAAAACTTGAATTTTAATATTCATATAAACAATGCAAAACACATTAATTCCATTACTTAAAAACAATTTTGATTCATTTTTTCCTTGCGTACTTTGCGGGCGTTATTTCGAAGGACCACTACTTTAAAAATTGGCTATATATACTTTAAGAATATTATTCCCAAATATCGTCACCCCATCAAGAACAACTTTTAGAGACACTATTTTCAGGGACCGTCGCCTCAACAGAAACGTACTTTAGAGGTATTATTCTTAGAAACTATCATCTCAGTAAAAACATACTTTATTTGCTTTATTCTTAGGAACCATTGCACCAAACACCGATGCCACATCACAATATCATCCATGACCATTATATTTTCATTTACCAATTTATTTCATGTCCATATTTAATTATCACAATAATTTATACAAATATTCAAAACATTGTATTTAATAAAAATCATTCATCTTTAATAACACAACACGTGTTGATACTCTCATTGTATTTACAAAAAATAGCATTCATACAAAAGCATTATTAAACCCAATTAGAAAAACAACTAATTAATTAAATCAACATGTAATATTATTTAACCTTCAAATCAAATAAATAACTAATTAAATAAAATTGCATTTAATTCTTAAATTCAAAAAACACCAAATTTCATAAATATTACTTTAATCATAAACAACATAGAACACAAATTTTCATAAAAATTCATCATTTAATTATAATAAAATATACTACTTATCAATTTTTAAATTAAAATCTATCAATTGCATATAAATATCTACTTGATAAACGTGCGACAATTTTATGTCTCTGATAATTTCTCCTCCTTTCTCCAATCATCTCCTAATATCGATTTAACAAATAATAATAAATAATAATCTAATAATAATAAATAATATTTCAAAATTAGTTATCTAATATATATATATATATGTATATACATATGTATGTATGTATACATAGATAAACTTAAACATATATCATCCTAACAATTAAAAATTCTACAACTAAATTGCATATAATAATTTATTAAAAAATTTAAAACCAAAATAACATGGGATCATAATTTCTAAATCAATTTTAAGATTTTTTTTTTCCTCTTTTCTTCCTTTCCTTTCTTGCTTCTTTTCTTTTTCTTTTCTTCTCCTTTTCTCTCAATTCTGCTTTTGGTTTGTGAATTTTTTTTTTTTTAATCTAATGCCTTTTAACAATGAAAAAGGCAAAGATTTTATACATGTGATCCCACCACCTATCACTTCTATCTTTCCCCCACCACGTGGTTTCCCTTATTAGTCAGCATACCAAAACACATTTAATTACTCTTTGTTTCTTTCATCTCCTTGTTGCCACATGTCTCTTCTTCTCTTTCTTTTCTTTTTTCCACCCACTTAAGCAATTGAAGAAGAAAAAATTTTGGAATTTTAAATTCATACAAATCCCTTAACTATACATTTTTAACTTTTCACTCAAAATAAAATGTTATTATTCAAAACTTCTACTCTTATAAAACTATAAATATATTTGTCCATAACTAGATAATCCATTCCAAATAATGTCCTTGTTTTCTAAATGCTATATATACGTGTTTCCCCTTTAATAATAAAAAAAATCGGATATTACAGCATGTCATGATATATATGTGTGTATATATATATGTGTGTGTGTATGTGTGGATGTAACAACAACCAGCTGGTATTATGTTTATGTTATGCTGTTGCATAGGCGCAAATTTTCTATTTTGACGTATCCTTCATGCTTTTCAATCCAAATGCTTAGCAATCTACAATTAATATCATGAAAGGAATTTTAAATCTAAGTGTAGTTCCATGGACAGAAAAATACATAAAACTATCATATAGGGTGGGTAGTCACAAGTGGAACATGGTTAGTAAGCTGTTAGAAATCAAGAATTGATGGCAAAGGGAGATATATCTTGATTAAAACAGTAGTTTACTCCATACCACAATGACCCTATTAGTGTTTAAACTTCTCTAAGGTCTTCACGAGGAATAAAGAAATTGCTAACTTCATTTTTATTGTTATGCAAATTATGAACGCAAGTGCACGTATCGCAAATAAGTAATACAGTGGTGAGAAGGTTTCGATTTTATGAGAAAAGTCAATTTGTTAATTACCGAAAATAATTAAGTAATGAATTTATATAAAGGGATCGATTTAATATGATTGAGAATATTAAAAAAAATAAAGTAAAATAAACTACTAAGCAATTTAATTAAAATAAATACAGCTGATGGAATAATCTAAGGCTAATGATTTATCATATTTGTTCACATCCAATTCTCTAAATAATGTTATTCTGATTCAATTTATGTGTTACTAGTTAATTATCTTAATTTATCTGATAGTCTTTCTTGAAATCAGTCGAATCTATTTTGCACCTAAATAATTCACTATATTTTTATGTGAATTAAAGTAAATAAAAGTGCATTACATTTAGTAATAATTTTTAACTAACTACGTAAACCATATTAATATATTTCTGTCTAACATGTAATTGGTGGTATTCATTACCTAGTCTAGATATAATAATCGCTTATCAGTTCATATTAATTCACAAATCATTCAAATACTAACCAAATATTCAAACGCATTAATCATTATAATAAATACGTAACACTAACTATCAAATCAATACAAATAACACAATTGTAGAAATTGGATGCTTCAAATAGATTAGCTTATTACCCTAGAAAATTAGTTTAGGTACACATCAGATAGAGTTTAAAACCCACAATAAAGAATTTAACAATTGACAACATAAACGTAATATCTTCATAATTGTTCAATTCAAAATAAAGATTTAAAGACAAGGGAAAGAGATAAAACTAGATTAGGAAAGTCTTGATCTTCAAAAACTTGAACTTGATGCCCAAAAATTCTTCCAATCCTCTCTCTCTAAGTTCTCTCCTTTTCTTTTCTTGTAAGCCAAAAACCTTCCAAATATGGCTCCCCTCATCCAATACCCTAATACATATAAAACGCTATTTTTTCTCAAATCTAGCCATTCATATCTGATCTTAAGGCTCAGTTTAAATTTAGAAGACGTCCAAATCATGTGCGGTAGGTGTTGAGGAGCCAAAACAGCGTAGTGGTGCGAGACAGGATGCAAGGATAGTGTAGCCGCACTGTTGATGGCACAGCCGTGCCATACGTTCTGCCTAAGGGCAGAATGCATGGCGCCGGTGCACCAAAGTATGGCACAGCTACGTTATGCTGTCTTCTTCCAAAGGTTTAAGAACCTTGTAGTTTAGTCACCATATGCCTTGCATTTTGGCCCTTAAGTCTCTTGCAATTTGGTCCCCGTCTTCCTTTTTGAGCTGAAATCACTTTAGATGGCTACTTTTTTTATTCTATGCACAATGCAACCAAAAAACATCAAATACTAATAAGACTTGAGGATTAAACAAACAAATCAAGTTTAAGAGTAAATAATAAGCGCATGTTTAACGCACTTATCATTCATGTTCAAGGTTTTGATAGCTTGCTATTCAAAAACACTAGGCAATAATCCTTCTTTCACATGGGGCAAGAGTATATTGTAGATTGGAATCAAGGGGATAGTTGTTATGGAATTATATAAGAAGAGGGACATATAGCATTTCTAAAAGTTGCAACTTACAAAGGTGGCCAAATATTCCTTCTACTTATACTGCCTCCTCCAATATTTCCCTACCAATTCCAATTTAGAGTCCTCCTCCAATTGTCAAAGGTGTTTCAGTGGTTTTGATCATGATTTTCATCATATATATCTTATTTAAATATATATCATACTTTGAATGTCATTCATCTAACGAAAAGGAAGATCCCTTGCAGAATTGAAATTTTTTTGGTTTTCTTGGAGATACAAAACAGTCTCTTTTGAATAAATAAGTTTCAGGTTAAGCAATGTATTGTGGTTATAAGAAATTTTAAATGATATATATTGTGTGCTAGAAATTTTCCTTTCATTAACGTTTTTGTATAAATAAATAAATCACTTACTCAGCAAACCACACGAAGGATTACCAAATTACCAAGACTGAAATATTGGTAATTATTGAAGCTCCTTGTTTATGGTCTATTTTTCTTTTTTTCTTTTTTTTTTCCTTTTTGTAATTGTCAATTTGTTGAATTTATGTATTTATTTTACTTAATTAACTAGATTTTGTTTTAACTTAATTAATATTTTTAGACACTTTTTAATTATAAAAAAGTTTTTTTTTCGCTCAATGTACAAAGTCTAAATAATTTGATTAAATTACATGTCAAAGATATCCCTACTTAATTAATTTATTGATATTATTACTTATATAAAACCTAACACTTATTATTTTTCTTTTCAAGAGCTAAGGCTTTTTTTTTCTCGCTTCTTCAAATTTATTAATCAAAATTTTCAATTAAAGTATAATTCAAAAAACATTAAGGTATTATTTTTAATTTTTTTAGTATTATTGTTAGTAGTATATATTATTATTTTTAAATATTTTATTAATTATTCCAATTTAGATACATAAACTTTTTTATATAATATCATGACTTATAACAAAACTATTAATACAATTTTACTTTATGCGTGTGAGTGAAGATTATTTAGATTTGTTTCAAGAATTTATTATTTATTTAACATTTAATATTTAAAAGATAAAAATGTAATGTATTAAATTTCAAACGAGCTTTATTTAGAAAAAAAAAAATAAATAATTTAATATTTATATTTAAATTTCATTCATATATCTATTTAGTATTTAGTTTAAGATTTAAAGAAACAAAACACTATCATAGTAAATTTGAGTACAGTTTTTTAATAAACTTTTTAAATTAATCTACTTTTTAATTTATAAATATTTTTTAAAAAATCAATTAATTTGTTAATCAATCATTTTTAATTTATAACAAATTATTTATTTACTTATTTTTATTCTTTCTTCTTCCTTTATTCTTTTTTTTTTTTTTTGTATTTTCATTGCCATTTTTTCTCTCCTTCATTGTTAATCTACCCAGATCTACCTAACAATCTTCATTTATTGATCTACCTATTAAATCAATCAAGCTTAATTCATGGAGAACTATGAAAATTATTCAAATCCATAAATTTCAGCAAACAAAAATTTCAATAAAAAATTCAGAGCAAACCCAAATAGCAATTACAATAAATTTATAATCAGCCAACTTAAATCACACAATGGCCAAACATAATAAAAAATCTGAGTAGATCCAAATCGCAATCCCAAAAGATTCACAAATTCTAAGAATTCTAAGTCACAATCTTATCAAATTTGTATGAGAAAAAGAGGAGAAGAAGAGCTGGCAATAGTATAGGCTTTGGGATTTCGCTTCATCTTGGTCTGAGCAAACAGTCGTCAATCTCGATTTGGGAGCCATCAAGCTTCGTTGAAGGCTTTTTCCACATTTATTATGCTTTTTGTTTGAATTTTTGTAAATTGCTGGCATTTCTCTATAATTTTCATACATTGGTGAATGTAATTTTGAGAAAAAGTATTTAGCTGGCATTTGGAAAAAAAGATAAGATTTTTTTTTTTTTAATACACAGGGGAGAAATATATATTTAAAATTTGGGGTTAGGTATGAAAAAAATTGTTGATGTGATTATGTATCATAAATGTTTTTGGTTGAGAAATTAATAAAAAGTGAAAGAAAGATGAACGGCAAGAGAGAGAGAGAGAGAGAGAGAGAGAAAAATGGAAAGAAAAATTCTTAGAATAAAATTTATTTTTTCGGAAGTAAAGAAATATTATCATTTTGAGCAGGAAACAAGTTAAAATTCTATTAACAAAAAATCAAGTTGTATTATCTTTTTAATAGTGTAATTAAATAAAATATAAAAATATTCTAAAAAGATGAGTTTAATATATATGGGAAAAGTTGTAATTGTAATTTAGAATATGAGTTGAGTGCGGCATGAAGTAAGGCATGTTTGTTGACTGTTGTGTGAATAACAAAACAAATACTTAACCATGTACATTTTTTCCGTCAGAATATGTGTTGACTGCTGTGTGAATTAGGGTATGTTGGAAACGTTGACTCTTTGTATGAATAACAAAACAAATACTTAACCGGGGAAAATGACTTATACCGCTGGTGTTTAGTTTAATAGGCATATATTCCCTAGAATATGGGAGGGTAGTCCTGTCATTTAGAGGATTAGTCTGAGTACAAATATCTATCATTCGATAATTTTGAGACACGTATCGTGTTAAAAAGTATGATGCATGGTAACAAAACAAAGGAAAGGAGAGACAACCATTTGCTGCGTTCCACATAAATAAGCATACTTTTTATCTTTTAATCACTGTTTATTAGTTGTTCAATTAATTTATTATTATTTATATTTTTAATTTTTTTTATATAATATTAATATATTATATATTTAATTTATTTATAAAATTTTATTTTTTATTTTAATTTTTTTATAATATAATTTTTTTAAATATAATAATTTAGTTGTATATATAATTTTTTGCATAATATATTCAAGATTAAATATATTTTTAATTTATTATTTTAATAAATAATTTTAAAAAAAAATATATTATTAAAAAATTTAAATAATAAGTTAAATTAAACTTATATTAAAATTTTTATAATATTTTTTTATAATAAATTTGATATTTTTTTATTATTAAAAAAATTTTAAAAATATATTTCACGTTTTATTCTTATATTAATATTTTTATTTAAAAAATTATATTAAATTTATTATTTTTTTTAAAAAAAAGTATGAAAATATAATAAAAAAGTAAAAAAAAAAAAAAAAAAATTTAATATCATTTGTTAATAAAATTAATAATTAGATATATTTTATATTTTTATTAATTAATATAATTTAATTTTAATTAAAAAATAAAAAAGGAAAAAAATTTTGATTATTTTTATTTGTAATATATATAAAACGTTAAAAAATATTTTAATTAAATTTTTTAATAATTAAATATTTATTATTATAAAAGTGAAAAAAAAAAGAGGTTATAAATATTTTAGTATATAAGTGTGACTTAGTTTATTATTTAATTTTTTTTAATAATTATATTTTTTAAAATTTTTTATTAAAATAACAAGTTAAAAAAATTATAATTTTTTATTATTTTTATTTGTAATATATATAACATGTATTTATTATTTATATTTTAATATATTTTTAAAAAATATAATAAATTTAACATAAATTTTTCAATAAATATATTATATATAAAAATCAAACGTTAAAAAATATTACAAATAAAAATAATCAAATTTCTTTTCTATTTTTTTTTAATTAAAATTAAATTATATTAGTTAATAATAATATAAAATATATCTAATTACTAATTTTATTAACAAATAATACTAAATTTTTTTCTTTTTTTACTTTTTTATTTATATTTTCATAATTTTTTTTGGGAAAATATAATAAATTTAATATAATTTTTTAAATAAAAATATTAATATGAGAATAAAACGTTAAAATATATTTTAAAATTTTTTTAGTAATTAAATATCAAATTTATTAAAAAAAAGATTATAAATATTTTAACATGAGTTTAATTTAATTCATTATTTAATTTTTTTTAATACTATTTTATTTTTAAAATTTTCTATTAAAATAATAAATTAAAAACAAATTTATTATTAAATATATTGTAAAAAAATATTAAATATAGAATTAAATTATTATATTTAAAAAAATTATATTATAAAAAAAATATTAAAATATAAACTAAAATATTATAAGTAAATAAAAATATATATTATATTATTATTATATAAAAATTAAAAATAAAAAAATAATAATAAATTAACTGATCAATTAATAATAATAAAAGTCAAGGTAAATATTTATTTATTTATTTAAATATAAAAAAAATACATACCTTTTCTTAAACATTAACAACGTTTGTTTATTAGACCAAACCAGGTGCATGTCATTTTCCCTACTTAACGGTGTAAACTTTTTCCGTTTATAATCCACAACGTTAACTAAAAGTGGACGCTTTCTACTTTAGCATATAGATACAGAGACTACAGTCTGATTACTCTGACACTAAGAAATTTCTTTCTTATGTTCTAAGCAATCGAACAGGAAGAGAAGACAAAAGAAATGTATTTATGGATGCTTGCGGGTTTGCTCATAGTGGGTGCATGAAATTTGGCGTTCAATTCTTGGTGATCAAGAACAAGTTGAAGTTCATCGTGCAACTGCTGCCTATCAGGCTTTACAGAGAGATAAACGGCCTGTATCTGGCTCATCTTTCTCCAGATCTGGGCTTCTATCTGGCTCACCTTCTTCTACAGTAGTTAACACTACTACTACTCCTGCTAATCCTTCTGATAAGGATCGATCTCAAACCTATTTCTATTACTGTTATCCGATTATATCTTCCAGTACTACTACCAAAAGTTCTGGTTTTGCTTCTCATTCAGGAGATGGTAAACAGTAAGTCTACAAAAGGGCCTAAGCCACCGGCATCATCTGATCAATCTGCCCAGGATAAGGCTGAGGCTAAGGCTAAGGCTAAGGCAGTAGCATCAGCTAGTACTACTACAAAAAGGCCGAGTGTTGCTTCTCAGCATTCAGGAGATGGTAACACTAAGTCTGCAGTAGGGACTAAGCCACCACATTCATCTGATCAATCTAGCAAGATTAAGGCTGACGGTAAGGCTAATCCAGCAGCATCAGCTAGTACTGCAACAAAAAGGTCTAGTGTTGATTCTCATCATTCAGCAGATGGTAACAAGAAGTCCACAAAAGGGACTAAGCCACCGTCTTTACCTGATCAATCTACCAAGGCCAAGACTGAGGCTAAGGCTAAGGCTAATGCTAACGCTAAGGCTAAATCTGAGGCTAAGTGCGTAGAATCAGCTAGTACTAGTGCAAAAAGCACTAGTGTCGCTTCTCAGCATTCGGGAGATGGTAACAGTAAGTCTACGACAGGGACTAAGCCAACACCTTTACCTCCTCAATCAACCAAGGCTAAGGCTGAGGCTAAGTCTGCCGCTAAGGCTAAGGCTAAAGGTACAGCATCAGCGAGTAATACAAAATGGCCCAGTGTTGCTTCTCAGCATTCAGCAGATGGTAACAGTAAGTCTGCAAAAGGGACTGAGCCACGACCTTTACCCGATCATTCTACCAAGGCTGAGGCTAAGGCTAACGCTAAGGTTAAGGTTAAGTCTAAGGCTAAGTCTAAGGCTAAGTATGCAGAATCGACTAGTAGTAGTACAAAAAGCACTGGGGTTGCTTCTCGGCATTCGGGAGATGGTAACAGTAAGTCTACGAAAGGGACTAAGCCACCGCCTTTACCTCATCAATCAACCAAGGCTAAGGCTACCGCTAAGGCTGCCGCCAAGGCTAAGGCTAAAGGTGCAGCATCAGCGAGTAATACAAAATGGTCTAGTGTTGCTTCTCAGCATTCAGCAGATGGTAACAGTAAGTCTGCAAAAGGGACTAAGCCACCACGACCTTTACCTGATCATTCTACCAAGGCTGAGGCTGAGGCTAAGGCTAAGGCTGAGGCTAAGGCTAAGGCTAAGGCTAAGGCTAAGGCTGAGGCTAAGGCTGAGGCTGAGGCTAAGGCTAAGGCTAAGGCTAAGGCTAAGGCTAAGGCTAAGGCTAAGGTTAAGGTTAAGGTTAAGGTTAAGGCTAAGTCTAAGGCTAAGTATGCAGAATCGACTAGTACTAGTACAAAAAGCACTAGTTTTGCTTCTCTGCATTCAGGAGATGGTAACAGTAAGTCTACGAAAGGGACTAAGCCACCACCTTTACGTCATCAATCAACCAAGGCTAAGGCTGAGGCAAAGGCTGCCGCTAAGGCTGAGGCAAAGGCTGCCGCTAAGGCTAAGGCTGCCGCTAAGGCTAAGGCTAAGGCTAAGGCTAAAGGTGCAGCATCAGCTAGTAATACAAAACGGTCTAGTGTTGCTTCTCAACATTCAGCAGATGGTAACAATAAGTCTGCAAAAGGGACTAAGCCACTAACTTTTCCGGTTAAGGTTAAGGCTAAGATTAAGGCTAAAGTTAAGGCTAAGGCTACAACTAAGGCTAAGGCTAATAAAATCCCAGTCTTTTGGCTTCCTCCACCTAGACCTTTTGTAAAAGTAAATACAGATGGCGTCTCAAAGAACAATCCTGGTGCTGCAGCTTGCGGTGGCGTTTTCAGAGACTTTCAAGGCGAATTTTTGGGTGCTTTTGCCATGAACTTGGGCTGTCAATCTTCATTTGTTGCTGAAATTATGGGTATTATTCAAGCTATTTCTTATGCTACTAAAAGAGGTTGGAATTTTATTTGGCTAGAGAGTGACTCAATCGCAGCTATCTCTTGCTTGCTTAACTCTAATTTTAATCCACCTCAGTCTATTAGAAATGATTGGTTAAATTGTAAAGCTGCTATATCCAAGATTGTTTTTCGTTGCACGCATACTTATCGTGAAGGTAACAAGGTTGCGGATATTATGGCGAATATGGGCCTCTGTTCTTCAGGCTCCATTTGGTTTGACACCGCACCTCTTCAAATCAAAGATGCTCTTTACAAAGATTGTTCGGGCTTCCCTAATTATAGATTTTCGTGAATTTTGTTTTAATGGCTTTTGGATTTTCTGAAGGCGTTGGTGGAGTTCTGTGCTGCGCTGTACCGGTTTATACTGCAGTGGGATCTATACTGCAACTGTTATCCCTTCCTATGCTGATTGAGTTGATTTGCTTACTGTCAGAGTTACACCATTTAGATTCTTGTGATGGCAAAGCTTTCGGATGCTGCGCTTATATCGAGTTTGCTATCGGCAATTGCCACTTCTGCAATTCAGAGGCTGCTCTGGCCTGTTCGAGCTAATTTTATGCTTGCTGCTAGATTTCTTCTATCGCTGACTGGCGCTTCTACTGGTTATCAGTGTTTTGCGTACTTATGCTTGCTGGATAGATGAGTTTAGCTGCCTCTTTGCTTACCGAGTCTTGTATTTTCTGGTTTCCTTTAACATGGGGCTATTTTTCGATTTTTGTTGCAATCTTGTAAGCCACTTTGTTATTATGCACTTGGGTAGCTAATTCTGCTTGGCATGCAATGATATATATATATTTGTGGATGTAACATGAGCTGTCATTGTATTATGTTTTATTCCATGCTGTTGCATCAGCGCAAATTTTCAATCTCTGTGTAGTTTACATGGACAAACAAATACTTAGAACTGTCATCTGCAGCGGGTGGCTACAGGAAGAACATTGTCAGTAAGCTGCTGAAATCAAGAATTGATGGCAAAGGGAGATACATCTTGATCAGAGCAGTAGCTTAGTCCACTCCGACATTACCCCATTAGTGTTTAAACTTCTTTAATTAAGGTCGAGTAATAATAGACAGCTTGCTGAATCATAAACACTAGGCAATAGTCCTTCTTTCTTATGGGTTTTGATAGTTTGTTACCAGGTAGCTTTGCAAATTATGGAGGTGACCAAATATTCCTTTTATTTATACTGGCTCATCCAACACTTTCAATCAATTCCAAGTTAGAGTCCTCCAATTGTCAAACGTGTTTCAGTGATTTTGATCATGACGTTCATCATGTTTTATTTGAATCTAATTGTTTGAATGGCATCAAAAACACTAGGCAATAATCCTTCTTTCTCACAGGGCAAGAGTATATTGCAGACTGGAATCAGGAGAGTTATGAAATTAATTATATAAGAAGAGGGACAGACATTGCTGTTAAAGATGCAACTTACAATGGTGGCCAAATATTCCTTCTGCTTATACCGCCTCATCCAACGCTTCCCTACCAGTTCCAATTCAGAGTCCTCTAATTGTCAAAGGTGTTTAATTGACTTTGAACCTGATGTTCATCATATATGTCTTATTTGAATATCTATGATTCTTTGAATGTCATTCATCTAATGAAAAGGAAAATTCCTTGCAGAATTGAAATTTTTTTGGTTCTCTTGGAGGTCCAAGACGGCTCTTTTGTAGAAACCAATTTCAGGTTCATGATACTCAAGAACAATGTAATATGGTTTGAAGAAATTTCAAATGATTTCTGTTGTGTGTTACAAATTTTCCTTTCATTAAAGTTTCTGTTAATAATAATAATAAAAATAAAAATAAAAAAAACTTTCCTTAGCAAACAGCAAGGGGATTACCAGTTACCAAGATTGAATTATTGATAATTATTGAAGCTCCTTGTTTAGCTTCTGTTTTTCTTTTTTAATTTTTGTAATTGTCAATTCGCTGAATTTATTTATTTATTTATTTATTTATTTATTTTAATTAACTAGATTTTGTTTCAACTTAATTAACATTTTTAGACACTTTTTTTATTATAAAAAAGTTATTTTTTTCTTCTCAGCTCCATGCAAAAAGTTGAAATAATTTTATTAAATTACATGTCAAAAATATCTTTATTTAATTAATTTATTTATATTATTACCTTTATAAAACCTAACACTTATTATTTTTATTTTTAACACCTAATTTTTTTCATATTCTCTCGTTTCTTCCTCGATTTATTAATCAAAATTTTTAATTAAAGTACAATTCAAAAAAAATAAGGTATTATTTTTAGGATTATTGATAGTAGTAATACTTTTTTTAGATATTTTATTAATTATTCTAATTTAAATATATACACTTTCTATGTAATATCATGACTTATAACAAAATTATTAACACAATTTCTTTCTGTATATGAGTGAAATTTAGTTTATATAGATTTCTTCTAAGATTTTATTATTTATTTAACATTTAACATTTAAAAAAGTACAAATGTAATGTATTAAATTTCAAACGAATTTAGTTCAGAAAAAATAAATAATTTAATACTTATATTTAATTTTTTTCAGATTCAAACATACAGTTTTGTTTAGGATTTAAATTAATTCAAGATTCAAGTTTTATTTTTGAAGGCTACATTAATATGCTTTTTTTTAAGTTTTGTAAATTGGTGGTATTTCTGTGTAGATTTTATAAATTGGTGGCTAATAGATATGTATTATCAAATATTTGACTTATAGAATGTGATATGGAGCAAAAAGATTTCAAAAAAGATAAGATTATTTAAATATACACCAGAGAAGTATATATTTAAAATTTGTAATTAGGTGTCAAGAAAATTGTTAATGTGATTTCTGAGAAAATACTTGATATCATCTGTTTTTAAGTTTAATATTTCACTAACTCTTAAACTTTAATTAATATCTTATCACCTCTTATTTGACACTTAAAAATAGACTTTAAAATTTTAATCATAATAAAAATAATGACTAAGAGTGATGAGGTATTAATTAAGAAGTGATGGAATATCAAGGTTAAAAGCAGCAAGTATTGGGAGTTTTTCTTGTGATTATATATAATAAATGATTTTGGGTTTAGAAATTAAACAAAAAAATACAAGAAATCGCGAGAGAGAGATAGAGGGGGGTGGTGGGGTTTGGTGGGGTGGTTGCGGCGGCGAGGGGGAGAATAGAAAGAAAATTTTAACTTGTTGGAAGTAAAGAAATATTGGCCTTTTGAGCAGGAAAGAAGTTAAAATTTATTAACAAAAAATAAAGTTGTTTTATCTTTTTAATTTTTTAATAGTGTAATTAAGTCAAATATAAAAATATTCTAAAAGGATGAGTTTAAATATTAATAATATATGCGGTAAAGTTGTAATTGTGATTTAGAGTATGAACTGACTGCTGCAAAAAGCGCGGTATGTTTGAAACCTCGAAAAAGCATCGAATAACATAACTTTATCTCTCGTACGAGAAGTCTTTTTCAATTCTAAATTGCATGGTAAGGTGGCGACTCTTTATTGGGTGTAGATTAAAGTCGAGAAAGGAACATCGTACACTGCACCCAATAGTCAATACTTAACCGCGTAAATTTTCTTCATTTATGGTCCCACGACATTCACTAAATCGTGGACGCTTTCTACTTTTATACATAAGGAGACTACCATACCACTTCCCTCGACACTAAGAAATTTTCCTTCTTACTTTCTAAGCAACCAAACAGAAACAGAGAAAACAAAAAAAATGTTTGTACGGATGCTTGCAGGTTGCGACATAGTGGTTCTGTTACGTAGAATTGGGCATTCAATTCTTGGTGATCAAGAACAAGTTGAAGTTTATCATGCAACTACTGCTTCTCAGGCTTCAGAGAGAGATAAATGGCCATTTTCTGGCTCACCTTCTTCCAGAGTTAACACTCCTACTACTCCTGCTAATCTTTCTGGTGATAATAATAATAAGGATCAATCTCAGTCCTATATCTATGACTGTCATCCAAATATATCTCCCAGTACTACTACAAAAAGGTCTAGTGTTGCTTCTCATCAGGAGATGGTAACAGTAAGTCTGCAGGAGGGACTAAGCCACCACCTTCATCTGACCAATCTACCAAGACTAAGGCTGAGGGTAAGGCTAAGCAAGCAGCATCAGCTAGTAATACAACGAAAACGTCTATTGTTGCTTCTCAGCATTCAGGAGATGGTAACAAGAAGTCTACAAAAGGGACTAAGCCATCACATTTACCTGATCAATCTACCAAGGATAAGGCAGACGCAAAGGCTAAGGCTAGGGGTAAGGCATCAGCTAGTACTACTATAAAAAGGTCTAGTGTTGCTTCTCAGCATTCAGGAGATGGTAACGGTAAGTCTACAAAAGGGACTAAGCCACCAACTTCAGCCGATCAATCTACGAACGCTAAGGCTAAGGCTAAGGCTAATGCTAAGGCTAAGGCTGAGGCTAAGGCTAAGGCTGAGGCTCAGGGTGCAGCATCTGCTAGTACTACTACAAAAGGGACTAGTGTTGCTTCTCAGCTTTCAGGAGATGGTAAAAATAAGTCTACAAAAGGGACTAAGCCATCACATTTACCTGATCAATCTACCAAGGATAAGGCAGACGCTAAGGGTAAGGCTAAGGCTAAGGCTAAGGCTAAGGCTAAGGCATCAGCTAGTACTACTACAAAAAGGTCTAGTGTTGCTTCTCAGCATTCAGGAGATGGTAACGGTAAGTCTACAAAAGGGACTAAGCCACCAACTTTAGCCGATCAATCTACGAAGGCTAAGGCTAAGGCTAATGCTAAGGCTAAGGCTGAGGCTCAGGGTGCAGCATCTGCTAGTACTACTACAAAAAGGACTAGTGTTGCTTCTCAGCATTCGGGAGATGGTAACGGTAAGTCTACAAAAGGGTCTAAGCCACCACCTTTATCTGATCCATCAACCAAGGCTAAGTCTGAGGTTAAGGCTAATGCTAAGATTAAGGCTAAGCCAGCAGCATCAGCTAGTAATACAACAAAAAGGTCTAGTGTTGCTTCTCAGCATTCAGGAGATGGTAATAGTAAGTCTGCAAAAGGGACTAAGCCACCACCTTTACCTGATCATTCTACCAAGGCTGACGCTAAGGCTAAGGATAAGGCTAAGGCTAAAGCTAAGACTAAGGCTAAGGCTAAGGCAAAGTCGTTTCTTAAGTCTAGGACTCCTTCTTGTCCAGCGTCTGTTTCATCGGTTCTTGATTTGAATGCTCTTAGGTTGCATGGAGTGGTTGTTAGAAAAGGTAGAGCTCCTGATATAATCCCAGTCTTTTGGCTTCCTCCGACTAGATCTTTTGTGAAAGTAAATACAGACGGTGTCTCAAAGAACAATCCCGGTGCTGCAGCTTGCGGTGGCGTTTTCAGAGACTTTCGAGGCGAATTTTTGGGTGCTTTTGCGATGAACTTGGGCTGTCGATCTTCATTATTTGCAGAAATTATGGGTATTATTCAAGCTATTTCTTATGCTACTAAAAGAGGTTGGAATTTTATTTGGTTAGAGAGTGACTCAACCGCAGCTCTCTCTTGCTTGCTTAACTCTAATTTTAAACCGCCTCGGCGAATTAGAAATGATTGGTTAAATTGTAAAGCTTCTATATCTAAGATCTCTTTCAAATGCACGCATATTTATCGTGAAGGTAATACGGTTGCGGATATTATGGCGAATTTGGGCCTCTGTTCTTCAGGTTCCATTTGGTTTGACACCGCACCTCCTCAAATCAAAGATGCTCTTTACAAAGATTGTTCGGGCTTCCCTAATTATAGATTTTCGTGAATTTTGTTTTAATGGCTTTTGGATTTTCTGAAGGCGTTGGTGAAGTTCTGTGCTGCGCTGTACCGGTTTATACTGCAGTGGGATCTATACTGCAACTGTTATCCCTTCCTATGCTGATTGAGTTGATTTGCTTACTGTCAGAGTTACACCATTTAGATTCTTGTGATGGCAAAGCTTTCGGATGCTGCTCTTATATCGAGTTTGCTATCGGCAATTGCCACTTCTGCAATTCAGAGGCTGCTCTGGCCTGTTCGAGCTAATTTTATGCTTGCTGCTAGATTTCTTCTATCGCTGACTGGCGCTTCTACTGGTTATCAGTGTTTTGCGTACTTATGCTTGCTGGATAGATGAGTTTAGCTGCCTCTTTGCTTACCGAGTCTTGTATTTTCTGGTTTCTTTTAACATGGGGCTATTTTTCGATTTTTGTTGCAATCTTGTAAGCCACTTCGTTATTATGCACTTGGGTAGCTAATTCTGCTTGGCATGCAATGATATATATATATATATATATTTGTGGATGTAACATGAGTTGTCATTGTATTATGTTTTGTGCCATGCTGTTGCATCAGCGCAAATTTTCAATCTCTGTGTAGTTTACATGGACAAAAAAATACTTAGAACTGTCATCTGCTGTGGTGGCTACAGGAAGAACATTGTCAGTAAGCTTCTGAAATCAAGAATTGATGGCAAAGGGAGATACATCTTGATCAAAGCAGTAGCTTAATCCACTCCGACATTACCCCATTAGTGTTGAAGCTTCTTTAATTAAGGTCGAGTAATAATAGACGATTGTAAACACTAGGCAATAGTCCTTCTTTCTCATGGGTTTTGATAGTTTGCTACCGGGTAGCTTTGCAACTTATGGAAGTGACCAAATATTCCTTTATTTATACTGGCTCATCTAACACTTTCAATCAATTCCAAGTTACAGTCCCCCAATTGTCAAACGTGTTTCAGTGATTTTGTTCATCATGTTCATCATGTCTTATTTGAATCTGATTATTTGAATGTCATCTCTATGATATGAAAGGGAAGATCTTATGCATAATTGAAATTTCTTTTTGGTTGTTTGACATCCAAGATAATCTGTTTTATAGAAACTAATTTCAGGTTCATCATATCTCAAGAAGCGGTATAATATGGTTAGAAGATATTTCAAATGATATCTGTTATATAAGGTGTTATAAATTTTCCTTTCAATAAATTTTCTCTGCTAAAGCTTCCTTATTTAGGGTCCGTTGATTTTTAGGGTCCGTTTGGTATAACTTTTTAAGTAGAACTTTTTAAAGTAGAGTTTTTATCCATAAAACTTTTATGAGTAGAGCTTTTAATAAAACTTGATTAATCATTTGGTTGTCACAAATGACTTTTGAGAAAAATTTGAGTAATTACTTTAATAGACAGATTTTTAATGTTTTATTTTAAAGAAATTACGTAGAATTTTTAAAATAAAGTAAGGGTATTTTAGACAATTTTACCTTTTAAAAAAGCTGGGAAAGCTCTACTGCCAAAAGCCCAAAATTTGGGCTTCTTCCAATAGAAGGAAAACAGATTTTTTAATTCCACAAACTCTTTTTTATTGTCAACCAAACGACATTAAAAAATTTGAAAAATACTTTTATCATTAAAAAAGCCTTTTTGCCCGATGAAAAAACCAAACCAAATGGGTACTTAATAGTTAATTATTAATTATTAATTATTAATCTGTTGAATTTATCTATTTTAACTAATTAATTATATTTTTTAACATAATTAATCTTTTCAGATGCCTTTTCATTTAAAAAAATGTCTAAATAATTTTATTAAATTATTGGTTAAAAATATTCCTACTTAATTAATTTATCTACATCATTACTTATATAAAACTTAACCATTTTTTTTAAGACCTACATTTTTTGCGTATACTCTCGTTTCTTCCTCATATTTAGTAATAAAAAATTTTAATTAAAATATAGTTAAAATATTATATTATTTTACATTTTTTTTTTAGTATTTTTGTTAGTAGATGCATTTTTTTAAAATATCTTGTTAATTATTCTAATTTAGGTACATACAATTTTTATGTAATATTATAAATTATTAATACAATTTTTATTGATGCGTACGAGTAAGGATTATTTTACTTAACTTAGTTTCACGATTTTATTATTTATTTAACATTTAGCAATTAGAAAGGTACAAAACATAAAGTACTGAATTTGAGGCATTTTTTTTTGGAAAAAAAGACTTAACCCTGTATTAAAGTTCAAAAAAATAACAAAAAAATCTATTTATAATCGAAACTAATTTCAAATTCAAGAAAAGGTTTAATATTTAATTAAAATTTATGTTAATAATACGTTAAAGAGTCGCACTGTTTTTTTCAATATACCATACAATGACTACAGTATGGTAGCATGACTGTGTGTGTGTGTATATATATATATATATTTAATCTTATGAAAAAGATGACCTGAAGAAATTCAGGGTCATCGTTTCAACTTTTTTTAGTAGCTTTCGCCCTCTTAATCACGGTATAAATGCTGGACATTTCATTCATATTTTTCTTGTAGATTCATCGTCTGCTACTGAACCGGAGACAATGATCACTCTCAGTAGTTTTGCTAACGAGAACACCAGGGTCATACTCACTGGTGCTCCTAATAACCGAACTGGTTGGGTGCGTTCCGATGTTGCTAGGAACAATGGGTAGAGGATGTCATATTTCAAAAGACTTCGTGCCACCAACATCTATAGTACTTCCAATCTAACATTCATCACTCAGCTGTAAACAATTTGAGCAGAATCAGCTAATACTTTGTCATTATGCACTTGGGTAGCTAATTCTGCTTGGCAAGTAGTCATATATTTACATATATACTTGGGGATGTAACAACCAACCAGCTGTTATTATCTTTACGTTACGTTGTTGCATCAGCGCGAATTTTCTATTTTGAAAAATCCTTCATGCTTTTCAATCTAAATGCTTAGCAATCTACAATTAATATCATGAAAGGAATATTTAATCTATATGTAGAACTGTCATCTGTGGTGGGTGGCTACAGGAAGAACATTGTCAGTAAGCTGCTGAAATCAGGAATTGATAGCAAACGGAGATACATCTTGATCATAGCAGTAGCTTAGTTCTTACCAACATTACCCCATTAGTGTTTAAGCTTCTTTAATTAAGGTCTTTGTGAGGAGATTCAAAAGCTACTAATAGCCTTTGAATATTAGTTCAGGGTTTTGATAGCTTTCTATGCAAAAACTGTAGGCAATAATCCTTCTTTCTCATGGGGCAAGAGTATATTGCATACTGGAATTAGGAGAGTTGTTATGGAATTATATAAGAAGAGGGACATACAGAACTGTTAAAAGTTGAAACTTACATAGGTGGCCAAATATTCCTTCTACGTATACTGCCTCATCCAACATTTCTCTACCAGCTCCAATTTAGAGTCCTCCAGTTGTTTAAGGTGTTTTAGTGGTTTTGATCATGATGCTCATATTATATGTCTTATTTGAATATATATATATATGATTCTTTGAATATCATTCATCTCATGAAAGAGAAGATCCCTTGTAGAATTGAAATTTTCTTGGTTCCCTTGGAGATTCAAGACAATCTCTTTTGTAGAAACCAATTTCAGGTTCATCATATCTCTAAGAAGCAATGTAATATGGTCTGAAGAAATTTCAAATCATTCTTGTTGTGTGTTATAAATTTTCCTTTTCATTAAAGTTTCTGTTAATAAACGAAAAAAAAAAAATTCCCTCAGCAAACCGCAGGGAGGATAACCAGTTTCCAAGATTGAAATATTGGTAATTATTAAAGCTGCTTGTTTAGGGTCTGTTTTTCTTTTTTTTTTCCTTTTGTAATGTCAATTCGCTGGATTTATTTATTTATTTTAGTTAATGAACTACATTTTGTTTTCACTTAATTAATATTTTCAGACACTTTTAATTATAAAATAGTTATTTCTTTCTTCCTAGCTAGCTCAATGAAAAAAGTCTAAATAATTTTATTAAATTACATGTCAAAAGTATCCTTAGTTAATTTATTGATATTATTACCCATATAAAACCTAACACTTACTTTTTTTTTTTTTAAGACCACGTACTCTCACTTCCTACTCAGAATTATTAATCCAAATTTTTAATCAAAGTATAGTTAAAAAATTAAGTTATTATTTTTAGATACATACAAATTTTATATAATATCATGGCCTATAACAAATTAACACAATTTTTATTTATGGGTAGCTTAGTTTATTTAGATTTGTTTCAAGATTTTATTATTTATTTTAATATTTAACATTCAAAAAAGTACAAATGTAACGTATTTAAAAAAATAAATAATTTAATATTTATATTTATATTTATATTTATATTTATATTTTATTCATATTCAAACATACAGTTTTATGGTAACAAATTTTTAATTTTTTATTAATAATTTTCTTAAAATTTGCATATAGTTTTTTTAAAAAACATTTTAAATTAACCTACTTTTTTTTTAATTTATAAATATGTTTTAAAAATGCAATTAATTTTTAAATCAATCATGCTTATTAATCATCCTTAATTTATAAATAAATCAGTTATCTGTTTGTTTTTATTCTTTATTCTTCTTTTTTTTTTTTAATTTTCATTGTCATTTTTTCTCCGCTTCACTATTAATCTATCCAAAATCTAACAATGTTTACTTTATTAATCTACCTGGCAACAACAAAGCTTAATTCACCAAGAGCTACGAAAATTATTCAAATCCATAAATTCCAGCACTCAAAAATTCTGATAAAGAAAAATTCTCAGCAAATCCAAACAGCAATAGTCGTCAATCTTGATTTAAAAGCCATCGATCTTCGTTTTTGAAGGCTTTTAAATATTTATCGTTCTTTTTCTTTGAATTTTTGTAAGTTGGTGCCGTTGGCGGCATTTCTCTGTATTTTGTATATACTGGCAGCTAATAGATATATGCTCTCAAATATTTGATTTATTAAATATGATTTGAAGAAAAATGATTTCGCTTGAATTTAACAAAAATGATAATATTTTGTCAACATACAAGAGAAATATATATTTAAAATTTGTGGCTAGGTACGAAGAAATTTATTGACGTGATTCTGTACTATATATGTTTTTGGTTTAGAAATTAATAAACAGTTGAAAGAAAGAAAAATTTTTGAAATAAAATTTAATTTTTTTGGAAGTAAAGAAACTAGCCTCTTGAGCAGGAAACAAGTTCAAATTTCATTACAAAAAATTCGAGTTGTTTTATTTTTACAAGTTTTCAATACTGTAATCAAGTAAAATATAAAAGTATTCTAAACAGACGAGTTTAAATATTAATATGTATGGGTAAAGTTGTAATTGTGATTTACAATATGATTAGATTGCCGCATGAGGTAGGGTATTTTTGAAGCCCAAAAAAAGTATCGAAAAACCATAACATTATCGCTCGTTCGAGTAGTCATTTTATATTCTACATAGAACATGGTGACGTGGCGACTCTTTATTGGGTGTAGATTTAAGCCGATAAAGGAACGGTTTACACTGCACTTAACCTGGACGCTTTCAACTTTTACATGTAGATAAACAGAGTACTAGTTCCTTTGACACTAAGAAAATTTCTTTCTTAGTTTCTAAGCAACCAAACAGAAACAGAGAAAACGAAAAAAAAAAAAAATGTATGTATTGATGCCTGCACTTGTAGGTTCCGTCACAATGGCTTTGTTATGGATGCTTGCAGTTGCAGTTTCCGTCATAGTGGCTGTTTTATGGATGCTTGCAGTTGCAGGTTTCGTCACAGTTGCAAGTTTGGTCATAGAGGTTGTGTTATGGATGCTTGCAGTTGTTGGTTCCATGATAGTGGTTGTGTTGCGTGGAATTTGGCGTTCAATTCTTGGTGATCAAGAACAAGTTGAAGTTTATCATGCAACTACTGCTGAGAGAGAAAAATGGCCTTTATCTGGCTCCTCTTTTTTCAGATCTGGCTCACCCTCTTTCAGAGTTAACACTCCTACTACTCCTAATCTTTCTGGTTATAATAATAATAAGCATCAATGTCACACCGCTTACTGTGACTGTTATCCGTATATATCTGCTAGTACTACTACAAAAAGGTCTAGTGTTGCTTCTCAGCAATCAGGAGATGGTAACAGTAAGTCTGCGGAAGGGACTAAGCCACCGCCATTATCTGATCAATCTACCGAGGATAAGGCTGAGGCTAAGGCTAAGTCACTAGCATCAGGTAGTACTACTACAAAAAGGTCAACTGTTGCTTCTCAACATTCGGGAGATGGTAACAGTAAGTCTGCAAGAGGGACTAAGCCACAACCTTCATCTGATCAATCTACCAAGACTAAGGCTGAGGATAAGGCTAAGCCAGCAGCATCAGCTGGTACTAAAAAAAAATCGTCTAGTGTTGCTGCTCAGCATTCAGGGGATGGTAACATTAAGTCTACAAAAGGGTCCAAGCCACCACCTTTACCTGATCAATCTACCAAGGCTAAGGCGGACACCGAGGCTGAGGCTGAGGCTGAGGCTGAGGCTAAGGCGATGGCTATTGCAGCAGCGTCACCTTCTTCTTCCAAGCGTACTCTGTCCCGACTACCCTGTAATTCAACAGATCAACAGACGAAAGCTAACTATATTTGGGTGAATCAGAAGGGCGAATTACCCATATACATGATTCCCAAGGATATTGAAAGTTTGCTCAAGAAAAATCTTGTGCCCGACGTTTTGAAGAAGCCATTGTCCCCATCTACCTACAAGGATTACTTTGCTGCTCTGCTATATGCTGAGGATTTCTGCGCTGAGGTGATTTGTTGGCAAGCAATCCCTCTTTAATTCTTCCTTCTTCTCTGTATTGTGAAGTAATTTCATTTCTAGCATCATATACTGTACTGTTCTACTTTTTGTTCATTGAAGAAGGCATATGCTCGGTTTTGATTAGTGCACTGGTACTTGTTGGTGGTTCAAATTATGCTGCAATTGGAATGGTCTCTGTTTCCCTTTTGATTTATCAGCTAAGCTTATTGGAACAAGCCTTTGATTTGGATAGAAGCGGAGGGATTTCCAGCTGCTGAATGTGACATTGGAGTTGCATGAAGCTGCAATTTATGATCCGCCAGTCAAGAAGAAGAGTGCTCAGACGGATGATAAAATCTTTGTAGCCTTCGAAATTTATTCTCAGGTTCTTTTATCCAGGGATTTTGTCTTTGTGCGACGTTCAGGCAGCAAAAACAAGAAATTTCAGGTAAGTCGCTTCCTCAACTTTCATTTAAACGTACAATTTGTTGAATAGTCTTGCTGTTTCTTTTAATGATAATGAAGTATAATATAAGGGTACTGCATATATTTGGGCATTTTTTGGGTTTCATATGTGCTTGTTTTCCATAATATTTATGTTGTCAAACCCTAAGCAGGGTATTGTTTATCGAGTGGCGAAAAGCAATATGGTGTTGGTTGAATTTGAAGAAGAATTTTATGCTCAGCATGATCGAAATCGAAAATACGATGTTAGCTTCTCATTCAGTAGGGTCTGTTTGAAACGTGCTCACCAAGCGATCTCAGCTGCATCACGCGGTTTGTTCAAGCACTACCTTTTTCCTAACAATGCCATTCGAAAGAAGATACCCTTCTCAATCTCAGGCTCAATACGTTGTGTTTATAACAATTCCGTGCTTGATATGAATAGTAATTATGCCGTTCATCAGATCTTAAGTTTTAGGGGCTACCCTCCCTATCTTGTAGAGGGTCCACTCTGTGTGGATAGTGACGGTGGGATAAATAATCTATCAAAAACAGGAAGAGTTGTTCAAGAAGCAATACTCCAAATTTATCAGAGGTCATCTTCAAATTGTCGAATTTTAATATGCTCTCCCCTAAATAGCACAGGTGATATACTACTAAGGAGTTTGAAGGAACACAAGATTCCTGAGTCAGTTATGTTTCGAGCCAATGCTGCTTTTAGGGAGGTAGATGGTGTACCTATTGACATCCTCCCCACTTGTGCTCATGATGGAAAATGCTTTTCTCTTCCTTCGCTCGGGGAATTGAAGCAATTCAGGGTCATCTTTTCAACTTTTGCCACTAGCTTTCGCCTTCTTGATCACGGCATAACTGCTGGACATTTCAGTCATATTTTTCTTGTAGATTCATCATCTGCTACTGAACCAGAAACCATTATCCCTCTCAGTAGTTTTGCTATCAAGAACACCACAGTCGTAATCACTGGTGCTCCCGATAACCATCCTAGTTGGGTCCATTCTGATATTGCTGGGAACAATGGTTTGAGGATGTCATATTTCGAAAGACTTCGTGCCACCAACATCTATAGTACTTCCGATCCGGCATTCATCACCCAGCTATAAACTTTGAGCAGAGTCAGATGATACTGTGTCATTGTGCACTTGAGTAGCTATTTCTGCTTGGCATGTAATGATATCTATCTATTTATATATCTATCTATTTAAAATATATATATTTGTGGATATAACAGAAACCACCTGGAATTATGTTTCTGTTATGCTGTCAACTAAGAAATATCATTCGTGCTTTTCAATCCAAATGATTAGCAATCTACCACTAATATCATGAAAGCAATATTCAATCTGATTTGACGCTCTGGAGAGGATTTGTGGAAGAATTTTGCTGCCCTTTGCACCCGTGGAGAATCAAGTATGGTTGCCACACCCTGTCAAAATTTTTAGAGTATTTATGTTATAATCCTTCTCGTTAGTTGGTGAATATTGGAGATCACGAAATCCGCTGATCACTTAATTTTTGTTTTCGTTATTATCAATCTCTAGAAGTTTTGTTTTCCAAAAAAGAATATTTTATAGAAAATAAAATACTGTTAAATTCTTACAAAAATTATTAACTGAGCGTATGAATATGTCTTTATATAGATTAAAATAATAAATTAACATAAATAAAGAAAATCCAATCAAATTACCAAATATAAACTCAGAAATCAAATCAAACTACATAAAACTAATAGTATTTGAATAAGAAATCCTGACGGCATCCGTATCACAACCCATCCAGGTTGCACCCGCTATGATATTGCTAAAAATTATAATGACTTTGTAAGACAAAAACATATTTGAGAGAAGAATTTATGAAACTTTGAGCTTTCTGTCATTCTCCTTAATCCAATCTGCCAATGCAGTAGCCGCTACAACCTCTACTGTAAGTAATATGCATGCTTTTGGTGATATTGTTCCCAATCTTAGCGTAAATATGCGTGAATGCAAGAACATTTCTCTAAGAAGAGTTAGGCTTGGTTAACAACATTTTCGTTTAAAAGAGTTAGGGTCTGTTTGATATAAATTTTTAAATAAAGTTTTTAAAATATAATTTTTACTCGTAGAACTTTCATAAATAGAGATTTTAATAAAAATTTACTAATCGTTTAATTATCACAAATAGTTTTTGAGAAATTTTGAGCAATTATTTTAACAAATAAATTTTTAATGTTTTATTTTAAAAAATAATGCAAAATTTTTAAAATAAAATGAACGCATTTTAAATAATTTTACCTTTCGAAAAAGTTAAAAAAGTTTTATCGTTAAAAACCTAAATTTTGAGTTTCTTCTAATAGAAAGAAAACAACATTTTTAATTTTCAAAAACTTTTCTAATGTTAACCAAACGATATCAAAAAAATTTGAAAATGACTTTTATTATTAAAAAATTCTTTTCAATCAATGAAAAAGTTAAACCAACAGACATTTAGGCTTGGTTTGATATTAATTTGTGTTATTTATGGGATATATATATATATATATTTTTATTGATATTTGACATATAATTAATGTTTTCATCTCATACTAAATGTGACTTGAGCAACACAAAACATTCTTTAAAAAGAAACAGTTACTTCGTTGTAGTCATTGGACTTGGAGTGAAATTTTACAGAGATCATGCTGCTGTTGTGGAGTGAAATTTTATAGAGATCATGTAGCTGTTGAGGGAAATTAAAGCAGTAAGATTATTATGCTGCAAAGGAGGCATCTTTTGAATTTGATATGTGAAACTTGAAAGTGAAATAAACTAATTTTTCGTAGGAATAATTAAGAAAGAACCACAAAATGCAGGCAACTCAGCTGGGTGAATCAGAATATGATTCATGTTTTGCCATATACCATCAATATTAATTTAAATAGAATGTTTCTTTTACAATTAGAATATGGCATAAAATACAAAAGCTATTTTAGTTGAATTGAGACTAACTTTCTACCCTATTCAAGATAAAACATTAAGATTCACTCTCAGATCGATTCTAATTTCACTGTTTCAGTTCTTTATTTACCACAAAAGATCATATTATTATTTAAGGTAATATTATAATTTTATATGTCCAAATTTTATGTTTTGACAATAAAATTTTTTAAATTCTTTAAAACATAGATTGTATGAAAGAAAACTTTTATTTTATTTTAAAATTTTCATAGTATAAAAAATTCTTTTTTTTTTAAATAAATCGTATAAAAATTGTAATTGAAAATAAAAAATAAAGTAAATAATACGACTTACAACAACATAATTCCATGGCGTCATTAGTGAAGTCCTTTTACATTCTACGCTGCATGGTGACGTGGCGACTCGTGGTTGGGTATAGTTTAAAGCCGAGAAAAAAGCAATTTACACTGCACTTAATACTTAACCGTGTAATTTCCTGCATTCATAGTCCCACAACGTGCACTAAAAAGTAGACACTCACTAAAAAGTAGACACTCATATATAAATAAATAAATACTACTACTTCCCTTAGAACTTAGATAAAGAGGACTATTATTTTCTTTCAAACTAAGAAATTTTCTTTCTTATTTTCTAAGCAACCGAACAAGAAAAGAGAAAACAAAAAATAATATACGTGCACTAAAAAGTAGACACTCATATATAGATAAATAGATACTACTACTTCCCTTGGAACTTACATAAAGAGACTATTATTTTCTTTGAAACTAAGAAATTTTCTTTCTTATTTTCTAAGCAACCGAACAGGGAAAGAGAAAACAAAAAATAATGTACGGATGGATGCTTGCAGGTGCTGCCACAGTGGCTGTGTTAAGTAAAATTTGGCATTCATTTCGTGGTGATCGCGAACAAGTTGAAGTTCATGATGCAACTACTGCCTCTCAGGCTTCAGAGAGAGGAAAACGCTCTTCATCTGGCTCATCTTTTTACAGATCTGGCTCCCCTTCCTCCAGAGTTAACACTACTTCTACTCCTGCAAATTCTTCGGGTTACAGTAATAATAATACCAAGGATCAACCTCGAACCTGTTACTATGACATTTATCCGAATATATCTGCTAGTACTACTACGAAAAGGTCTAGTGTTGCTTCTCAGCAATCAGGAGAAGGTAACAGTAAGTCTGTGGAAGGGACTAAGCCACCCCCTTTACCTGATCAATCTACCAAGGCTAAGGCAGAGGCTAAGGCTGAGCCAGCAGCATCAGCTTCTTCCTCCAAGCCTACTCTTTCCCCGCTCCACCGTAATTCAGCAGATCCGCAGATGAAAGCTAACTATGTGCCGGTGGATCAGAAGGGTGCATCACCCATTTACATGATTCCTAAGGATATTGAAAGTCTGATCATAAAAGATCTTGTGCCTGATGTTTTGAAGAAGCCATTGTCTCCATCTACCTACAAGGATTACTTTGCTGCTCTGCTATATGCTGAGGATTTCTACATTGAGGTGATTTCTTGACAATCAATCCCCTTTTAATTATTCCTGCTGTTCTGTATTGTAAAATAACTTCATTTCTAACATCTTATACTATATTGTGTATACTTTTTGTTCTTTGAAGAAGGCAATTGTTTGGTTTTGATTAGTGCACTGATACTTATTCGTGGCTCTAATTATGATGCAATTTGACTGTTCTCTGTTTCTCTTTTGATTTATCAGCTAAGCTTATTGGAACAAGCCAATTTAGAATTCTCTTTTGTCTTTTTTAATTGTTATGTGCACGATTTCTAATTGTGTTTAGATAAATTTATGTCTTTGATTTGAACAGAAGTGGAACGATTTCCAGTTAAGGAATGTGACATTGCAATTGCACGAAGCTGCAATTTATGATAAGTCAGCCAAGAATGAGAGCGCTAAGAAGAATGATAAAATCTTTGTAGCCTTCGAAATCGATTCTGCCCCTGCGAAACGACCATTTCTTCTATCCAGGGATTTTGTCTTTGTGCGACGTTCAGACGGCAAAGACAAGAAATTTCAAGTAAGTAGCTTCCTTAACTTTCAATCAAACATACAAAGTTTAGAATACTCTTGCTGTAGTTAATGATAATAAATTATAATATAAGGTACCTGAATATATTTGGGAATTTTTTGGGTTTCAAATGTGCATGTTTTCCTTAATATTTATGTTGTCAAACCCTGAGCAGGGTATTCTTTACCGAGTGGCGAAAAGCACTACAGTGCTGGTTGAATTTGAAGAAGAATTTTATGCTCAGCATCATCGAGACCGAAAATATGATATTAGCTTCTCCTTCAATAGAGTCTGTTTGAAACGTGCTCACCAAGCAATCTCAGCTGCATCAAGTGATTTGTTCAAGCACTACCTTTTTCCTGAGAATGCCATTCGAAAGAGCACAAGTTCCTCAATCTCAGGCTCAGCACCTTGTGTTTATAACAATTCCATGCTTGATTTGAATAGTAATTCTGCTGTTCGTCGCATATTAAGCTCTGAGGGCCACCCTCCTTATCTTGTAGAGGGTCCACTATGTGTTAGTAGTGATGGTGGGTTAAAAAATCTATCGAAAACTGGAAGGATTGTTCGAGAAGCAATACTCCAAATTTATCAAAGGTCATCTTCTAATTGTCGAATTCTAATATGCTCTCCCCTAAATAGCACAGGTGATATACTGATGAGGAGCTTGAAGAAACACAAGTTTCCTGAGTCAGTCATGTTTCGAGCTAATGCTGCTTTTAGAGAGCTAGATGGTGTACCTGTTGACATTCTCCCCTTGTGTGCTTATGAAGGGGAATGCTTTTCTCTTCCTTCGCTTGGAGAATTGAAGCAATTCAGGGTCATCTTTTCAACTTTTGTTAGTAGCTTTCGCCTTCACAATCACGGTATAAATGCTGGACATTTCAGTCATATTTTTCTTGTAGATTCATCATCTGCTACAGAACCAGAGACAATGATCCCTCTCAGTAGTTTCGCTAACGAGAAAACCACGGTCATACTCACTGGTGCTCCCAATAACCGTACTGGTTGGGTCCGTTCTGATATTGCTAGGAACAATGGGTTGAGGATGTCATATTTCGAAAGACTTCGTGCCAGCAATATCTATAGTACTTCCAATCCAACATTCATCACCCAACTGTAAACTTTGAGCAGAATCAGATAATACTTTGTCATTATGCACTTGGCTAGCTAATTCTGCTTGGCATGTAATGATATATATATATATATATATATATATACACATATATTTGTGGATGTAACAAGAACTAGCTTGTATTATGTTTACGCTATGCTGTTGCATCAGAGCAAATTTTCAGTCTCAGTGTCATTTACATGGACAAAAAAATACTTAGAACTGTCATCTGTAATGGTGGCTACAAGAAGAACATTGTCAGTAAGCCGCTGAAATCAAGAATTGATAGCAAAGGGAAATATACCTTGATCAAAGCAGTAGCTTAGTCCATACCAACATTACCCCATTAGTGTTTAAACTCCTTTAATTAAGGTCGAGGAGATACAAAACTAATAATTGATAGCTTGCCGATTCATAAACACTAGGCTACAATCATTCTTTCTCATGGTTCTGATAGCTTGCTAGCTATCAGGTAGCTTTGCAATTTATAGAGGTGAACAAATATTCCTTTTATTTATACTGCCTCATCCAACACGTCCTACCAATCCCAATTTAGAGTCCTCCAATTGTCAAACGTGTTTCAGTGATTTTGATCATGATGTTCATCGTTTTATCTAAATCTAATTATTTGAATGTCATCTCTATGATGAAAGGGGAGATCTTATGCAGAATTGAAATTTCTTTTTGGTTGTTGGAGATCCAAGATAGTCTGTTTTACAGAAACTAATTTCAGGTTCATCATATCACAAGAAGCCATATAATTAATATAGTTAAAAGACATTTCAAATGATATATGTTGCGTTGTGTGCTATAAATTTTCCTTCCAATAATTTTTTTCTGCTAAAATCTCATTATTTAGGGGTTGTTGGTTTTTGTTAGTTAATTATTAATTTTCTGTCTTTATCTATTCTAATATATAATTAATCTTTGTTAAAAATATTCCTTCTTAATTAATTTATGTTAAAAATATTCCTACTTAATTAATTTATTTATATCAATACTTATATAAAACTTAACACTTTTATTTTTCTTTTTAAGACCTAAATTTTTTTTTTTCATGTACTCTCACGTCTTCCTCAAATTACTAATCAGAATTTTTAATTAGAGTATGGTTAAAAAATTATATTATTTCAAATTTTTTTAGTATTTTTGTTAGTAGCAGTATTTTTTTTTAATATATCTTGTTAATTATTCTAATTCATACACATACACTTTTATATAATCTCATAAATTATAACAAAATTATTAATATAATTTTTTTTATGTATATGAGTAAAGATTATCATTTTGTTTAGACTTGTTTCAAGATTTTATTATTTATTTAACATTTAGAAGGTACAAAACGTGAAGTATTGAATTTTAGACTTTTATTTAAAAAAAAAAACTTAACACTTATATTTAAATTTTAAATAAATAACAAGCAAATCTATTTAATTCAAATTAATTTACAATTGAGAAAAGGGTTTTATTTAAAATTTATATTAATAATTATATTGAAGAGTCCTTTTTTTTTTAATATAGCATACAGCAATGTTATGGTAGCATGACAATAACTATATATATATAACAAATAAAATATATATAATTTAGTCACAATACGAAACAAAATGTTCTCAATAAATGTTGATTTTTAATTTCTTTTTAAAGTTGTAAATAATCTCAGTAACTAAAATAACGGTGGAAAAAATCTTATATTTCTCAATAATAACTACCGATTGAACCAGCTATTTCGCAAATTATGGTAAGGCTAAGTATTTTTGGCGATTGTCAAGATAAGCGAGAAGGTAAAGGAGATCGACTTAAATTTTGTTAAGTATATATGGGTATATTTTCATTAAACACAAAATAATAATTTTGCAATATAGAATAAAGTTAAAGATTTTCGGCGATTATCAAAATAAAAAAAATCGACTTGAAGTTTGCTAAGTATTGATATGTTTTCATTAAACATAAAACAACATCGTATGGTCCTGTACCATTATCTTGTAACAAAATCACTGTAGTAAAATTATTATAACATGATAGGTGTGTATGGTCACTGTAGTATGATGAGTGTGTATGGTCACTATAGTATGATGCGTGTGTATAATCACTATAACATGATAAGTGAAGTATTGTTACTGTAGCAAAATGACGAAATAATGTCATTTTTTATAGAGTCATTTGGTCTGAATGCTACATGAAGAACAGAAGTCAGATGATGGAACAGGAAAACCTAGGATGTAGAAGATCATAACATGAGTTATTCGGCAGATTTGGATTCCTATATATCCACTCATGTGGTACTTATGATACATAAATATTATAAATTACTAATACATGTGTTAATGTTAGTAAATATTAATTTTTCTTATTATTTTATAAAAAAATTTATTGTATCTATTTTTTTTGACACTTTATGTAAAGTATAAGGAGTTTAGTATCGGTAATTGTCATATTTTTAGTAATAATAAGGTTAATTTTAACATATATAATATAAGATATAATATAAAAATACTAACAATAACAAAAATAATGACATAAATTCATTTATTAATTTTATTTAATCAATTAATTTTTTAAGTTTAGCTTATTTATTCTTTGAAGATATTAATTTTATTTAATATGAATATATACTTAATTTTTTTTTTTTAAGGAGATATATATTACTAACTAACATACATAGAGTTAATTTTATCTTTTCAATATACTGTTAACTACATACACAAGGTCATTTTCATCTTTACAAACATAATATTAACTAAAATAAGGGCAAACATGTCATTTATCATTTTTTTATTAAAGATAATGACAATTTGCTGCTAACGGGGCACTACTGATAATTTATCAATATTTTAGATTGTCAAAAAATATAGGGATAATATTGAAGATAACCCAAAGTTATAATACTTATAAAAGTTATTTTAAAAAAAAAAAAAGTCTATTTAAAGGGAGATACAAAAGAAATCTAGTATCTTTGCAATAGAGAATGATTTTTTTTCAGAACAATTAACTTTTTTCATTTATTTAAAGAGGAAGGGAAATAGATTGATACTCCCTTCAGTTTTCATTTAATTACCCGATAATCCTCTAAAGTTTTAAAAATATTCAACTATATCCTTTCGCAAAGTGAATTAACGGGAGAAAAGTTTTTTAAAGACGAAAATCATAAAACTGTCTTCAATATTATCAAAATATTAAAAACAAAAAATAAAAACTTGTTTTGGAAAGATAAAAATCTAACAATTTATAATTAATTTAATGTTTTCCCTTTTTCTTAATTATTTTTTTTTTTTAATTTCTTCACTCACTTTCACTCTCTCTACCTGCACATTTTCTTTCTCCTCTTCCAGACAAACAACTAACCACTAGTCAAAACCATATCTGTCAATGAAAGCCACCAAAAGCCACCACGTCTTTCACTATTCAAGTAAACTGTTGTTCTTTTGAAACCAGGTTTGTGATTTGTTTTGAGTATTTTGAGTGCGCACGTTTCCCAGCGTGGATCAGAGATGTAACATAATATTTGCTCCTTCTAGGTGAATAATGGGTAACTACTAGTGTAGGTTTTGGGATTTCATTTGATCTGAACTTGTCCAAATAGTCCTCGATCTCGATTTGGAAGAGGCTTCATTTTTTATGGCTTTTTTAATATTCATTGTGCTTTTTCTTTGAATTTTTGTAAAATTAGTATTTTTGAATTTTTTATTTGTGGAAAAAATATAATATTTTCATTTGATTTCTCTTGCATTTTTCTATATTTTTTATAAATTTGGTGGCTAACGTATATATGTTATCAAATATTGGATTTATTTAATGTGATTTGGAGAAAAAAGATTTGACTTGAATTTGGAAATTTTGTGGGTAGTTACGAAGAAAATTATTGGTGTGCTTATGTTTCATTGTCATATATGTTTTTGGTTTGGTTGAGAAATTAAGGAAAGAATGGAAGAAAGATGTATAGCAAGAGCGAGAGAGAAAGGGAAAAAAATGAAAGAAAAGTTCTTAAAATAAAATTTAATTTTTTTGAAGTAAAGAAATATTGAACTTTTCAGTCGGAAACAAGTTTAAAAGCTTTATTAATAAAAAAAATTAAGTTTTTTTTTATCTTTTTTAATTTTTTAGTAATGTAATTAAATAAAATACAAAATATTCTACAAAGTTGAGTGTAGTGCAGACATTAATAAATAATCAAATATGGGTAAAATTGTAATTGTAATTTAAGAATATAAATTTATTGCTGTTTGGGATCCACGTGTTCCGCCAATTGTCTAAGGGTAATTTAATAAAAGTATGCAAAAGCTTTATTAAAATTTAATTAAGTATTTTTGAAATTTCAAAAACAGTACGGTTTTTGTAAAATAAAAATAAAAAAGGAAAAAACAGTGTCGGTTAACTAGATGAAACGTTAGGAGGGAGGACGAGTTGCAATTAATAATATAATCGCGTCATTGGAAAAGTCACTTTATATTGTTTGAGGCATGGTTACGTGGTGATTCTTGGTTGGGTGGTGTTTACAGCCGACGAAGCAGCAGTTCACACTGGACTCATTCCTTAAACCGGGTAATTTTTTATGTACAGTAGTCATTTCCGATATTTTCTATTTTATTTTCAAAGTAACCAAACAGAGAGAGAGAGAAAAAAATGTACGGATGGATGCTTGCACGTGCGGCCACAGTGGCTGTGTTGCGCGAAGTTTGGCATTCAGTTCGTGGTGCTCAAGAACAAGTCGAAGTTCATCATGCAACTAGTGCCTCTCAGGCTTCAGAGAGAGATAAACGGCCTTCATGGGGCTCATCTTTTTTCAGATCTGACTCGCCTTTTTCCAGAGTCAACTCTACTTCTAATCCTGCTAATCCTTCTGGTTATAATAACAGTAGTAAGGATCAATCTCAAACCACTACAGAAAGGCCTAGTGTCGCTTCTCAGCATTCAGGAGATGGTAAAAGTAAGTTTGTGGAACGGACTAAGCCACCGGCATCATCTGATCAATCTACCAAGCCTAAGGCTGAGGCTGACGCTGAGGTTGAGGCTAAGGATATTGAAAGTCTGATCAAGAAAGATCTTGTGCCTGATGTTTTGAAGAAGCCATTGTCTCCATCTACCTACAAGGATTACTTTGCTGCTCTGCTATATGCTGAGGATTCCTACGTTGAGGTGATTTCTTGACAATCAATCCCCTTTTAATTCTTCCTGCTGTTCTTCGCTGTGAAATAACTTCATTTTTAGCATCTTATATTATTTTGTGCATACTTTTTGTTCTTTGAAGAAGGCATTTGTTTGGTTTTGATTATGCTGCAATTGGAATGTTCTCTGTTTCTCTTTTGATTTATCAGCTAAGCTTATTGGAACAAGCCTATTTGGAATTCTCTTTTGACTTTCTTAATTGTTATCTGCATGATTCTAATTGTGTTTAAATGAATTTATGTCTTTGATTTAAACAGAAGTGGAACGATTTCCAGTTAAGGAATGTGACATTGCAATTGCATGAACCTGCAACTTATGATAAGTCAGCCAAGAATGAGAACGCTAAGAAGGATGATAAAATCTTTGTAGCCTTCAAAATCGATTCTGCCCCTGCGAAACGACCATTTCTTTTATCCAGGGATTTTGTCTTTGTGCGACGTTCAGATGGCAAAGACAAGAAATTTCAAGTAAGTCGCTTCCTCAACTTTCAATCAAACATACAAAGTTTAGAATACTCTTGCTGTGGTTAATGATAATGAATTATAATATAAGGTACCTGAATATATTTGGGAATTATTTGGGCTTCAAATGCACATGTTTTCCATAATATTTATGTTGTCAAACCCTGAGCAGGGTATTATTTACCGAGTGGTGAAAAGCACTACGGTGTTGGTTGAATTTGAAGAAGAATTTTATGCTCAGCATCATCGAGGCCAAAAATATGATATTAGCTTCTCCTTTAACAGAGTCTGTTCGAAACGTTCTCACCAAGCAATCTCAGCTGCATCAAGTGGTTTGTTTAAGCACTACCTTTTTCCTGAGAATGCCATTCAAAGGAGCACAAGTTCCTTAATCTCAGGCTCAGCACCTTGTGTTTATAACAATTCCATGCTTGATTTGAATAGTAATTCTGCTGTTCGTCATATCTTAAGCTTTAAGGGCCACCCTCCTTATCTTGTAGAGGGTCCACTCTGTGTTAGTAGTGATGGTGGGTTAAAGAATCTATCGAAAACTGGAAGGGTTATTCAAGAAGCAGTACTCCAAATTTATAAGAGATCATCTTCAAATTGTCGAATTCTAATATGCTCTCCCCTAAACAGCACAGGTGATACACTACTGAGAAGTTTGAAGGAACACAAGATTCCTGAGTCAATCATGTTTCGAGCCAATGCTGCTTTTAGAGAGGTAGATGGTGTACCTGTTGACATCTACTCTATGTGTGCTCATGATGGGGAATGCTTTTCTCTTCCTTCGCTCAGGGAATTGAAGCAATTCAGGGTCATCTTTTCAACTTTTGCTACTAGCTTTCGCCTTCTTGATCATGGCATAACTGTTGGACATTTCAGTCATATTTTTCTTGTAGATTCATCATCTGCTACTGAACCAGAAACCATGATCCCTCTCAGCAGTTTCGCTAACAAGAACACCACAGTCATAGTCACTGGTGCTCCCAATAACCGTACAGGTTGGGTCCGTTCTGATATTGGTAGGAACAATGGGTTGAGGATGTCATATTTCGAAAGACTTCGTGCCAGCAATATCTATAGTACTTCCAATCCAACATTCATCACCCAACTGTAAACTTTTAGCAGAATCAGATGATATTTTGTCATTATGCACTTGGGTAGCTAATTCTGTGTTATATTTACGCTTGTGTTATATTTACGCTATGTTTACGCTATGTTGTTTAGCTAAGTCTGATGGTGCATGTATTATGTTTACGCTATGTTTACGTTATGTTGTTTAGCAAAGTCTGATGGTGGAAGTGAAGATTTCATCGGCTGAAAGAAAGATCTCTTTGGATGGAATATTTAATCCAAATTTTGAAGCTCTATTTTTATGAAGCAGTGTTTCCATGCTTGGATTTAGATATCAATAAACACAAAATTGAATGGGGCTTAATGCAAGAGCTTGCATAAGATTTTGACACGTGGTAGCTCTTTTTGGTTTTATCATAATTTGTAAAAAAAATATAAAAATTTGATTTTTTTGAAAATATTATTTTACTTACACTTATTTCAAGATTTTATTATTTATTTAATATTTGACAAATACAAAAACGTATAGTATTGAATTTTAAACGTGTTTTATTAAAAAAATTAACACTTATATTTAAATTTCAAATAAATAACAAATAAATCTATTTATAATTCAAACTCATTTTAAATTGACAATATATATATATATATATTTTGTTCTTTAGACTCATGAAAATATGATTTGCATTTTTTTTTTATGTCTTATATTTGTATTATAAAGACTATTTATGTTCATGAATACAAAACACAATAATTTTATTTTTAAATTAAATAAAATCTATTATACTCATTTGATTGTTAACAGTAACAAAATAAATAATTGTGAACATTTTATATAATTGGTGGATATTTTAACTATATTTTTCTAGTAGACATTGGGAGTATCTGAGAGTCGTCTATAATTTTTTCAATGAAATGTGGGGGCATAGTAGCTAATTGTGCGGATTATAAAACAGTTCCATTTTGTTATTATGATAATTTAATTTCATGCAAATCTTAAATTTTGAAAAAACTTGGTTCAGTTATTATAACAATTTAATTTCATTCAATTCTTTTCTTTTTTGAAAATAAATACAACTACTTTTATAATGAAACTTAAGCTTAAAAGTTCAAAAACAATTATTTTATAAGAAGTGTATCTTAAAAGTTCAAACATAATTATTTTATAAGAAACGCTATCAGTAATTTGATCGAAAATGTCTACCTTTATTTTATTAGTGTTTGAAACAGTTACAAATAGAATATTATGGTGGTGATAGTGGCAACATTAGAGAATGAACATCTTTCAATCTCTCTGCCTCATTTATTACTCTTCGTGAACAGTTAGGAAGAAAAATAAAAAATAAATAAATAAATGAGTCATTAAAACAAATTAGACAATTTACAATTACAATGATTACGTCCGTTTTTTGCAAAAAAAAAAAAATTTGAACAACCTTAACTTTAGTGATAATACATTTAAGCTTTTGGTAATCTATTGCCATTAAAATAGGCTTAGACATTATTTCAAAATGTGCCACTTCATCCTAAAGACAATTAAGTACAAGTTCACCACATGAAAAGCTTCCAACAAGACATTTTACCAATTTAGTAAACGCATGCTTTGGATCAAAGCTGATGTGGGCCAAGCAGATGAAAATGTAACGAACAGTAAGTTTGGGCAAAAAAGTATAACCAAACTGGACCGAATATAACCGAATTGAACATAACAATTAAGTTTAATTCGGTTATGATAACAATTCAATTAAATTTGATTCTTATTTGTTAAAATAGTTCAGTGCAATTATTAAAATAATTCAATTCGAAAATGTGTAATTCAATTTGATCAATAATCGAAGTTATACTGAAGTAAGATATTATAGTTGTGCTAGTTTAGATGACGAAACATAATCATCTTACTTTTAAAAGAGATGGTGGAAGTGAAGATTCCTGCTTAAGTTTAAATTTAATTTAAATGACGAAAGAGAGATCTATTTGGATGAAATATTTAATTTAAATTTTGAAGCCCTATCTTTATAAAGCAGTGTTTTCCTACTTAGGTTTAAATTTTGATAAACACAAATTTCAATAGGGCTTAATGCAAAAGCTTGCATAAGATTTTGACATGTGGCAGCTTTTTTAGGTTTCATCATAATTTTTCAAAAACAATATAAAAACATGATTTATCGAAATTATTATTTTATTTAACCTTGTTTCAATATTTTTTATTTATTTAATATTTAAAACATGAATTTTAGAAGTGTTTTGTAAAAAAAAAAACTTAACGCTTATATTTAAATTTCAAATAAATGACAAGCAAGTCTATTTATAATTCAAACTAATTTTAAATTGAGAATATATATATTATTCTTTAATCTCCTGAAAATATGATTTTTTTGAAAAATATGATTTGTGGTTTTTATGTCTTATATTTATAATATAAAGACTATTTATGCCCATGAAGACAAAAGACAATGATTTTATTTTTAAATTAAAAAAATCATTATACCCATTTGATTGTTAACGTTAAAAGAAAAATAACTTATGAACATTTTATATAATTTATGGATATTTTAGCCATATTTTTCTAGTAAACATTGAGAGTATCTGGGGGTCATCTATAAATTCTTCGATGAAATGTGGGGGCATGGTAGCTAATTGTGTGGATTATAGAATTGTTCATTTTAGTTATTATAACAATTCAATTTCATTCTATTCTTATTTTTTGAAACAATTTGGTTTGTTTATTATAACAATTTGGCTTCATTCGATTTTTTTCTTTTTTGAAAACAGTACCTTTATAACAAGACTTAATCTTAAAAGTTCAAACATAATTATTTCATAAGAAATCTTATCAGTAAATTTGATCAAAAACGTCTACCTCTGTTTGATCAGTACTCAAAGCTCGTGTAAAAGTAATACTGTGGTGGTAATAAAGGCGAGGCAGAGCATGATCATCTTTCAATCTCTCTGCCTCATTTATTACTCTTTGTAAACAATTGGGAAGGAAAACAAAAAATAAATAAATAAATGAGCCATTAAAAAATTAAACAACTTACAATTACAATTTGAGTTTTACAAAAAAGCTTTAAACAGCCTAACTTTAGTGATAATAGGTTGAAGTTTTTTGTAATCTATCACTATTAAAAAGAGCTTAGAAAATATTTCAAAATCCGCCACTTTATCCCAAAGATAACTAGGCATAAGTTCACCATATGAAAAACTCTAAGAAGACATTCTACCAGTTTAGTAAACGCATACCTTAGATCAAAGCCAATGTGACAGCCAAAGCACCAAAATATAGTGAACACTAGGTTTGGGCAAAAAAGACAGTCAAACCGAACTGAATCTAACCAAACTGAACAAAATAATTCAGTTTGATTCAGTTTGATTCGGTTACCGTAACAATTCAGTTGCATTCTATTCTTATTTTTTTAAAACAGTTTAAGTAGATGTTATAATAATTCAATTTGACAATGTCTAACTCAATTTGATCAATGTTTAGAGTTGGTGCCCAAGTAAGATATCGTAGTGGTGCTAGTGGAGACGAAGCATGATCATCTTGTTTTAGGAGGGATGGTGGAAGTGAAGATTCCATTGGCTAAATAGATGTCTCTTTGACTTTGGATAAAATATTTAATTCAAATTTTGAAGCTCTATCTTTATAAATCGTGTTTTCGGGCTTAGTTTTATATTTCGATAAACACAAATTTGAATAGGGTTTAATGTAAAAGTTGGCATAAGATTTTGACACGTGGCAACTTTTTTAGGTTTTATCATAATTTTTTAAAAACAATACAAAAACATGATTTTTGAAATTATTTTTTATTTAGACTTGTTTCAAGATTTTATTACTTATTTAATATTTAAAAAGGTACAAAACATACAATATTGAATTTTATACGTGTTTTGTTAAAAAAAATTAACACTTATATTTAAATTTCAAATAAATAACAAGCAAATCTATTTATAATTCAAACTAATTTTAAATTGAGAATATATTTATATAAATATATTGTTTTTTAATCTCATGAAAAATACCATTCTTTGAAAAACATGATTTATGTTTTCTTTTCGTTTTATTTGTGTATTATAAAGAATATTATGCCCATAAATAAATAGACAATATTTTTCTTTTCAAATTAAGAAAAAAAAGGTCGTTACACCCATTGATTGTCAATAATAAAAAAAAAAATAACTGGTGAACATTTTATATAACTGGTGGATATTTTAGTCATATCTTTCTTGCGAACATTAGGGGTATCTAGTGGTCATTTATAAATTTTTCAGTGAAATGTGGGGGCATAATACTAATTGTGTGAATTATAGAACAGTTTTATTCAGTTATTATAACAATTCGATTTCATTCTATTCATATCTTTGGAAACTGTTTGGTCCAGTTATTATAACAATTTGCTTTCATTCAATTCTTTTCTCTTTTAGAAATAAATATAATTACCTTTGTAATGAGACTTAGTCTTAAAAGTTCAGACATAATTATTTTATAAAAATGTTATCAGCAATTTGATTGAAGATATCTCCATCGATTTAAAATGTATTACAAGCTAGTGCAAAAGTATAATACTATGGTGGTGACAGTGGTGACAATAGAATATGATCATCTTTCAATCTCTCTGCCTCATTTATTATTCTTTGTGAATGCTGAGAAGGAAACCAAAAAGTAAATAAATAAATAAATTATTTAAAAATTGGACAACTTATAATCACAATGATTACAACCGTTTTTTGCCCAAAAAAACTTTGAATGACGCTGACTTTAGTAATAATACGTTCAAGTTTCCCATTATCTATTGGTATTAAAAGGAGTTTAGACAATATTTCAAAATGTATCATTCATCCCAAAGACAACTAAGCACAAATTCACCACAAGAAAAATTCCAACAAGGCGATCTACTAGTTTAGTAAACGCTTGCCTTGAATCAAAGCCAATATAGTAGACAGAAGACTAAAATATAGTGAATACTAGGTTTGGGCAAAAAAGTATAATCAAATCGGACCGAATCTAACTGAACCGAACATAACAGTTTAGCTCGGTTCAGTTACGAAAATAATTAAGTTGTATTTTATTCTTATTTTTTAAAAAACAGTTCGGTTCGATTATTATAATAATTCAATTCGATAATATCTAACTCAATTTGATCAATGTTCGAAGTTAGTGCCAAAGTAAGATATTATAATGGTACTAATAGAGACGATGAAGCATGATCATCTTATTTTAGGAGAGACTGTGGAAGTGAAGATTCCATTGACTAAAAGAGAGGTCTCTTAGATAGAATATCTAATTCAAATTTTAAAGCTCTATTTTTATAAAACATTATTGCCACGCACACACACAAATTTACATAGGGTTTAATGCAAAAGCTGGTATAAAATTTTGACACGTGATAGCTTTTTTAGGTTTTATCATCATTTTTCAAAAGAAAACATGATTTTTTGAAATTATTATTTTATTTAGACTTGTTTCAACATTTTATTATTTATTTAACATAAAAAAAGCTACAAAACATGTAGTATTGAATTTTAGACGAGGTTTTTTTTAAAAAAAAAAAACTTAACAATTATATTTAGATTTCAAATAAATGACAAACAAATGTATTTATAATTCAAACTAATTTTAAATTGAGAATATATATATATGTTGTTTTTTAATCTTATGAAAAATATGATTTTTTGAAAATATGATGTATGTTTTTTCATGTATTATATTCATATTATAAAGACTATTTACGCCATGAATACAAAAGACAATAATTTTATTTTCAAATTAAAAAGAAAACCATTATACCCATTTAATTGTTAACAGTAATAAAAAAATGATGGACATTTAACACAACTAGTGTACATTTTAAATATTTTTCTAGTAAACAGTGGAAGTGTTTAGGGGTCATCTATAAATTTTTTAATCATTATATACCGAATGAATAGTATTACATTTGTAAAATTGAAATATAGATTTTGTATCTAATTAATATCTTTTTTTCTTTTTTATAACTTTATTTATATCTAATAATTTAAGTTTTGTGTTGTGAAATAAAACTATCTATTAATTATTAAGTATGTGAGCGTCAAATATATGTTAGTTATCATATAAAAATAAAATTTTAGCATTACTAAAACTCAATATTTCAAAACTCTATTTTATATATTTATAGAACACATTTACTATCTAATGTAAAATCTTAATTTTTCTCTTAAAAAAAAACTCTTAATTTTTTAGAAATAAAGTAAAAATGATCTTAAAGAATGAAAATGGTTATTTGGTTTAAACATACTTGTATATATATCCGTGTATATACATACATATATAGAGGCAGGATCAGCAGCCCCTTTTTTTACACAAAATCTTACAGCAGTTGTAAACCATTGAATATAGTTCAATTCATATATTTTGAAATAGTTCGATTCAGTTATTATAATAATTTGGTTTCATTCAATTCTTTTCCTTTTTGGAAATAAATACAATTACCTTTGTAACGAGACTTAATATTAAAAGTTCAGATACAATTATTTTATAAGAAACGCTATTAGCAATTTGATCGAAGATATTTACCTCTATTTTATAAGTATTAGAAGTTGGTGCAAAAGTAGAATACTGTGGTGGTGATAATGGCGATAGCAGATTATGATCATCTTTCAATCTCTTTGCCTTATTTATTACTCTTTGTGAATGGTTAGAAAGAAAAAACAAATAAATAAATAAATAAATGAACTATTAAAAAATTAGACAACTTATAATCACAATGATTACCTCTATTTTTTGCAAAAAAAAAAAATTCGAGTAACCCTAACTTTAATTCAAGTTTTTCATAATCTATCGCTATTAAAAGGAGCTTAAACAATATTTCAAATATGTCACTTCATTCCAAAGACAGGTAAGCACAAGTTTATTACATGAAGAACTCCAAAAAAACATTCTACTAATAACAGTTTAGTTTGGTTTGATTACAATAACAATTCGGTTGCATTATATTCTTATTTTTCTAAAATAGTTCAGTTCAATTATTATAATAATTTAATTCGACAATCTCTAACTCAATTTGATCAATAATCGAAGTTGGTTCCAAAATAAGAAATTATAATAATGCTAATGGGGACGACAAAGCATGGTCATCTTGTTTTAGAAGAAATGATGGAAGTGAAGATTCCTTCGGCTGACAGAGGTTTTTTTGGATTTAATATTTAATTCAAATTTTGAACCTCTATCCTTATAAAGCATGTTCTCGAGCTTAGGTTTATATGACGATAAATATAAATTTGAATAGAGCTTAATACAAAAGCTGGCATCAGATTTTGACAAGTGGCAGCTATTTTAGTTTTTATCATAATTTAAAAAAAAAATATAGAAACATGAATTTTTGAAATTATTATTTTATTTAGACTTGTTTCAATATTTTAGTATTTATTTAACGTTTAAAAAGGTTCAAACATACAATATTGAATTTTAGATGCATTTTGTTAAAAAAAAAGAAAACTTAACACTTATGTTTAAATTTCAAATGAATGACAAACAAATCTATTTACAATTAAAACTAATTTTGAATTGAGAATATATATATTGTTTTTTAATCTCATAAAAAATATGATTTTTTGAAAAAAAATATGATTTATATTTTTTTTTTATATTTTATTTTTATATCATAAAGACTATTATGCCTATGAATAAATGACAATAATTTTCTTTTCAAATTTAAAAAATAAAAAGTCATTATACCCATTGACTATTAACAGTAAACAAAAAAAATTAACTAGTAAATATTTTAACCATATTTTTCTGGTGGACATTGGGAGTGTTTAGGGGTCACCTATAAATTCCTCAATGAAATGTGGGGGCACAGTACTAATTGTGCAGATTGGAGAATAATTCGATTCAGTTATTATAACAATTTGATGTCATTTTATACCGATCTTTTGAAATAGTTCGATTTAGTTATTATAATAATTTGTTTTCATTCAATTCTTTTTTTTTTAAATAAATACAATTAACGAGACTTAGTCTTAAAATTTTGGACATAATTTTTTTTTTAAGAAATGTTATCAGCAATTTGATCGAAGATGTCTACCTCTATTTAATTAGTATTTGAAATTGGTGCAAAATTAGAATATTGTGGTGGTGCTAGTCATGATGGTAAAGCATGATAATCTTTCAGTCTCTCTATCTCTTCTTACTCTTTATGAATGGAAAGAAAATAAATAAATAAATGAACCATTAAAAATTTAGACAACTTACTATCACAATAATTACCTCTACTTTTTGCAAAGAAACTTTGAACAACCCTAACTTTAGTGATATTACGTTCAAGTTTTCCATAACCTATCGCCAATAAAAGAAGTTTAGAAAATGTTTCAAAATGTGCCATTCATCCTAAAAAAAACTGAGCACAAGTTCACCATATGAAAAACTCTAAAAAGGCATTCTACCAATTCAATAAACGTATGCCTTAGATCAAAGCCAATGTGGTAGCCGGAGGACCAAAACATAGTGACTACTAGGTTTAGGCAAAGAGACATAATCAAAGTAGACCGAATCTAACCGAATCGAACATAACAGTTCAACTCAGTTCAATTATGATAACAATTCGGTTGCATTCTATTTTTATTTTTTAAAGCAATTTGGTTCGGTTATTATGATAATTCAATTCGACAATGTCTAACTTAATTTGATCAATGTTCGAAGTTAATGCCGAAGTAACATATTTAATGGTGTTAATGGAGACAACAAAGTATGATTATCTTGTTTTAGTAGAGATGGTGGAAGTGAAGATTCCATTGGCTGAAAGAGAGGTTTCTTTGGATGGAATATTTAATGTAAATTTTGAAGCTTTGTCTTTATAAACTAAGTGTTTCTACATTTAGGTTTAGATTTCGATAAACACAAATTTGAATAGAGCTTAATGCAAAAGCTGGCATAAAATTTTGACACGTGGCAGCTTTCTTAGGTTTATCATAATTTTTAAAAAAAATACAAAACCATGATTTTTTTAAATTATTATTTTACTTAAGCTTGTTTGATGATTTGTTATTTATTTGACATTTGAAAAGTTACAAAACATACAATATTGAATTTTAGACGTGTTTTGTTAAAAAAAATTAACACTTATATTTTAATATTAAATAAATAAATAACAAATCTATTTATAATTCAAACTAATTTTAAATTGAGAAATATATATTTTTGTTTAATCTCATGAAAAATATGATTTTTTGAAAAATATTATTTATGTTTTTTATATTTTTTTATTTTTATTTTATAAAGACTATTATCCCTCTAAATAAAAGGACAACAATTTTATTTTCAAATCCAAAAAAATCATTTCAACATTTGATTTTTAACAGTAATTAAAAAAATAACACGTGGCCATTTCATATAATTGATGGACATTTTAGGCATATTTTTCTAGTAGACATTGGGATTATTTGGGGGTCATTTATAAATTCTTCAGTGAAATGTGGGGCATTGTTGGTAATTGTGTGAATTATAAAATAGTTCAATTCGATTATTATAACAATTTGATTTCATTATATTCATATCTTTTGAAACAGTTCAGTTCGATTATTATAGAAATTTGTTTTCACTCAATTCTTTTCTTTTTTGAAAATAAATACTATTACCTTTATGATGAGACTTAATTTTAACAGTTCAAATACACTTTTTTTTCTAGGAAATGTTATCAATAATATTGTTGAATATGTTTACCTCAATTTGATTAGTGTTCAGAGCTGGTGCAAAAGTAGAATACTATAATGGTGCTTGTGGCAACAATAAAGAATGATCATCCTTCAATCTCTCTGCCTTAATTCTTAATCTTCGTGAACGACTAGGAAAGAAAACAAAAAATAAATAAATAAATGAATTGTTAAAGAATTAGACAAATTATAATCACAATGATTACTTCTTTTTTTTGCAAAAAAATATCGTCATTAAAAGAAGTCTATACAATATTTCACAATGTGTTACTTCATCCTATAGACAACTAAGCATAAGTTCATCACATGAAAAACTCCAAAAAGACATTCTACTAATTCAATAAGCAAATTCATATTATATCAAAGCTGATATGGTGGCCGAATGAAGCAAAATGTAGCAAATATTACGCCTAGGCAAAAAGACAAAATTGAACCAAATCAAACACTTCGATTTGGTTATTATAACAATTCGATTTTATTCGATTCTTGTTTTTTGAAATAGTTTGGTTTAGTTATTCTAATAATTTGTTTTCATTCGATTTTTTTTTTTAAATAAATAAAATTACCTTTATAATGACTCTTAATCTTAAAAGTTTGGACATAATTTTTTTCTAAGAAACATTATCAGCAATTTGATCAAAAATGTCTACCTCTATTTGATTAGTATTCGAAGCTGATGTAAAAGTAGAATACTGTGGTGGTGCTAGTGGTGATGGTAAAGTATGATCATCTTTATTTATTATTTTTATTCCCAACCATTTAGAAGAGTAAGAAATGAGTTAGAGAGATTAAAAGAAGGAAAATAATAAATAAATAAAGTGTTAAAAAATTAGACAACTTATAATCACAATGATTAACTCTATTTTTTGCAAAGAGACTTTAAAGAATCCTAACTTCAGTGATAAATCATTTAAGTTTTCCATAAACTATCGCCATTAAAAGGACCTACAGGCAGTGTTGTGTAATGTGTCACTTCATCCCAAAGGCAACTAAGCATAAGTTTACCACATGAAAAAATAAAAGGATACGTTCTACTAGTCCAATAAGAGTATCCCTTATATCAAAGCCACTGTGGTGGCAAAGCAAACCAAAATGTAGCAAATATCAGGCCTAAACAAAAAGATAAAATCGAACTTAACCAAACAATTCGATTTGATTATTGTAACAATTTGGTTTCATTCAATTCCTATTTTTTGAAATAGTTTGGTTTATTTATTATAACAATTTGTTTTATTCAATTCTTTTTTTGAAAATAAATACAATTACCTTTATAATTAGTCTTACTATTAAAAGTTCAAACACAATTTTTTTTCAAGAAACATTATTAGCATTTTGATCAATGATGTCTACCTCTATTTGATTAGTATTCAAAGCTAGTGCAAAATGTAGAATACTATGGTGGTGCTAGTGGCAACAGTAGAGCATGATCATCTTTCAGTCACGCTCTCGTTTCTTATTCTTCATGAACGGTTGAGAAAGAAAACAAAAAATAAATAAGTAAAATGAACGGTTAGACAACTTACAATCACAATGATTACCTATATTTTTTATAAAGAAATTTTAAACAACTTTAGTGATTACAAGTTCAAGCTTTCCATAAGTTATCACCATTGAAAGGAGTCTCGACAGTATTTCAAAATATGCCACTTAATTCCAAAACCAACTAAGCAAAATTTTACCACATGAAAAATCGCAAGAAGACATTCTACCATGCCTTAAATCAAAGCTAGTGTGGTAGCTGAGGAAACCAAAATATAGCGAATATTAGGCTTGGACAAAAAACCATAACCGAACTGAATAGAATAGTTCGGTTTGGTTACTATAATAATCCGATTTCATTCAGTTCTTATTTTTTAAAATAATTCGGTTTAATTATTATAACAATTCAGTTCAACGATATCTATCTCAATTTGATTAATGTTTAGAGCTGGCACCATAGTAAGATATTATGGTGGTGTTAGTGGCGACGAAGTATCATCATCTTGTTTCAGCAAAGATGGTGGAAGGGAAAGTTCTATATACTGAAACAGAGATCCCTTCAGAGAAAATGTTTGATTCAAATTTTGAAGCTCTATCTTTATAAAGTAGTATTTCCATGCTTAAGCTTAAATTTCGATAAACACAATTTTGCATAAGGCTTAATACAAAAGAACGAATTTACTAAAATGTAAGTGTCAGAAATAATGTGTTTTTGAATATAAAAGTTTTCAAAGAAAATAGTTTAATCACAATAAATAAAAGAATATATATATTTGAATAATATAAGTGTTAAAGATAATGTTTATTTGAATATAAATACTTTATATAACAGAAAATAGGTTTTCTAATTTTAATAAAATAATAAATAAGAATAGATTTTTAGTAATTTTTGTAAACAAATTTCGATGAATTTATTTTTTAAGTTTAGATGTTTTTCTATTTGGATTTGTCTGATTTATTATTTTATCAAAATTTAAAAATTTGTGTTAATATCTCATTTAAATTTTATTTGTATTATTATGAAAAATATATATATAGTTTGTGTTTACTTATTTAAAAACAAATAAATATTTTTTAAAGAAATTGCATGGATCATGATTTTGGGTTAAAATCTTGTAATAGCGACCACTCACTATCTTAAATCGGTCGAATTGGGCTTACCATTATCCTTGACCGTGCTGTCACCATGATATTTGAAAAACCCACTTCATTCTCTAAAGCTATCCTCATTCTCATCTCCTTGACTTTCTTTGTTTTGTTCCTCAATGTTTTATCACACAGTCTCTTTTTCTCCCATTTTTTTTTTTTTTTTTTTTTACTTTCACCATAAGTGATGAGAATGCGTGGTGGATGGTGGCAAAGTTGATTTGGTAGTGTGATGGTGGAGTTGTGAGAAGGAATTTGCGTGGGAAGCTAGATATTGGTGAGATTATTGCGCCTCTGTTGTTGGTGATGATGGGTGAGAGATGACTCTGTTGTTAGTGAAAATGGATATGTTGAACACAAAATTAGAGTAGATTCGATAAAAAGATTATTTTATCTTTATGCTATTAAAAATTTTTTGACCAACATTTAAAATTTGCAGCTTATTGAAACAATAGGTTGCATGATAAGGCAAAACAAAAAATTTAATTTTTATTAATATAGTATCATGATAATATTAAATAGCATTACGTTATTAATTCATTGTGTAATTTAACGTTTTATTACAATATAATATATATTTCATCACACACTGAGTGTAGTAGGTTGCAGTATTGTTACATCATGCCACGTTATGAGTGCAATCTCTAAAGTATTACACCTAATGACAGTGTACAAGTAGAGATAAATCGTTAATGTTGATATTAATTATATAATAAAATATGAATTGAAGGTGGAGATTATTATATATTAGTCATGAAATGTTAGAATTAATTTAATTTAAAGAGGAAAAAGAAAAAAAACATGTTACATCAAATTTAAAAGCTCGTGGGATCCTCTAACAAGTAAAAGAAACTATAATCGTGTAAAAGTTAATAAGATTTTTTATCCTTCGTGTACCCTCCCCGTCTTCCTCAAATTTACTAATCAAAATTTTCAATTAAAATATAGTCAAAAATTGTATTATTTTATATTTTTTTTAGAATTTTTGTCAGTAGCAGTATTTTTCTAAATATTTTGTTAATTATTCTAATTTAAATACATATACTTTTTATATAATATCATAAATTATGACAAAATTATGAATACAATTTTTGATTATGTGTATGATTAAAAATTATTTTATTTAGACTTGTTTTAAAATTTTATCATTTATTTAACATTTAGCATTTAGAAATGTAGATATAAAGTTTTGAATAATAGACATTTTATTACAAAAAATAACTTAGCATTTATATTCAAGTTTCAAACCAATAACAAGCAAATTATTTCTAATTGTTCTGTCAACTTATGACAAAGTTTTTCTATGAAAAATATGACTTTTGTTTTTTTTTTTTTTTTTGTAGTTTTTATTGTTACATTTTGAAGACTATTATGCCCACGAATACAAAATACAATAATTTTATTCTTAAACTAAAAAGGCAATTATATCCATTTGAAAATCTTATTCACAATTATTTTCAACTCAAGGGTCTCATTTGGCGTAGAGTATATTTTAGTGTTCCCGTAATCATTTGCCCTATGAAGCTATGTTACTTACAGTTAGTTTCATTGCTTTTGTATCTTCCGTTGTGGGTTTCTTCTAGATTTCAAGTCACCAAGCCCAAATATGGAAGTTTTGGTTAATCTTCTTGTTTTTATATGTTATGAAGAAGTTTTCTTTAAGATATGAAATCTTTACAAAATCAAAGGCAATATGATGCAACTCATATCATAAGAAGAAATTAGAGAGGGAAAGAAACAGAAGACTATTGCTACCAATTTTTCTAGGTGATAAACTCTTGAACAAAATTATATGAATTCCCCCTCAAGTACTATCATGTTCCATGTCCCAGGATATTACAACATTAACCTAAGTGAAAATAACTTCCTAAATCCAAGTCTATCTGATTTTGGTTGAGGAAATCATCACCAACTGTGGGGGAACAAAGCAAAGAAAAACACCCGGACTTGTTATGCGGAAAGAAAAACATACATTCCACACTGAGTTTTACAAAGCAGTTCATTTGCTTGAGCGATTGGATTAAATAGCTCACTGAAATAGTAGGCAATCATGAACTCGCTGGGGCTAATTGCTTCAATTTTGCCTGTAGAATTACTGCAGCATCATCTGAAACAGTTTTCTTTTTCGTTGCAACCTGCAATTTGCATTTCACATTCCTGTTACTGAATATAACGTGAAGACAAAAGGGATATTTTAAAAGTAAGACACAATATGAAACTTAAAGTTAAAAGCCACCATGTCATAGGACTTCCATAGAAAAGTGATTTCTGAAAATGAATAATAAATTAACAGAATGATCTTAGACCCATTGTCTTTTTAGCTTCATAAAAGATTGACAATGACCCACCCGAAAACTGGGAAGGCAAAGGAGATGAGAAGAAAAATAAATGAGATAATTTGAAAGAAAGGGGATTAGTAGGATTCTAATCAATTAGTTTAAATGTTGACTTCAAATGAAAGCACTCCATAACCAGCAAATAAGGCTTCACAACCATGTTTGGAAGTATCGTTTAAATGTGAAATGATGTTTTGAGATTAGAATATTTTAGATCAAACAAAACAAATAGTTATTCATTATAAGATTGCAAGCTTTGGCATGACTCAAGTGGAAAAAGGAAAGGTGAAGAGTCAAGAATAATTCTTTGTGTCAGTTTGTGCTTGTGACATCTGAGATGGTTAGGACATGCGATACCTAGGCTTCAAATGCTTTGATGCAAAGAATTAACTTAACAGATAAAGGATCTTGTAGGATTAAGGATGACAAATGGGTCAATCGAAATAGTCACAAGGAATATCATCCTGGAAGATGAATAAAACATTGCTTTAGGAAGGAAAAGAATGGCACAAAAACCTCAACGTGATTGACCACTTTTTGTTGCAAGTAAAGCTTTATTGAGTTGAATTGAATTGCAGCTTGCCATGCAAGCTAAAGAAAAAAATGTTATGCTTCAATTAAAAGGTTTAACAGACCTCTTCATATGAAAGATTGAGATCTATTTTAAAATTCAGATGATGTCTATTTCACTATTCAGAACCATTTTTTCACATAGTGAAAGCCAAAGACACTTGTTCAACATGTTTTTCCATTTACTAACTCTATCTGTGGCTACAAAAAAATAAAAAAGTTTCATTTTACAAATTATTAAAATTCGCCTTAGTGTTGCACTCTAAGACAATAAAAGGCAAGAGGACCAATCCACCAAAAAAGAGAGCACGCACAGGTGATTCCTCAAAGAGTTAATGATTAGTTTGAAATCAATAGTTGCAGGAAAAAGGGCAAGAATTCAAAAGACTAAAAATCATTCCATTAAATACAATAAATTGAAGGTCATTAATATCAAATGTTCACTGTTTAAAAAATAAAGACTCAAATTTCGACGGGAATCAGTTATAATCTCAAAATCATGCTACCAAATCATGAAGGTAGCAAAAACCTATGTCAAAAAACATACCTCAATAAGCTGGTCAAAATTAGACTTCAGCAAATTGATTTTACGTTCACAATAATCTTTGCCTTCAGCCATGGTTTTCTGATATAGAGAAAACATCAAGCAAATCAAGAAGAGATGAAAGTATCAAAGAATGAGATTCATGAATTACAGTGTTAAAAGTGAAATGCCTCATTTTTGCACCTTTTCCTCTATTCCATTTCTTTCTTAAGTCAACACTAACCAATGAGCTCATCACATAAAAAAAAACTTTGAATATGTTGCAATTACAGATATAATTGAAAACGTCATAAAATACTTTTTAGAGGAATCCTCATAGGAGAATAGGCAATTCACAAATTCAGATCGTCTGAGTTATATTTGATGCTAGGTCCAGATGATGAAGCAATAACCAAATTTGTAACTGTAACAACCCCAGCATAAAATCAACTCATCTTGCCAAAAATGGTCTCCAGATAAGCAGTTCACATCGCAGACAACTACAGAGCCAACCCAATTTATTACAAGCAAACTCGGACAACCAACAATTTATGACGAAGAAAAAAAAAACCTGACAAGTAACAAACATATCCACTCATAGTTCTAAAACTTTTTCTGTTAGGGAAGAATAACAACAAGCACTCTCAACTCCATCAAAATGATTTATCGGAACATGGTTCTCATATGTGGGTTTGGCACAAGGAGTTTGCAAAGGCCTCAGAAGAGGGTCATAATTTCTCATTAAAAACTGGATGACAATATAAATACCAATAATAAATCATAAGAAAACATAAAAATTTTAACATGTTTATGTTTTTCCAGCTACATGTATACCAAACCTATAAAAAGATATCAGTAGTAAATTACGCCTTTCAACGACTCAGTTCTAATTTGAAAGTGATCATCCTGCATATGCAGCCTAGGTTGCTTACACACCAGTAAAGCATGCATGAGGAAGTGTCTTTTCTAAAAAGAGAAAGAGTTATACGCTAGTCTTTATTAATTCAAATTTGAGTTTATCTTCATTAAACAAAATTATAATGCAAGCTCCCCTCAATAGTGTGAGAGAGAGGAACACTCATAACAGACAGTGGCCATCTAAATGGCATCAACCTAATGCCTATTGGAAATCATGCTTAAAAGGCAGCAGACTCACTCAATTATTCATTGCAAAGTAAGTGCAACACCATAATCTAAGAACAAATACAACAAGTACTGGGAAAAAAGGATTACAGTTTAAACATTCTTTAGAAACTAAGAGTTATTTGGTTCTATATTCAAAATTTGTTTCTCATTTTCAAAATTAAAAAAAAGAATGTTTTGGTTCCATATTCTGTAAATTTATTTTCAAAAACAAAAATCATTATAATCTAAAATTTCAACTATAAGGTGAAAGCTAGTTTTTCAAAAATAATTTTCCAAAATTAATTAAATTTTTTCTGAAAACTACCCTACTCATTTTCAAAAAACCTACCACAATTATTTCATTCTCAAAACTAAAGATCAAATTCTACAGCATGGAAACAATTAAAAAATCAAAACTTTAACCGTACAGCACAATCGATAAATACAAACGAACGAAGAAAGCATAAACTACGTTTTCATTCAATTGACTTTTACGCTGACCTCGACGAAGTATCCGGTGCCAATATCGACGAGGACTTTATCGGCATCATCGAGTGTTCCAGGAACATAAAGCGACGCCGTTAGAGGGACTAACATTTTACTTCCTTGAGGACGGAGTGAGAGATCGTTAAGAGCAGTGGACGCGGATTCGAGGCGAGAAGTAGCAGTACGAATGTTGTTGAGACTGTCTTGTAATACATTGACTTCTAGATCTGCCTGTTCTTTCAATGCTTTTAGCTGCTCTAAACTCATCTTCTCCATCTCCGCCGCTCTCACCATTCCGCCTCCAACTCCTCCTTTCGGTGACGCCATTCTTTCCCGTCTGTTCTTCTCTCTTCTATCTGGGATCATCTATTGAGCAAATTAAATTATTTATTTTTAATTCTTTATTTATTTGTAATATTTACTTATAAAACAAACTACAACAACGAGCCCCTATAGCTCAGTGGTAGAGCGTCAGTCTTGTAAACTGAAGGTCTGTAGTTCGATCCTGCATGGGGGCAATTTTATAATTTTCAATTTCTTTGTTGTTAAATATTTTTTGTTTAAATTTTTTCAATCCCATGAACGCATTTTTATAGTTTTCTAATTTTTTGAATTAATATTTTCAAGTATTTTTAGTTTTTAAAAAACAAAACACTTTCTCACTTTTTGCTTAAGCAAATAGTCTTTATAACATCATTAATTTTTCCTTACAAAATTATCACTACTTAATTAATATAAATCTCACATATATATAATTTTGATTAATATATATGAGTAAATTTTTTTTTATTTATAATTTTTTTAAGATATTTATCGCTTATTTAACATTTAAATTTTATAAGAACATAAATATAAAATTATTTAGTTTTAATTTTAGTTTTTAAATAATTTACACTCATATTTAAATATTAAAACAAATAAATCTATCATTCAAATTAGACATTCAAATCTATTTAAAGTTATTTAAATTATTCATATCAATTTTAACTTTATGCTAAAAGCATACAAAATATAATTATCTAATTAATAGAAATATCAAACACTGCTATTTAAAAGATAGAGTTATAAAGTAGTAAGTATAGTATTGTTGTTAAGTTTAGATCATTGAATTATTCAAAATACAATCCAACTATCAATTTAAAATAAGATTAATTCATAAATTGGGTTGAAGAACTCCCACTTATCATAAATGTACTATACAATAGTTGTATAAGAGTATATATGATTAATACAATGAAACATAGTGTAGGGCCTTAAAAGATGAAGTTATAAAGTAGCAATTATATAATATTTTTGTTACATTTAAATCATTGAATTATTTAAAATACAATCTAACAGTCAACTTAAAGTAAGGTTAATTCATAAATTGTGTTGAAAAACTCTCACTTGTTGTAAATGTACCATACAACAATTGTATAATAGTGTATATAATTATTACAATGAAACATGGTATAGGAAAAAGCACCCTTAAAATATCAAATAGTATTAGTTAAGGGGTGGGGCTATAAAGGAGAAATCATATAGTGTAATTTCTATATTTAAATCATTAAATTACTGAAAATATAATCCAACAATCAACTTAAAGTAAAAATGACTTATAAATTATATTAAAAAGCCATTACTTTCCATTAGATATAGCATACAATAGCCATATAATGGCATTATAGTTAGGAAAAAAAAAAAACTTGAAACCTGAAAAGTCAAATTGAACCAGACCTAAAACTGACAAGTTTACTCTAATTTTATATGTTATTTGCTTCAATTCAATTTTTTATTTCAAAAAAACTAAAATTTTTTTGTTTGATTTTAGTTTTAGCAAAAAAAAACTCGAAGTAGATTGAAATAATATTTAATAATAAAACCACATCATTTTATAGGGTAAAAAAAAATGAGACAGACCGACCAAATTAAAAGAAATCAAACCCTAAAATTCAAACCAAATTAAACTGAACTGACAGATTCACATATATTCTCTTTACTTTGATTCTACTATTATATTCAATCTGATCCTATTTAAAATTTAAAACCCCAAATTTTTTTTGATCCGATTCAATTTTGAAAAAACTTGAACCAAATCATGCCCACCATAATTACTCTTGTTGAATATATATATATATATATAAAATACCCTAATTACTCTTTTTTAAAATAGATATATATGATTAATATAAATGAAAGGTTGTGCAGGAAAAAGCAGCCTTAAAAGATTGTAGTTGTAGTTGTTGCAATAGCCCGTAACGAATATTTTTGGGTCATTTAGAATAGCCCAGCACGTAAGAAATTTTTTGGGCCAATTAGCCCATAAGTGAGAATTAGTAGTGGTGCGATATTGACGTTGACACTGTCCAACATCATAACAAAAGATTAGATTTATCACAACCTTTCAACCATGCAATTAATCCGGGGGACCCATCAATTATTGAACCCTGGCCTCTTTTGTTTTGCAATAATTAACGTGAAATCAAGTACATAATATTTGAAATCAACCAACAAATTTATTCCCTCCCTCACACTCGATACCAGAGTTTTAACCCAAACACAACCAACAAAAAGTGAATAATTTATCATTCATGATTGATAAGAATTTCACTCAGTTAAATTGATTACTTGTTGTAATTATCTTAATCTTATTGATATGTAAGCCTAGAAAGCAGTCATTTTATGGGAACATTCACAGTTCAGAGCAGCTATGCTTAGTTATATTCTTTACTATTTTTACTTCTTTTAAAGAACAAAAGAAAATAAATGCTCATTTCAAGCAGACCAGCAATAAATAGAGTAACATGGTAGCCATTAACATCATCTGAATCAGTGCAGATGAAAGAAAACGACGCATAATTCATAACTATAGCTTTGGCATTTGATTAAAGTTATTGACCAGGCCAAGAACCGGACAAACAGAGCAAAGGAAGCATTAGAGATTCGCTGAAGTAAATAAAAATCAAATGAAATCAAAATAAGTGACGCAGATGCAGAATTGAAGTTATTATTAGTATTTACAACGAGGGAAATGGCAATAACACACTGGGGAGACTGAGCAACAAAAAGGGAATTAAGAGAAACAGATGGGTTTCTTTATTCACACAACAGGCACCCCAAAACAATCCACTGCTTACATACATGGAAAACACCATTATTGTTCACGCTGATAAATCTAAGAAATGGCTACTAATACAGCTAAGAAAGTTTTAAAGCAAGGGTCTTACATAGAAGAACCAGCTTTCACACACCAGTGAGCAACAGAATTGGTGAAAGTAGAGTCGGAGAGAGAGAGAGAGAGAGAGAGAGAGAGAGAGAGAGAGGAACCAGAGGGAGCAAGAAACAATCTGCAACCGTGCTATGTCATAAACAGATCATCACCATTCTTCTTGATCAAGTCATGGGCAAAACATTCAAGGATCATTGAGCAATTGCCCAAATTGGAGCTTGAATTTGGCCAGACGAAAGAACAAAGAAGACAGCGTCCCTACACTCAAATCACACAAAAGAATCCCAGTTTTCCACTTATTGATAACCAGAAATTCAAACCCTATTCAGTAGAGTATGTTTTTTCTAAACATCACATCCCACTGAAACCAAAATAGTACAATTCAATTACCATTCGGCAAAAGAATAAAAGGAACTCTCAGTTACTGAACTTGATAGAGTTACCCAAGCCCAAACAATACTTTCGAATAACATTTGGGAAAATCCCTTCAAATTTTGGCCACGAAATAGGATAGCAGACCTTAATGAAATCTTCACTCCTATTCTCCTCCCTCCCCAAACCTAAACAATTTCAACCCTAAAACCCTAATTAATCATCACATCAAACAAAGCACTAAAACCCTAATTGAATTCATACTTAAAAAAATTCCCAAATTCCCCCCCGAACCCTAATCCCTACCCCTAAAATTCACTGAAAAAATCTCTCTTGATTTCCACACACACAAAGACAGCAATTAAACATTCACATATCTATATATAATTATATATTTATATCAACAACACCACCAACAGAACATTCCAAACCCGAAATTCAACGCGGATCCTCATCTCTTCGCCCCGAACTCCCGGGTCCACCCGATAAAGATGCCAACAAATTCAGATGTCCAGGCAAATAATTCCCCACCCTGGCCGCCGACGCCTCTCCCATCGCTTGCTGTTGCATAAATAGTTGATGTGGTTGCTGCTGCTGTGCAGCCTGAACGACCATCTCCGGCGGAGCTGCAGCGGCAGCAGCGAAGCTCCAAACCTGCCCGAAATCCGGCCTCGCCGGAACAGCCCAGAACCCACTACCAGGTGTCCCTGTTCCTACTATCGACCCCACCGCAGTGGGCCCTACAGCAGACATAGTATCATCTCCTTTGGTCCCATCATCGTCGGCTCTGACACGTTTGCCGAGAATGAAAGGTGTGGGACCTAGCGATGGCTTATGATCTAACGAAGCAGAAAGAGCGGAAGAAGAGACGGCCGACGACAACGAAGTCGAGTTCCCTCCGCCACGTACAGACACCGAGACAGTAGAAAAACTAGCCGGAGTGGTGCCGGTACCGGTAGCAGCTATGATTGACGGCTCGGCTTGTCGAAGAAGCCACTCTATAGTCTGTCCATCCGATTTATGACCGAGCTCACGAGTCAACTGAAAAACACGCGCTGCACATATGATCGGCATGCGAATTCTCCGCCCACGACCGTCAACCTTGCTGTGACGGTCCTTGGACGGCGGCTTCTTGACGACCAAGGCACCATTACCTGGTGGTTGCTGCCTCTGAGGATCAACAATAGCGCCTTTAGAGACGCCGTTAGTAGCACCGTCAGAATTAGACATAGAAGTTTTTATGTAGAAAAACGAAAATTCACTAGAAGAGAGGATCGAACAGAAAGAGATGTTTTTACGTCCAATCGGTAGAGAGAGAAATCGAGGAGGTTTAATGAATGGAGGAAGGAAGAGAAAAGAGGAGGAGAGAGAGAGAGAGAAGAAGGAAAGGGGTTTTGGGTTGGGTTGGGTTGGGTTGGGGGTTCGGAGAGGGAACAGAGAGCTAATCATTGAGCGGCAGGAGCTGGTGGAGACAGGAGGGAAGGCACATGGGTGGTGGCCCCCACTTAACACATCCCCACAGCTCATTCCTCACACGCCCCACCTTTCTAGTTTTATCTGCCTTTCTTCTGTTTAATCCCCACGCGCTCTTCTTTTCTCTCTACTCTACTACTCAAGAGGAATTTAAGTGAGAGTTGTCAGTAACGGGACCCACTTTCTTTCTTTTAATTTTTCGTACTTTATTAAAAAAAAAAAAATTATTTTTTTAAAATTGAAGGTTCCAGCTACGTGCTGTAATTAAGTTGGTTCATTATCCACTCATTTGTTTGTCACGTCAGTGTTAAACGAGGGCTAAATCTCTGGATTTAATGGGGTCCGTGTTCAGTTTCTTGATATCTGCCGCATGTTATGAAAGAGTTCTCTTTTCATTTATTTTTTTAGTATTTATTTTATATATATATATATATAAAAAAAAAAAAAAAAGAGTTGTTAGTACTAAATCTTTGTTTTAATATTGGCTTGACCCAAAATCTTGGTCGAAATCCAAAATTGTGTTGTGTTGTGCCCACCTTCTAACAACTATAAATCCCCCTAACAATAAACATTGAAACAGTGGTATGGAATATGAAAGCTGAAGAGGATGTGACAATAATGGCTATTCAAAAGATTTAGAACAAAATAATTGGTCTCATAACATATATGTTAATACTAGTATTAGTTATTGACAACACTATATGAGTATTAGTAGTACAAGCGTGTAATAGTGAAGCATGTCAATTTGTCATTCATTACCATGTCTATTTGACCAAAAGATTAAAAAGGTATAATTACTTACATATTTGTATTTCCATTCTTAGTTTGTCTACTCTAGTCTATTTACTAATAATTGCTATCTAAATTTACACCACATTTTAAGCATTACTATTCCACTAGTGGCCAGAATTCTATTTAAAATGTACCTTTCAATTTCGAGTGTGATTTAATCTATTATAAACATTATTTAGTATCTAAAAAATATATTCTCTTTTAAATGGTCAAATATAAACCAACATTTAAACTATTATTAAAGTTATACTTTTACTTATATTTTGAGTTTAACTTAGTTCAAAATCAATCATTCTCTTTAACTTGCATATGCATTTTTAAGTACGACTTTATTTAATATGATAAAATATTGACTTATATATCAAAAATTTTGCTTTAAAGTTAAAATCAATTAATACATCTGAAACAATATTATGAGAACAAAAGCTTAAAGCATAAGTGAACAGTAATATTATTCTTTACCTCGTTAATTACACACCTCAATTTCTAATGTGACTGGTTTTTATATGAATTAATTTCATGACATGACAACATTTCCCTACTATTCAATAAATATTAAACATTTTTTTTATATAAAATCAAACCGCTCCTCCACTCGATGTAAATGAAGATTAAACTCATCCTAAAACATTTAATAAAGCATTCATAATGTCAAATCAAATGCAATCCACATATAAATTTCTTTTAAATTCTTTTACTAATTATTTAATTTATTTTTATTCAAGTTGAATATTTTAACATAATCTTCAAGATTGTCAAAATGCTTGTATTAAAAATAATATTTTTGTTAGGATTTTAATTCAAATAGACGTGTTACTGTGATAATTAAACCGCAATGTTACAATCTAATAGAAAAAAAATTTCAATTCTCATAAACTTGTTAAGAGTAATATATTTTAATTTGTTAAAGAAAAAAAATACTTCTCATTTAATCAAATATTTTTTTATATCAAAAATATGAACGAGAATAAAAAATATTACTTGCTAAATATCAAATTTCATTTTTTATTATTACTCAAATTCAAGATAAAAATAAACATGTGAAACTATATCAATAGAATTATCTAATAAAATTTTTTATATATATTATATTTTATATTTTTTTAATTATTAATATAATTAATTAATTTCATGACAACATTTTGCTATTATTTAATAAATATCAAACTTTTTTTATATAAAATCAAATCGCTCCTCTACTCAGTGTAAATAAAGATTAAACTCCTACTATTCTAAAAAGTTTAATAAAGCATCCATAATGTCAAATTTAAATACAATCCACGTATAATTTTCTTTTAAATTTTTTACTAATTATTTAAATTATTTTTATTCAAGTTGAATATTTTAACATAATCTCCAAGATTGTCAAATACTTGTATTGAAAATAATATTTTTGTTAGGATTTTCAAATAGACGTGTTTTTATGATAATTAAACCACAATGTTACATTCTAATAAATAAAAAATTTCAATTCTCATAAACTTGTTAAAAGTAATATATTTCAATTTGTTAAACAAAAAAATGCTTCTCATTTAATCATTTTTTTATATCAAAAATATAAGCGAGAATTAAAAATATCACTTGTTAAATATCATACTTCGTTTTTTTATTATTACTCAAATTTAAGAAGATTTTAAAATTTTAAATCAATCAAATTACATTCAACGATTAAAAAAAATTATTCATATAAGAAACATATGAAACTATATATCAATAAAATTATTTATAAAATTTTGTATATATTTTAGATATTTTATATTTTAATTACTAAAATAATTAATTAATTTCATGATAAATATGTACACCAGAAAATTTAATTAAATAAACCATATGTATCTAAAAAATACTCATTAAGGGTAATGTTGCAATTAATGAGCTAACTTTTGAGGCGATAAAACGTCAAGGCGTTATTAGTATAGATATTGAGGGCAAAATTACCACTAAGCCCATACTATTATTCCCAAAAAGATGGGGAGTGAATGTATGGGATTAAAAAATTTAAAACGTGTTACGCGCCGATGGCGTGGGTGCACGCTCTCACAACTGGCGCGTGTACTACTATGTCTTGGCTTTAATTGAAGTCAGTCAGTAAGTTAGTCAGTCGTTGCAAATAGACACCCGTGCAGCTGTTTATTTACGTAATTTGCCATTTTTCCAGTTCAACACCTGTTGACGGTTTAGATTCCTGAAATCAATACCATCTAACGGATGAAGCTTCTGTTTGAATTTTACTGCAGTAGGCCACTCCACAGCCAATTGTTTCAACGTATCGCCAAAGGTTTGGATAAATATTATTTTTATTATATTATATTATATTATTATTAGATATTTTAAAAAATATCGCCGTTCATAGATTGCAACTTTATTGGCAAAATAATAATTTTTGTCCCTGAACTTTATAAAGATAACAAGCCGGATATGTTTTACTTAATTTTAACAATTTAGTATCCATAGGTTTGATTTTTTCATTAGTCAAAACGGTTTTTTAATGATAAAGCTTGTTTAAATTTTTTGATATCATTTGGTTAATACTGAAGAAAGGTTTTAGAGAATTAAAAAATATTATTTTTCTTTTATTAAGAAAACTCAAAATTTAGATTTTTGTGAGTAAAATTTTTTCAACTTTTTTAATAAGTAAAATTATCTAAAATATTATTAATTTATTTTATAAATTTTATATTATTTTTTTAAAATAAAATTTAAAAATTTTTCTATTAAAATAATTATTTAAATTTTTTTAAAAGTTATTTATGACAATCAAATAGTTCATAAATTTTTGTTAAATACTTTATTCATAAAACTTTACATATAAAAAGTTTACTTTAAAATATTTTATTTAAAAAATTATATTAAACAGATCCTTATTACCAGTTTAGACATTTTATGGCTTTTTCTAATACGGCCTTCAACAATATGTTATTGGGATAAAATTGCAACAAGAAAATTGAGATAAAATACTATTATTTTTTTAAAAAAAAATACAATGTCATTTAAATATTGAAGAAAAAAGTGTTAGATTTTATTTTAAAATATGGTATTTTCTAATAAAATTGCTACAGGTTGTCTCAATTATTTTATATTTAACATAATAATTATGTTACATGTGTAGAGTTATTATTATTTATGTTTGATAAAATTGGAAAAAGAAAAAAGTTAACATGATGGAATTCTTTATTACTTCTTTTTAAAAAAAAATTACCGAAAGATATTGCAGCGGTAAAATGTGTCAACATACAACAAGTGTAACATGTTTTGATGAATGATCAAACAAGTCCTAGATGTGTTCAGTGTAACATTGCTAGTCAATGTTAATGCTTGATGGGTAATTTCGTTATTTTAATTAAGACAAAAAAATAAAATAAGGATAAAATCGTAGAAGCCCCTACTCTTTAATAAAATTTTGTACAATAGTCATGGTTTTTAAAATTTGACGAAGAATGTAACGAGTTTGAGATACCTTTTTTTCTTTTTTTTTTTTTAATTACAAATACGTGTACAATCTATTTTGAATACTTACACTTTTATATCCTATCCCATTTATATATGCATACATTGGACGATTTTTACCAGCAAATAGGAGGGAAATCTACTCATGGGTATGGTCAAAAACCCTATAATTTCATATATCTACATACACATGTCGCAGTTTCTACCATCAAATTGGAAAGAAATCTATCTACACCTATGATGAAAAACTCTGTATTATATATGTAATATAATTTCATATATTATGCTATACTAACTAATAGTTATATGACTATTTAGAAAACAATTCTGCCTGTAACTTACTATAAGCTCAGGAAACAAAGAAAAGATATGTATAAACAATATATCCAATAACAAGAAGAAGGAAATAGATTGAATAAATTAACTCTTGAACAGTTAATGATCTTAGATGTGTCAATATCAATGATAACTTATTATTTTGGTGAATTATTTTTTCAAATAAAAGAAAATTATGCAAACACTTACTAGAAATCTCATTTATCAGATTCCACTATGGAAAACACCATTTTTCTTTTCGACTTTGATATTTCGACTTTATTTTATTTACTTTAAACTTGAATTTTTAACTCATTAGTTTCAGCCAAATAGAAAAGAAACCTTATGCTGCATAAATTGGAGGAGTTTTTTTATTGAATGTTTTTTATTAAAAGGTAAATTTTTTATTAAATAGTACGAATAATAGATAGTTATACATTGACCAGCAAGAAAAGAAGAAAGAAATTTTCTAGCATTGTATATTGATACTGATTAAAATTGCATTGTTGTGTCAGAAGAAGAATAGCTATACTAATTCGATTTATTCTAAAAGTACCTTAGGTACTGATCTCTCTTCTCTTTATCTTACTTTTCTTCTACTTCACTTGATTAAAAGTGAACAACTCAAAAAATTTACAAACAGTACATTTATCTATTTTCTTTTTACTTATTATTATATCCACAAAAATTCAATCAAAAATAGAAATTATTCTTTCTTGTTGTTTCAATCACAACAATCAAATCTACATACTCAACTTTATTATTACAACAATGAAACAATTAAATTAAAATAAAAAATAGATAATTTTATGGTTCATATTTCTTACAAGAAAATATTTTATGATAGTTTGAGAATTTTTAATTTTTAATCCTATAGGAAAAAAGAAAAAGAAAAAGATGAGAGCAAGGAGAGTTTTTTTTTTTAAAAATTTGATAAATTTTGTACCACAGTGATTTTTTTTTAATTATCCAATTAAACACAATATATTTGGATAAAATATTTAATTAATTATGATATAATATAACAAAATATATTTAAAATTAAAACCTAAATTATCTTAAAAGTACATATCATCAATGGTGATTTTAGATCGGCAGACATCATTGATCTATATTTTTTGTGATTTATCTAACGGTGTTACTATAAGTATTTAAATAGAACAATTATTTTTGTTATTACTTGCCATCACTTCTATAAAATATTTTGTATAATTAAATTTTTATATTTAATTAACATGTTTTTTGGTATAATTTTATTTTTGTTTAACATTATATTTAGGTGAGATATAATTAGTGTGAGAAATTTTTTATGGGAGAGGACGGAATGTTTAATAAGTATAATGTAGGTAGCAAAAGAGAATTATACTTGAAACGAGCACGATCAAGCATGAAATTGATATTTTCTCTATAAATTTTTTAATATAATTTTTTCTCAAAATATATATTTATAGAGTAGAATCAGATCAATTTTTAAAAATTATAATTCAAAATTTTATTAAATACTTTAATTGTTATACATAATAATTTTAAATAGAGTTAAATTATCAATTCATTGACTTGTATAAATTTTATAAAGTTTGATTTTTTATTTTTTTTTTCTAATGACCTATGAATTAAATTTGGATTGACTCGTTTTATGCATGAGAAAATTTTCCACGTTAACTTATTAATTTATTTTGCAAACATTTTTATATATAAATGCTACAAAAAACTGTGTGAGATATTAGTAATTTCAAATATCAAAAATTATGTAATAATATAGACATTTATGCTCGTTTGGTTTAACTTTTTCATTAGCAAAAAAAAAAAAATTCTTTTTCAAAATTTTGATTGTAATTTGATTGTTATTGAAAAAAAGTTTTTAAAAATTAAAAAGGTTATTTCTTTTCATTGAAAAAAACGTTAAATTTAAACTTTTAATAATAGAATTCTTATAACTTTTTTAAAAGATAAAATTATTTAAAATACTGTTAATTTATTTTAAAAAATTTACCCTATTTTTTTAAAATATAACATTAAACATTTACTTATTAAAATAATTATTTAAATTTTTTCAAAAATTATTTATAACAATCAAACGATTAATAAATTTTTGTTAAAAATTTCACTTACAAAAATTTTACAGGTAAAAAATTTACTTTAAAAGTTTTATTTGAAAAATATATCAAACAGACCTATAATTTAAATAAATAAAATATCGATAAATATATGATAATTTGAAAATAATTTTGATAAAATCGGTTTTTGTAAGTAAATTTCAAAATTTTAACAATTATACTGGCAGAAGAACTGACATATTGAGATAGCTGAAGAGTGGATAAAAATTTTAATAATTAAATAATCAAAATTGGGTTTGATTATCGGCGTAAATGATGTCAAATTGACTGAATTAATTTTAATAGCAGTAAATACAATTAATTAATTAATTAAAATTACCAAAGCCAACACACTTTATTTTTTAATCATTACTTTGTTGACTCATCGCTGTGAGAATTAGCTTTTGGGATTATTGAAAATATGAGCCCAAATGGGCCCAACACAATTAACGCGGTTTCTTTCTACGACAGCGTTTTAATAGTATTTTATTTCACACGAGGGCACATATTCCGTATCCTAATAACCAGTATTTATGCGCTTTGCTTTGATTAATTAAATAATAATAATAATTATTACTTTTTAATTTTCCAACCACTACAATATAATAATGGTAATTAATTAATTAAGCCAAAGGGCAATCAATAATAATACTAATAGGGCACAAGATTTGATGTACTTTCCTTAATTTTGATTTTATCTTAATTTTTTATAGATGAATGATGGAACATTCCTTGGTAAGGCCATTATATAATTTGATCATGATCTTATTATTAAATTGTAGCAATCAATTATTAATATATATTATATTATATATAATCAATACCATCATCAACCATGTAATGGACCCGAAGAGAAAGCAAAACCCAACCATATTTCTTGGATTATGGTATGGTTGATTTGTTTTTGTACATTTTTGGTATGTCCTTTAATTTGGTGCCTTTTCCTCTTTTCAATATTAGGATTTGGGTTATTTTTAACTTTATATTCTTATTTATTAACCATCATTTAAACAATTTCAATTTTTTGAAATGTATTAACCCTACTCCTAAAACAATAAAATAACATATTTATTTTTATTAATGTTAATACTAGATATGTAAAGACAAAAAGAACATATACAGTAAAAAATAAAATTAACTCTATATACATAGTAATTTATGTTTGTTGAGAAAAATAAATTATTTATATATTAAAATTAAGTTAAAAATTTCTCTTAAAAATAAATAAAATAAACTTGAATTGAATTTATATAAAAATAAACCATATATAAAATTAATTATTAATTCATATTACTATTAAATTATATGTTGTGTATATTTAAATTTTTTTACTATATTTTTTTCACATATAAAATATCAAATCATTAATTAGCATTTTTATAAACATCATTTTATTTATTATTTTTAATTAGATAGTTAATTAATTAATTTATATGTGGGTTATTTTGATATATAATTTAATTCAAGTCTATTTTATTTATTTTCTAAAAGAAAATTTCAACTTAATTTTAATATATAATGAGTTTATTTTTTTCCAACAAAATATACATTACTAACCATATATATAGGATTAATTTTGTATTTTTATTATACAGGATCATTTTCGTTTTTGAATACACAATGTTAACAATGATAAGTATAAATGTGTCATTTTATTGATTTTAGAGACACTGCTGATACAATTCAAAATATTATCATATATTACTAAAATTATCAATAAGTAAAGGTATAAAGTTAAAAATTATCATATATTATTTATTTGATAAAGAGATTTTTGGGTTTTTTAAGATATAGTACAATATACATTTTAGTTATAGTAATTTAAAAATTATTTATTTAATTTTTAAATAGGTCATATTCAGAATAAGTAATTTATCTTCTTCTGTTGTTGAGATTATATGTGAGATTGTCAATAAGTAAAGGTATAAAGTTAAAAATTATCGTATATTATTTATTTGATAAAGAGATTTTTGGGTTTTTAAGATATAGTACAATATACATTTTAGTTATAGTAATTTAAAAATTATTTATTTAATTTTTAAATAGGTCATATTCAGATTAAGTAATTTATCTTCTTCTGTTGTTGGTTTTTTTAAATTTATTATATCATTGTGTAGATTGATAAATTTAGAGTTTAATAAGACCGACGATAATCTATTCTGATTACATCATCAACATTAAATAAAAGTTAAATGAATCATTATCAAATTATTATGACAAATATATATTTGACAATAGTTTAGAGACTCATAAATATTATATTTTTTTAATTTATTTATTACTTTTAATATTATATTATACTTTGAGATCCACCAAAATTATTCAATTGAAGCTTAAACAAAATTTTTTCTCTTGCTTAGGAAGGTATTAACTTTAATTGAATTCTTAATTAAGGTAAGAAAATGAGTATTGCCGAATTAAATGGTGGTTAGCTAACAATAAGTAACACTTTAATATTGATTTGTAGCAATGAAATGATAAGAGTTACGACTTTAAAACAAATTTGTTATTATAAATTTATATTATGATAAATATTAACTTATTAATTATTATTCATTTCAACTTATCAAAAATAGAAAAAAATATATTTTAAAAGTGAAAAACGTATTGAAAATATACAAATTTTTATAAGAATTTATATACAAAGAATAAGCAAATCTTTACGAATTACATTTGAAAAATTAAAAAAATATTTTTATGTTACCAATAGAAGTTTTATTTTTAATTCGACATGTTGTAAATTTGAGATTGGGTATTGAACATTAAAGAATATTATCATCATATGATTATTAGTTTATTAGCAATTGATTTATTAATTAAAAAAATGTAATTAAGGTCATTTAATATTGGTTGTCAAGCAAGAATAGAGAGAGAGAGAGAGAGAGAGAGAGGAAAGAAGAGGACAAAAGAGGAAACCGACAATGAAGTAGCAGCAACTAATACTGGATATATAAAGGAATCTTGATGTGGAGTGGAAGCATATATAAAAGACAAATATTTTGGGAACCAAAGAAACCAAAACGACAACACAATTCAACTTCCTCAAACCATGGGAAGATCTAAATTTGCCCATCTTTAATTAATTAATTAAATAAAAATAAAAATAAAAATAAAAATTATATACATATAAAAATGTTGGATCATGTAAGGGAATGCAATGCAAATTATATTTATGATTAATATATAATTAAAGTAACATTTATAAAAATAAATTAAAATAGGTATGAATATAATTAAAATATGAATATATTTAATTTATAAATTTTTATGATACACTATTACTTTTATTTTATAAATTGGTTATAAGCAACTTCAGTAGTGGTAATGAATTATTGTCACTTATCATTATTGTCACGGTTATGCACTATAGTCATCATCATTTTTTCTCTTATTAGACCATTTTTGATAATAATCTTACCGTTATGTAAATCAAAAAATTTGAGGTCTAATAGTACCAACGAAAATTAGATTTAACAATATTTTTTATTATGAGTAGCCGATGAAAATAGCGATTGAGACCATTCGTGTTGTCGTCGGTGTTGGTGAAATTAGTTTAATTATTTTAAGTATATTTTATTTAGTTTATAATATATTAATAGATAATGTAATTATTATAAATATCTTATTAAATTTACATTACAGTTATATAAAATAATAATATTGATTTATTAAATTTTAGTTTATCAAAATACTATAAATCAATAATAATTATTTTTGTCAAACTTATATGTTGCTAACTCCTCTAATCCTATTATACATAAAAATAATAATAATTAATAATTTAAAAAGTTAAATTTTTATACAAATCAACCGCAACGATTAACATAAAAATATAAATAATATTTTTAAAATTAGTAGAATTAGAGTGTACATTATTTTATTGTATTTTCAAAATTTAGATCTCCGTTATTTTTTTATTATGAACGAATAAAATTATAATAAATGATTTAATCTTAATTGATGATAAAAAAAATTATATACATAATAAACATCATTTAAATATTTTAATTAATTAAAAAAAATAATAATAATGAAAGAACAAAAGGAGAGCACCACTTGGGAGACAAGAAGCACAATAGGTCAACACAAAAAGTCAACAAAAATTGACATATGCATTAATGCCATGCAACTTGTCCAAAATACAAAACAAGTCCATTCGTTCATAATTAAATTCTCAAGTGGAGCAAGAAAATGGAATGCTCTACATTCTTCTCACTTTCTTTGCTTTCACTTTTATTATAAAACGACTCCACAAGAGTCTCATATCATATTCTCTTTTTTTTTAATTAGTGTCTGTTACTTTGGCTTTTTGACTTTTTAAGATTAAAATCGTTTTAATTTTTTTAATTATTTGATTATTATAAAAAAATTTTAAAATTTAAAAAGCTGTTATCTTTTTATTTAAGAAACCTGAATTTCAGGTTTGTAATTTTATTGTCTTTTTTACCTTTTTAAAAGATTAAAAATTATCTAAATATTCTTATTTTATTTAAAAAATTTTACTTAATTTTTTTATCTATTAAAATAATCACCTAATATTTATTGAAAATTATTAATAATAATTAAATAATTAATAATTTTTTTGTAAAAATTTCAGTTATAAAATATTTATTTGTAAAAGTTTAGTTTAATAAATTTTATTTAAAAAGTGACTTCGAAGGAGCTCCAAATTGTTTTAAAATAAACAATAATTAAATACAAAAAGTAGACATATATTTGGTATTTATTTATTATATTTTCAAAAATTTTAACAAAATAAAATATAATAAGTTGAATTTTTATTATGAAATAGTTAAAATTAAAATATTTTAACTTTTTTAATCTATAGTTATTACCAGAAAAAATTAATAAATATTTAATATAATAAGGATACAATTGAAACAACTACGATTGTATTTAATTCTAAAATCACACAATGATGAAGGTCAAAACTTACCTACTTACCACTTCAATTACAAATATATTTTAGAATAATTATAAATAATATATTACGCATTTTTATACTAAATTTTAAATTTTTTAGACTTACTTTGAGTACTTTAGAACACGTTCCACATAGTCGTTAGGATAAATTTCCTCCTCGCAATGTTATATAGTAGCCAAATCCTGTGTACAGAGACATAGGGGTATAGTTGTAAATAATGGAAAAGAATTGAACTAAAATGAAAGTGTGTAATATTTATCATAAGTTGTCAATACGTCAAGAAAGGTGGACCCAGACGAACTGTATATTTCAATTTATTGACGAAAGTGACATCCCGTATTTATCAACGTTATTATTACTCAGCCAAAAGCTGACTCGCAATAGATTTTCTTCTACACCCACCAATTATCTTTTGACACGTCACTTCTGTTCCATCACATTTTATCATGTGGCTGGCTAGAGATTTACCATGACGAAAGTACCCCTTTTTTATTTTATTTACTAAAGCACATGGTAAATTTAGATTTAGAGCACGTTCTTCTGTTAGGTCCCTAAGGGATTGACTATTTTGGCTTGATCTCATTTCATGTTTAGGACGATAAATGATGTGGGACTCAGCTCAGGTATATCCAGAAATCCAATCTGGCTGGGGGTGGGGTAGAGTCTTCGAGTACTACTATTCTTCTACTCCTAATTCGCTAATCTTTTTCTTGAAAAATAGTCGTCAAGCTTTAATTTTGAAGTAATGCCAAATGGATTTTGCTCGCTTTTTTAAATTTTAATAAATTCACTTATACTGATCAATCAAATGAACACAAATATATAACTAATACGAATATATAATTACCAAGAAGGATTAGCAGTTATATATTTTTACATCAAACTTTAACCCTAATATTTATACATCTTTAATAGTTGAGATTAAATTTAAAATATATAAATAATATATAATTATGTAAAATCATTGTAAATTTAGTAATAAGAGAGGGTAAAAATAACATACGCATAGGCATTGTTGCAAATTTCTGGAGTTGAGCTAAACTGGGCCACGATTTTGAGCCCAACTCTGAGTCCACACCAACGTCAGCTCATATGAGCTCTCTTTTTCTTTTTTTAATTCAGAATAAAAAACTATTTATTCATTTTAATACTATTATGTATTAAAATTTTTGCAGTTTCATTTTATATACTAAAATTTATCACTTTCATTTAAGTAAATAAAATTAAAATACAGAAGTACGAAATTTAAATTTATTTTTTAAAAAACAAAATTAAATATATATATATATATATATATATATAGGTTTGAATATGGAAAAACTATTAATCACATTGCTTCAAGTACAGTTTGAATCTTCGTGTCCTCCTCTAATTAGTAATTGTCTAAATTGCCCTTCACATCACCTATTAGCAAACTTAAGATTTACTTTTGAAATTCACAGGAGCTACATACTACTTCACAACTAAAAACAATCCATGTACAATGTGCAACATAGTAACTATAGCTTCTAAAGTTACATTTGCAAGTCAATAACTACTCGTTGTCTGTTAACAAAATTTTTATAGCCATTCAGATGTATTGAAGATTTTTCTCAGTACCAAAAAATTATTTATCTAATTCTATGTTACTCTCTCTTCCTTATCCTGCATTGTCATAAGCTTTGTATTTGTTCTATAAATAATCTTTGCTATAAACCTATCATCTCTAGATGTTTTATCCTTTTCAATGTCATCTATCTTCATTCTTCACACCAATACAAATTTTTCTTAAAAAAAAAAGAAACAGATAAAATGAAATAATATTTTACATACAGTGATATCCTGTAAAATACACCATAAAATTCCTAATGTACAAAAGTGAGAATTAAGGAAGTCAGGACTCACTAGGGAGAACATTGAAGAAATGATAAACCTCATCTTCGTCAATGACACCGACCTTTGTTGAGCAAACAGAGCAGCTCACTGGCTTGAAGAAATCATCACCAGCAGGATTGGCTTTATATTCACTAGATTCCCTTTTTCTTTTCCCTTTTTCGGGTTTTCGGGTGACTTGCTGTACTTGGCCGCTTTCAATCTTACAGTTTACAACGAAAATTGCCCTGTATTGCGTTACATACTTTTCATGCCTACAAGATTCAAATCACGCTTTGTTATGATCAATGCAAATATGGATCTTCCCCATGAGAAAGTGATTTCATAGAGAGAAGTAAATTAAAAAAAAATTAAAGACAACAGCATCTTCAATTTCTGTCATGTGAAGGGGGGAAGCAGCCTCAGTTCAAGATTGGACGAAGAAACATAACTAAAATGGATTCAGAATCAGCAAAAGATGCAAGAGATATTCTGCTGACAAAAGGATCATTGAAACAAATTCAACTATTATATCAGAGTTGCTGATAAACAAATGTACACACAGCTCTATTACCAAAACAAAAAGGTCAACCACAAGAAGTTTGCTTCAAAACATCTGAAAATTACAACAGACTTGCTTTGTTACATCTAATAATCCTTTAACAGGATATTATTTCAACAGAAACAACATGGAAGTTGATACTTGGAAAGAACAATAAACACTTGCTTCTGTCAGAGGGCATCACCAAGAAGCGGGTCTTCTGTTATAACTTTGCAGTTATATTTTGTGTGTCACCTCTAGAAATGGGATATGTGAATACATATATTATCCAAGAGTACAAATAAACTTGCTTTTAAGTTAAATTAAATATTGACCTTAAAATAAATAATACATTAAGGGAATTAAGGGGGTGGCAGAGGAGGATTGGCCCACAGAGTACTTCCTGAACCCCAACAGCACTTGTTATGCAAGCACATATAGAGTTCCATAAACTGTGCATCCATGTAATTAAGTGCAGAATTGCTTGCCCCTCAATCCATATAATAGATGCCTTTGGAACTCGGTAATTACATGTGTCTACAAAAAGTTTGGTTGTTGGCGCCAATTTTCTTAAATTTATAGAAAAACAACTTAGTAGCCCATCAAATAAATTATATCACGTCAATGTGGATATAGGACCAGCACAGACTACAGAACAGCTGAGCTAGATATATACTTTGAGCTCCATATTTCTGGAAAGATGAATATTATGCATGGTTGGGTGGTAATAGAAATTTGCATACCTATTTTCCATAGCACAACAAAATTAGACTACAATGAATGTTTATCAAAAACCATGTAAGAGGAATGCTTCGACCTGTGTAAGTACTTATGCTGTACAAGTGATCTGGTAAAAGCACCAACTTGTCCCCAGGTGTGACCATACGGGACCTTTAAAGAAAAATACAAGACAACTGAGAGATCAGCTGTGTTTTTTTGTACCCTGAACTTTAAGAAAGTTAGCATTTATCACAAGCATTGCATTTGGGCATCTTTAATTGCACTCATATGTAATACAATATTTAAAAAATTATAAATTTAGTCAAAATTTCAGCAGGAAAAAAATTTCTGATCAACAAATTCTATAACAGAGAGAACAATAAATAGATCAAAGCTTCTCAATGTTTTTATTTTTCCATCTTCAGTGTTGAAGTTAGCAAATATTACTCAAGTTTTGTCATGATGCAACATTGGGGAACATCAGGATAGACGCTTAAGAATGATTTTTTCGGGGCACATCGTGAGAATCACTCAACATGGATATAACTTATTCAATTGGAAACTGATCAATCAGGAGAAATAAAATCACTCAATGTTGTTATTTGCAAAAACAATCAGCGTGATTAAGTCAGCTGTTTATTGTAGGACAAATACAAGATTCACAAAGAAAACTTCATTTGCTAGTCTGACCTTCTCTTCACATTATATGAATATGTACTGTGTATTGACAATCTAGAACATATCTGGCTATCATCTATATTAAATGCTTGCACCTTTATTTCTTATGTTTACACATGTGACATAGCTAATGCATTCAATTTTATCCGTATGTCTCCTGCATCATTCTCCACCTTTTGAACAGAATTTGTCATCAAGTTGAACCCAACATCCTCCTCGGAATTGTCTCTTAACAAGCAATATATGCTAAAGTTGACTTCAGATAGAAATGCATTCTTAAATGTTGTTAGAGTTACTTTTCAACCAAATTCTACGCTAAGACACTAAATAAACATCTTGATAATTTGCAGGGAAATGGTTGAATAATTTATAAATATTGATTTTTAAGGAATTTATTTTTGGTCATTAGGCTTTAAATAGATGTTCTTACAGTAACTGGAAGTACAGGGTTCTTAGACAAGAGCCATGTTATGAGCAATAATGATAAAACATACGTAATATCAGATACATGAATGTAGAAGATGAAGCGAAGTATGTAGTAAATAACAGTTCCAGCTACATGTTACTGTATTGCCTATAAATACCTATGTAAGGTAGAGATAAAGAAGACCAGCGAATGATTAATTCTTTGTGGATCTTGTAACCTTGGAGACTGGGGTGGAGTGATTCTTTTAAAATCAAGCATGTGGCTCAGTTGTGGCAATTGATTCTGTGGGCAATATTTAGTCCTTTACACTAGTTGAGTGACTTCCAGGGCATCCACCTCTAAGTATGATATATTTTCCATCTATTTTACTAATCTCTTTATCTGCATATTTTCTCTATTCCTTTATCAATGCTGCATCATATTATTACTTCTTTTGATTTGTTTTACAAAATGGATCACAGTATTCATGGCAACCATTTTACCATGCCAAGCATTAACTAACAATGGTTTTCAACTAGGTAAAGAGGCTAAGCCATCTCTAATCAAATTATCCCGCAGAGTGGTTTTTCTGACCAAATACTAAATGCATAGAAAACGAAGACTTGTGCATGGTGACATGTGCATCACATGAGAGATAACAAAGGGTTAAAATTAACATAAATAAAAATTTTTCCCAAGAAAATCTAATACTTCAATGCATTGTAAAAGAACACCAAAGAAATCAGAGACCAAGACAATTGAAAAGTAAGAGACGAGAATCAAAATGTGAAATTTGGCTAGATTAATGGTTATTCATTAGAGCAATTCATAATGGCATGGCAGAATTTCACTTCTTTAGTTTTTCGTTTATTGTGCTTTTTCACTTTTGAATGCAAATTTCTGACTGCTTAATGCATAAAATGAATAACTATCCATCTCCTACCACTATTTTCCCTCGTGTTCCCATTTTTACAATTAATTTGCAAGTGTTTACAAGACATTAAGATTATAGAAACAACACAACTTTTAAAATGCACATAGAAAAGGGATTAATTCCAGGACAAAGGAAGAGAGACTGGTGCCACCAACTATGCTCAAGTCCAGTCATGTAAGAGTTTAGTCCTGGTATTGTGTAGACTGTATATTAAGTGTAAGGATTACTATTGAAAAAAAAGCTTCAAAATACAACACTTCCATAACATAACAAGGCAAGGAACATAATACCTTTTGGTCTTCGCCCTAAACAATAATTACTCTGAAATTGATTCAGAGAAATGAGAACATCAATAAAGGAGGGTATCAGGAAAAGCAATTTATTTAGAAATGCTGCTCTTATGGACAACAAGTGTGATTAGATTAGTGAAAAGGGGGAGAAGAAAAAAAGGAGCTTAAGCAAGGTCAAGAAGTGAAACAAGATTAAATGCTATGAAGAGAATGCTTCAAAGTGAGGCAAGAATAGAGAGATCTCCTACTGACTGAGGGGGAAGAAAGGGCATATTTTTTTAGGGGTGAAGGGGGAAGGACAAGATGGAGAACTTAGATCTCGTGTTAGATTATATATTTAGCACTGCAGCACCTTCCAAAAGTTTTTTAGCACAATATGTTGAATGACAGTGTCAGCATGTTGTTCAACTGTTGTTCACATAAGTTCACTAATGATCATCGTATATTCACACGATGCATATATTGTATTCAGCATCCAATAATTCTTTAGATAATGCTCACAATTGGTTTGTCCACACATTTTGTTAGTATTGTTGATTTGCATTATCTGTTTTTCAGGGCAGCTTTACAAATTAAATCTAACTCTGAGCTGTTAATAACGGTCTCTTAAGGGACTTCTTTTATTTATTTATTTATTTTAATTCATTACATTTCTTGAGATGTTTGAATTGCTAGTTGGTTCTTGCTTCTTTATTACATATTTATGCAAAATTTGTCTCATGGGCTCCATTAAACCTCTATATTTTTGTTTCTATTTCTTCCTTTTTATGTTTCATTCTAGGTTTTTATTATTTCAATTCAAAAATTGAATATTGTCTTAATTTATTTCAATCTTAAATTGCTGCAACCATATCACTATACAGATCCACTGCACTTACCTTTGGCATTCGAGGCAGAGAGTGGTGAAACAAGCTGGGCAGCTAAGCACAGCATCTGAGCTACGACCCTTTCTTTCTTTTTGAACCCACAATTCATCTTTATAGTCAAGCTTGGAATCATAGAATTCTGGTTTGACTGAGTAATCTATTTCATCATCATCAGAAACTGAAATATCAACATGTAAACACCACAGTTAGATTACCACCTTAATATGAGATCAAAATATTCAATAACATATAGTTCTTGAAGAAAATTTATAGATAAGGTTCACAATATCAAATTCATCGTGAACACAAAAAGAAATTGAGCACAAAAAATATCTTGAAACATTTAAAAAACAAACATGAACACATGAAAAACCAAATATAGGTGGCCTCCAAAGACTAAACTAAACAGTTGACAAGCAAAGAAGAATACGAGAAGCAATGTTATAGACAAATCATTGGAATGTATCCATAACCTAGGATTTAATATCAGCAAAATTACTAACGAAAAACAGATAAATACAAATTATATCAATAACACAAATACTCAACAAATAAACTCGAAACATTATACAAACCATATTCTTTTAAAATGGCATTAACTTTGTTGATTTTCGTTTTAACTCTGATTATCTATCATCTAATTGACCCAAAAATACTAGATAAGCATAGATTACACCTCCTAGTGATCACAAATTCGATTTCTACATCAACGGAACATACAATCGGTAGGAACATTGCTTGATATATATATATAAAAGAAAAGAGAATGAAGAATTACCGGTTTGCTGAGAATTTGTTGGAGAGTAGACATGCTGCTGTTTGCCATCTCCTTCCATATCTTAAACTGAGTGAACTCGGCCGCTTAAGCTCAGTAGCTCCTTCCTTAATAATAACTCACAGTGAAATGAAGACCGATGAAGAGTGAGAAAATCAATTTCAGGCCGACCGTGTGTTCACACGATTGTGACGAGTAATCCAGGGAGACCAGCCCGGTGTTAGGAGAAAATGATAACTTTTCTAAAATAATCCTAATTTGGATCCAATTGACCTAAGCAGCCACATGAAATTTTTTTAACCAATTTAGCCCAACATATATTTTTCGGACAACTTTACCCTCACCAGCGCCCTTCAATTTTTTTTTACATTTTAATATGTTTTTTGACCTTTCTTTTTTTACTAACTTTCCCTTTTTACAAAAATCATAATTTTTTTTTCTTTCAAAATTTTTTCTTTTCAAAAATAGTGGTAATATAAAGTGAGCATGTAATTTTTTTATTTTTCAATACAAAATAAAATGAATATGTGATTTATAATGTTTATAATATAAATGAGAATGTTTAAATTTTAATTTAGAATAAATTTATTGAATGCATGTTTTTGGACTATTTTGATAAGAAAATATATGGATTTAGGATGAATGGGTATTTTTTGGGTTTAATTTTTGTAGGGTGTAGATAATATAGATATATTTGGTAGCAATTTGGCTAGAATTTAGAAAAAACCATTAGAATAAGAGGAGAGTTGGAAAAGAATTCAAAGAAAAAGGAAGGAAATAGTTTTTGGGTAAGGCAGAAAATCATGCCTTACACGAAAATTATTTTTTAATAAATCAAAAAATACGAGAAAATAATAATATTGAATAAATAAAATTATAAAAATTAACAAAAAAATACATAATACAATAATTTCAGTTGGAAAAAGAAATTTTGCACAAGTATAGCAAGTGAATAAGAGAGGAATAGTTATATTTTCAAAATATTTCTCAATTCCTTTACATTTCAAAATAAAATAAAAACTAGTCAACACAAAATTTAGGATTAAAACTTAAGGGCTGGGTAGAATTGGATTTGGTTCGGTTGCATAGTTTGGTTTTAGTCTCATCTAAGTTTTAGGTTCCAAATTTTTAAAGGATATTTTTACAAAGGTCTTAAAATTTATAAAAACCACAAATAGAAAAAGTTTGTAAAATTTATAAAAATCTCCCTTTTATTGATGTGAATTTATATAAAATTTTACAGATTGTATATTTATTTGTAATTTGTATAAATTTTAAGAACTTAGGCAAAAATATCTCTTCCATAAATCAAATTCAAAACGAATGGATAGATTTAAAAAAATAAAAAATCGGAATTATTACGATAACCAAATCAAACTAAACCGAATAATTCGATTTAGTTTGATTCGATTTAGTGTAGTTCAGTTTGATTTGATTGTGTCTTTTTGTTCATACCTATCTAAATATACCCAATATCAATTTATGATAAACACATAAAAAAAATTTAACAAAACACCTAATAAAAACTTACCAAGGTGAGAGGAAAATGATGAGATTTGAGATTTACGACTTTTGTAAAAATAAATGTACTTGTGATTTTTAATTAATTTTGTTTAATTGCACAAAAGTGAACTGAGAAAATGTAAGGGAGGAAGAAGAAGAAGGTACTATAAAGTTTTACATAGGCTTCTTGTTTGGTAACTCTACAAAAAATAAATAAAATAAGTTAAATAACGATGACATATTTTTCTTATAAATATTGATAAATTGTATATATAATTATGTAATATTAAGTTTTTTTTGTAAAAAAGTTAATAAGCTTCTAACATAAATAATTTTCTTAAAAATTCTATCTTATCAGAAAAAATTGTATAAATTTATATGGTTATACTTTAGATTAATATTATGTAGAGAAATTTATCTAACATAACTGTATTCCTCGTAAAAAAAATATCCCTTCTTCTTTGTAAAAAATATATAGGAGAAAAGAAAATAAGTATTTTTTGTTGGACTATCTTAAATATTTAAAAAATTCTTAAGTTATTTTCATCAATTTATTAAAAGTTATCGCTCCCCTCCCCCAAATAATAATAAATTAACTATTTAACCATTCTTTTAATTAAAAATGAAAAGATATAATAATGTTTTAGTCTCTAAATTTTGACTAAATAATAAATTCAGATATACTTTACTAGATTTAATATTTTAGTCCCTATTATTAATATCAATCCGTTAAATACTGATAAAGTATAAATTTACTCTTGTTAATTGGATTTAAATGAATATGTTATACCATTCATCTTTAATATAACATATAAACATAAATATAACATTTACTCTAATTTACTACCTCTATTGCCCCTCTTTTTTTTCTCTAATCTCTAAATATGCCATCACTATCACCGCCTCTATTTTCATCCTTTACCTTTTCTATTATTTTTTATTTTTCTCTCTATCACTTTCTTTGTTATGATTATTGCCATTACTTCTTTCTCTTTTTTTAGGCATAAATTTTCTCTAAATTATATCTAAAAAATTGTTGATGAAAGGCATATAACTACTCAAACAAATTTCTACAATTTTTGTTATCGTTTATTTGCAATAATGGTGAACTAAAGTCATGTGTTGTATGTTAAGGTTTTTGTCTCCTATGATCTATCTCTTAGGTAGCTTTTATTAGTGATTATGAGGAGAAACAATAATTGAGATGGTAGGAATCAAAACGAGGCTAGCGCCAACTCGCCTTTTTTTCTAACCTGAACCCAACCCATCCCCATTTGACATCCTTTGACCAATTTTGTTTTTATAACATTAATTTAATTTTTTTCATTTTAATCAAATACAACCAATTAAAATCACCATTAATTCTTTATTTATCAATAAATTCATAATTCTAAGTCTTATATATAATCTTTTTCAATTATACAAATTGAAAAATAATTTATATTTTCCTATTTTAATTCACTCACATTTTGATTTTCTCTTTTTCAATTTAATTAAAACTATACAATCATATAACCAAAATACAAAAATAACTAATTTTACATTAATAATATTACGATGCATAAAATCAAATTCAAACTTAGCAAAATTAGCACAGAATCAACACTACCTTATAAAAATCAACAATCCAAACTTTCTGATATTTTTTCAATTTTTCACAACAAAAAAATACCCAAAAGTTTCAATTCCATAAGTTTTTTAATATTCCAAAACAAAACAAAAATAACTCAAACTTTCCACAATTTCTTCAACTTTCTTCGTCATCCTTCAGCCTGAATTTTTTGTACCAGAAACATAACTGGAATTATACCGCAATGCTGTCATAATTTTTAAAACTTACTGGCACAAATAATGAATAGAATCATAATATCTAAAAAAGAAACGGCATTTGCATAAACGTTAACAATTACTACTGACTTTTATCTGTAGCCCACCATTACCTTTAGCCCCATCGAGAAAGATGAATGCTCTTTGCTGTCATTATAAATGCAAACCATTCGAAGAAGTGTTGATAAAATAACTGTGAGGTTCTGCAAAAAAAAAAAAAAATAATAATAATAATAATAAGTAGATATAAATAAAAAAAATAGATAAAATCAGGAAGTGTCCTCTCTCTCTCTCTCTCTCTCTATATATATATATATATATATGTCCTTTCTTGTTCAACCTGCTGCACAAAATCAACTAGCATACCAACACAACAAATCACCAAATTAAACAAATTTGATAAACCAAATTTTAAACATTATAAGACTGGAATCTTTTTGTTTTTCCATCTAGTATTTGAAAAGACAAACTATTGCCAATGGCAGTGTGTTTAGTTTAATTTATCAACTAGCTGCCTTTTTCTCCTTCCCCACTTAATTATATTAGTATTAGTGGTAGCTAAACATTATTAACAATCTATTGTCTGTTTTCAAGTAAAATTTGTGATCATTTTGACAAATCATTACAGGTCTGTAAGATCATCATCCATCTTTCACATTCTTCTTCACTTCCATCATCATTGAATCATGTTTTAAGATCAAAATGCTATCTTTTATAAACTAATTACTTCAAAAAGAAAAGCACATTTTTTTTTTCAGAAGTGGAAGAAATATAGGGACATTTGAATGCATAAAACTCAAAAGAAAATGAGAGTGCCAGAATCTCAATCCCAATCATTAATTTATTGCCTTCATGTTCATCTCTATCATATCATTAATTGAAGAAAACTAAATCATTGAAAGGCTCAGAATAAAAAAATTATTAACATGGAGCTCTTCTTCCAGAGTTTTCGGAGTTTAATTATGTACACAAATACAAGTTAAACTAATACAATTGAACTAAGACAAGTTGGCCAAAATCAAACAAATCCAAAAGGGCATATGAAGAACATCTCAAAACAATTAAAGCAAAATTGCACAACAACACTATCAATTCCACAACAAAACAACTCCATCAATTCATCATATAAACTAAATCACTTCATCACTTCATCAATTCATCAATTTTGTATAAACTAAATCAATTCGTCAATTTTGCAACAACAACAAAAATTAAACCACTAATTGACATAACACAGCAATACAGCAGGGTAGTCACAATGCAAGAGCAAAAATTAAACTTGATAGCAATCTAACTTGCGATTGGGTGTGGTTCAAGGAGTTGCGATTACGGTGATGGAGTGTGAATTGGAGGGGTTTCTCAAGCAATAGTGCGAAGATTAGCTGGATTAACGATAGAGCGATGAGCTAATTCTTGTCATAGTAGGCTAGTGGCCCGCTAGTTACTAGAGAGCATTTGATGAAGAGAAATCATTTTGACTTTAAGTTGATTAAGGTTTGCAGAAAACAAAAGCATGAAAAGAAAATTCGTTTTTTATTTTGTTTTTTATGGAAACGGGTCAATAGGGGCGGGTGGGGCGAAAAACCCAAAATAGCCATGTTTTTTTTAATGAGTTTACCATAATAGCCTCTTTAATAAATTGTGTACTAAACTAGCCCCATATTAAAAAATCGGACAAAAATACCTTCAATTAGCCTTTATAAACAAAACATAAAATTTTTCTCTTTTTACACTTTGAAAAATTCTAAATCTCCCGAATCACCTCACCCAAAAGATTTCCCTAAATTGTCCAACCCTGGATTCCCAATTAAGGTGGATGTCAAGCACTTGATAAACATTACCTTGTGGCGCAAAACTATAGAAGGGGGTTTTGGCGAACCGTACTCATGCTCGACAAAAAATACTGATTTTTGAGCGTTCAAAAATAAATCTACATTTGACAAAATTGACCCAATTTCTGGAATGCTCAATATTGAAATGATTTTCAACTGCTTGATAAATAAGACCTTGTCGACCAAAACTATGAAAGAGTGTTTTGGTCCACCTTAGTCGTGTTCGACAAATTGCTTTTTATTGAGTGGCCGAAAATCAAGCCAAGCTCGAAAAAATCTACAAAGTTTTTAGAATACTAGACAAAGTTATTCTTGTCAAGCTCTTAAGGGACGTTGGGTAAGAATGCCCAAATTCTAAATACTTGACATTGAAACGAGTTTTAAGCGCGTGATAAATAGGGCTTTATTGAGCACGTGTATCAAAGGCCAAAAAAATGCCTTCTCTTCAAAATTTCATTTTCATGCATTATTAAGGGGCAAAACATTTAAACTTTAGATTTCTAGCCCACAAGGGCAAATGTTTGAATTTATTGAAAAAATATTTGATCGTACATAACTAAAGTTAACGGCCCAATTGATTACTTATACTAAATATGGTCAAAATTACTCATTTCATTCCATTATATGGTTGAAAGTTAGCATAATTCAATATCAAAATTACATATATATGGTAGCCAAAAAATGTCCAAGAAATCAACAATCACTAGTGGGTATATGAAATAAATAAAGTATTGCATTCAATGTTACAATTACAATAACATTCAACATAGAGGAGTTTTACAATATAAAATTAAATAATGTACTGTATTCAATGTTATAATTACAATAACACTCAACATGAAAGAGTTTCACAATGTAATTACGACATGACTCTCTATCCCTTATTGTAAATAGACAATGTGATTTCATTATTCATACCTATTTATAAGTGAAATGAGTAAATTGTATAAATATTTGACTCCGATAGAACATAAATTAAAATGCAAGTTTATAACTCTTGCATATTGCCCCCCAAAAGCAATTAAAAGTCTTACATTTTATCCCAAAGTTAAATATTAAGTTTCAAAATTATGCATTTTAGCCTCTATGTCGAGTAAGGCCAACCTATACTCAACAAAGAAGTCGAGTATGCTTTTGCCTTATTCGACAAAAAATATCGAGTAAGACATGCGAGCTTGGAAAACACCCAAAAATCTAGCATGATTTCATTACACTCCACAAAGAGTAAGGCCTGTGTGCTCAAAAAATACCTATTTCATCTTTAACTTCAAATCCAACTTTCACTTTGAAAATCATGTGTATTATATTTCAAAAATCAAGTATAACAACCCAATCAAACAATATAATCTCTAATAATGATGAATACCTAAAAAACTGGTTAAGAAAATAAGAAAGAAGCACAAATAAACTTACCATAATTGTCGTTCCTGCTATCGACCGTCATTGTCTCTAATTATAAACAACCTTAATCTATTGCCAACACCTCTTAACTTTGATTTTTCTAATTTGCCATTTCAATTTGTTGATTTAGGGTTTAACAATTTTGGGGAAATTTTTTAAGTACGTTGATTTGAGAGATTTAGGGTTTTTCAAAGTGTAAAAAGAAGGAAATTTTACGTTTTGCATATAAAAGCTAGTTGAAAGGTATTTTTCGTCCGATTTTTAGTTTTAAGCTAGTTTGGTGCACAAATTATTAAAAAGGCTATTGTGCTAAATTCATTAAAATACATGGCTGTCTGGATAATTTCTCAATAATCCTTGAATCCGCCTCAATTTTTAAACAGGTTGAATATTTGTGTCTTGAATTGAATCTCGAACTCATTTTGAGGACAAAAAAAAAGCTCTAAACCTGACCCACCCAAATAAGGCAGATTAAGGCGAGGCCCCATGAATTTGGGGATTTTTCCAATCCCTGAACAATAGGGACTGTTATAATTGGCTATAATATGTCATAATTTATTATTTTATTAAAGTTTAGAGGCTAAAACTTTATTATTTTTATTTTTAAATAAAAAAATAAAATAATTATTTTTTATTATTTAGAACGTAATAGTTTTAATAAATTGATAAAATAAATGACATATTCAAATAAATTAGGATAAAACTAAAAATAATCCAAATTTTTTTATACGAATATTTAGGATAATGCTTTTGTCCCGTTACTTTCGGTAAGCGTCAAATACATATATTTTCTACACAATAAAGAAAAGAGAAAAAAAAAAAAATCGCAAAAATATCCAACGATTATGTGACACGACCACAAACATTTGGTGTGGCCACGAATCCACGACGGTGCGGGATGAACTCCTCCTTGTCCTTTCATTACGCAGAGACATCGTATTTTTTATTTCTTTCTTTATCAGTGATTCCTCATGGATATCGTCTTCTCTAATTCCACACTGTTATTCAGACAACCATCACTACCTCCGGTTCGTGCAGTTGCTTCTCCTCTCAGCATCTTCGCCGCCACCACATCATCAAATTCAAACAGCGAGCTCTCGCTCAGGTCTCGCAGTCGTTCCAAACTCTCATTTACGTCTGCAAATGATTCCACGCTTCCTAAATTTTCAATAAGCTGCGGCGCTTCCAGTTCCAGTGCCATAACGGAGATTAACGAGAGCGAGTTCCCGAACACGGTCTTGAAATCTGATCGTCTCGTTCTTGTCGAGTTCGTCGCCAATTGGTGTGGTCCTTGTCGCTTGATTGCTCCCGCTATCGAATGGCTGGCTCAGGTTGTTTACTTCATCTCCATCTTCTGTATTATCTCGGCTTTTCTTTATCTCATTGCGAAATTTTAAATCTGAAAATTTCGTATTAACTCTTTGAGCAAGTAAAATGTCTATTTAGCAGGCCGTGATTATAGGAAAATCACATGATCCATCGTACTAGAGGTAGCACTAGCACTGATTTGTAATGCTCGTACTTCTAATCGTTGAAAGGTTTTTAAATGGATAGCGATGATGTGAGAGTTATATCTGCAAGTTTGCTAATAGAGTTCAATTTTAGTGTTAGATAATTGCCGACAAGAAATTCATCCACTGTTGAAGGCGAGAGTATTCTCATGCTATTGATCTATTTCATTTTTCTTAGGGTTCGTTTGGGGTGTTAAAGAAAAAGCGCTGAAGTGCATAAGAGCTTATACATTTTAGCACTTTTAGAAAAATTCATTAAAATACTTGGGGTTCATTTGGGAGTGTTAAAGGCAAACGCTGAAGTGAATAGGTGCACACGCATTTTAACATTTTTAGAGAAATTCATTAAAATACGTAGGGTCTTTAAAGGAAAATGCTGAAATGCATATGTAATTTGTACTTTAAAAATCGCTCCTATTGCTAATTAGATTTGATAAGGAATTTTAAAATAAATAATCAAACACATGGATAAGTATTTATATTCTTAATTAGTACTTATACAGTGCTAATCACTGTCAAGCGGCTCTTTGACTTTGTTGTACTCATGTATATTGAAGATATTGTTATGTTCTCAAACTAGGTAAGATAATTTCTTTAACTTGCATGTTGATATATTCTCAAACTAGGTAAGATCAATTCTTTAACTTGTACTAGTTTTATAGGTTTTTCACAATGTGAGATGAGATTTTGCTTCTTGGTTGTGTTGTCTTGGCTGTTGGATGGTGGCCAGATCTTGAGAATCTATGAGCTATTAAGGGATAGCCAGCACGAACGAAATGAGTAGAAAAGATTCTTGAAAGTCTAATTGTACTAATGCTATATCAAATTCTGGTTACACATAAATCTTCTCCTGTAGGTCTGCCTTTCAAACTCATATTTTTCGTGATAGTCACATGACTTGTAGAAAAGACAAGGAATATAATTACTGGAAATTTTTGAAACCAAAAAAGTAGAATTGTAAATAAGGAGATGCTCTTGCATTATTAGTATTACTGTTTTTAATTTTTGTTCATATCTTTAATTGTAGCAAAACAATACGGCATTACTTTATTTCTTACAGCAATGACTTCAAAGTGCTGAAGGTAAATTGTCTCAGGTTCAATAAGATCATTTATGAAGTTGGACTTAGTACACCTATGAGAAATTGCCTCTGGATGTAAGTAAGGACAATGATGTCATGACAAGGAAAAAGTTGAGTTTCGTTTATTTTTATTTTTATATAGGTTGCTTATTGTCATGTGGTTTAAATTTACATTCTTGGAAATAAAAGCGGCATTATACTAGTTTTCCGCTCCACATTTTCTAGATGTCAGGATATTTGAAAGGAAGTTGTTTTTCATAGAAACTTAGAGATTCTCATGAGTAAATTAATATATTATACAGACATTTTAACAGCGCACGAGCAAAAGTTGCTAAATGGACTGTCTTTTGAAATTTATCGCAAAAACTTGACTCCACTGACTCCAGATGGCAATCAAGGAAACCTGTCTTCTAGACCAGTGCTTAACCTTTTCATTTACAATGATTACCTAGTAGAAATAAAAAGAAGTATCATCATCATCATCATCATTATTATTTGTGGTTGTATACATCCAGATACCAGCTTATTAAAATCGCTTATCAAGTTTTAACTTTGCAGAGTCTGGTGGATGCTTTTCTCATTATGTTGAAAATGACCCCCAATTTGAAGATAAAACAACCTCGTATTTGCTGAAGTCTTAAATTTTTGCCATAATTTGTCAGAAATGGCTTTAAGAGGTCTATGAAGTGAATGTCTGACATATGGAGATATTTATATTTCTTTCCACACGCTCATGACAAGCCAAGGTTGGAAATGGATCAATAATGAAATACATTCTGTCAAGCCTATAGTCTCAGGCTATTAGAGAAGAAAAACTTTCATCATGTTTGAAACCAAAACATATTATCTGGCCTGTCATCCAATCCTATCTTTCAATCATGTCAGTTCTTTTCATGTAAATTTCATTTGAACTAATGGCTCAGTGGTTGAAATGTATGAAGTGTGTCTGATTCTGGCTTCCAATAATCAGTTGTCTTTAATTTAAAAATGCATATTATATTAAGGGTTTTATCTGGATCTAGCTTAGTTGGTTGGCTCTCTTGTTAGCATACAAGAGGTCTTGGGACTGAATCATGCTCACTCTAGATTTAGTAGGAAAGGATTTAGACTATTATTATTGTTTTGTTTGTAAAAGAGGTAGGGAGGGGAGGAGGTTGGGGATGATTAAAAGGAAAAAAATTGAGGGCTTGATGGAGGCTTAAGAACCAAACCACTATATCTTATTGCTGGTCACTTGACAGTATCCTTGATTGAAAAGTTTGGTATCATTATTTCTTTGAATGCATCTTAGAAACATGTAGTTAGAAAGGAATTTGTTTACTATTCACAAAACGAGTGTCTGAAGTGTGGATTTAGACATAAATGGAGTGACTGCGGAAGAAATAATTACATTCAAAGCATTATATCTGTGAATTTACTAGTTTTGGTTATTGGAATTACAAAGAAGGAAAAGCTGACATATATCAAATTGACTTTAAACTGAAGCAATTTAATTCTTACGCTTTTTGATGGAGTCACAATTAAGTTGACTTTGAGCAATACCAACTTGACATTAAGATAACTTTTCCAATACAAGCTTGATATTTATATTCTCTTCAAAGTCTTAGATTATAAGCTGATTTTAGTACTCAAATATATATGAATAGAAAGAGTTATAAGATTCTAGTGGAAGTCATTGAACTGTGTACGCATTTATCAGTTGTTTTCAGAAACGTCTTCGCCACTGTGGCTAGAAATGCTTTGCATACTATATAGGAATGATGCCCATGCAATGCAGTTAATTCAAAAGCCAATATATTTTGAGACCGCTAGATATAAGCTGGGATGGTAGTCATTTTTTCAGGTGCTTACTTGTCCTTGAATTGTTTGGATACTGACTTCTCTGTGTCATACAGTTCTGAGTAATGGTATGGGGCTGTGGAGGTTACATTCAAGTTTTTTGGACTTGTAAATGATTAGAATACTACTACATGGTTGGCCTTACATTAACTCTGGTTGTAGCATTGTTGTGCTTTTGGGTTTTAGGTTTTGAATTGGAAAGTTTGTAGACCATCCCAGAGCATATTTCCTCACTAAGTGCCACATATGTCTGACCCTGCCCTTTTTAATTTGCTGATGAGTGGGGTAGAAGGTCAGGAATTTATGACTTCAGTGCCTAATAGAAAATTTTGAAGCCAAAATGATTGCCCTCAGAAGTTCTGTTAGGAATTTGTTAACACTTGGCTTTAGCTATCATCAAGTATTTAAAATTGTTCTCTTATTTGGTGATCTGTAACTTGCTGTTTTTAATCTATATCTTGCCGTCACAAATGATGATGGTCAATTTATTTCGGTTATATATTTGATCTCTTATGTTGATTTGAAACTATACCACATAGATAATACTGTGAATATTCTTTTAACCTTCCTAGGCAGTGGAAGGATTGAAAATTTAATTTCTAAGATTGTGATCAAGATTTAGTTCTTCTGTCTCTCCATTTCAAGCTTATTTTGTGAAAGTATGCAAGGACAAGGTCATATTAATTGGCATTACAATCTCCTAGTACTACAAAAGTTTTGTTGGAATTTATTCTAGGTATTATCTATGGGGTTGATTCTTAGATAAGAATTGTAAGATCAATTTGAAAGTATAGGATTTGATGAGCAAGCTGTAAATGAATAGATTGTTGTATACTTTTCTGGATTACCTAAGTAGTTCTCAACAGTTCGCATTGTATTGTTTTAGTTTAGATGGGAGTTGAACTTGAATGTGTTTTGAGAAACATGCCTTGATGCACCTGACGTAAAAAAATGATAAGCAAAGAAATAAAATGCCCTTTTTCTATCGTCAATCAGTGTAGGTGTAGAGGTTTAGAAACATAATTTCCCTAGTGTTTCAGCTTTATTGACAACTTAAAAAATGAACATAGTTTGATCTTATTTTCTTTTTGTCTCATTGATTGGAACTTAAGTTCGCACTATGGTTCACGTCCCCTTTTCTGAAGTTTTTTTGTTTATTTTATGTATATGTATTTTTCTTATTTGTCATCTATCGGCTACTGACTTGATGCAATAACATGTTTTTACGTAAAATACTCATTCTCTGAAATGTATATATTAGGAATATGGAGACAGATTGACAGTCGTAAAGATTGATCATGATGCAAACCCAAAACTGATTGAAGAATATAAAGTTTATGGATTGCCAACTTTGATTCTCTTCAAGAATGGAAAAGAAGTTCCAGAAAGCAGGAGGGAAGGTGCAATTACAAAAGTGAAGCTTAAGGAGTATATTGATTCTCTGCTAAATTCAATATCAGTGGCATAGTCAGCCGTCCTCTACACAGTATGCTCATTGGCATTGCTTGAGATTTTGACAATCTTCGGCATGCATTAAATATAAGGTAAATATCTACCCTCTCTTAATGTAATCTTTTAGCATAATTTGTTACAGAACAGTGTCAGTACCTATCCAATTGTATAATCTTGAGCTATATAATGTAGAAAATTATCTCAGGATTTGATCTGTTCTAGTTCCAATGTAAAATCCCAAGAACTGTCTTTGCTTTTCTTTTTATGATAAATTCATTATCCATTAGTCTGAGTTAGATCTTGTTGTCAAAAATGCAATTTTATTGAGTTTAATTTAAGTATAATTATTGACTTATGAGTTTATGATCCCAAATTTTCTTGGGAACTTCTTCCATCCAAATTTAATATGAAAATTACTGTAATTTTCATTGATTGTGGTTGAAAATTTGCAAGCTTTAGTTAGATAGATTTTATGTACCTATTTCAAAACACATTAATTTGGATAAAATGTTTAGATTTAAATAGGTAATTTTAGGGATGGCAATGGATTTCTTATTTTAGGATATCCGTTTATATCCGATCCTAGAGAGTAGGATATAATAATTGAAAAATAAGATATAGATAGGATACAGTAAGAGAGTATAATATTTGTATAGGATATGAATAGGATATAGATATTTTAAAATATCTTGCAAATATTCATTAGGATATCCGTTTTAGTATTTTTTTTTAAAATTAGATTATCAAAATGACGTCATTTTGGATTTCTCCAAAACGACGTCGTTTTTTATATTTATTATAAAAAAGAGAAAGCTAGAAAACCCTAAGTTCATTCTTAATTTTTTCCCTCTCTCTTTCTTTCTTATTCATTGCCCAATAAACTTCTGTGCATGCACCATCCAATGAGCTCTTTTGTCGCAATTGCAGCTATTGTGAAACTTTAATTCGTAAAAGATTTGATCTTTTTATGCCAGTCAATTCATAGCAAGTTTATCTCCCATTTGGTAGTTGGCTCTCTTTTTGAAATAAACAATGAAAATCTTTTTTTAATTTATGATTTAAATTATGCAAGTTCATAAATTGAATATTTGGTATATATACTTTTATGCAATAGAATATAAAATATTACTTTAAAAGTAAATGTTTGTTATCCTATTATGTACGTGTAATATAATATTGCAATAGAATATTGTAAAATGATGCTTTTTATGCAATATCTATTTATCGTGTACATATATGCTATTTATATGCGAAAGTGATGTTTATATTTTTTGAATATATTATGAGACTCTTAATAGAAGATAAAAATGGTATAATATGTTTAAAAGGTGTAAGCATCACTTTTGTATATAAATAACATGTATGTACATGATAAATTAATATTGTATAAAAAAAATTATTTTACATTATTATATTGCAAATAAATAATGGGATGACAAATAATTACTTTCAAAGTAATATTTTATATTATATTGCATAAAAAGTATACGCACCAAGAATTCAATTCATGAACTTGTACATTTTAAATCATAAATTAAGAAAGGGGTTTTCATTATTTATTTGAAAAAGAGAGCCAATTATTAGATGAGAGATGGATATGCTATCAATTGGCTAGCATAGGAAGATCAAATCTTTCACCAATTTAGAGTTTCACAATAACTGCCATTGCAGCACAGGAGCTTGTTGAGTGGTGGATGCATAGGAATTTGTTGGACGGTGGATAAAAAAGAAAGAGAGAAGGAAAAAATTAAGAATAAGTTTAGGATTTTCTAACTTTCTCTTTTTTATAATAAGTCTTAAGTGACGTCGTTTTGGAAAAATTCAAAACGACGTCATTTTGATAATCTAATTTCTAAAAAAAAAAAAGTAAAATAGAAATTTTAATGGATATTCACAAGATATTTCCAAATATTCATATCTTATCCATATTCTGTATAGATATTATACTTTTTTATCGTATCCTATAGATATTATACTTTTTTATCGTATCCTATAGATATTATACTTTTTTATCGTATCCTATCTATATCCTATTTTTCAATATCCTATCTTTATCTTATTTTTCAATTATTATATCTCATCTTCTAGGATCACATATGGTTGGATATATTAAAAAAAAAGTATCCGTTGCCATCCCTAAAGATATTCGGAGTTTCTCTATTATTCAAAAGATTTTTTATTTTAAAAATCATCAAAATCATTTAAGCACTATAACTGTGTCAAGCGCCATTTTTACCCAAGGTTTTGCTACTTCGGGTTTTTTAACCAAACTGCATCAATTTGGAACACTAGCACCCGCTCTCCAAGTCCAGTGGTTAATGATGCACGTAAGTATGATAGTATTAGGCTATGCAGCTGTTTTATGTGGATCATTATTATCCACAACTCTTCTCGTCATTACATTTCGAAAAGTTATAAAAATTTTCGGGAAAAGCAATTATTTTTTAAATGGAAATGAGTCATTTTGCTTTGGCAAAATTCAATACATGAATGAAAAAAGTAATGTTTTACTAAATACTTATTTTCTTTCTGCTAGAAATTATTACAGGTATCAAGTGATTCAACAATTGAATCGTTGGAGTCTATATCTTATTTTCCAATTACTATATCTCATCCTTCAAAATCGCATATGAATGGATATATTGAAAAAAGGTATTTGTTGCCATTCCTAAGGATATTCGTAAGAATATGGTTATTAGTAAAGATTCGTTTAAGAGGATACGGATATTGAATTTAATATTTGCTATGGATATGGATAGGATGTAGATAAAAATTTTGTTGTAGGATATGGATGTGGATATTAAGATATCTGTGTCATATCTTCTTCGTTGCTCTCCTAAGTAATTTTCAAAGTAGTTTAGAGTAAATTGTAAATTTGGCCAAACATTAGAAATCCAACAGCTTTTGTTGTCCTAGAAATATAAGAAAACATACAATAGTTCTTTTTCCAAAATCAAAATATTTTCAAACTTTTCTATAAATGTAAGAAACATACAATAGTTTGTTTCGAAAATCACAATATTTTCAAACTATTAAATGAATGTATTTTTTTTTTTTAAAAAGTTTTGAAAAGAAGTAAAAAATCTTACTTTACAAAATACCAAATTTTTATCTTTTACTGTAAGTTAAATTCAAGATGGTTTGAGAGCATCAAACGTGTCATAAACTACTTAAACTATCGCTCAAGAGACTATTCAATGCACATATTTGTTTATATATTGCATGTTGAGACGGTGATGTACATTTTACCCAAGAACAACATAGAGATTCTATGCCTAAAGTGACATCGCTTTGGAGAAATTCAAAACAACATCATTTTAATAATTTAATTTAAAAAAAAATGTAAAACGGAAATCTTAATGGATATCTGCAGGATATTTTAAAATATTCATATACTATTCATATTGTATACAGATATTATAACCTTTTACCGTATTCTATCTATATCCTATTTTTTAATTACCATATCTTAGCCTCGGGGATCGAATATGGATGGATATCCTAAAAAAGGGTATCCGTTGCCATCCATAAGAATATTCGTAAGCATATGGTTATTAGTAAATATTTGTTTAGGAGGATACGGATATTGAATTTAATATTCGCTATGAATATGGATAGGATGTAAATATAAATTTTGTTGTAGAATACTGATGTGGGTATTAAGATATTTGTGCCGTATCCTATTCCTTGCTATCCTAGGTAATTTTCAGAGTAGTTTAAAGCAAATTGTAAATTTGGCCAAACATTGGAAACCCAACTCTTATTTTTGTCTTAGAAATATAAGAAAATATACAATAGTTCTTTTTCCAAAATCAAAAGATTTTCAAACTTTGCTAGAAATGTAAGAAACATAGAATAGTTTGTTTTGAAAATCACAATATTTTCAAACTATTCAATGAACTTTTTTTTTTCTCAAAAAGATTTTGGATAGAAGTGAGAAATCTTATTTTATGAAATACTAAATTTTATTTATTACTGTAAGTCAAATTCAAGATGGTTTAAGAGCATCAAACGTGTCATAAACTACTTATTGAATTTAATATTTGCTATGGATATGGATAGGATGTAGATAAAAATTTTGTTGTAGGATATGGATGTGGATATTAAGATATCTGTGTCGTATCTTCTTTGTTGCTCTCCTAAGTAATTTTCAAAGTAGTTTAGAGTAAATTGTAAATTTGGCCAAACATTGGAAATCCAACAGTTTTTTTTGTCCTAGAAGTATAAGAAAACATACAATAGTTCTTTTTCCAAAATCAAAATATTTTCAAACTTTTCTATAAATGTAAGAAACATACAATAGTTTGTTTCAAAAATCACAATATTTTCAAACTATTAAATGAATGTATATTGTTTTTAAAAAAAGTTTTGAAAAGAAGTAAGAAATCTTACTTTACAAAATACTAAATTTTTATCTTTTACTGCAAGTTAAATTCAAGATGATTTGAGAGCATCAAACGTGTTATAAACTACTTGAACTATCGCTCAAGAGACTATTCAGAGCACATATTTGTTTATATATTACATGTTGAGACGGTGATGTACATTTTACCCAAGAATTAATTGCATAAGCCTAACAAATAGCCATGCAATATTATCCAAATTAAACAATGCCAACACTAATTATCAAACAATAACTTTTTCACAAGCCAATAAATAATAATTTACAAGGGCATATTCGTAATTAATCAACACATGAAACCAGCTGCATAAGTCACATTAGCTGTACATTGGAATTAGAACTAAATCAACAAATTAACTGTTTAATTCAAGGAATAACCTTGTTAGAACTTCGAGTATTAGCAGCAGAGCCAAGAACAACTTCATCTGGGATATATCTTCTCCAGAACCAATGCGCCTTCCACACGTTGTTCATCTCTTCAATGGGAACGTTCTTTGTCTCAGGCACAAAGAGAGCGACGAAAATTGTCATTATTATGACGAACCCAGCGAAGAAAAAGAAGAGACCAAATTTCATATGGCAAAGCATCGTGAGAAAGATTTGAGCTATAATGAATGTGAATAGCATGTTCACCGATACGTTTATGGCTTGTCCCGCTGATCGAATCTCCAAAGGGCAGATTTCACTCGGTACTAACCAACCCAATGGCCCCCAAGACCATGCAAATGCTGCCACGTATAGGCATATTAATATTAATACAAAGTCTGCGTCGAATTTTGACAATACCCCTTCCCCATTCACTCCAAACTTCCATCCAATCATCACTCCCACCAAAATCTGTAAATTATTAGATATCAGTATCCGCATCAACTTTCACATCACTTGAGATTGAGATGACGAAAGGGTTTAGACTTTCTGTGTTTAGTTACTTACCTGGCTGATAAGCATTTGTACGCCGCCTTCGAGGAACAAAATCCTTCTTCCTAATCTGTCGACTGAGTAAATGGAAACAACAGTCGCAACAACATTAACCACGCCCGTAATGACGGCAGACATGAGTGAAGCATCGTCGCCGAATCCGATGGTCTTGAAGAGAACAGGAGCATAGAACATGACGACGTTAATGCCAGTGAGTTGTTGAAAGAATGGAATGAGAGTACAACAGGTAAGTTGTGGCCTATATCTTGGCTGACTGATGTTTGTCCAAGGATGATTAACTTGCTTTGCCGCCTCGGATGCGTCGTAAAGATCTTGGAACTCTTCATCAACATTGGTGGTTCCACGAATTTTCTGCAACATTTGCTTCGCCTTCTCTGTGCGGCCTCTTTCAAGAAGGGAGTTAGGAGTATCAGGAAGGAGGAGAGAACCGACAGTCATCATTAAAGCAGGGATGGCGGCAAGAGCTAACGAAACTCTCCATCCCCATCCACCTTCGATTTTGGCTGTGCCGTAGTTTACAAGATTTGCTATAAGAATACCAACCGTGGTTGCCAATTGGAAACCGATGTTGAGTGCTCCTCTAACCTTAGCTGGAGCCATTTCAGATAAATAGACTGGAACAGCCTACACGCGTACATATAACAATTAATGAAAAGTGTTGAGGAAAATATATAGATAATTTAGAAATTAATTAGATTTTAAATGTATATATATATACCTGATTAGCAAAACCCACACCTATACCAAGCAACAAACGACCAAAAATAAGCATTTCGATATTTACAGCAGCACCATTAAGAATAGCTCCGAAGAGAAAAGCGATCCCTCCAAAAGCCATGGAAGCTTTACGGCCAAATACTCTCGTAACTACTGAAGCAAAAAATGAAGCTACCAGAGCGGCTAGGTAAAGGGAAGAGGTGAACAATGTAAGAAGCACGCTGTCAAATTTACAGTAAGCACTTTCTTTCAAAGTGTGGCCGTGTTGTTTATGGTACACAGAAGGAAAAAATTTCTTCAAGAATTCTTCCATTGAAGTCACCCCTCCTGCATTTAATCATCATCCTTCCTTCGTCAAAAATATATAAATAAATAAAATAAATTAGAAATTATGCATTTTATATATTATAGTTTAGGCAACCTGAAATTCCGAGATCATAACCGAAGAGGAGACCCCCCATAGCGGCGACCAAACAAGTAACAATAACAAAGCCGGTGACACCGCCTTCATAATTCTTTCCCCCACCTTGAACAGCCATTCCTCCTCCTGCTGCCATCTTTATACACGACACTTTTTAATTAATTCTAAACAATTAAAATTAAAATTATTACAGGAGTCTATGCCAGAGATATTCTTTCAAGGCGATAGATTCTTCCTAAGCACAAAGAAAGAAACTCCTGTGTTGATTAATTTAAGTGTTATATTCAGACTTTTTATATAAGATTTTGCAAGTGGGCCTTGCACTAAACATGGTAAATTGTTCCGAAAATTATGATAAAAAACGTTTGTGTAATTCTTGCTCGCCTCTTTTTATCCATCTAACTGTACTGATGCTTGTTACTTTTAGGTTTATTGTGATTGAATTTGCTGTTGTCTTATCCATCTTTTTTCAATCCCTTAAAATAGGTAACTAATCCCAGTTGTTGTTTTCTGTGGTACGCAAACTTGTAACTCGTTTTCAACGCCATTTTATTTCCTGAGTTAATTTGTTTTAGAATTATGTTTAATTTACCCATTTTATTTATTAGATGTACTTTAATTGTCATCGCATAAATACTAGCATAATAATTTTACCCATTAGAGTGATGCCACAACCGGTCCTTTAAATTCTTTTTACTACTCTTTTCTTTGTTTACAATTTTAATTTTAATTAAAATTATATAAAAAAATGTGTCTATTAAACTAACATATTTTAACTTTATAATACTTGCAAACAATTATGAAAAAAATTGAGAGACATGTCTTTAATCAAAAGATTTCAAACAGATGTAAAAGATTTTAGAAACTTTTTAAAAAAGCATCCATAAAACCTAACATTTTCAAGAAAACTCTCACAATCTATTATAACGACAACTTTTCAATAACCTCAACCTAATTTGCTCGTCAACTTCAATTCATTTTTATGAAATTTTATTGGGCAAAATAATCCCTTCATAAACCATAAAGTGATATTTTCTTCAGTTTTAGATTAGCTTAGTCTCTTATATCGTAGCAAAATTAAAGATAAATTATTTTAAAAAAATACCAACTAGATGAGTCAAAATCTGAGAAATCATCCACAAAACCCTTAATGAATTTTTCCACCATGATAGAAAAGATTGACGTCATGCATCTTTTGAAATTGACTTAATATAATTAGAATCCTATCCTTACTTATATTTTATATTAAAAAATTAATATTTTATTTATTTTATATTAATAATAATATTTTATTTTTTAACTCTTTCTCCGTTATTAATTTTTATTTTTTTTTTTTGGTGTTGGTTACAAATTTTTGTTTTAATCTTATCTTCTTGATAAGAAGATGGAGAAATAATTAAAAAAATATTATTTTAATTTATTGAAAAGACACCAATAAATCCGTTCTCATCACCACTACAAGCCAAACAAATTCTTATCTCTTTCAAACCCATATCTAAGTCTTCTCAAAATTAAAACTTCCTTATTTCTCTTTTATAAATCCATTATCTTCACCACCGCAACAACATCCAAATCAAGAACAAGAAATATCATATTATTGATATGTTAGTTAAGGATGCAGAAGACAATGATGATGGGTCAAGAATCGGCCATGGAGAGAGGTGGCTCTTCATTTATGCCTGACGGTTGTGCAACAGAGAAGCAAGAAAAATCGACAACATATATAGAAAAGCTATTCTCGAACATACAAAAAGCTAATTAGATAAAAAGCATAGAGTAATGAAAACAAATATATGATATTGAAAAATTAAAAAATGCTTGCACGATTATGGAGCAGCACTAAAAAGAAAGAAAGGAATGATGAAAGGGAATCAAGTTTGGAAAATGCACCTCAATTTCAAATACTAGATTCCCAGACAAACCCAACAACCTAATTTGAAAGCCCCAATTTAATTTTGAAATCTTCCTAACCTATATTCTTGTTCCGTGCCTTGTTTTAAGCGAAATAAAACTTAGATTTTACAGTAGGGTCTTTGTAGCTATGGTTGTAGATCTAGGTCAGTGAAGCAATTGGAGGAGAAGTGGTATGCTATTTTTTTGCTTGAGAATTTTCGGATTATGAGATATAAAGGAAGGCTTTTGTTTTTGTTATTGTTGTTAAAGTTCTGGTTTTAAAATATTTTAAAAGGAATTCCTTAGTTTGAGAGTAAATGGAGCAACGTAAATATAATGATTTTGGTTATGGTGTTGAGCAAGACGAGGCAGTGGCGTAGAACTTTGAGCTATGGCATTGAAAAGTGACAGGAGGGAGAAAGAGAAAATTAAATGACAGTGAAAATTATGGAGAAAAGAAAGAGATGGTGTTAGAAGGAGAAGGAAGAAAAAAAAAAAAATTTATATAAAATTTTTACTGTTCATTATCACTTGTTATACTCAAGTTTATTAAAGTACGTAAATATCTTTAAAAAGAAAGGTTTTCTTCAAATGGAGTTAACGTTAAAGGGGTATCGAAGTATTAACAAAACAACAAAGAGGATTTAAGGTATTAGGCCAAACAATGAGAGGGAATCAGGCATTTTCCTCATTCTTAAATTATCTTAATATAATTTCTTTTGAATGTTAAAATCTCTAACTACCATCCTATTATGCATTGTGTGATAAATAGTTATTAAAAATATGCATACTACCTTTTCAACACAAATTGATTTCCCATCCTTTAAAAAATTATTCCTCCTCAATGTTGACTATAATTTTAAAAATATATTTTTATCCATTCTCGTTGAATCAAATAGTCTATCTGGACATCCACACAATAACTCTAACATGTATTAATGTCCTAATAGTTGAGAAGTTTTATACAATTATCTTATTCTTAAATATTTGTAGTAGTCACATAATTTCTTAATTAATAGTAACTTTCCAAAACAATCTTCTAAATTAGTAGATAAGTCATTGTCTGAATTTGTATCATAGTTGTTAATTTCGTTTGAATTCATCTTGCAAAAAAATTAATAAATATGTACATAATTTTCATAAAAATAAGATATTATTTTCTTTAGCAATATACAATCAATCAAATTCAACATTAAACAAATATATGTGAACATAAGAAATAAAATATATCATGTACCGTACAGTCAATAATATTTAAATTAAACAATACTTACAACATAAATAAAATAGAAAGCCATAAACATCCAATTATTTACATTCACATGTTAATAAAATAAATAATTGCAATTGCTTATTAGATTCAAACACATATGAAACTACTAAGAATGTAATAAACATTCTCCTCAATTCTAAACTAGTAAATTTTTCGCAGACCTTATTACAAACTTTATTATCTAAATCGTCCATAGCCTCTAAAATTTTTATGCATTCTTCAACAGAGACATATTTATGAAAAGTATAAGACTCTTCCGAGTTTCTAATTCATTCGACGTTTGCCAAAGAAACTTCTACCTTAGCACTTAATGATCTTGCCCATACTTCAAGTGCATCATCCAACTTAAATGTTTAAGAAGTCCTTGTTTCTTTTTTTGTGCAAAGATCAACTAAGGCACTTATAGATCAACATCGTTTATTGTTCCTTTCCCCATTACCCTCTATACATTCTTCACCACCTTTATACTTAAGGTCTATGTATACCTCAGAACTTAGGAATTCAGCCACTAACTTTTTCTCAATATCAAAATTTGGAGGGAATTAAGTAGATGCAAAATGCATCTAACCAATAGCAGTTGTATTGTTAAAAATCTCACCAAGTACATAATAATAGTCACTTCCCTTTTTATGAAAACATTTTGAAAAAGGGTTTTTCTACACATTTGAAAATAAAAAATGAATAAATAACCAAATTAGACTAGGCCTATAAATTCCTTAAAAGGTAAAAAATTAAAAAACTCTTTATTGTACTAATTAAACATATAATATGTATCTTAATAGACAACTCCCAAACATCATCTAATGCATGGACTGTGTTTGTCTCTGAATCCCAACTGATCCTTATAGGAGCCAAAAGTTTGCGAATTCGCAATGCAACTTATGCAAATGATTATATTTAGACTTAAACTTAAGAATTATATATCTTTTACCAAATTTTGTAAATACAGCATTATCTATTGCACTCCATCTTTTGTTATCTACGGTTGAAGTTTGTAGTCTTTTTTTAGCTTTTTCATGTAATAAGTGAAGCATTATCTATTGCACTCCATCTTTTGTTATCTACGGTTGAAGTTTGTAGTCTTTTTTTAGCTTTTTCATGTAATAAGTGAACGAAATGTTCCTCAATAAAAGATGGCCATCAAGCAATATCATCAACATCCTTAGTCTTAGAAGTCATCCTATAAATTATATCATAGAATAAATTAAAATTTAATAAGATTAAAAATAAATATATAAACACTAGTAAATATACTACTTTAATTATGTTAGCTAAGTTATAAAACATATCTCATGGATTTCTTCTAACATGTTATCAAAATATTAATGAACATATCTTCTTTATCTTTTTTTGGGTCAGAAAATCAAACATATTAATGAGAAAATAGTAGTCATTAATTTTGCTAAGGAATAAGTTATTAGCACTAATATTCAAAAATCCTATTCTCAAAAATTAATTAAATTTAATTACTTATTCAATTAAACTTAAAAATATTCGAATATTTGATAATAAATTTGATTGATTTTATATCTCTTTCAATTTTTTAAAAAGAAAGAAACCGTCATTCTAACAAAATCAAATTCTAATAATCAAATCCAATCCTAATTTATATGTCCAATTACAATTTCCAAGTAAATTTTAATTCATACATATAATCCTAATTTATATATAGGCACAATCTTAATTTACGTGCAATTTCTAAAACTCTCTATAACTCTCCACTACTAAATGATGGACTCTTGCCTAAAATTTTATAGCGTATCCTATCTAATAGAAATCATAATTAAATTATGTAAATAATTGATAATATGTGGCAATCTAATTATGTTTAAAATATCTTAAAATAACTTCAATTAAATAAACGAACAAAAACAAGTACACTAGCAATGACACACAAAAGTAGAATGTAAGAATAATTATTGCAAAATAATGTAATTAAAGTTGGTAACTATTATTGCAAAATAAAAATAAGAATGATTATTTCCATAGTGTTAAATGAATTGTACGCATTTTGGGAATGACAATGATTCATGCAAGCCTTTTATGGTAAGTAACAAAATAACATGGATTGTATTTTTTAAATCTTTATTAATTTCAATCATTTATGCAAGTATTTTCACGAGAATTGCAAACTAGAATTTTAAAGTGTAATTGGACTCTACAAAGAGAGTTAAAATCTATCTAGAACAGGATTCTAAAATACAACTAGATTGATCAAGAGACTGACTTTTAAAACATTAAGTATTATAATAATTTCACACAAACTCAACAACCAAATACTCTACAAATTCAAGATACATACCATAAAACAAATTATGTATATTCAAACTACATTATCAAGAACTAAAATAATATTCCATACAATCCTACAAACAAAAAGATCATACAAATTTAAATTGCATATTATAGATAATATTGTAAAATAAAAATCAAATATTGTGTCAATTATATTTTTTTACTAAAACATATTAATTAAAAAATTAAAACATACCTTAATTCGCTGTGAGAAAGAGCTAATAATTGATTTAATTATATTTGAGAAAAGCTAACAATCAATTTGCAAATAAATATTAGAATTAAGAATAATATTAACATTACATATTTAAGTTTAAAAGAGATAATGTAAACATCATAAATTCAAAATTTTAAAAATTTTAACAAAAGTTTAAGATAATAAAAAACAGTTTTTCAATCGTGCTGGAATATGATTAACATAAAAATTAAGAAAATGACTATTTTAGTTTTCTACTTTTTAACTAAAAAATAAGATTTGATTCAAAAATAGCTTTAGATATTTTTTATATAAACGCGTATTTTAATGATTCTTCATTTTTTTGTTTTCAAAAACATAAAGTCCTATCTAAAAACTAAAACAAACGGGGCCTAAAATTTTGAACATAATTTCTATAATTAACCCTAAATAATTTTTCTTCAATCTATTGAATAGTACTACACATAGAGACTGTCCAAATTCAGATTACCCGATCCAAATTCAAATTACACACATAGACCATCCAAATCTAATAAAAAAATTTCAAAATCTAACTAAATTAAATTATTTGACAAAACAATCTAACTCTCATTTCTCTTCTACCAAAATCTAATTTTTTTTCACTAGGACAACGTATTCTGTCCAAATCAGTACTTCACGCATCATTCTCACAACAACTCTAAGTACCCGATTACTCGACTAACTTCTTTGTTGATTTAGTCCCCTTTGATCTCTCATATGCTCTTCTCTCATTTCGTCTTTCCATCCAGATTAGGGAATCAAGCTCAATCAATCATTCCATTTACTTCGATTTTCAAACCAACTAAGAGAGGCCGAACATTAACCTTGGGTATTTGGACCTTCAGAGAGTCCTATGAGGGGCTCTTAGGAGGGTCAAATCTAGCTTGACTTGATAACCTAACAAACCATCCATCATCAACTGTAGTGGCTCCGCGACTAGGAGAATTGAGGTAGCAGAATTTGTGAAGATAATTTGTTTCTATTGCATTTTCTCATCCGAGTTTTGTGGTGGTGTTGTTTGGAGTGGCCATTGATATGGCGAATGAAGTCAGAGTTAAGATTGGTGGAGTAGTGACAGCCAAAGAAAGAGAATAAGCAAAAGATTTTGCAGTAGGTGTAACGCCCCAAATTTGCAATATGAAAACATATGACAAATTTGAAATGAAAACAACACTCCAAAATTTTAATATACAATTAAAATCCTCAAAAGAATATATAAATCTTAATGTACAATTACATTACTAAAGCTTCTATATAATATTCCTTAGAATTAAATATAATACTCAAAATTTAACTTGACACTAACTTCACTTATAATATTTTAACTTACACATATAGACCATCCAAATCCAATAAAAAATTTCAAAACAATCTAACTCTCTTTTCTCTTCAACCAAAATCTAATTTTTTTCACCCGGGCAAAAAAAAAAAAAGATGCATGATGTCAATCTTTTCTATCATGGTAGAAAAATTCATTAAGGGTTTTGTGGATGATTTCTCAGATTTTGACTCATCTAGTTGGTATTTTTTTAAAATAATTTATCTTTAATTTTGCTACGATATAAGAGACTAAGCTAATCTAAAACTGAAGAAAATATCACTTTATGGTTTATGAAGGGATTATTTTGCCCAATAAAATTTCATAAAAATGAATTGAAGTTGACGAGCAAATTAGGTTGAGGTTATTGAAAAGTTGTCGTTATAATAGATTGTGAGAGTTTTCTTGAAAATGTTAGGTTTTATGGATGCTTTTTTTAAAAAGTTTCTAAAATCTTTTACATCTGTTTGAAATCTTTTGATTAAAGACATGTCTCTCAATTTTTTTCATAATTGTTTGCAAGTATTATAAAGTTAAAATATGTTAGTTTAATAGACACATTTTTTTATATAATTTTAATTAAAATTAAAATTGTAAACAAAGAAAAGAGTAGTAAAAAGAATTTAAAGGACCGGTTGTGGCATCACTCTAATGGGTAAAATTATTATGCTAGTATTTATGCGATGACAATTAAAGTACATCTAATAAATAAAATGGGTAAATTAAACATAATTCTAAAACAAATTAACTCAGGAAATAAAATGGCGTTGAAAACGAGTTACAAGTTTGCGTACCACAGAAAACAACAACTGGGATTAGTTACCTATTTTAAGGGATTGAAAAAAGATGGATAAGACAACAGCAAATTCAATCACAATAAACCTAAAAGTAACAAGCATCAGTACAGTTAGATGGATAAAAAGAGGCGAGCAAGAATTACACAAACGTTTTTTATCATAATTTTCGGAACAATTTACCATGTTTAGTGCAAGGCCCACTTGCAAAATCTTATATAAAAAGTCTGAATATAACACTTAAATTAATCAACACAGGAGTTTCTTTCTTTGTGCTTAGGAAGAATCTATCGCCTTGAAAGAATATCTCTGGCATAGACTCCTGTAATAATTTTAATTTTAATTGTTTAGAATTAATTAAAAAGTGTCGTGTATAAAGATGGCAGCAGGAGGAGGAATGGCTGTTCAAGGTGGGGGAAAGAATTATGAAGGCGGTGTCACCGGCTTTGTTATTGTTACTTGTTTGGTCGCCGCTATGGGGGGTCTCCTCTTCGGTTATGATCTCGGAATTTCAGGTTGCCTAAAATGCATAATTTCTAATTTATTTTATTTATTTATATATTTTTGACGAAGGAAGGATGATGATTAAATGCAGGAGGGGTGACTTCAATGGAAGAATTCTTGAAGAAATTTTTTCCTTCTGTGTACCATAAACAACACGGCCACACTTTGAAAGAAAGTGCTTACTGTAAATTTGACAGCGTGCTTCTTACATTGTTCACCTCTTCCCTTTACCTAGCCGCTCTGGTAGCTTCATTTTTTGCTTCAGTAGTTACGAGAGTATTTGGCCGTAAAGCTTCCATGGCTTTTGGAGGGATCGCTTTTCTCTTCGGAGCTATTCTTAATGGTGCTGCTGTAAATATCGAAATGCTTATTTTTGGTCGTTTGTTGCTTGGTATAGGTGTGGGTTTTGCTAATCAGGTATATATATATATACATTTAAAATCTAATTAATTTCTAAATTATCTATATATTTTCCTCAACACTTTTCATTAATTGTTATATGTACGCGTGTAGGCTGTTCCAGTCTATTTATCTGAAATGGCTCCAGCTAAGGTTAGAGGAGCACTCAACATCGGTTTCCAATTGGCAACCACGGTTGGTATTCTTATAGCAAATCTTGTAAACTACGGCACAGCCAAAATCGAAGGTGGATGGGGATGGAGAGTTTCGTTAGCTCTTGCCGCCATCCCTGCTTTAATGATGACTGTCGGTTCTCTCCTCCTTCCTGATACTCCTAACTCCCTTCTTGAAAGAGGCCGCACAGAGAAGGCGAAGCAAATGTTGCAGAAAATTCGTGGAACCACCAATGTTGATGAAGAGTTCCAAGATCTTTACGACGCATCCGAGGCGGCAAAGCAAGTTAATCATCCTTGGACAAACATCAGTCAGCCAAGATATAGGCCACAACTTACCTGTTGTACTCTCATTCCATTCTTTCAACAACTCACTGGCATTAACGTCGTCATGTTCTATGCTCCTGTTCTCTTCAAGACCATCGGATTCGGCGACGATGCTTCACTCATGTCTGCCGTCATTACGGGCGTGGTTAATGTTGTTGCGACTGTTGTTTCCATTTACTCAGTCGACAGATTAGGAAGAAGGATTTTGTTCCTCGAAGGCGGCGTACAAATGCTTATCAGCCAGGTAAGTAACTAAACACAGAAAGTCTAAACCCTTTCGTCATCTCAATCTCAAGTGATGTGAAAGTTGATGCGGATACTGATATCTAATAATTTACAGATTTTGGTGGGAGTGATGATTGGATGGAAGTTTGGAGTGAATGGGGAAGGGGTATTGTCAAAATTCGACGCAGACTTTGTATTAATATTAATATGCCTATACGTGGCAGCATTTGCATGGTCTTGGGGGCCATTGGGTTGGTTAGTACCGAGTGAAATCTGCCCTTTGGAGATTCGATCAGCGGGACAAGCCATAAACGTATCGGTGAACATGCTATTCACATTCATTATAGCTCAAATCTTTCTCACGATGCTTTGCCATATGAAATTTGGTCTCTTCTTTTTCTTCGCTGGGTTCGTCATAATAATGACAATTTTCGTCGCTCTCTTTGTGCCTGAGACAAAGAACGTTCCCATTGAAGAGATGAACAACGTGTGGAAGGCGCATTGGTTCTGGAGAAGATATATCCCAGATGAAGTTGTTCTTGGCTCTGCTGCTAATACTCGAAGTTCTAACAAGGTTATTCCTTGAATTAAACAGTTAATTTGTTGATTTAGTTCTAATTCCAATGTACAGCTAATGTGACTTATGCAGCTGGTTTCATGTGTTGATTAATTACGAATATGCCCTTGTAAATTATTATTTATTGGCTTGTGAAAAAGTTATTGTTTGATAATTAGTGTTGGCATTGTTTAATTTGGATAATATTGCATGGCTATTTGTTAGGCTTATGCAATTAATTCTTGGGTAAAATGTACATCACCGTCTCAACATGTAATATATAAACAAATATGTGCTCTGAATAGTCTCTTGAGCGATAGTTCAAGTAGTTTATAACACGTTTGATGCTCTCAAATCATCTTGAATTTAACTTGCAGTAAAAGATAAAAATTTAGTATTTTGTAAAGTAAGATTTCTTACTTCTTTTCAAAACTTTTTTTAAAAAAAAAAAATTCAATATACATTCATTTAATAGTTTGAAAATATTGTGATTTTTGATTTTGGAAAAACAAACTATTGTATGTTTCTTACATTTATAGAAAAGTTTGAAAATATTTTGATTTTGGAAAAAGAACTATTGTATGTTTTCTTATACTTCTAGGACAAAAAAAACTGTTGGATTTCCAATGTTTGGCCAAATTTACAATTTACTCTAAATTACTTTGAAAATTACTTAGGAGAGCAACAAAGAAGATACGACACAGATATCTTAATATCCACATCCATATCCTACAACAAAATTTTTATCTACATCCTATCCATATCCATAGCAAATATTAAATTCAATATCCGTATCCTCTTAAACGAATATTTACTAATAACCATATTCTTACGAATATCCTTAGGAATGGCAACGAATACCTTTTTTCAATATATCCATCCATATGCGATTTTGGAGGATGAAATATGATAATTGAAAAATAGGTTATAGATAGAATACAGTAAAAGAGTATAATATCTGTATACAATATGAATAGTATATGAATATTTTAAAATATTTTGCAGATATCCGTTAAGATTTCCGTTTTACATTTTTTTTTTGAAATTAAATTATTAAAATGACGTTGTTTTGAATTTCTCCAAAGCGATGTCACTTTAGGTTTATTATAAAAAAAGAGAAAGATAGAAAACCCTAAGTTCATTCTTAATTCTTTCCCATTCTGTTTCTTTCTCATCCACTGCCCAACAAATTTTTGTATGTCTACCATCTAACGAGTTCCTGTGTTGCTATCGCAGCTATTGTGAAACTCTAAATTGGTGAAAGATTTGATCTTCTTGGAAAACCAATTCATAGCATATCCATCTCCTATTTAATAATTAGCCCTCTTTTTTAAACTAAGAATGAAAATCCTTTTTTAGTTTATGATTTAAAGTGTACAAGTTTCTGAATTGAATCCTTAGTTGGTATACTTTTTATACAATATAATACAGAATATTATTTTAAAAGTGATTATTTATCATCTCATTACGTACTTACAATATAATAATGTAATATAATATTATAAAATGATGTTTTTTTACGCGATATTAATTTATTATATACATACATACTATTTATATGCAGAAGTGATACCTACACCTTTTGAATATATTATATCATTTTATTTTCTATTGGGAGTCTCATAATATATTCAAAAACATATAGACATCCCTTTTGCCTTGGACAAAGAACGTTCCCATTGAAGAGATGAACAACGTGTGGAAGGCACATTGGTTCTGGAGAAGATACATCCCAGATGAAGTTGTTCTTGGCTCTGCTGCTAATACTCGAAGTTCTAACAAGGTTATTCCTTGAATTAAACAGTTAATTTGTTGGTTTAGTTCTAACTCCAATGTACAGCTATAATGTGAGTTACACGGCTCGTTTCATCTGTTCATTAATTACGAATAAGCACTTATAAATTATTACTTATTTGCTTGTAATTATTGTATATTTTTTTTACATTTTCTTATTATGTGGATATGCTATTGTTGAATAATAATAAGTTTCAAGATCTATTCCACTTATTTTGTTTAGTCGAGGGAGGACAAAACTTGCGTTTTATGTTACAATGTTTTATAAAAATTAAGTTTGGATATTATTAATTATTGTAAATAAAAAGTTAATTGACAAATCAATAATATATTTTTAAATATTGTCACTGTTTTTTGGAATCCAAACAAAAGATTATGAGATTAATTTTGACCTAATTAATCTTCTAGATGAATTAAGAAAATCTAATATTTGGAAGTGTCTGCTTTTAGGGTCTTAATATTTTAAAATAATAATATTTTTCCCAAAAGATGTTGAATATATTAAGTTAAGATAGTTTGTTTAATTGTAATGTTTTCGTCCCGAGTAGTGACTTTTCTGAAATGATAATATTCTATTAGATCTATTTGAACACTCATATTTTAATAAAAAAATTTGTCACATAAATACTTGTAATATAATTTATTGTTCAGTATTAACATAAATAAATAAAATAACATAAATGATCATACTTATCTGGAAAAAACTCATAATTACTGTGCTTAAATTCTAAAATTTTAGGAAAACAAATCAAATTAAATTTTATGAGAAACAAATTTGTTAAATAGAATCTTATGACAAATAATTTCTGTTTTTTCGTTCTTATAGATTCTTTTATTTTTAAATTATAATTAATTTTAATTTTTCTAAAAAAATTTGGATATGATAAATATTTTACGAGTGTAAAAAGCAATTAAAATACTTGACAAATTAAATTTAATTGTCGACTACTGTAATATTTATTAGAAAAAATTTTAAATTTTATTAATAGATGTACAAGTAAAAACTCAAAACATATTTTTTTGGGTAGAAATAGACTTGTTCTCACTATTAATAATAAATAAAAATCACAATAAATTATTTATAATATTAATTTCGGATTTTATTGTAGTTTAATAATATTTTCATCTCTAAATGTTAATAGTTTTTTCGGTTGTAACAATTTCATCCCCAATAGTGGGGACCGATATGTTAATATTATCAATCTATATTCCATTTTATCGTTTCGGGAACAGTTTAGGGACAAAAACGTTATTACTCCACCCTATTTGTAATGTTACCCCGGTTTCCCTCTCAATTTACAAACTCGCATTTGTCAATGGCGGTTTCAAAAATAATCCGAATCGATAGAACCTTTTACGAGTCCATCAAACGCGTCAATAATTCATCTGATTTATTCATCTCAAAGTTTGGAAGACCCATATGCACTAAATCAGAAAGCAGCTCTTCTCTTCCCTCAGATATCGTTGAAGTCACCGATAAATTTATTTCTGTATTCACCAAACAACCTTTCTCTTCAGATAACCCACAATTGATCAATCTTGTACCGAAGCTTACCAATAAAGTTGTTGAATCTGTTTTAAATAACTTCAGGAGCTGGAAAGTAGCTTACTTGTTCTTTACTTGGTCCTCAAACCAACATGGGTATAAGCACAATATATATACTTTCAATGCCATGGCGTCCATCCTATCACGTGCTCGACAAATTGCCCCACTCAGAGTTTTGGCTCAGGATGTCGTGGATTCGCGTTGCTTTATGTCACCTGGAGCTTTGGGGTTCTTGATTAGGTGTTTGGGGAGTGTAGGATTGGGACAAGAAGCTAATGTGTTGTTTGATCAAGTTAAAATTGAAGTTCTTTGCATACCAAATAGGTATACTTACAATTGTTTATTAGAGGCTATTTGTAAGTCTGGTTCAGCTGATTTAGTTGAGATGAGACTGAAGGAAATGTGTGATGATGGATGGGGTTATGATAAGTACACGTTGACACCAGTTTTGCAGGTTTATTGCAACGCAGGCAAGTTTGATAAAGCTTTGAGGATCTTCAATGAGATTTATGATCGTGGATGGGTTGATGAGCATGTTTTTTATATCTTATTGGTGTCTTTTAGTAAGTGGGGTGAGGTGGATAAGGCGTGCGAGTTGATTGAAAGAATAGAAGATTGCAATATCAGATTGAATGAGAAGACATTCTGTGTTTTGATTCATGGGTTTGTGAAAGAGTCCAGAATTGACAAGGCCTTGCAATTGTTTGATAAAATGAAGAAATCGGGTTTTGCTCCTGATGCTTCGATTTATGATGCTATGATTGGAGGGCTCTGTGAGAATAAACAACTTGAAGCAGCATTTCTACTGTATTATGAAATGAAGGAATCTGGGAGAAAACCTGATATGGGGATACTTTCAAAGCTTATATCTTCTTGTTCTGAAGAAGGAGAACTGGCCCAGTTACTCAAAGAAAGCCAGGAGGATACGGATGCTAAATCTATGACTCTGCTTTGCAATTCTATTATGAGTATTCACGTCAACAATGGTTCAATAGATAAAGCTTATAATCTGCTTCAGGCCATGATCAGGGGTGAAACTATTACTGATGTTGGGGTAGGAGTTCTCTCGAGTTTTAAGGGAAAAGTCTCCCCAAATACCACTTCCTTTAGCATTGTTATTAATAACTTACTGAAGAATGGAAAGCTGGATTTGGCTCTGAGCCTCTTCCAAGATATGAATCAGACTGGTTGTAGGCAAAATGTTGTACTTTATAATAATCTAATTGATGGGCTATGCAATTCAAATAGACTGGAAGAAAGTTATGAGCTTTTGAGAGAAATGGAGGCTTTAGGTTTTGAACCAACCCATTTTACCCTCAATTCAATATTTGGTTGTCTATGTAGAAGACAGGATGTTGTAGGAGCCCTTAATCTTGTGAGGAAGATGCGTGTTCATGGACATGAACCATGGATAAAAAATACTACCTTGCTTATCAAAGAACTATGCAAACATGGGAAAGCTGTGGAAGCTTGCAGATTTCTTTCTGACATGATTCAAGAAGGTTACCTACCTGATATAGTTTCCTATTCGGCTGCTGTGGGTGGTTTGATTGATATTCAAAAAGTTGATCTGGCTTTGGAGCTATTCCGAGATATATGTGCTCAGGGATGTTGTCCTGATGTAGTAGCTTATAACATAATAATAAATGGGCTCTGTAAGGCCCAGAGAGTTGCAGAAGCCAGGGACCTTTTCAATGAGATGATCATGAAGGGGCTTATTCCCTCAGTTGCTACCTACAACTCTATGATCAATGGATGGTGCAAAAGTGGTGATGTTAACCAGGCCATGCTTTGCCTCTCCCAAATGTATGAAAAAGAAAGGGAGGCAAATGTGATTACTTACACAACTTTAATAGATGGGTTGTGTGGTGCTGGAAGACCTGATGATGCTCTCATGCTTTGGAATGAAATGGAGGAAAAAGGGTGTGTACCCAATAGGATTGCTTATATGGCTCTTATTCACGGTCTTTGCAAATGTGGTAGAGCAAAACAAGCACTAGTTCATTTGCGTTTGATGAAAGAGAGGGAAATGAAACCTGACATTTTTGTTTATGTTGCATTAATAAGTGCTTTTTGTTCTGAGCTAAATTCACCTTTGGCGTTTGAGATATTGAAAGAGATGGTTAACGAAGGAAATTTCCCACATCCACTTGATAAGAATTATTTAGTAGTCCGGGATGCAATATTGAAATTGTCCGAAGACACGCAAACTTCTTCAAATGTTAAAAACCTTATTGTGAAGGGCAGCATTCCAGCCACTCTTCTTTCTGACATTGGAAGTCAAAGTGGCAGTATTTCATCAGAATGAGTCATTAAGATAGTTGATTTGTGCTTAAACCAAACATTGTTTAGGTTGGCATGCCTGCCTGGGTTGAAGAAGCATATCCTTCTGGGTTTGGACTTGTAACTCACGTTACTACACATTACACCCTGCAGCATTGTGTGAGGTATGTTCCTTATCGAGATTTTCTTGCATACATTTTACTTGTATCGAAAAAAGTTTCTGTGAAACTGCCAGAGTAAATAATACCATATAGCTTAGCAACCTGAATACAATCATTCTGTTTGTTTATTGAATGGAAATAGTCAAATAGCTATAGGAGTCAATTTCTTAACATTTTTCTTTTTCTTTTCTCCATTAATTTGAAAATTTTATCCACACAAGAAGACAAAATAGTAGGAAATCTTGTAAAAATTTGCAGTTATGTAGATTCTGGCATATGATACTGAGAGCGGATGGACTTCTGACAGAAGCAGAACCTGGAGAAATAGGGTGTTGCAGTTGAGTACTGAGTGTTATGACTGCATAATGCTGATTTCCAAGTAAAATACTTGCAAATTGCCTTTGTTATGCTCATAACTGAAACAGAAATATTCAGTTTTGGTTATGATTAATCAAGAAAGAGAAACAGAACTAACTTTTGTTTTATTTGTATTAGCAACGAGTTGATTCCTGTTTTATGAAATTTACCTTGCATTTTAGTTAGGTTCATATTCTAGATGCGAGTAGATATAGTGTTAGGTTATACACGTACAATAGAACACACCATGCTGGAGCCAACTCCTTGCTTGCAAATACGGTCAATTGTATGATCTTACATTTCCAAGGATTGCAATATAGTTTCACTGACTAATGTTGATTTTAGACCATAATTTGCTAGGAGCAATTTCCGTATTAACATCAACATTCTTTATCTGAGGCATAAATAATTCATTTTTACTAATCCATGCTGCCTTCAGCTATCAATGATCTTCCTGATGAGGCTGTTTTCCTGTTGCCAAGCGGGCCAAGCAAACACTGCAAACATGCTCAATATATAACTGGATCGGGAGTTCCAAGTGAAACTTCTTTGCTTTCAGATTGGTGCTGTGTCAAGGAAAGCGGTCACTCTTCACAGTTCACACTGGCAAGCGTAATGATTCAAGTGAAACCCCAGAATGTGCCATAAACAAACAAGCAAAGGCCACCTTGCGCTACCAAATGCTTGGCTCAAAGTCATTTTACTGGAAAAGGAAAGCTGATCAGTTTGTAGGCAGCTCTTTCTTTAGAGATCAAGCTTAAATTGGTACTTGTTAACTGGATCAAAGTTCTTCACATGAATATTAACTTTGTTGGCTGTTTTGTATAATTTGAAATGTATAAGAACAGCTTGGCATTATGATGCAATTATTTCTGTATGGTGTTTAAAGTCTTGTGATAAGGAACTATTTTTACCAAAGCTTTTAATAAATATTTTAATAGCATAGCTCCGTAAATCCACTGTACATTGCAATTGAATAGGCAACCCACAAATGGGTTTGATTTAAAGCCCTTTGATTATCTCTCATACCACCTTCTTGAGTAATAATAGCGCAGTACCAAATTCATCTCAATTTCGTTAAAAACTCTGAAAATTTGTTTTTAACTAAAATCAGGTACTTGTGAATACTTAAATTTATTAAAAGGCTTTTAAGTAATAATATTATTGTATTTAAATTTATTAAATAGAAACTTTCACGTTATAATTTATTTTTTATTTATTTAAAAAATGATGAAACCTTAAATAAATAGCTGACACGTGTCAATACATGTGCCAGCTTTTGAATTAAGGCCGTTTATCAGAATCTAAGCCTAAACGGAAAACTCTCATTTATAAAGCCGAGCTTCAAAATTTGCTTCAACATTCCATCCAACCTCTCTGCCCGACGATGGAATTCCGGATACCGATCAAATAGACATAGACCTGTTCGATCAAATTGTGGATAACCTTACTTGGCAGAACATTTTGTTTGATTTTATGAGATCGAGTGTGGTTTCAAAGGTATCTGAATTGTTAAAATTATAGTTTAATTTAAAGTTTAATTGTTTAATTAATTATTTGTTTGTTTGTAGATTATGAATGCTTTTCATCTCTTTGTTGGACCGAATTGTTTTCATTAATAAATTATCGTTTAATTTAAGTTTAATTGATTAATTAATTTATTTGTTTGTAGATTATGGATGCTTTTCATCTCGTACTTTGTTGGACCGAATTGTTTTCATTGACAAATTATCGTTTAATTTAAAGTTTAATTGATAATTAATTATATTTTGTTTTAAGATGATGTATGTTTTTCATCTCGTACTTTGTTGGACCGAATACTTGACATATGTCCAAGTTAGAGTTTGTGGCGGAGTATTCAGATTTCCTTTTTTTTGATGACGATGGCATCTCCCATTCTTAGTTTGTATTCGCTTTAGTTTAGACCTCTCAACCACTATAGAGTCTTTGATATTGCGTATGTATTTGATAAGAACTTTCTAATACAAGAATTCAGAACCGGATTGAAATAGTATTAAACAGTAAACGACTCTTATTTTATGGGAGTTAAACGATGTCGTTTTTAAGAAAATTTAAAAAAAAAATTGAAAACAATAAAAACTGAACAGTAAAACTTAAACCGTATCAACAGGTTATTATTTATTCGATCAGATTTTGGTGCAGCTCTTTTTCAGGTTTGATTTGATCCGGCTCAAAAAATTTTCGGTTCAGAATTTTTCAGTCTAGTCCGATTTCGAAGAAATCCAGATCCAACCGAATTATGCTCACCTCTACCTGATTTTAGCTGTCATTGGTGTGAAGTGGCATGATTTGGAGTATTGTTTGTGGCTAGTTTCAATGGGGATCGTTTTTGAAAAGCTCGAATGAGTTATCACTGTACTTTGATTTGTTCAGAATTTTTTGGCAAGTTTTTGGGTATAAAAGGGAGGTGATCATTGTGATATAATTTTTTTTTAATGCTTTAACCGTTCAGTTATTTATTTATTTCTTGTTTTGTTTCTCAGCCATTCTAAAGAGTAAATGAGGCGGAGAGCTGAGAGCCGAGAGCCGAGGCATTTGGGGCTTTATCTAGCCTAGGTAGAATCTTCTAAACCTAGCAGTTACTTAGAAGGAATTGCTGGGTAGAATCTTCATAAGAAACCAGCTACTTAGAAGGAATTTCCTTTGGATTTGTAACATTATTGAATTACTACCTTAACTTTTGCATCTGCTGCTCTCTTATTTGTAACCAGAATAATTTTCTCAGTAGAATAATCATAAGAAACCAGTCGCTAGAAGGATTTTCATCATTATTGAATTAGTACCTTAACCTTTGCATTTGCTGCTCTCTTATCTGTAACCAGAATAATTTTTTCCTTCCAGTTTCTGACTTCTTTTTAACCCAATTGATTTTTGCTCCTCTGTTCTACTTGCCTAGCTCATAGAAAATTTGGAAAACCTTCGTCCTATCTCCAGTGGTCATAAGCTTTTCGCTACTGATAATTAGTCATGACATATATAATTCATAACTAACTCGATGAATGGCAAAATTTTTCTCTGTCTTCATGTATTGAACAGTTTAGCCCGTAGCCTTCGATCAATATTGTTCTGTTGTTTTTTAAATGGGCAGTGGATCTGCATATGCAGACAGTTGTCATATTTTTAATGGGTTAAATGGCAAAATTCATTGTAATATGTTATTAAAGTTTTATTACTCTGTTTTTTGTAGGACATATGAACAGGAATCAGTTGATATTTTGCAGTTAAACCAAGTTGATCACTTTTAAATGTTGCAAATGTTGTTTGCTTGTTTTCCTGTGATGCCTGCAAGACAAACATCAGTATAAAATAGAAAACTCCGTCAGTACTATTACCAATTTCAAGTTGTAAATTTACCATGGCAATTATGAATTGAAAGCCTTGAATTGAATTTTCCATTTGGTGAATTTTACATCCAAGTTTTTTACGGTGGATGGAGAACATGAAATCTTACTATGATCTTAAATGTTCTTTTGATGTTGGGTAGAAAACTTTACAATGATCTATTTAAGTTGAATCTAAAATTTAGTTTCACGTACTGTGCAGCCATGAAACTTTTAGTTCCGTTCTAAAGTAGAAATTGCTTGTTTGCATTATAATCTTCTTCTTGTCTTTATTCTTTTTAATATACAATTTTCAACTTCTTTATTATTAGGGAACCCTTTTAAAATACTAGTATTTAGGGATTAGTCGCTAATACAAAGCATAGGTTGGTTGTTTGCAGCTATAAAACTTTTAGTTCTATTCGGAAGTAGAAATTGCTTGTTTACATTATAATCTTCTTATAGTCTTTCTTTTTTTAATATAAAATTTTCAACATCTTTATTATTATAGAACCCATCTAAAACACTAGTATATAGGAATTAGTTGCTGAATACTAATATGTAGAGATTAGTTGTTGATACAAAACATGAGTTAGTTCTTTAATTAATTATCTCTTATCACAGAGAACAAAGAAAACGATGCTGGCTTGCATATTAGAAACCTTGACTTACTCACTTTTTTGCCTTACATTACATATTATTGTAAATTATTAGAGACTGTAAGGAATTTTTTAGCGACAATGAGAATTAGATGTACTTACTACTTTTTTTTTTTTTTTCCTTATATCCTTACCGATTCAAAACATTTTGCCAATTTTGTAATCATAAAATCAAGGATGTATAACAATTTGTCAATTTCGTTGAAATGACCAAACTTTGAACAATTGAAGAATACAATGTGGAACACAACAATTAATTAGAAGGTTTGTAATTAGTATTAAATACGCATAAAAATTTAACAAATACCAACAAAAGACTTTGTTAATGATTGCAATGTAATAATATTAAAAACTTATAATGATAAATAACCAAGTTCACAAGATTGTTGACTAAGGAGCAAAATGAACCCTAAACTTTAAAAACCAACTAATTTAAAGCTAATGTCTGATAATTAATTTACACAGGTGAAAGAATTGGAAAATTACAATAGCGAGAAAAAAAAAAAAAAAAAAAACAATGCAGTGGGGAATGTACAACATTGAAGCAAACACAACCAACCCATACGGTTGATCACTCTTCAACATCTCCACCTCTCTTAAAACAAGACTAAAAATTGTTATATTCAAGACAAAGATAAAAAATAAATGCAATTTAACTGAACCATGTGGCACAATAAAACGTAGTTCCATCATATCCTCTTAAATTTGTCCATAGTGTCGAAGGTTACTGATTGGGGCTAAACTTGAAACTTCATCATACTGGGGTTTACAAAATATGAGATATCTGTTGATATATCCCATTGAAGAGTATAGGAAGATTGCTCCAGATATGGAAAGATCCAAGTAACCATAAACCAAATCCTTTCTCGTCTCTACTCCCCTCTGTATCATTTTTAAAAGAAACACCAGGTAAAAAGTTGTCAGTATTGCACGAAATAGAGACCACGGATTTGCCTGTAACTTGGCTCCACCCATCAAATCCCCTACTTGAAGAATCTTATTCATTCCCATCTCTCATGTTAATACCTGAAATTATTGCTAGGCAATCGTCACTGTCAATTTTGCATCACCTGCCTAACTAGCTGAAGTTGGGTAGAAGTAAAAAAATACATTTGACCATCATTAATTGCTGCATCGGTTAACCTACTACCAGCCAGCAACTGCTTCAAATGATAATAATGAAACCAAAAAGAAATTATCCAAAAATATAATTAAATATTAATTTTCAAAGACTTCCAGTGTAGCTAGTCCTGTAATCTTCTTTTGCAACTTGACGTAATCCTCCTAATTCAAGGGAGTTTGCAAGGCTAATCAAGAGCAAGAGAAACATATTTTTTTTAACTTTTGAATATGCATTATATGAAGCAGTTCAGCTAAATGCTTGAATTTCAAATCAAACCAGCAGCAAATGCAATATTCCAAGCTAGCCAGGCTAATGAAAATTGTATCGGTTTGGTTTACCACATGTCTAACATAAAGCCTGAAATTGTACCTCTTTTCAATAAGCCTGAAATTCTACAAATTAAAAATCATTTAACATTTTGACATTTATTAAATATCATGATTATTACTAGTGCATATTTTTTTAATCAGATTAAGATCATATAAATCAAATTAGAACATTATCTACATATCGTCAGACGCGCCCACGATACACATCAAATTCATCCGAATCTCAATAGCTTTTCAATGATTGTGAAGATGTACCCCCAACTGATGAATCAAACACTCTTATTCTATTGTAGTCTTTGACTCATAATGCTTGAGTAAGTCCTTACAATGACTAATCACTCTTTGTAAATGCTTCGAAGCATTATCTTCATAAATCTTCAGAAAATAAAAATCAACCAACATCATCTTATACCTAAGGTCATGAATAATTGTTACAACTAATAATCCATGAATATCACTTCAATATTTTTCAAATTTAGCAATCATTTTACTATCTATGCTTCATATTGTAGGGTGGAAAGAATTATGTTATTCAGTGATTGATAACCTTATTTTACAAATCAATGGGAAAAAGTGATCAGTTGTTGGATATTTTGTACATGAAAACATTTCCATCAATTTGTAAAATGGCTTCAAATGCAACACCATCATTAATTGATGCCAACTCCTATTCCACATTATCAAGTAAACTTTTATATTGTAACTCATGTTATTTCCAACGAGTGAAAACGTTTTTTATACATCATTGCTATTTCAAGCATGGAATAAGTGGAATTCCTTTTAGTCAAACAATTAAGTGCTAACGCTTTATCTCCTTTTACATGTATTTGCATGCACATCAACAAAACTCTCTATTTTCTTTAGTGTGATAGTCCAATAACTCACACTCTCCCTAATTTTTTCAATCTCTTCTTTAATCACTTGCACTTCATGTTTTACAATCAAGTTTAATATGTATACAACACACCTCATATGAAACAATTTTGCATCTTAAATCAAAGTATTAGTCGGAAATTTCAGTAACAACTTCTCCTCCATATTATTATTGGTAGAACAATTGTCTAAAGTAACTATAGACAACTTTCTATCTACTTCCAATTAAATAAACATTTTATTAACTCATTGTAAAGTGATTCAACATTATGTAGGCACAGCAAGTAAATAAAGCTAAAAAATATAAAATAAACAAAATTAATATTTTATTAAATAATATAAATATAAAGGAATTAAGTTATAAGTTTAAAAATATTATCTCAAAATCCGACTATATAATATCCATGAGTTGTCAATAAAGTGCGTTATAACAACCATATGCCCTTTTTTTCTAATTGTTTAAAGTCTAAATATCAGTAGTAACTGCCACTTTACTCTCATCATTCTCTAACAATCTCATCATCTTATTTTTATAACTTCAAATAACTTAAAATTTTCACTTTTTAAAATATTTATACTCATGTGATCAATCAAAGGGTTAAAATACTCAATCATTTCTCGAAAACTCGCATACTCTACAAAGTGAAGAGGTAACTCATGCATTATAATTATTTTGACAATTTTTCCCAAACAACACTTTTATCAAACATTTTATGTTTATCAACACCATCTTCTATTTCATTCTTTTGATGCTTTTGAGCATATGATTTCATATGTTTTTTTTCAAATGAGTAGTCTCGAACTCATATAGTGCTTTTAACTCACTACCATAATAATTGCATCTCTCCACTTGCTTCCCATCAATAATTATCTTTGTAAAGTGCTCTCAATATTTTGATCTTTTATTTAGCTTGGCTGTCATCCTTTCGCTTTCTTTTTAAACCATGTGTAACATTCATATAATGAATTTTAGCTTTTTAAATATGATCATTAATCATGCTTCTATCATTATCACCATCACCATCACTGGACAAGTTTGGTAAAATAATGTCTTGATAGTCTTGTTGAGTACTTGACATTGTTTATCTGTATTAAATGATGTGATTAATATTAATAAATATTATTAATTCAATAATCAATCCTTGAGACTAGCTTTGTTCTACTAATTATCTGTAAAAAGCAAAAGGCAGATTCAAGCAAACTCATGTCTTTAAAAATTTAACATTTGACAACAATCAACAGGAAAGCAATAATCATTTGAGTCACAAAGAATTTAAATAGCAACAACGTACAAAATAAACTGTAAGTAGACTAAATACATTAAAATCATATTACCAATAACAATAACAAGTCATTATTGTCCTCTAAGTTAGAAAACGTAGTCAATTTTTTGTACAGCTTCACTCACTGTTAATAAATTTTAAGCATGCTTAAAATTATATATGTATATATGTCAAGTTGAAGCACAACACAGATAACAAACTAAAATGCAAATAAAACAAAGAACATATTCAATTAGCTTAGTAACATCTACTCACTTAAACTATAACCATTTTAATTTGCTTTTGATTGCAGCAAAATTGCCAAAAGTTCTAATAGATATTTCTAACAATACTAATTCATTTCTAGCCATTAGGATATATAATAATAATAATAATGAAACCACCTATGCCATAAAACTAATTTCAATTCAAATCATTGCTTTTACTAACACACTCTCAATAGTTTGCAAAACCAAAAACAGTTTTAGACATTAATCAAATTTTACCTATCCAAAATTATATTTCAGAATGCACTATAAGCACAATAATGTACAACCTAATTGTACAACCTACCAAATTTATATTTCATGTAATCTTCGTTAATTAAATTGGAAAATTAATAGTATTTTGATGTTATACCTATACATGTAGGATACGTATAGCAAAAAAATTGTGTATTAAAGATAGCGGGGCATTAAATAGTTGTTCAAACTCATCCAACATATATATATCGATAGTTTTAGGAGAATACACCTTTGTTTTCCCAAAAGTATGCATTAACATTTTGACAGTGCTATATGAATTTTGTTACAAAATTTTCACATACTCATGAGTTTGATATCAATTTTGCTTTGCAATGGTTTAGTATATATGTTAAATTTTAAAACTAAGCAAACATACATAGTGTAAAAGCAACATCGATGTCAAAACAAAGGTATGGTATAAGTATGACATTAATTACCACCTAATCATTACTCAAATTATAACAACAAAAGACTATAAATTTATTAGTAAGATCTTCTCCAAAGGCATGCTTACATTGGCAAACCCCTCCCTCTATAAATAGTTGATAGAAAAAATTACAACCTTTTCCTTAATTACCAATTATTTCCTATTCTAACATTAAATTAAAAGAATTCAAACAAGAATTCCTACATTTAAGCATCCAACAAGACATTGAGAATTCAAAGAAAGCATATAGGATGACCAATGAAATGGGCTACCTCCAAAATAAGCAATGTGAAATTTATAAACTTAAGGATGATTAAGCAAAGGGTCAAACTAGGTTTTGCAGTTCTTGCAAGTCTTGAGGTTGGTGTTGTTTTTAGGTTCTATATAGCATTGAATTAAAGTAAATTTAGCTGAATATTTTCATTACGATAATTTTAAGGTAAAAACACATATTAATGTTTGATTTTGCATGCCTAACATATCTTCTAAGACAAATTATCACCTCACTTGCAGAATTAGGAGAGAACCATCACAATAATATCCTAAGATTAACAACAGTAGGAATTAGCTTGAAACGTTTGGCATAGTCACCTGAAATTAGGTTAGTTTTTAATAAATAATAGTTTACTAAAGATAATCACCTAAAGAATACTTAAGAACCCCACCATTGTACATTTCTAATCTATTATTACCCAAAAAACATGTAATAAGACCTCTCACATACCAAATTAAAAGCTGTTATGCCAAGAAATAGTAGATACAATTTTCCTTGTAAATTAAAAGTAACTCTAGAAATATTTTAAGACAATATATGAAACATTGTAGCATCCACTTAACATTTATGATTGTGACTTGGGCAAACAGCAAAGATGAACATTATATAAAAGCCATATGTAACAGTGTAATCAACATTTTCAAAATATTAGTTCAAACTCAAAACTCAAAAACCCAAAAACCCAAAAACCCAAAAACTAAATTTTATATCCAATTCAAATTAAACTAAAATTCAAAACTCAAAAAATACATTCAAGAGTATTTAGAGGGAATAATGAATACAATCAACAAATAGTTAAAGCACCAGTCATCGATAAACCAACAATATCTCAAGTTCAAATCAAATATTAAATTGAAAGCTAAAACGATGGTAAATCTAGCTTTAGTTATCAGTAAATATAGGGGAGAATGCTCTATTCTCCCATGATTTTTAAGTTAATGCCCCATTACCTCTTATATTTTTTTTAATATCCCATTATCTCCTTAAGTTTTGATTTTGCCCTTTAGTATTTTAAATATTTTTTATTTTGTCATTTTGTAAACTAATTGAACTGAAGGGTAAAATTGAAAAAAAAAATAAGAGTTAGGGGGTGATGGGGTATTATAAAAAATATAAGGGGTAATGAAGAATTGACTCAAAAATAAGGGGGATAATAGACATTCTTCCTAAAAATAGTGGTGATTGAAGGAGATTGGTAGTTGTTGAAGGTGGTTATGATTATCATTAATGGCGGCCACGGGTAGGGACTACAATGATTACGTGACCAATGATACCTTTCATGGGAAAAGTTTAGGTAAATTAAGTTTTTAGATTTTAGAAATTTTTAAATTAAATTTACTAGCTAGACTAATCCGGCATCTGAATAAAAGCTCGGGGCCCAGCCCAGACCCAGCCCAGAACAAATATTAAAAATAAAAGTTTGAGCCTAGTCCAAATGTATTTAGGGCTGAGTTTAACCTTGCCCTATACATTGTGCTTTTCCTAGGCTGGGCTGAGCCTAGGTTTTTTTGCCAATTCTATTAAAAGCGGATATTAATTGACAAACAAACTTGATTTATGAGTATTAGTTTATAACAAGACTTGTTAATTCAACACAAAAACAATATAATATTGACAATTTTAAATAAATTTAATATCATGTGATTATTTAAAAGGTAAATGAATGAAAGTCAGTGAACTTTTGAGAGATTCAATATGAATAATATAGGGTTATTTAAAAGTAATATAAATTTGACACAATTAATAATAATTTCAAATTATTATTAAAAGCTCTAAAGACATGTTTGTCTTTTGAACTACAGTCTCAATAAAAGCATTTAGATGTTTAAAATGTCATTTGTTTTATAATTTATATCTGAAAATTTTTTAAAAATATTTAAATATAATGAAATTAAAAAATTTAACTTAAATTTGAATAACTAAATGTTTGAATGATTAAATATTTTATTAGTTAATAATATTATTAGTTTATTACTTAACGTTTATAGATGCCAACAATTTAATATATTAGTTTTAAATTTTTTATGTATATATATCAATTTCTGACTTTTTATTTTTATAAAAATTAATAATTCAACATTTGGTTATATTCAAAAGTTTAAAATATAAAAGCGAACATATCAATCAAATTCAAATTTCAGTTAAATTCAAACTTTAGTTATATTCAGATTTTAAATAGAAAAAACAAACAATACCCTAGAGTTTAGAGATTTGGACATGTAAATTAATTCGTGATAAAATTAACTATATAAAAAAATTATGTTGTGGTAATTCATTTATAATTTAATGAATAAGATTTTCTTAATTTAAAAATTTTTACTTCATTATAGACATAAATTTTTATCTATTGATCCATATATTCAATAGCTAAAATTTAATGTTAAACATAGTATGTAAATACCATATATTTTTACATCATCGTGACCTTTGAAGAAATGCTATATACCCTTATATTTTTAGATTATGTTAAATATCCTAACTTTTTTACAAATATATCCTCTTCTATATTTGATGTAATAGTTTAATTTAATTTTGATTAAAAAATTTAAAACAAAAGGAGCATTTTGATTATTTTTATTTATGACAAATATAATATGTATGTATTTTTATATTTTTTTTATATTAATTATATACTTAATAATTTTTAAAAAAAGTAAAATTAATATAAATAAATATATGAATGAAATGTTGTGAATATTTTATTTAAATTTTTTTTAATTATTATATATTAAATTATTTTTAAGAAAATAAAAAAGGGATTATTTTAACAATCCTATCATTGATCAAATTATATAAATTGATGGATGAACATTTATATATGGAATCTAAGTCAAAAGAATTGAAGTTAAGAGCACTCAATCCTAATTTATATTTTTTTAAAAAAATAATCAAATCAAAGTTTAAACAACATACAAATTTTAAGTTTTGATTTATTGTCTTCATAGTTTTAAAAGGGATATTGACAGATATCCCTTAATGTTTGGACTAATAGGTAGATATACTTCTCATGTTTGCAAAAAAAAAAAAAATGTTTAGACAAATGGATAGATACATCTTAACTTTTAATTTTGTTAGTTACCTATTACATTATTATTATTATTATTATTATTATTATTATTATTATTATTATTATTATTTATTTGTATTTGTGAATTTTTATAAAATTACAAATTACTATATATTGCATTTAATTATAACAAATTTAGTCTGTATTTTAATTTTTTTATAATATACTAGACAGTAAATAAATTTTTTAGTTTATTATTTCGATAAAAAGTTTTAGAATAAGAAATTGTTATTAAAATTTCAAACAATGAATCATATATTAAAATATTTATAATTATTTTTTATTTTTAGTAATACTATGATATTTAATTATAAAAGAAATTGACATATTTATTAACATTTTATATTTAATATATTTATTTTAAAGATTGTATTAAATTTTTTTAAAAAATTATAAAAATATAAAAAATAAACATATATTATATACATATATTACAAATAAAATAATTAAAATTTTTTTTATACTTTTAATGAAAATTAAATTATTTTTTTTAAAATCATTCAGATTTATGTATTTACATTTATTTATAGCTAAGATCCATTTATATTTCATATTAAAAAAACAGGCCTTTAGGCGGTTTGTATGCCTCCCAAAAATACAAAATCCTTAATCCATTTTCCCATCCGATTAACCTCATAGATATATACATACACATCTCAATTCAATTCTTCGGGTTTCATTCAAATTTCCCAAAACACAAGGCACCACAACCCTCGACTTCTGAATTCATACAACAAAACCTTAATATTCTCCCTTAACTCCATCGCCATCTTTACAACACAAACTAAAAAGATGGCAGCAGATTTGTCCATTCAACATTATGGGTACAAAGTCAAGCCTACTTCGAGTCTCTTTAACAATATCTTCATGTACACAGTGAACATGGCCGCAAAGACTCTGGTTTCGGTAGCACAAACCTCCAGAGCCGAAGACAGTACTGAAAAATGGAAGACAATAGACCATTTAAGGTTCATGGTTATGCTTATGACTTGGTTAACCGTCTGGGTTCTTAGGGTTTTGATGGATCATTTTCCCTATAACATCAATTATCACCTTGGAAGAGGATTCTCATCCCTCATCGAATCCTCTTCACCTTTGTCTCTACCAGCTTGTGATTCTGCTTCACTAGACTTGATTCTCTACGAAGGAGCTGATGGACCGTCGGTGAAAGCACTTGGCAGATCTCTAACCCATGTAAGTAATTGCAAACTCCTCCTTATTAATTATGTATTGTTATAGAATATTGCAGTAAAACAACATGATTCCAAAATTAGGTTACACTTAGTTATAATACAGTTTATTTTGAATAAAAACGTATTATGGAACACGTATGAGAAAATATGAATGCATGGAAAATGTTAGAAGAACCACCTGTAAGTAAACCCTTCCTGTTAAGTAAGCTCCTGTAATGGAGTCCTACAACAACTGAAGTCTGCTGACAAGACAATTGTCTTCTTAGAAAAATCCCACAGCCGCAAACTGGAAACCGTCTTAAAAAGGCAGTGGGGAAATTGAATACTAAGCACGTGGCAAACTTCGAGCATATAGTTGACACGTCATCTCCATGCAAAATTCAATAGCCCAAATTCTGCCACGTCAATATTTTATATAGTCAGTTAAAATGTGAGGGTATAAATGTCATTTTGTACTAGCTATTTTAGGAATACTCACGCATTTAGGATTTTTTATTTATTTATATTATTATTATTATAATATTCTTTTAATTATATTATTTTAGAAATTAATTTATGTTACGTTGCATGCATGGTGGTGCAGATTTTGGCTCTGCTAAACGAGATTCCAGCCACGTCAAGGAAATACCAATTTGCAATGACAATGGCTGATAGAATAATGGACGGGAATGCCCGTCACGACCACGTCGAGCTTCTCGACGTCAACCGAACGGCTCTATCTTCTGCATTCGCCCGCACTTCAAGCCTCCTGTACCGCTCTTTAAAGAGCACTCAGTCCCAAAATGACACTTACTGCTGGCCTGTGCGCACCATCAGGGCCCTGCCCTTTGGCTCTTACGTAGTGCCTTATGTTAAGCGACTGAGCTTCTGCTTTAACACCGTTATGTCTTGGGTTGACGCCGGAAGGTCTCGATTGCAGAAGAAGAGGGAAGTCAGCTGCATTGCTGCGGAGGAGTATGGGGAAGTGATGGCGGAGAAACTGGCGCAGGAGCTATTGTGGATAACGAACAAGCTTAGGTTTTACGGGGCTGTGGATCAGGCGTTGGTGCAGTGGAGTTATTGTTCTGATCTTGCTTCTCTCTCCCTCACTGCTACTCCCAGAGTTCAGGGCCTCATTCTCAATATTTCAGGTATAACGATTGTACTGTAGGATGATTCTAAATACATAAAAAGGTGCTGATTGATCAGCAAGAAAAAACCCCACATCATTTAATTTATTTGCTTACTCTCTTTGCCTTAATGCAGCTATGTTATTTAGGGATCTGAATCACGAGTACTATGAAGTTACAAGGCAGGTGAAGTTCAAACTACTGGTACTTTGGCTTCCATTGTTTTGCCATGCTAGCAACGGGCTAGCATATCCAATTTTGTCAATCTACGAAAAGTTTGAAATAGAGAAAACAATGAACGAAGTAATCTCAACCTTACCTGCAATGGATCAAGAAATCATCCTCACAAATTGGGTACAAGACTTTGCTGTTTCAGCCTCGGATTGGCCAAATCTTCAGCCCTCTTACGATCGATGGTGCCAATCTGCTCGCCAACTCGTTACGTAATTTTTACAAACAGCTTATGTGCATACGAAGACTGCTATAAATAAAAACGCATTCACCCATGTCGTCTGTTGTTTTGTCAAGTGTCTTATGATGAGATAATGTCAGTGTGTAATATGCTTGCTTGTAATGGGGCCGTTCGTAGTTTCAAGAATTGTGTAATTGTATGTATCCACACAAAAAAAATAAGATCTTTATCTCTAGGATAATTATTTCTTTGTTTTTTTTTTTTTTTTATAGTTTTTGAGTATCCTTGATTTTCGATATGATGTGATTTTTAAATTATGATAAGCGGGAGTTAATCAAAATTATTAAATGTCAAACATAAATAAAATGTAATCGGTGTTTATCGATAGCGGTTAAAATAAAATGTTCATATTTTAAATTGATGCGAGAAGTGTGGGTTTTAACACATACCTCCCCTAAGGTTTCGGATTCTAACAGATAGAGAAAAACTTTGGGAAAATACACACATACCTCCCCTGGAGACATCATCTTCCGTCTAGCTTCCGTTAGCTTAAGAGGCAATATAGTAAACAAACCAATAAAATTTAAAAAGGTGATCGCTTTAACATTGTAAGAGATAGCATTTGAAGGGAATCTATCTTGGGACATTTTCTACAGTAACCAAAGAACATATGCTATGTTAGAAATTTGGGTCATTTCGTGTCAATTCTACCGTCATATTTGCAGAATGAAGAGATGGGTCGATCGATGGAGGGAAACAAGAGTTATTTTCACGCCAATCTTGCTATCGGTAGTATATATATAGTGGAGAACATCATCAATTGTGTGGGTTTGAGCTGAAAGGGACCATTTTGAGCCTCGAAAAATATGTAATCAAGTTTCATAGGTTCTACTTTCGATCGATTCCATTGACTGAACAAGGTAAAGCAAACTATTTGATTTTTGCATGCATGTAATGATCTCTTGCTTGTGTTGAGCTGGTTTGATGAGGTTGTCTGCTGGTTTGGAGGTGGGGATTCTTTGATTCGTGTTGGCTTAGTCTAATTGAAAAGCAAATCTGTGAAGATTAATGTTTTTGCTAGTTTGATGGTTTATTAAATTGTCCTGGTTTAGTTTGACTGGAAAGGAAAAACCCATTTTTATGATTTCAAACTTACCAAGATTAGTGTTTTAGCTGGTTTGATGGTTTGATGAATCGTGCTGGTTTGTCTAATTGAAAAGTGTTTGCTCTTTTGTGATGATTTCAAACCTGTGAGTTTAGTGTTTGAGTTGGTTTGTTGGGTCTGTAAACTGGTGATGATTTTTATTATTTGATTCGTGTTAGTTTATTGTGATTGAAAAGCAAAAACCTATTTGTGATGATTTCAAACCCGTGAGTTTAGTGTGTGAGTTGTTTGAATGAGTTAAAAATCAGTTTGATAACTATCTGATTTTTTATTCCAGATGGGTTAGTTTGTAATTAAGCTAAAAACCCATTTGGCCAATTTCAAACCCGTCAGTTTATTGTTTGAGCTAGTTTATGTAGTTAGTAAACTTTAAGTGCATTATTTTGACACTCTTTCTGGGGTTTGTATTATGCAGGACGAAAAGATTCAATGTAATTTGCAATATACAGAATGAAGTGCACGAGATTGCAAGGGTTTTTCCAGAATCTTACAATCTGGTTCAGTTATAGGATGATATACAATGTGCTTTAGGCTCCAAAATACAGTTTAATAAGTGGGGATATGTGAATTTTGAGGTACAGTTTCCATGGACCAAAGACAACCCTCAGTTGAAATCTGACTCAGAGTTGCTTACAGCATTCAAATTGTTGGATGAACAAGCTCACAGCAGCATATATATAGTGGTCAACCAACCAAGCAAATCAAGTGAACTAATTCGTTCAAAAAGTCAGCAACAGTCACCTGAGGTTTAGACTCGTAATAATTTTGCCCTTGATGATGTGTATGATGATTATAATCTTGATGAACATGTTGCAGATAGAATTATGCCAGATACATGAGAAAGACTTGGTCAGACTGATAGCATTCTTATGATTAAACAATACGAGCTTTATGGTTACACGCAGAGGTTTTTAGATGCTGAAACAAATGAACCACCAATAATGTCAGCAGCACCAGTTAGTGAATTAACGCAAACTCAGCCATAAGAGAACTAGATCGAGTACAATGTTGCACCAACAAGTAAAGATCACTTGCCCAAAGTGACCAACGAGGAAGCAGAGCAAGCTGCAAATAATGGTTTATATGCTTCTGACTCAGATAATGATTTTGATGTACTTGGAGATAATGAAAGTGATGCAGTGATGGAAGATTACCAATCTGGTAATGATAGTGATGTTGGTGATGACAATGATGTTGACAATGACAATCTAACCACTAGATATGAAAGGAACAGTGGAGGGTTTGAGTACTCAATGGATGCCAATGGAAAGATTGAATTGAAGCGAGGGCATACGTTCTTCACTATTTATGACTTCAGAAAGGTTCTTCAAGTTTTCGTTAAGTTGCAACGGTTAAAGAATGAAAAAGCTCGATAACATGTAAATGTGCAGTTAAAGGTTGCTTTTGGAGAATTCATGCAAGTCCAACTTGGGATAAGCTTTCATTCCAAATCAAGACTTACAACCCAACTCATTCGTGCAAAAAAATATTTGATAATTGGGAAGCAACATCTTGCTGGATTGCTGCCCAATTTCTGCATCTATTTAAAGCAGACCCTAACATAGATATCAAGATAATAGCAAGTGAGCTAAAGAGGAAGTTTAATGTCACGTGTCATCCAATCAGGTTGTATAGAGCAAGAAACAAGGCCTTGGAGCTTTTAGGGGCAAATTATAAAGCATCCTTTAGTAAACTAAGTAGATATATGCTTGCTATATAAGAGAATAATCCAAGAAGTGTGGTTGAATTGCAAATTGAATGTATTTCAGGTGATGATCTTCCACGGTTCAAAAGATTATTCATTAGCTATGATGCACAAAGAAGGGGATTTTTCCAAGGATGCAGGCCATTTACTAGACTAGATGGATGCCATTTGAAAGGGTTCTACAAGGGGGTATTGCTTGTGGCAGTTAGTATTGATGCAAATTTTGGAGTATATCCTTTAGTATTTGGTGTGGTAGAAAGTGAGAATCAAGAGTCTTGGAAGTATTTTGTTGAGAAACTCTATGAACAGTTTCGGAAAAATGAGGGCATTGGTTCATGCTTCATAACCAATAGACAAAAAGGTATGTTGAATGCGTTGGACTAAGTCTTCCCTAACAGTGACAAACGGTTTTGCTGTAGACACATATATGCTAACTTTAAAAAAGAAAACTTCCAGGAGCTGTTTTGAAGAACTTGTTCTGGCAAGCTGTTAGAAGTAGATCAAGAGCTCAGTTTGACAATAGCATGGAAGATATTATAAGAGTTAGCCCTGCTGCCCACAAGTGCTTGTGTGAACTTTCATTCGGCAATTAGAGCATGTGCCATTTTAGCACATGGGTTAAGTCAGAACATGTTACCAATAACATGAGCAAGACATACAAGAGCTGGGTCAATGAGTTCAGAGGCTTACCTATCATCACATTATGCGAAGAAATTAGAATCAAGACCATGAAACTTACATAACAGGTGTTGTTACTTAATTGAATCTGTTCTATGTATATTTATATTATATTATGCTTATGAAATTTCGAAGAGCTTGCTGTGTTCATAATATTTTGTCATCGATTAAGGTATATTCAAGCAAAAAAGCATTATGAAGTTCTGCTACTAGTGGTGATTAACAGAATTACCAAGCTCAGAGATAAGTCCAGGAACATGGATATTGTGTTTAGAGATAGGGATATTTATGAAGTGCTGGTTGATAACAAAGATGGACATATAGCTGACTTGGCGTGTGGAAAATATCTGGATTACCATGTGTCCATGCACTCTGGTGTATTGATGAAATTAGAGATGACCACTACAAGTATGTCATCTCTTTTTTAACTAGTGATAATTATCTGAGAACATACAAAGAGCATATAAAGCCTGTGCCGAGTGAAATCAGATGGCCTTGGGTCCTGGACAATGAGTTAGACCCTCCAAAGGTAAAGAGACTGAGTGGCAGGCCCAAGAAGAACAAAAAAAGAGAAGAGGGTGAAGATCCAAAGATAAAAAGAAGTTGTTCAGTTAGGTTTATAGTGTGTTCTGAATGGGGGCATAACAAGAGAACATGTGGAAAGGTGATGGGAAAAAGAAAGAAAAGAACTCAGATTGCTAAACAGGTTGCTAAACAGGTGCTGAATGCATTTTGTTTAACATTTTTGCAACTATATATATGTATATAATCTTCAAACTAAGCTTATTCAGCAAGCTAAATATGTTACTTGCTAGGGTTGTCCTGTGAATAAGCTCACAGCAGTAGGAAATTCAACACAAGAAACAACTCAAGGTCATAGTGGGTCAAGTACTTTGCTTCTGTCAGTAGCATGTCATATGTTCCAATTTTTATGTATTCTATCGTATACAATACTGACCCACATTTTTTGTTGCCCAACGTAGGCTAGCCAAGACAAGACTGAATCGCAGCTTAGAAAGGAAACATTAAGCCAACACTTTTAGCTGATTTTAGGAACTGGAAAAGGTTTGTAAAATGTAAATTTTTTGCCTTTACATCATAGATGATACTACATCTGTTGCTTTTGGGTGACAGATGGTGCATCATCTATTGCTTTTTATTTTGATATGTATGTTAATACAGCAAACTTGTTAATTATGCTGTCATTTAGGTTGTGATATTTTTGGCTTTTTAGTTTGAACACTACTATTTCTGATTAAAAATGGCCAATTTCAAACATGGTATGGAATTAGATTTTAGAATCAAATCACGTAGTAATGTTGGGATAAGAGTTTTATTATTTGCAATGTTTATTTTTATCATTCATGGATGAACAGGTGCTGGGATGAGATTTTGATGATTTCTGCTATTTGATTTGATCATTCGTAGATGAATATAACTTAGAATCAGGTTTGAGCTGGCTTTGTGTTTTTGTTACTTTATCAATCATGGATAGCTTCTTAACATAACTTGGAATCAAATTTGAGCTAGCTTTGTGTTTTTTGAAAATGTCATTCATGGACAGTCATATAACAGCAGCATGAAATCAGATTTGAGCTAACTTTATGTTTTTTGATTTTTATCATTCATGGATAGGCATATAGCAGTAGCATGGAATCTGGTTTGAGTTAGCTTTATGTTTTTTGATTTTATCATTCATGGATAAACATATAATAGTTGGAATTAGTTTGAGATTGCTTTGTGTTATACTTTAACATTATGCATTAGCTTTTTCTGAAAACACTTTGCATGATACTAGAACAAGATTAGGAAAGAGTTCAGGTTATGTTATTAACATTCTGTTTGCAAAGCATTTAAGACTCAAGTGTAGCATGTAATAGTTCAATTCACATTTTCATTTATGGATTGCTTATGCTGAAAAAGGATAATCATGCTTATTGCCATTAGAACTACAAATCAGCCAGTTGACCCAAGTGCTTCATTTACTTATTAAATGCAGAAAACAAAATGTAACAAGCAAGCATGCACATTACAATGTTGGAAATTAACAACATTTTAGTCTGAAATCCATAGTCATCTTTGCAAGTCCTCTTTTTGTGAATTAATGTCATCTCTTTCAATTGTTGTTGCATCTGATCCAATTTATCAAGCATTAGTTGTGTGCCATAACCTTCAAACCATGAGATGCATTCTAAGTCACCATCTATTGGACACCAAAATTTGAAAAATCTGCATTGGTCATACCTACAACAATAATAAAGCTTGTTTGGGTTATCTGCAGACTCTGAAATCCTAACAGCCACTCTCCGGCTACACAAGCAGTTCTTGTTTTGAAATTTTATCAAATGTCCATTAATTTCCCTTCTCCAATGCTTTGCTTTGCCACTACTTGAATCTCCCCTTGTATTTGAACTCGATGATGCCATTTGAAATGGTTACAATTATTGCAACTGGGCAAGAAATTGTGTTATTATATTGAATAATGGTGATTGGAGATTTTTTATGCTTGGTGATTGCAAAGAAGTTGTAAGTTTATGCATGTATGGTTTGCCAAGGACTCGTAAGAAAGCTCAATTGTGAAAAAAATTTTGGGCTATTTAAAATTGTTGACAAATGCAAGTAATATAACCATTAGCACTAACGGCTATAACAATTTTGTGCTTATTATCCCACGCCAATTTTGCATTTGCAGGTTTAATTCATTCTACACAATTCAATATATGTTTCATTAGCTTAGTTAGCAAGTTTGACAAGTTCCTGCAATTTTTCGGAGGGAAGGCCTATATCCAAATATATTGTTAACATTTTTTTAGCTTAAGCTTTTTGTCCTGATTCAGAATTTTGAAATTAATGGGGCAAATTTGTCTTTTAAATGGTAATGGACGGAAAAGGGTGTCTCCAGGGAGGTATGCTTGTATTTTCCCAAAATTTTTCTCTATCTGTTTAGAATCCAAAATTTTAAGAGAGGAATGTGTTAAAATCCCTAATAAGATTTTCATTAGATAGCATTTTTTTTCATAAAAGTTTAGAGATTATCTAGTTATTCTTTCAAGAATTATTTTTTATGATTTGAAAGTTAAAAATAGTAAAAGTATATTTGATTGCTTATTTTATGCAACACATTTTAAAAATTTTAAATAATATTAATTTTTAATTTTTAACTACAAAGTGAAAAATAATATATTTTATTATTTTTTTAGTATTTTCAAACATGTGTCCCTATAATTAATTATATCTTTTTTCTCACAAAATAATTATTTTACTTATTTTAAAAATAATATTAAGTATGTTTTCATTGTTTTTATTTTTAAAAAAATTATTTAATTCAGGCATTATAAACAGTTTGTTCGTTAAAAATATTTTGTAAAAAGATCATTGAAGAATTTTTTGCGAGAATTTGTTGGCAATTTTATAATGTAATTACACGTTATCATAACAAGTAATATAGTAATAAGTTAATATCGTTTTCACGGAGATTTGTCACTAATTGTTTTGCTAATTATTAAAATTTACTTAGACTAATCTTATCTAAACAAATAATTAAAAAGTACGAGATTACTACTAAATTAAATAAAAGAGGAAATTAACGAAACAAGGCAATGGATTATGCAACTAATACAACGAAACCTAGGATTACAATTTTCCCTTATAACTTCACTTGAATCTTTCTCTTCTCTCACTTGATTAATTAATTAATTTGAATTGTTATCCAACAGTCTTAATTTATCTACAAGCCTGTTTCGATGGTCGAGTAAAAATATCTTTCTTAACTAACACACTATATTCCTATGAGAATTAGAGTAAAATAAGATTCATTAAATTCCAACTCTTTTAATGGTTACATATGTTGTGCAAGTATATTATTATTTTATACGATCTCATTATTTTTATACATTATGTGTCACTCTATTAAAGGATAAACACCAAATTCTTTTTTCCAAGTTTATTAGGGTTTACCAAATTAATCTAATTAATGGCCAGTTAACTAGAAGCATTAAGATTAGAATAGAGCAAACAATCTAAAAATAATCAATATAAATCAAAGACAGAATAAATAAATTCAAGTTACATGTTGAGTTCTAATTGCAACCCTAAAAATAAGTTTAATTCATCATACTAATAAAAAACATGATCCACAAAAGGTTCAATCACTGTAGAGTTACAAAGAAATTAAAAGAGAAAGAGAAGAAGGAAAAACTAGTGAATTGCTTTGCTGATCTCCAACTCTTCTTCCTCCTTTGTCACTCTTTCACGAATCTCCTTCTTGTTTTGCAAAAACAAACAGAACATACCCCAATTGTTTCCCCTCTTTCTCAGCCTAAGTAAGTTCTATTTATAGATAATGAGAAAAAAGGCAAAAACTTGTAAACTTTCCCAATTGTCGGTTTTCTCTGCTAATCGCAACACCATTGGCATCCACACATGATCAAAAGGATCATCTTCAGATCTCAGCGCTGCTGCCTCCACATTCCTACGCCGCAGTGTCCTCTCTTGGGCAACAAGTCTGCAGGTTCATTCACCAGTGCCACGGGTTCCAGAGTGTGCACTTGTAAAATAAGAGACAAATGGCACTAAAAATGACTCAAATACTTTCAAAACTAACGCATATTCAAATTAGGGCCTTTAATTTATTAGTTTAAAATTAACTCATTAAAATCCTATATCATTGGCAAATAAAATAGCGAAAAACATAAATATGATTAGTTTTACTAGTGTTACTTGCGATTTGATTCGTTGGTGATTGTTTAATAGTTAGTTCTATGAGCTTTTAAGTAGAGGAACTTAATTATGATTGCATTGGCGAAAGGGATCTGCCTTAATTGTCAAAATAATTTGCTTGTTGAGCGTAGAGCTCAAAAAAATAAAATATTTCTAACTTTTATACTATAGCAAACATAAATAAATTAAATTAAAGGAAAATAAGAGAAAAGAGAACCCGGTTTTGAGTGTACTCATTTGGAAGGTATCTACTTTTTTATTGTCACAATACTTTATTTTTGCTAGATTGCATAATGTATCATTTGATCATCTACTAAATTCCTTACCTTGGTTTTTATGGCATATATTATACTTTTTGGAATAGATTTCATTTTGAGAGAGTTGAAATAACACTATCTCGTTAATAGTTTATATATATTTACCTTTTCTGAATTTATAATTTTAGACATTGCCTTATCAAGATCCAATTATCTCTTGATATAATCCTCCAAAAATCTGATTCGTGCAGATTCTTTATCTTTTTTGATATTATCACATAAAGAATGAGTTTATTTATAATCTAAAATTTACTTAGAATATCTTTATTTTATAAAAGAAACTATTATAAAAATATCTATGGTAAAATTGAATATTAAAGACAACTTAATATAACTAAGTTTAAAAGAATATTTTCACGGACCTCCCTTGGATTAACTGTTTGTTCACTAACGAAAGTATATTAAATTATTAAAGAAATTCCTTACCTATTTATTCCAGCCTTTTTGAAACCCTACATTATTCCAATCTTAACCACCACCATCACTGTCATCGTTACTTTTGCTATTATCTTGATAGAAATTTCACCATCACCATAATCTCTATCACTAGATCTCAAAAAACCCAATGATTGGTTGAAAGATTCACATAATTGTGCAAGTAATTAATAACCTTATAATACTATATTGCTCATAAAACTTTCTAAGAGCCAATGACTGGCTAAACGGTTGATTGTGTAAGTAATACATTGTAGTACTTTTTGGCTTATAAAACTTTTCGAGAGTCGATAATTGACCTAAAGATATATATGGTCTAGGTAATGAGCCTACAGTATTTTATAATTTATAAAATTTTACAAGAGTGAAATAACAATCATTAACACATTGCAAATTTATCATTAGAATTTGTTTTTAATATATTAATTTAATGGCCTTGGGTCCTTCGCTAACTTTAAATTAGTGTTCGATCATAAATATGAACTACATTTAATTGAAATCAAATTAATTTGATTCGATTTTTGTAATAATTCGAACTCAGTTCAGTTTAATTCGATTCGATTTAATTTATTACTTCCATTTAGAATCCAAGTAAATTGAATTTATTTCAATTTGATTTAGTTTAGCTCAATTTTATAAAAATCGAATCAAATCCCAAATTGTCCGGTTCTAAACATCATGACAAGTAATTGATGCGACTTATTAAGAACTAGAATCAAAGATTTATAAGATACTCAATAAGTTTACCTAATTTCTATTTATTTATGTTATTATTAGTTTAAATCTAATTACAAGCTCAACGACATGTAAAGCTCGAACTAAGTCCAGGTGCCATTAATTTTTAGATTAATCATTAAAAAAGAACAAAACAAAAAAAGGAGAATATTTTGGTGCATGTTTTCTAGAAGAAGCCATGGATAAGGGAGGAGGAAGAAGAAGAAAAAGGAGAGAAGAAAAGGAGAAAGAATAAGTGAAGAAAATAATCCAAGAAAAAGAAAGAAAATGGAAAGAAGAGAACCCAGAGGAGAAAATTAACGATGTATTTTCAAAGAGAGAAAATGAGGATCAAGTTCAAATTTATTAGTTTGTTTAACCTCAACCGTTAATTGATCTAGCAATCTTCATCATCAGAACTCGTTAGAGCATCAAGTTAGCGGCTATTTTCCATTAGTGGGTTAATTTGTATGATTTTTTATTTTTTGCTAATGTTTTAAGACCTCTAAGAAGTTTACCTTCAATAGTATTTAAATTGATAGTAAGAGAGCTCAAGTTAAAACAAAATTTGTTGCCTTTTAACATGTAAATGTGGACGTATCTAGGGTTTAAAATATCTAAAATTAATGTAATTATGATAAGAACATAAATCCACGTAAAAAAGCAAATGATTAGCAAAATTGTTTGCCATTTTCTTGTTTAATTATATCTTCATTTGAGCATGAAAAATATTTATATCTGCCATAAACTTAGTGAATTTCTATCCACTGGGACAATTAAAAGGCGAGTAACCAGAACTTTTGATCCTTTTACTTTTTGATTTCCTTTTTCTTTTTCTTGGTTTGATGAATAAATGTGTAATTTAGTTTTCTTTTTATGTTCCATATTGGTAGATTATTTCTAAAAATGTGTTCATATTTTTATTTTTTTATATGTTTATAGATAAATTATTCAATATGTTATATAAATTTTTTATAATATATTAATAGTAATTTTTTTTTAAATAAATTAATATATTTCTCAACTACGTAGGCTTGGGTAAAAAAAGGTCGAACAGAAACTAACAGTTAGATTTGGTTATCATATTAATCTAGTTTAATTGAATTTTTAAATAGATCGAACTCGGACCGAAAACCGTTTAGTGTTGAACATAAAATTTTATATAAACTCCTAAATTTTATAAAAATTATAAATAAATAAAAATGTTACAAAATATTAAATATATGCATAGAAAAGTAAGGACTATTATCATAAATTTTATAAACTTTATAACCAAAGTTAGAACTAAAATTGTAACTGAAGTGTGGAACTGAACCAAATCAAATCGAATTAATTCGGTTCAGTTTATTTTTGTAATTTTGATTATTTCGTTTCAGTTTCTTAAACTCGAAACCCGAACTCTATTTTAATCGGTTCAATTTTTTAAAAATTGGAATCAAACTCGAAATTGCCTAAACCTAGTGCTGCGAATTGAAGACAAATCATTATAACCTTTTTTTTCTTTTATTTAGTAAAAAGTGATGTAAATTCTTATTAAGTTAAAAAGTACATATATTGAATTACTTAAAATAACTATATTCAAGCAAATGACGTATTAAATAAATAAAAAAATTATATTAAAAAAAATTTTTTTTTTTCTTACTCACAATAGTATTATGGTTGAAGAATTAATAAGATTTAGTGCTAATATAAACTTATCTAGTATTTTAAAAATCTTTTAATATGTATATATTTTTATTTATGTAGAATGAAGTTTTTTTTATTGTATTTATTAAGTATCAATCATATGCACGTATTTGGTTACATAAAAATTTAGATAAATATTAAATTCTAATTCGATGATGAGATATTTTTATAGGTTTTGTAATATAAAAATAAAATAAATATTTTTAATATATAGAAAAAAAAAAGTTATAAATAATAAAAACATAATTAATACATGTGGTTACTAAGCCAATAAGTCCTAGGCGGAAAATGGCTTTAATATCCAATATGTACGAGTGCAAGTAATGTTTGGTAGGAAAGTGGCATTAACATTGAAATGTACAAGTGTAAGTACAATTTCATTTTATAATTGAAATGTACAAGTGTAAGTACAATGCTATTTTATATTTTTTATAAGATCAAAATTTATTAGATTTTTTTATAGGACAAAATTTATCAGAACTTTATATATTTTATTAAATTTAATTTGGCATAGTTTGCAAAAATTTGTATCCAAATGTTATATATATATTTTTTTACAACTGAAACTTACTTAAAAGTTTTTAAAAATTTGATTGAATTAATCTGACACAATCCGTAAAAATTTATAAATTTTATTATTCTTTGTTTTGTATTTAGGAGAAACTGAATCCTTAGGCTCCACAACCACCCCAATTAAATCTGGCAATTGGGTGTTACCAATATAAGAAATTTCTTTTCCCAAAATAAATAAATAAATAAATAAAAATTAGAAGGAAGGAAGTTCAAGCAAGCATGCTGACGTGTCTTTAGTTAGCAGTGGGATCCATCTAATCGGACGGTTGATATAAAATGGTATGTTCAACTTAAAATGTTGGCATTGCATGGAAAAGTTTCCACGCAAAGCCCAGCCCAGCCCAGCCCAACAAGGCAAGTAGCCGATGGCCATTTCTTTTGCTTGTACGTTTCCTTTGTTTGTACGTTTGTTTATACGTTTGCTCTCTCTTGCTTCTCTCTGTCTCTGTGTCTCTCTCTCTCTAATCATTTATTCGTTCCTCTTTCTCTCTCTAACGCAAAATCCTAAAGATTCTTAAAAAATTCCTGATACTATCGTTTCCAAAAATTCAAAAAAATTTAAAAATTAAAAAAAGGGAAATAGTGTTTTTTTGGTTTGTTGGATCAAAATCGAATTGGAATAGATGGACAACAAAGCCAAGGACATGGAAAGGGAGCAAGCAGAAAACCCTAATAACAGTAACAACGAGTTGAGGAGTGAAGAGGAATTACGAGTTGAAGAGGAAAGAGGATCGAACTTGAACCAACAACAACAAGAGCAACAGCAGCCTTCATCAAGAACGCGAACTCCTTTCACTAATCTTAGTCAGGTCGATGCTGACCTAGCTCTTGCTCGACACCTTCAAGAACAGGTTCCATTTCTCTATATTTTTACTCGATTTCATTGTGCCCTTTAGTTTCTTTGCTCACTGGAGATACGTTAGTTATGTTTTTTAACTCCTTTCTCTCCACCAAGCTTAATGCGGCTGTTTGGATCAGTGGGGTTTTCGTATTTTTTTCGTTTGTTGAATTTTGTACTTTCTCTTAGTTAACTTTGTTCTTCGTGAATGATTTATCTGCCCTACAATTGTTTGCTGATTGGGAAGTTTTTGATTGTTTTGAAATGGGTTCTTATTTTGCTTTGTGGTAATGTTGATTGATTGATTGATTGTGGAGTAGGAAAGAGCATATATGATGCTAAGGATGAATAATGATGAGAGCGATTATGGAAGTTGGGATGCCGGAAGCTATTTGCATGATGAAGATGATGAATTTGGTGGTGAAAGTGATATTGATGAACATGAAAATGATGAGTTCGATGGCACTGATGTTGATGATGATGATGATGACGATGAAGATGCATTTGATGTGCATGCTCATGATGAAGCTGAAGATGATAACAACCCTAGTGTTGAATATGACTCTGATGTCTTTTCAAGTGATGAGGCATATGCCAGAGCCCTTCAGGATGCTGAAGAAAGAGAAATGGCTGCTAGATTGTTGGCCTTTGCTGGAATCAATGATCATGAGGGTGCATAATTATTTCAGAGCTCTTAGTTATATATATTTCTCTGTTAATGTTTTGTTATGCTATTCTAAGAGCTTCTACTAACTGTCCATTATTGCAGGAGAAATTGAGGACCCAGAGGATATTGGTGGCAACTCTCAGGTATTGATTTCTTAAGTTCCTCATGGAGTTTCTCTCTCTCTCTCTCTCTCTCAAGCCCTCACCCCTCAGTGTCTCTTGACCAAGTCAAAAATTAAAATGATTTTCTTAATCGTATACTAGCTTATGTGATTCTTAAATATCACACCCTCTACATCATTGTTGTTGTTATTGATTTCAAATCCTTGTATGCACTTGTGAGTTGTCTCTGTCCATGTGTGTAGTTTTCTCTTGCATTTGTTGGCACCCTATGGGAAATCTTGTTGTTCCAAATATATACATTATTGTGAGCTGCTGGGTTTTATTAATGATTCTTAAGTTTTTATGAGATTAAGTTGAAGCCTTTGCTTCCCTTATGTATTTTTTTTCAGCAATAATTATTTACCTCCACTAAGACAGACAAATCGTCTTATGAATTAAATATTTTATTGTTATCAATAGTGAGGTTTTTTAATGATTTGTGAAGAAGGATATATAATCTGTTAGCTGTTGCTAACTGATCAGGATTGGAATTAGTTGATTTCCTATTGGTGGTCAATTAATTGCTTCAGTGAGGAGCAATAATTAGTTTAGTTGCTGCTTCTTGTGTATGGCTCAGTGAAAATGAAAAAGATACATGTAAGGAAAGGGATATGTTCATATGTTGTGAACTTGTAAGCATATTTAGAGTATGAAACGTAGAAGATTCTGCTTGTGCAGTTGCACTGGTAGGCAACTCTGGTTTGAAGATTAAAGAATTCTTTGAAGATTTGGCATGTCTTGTTCCAAGAAAATAAAGATGTTCTTCTATGTGATCTGCAGGCACAGATTGAAACTTTATTATTGCTATCACTTCTCATATGTGTCACATTCTGGATATCTCAGTGACATAGTTAACTTGAATTCTTTAAGTTGTTGGCCACACATTCCTGCTAATGAAATTGCTGAGATTTTTATCCACATGTGAGTTTGACTTAATGGTTTCCCTGGTAATCAAAATAACGTGTAGTATGCTGGGTTCACATCATGGTGCTCGAATTAGGCTGGGTTCTGTAGAACTGATAATTTCCATTGGTTCTTTTGGCAATCCAATGTGCATGGTTCACTACTTTTATTGTAAATAGAACTCTGACAACAATTCAATTTGCTGATATTTTTGTTTCAACATTTTCAAACGATGATAATGCTAATATAAGCATTTACTCTTTGACACTCCAGATAGAAAACAGACCATCAAGATGATCAGTTGGATTTCTATGTAGTAGACATGATACAGCTGCTGTGTGGCCGCACAATAATCTTTTATTTTTTTTATACATGTTTCTAGCACGTGGACGGTCAATTCGGTCTCATTTATCTTTTAGGAATTTTTCTACTAACTTGAGTGTACTTAAAAGTCATTTTATTTTCTTATGTTTGGTGCTGTTCATACTAAAATTTTAGGATTATGAACTAATGCCTTGGCTACCCCAGCAAGTATTGACACTGTTTAAATTTAGTTTTTATTATTGTTTTCACTGCCTGAATATCATTCATATTTATTATCTTCACAAAATTAATTTGGTTTTCTCATGTTTGGTGCTGGAACTGTATAGCTGACATACTAGAAGAGATCATGAACAATTGTCTAATCTTCAGCATGCCCCCACCTCCTCCTATTGTTTGTCACATGTGCAAAAATATAAAGAAAAAGAAAATATCTTCTTTCACTTCATATTACTCTAGGTGTTAAATTTTTTGTTTGCTCACATTACTAAATATTTAACTAATCCATGGTTTGGCTCATAGATACTTTAAATATTTATGACAGCTGCCAATCATAAGTTGATTAAAGATTAGTAGCTGCTCATCTATGTACCTTTTGAAATCAGACTGTTATAATAATTCTTAAAATACTCTAAAATTCTGGATTTCATAGTTTTCAACATCCAATCACATAGTGCTAGACTTGAATAATCATCAAGAGAGAACCTTTAGTCTAAAGTGAGAAATGATTACCGGTAGAGTTGTTAAGGAATGTAGATGATATATGCAGTTTTGAACAAACCCTATCCAATCAAATAAAGTTCAGCTGAACTAGTCTTCTCAAATTCTATTTCTGATATTTTTTGCACAACTAGCCGTCTTTTGGACACATTAAATTAAATTAAAGTATAACAATTTGGTGCATTCATGACTTGTATGGATTGTAGTGATTTATTTCACACGAGTTTAGTTTGTCATCGTGGAATCCTCTATGGGCATAGTAATACATCATAAAATTTCATGCCCAATTAGCTCAGAAACGTATTTTTTATAGTTTATCTCTGTAAAGTAAAGATTGCTGAAACTATAAGTTTTAGCAGGAAAATTAGTCTGAAATATGTTCTTTGAAAAATTTTACCTATGCATAATCTGAAGGATGCTATAGATTGATTTTTACAACAGCTACTATGAGGTTTCAAAACTATTTTGCAGTTTCAACTTATAATCCTCATATCTGAGGTCTTCAAGTTTCCAATTGTTTAGTAATACATACACCTGTCATTAATGATGAGGTCTGATTTTTTTGACGATAAAGAATTAATTCCATCCTGCTTTTATCTTATCTTAGCCTTTTGTGTTTGTGGATCTGATATACTATTGCCTTTGCAGGACACATGGGAGGAGGTTGATCCAGATGAACTCTCTTATGAGGTTAGCTTGGATTTTGTCCTATCTGCTTTCAGTGAAACTTCTTTCTCATATATCTTCTTATGGTACTATTTTAATGATCTCAGGAGTTGCTTGCATTGGGTGAAGTGGTTGGAACTGAGAGCAGAGGCCTTTCAACTGATACAATTGCCTCTTTGCCTACAGTAAATTACAAGACAGGCAGCATTCAGAATGGAAACAATGACTCGTGAGTAGAAACAGCATAGTTTCTTATGTTTAACTAACATTCAGCTGATAACTAGATTTGGTTGATTGTGTATTAGATGTGTTATTTGTCGCGTGGACTATGAGGATGGTGAGACCTTGACTGTGCTTTCTTGCAAGCACTCATACCATTCTGATTGCATAAACAATTGGTTGAAAATAAACAAGGTATATTTCTATACATCCGAGTTTCCCTGTTTATGAAATGTTCTGTCTGATATTCCGGTTATTGTTCTTGTCTAATCTCGTTTGTACTATCCTCTTGGGTGACATCCTTTGGAAGCTCACTTTGCTGTCCATTGGAGTTCTGAGCCCGTCAGAATCAACAGATTTGTTGTGGTTAATGGTTGCTTTTATAATTGACTTTCATACTTTATTTCTTTATCCTGTCTGTGGCATGGATTGAGCTTGCTGGGTGTGATGTATGGCCTTGCCATTCATTTCTGGGTGCTGCTGAGTCTCTCTGTGATTACCTTACATCATGCATTCTGATCAAACCATTTATCCTTTTTTCCCAGTTTTCATGAAAACTAAGATGTGGAGTTAGCCTCCAATATTGAGGCCAAGCATACACATGGGTTTGGTTTGATTATCCATGCCTTAATCACTTAAAGCATTTACTTCAAATTCTATAAACTCATATTAGAATAGGTTTTACCAAATTGAGTTGTAGACAAGTTGTCTGAAAGATGTATGCTATAGGATTTACAGAATCTAGCCTTTTAAGAACCATTTTATTCTTAGTGATGCCAATGTCTTGTATTACATGCAAGTGAGATTTTATTTCAGTTAGGATTGAAGTATATATAGATTGTTTATTATGGATTTAGATTTATGTTTCTCACCATAATTGCATTTTCCTAAATGTTGGTTGTCATCTGAAAAACATATTGGATTTATAAATGAATTCCAAAACTTTCCTATTTTAATCTGTGAACTAGTAGAGACCATCTGGTTTTTTAAGAATCAGTTCATCCATAATAAGATCACATATTTATAGATACAAGCTATTGATACTGTTAAGAGTTTGGGATGAACGTCCATTGTTTATATTTCTCATGTTCATTTTCTGTTTTGGCCTTTTCTTGATGGCTTCACTGTAAATGGATGTTTAATGTATTTCAAATTATAAGTTTGATTTCCACCATATCATATTAATCAATTTGAGTATATTTATTTGCTTCTACATGGGTGATCTATTTATTCTTTATTGGATCATTCTTTTGCTCATGCATGCATGTTTATATGTGTTAGTCACATTCTTCGTACTGAAAACACTTCTCTCCATTAAATATATAAAATAAATCATGATAGTGAAATTTGTGAGGTTGTGAACTTGGTATGATACATCTTTTCATCATTTACGGCCATCTTTGATTCAGTATTCTAGATTTCATCATAACCATAAGCTTCTGTAATTAGGGAACTCTGTCATTCTTACCATATTGTGAAATAATTCACTGTTTTCGTTCTAGATTGATTGCTTGGTTGATGAATGGTATTTGGGTGCAGGTGTGTCCTGTCTGCAGCACAGAGGTCTCAACTTCTGGGCACAGTTAGTATTCACCAAGAATCCTATTCTACAAGACAAAAAGGTAAGTCCTGCACAAGTTGATACTGAATGATGATAACGGCAGAGTGCTTGTTTTAATTATTCAGACTGTAATGTTTCTAGTTGAAAAAAATGCGCCTGGTTGTATACAATTCTTGTTTAAATGAATATACTGATAATCAATGATACCCACCTTTGGAATTAATTTACCAACCATATAGCAATGACAGAATTTGCTTTCAGTATCTGTTCACTTATTTATCTGGGAATCTGTCATTACTTGCTTTAATTGGAGAAGCTGTAGGTCTAACTACATTGCTCCCCACTCTTATTATTTACATCTTTAAGCCCTATTGCTTTTGTTTGCAAATTTATTAGGGGATTGAATTCTGAGGCTCCTGGCATAAAAAAGAGAAAGAAAGTAACTCAACGTAGATAGGAATTTTTTTTTTTTTTTTGGAAAATCAAGACAACTTCTGGTATTGCATTTTAAGTTTTACTGTTTTCAAATGCATTTTACCTAAAGTATAAATGTTATCTTTTTCTTTTTTTTCGTCTGAAGTTACGTATTGAACCAAAACAAGAATTGAGACCCAGATTATTAGATTAAAATGTACATCTGGTCAAACTTGAATTCAAATTCACTATAGCCAGTGGGGCTTTCTCACAACTTGAAATGTGATAAATAAACGTATTTAAACTTGTAAGATTGAAATTTGCTTGACGTATTTCGTTACTATACAATTTTTTTTTTTTAACAAAAAGATATATTTTATATATTGAAGGTAAACAACACACACACACATACACATATATGATAGACTCAGAGAATATTCTCCCTCCAAAAAATCTTACACTTCCATTGAAAATAGACAAAGTCCTTAGTTATCAATACATGAGATTGCCGATTTGGGCAAGGACACTTTTTTAAGTCCAATGATGGAGAGAAGTGTTTTCAGTGCAAAGAATGTGACTAACACATATAAACGTGCATGCATGAGTAGTTCTCTAACACATACATATATCTTTTGTAATTAATTACTCATTGATAGATGTTGCTGTTCTCTTCCTACGTAGATTATCCAGCTACTGTTGTAAGAGCTCGTTCCGCATTAATCCACGTCAGTTAATCCAAATTAATTAATTAATTAATAGTTAATTAGACAGCAATTATTATTAATAATAATTTTAAATACGTTTTGTTCTCTGACCTTATTAATAGAGCGTTCAAGCTCATGAAGATCTTTATGAAAAATACAATTAAGATTTTCATTAGTGTAGCGTTGTATACTGAGTTAAAAACGACAATACTCCCAATTCATTGAACAATTGCTCTTATAATTACAAATTAAACATCGAATCATAATTAATTAATAATAGAAGCCATGCACTTATGCAACTAATGGTTAGGCGAATTGGTTTCGGCTCGGTTTTTTAAGAAAAGCGAACCGAATTCGAAACCATATTCAAAGTTTTAAATCAATATCAAATACTTGGATATTGTGTTTAAGAATACATAAAGTATAATTTTGAGTTTAAATTTAATTTATTTGCTTTAAAATTAAGAAAGTATTATTATGATTGAGAGTTCATCCAAATACTCATTAATTAATTTTGAATATTTTATTATATATAAATCGATATAGAAGTACTCATGATGCACTTAACTATTAGTATAAATGTTTATCTCGTAATTAATTAGTTAATTATAAGAATTTAAATTCGAGTAGTAATAGTGATAACCGTTAAGACTGTGGTGAATTGAGATTTTTCGTACATAAACAATTTTTTTTTTTTTTTTTTTAAAGGACAAGGAAATGTAACATTTTTTTTAATGACATGCCACATTTTTATTTTAATGAATTTATATGATTAATTAATTAGCAGTGTAAACAAGTGACGATTATTAATTGCTTGTTCAGTGGCTTCTCCATCAGCACTAGACTGTCAATTTATTGCTGGGGTTTCGTCTCCAAACTTTGTTGTGATGTTCGTTTGCTGAGTCTGTAATGTTAACGACAAATGCCAATCCAAGCCAAACGCTAATCAATCTGCTTGATAAATGCAAATCAATCCGTTCCCTGAAACAAATCCACGCTCTATTAATCACTCTTAGCCTCTCCCAAGACCATCCCTTTCTTTCAAGAATTCCGTCTTTCACTGCATTATCGGATTCTGGTAATTTTGAATACTCTTGCAAACTCTTATTGCATTTATCAAACTCAACAATCTTTAACTGGAACATGGTCATTAGAGGTTATTCCAAGGGCAAGCAGCCCAATAAATCCATGTATCTCTTTGTTCAACCATTGCGAGCTGGTTTCTCCCCTGACCTTTTAACATATCCGTTTGTTTCCAAGGCGTCCGCTCGTCTTGCGAACCCAAAAAGACAATTCATTCTTAAGTTATGAAAACTGGGTACGAGTCTGATGGATCTATTTCGAATTCGCTGATTCATATGTATAGTTCCTGCGGTGATACTGTGTATGCTAGTAAGGTGTTTGATGGAATGACTGTTGAGACCTTGGTTTCTTGGAATTCTATGTTGGATGGGTATGCTAAGTGTGGGAAAATAAGTATGGCTAGAGAAAATGCTGGAGAGGAGTGTCATTTTCTGGAGTTGTTTGATTGATGGGTCCGTTAAGAATGGGGATTATAAGGAGGCTATGGAGATATTTGAGGAAATAGGACCTGTTGATCCCAAGCCCAATGGAGTGACCATGTAGAGCGTGTTATGTGCATGTGCCCATTTGGGTGCACTTGATCAAGGGAGAACGATGCATCAGTATATAATTGATAATGAGTTGCAATTGACTTTGGTTCTGCAAACTTCTCTTATTGATATGTATTCCAAGTGTGGAGCAATAGAAGAGGCGTTAGTTGTGTTTCGGAAGGTTAAGAAAGGTCAGAGCGATGTCTTGGTTTAGAATGCCATGATTGGAGGATTTGCAACGCATGGTTTGGTTAGAGAGTCTCTTGAATTGTTCAGAGAAATGCAGAAAACTGGTATCACCCCGGATGAGATTACGTTCTTGTGATTTTTAAGCGCTTGTGCCCATGGAGGATTAGTAATGGAAGCCTGGTATCTCTTTGAGAGTCTCGGTAAATGTGGCATGATACCTAAGAGAGAGCATTGTGCTTGCATGGTTGATGTTCTATCGGGTGCAGGTCAAGTGATGGAGGCATATCAGTTTGTAAGTCGAATGCCTGTGGAGCCAACAGGCTCAATGTTGGGTGCTCTTCTTACCGGATGTATCAACCATTGTAAATTAGGTCTTGCAGAAATAGTGGGGAAGAAGCTTATTGAGTTAGAGCCACATCATGATGGTAGTTATGTAGGATTATCACATGTATAAGTGGCATTCAAACGGTGGGATGATGCATGAACAACGAGGGACGCCATGGAGACAAGAGTGGTGAAGAAGAATCCTTGCTGGAGTTTTGTAGAGATGTCTGGAAATCTCCATAGATTCATAGCTCATGATAAGGCTCATCCCAAGTCTCAAAAAATTTAGGGTACGATAGATTTTATTGTGAGCCAAATGAAACTTGATGTTGATAATGAAAATCAAGAACATTGTTTATATGATATCGAAGGTGTTTGAGTTGCCTACTCCTTTAGCAGAATCTAAAATTGTTTGAATATATAAGTCATGTTTATGTATATATAGAGGAAAGCAAACATCTCTTGAAACACAGGAGAGAATTGAAACATCCATAGTTTGAGAAACATAAAAACCATAGCTTACCGCATTAACCAAAGTATATAATAAGCTGGTAATTAAAATCCAGGAAGATACTACGAGTCTTCATCTTCATAATCAACTAAGTCTTCTTTCACACAGGATATGCATCATTTTCTGCACAAGTTGTGAACCCATGAGTTTTGTCAAGAGCTAAAACAAATTCTTATGCAAACACTAATTATTGAAAGACACAATGGCAGTTCCAATTTTATGTGATAAATATGGATCATAATCATATTGTTATTTCAAACTTCATAATAATATTATTTTTTAAAATCGTATGGATACATTAATTTGTTCTCTAAGGTGCACATTAAGAGGTTGAAGAAAAGATAGTATTAAATATAGAAAAAATAATAAATAATTTCATATACACAATTATACATATCCACTAACACCATATTAATGTGAATTTTATTTTAGTATTATATATATATATGTGCATACGTATATATGTGTGTATGTATGTATGTATAGCAATCCGTTAATAGAATGATACCGTGAATATTTAAAATGACTGAAATTTCTTCGCTAAGTAAAAATGTACATTTCGAAGAAAAATTAGAAAAAAATAATTATTATGTATTTTATATAGGTAGAGACATAAATAGAAATAGATTAATTATGTATGAATAATTTTAAGAATGAAGTTTAATGAAAAATAAAATCATTAGACTTTTAAAATTCAACCAAATAGAAGTATGAAATTTTTTATTAAATTAGAAAAAAAAGTAGATTTAATTATGTAAATGTGTTAAATTCTCCAATACCAAATACTCAATTAAAAAGAACAAAACAAACATGCTCTCTTATATTACATATAGCAAATATTTTTAGGAATAAATTGAGTTCAGTTTATTTTATTACTTAGACTTTTATTAATGCCTTGCCTGTAATGAACTGATGATTTAATATATAATAATGAGATTGATACCTCAAATTCATAAGAAATTAGACATTGGAATCCTGGAGATTGGGTTGAGCAAGCTGAAGATGATAGGGGTGAATTTGAGGAGGAATAGTATTAGTTGCAAGTTGAAGCTGAACAGTACTGGTTTGTATTTGTTCTTCACAGAATGGAAAATGATCCAATATTTGCTGATGATGCTCCACTGGCTTTGCTTCCATTGCTGCCTGCTGATACTCCATTGCAGCTCTGTGCTCCTGAATCTGCATTCATGGAAGCAAAGGCTCACAATCAATAGAGTTTCAGAATGAGTAGTTCCCTAAGACATACATATATATTTTGTAATTACTTACCCATCGATACATGTTGCTGTTCTCTTCCTCCAACATTCGCTCCTTCCTACGTAGATTATCCAGCTGCTGTTGCAGGAGCTCGTTCTGCATTAATCCACATTAGTTAATCCAAATTAATGAATTAATTAGAGTAGATTAGACAGCAATTAATATTAATAATTATTTTATATACCTTACGTTCTCGGACCTTGTTAACAGAGCGTTCAAGCTCTTGTTCAAGTACATCAAGGTCTTCGTAAGGAATAGAACTCAGATCCTCACCAGTGTAGCGTCGCATACTGAGTTGAAGACGACGAGTTTCTTTTCTCAATACTCCCAACTCATTGAATAGTTGTTCCTATAATTACAAATTAAACATCAAATCATAATTAATTAATAAAAGAAACCATGCACGTATGCAACTAAGGGTGGGCTAAATTGGTTTCGGTTCGATTTTTAAGAAACCAAACCGAATTCGAAACCATATTCAAATCTTTAAATTAGCATTAAGTACCCGGCTATCGTGTTCAGGAATACGAGTTCCTGTAACCTTCAGACGCCTTTCGATGATCTGCTCCATTCTGTAATAATTGATTCAAATTATTAGGTGTTATTATGAAGCAACTTATCATAAAGATTATAAAGTATAGTTTTCAGTTTAAATTCAGTTTATTTGTTTATTACATTACATTAGAATTAGGGACAATTAGAGAGAAGAAAGATCCATCCAAATATTCATTAATTAATTTCGAGTATTATGTTACATATATATCGATGTAGAACTCTCCAGATGAAATTAACTATTAACATAAATATTTATCTCATAATTAATTAGTTAATTATAAGAATTTAATTAATTAGTTAATTATAAGAATTTAATTAATTAATATAGTGCTTATGATTTCAATCTCGTATAATATGGGTTTGGAATAAGATCATTATTAATTGTTAGGCCTGTCAAATTTTTAAAAGTCAGTAGAATTAATGTCATGTGCAAGCTACAGTCACTTAAAACTGAACAGTAATCAAATACTATTATCAGGCAACAAACCCTAATTGGTCAGAGCCATGAAACACAGTTATATCTCACTGGTCAAGACACTCAATTGGTCAACAAGATTTACAGAGAGAGATCATTACTCATACTTCTGAAGCCCAGATGACACGAAAGCTAGCAAGAACAAGGACAAAGCCCTAGAGAGAGAGAGAGGTGATAATATAACAAACAGAAGTAAGTAAATTATGGTAACAATGAAGAAAGAAATGAAAACCTGTAAGGCTCAGTGCAGTATTGGCATAACTTTCCTGTACTAGAGAAGATGATGAGGCCAATTTGAGCATCACAAAGCACAGAAAGTTCATGAGTCTTCTTCAAAAGACCAGCTCTCCTCTTTGAAAACGTCACTTGCCTGGTCGTCGGGTTCTCGATCCTCTTGATCGCTATCTTTCCTCTTCCCATATCTCTTCTCTTGGTCCACAGATGAAGTTGAATGATTAAGAGAATTAATGGATGATAAATGGGAATTATTTAATTAAGCAATATATATATATTGTTTATTCTGAAAAATAACCTAAATTCATATAAACTACTCGGTGGATTATATTCGAAATTATTAATTTCTGTATGTATGATTAGAAATGAAGAGGAGATCCTTAGAGAGAAGAGAAGGCTTTGTTTACCTCTGATCTTTCTCTTCTGCTGCCCTTGCTTGTATGAAGAACTAATGCTTTAATCTATAATATATGAAGACTAGCTAAATAACTTGCTTTTCTTATAGCCCATATAATTCGCAAAAATTACCAAAATGCACCTCATGCATGCATAATATAATTACCATTTAAGAGAGTGAGAAAGAGAGGATGATTCATGTAATAAATGTGTGAACTTATTTTTCTTCTTTTTAATAATTGAGTAAGAGATATCAATACAAAAATTTAATTAATTAAAAATATCTGAGAGATTTTGCAAATGGATAGGCAATATCACTCATTTCTTGTGAATTATATATAGTAGTACATGTGATGTAATATTTATCTATAATTTTAGTAGTTTTTCTAAAGTTTGTGTTGTAATGATGAATTCACTTTAAAATATGGTTTTCACATAGAATGTATATATTATATATATGAAAAAAAAAAGAGTGTCGGATTTTCAAAATGTAATCTAATGTATATTTTAGTTCTGGTAATCTAAATTAAATTTAGTTATTTAACTGTCAATTTGCTAAAATATAGGTTGTGCCTCTAAGAATAAGTATTGATACTTTTTCTTTAGTTATTTGTGTTACTTAACTAAATCATTCTGTAAATTGATAAATTTGAATTAAAATATATTATGAAGAATAAAAATTGTCAGACTTTTAAAATATAGTCCAATGTATATATTTTAGTTTTCAACAATCTTAAAATTAATCATTTAGCTTTCAATTTATTAAATAGATTCTGTTTAGAATAAGTATTAATTTTCTTATCTGTTACTTATGTAAATTAATCATATTATTATATAAATCGAGAAATTTAAAATTTACCGATGTCAACAACAAAAATGTATATATTAGAAAATATTTTAGGGATCTAATTATTTTTCTCTTATACATACGATCGTATATCTAGCTATCAATATATAATAGTAGTTGACAAAGTAATTAAGTTAATGGAATGATGACAAAGTTGTAATTTAGTGGTGAGAAAGAGCACCCTAGTGTAATTTGGAAATATGAAAGCAAAGACAAAAGGTAGGTAGTGACTGATAACCACTCTCTGCTCTCATCTGCCAAGCAACCTGAGTAGTTTTCCAATTAAGGAATAATTTAACAATGGTTAGAGTAACCTTGGTTTTGCAATAACCCAACTCAATAGACTTAAAGGGAAACGACAAAGTGTAACAATCTCATCTCTCCATTTCAATTAATTAATAATTTTTATTTTATTCAATTAATTTATTCACCACATCTCATCATCCTATGATCGATATCTTACCATTACTAATACCAAATATGGAAATAATCATCAAATCGCTTTTAATTTTCTTCTAAATTGAGCACTACTTATTTATAATAGCCCATCTTCACCAATTAACATTAACCCATTTGTTTGACGCTAAAATGGAAGCTAAATATGTAATATTTTCATTAAAATTAGGGTAAATATTTTATTTATTTTAGAAATTTTGTTATAAAGGCACAAATATATTTTTATTATCTTATTTAAAAATATTTTTTGTTCGGTTCGAGTTTTTTGAGTCAATACCAGACTCGGATTGAAAAAATTCAATTTTTTAAAAATTAAAACCGAATTGGATTGAGAAAAACTAAAATTGGACTCAACCTATCAGTTCTGATCCGATCCAATATGATTTTTTAGTTTTTCAATTTTCTCGCCTACCTCTAGATAATATATTTGATAAATATAAGAAATAATTTGAAGTGTTGTGAAAAGTGATGGCAATGTATGAGACATTCAATTCACTACTCCATTGTTAACGAATTAATAAAATTTTTTTTTTTACTAGACTTAGCTCTTTTTTGTAATTTGAGAGAAGAAAAATCTAAATAAGAGTTAAGAATTCAACTAAACAAATTTTTGTTTGAAATGAGTTTTTTCTTTTGAATGAAAATTTATTTATAATTGCTGTTGGTTTGTTAAATCCAATATTGATCATCAACTTAATTAATATTAGAATAAATATTTATTACAAATCATAAAATCATTCATCCCATTAACTTACGGGTGAATCCAATAAACCATTATTAAATTTAAAAGGAATTCTAAATTTTTTTCACTGCTAAGGAATTCTAAATTTATTGGATCAAATACTTATAAATTTTCAAAAATATTACCGACTTTAACCGCACCCACCCTTAATACTATCGACTTTATATTTAATAATTATAATTAAAAAATTATCCACTAGTAGGTTAGTTGTAAGTACTTAACTTTTAAGATGGAAGGAGTAGATTTTCCTTAAATAGAGATATTTTAGGGTCAAAACTTAGTAAATATCTAAGTATAATACCGGTAATTATACATATAGTTATTGTAATATAAAAAAAAAAATATTAAATTTTTCTCTCTTTGTTATATATTATTACTACTTTATATAAATCAAATTTCAAATTCAAATTAAATTATTATATAATTTATTTAAATGAGTGTACTAGCTAGATAACGTATTATACTTCTTCAACCTAAAAATTTCTTAACTATTACATATGTATTGCTATGTAAAACCCATTAAAATTGTTTTGATTTAGGAGAAAAAACCATCCCCACACAAAGTAAAACACTAAACAAATATCAATGGTGAGTGTATTATTGATCATGGCCAAAGTTGGAATTAATTTATTTGGTGATGTTCATATATATTTGATCATTTACAAGTATTAGTAATTTGAATATGTCCTTCAAAATTAAGTCTTTTTTCCCATTAATTAGACAAGGAAATGAAATCATGAACATTTTTGTTTTGTAATTAGCATTGGTTTTAAGCTGTATGTGATATTATATATGTAGGATCAACGCTTAGTCAGAGAATACATGCTAAGAATTTCCATAAAAAGGAAGAAAGCTAGGTCCGATAAAATTGGTTCTCTTTTACCTCCACTTTATCTTTGTCAACATCATAATATCTCACTTATCTTTGCAATATTACTACTACTATTACACCCTTTTGATTTTCTTCCTCTTTCTCTTTCTCCAATTAATTACATTATTATAATTTTTACCCATAAATTAAAGTCTAAATCTTAATTTAAATTAAATCATCCATTAATTGTCTAACGATATAGGCTTACCTACAAAAAAAGATTTTTCTTGAATTAGGGACAAATTATATCCAAATTGGGTGTAAACTCTCATAGATAATAATAGACTTATAGTTATCTCCACTCCTAATTCTTGTATCATAAAATTAATTTTATATGTTAAATCTTGACCATATATTAAGAGTGTATTAATTTAATGATCAGAGTATTGTATAAGAGTTTACGTAAAAAAGAATATAATGTCACAAAACCTATAAATGCAGAAAAAGAAAAAGTTAATATTTATATTTGATACATAGAGAGAAGAATATGATGGCAGAAAAGAAGAGAAATGAAGGTTGACCCATAAAGTGGTGGTTTCACGTCCACTTCACTCAAGCCCCAGGTTCACATGGCCTTTGCTCTTACACATTCACTCTACTGAATTTATTTTCAGACAATATTCTGTTAGAGCAGTTATCAATTTTTCATATTTTGTATTTTTCGTTTAGAATATATATAAAATTTAATTTCCTCCAAGAGATATTAGTTGTATATTGAAAGTGATTGTAATTAATAAAGGTTTCTTAATTGATCTTGTTTAACATCCTTAATTTCCACTCCAATTATTCAAGTTGTCAAATTTTCCATTGTATTATTCTGTCAATGAAGTTGCATCTGATCTTATGATCATTAAAAGTAGTGAGGATTTTGGTTTGATGGAACAAGATAACAATTATTAGATTGAAGCGAGCTTTTAAAATATATATAAAATGTTAAACATTATACAATAAATGTTAAATATACATTAATAAAAAAAAAATGAGTAAGCATTTACATTTTTATTATTAAACATTTTTTATACTTTACTTTTAAAACGTATAAAAGAACCACAATAAAAAATACTGTAAATACATTAATAAGGATGGAAAAAATATTTATACCTTCTACCTAGTAGTAGTACATTAGGTTGACATAAAACTTAGTTCTCTCTATTCAACAAAAAATTACTTTGAACTTCTATTTCATTAATTTTTCTGAATTTAAATTTCAACTAGAATCAAATGAAGATACTGAAAATATGCAAGAGAGACTAACTCGAACTGAAATAATTATAAAGTGCGAAGCATAAATTGAAGGTGAGATATGTCAAACTTTGTCGTTATAAACCAAGATGCTTTTGATTATTAGTTTAGCTTCAATACTAGGCTTATCCATCAATCTACTTAATCAATCCATCCATCCCACCAAGGATTAATAAAGATGTTAGGATTAGGAAGGAAAGAAGGTCACTTTCTCTAACTCATTTCAAAGCACAAAAATATTCCCTTGGACTCCCGTTAATTATAGTAATGAATTACACAAACAAGAAGCAATCATCACTCATTGTCTCATTTTATTACCTACTTAATTCGAAGCCCATAACTTTCAGATCAACACAGTCAAAGCCTATAAACTTTTCATATATTCTTCTGTTGTTGTCACCTTTTCTGGCCCATATACACAGCCTAAACTTTTTGCCTCCACATACATACATACAGATATATATATATATATATATATATAAAACTTCTTCTCTTGGAATTCAAACACAAAGATGTGCATGCATGCCACGAAAGAGGAGAAGTAGTAGTGGAAAAGGATCAAAGGTGCAGGTAATTATACATTCAAGTGATGGTCATTCACAAAGATATGAACATTATTTCTTGTAATGCAGACAAATGGAGCATGTTCCTCTTGTTAATAATTTGCTTGCCATTTCTCGCACAGGAAATGAAATCAACAGGGCATTACTTTAATATTATACTTAATATAACGTTATTAAAAAATTGAAAATTAGTTCTTAATCATTCGAATTTTTACCGTATTTATACAGTAGAAGATTTAGGAACAAGTGAAAAAAGGGAATGCTACACTTCCATGGGGTTGTTCTATTGTCTATAATCACCAACTAGCTAGATCAAGTATTTCTAAACTCAGAACAATTTTGCGATCAAATTTCAGCTATTTTTGCCGCTGATCTAATAATCCAAGCCATCCTTCTCATCACCAGACTCAAAACACTTCCACAAATTATTTTTTATCTAGATTTGGACCAGATCTACGTTCGATCATAGTTTTGTATGTTAATTAGAAATTAATATACAAGGTTCAAATTCTGTATGTTTAGCTTAATTAATTTGAAAAACTGGTTGGAATGGTTAAAGACAATTAAATTAAGTGCTATAATTTGACCAAAAGTCATCGCATAAAACCAAAATGTTGCTTGTGTATAATATTATACACGCAGTTTTGCAAAATTCCAAAGCATATTATGATCCTAGCAAAAAGAAAAAACAAATATTAGCTGCCTATATTATATTACTAGTTGCTTAATATTGAAAACCATTTATATAATTTTAATCATGTAATATTGAAACTAATGCTCAATCCAAAAATTTAGTTATCCATCACATTGACTTTTGACTTCATGGGTACTACAATTTTTGCGAAAATGTTATGAAATTACATGTGTATGACTCAGTTCTCGCATTCAAAAAAATCTAATTAAAAAACAACGAAACAAAGACAAGAATGTCTAGATTTTTCTTCTTAGAAATGAATAAATAATCCATATATAAAATATACGAATTCTGTTCTCTTTCTCCCTCTCTCCATCTATATATAAACGATCAAACTTGGATACCCAAAAGAGAGGAGAGTGAGAGAGAGATGGAAGGACAAAACGGATGGATGGTAGTTTTGATGTTAATGGTAATATTGATCAATGGTGAAATATTAATGCTGGATGCACAAAGTGCAGCAGAATGAAAAGAGGAGAGGAGAATATAGGTGAATGCTTGCAAGCCTGTGGTGATAAGACGGCCTCTGAGTGCATATTGCTGTGAAAGATTAAGGGTTACTCATGTTAACTGTGTATGCCCAGTTATTACACCTCAGCTTGCTGCTCTGATTGATATTAACTACGCTATTAAGGTTATTCAGAGCTGTGGACGACAAGTCCCTCGCCATTTTAAGTGTGGAAGTAAGATCTCATAATTTCCTAATTTAATTATCTCCCTGGCTAATTAATTGATTATTGATTAATTATTCATAACCATTGCTGCTCTTCTCTGCAGGTATCACAACACCATGATATTTCTTCGGAGAAGCTTGCTTTTTTGCTGATGAATAATATGATTAATAAAGTTTGTGACTCAAGAGCCAAGAGTTAATAATAATCCTAGTTTATGTCTGAGAGAGATATTGATTGTATGATATACGTGATGAATAAAATAAATAAGGGTTTTGGTTCCTTTACTTAATTTCTTGCATCTATCTGAGTTTATATAAATATATTATCATAGTATTGTTCAAAAATATCCACAATTAAATTGAACGATTTCTATCATACAAATAATTAGAATTAATGTGCTTGATGTCTATTATAATTAAAAAATTATTTTGTAAAATTATAAAAAAATATGATTTTTTTAAATTAAAACTTATGTCATGATTTGACGTTTTGACAAAGTTTAGCCACGAAATATTATTAATCTCAAAATGATTTATAACAGTGTTTTATTAGTTTCCAATAATTTTTAACGAAAAAAAGAATAAAAAGTATTTAAAATAAAACAAATCTAAAAAAATAGTTTTCACGATTGTTCGATAGCGTGTTGCCGTGGAAATTTTTTTTAAAAATTTTTTTACTGCCTTTTCCATCAAATTAAATAATTTTGCTATTATAATATGGGATAATTTCAATTTACTCAACTATTTTTAGTTACAAAATTAAACTTATCCCATACTTATTGCATAGCATCAACCATCTCCCAATCATTAACTTTTTCAGTTAAATTATACTAGTGGACGATTGCTGACCATTGTAAAAATATTTTTATTCCTGGTTAATGTTAAATTAATCATAAGATTATTCAAAAATATATACATTCAGTACTATTTTATTTTAATTTTTTTTTCATTTTATCTTCGTTTTTTCTCCTTTTGTTTCTTTTTTTAATTTCTCTCCAAAGTCCAACTGCCCCTAAAAGTGATCATCCAAAATAATATGATGATTGAAATATCATTTATTCATTGGTTGATTAATGTTTATCGACATTTAAGATTATATTCTTTGAGATAAAATTTGGAATATATAAATATTATTGCAATTTCACTATAAAAGATAACAATTGGAAAATGATGGATGTGCCTTACAATAAATTTGAGGGAGTCGAAGATTGTTAAAATTGTTTAGGGGCAAACTGAAGTTAACTCTTAAACTATTAAAATAAGAAAAAAAAAATATTAGGTCCCTAAACTATAATATAATGTATATTTTAATTTTAATAGTTTAAAAATTACTCATTTAACTCATTATTTGTTAAATAGGCGGTGTTCAAAAGAAATATTGACATCTTTTTATAGTTCACATTGATACTAAAATCCACAGTTCTGATATACAACAGCAGAAATTGATTCTTCCTTACGAATTTTCCCGATCTCTTCCTGTTGTGCCTACTCAAACTGTGATAATGACCAAAATAGCTCTATCTTGTCTTGCGTAGATCTTATTATAGCTTCTATATTCTTGGTTCCAAGAATCCCCTCCCTCAGTAGAAGTTGATGTATATATAGATTCCCAATTTCCTTGTCCCCCATAGAAATTGGAGTCCTAGCAAAATTCGGAGTGTATCTAGTTGAGTTTCAGTTTGTTTTGAAATAAAATTACTAATCCTCCAATTTCCTCCCTCATAAGGATTTGAATGGGTAATGGTTCCCCAACCAAACGACAATGGGCTTTTACTAACTTCGGGCTTACTAGAAGTATAGTTTGCCCATTCCTATCTTGGACAAATTTCCTCGCGTGGCACTTGACCAGAATTCTTGTTAAGGCTAGCTAAACAGGAACCATTAGGATTGATCAGATATTTGGTTTATTGTCACTAAGCCCATCAACTCTCTAGGCTCAGAACCATCTTTCCAAACATTAAACCCCTTAGTTTTCAGTGAAACTAGCACATTCACTGAAACCTTTGTTTGAAAATGATACAAGCCCAATACACAGGCCTAAATCTCAGGTTTAAACTTTTCAATTTTGCAATATCAAGTCCTAAACATAAGTTTCCCTCACACTTGAATAATTCTCTAACCAAGCCTAAGCAACGCTAAATTGATAAGGATGTCGAACTGAATATGACCAACATCATCCCTTGAGATGAACACACTAATGTTCTGAATAGATATACTACTTGTTTTCATATCCAAACACCACTAAGCCCTTCGGCTTTACTAAGAGCTAGGCCTCAATAAAAATTGAAAGCCGAACACAATAAAAATTAAAAGTTGATCCTAATGAAAATTAAAAGCTGAACACAATTAGTGACTCTTGAGTTTTTAGTGAAACGTTGGCAGTCCGAGATGTGACCGCTCGATGTTTTGAATTTCATATCAACAATAAATGTGTATAAATGTTGTGATGATGATCATGCTTGAATTTTTCATTGCCTTGCCATATTCCTTCACGTCATTAGTCCATTATGTCCTTTTTTTAACACAAGATAGCCACATCAGTGGATGACATCGTGACATCATTATAACCATCAATTCTTCACTGCAACAAAAATTGTAAAAAGGTGAAAATGGGTACAAAGGCTTTAATTTGTGCCTTCTTCACTATTTTACCTTTTCATGTATTACGCAGAACCTAAACTTCTTTTAAACTCTTTGTTTTTAGAAAGCTCTCCTCATTGTCCGCAAACGAGTTCCTTCAAACATTCAGCATTTGCTTCTGTTCATCAACGAGTTCCTCGAACAAGTAAGTCACTTCTCCTCTTAAATCCCATTATTATGTGTATTTTCTCTAATGTCGTTGAGATAAGAATCTGTTGTTTTTTTTAAGGGAATACTGTCATCTTCCCTCAGTTGTATTTTCAATTTCTTTTGTAATTCAAACTTAATTTCCTACTTTAGGACATTATAATTACCTCTGAGAGTATGATAGACCCAATAACAAATGCATTGGAACTGATTTAGGCAAATAAACTTAACCTCTAGGAATCTGGTACCCTAGGTTTTTCTTTGATTGAATAGAAGTTGTGTTGTGCTTTGATTTATAGCGTGTAGCCCTAGAAATGTAAATACCAATTAGGAATTAAAAATTGATTTTGATGTCTTATGCCAGTTTATGGTTGAATCTGACTTGTCAGGATTTTGTGTGCTAGGGATTGCATTTTATAGATAAGCATAAATATGGTGCTTAATATAGCTAACCAGCCCTATGTTGATATTGCTTAGGTTTATCATGATGAGGTCAGAGAGATTTGATATAAAAGATGTCCCTGATAGCCCAGAGAGCGAATTTGACACCTCTTCCTTAAGCTCATTTAAGATTAACTACGAAGCTTGGAATCAACTTTCTTGTAAGATTAGAGTTGAGCTCATTAGAGAGTATGGCAAGATCCCTTTAATAAAAGCCTAACCTCTAGCCATATTGGACCTCGACGTTGAGACCCCTTTAGCCATTTTAGAACCTAGATTGAATGCATTTAAATATTTTCACCTAAAATCAGAGGTCGTTGTTTCTTATAACAAGTTATAGGGAAAGATGGAGCTTGATAAAACTGAGGTAGGAGATTAGGAGATTCTTCAAAATTTGTAAAATCTCATTGATAGAGTCACCCAACAAGCTAATCAGCCCACATCTTTAAATTTAATTTCTAAAACTCATGATTGAGCCCTAATTCCTTAGAGCAATATTAAAGAAGCACCTCCATTGCAAAATAGGCAGAGTGATGGAAATAAAAGTGGTGACAATGAGAAGGTTGAATATGAACCTATAAATGAGCAAGATAAGTTGGATTCTGAAGAGAATTCTGATGCTGCTTATTAACACAAGCTCATGATTCAATATCCTCCCCCTAATTTGACTAGAGAAAATAGCCCTTTTTATACGACAGGTTCCTTTTTAGTATCCCTATGGTTGACTTAAGCCTTTTATGAAGCTATATCAAATTTTGAAATCCATTACCTTAGAGTACCTAAGGCCAATGAGTTTGTCAGTCGTCCTCACGGTGATGAGGTGATTTTAATGAGGAACTATTCCTCCTCAGGGCAGGTTGTTTTATGGCTTTATTTCATGGTTTTGGGATTTCTCTTTATCAACTAAACTTAAATCATTACAGGACCATTTTAGGGTTATACGTGATTTAGGCCATGGCTAAATAAACCCCTTTGACCATCAGAGAGGTTAAATACTTATTTCTGTCTAAGAAGGGCCAAAAAAGTACCTCAAATTTTATTATCTTTAAACTTGCACCAACACACTTAAGCTAGTCACAAGTAATCCTTCATGTAATAAGAAATAGAAAGATAAATGGTCTTTGGTGGGTAATGGTTGGCGTCAGTCTTCGTTAGTTGAGATGAACATACACAACCCCATGCCTTATGTATTTAAGCCTGTTCTCCGTAAGTACATCTAATGCAGCCACCTAACATTTTGATTTTTCTTCTAAACAGAAATATCTAGCAAATAAAATTAATGTTGTGCAATTTTTTGAGGACCAAGACTTGATCTTACTGCCCTTGTTCTTGTAAAGATTACTGTTAGGTGTATGAAGCCAGCAGATCAAAAGAAAGTTCACACACTAGATTAACTGATTGGATCGGGTTTCGTTGAGGATACCTCTACCCGAAAAGAGGTCCAAGTAGCTTTAAGAGCATAAAGAGAACTTGCTCTAGAGGTTGAACAAGAAAATCCCGCCACAGGTCAGGGTGATTGCCAATTGGCTTCATTAGGCCCACTAGATTTGGTTTTGAATGAACAAGAAACTTAGCCTAGGGATAAGTCAAAGAAGACTTAGAACTCACCAAAAAGATTTGACCACAAGAAGGGTAGGCCCTCTAAAGGCAAAACCGTTGAGACCCAAACTCATAAAAAGAAGAACGAGACCGATATCAATAAGGATAAAAAGGTCCTACTGGAAGACAAGGGTAAATGTGCAATTGAGGCCCCAGAAAGTACTGAGGAGAGGCCTGTGAAAAAACGATACACAGAACAAGGGGAAGAAATCATTGAAGTAAATAGCTTCTCCTGGATGGATATTCTTAAGGAGAAAAAAGAACTCTTAGAGCATTTAATTCCATATATTAATCATTTAGCCTCAGCAGTTAGTCCTACCTTATCTTTAAAAGTAGAGGTTACTAAGATACATAGTATGCTTGAAAAAATACACGAGCAACTGGCCACGCTAACTACGCTCAGTTATCGTACCTTTGTTTGATTATGACGAACCTCTTGATCAATTGTTTTATTTTTTGAACTTGTGTGAGTGTATCATACTCTATCTTTACACATAGACAACGCAAAAAAACATTTTATTATGAACATCTCAATGTATAAAACTGTGGATCAGTTGAGCAGGGAGAAATACCAACGAAGTCAATAATTGGCAAATGTGAAAAAGTAAGAGGAAAGTCTTAAGGCCCAGTTGAGCGGAGAAAGAAAAAAAAGGGCTAGAGAACGCAATGAACTATAGAACAAAATTACTAATCTCAAGGCTTAGATGTCTCAATTAGGGACTCAAGTGGATGGCCTTATGCATACCAACCAAGGTTTAGGAGACGAGCTAACTTGTACCAAGGCAGAGGTTGAATAACAATGTGATGAATTCACCAAGGAAGCTTTGGAGTTGACTTGCAAAATTTTCTTGACAAAGTATAAGGAGCTTGACCTGACCTAGTTGTTTAATAAACTTGAAATCCCTCAACATGATCAGTTGAGAGCCAAAAGTTAAGAGGAACCAATTGCGGAAGAGCCTACCCCAATCTTCAACCCTGCTCAGCATGATCAAACTACGCCCCCAACTTAAAATTTAACTTCTGGTATCATTTTGCCACCACCTCCCAAGGAAGTTTGATTTTCATTTCTTTGTTTTTCTTGAGGGAAATCAAAAGAGTTGTAATTGAGAGTTAAATTTTATTGTCTAACTACTTTGATCAGAATTTAAATGTTAACATTAATGCTAATTTATTTTTGCTTTTAAGCTAATGGTAAACCAATATACCTTTAAAGTGTTATTCTTCTGTGTCTTAATCAAGCAATTCATGTAAAGTAAATGGGAATCGCATATCGGAGTGTTTTATTGGCCTAAGTTTGTTTTCAGGTCCTTTTTTATACTTCCTAATCAGAACGAATTTTGATAGTCTCGAATAAAGATTAACGTAAGGTCTGGGTTGTGACAAGTCATCTCTTAGCAATTTTTGAATAGAACAAATTTTACAAATCTTTTATCCGTTGTTGCCTGAGCTAAACTATGGTCAGATTTTTTTGTAACAACTTTTTGGTTAAAACAAAATTTATTAATCTTCTACTTATTGTTATTTAATTTGAACTATGGTAAGATATTTTTATAATAATTTGTTAAATAAGCGAAGCTTATTAGTTTTTCAATTATTGTTGTTTGACCTTAGCTGTGATCAGATTTTTTTACAATAATTTTTTGAATGATCAAAATTTATTAATCTTTCTAATTATTGTTGTTTAATCTGAACTATGCTTAAATTTATTAATCTTTCTAATTATTGTTGTTGAGTAAGCGAACTTTATTAGTTTTTCAATTATTGTTGTTGATTTGAATTGTGATCGGATCTTTTTATAATAATTTTTTGAATGATTGAAATTTATTAATCTTTCTAATCATTGTTATTTGATGTGAATTATGATCACATCTTTTTACAATAATTTGTTAAGTAAGCGAGCTTTACTAGTTTTCCAATTATTGTTGTTTAATTTGAACTGTGATTGGATCTTTTTACAATAATTTTTTGAATGAATAAAATATATTAATCTTTCTAATCATTGTTGTTTGATATGAAATGTAGTTAGATATTTTTACAATAATTTTTGAGCAGTATAATAACGAAATAAGATAATCATTGTGATTTGAATCATGTTCAGGTCTTTTTATCAACAGTTTCTTCAAGGGAAAATTTTCTTCAACATCTCTGTGTTCTATAGCTTCTTAACCTCTCTTTCATCTGGCTATTGTACTTTATAGACCCTCGGTCTAATAATTTTGTTTATCTTGTACTTGCCTTCCCAATAAATTGTTGCATAAGCAAACTTTATTAGTTTTCTAATCATTGTTGTTTGATCTGAATAGTAGTCAGATCCTTTTATAATGATTTTTGAATGAACGAAATATATTAATCTTTCTAATCATTGTTGTTTGATTTAAACTGTGGTCAAATCTTTTTTCAACAAATTTTGAGCAGTATAATAACGAAATAAGATAATTATTGTAATCTGAATCATGTTCAGATCTTTTTATCAACAGTTTCTTTAAGGAAAAAATTTCTTCAACATCTCTGTGTTCCGTAGCTTTTTAACCTCTCTTTTATTTAGGTATTATAATTTGTAGACCCCTAGTCTAATAATTCTGGTCATCTTGTACATGGCTTCCCAATTTGCTTCTAAAGCCCCTTCACTAAGCACTTTAGTGTTTTGTGTGACTTGTAGTAATACCAAGTCTTTTATACAAAAACATCTCACATAGACTTTTTTATTATAACACATTGCCACCTGTTGCTAGTAAGCAACTATTTTGATGAGCACTTAATCCTGTTTCTCCTTCAGTAGATCTAAGCTTAATTTCATCGACTATTTATTTTTTTAGCTTATCAAAATGCTTAACTCTAAATGAAGGCGGCTCAATCTCTACTAGAATCACTACTTTAAAATCGAAGGCTAAAGAATATGACATTTCACCTGTTGTAGTTCTTGCTGTTGTCTTATAAGCCTAGAATACTTGGGGTAATTTGTTAACCCATCCTCTCTTTTTATCGTCGAGTAATTTCTTTAGTACTTTCTTGATAGTTTTGTTCACCATTTCAACCTGCCCGTTAGCCTTTGGATGGGCAAGAGAAACACATATGAGGTTAATGCTCAAGTCGGCATAGAACTTTTTCAAGTTTGAGTTATCAAATTGCCTTCCGTTGTCTACAATCAATATGCGAGGAATTTCGAAGCTGTAAATTAAACCTTGTTTAACGAAAACAATGATCTTCTTTCTATTATGTTGGCCAACGGCTCTATTTTCACCTATTTTGTAAAATAATCAATGGCAACTATTGTATATTTCATCTGAGCGCATCCCACAGGTAATGGTCTAATCAAATCCAGTCATTACTGTGCAAAAGACCAAGGACTGAACAGGGTTGTAAGTTATTTAGGCAGTTGTCTTGGAATGTCACCATGAAAGTAGCATCCTGGATAAGATTGTATCGTCCTTGTCGTATCTTGATGCAATGTATGCCAATAATATCCTTGGTGTAAAACACGGTATGCCAAGGATCTATCCCTTTCATGGTTGTCATAACTGCCTATATGAACTTTTTTAAGCGCATAATCTACCTCCTTTTCATCAATATACCACAAGTAAGGTAGCCTAAATCTTTATTTATAAAACACTATCGATTACGAAATATCATGGAGATTTGTTATTAAATTTTCTAACCTCCTCCTTATCTTCTAGTAATTTACCATTTAAGAAATATTCTCTAATCGGATCCATCTAGGTCATGACTCGGTATGTTATGTTAATCTGATCAAGCTCTACAACCAGTTGTCCCACACTCTTTTGGTAAAATACCTCCACAAGAATTGTTGTTGGGAATTTTACTTGTAAAGTTGAGGCTGGCTTCGCCAAAGCATTCACTTTAGAGGTTTCTGATCATGGGATTTGTGTTTATCACCGCCTTCTTGAAATGTTTCATTAACTCTATGATCTTGTTTGGATAAGTGTGCATACTTTCTCCCTCTCGCTTGAAATTGTCAAAAAACTTGATTCACCACTAGTTTTGAATAGTAAAGCTTTATATTCTACCTCATTGTTTGCACTTTGAAGTCGAAATATACTCTAACTCCGCAGTTTTTGGTCCATTCAAAATTATTTCGGCTCCTCCACCCTGAATGTTTAATGCTTCATCTATGTACAAATGCCAGAATCGAGGCTTCTTTTGCTGTTTTTATGATGTTTGTTCAGTCATATCACTTAGAGATTGAATATTTTTATTTGTTGATCTCATTGCATCGTCCTGAGCAGGCACTATTCCCATCTCTGTGTTCTTAGCTTCTTGAATTATTATTAGTTCAGTTAGTTCTTTCACCATCATCCCTTTAGTAGCTAACCTCTCCACAATGAAATCAGCTAATACTTAAGCCTTAATAGCTTTGTAGGGTTGATACTATATGTCGAATTCACAGAGCTTAATCAACCATTTGACCAGTCTTCCAAAGAGGTTTAGTCTATGCAATATCTGCCCTAGAGGTTGGTTAACAAGGACTACTATGGAATGAGCTTGGGAATATAAGCTTTATTTGTACGCTGCGATAACCAATGCGAGGGCTAACTTCTCCAGAGGTGAATATCTTTTCTTCGCATCCAATAGTGACTTAATAGTGTAATATATTAGCCAATAAACCTCTTATCCTCTTTTAATAACATTAAGCTCACTACACAATCAATTACTCTCAGATACAAGTACAATGTGTATCCCTTATTAAGAGACTCATCATATGAGATGGATTCACTAAATAGGCTTTTAACTCTTGAAAGCTTACTTTACACTCCTTTGTCCATTTCATATCTTTCCCTTTCTTTATTGTTTGAAAAAATTGAAAAAATATATCAGTAGCTTTAAATATGAACCTATTCAGCGTGGCTAACCTCCTTGTTAACCCTTACACTTCTTTTAATGTTGTTGGGGATTTCATGTTCAGTATAGCCTGAATCTTTGTGGGATTTGTTTCTATTCTTGGTCGTTGACCATGAATTGTAAGAACTTCTCAAGGTTAACTTCAAAGGCGTACTTTTTGGGGTTTAATTTCATGTTATATCTCTTGAGGAGGAAAAAGGTTTCTCCTAAATGCTGAATATGATCATTGTTCTTCAGTGATTTAGTAATTATATCATCTACGTATACTTTAATTGTTCTTCTGATCAGGGGCTTAAAGACTTTGTTGACCAACCTTTGAAATGTCGTTCCCGCGTTCTTTAAGCCAAAAGGCATCACTTTGTAACAGTACAACCCTTGATCCGTCATAAATGCTGTCTTTTCCTAGTCAACCTTGTGCATCTTAGTCTGGTTATATCCCGAGAATGCATCCATGAAACTTAACAATTTGTGCCCTACTATTACATCTACTAACTGGTCTATTCGCAGAAGTGGGATACTATCCTTTGAGCAAGCCTTGTTCAAATCAATGAAGTTAAAGCACATTCTTCACTTTCCATTCGCCTTTTTAACTATCACCATACTTGCTGCTCAATTTGAATAATACATTTCCTTTATAAATACTACTTTGATCAGCTTATCAACCTCAACCTTAATAACCTTCCTTCTTTCTTGATTAAATATCCTTCACTTTTGTTTAACAGGTTTGAATGTTGGGTTACTCACCAACCGATGTGAAATCACCTTAGGATCAATTCTTGATATGTCCTCATGAGTTCCAGCGAATACATCTACATGTTCTCTCAAGTAATTAATCAGCCTCCCATTTTCTTTTTCAGACAACTGAGAGCCAATTTTTATAACCCACTTAGACCTCATCGGTCAAGAGACACTGACTCCAACTTTTATATCAGCCCAGCTGTTGGTCTCATTTTTTCCTATCTCATTTTCTTCTCCAGCTTTTCCATTACCCTCTGCTATTCAACATCTTCCTTGTTTATTTCTTTAACACGCCATGTTGTTATACAATAAGACCATTTCGAAGAGATCGCAAAGCGCGTTCGAGCTACTTTTTGATTTCACGCACTATACTAATCTCTTCACCAGCTCTAAATTTGAGTTTTAAATAGTATATGCTTTCCATTGCCCTCGTTTTTTTCAAAAGAGGTTTTTCCAAAATCATGGTGTATGGCATGTTTAAATCCACAACTTAAAACTCTATGATTGTGGTCTTCTAATACGATTTATCTCCTATTGTTAGCAGTAGCTGAATTGAGCCTAGTGGGAGAATATACGAATCAATAAATCCGTATAGAGTAGTTTTGCGAGCCCTATTTTTCATATTCTCAAGTTTTAGGAAATCCTGTTGTTGGCTAAACTTCATGTATCCACTAAAACTCTGTCAATTTTAGCTGAGTTGATCTTTAATGTTACCACCAAAGTATGGGGTAATTAACTTCTATCTCATTGTCATCTGTAGATATGATTGAGACTGATGTCAATCTTAGTTTCTTTTCAGCTTTAACATTCATTATGTATTGGCCCACAAGAGTATTTGGCAATGAGTACCTTCAGTAATTCTTCCTTACGTTGTTAGAATTTTTCGCTAGTGTTGGTCCTCTTAAAATCACTATACTTTTATGGATTGAATTCTCCAATTATGCTCTTCTTTGCTTAGAGCCTTCTCCGATCTCGTGTGTCCTTATCCTATATTAGTCTAAGTAATTGTTACGCACAAGGAACTCCACCTAGTCTTTTAGGTCCAAACACTGATAAGTTGTATATCTATCGTCTTGGTGGAATATACATCTTATTTCCTTATCACAAATATTTGATGCTGACTTTAAGGGGCATAGATAGGGTAACAGACCTAAATGTTTAATCTATTCATAGATCATCGATAAGGGCATGTTCAGCTTAATAAACTTCCTTTTATCTTGCATCAGAACAACTTTTTTAACCTCTTTCTTGTGTAGAAGAGGCAACTTTTTTCATTAATCAGCTCTTCCTTCATATCTCAAGGGCTGGAATCTGCGATATGACCTCTATTCAAATTTGCCATCGTATCACGAATGTTGAAAATCCTTATCCCTTCTCGAAATGGTTCTAGGATTGGGTTTATATGCATCTCTTCTACTCCTCCTATCTTCGCGCTTCGTTCCCCGCCCTTTATCTCCAAATCCTTTTAATCCTTCTTCTTTCTTTTTTAACAACATTCGATCTTCAATTTCAATTTCTTCAAAGATCTCTTTTCGGGCCTACTCATATGTAGTTATAGTCTGCTTATGGACTGCAAACCATCCTCTATCCATTTGTAGTCCTTTTTTCAATCCTTCTAATGCTAGGAGATGGGTCAAGCCCCTACTTTCATGATCTCTTCGTGATACCTCTTTATAAAGCTTTTTAAAGTTTTATCTCTTCCTTGTTTCACTAATAGCAATGAAATGGGGTTTCTTGTTGTAGCCACTACTCCCTTGAATTCATTGACAAATTGTTTATAGAGCTTATCAAAACTCTTTACACTCCCCGGCCTTAGATTTTTATACCATTGCCTTGCTTGTCCATCCAAGATTAAAGAAAACAGACAACACATTTGTAACTCTATCAAGCCCTGGATTGTCATCATCTCCCTGAAGAAATCAATGTACAATGTTGGGTTTGTTTTTCCTATGTATGGCGGGATTTGAAGCATTTTAAACTTCCTTAGTAAGGCCAAATCTTGAGTTTCTTTGGAAAACAATGATTTCAATGAAAGCGCTAATCTTTTTGGTTGATTTTTGTCTTGTTGTCGATCTTTTTCCCTCTGAGCTTGTAACTTTTCAATAAGTTTCTGAATTCTCTGTTCCAATTCCTGTTTAGTCACCACCTAGTCAGCTGCAAGTTCATTCTTATTCAGAGTTTTCCCTTTTTCGTTTATGGTTTAAGTAGGCTCTCATATTCGTCGAACTCACACTGCATTTAGACATTCTTTTGCTTCGATTAAGATCACGTTGAACATTGGTTAGTCCGTGTTTTGGTTTCTCGTGAACCTGTAAAGGTCTTCCTTTATTCTGGCCTAATGTGCTTGTTCTTAATCCTGGGCCCTTCCCTTTGGAGCAAACGTATGATTCTCCTTATAATGATTATTCTGCTCTTGTTATCTACTTTTTGATCTTCCTAGTGTAGGTACCTTTTTACGTTGAGCCCTCTGTGGTGTAATACTTTCTTCGTTTTTTGGCAGTCACAGATTCTCCAAAATCTGCCTATCTATTAAGCCTTCTCAAATCATCATTTTGAGACTTTCGATTTCTTTTTCCATTATCCTGATCTTCCTTTGGAAGGGCTTCACCTGTTTTTCCTTTTCCAAGTACTTATACTTGCTTTCCTACAACCTTTGTATGAATTGGGTTGTGTCCATGCCTCTGATGTGAGCTACCACTTGTCCTTGAGATTGCCATAACGAGGGTGGTTGGCAATTAAAGTCCAATAAGTCATCCTTGTCAAATCGTTCGGTTGGGTGTCTTCTGATGATTTGTTGCTTCTTGATTACTGCCATACTTTTTTGAATGTGATTCCTCACAGATGATGCTAACTATTGATGCTGAAATTTATAGTTCCAATATACAACAGTAAAGAATGATTCTTGCTTGCAAATTTTCTTGATCTTCTCCTCTTGAGCCCACTTAAACTGCAATAATGACCAAAATGACATTCTCTTCTCCTGCGTAGGCCTTATTATAGCTTCTATATTCTTGGTTCCAAAAATCCCCCTCTCTAAGTAGAAGTTGATGTATATATAAAAAGGCTAGTTTCCTTATCTTAATAGAACTTGAAGTCCTGGTAGAATCTAAAGTGTATCTAGTTGAGTTTCAGTGTATTTTGAATTAGAATTATTAATCCTCTAATTTCCTCCCTCATAAGAATTTGAATGGGTAACGGCTCCCTAACCAAACGATAATGAGCTTCTACTGACCTTGGGCTTGTTAGAAGTATAGTTTGCTCACTCCTATCCTAGACAAATTTTATTGCGCAACACCTAACTAGAATTCTCGTTAAGGCGAAGCCAAATAAGACCCATTAAGACTGACCAGATATTTGGTTTATTGGCACTAAGCCCATCAACTCTATGGGTTTGAGATCATCTTTCCAAACAGTTTATTTTTTAAAATTAATTATATCAATATGTAAATCAAGAAATTTGGAATTTAGTAATACCAACGATTACTTATTTTGGACATGTTACCGACGAGTTAAATAGATAATTTTTTAAATTACTGAGATTAAAATTATATATTTTGCAATACTTTAAGAACTCATAAATCATTATTCCTATTAAAATACATTACCTTATCTGTATGTTTCTTCCACAATGATATAGAAATATATGCACCAGAAATCAGGGGATAAGATTGTACAATGCCTAATTTAAAAATGAGTTGGCATAGACTTAAATATTTTTTATATACAGCCATAAATTATAATTAGTTGCGTACATATTGATCTAATTTATTACCAGTAACACTCTTTAATTACCTAATTCCTTGTCTATTATCGAATTATAAATATCGTTAGGCCACCTACCTTTATAACTAAATCGAATTAATTAAGTAAAAGATTATCAACTTAAATCGAAGTAATTAAATGTCCCATCACTTACACCATGGATTAAGGATTTTTCGACATGTGTAAATTATTAATCATATATAAATAAATTTATTTTTTTATGATTTTATTTGTTATGAATTATCAATTATATTTATGTATTTAGGCTTGTTTAAAAAAACATTCTTTTTATGTAAAAATTAGATCATGCAGAATATCATCTGAAAAATTAAATATGAAAAAATTTAAGTTTCAAAATATTATTATTCTTTAAATATTGAATTTAATTTAAAATTTCATATAATTTAGTTTCAATCATTAGAAACCTGTTTGATTTGGTTTTTGAATATGATTGTTTATTTTTAAAAATAAAAAATACAAAGAACTAAAAGAATATGTGTTTGTCTTAAAAATTTAGATAACAGTTGTTGAATTAAATTCTAATTTTTAGTTCAAAATTAGAAAATCAAAAAAAGTTGTTTCCGAGTAATAATAAACAGCTACTGGACAGTATGGTTTTGTAGCCAGCAGCTGGCCAGAATTCCGTTGCTATAATACATGCATCGCGCTGACTGTATATTATTATATATATATATATATATATAACTTACAATAATACCAGTTTCTTCGAAATTGTTATGAAAAATATAAATAGACAGAGGCCATAAAATAATACGATATATGATCGTAGACAATTCCCAGAATATATAATATAATATGACTTAAGAATTAATTAGTATAATTCAGAAAAGACTTACAAAGAATCCAAGACTAGACCATATGTTTATCTGATCTCGTCTTCTCTAGATGTTTCTTCCAAGTAATTAATCAATCCTTCTGAAAATAATAGACCAACTAACTTAACTAAAGCTTGCATATATGGAAGCCTGATGGAGGCATAGATGATAAGCTAGTTGCAGGAAGCAACGACAATGGAAGCTGGTAAACGTTTGGTCTGCGTGATATTGAGCATGATTGTGTTCATAATATTGTTGAATGGGAAGGTCTCGGCAGCACAAAGTGCAGCAGAATGCAAGGAAGAGAGGAGGTTATTGGTGAATGCTTGCAAGCCTGTGATATTAAGAAGGCCTCCGAGTGCATATTGCTGTGAAAGATTAAGGGTTGCTCATGTTAACTGTGTATGCCCAGTTATTACACCTCAGCTTGCTGCTCTGATTGATGTTAATTACGCTATTAAGGTCATTCAGAGCTGTGGACGACAAGTTCCTCGCCATTTTAAGTGTGGAAGTAAGATCAGATCTCATTAACCTCTAATAAATTTCTCTTAATTTCTCTATGTTATATGTTAATTAACTAATAATTCTTCATCTATCTATCGTACTGTTCTTTGCAGGCATCACAACACCATGACCATGAAGAGAATGGAGAAGCTAGGTGGCTCATATATGTGTATGTGATTTCTGTAAATTGATAATGATTCAGATTGTGGTTTAGGAATCTGTAATTATTCATATTTGTGTATTCTGTCTATCTGTGTGAGACAAAGAGAGAGTGATTTTGTTCTATTTTGAATAAAAGAGAGAGAAGAGAGAGAGAGAGAGAGAGACAGTGATTTGTGGTATTTAATATATAAGGTGTTCAGTGCTTTATAGAAATTTTCTTCTCTAAATTAACAAAATCAGAAAATCATCAACTTATAATCATTCCTTAAATCACTAAATAAAAAATATTATATAAGAATCACAGTCAAATCTATCATAATTTACCATTATTATTCTAGTCTTCATATATATATATATATATGATGACATACATATCCTGAAATCATTATATGATTATTTTCCTTTCTAGTTAGCAATTTTCCTTTGCAATTAACAGAGTAGTTCCAGTTAACTGCTCGATTGCAGCAAGCGCTTTCCATGTAAAGACTTGTGCTGCAAGATGTGATTCTAAGACTCTTAATTTGGAAGATGATGAGATTGCAAAAGCTTCTTGTTTGAATGTTTACTTGTCTAGCAGGGGAATATATCCCCGCATTGTTCTTGAAAGCACTATATATGATCATTCATCCGACATATATATCGTGTAAATTTAGTTATTTAGTTTTGATTTGTAGTAATAGTGAATCATTGAAGGGAGGCTTTTGTATTCTTTGGATGCATTAAGGGTGAGTTTGGCAGTGCTAATAAGCACTCTATAAGTGCTCGTTAACATTTATAAAGTACTAAATTGTAAATTTTGATAAAAGTGTTTATTAAAAAAATTTTGACACTTGAAGTAATTATTTGATTAAAAAAAATATGACGATTTCTTAAATTAATATTTTAAGTACTCAAAAGAATAACACTTGATATAGTCAATAAAAATTTTATTTTTTTCAAAATATTCCTAAACAAATTTAAAAATTATATTTCTCAAATTTTTTTTTTGGATTAAACAAATTTTAATTTAGATGATTATATATATGAATATATGATGGATTATATTAGATATTTGGAGATATATTATTTGTTATATTTTTTTCTTTTTACAAGAATAAATTATTAAAATTGATATATTATTTCTATTATATAATATTTATAATTTTATTTATATTTTAGTGTATATTAGATATTTAATATTATTAAAATTGTAGTTATTTTTAAAAAAATATTTTTTATTTTTTTAGATTATTGAAGTTGTAGTTATTTTTATAACAAATTTTTTATTCAATTTTTTAGAAATGTTATAAAACAAATACATACATACATATATACATAATATTTTTTTATTAAAAATAGCGTTATATGGATATATTACTTATTTTAATATATGTCTAGTTTAATAATTTGTCAATACAAAAGTACTCTTTTAGTTACATTTCCAAATATCTAATTTAGCACCGATAAGTATTTCTAGATATTATTAACCAAACACTTAAATGCTCTTAAAAAGTTACTAAAAGAAAGAGTGATAAAAGATATAAGCACTAATTATGTTAGTACTTATTCTTTGGCATTGTCAAATTAACCCTAAGTTTGTTTTGTAAATATCTATTATCTGTGCAACTTTTAATACCCCTTTTAGTAATAAAAAACAATCTTTAATTTTTACCTTAGAAATTAGAATGATATTAAATTATGACACAGAAAAAGCGAATATTTAATAAGATGGTACATTACGTTATATATATTTATTTAATTTGTCATGTATCTAACTATATATACAGAGTAATTCTTTTATTGGTTTAATTTTTTTTAATAATTGTTAAAAAAAAACTACTTCACCTATGTGAAAGAAAGTTTTAAATTTTAGGCTTTTAAGGGTGTAAGCTTTTAAACTTTTCTAAAACATCAAATTATCTAAAAGGTTAAAGCTCTATCCTAAAACTCTATTAGGACTAGAAAAAAAATATATTTAAAAAATTATACAAAACAATCGCTAAGATTTTTTTTTTCTTGCAACGGAGAAAAACATATTTAGAATATTTGGGTTTGAACGACAACGTATATGGGTCGTTTTAACCGAAAGAGGCCTTAATTTGAGCCTGCTTTTAGGAAGAATTTGAAGTCAATTGACCCATGATTATTGTTTGTAAAGTTGTCGCAAATGGAGTCTAAAGAGCCAACCCAATTGAAAAATCGACTATTGATTAGTCACTCATCAATGATATAATTCTTTACAGAACTTAAAAAATTGTACCATCTGTTTAGTTGGAGACATTAACATAAAAACGACAATTCGTCCATCTTAAAACGTTAGGAAATGTGTATGACTCATTGTCTACCAATAGAAATTTTCACTAACAATAAAATAACAAACTAAATTTTTATTAAAACATCTTGTGTTCATCTCCATATCTCCAATATGACCTCAAAGTTTTTCTAAATTTGAATTACTATATATATATCTTTTTACCTCCTTATCTCTAAATATCGCAAATTCAGATAATATTTATATTTACGAATAGTATTACCTAAAAACTTACTCAAAATTTTCAAAATAAATAATATATTTATCTATATTTAAAAAAATACGTGGTTTAATCATGAGGTATTATTTAATGAGTTAAGTAGCCACTATTGTGTCAATATATTTTGATTTCAAAGAAGCAATGTATATGCACATACATATATATAAGAGAGAAAACAGAAAAAAAAAAACAACCTATGGATGAAGAATTGATGGTATATTTGTCCCAATGAAACATGCCATTTACCAAAATATAAAGTTATGAAACAAACCCACAAAACATAAGCTTTTAATAGCATAATATTAGTTGTAAAAATCCCTATACGTATAATATTAATTGTAAAAATTTTTACAATGTAAAATTTATTGCCGGAAATAGTTAAAATTTTACAACAAAAAAATTTTAATTTATTTGTAAAAATTATTACAACATAATTTTTTGACTATTAATTATAAAAATTAAATACTCTGTTTGGAGATTTTAACAATATTAGATGTGGTCTATTTTGTCAAAATTTTTGAAATAGACCTTTCAGTTTTTTACAATTAATAATAAAAAAATTATGTTACAAAATTTTTACAAATAAATTAAAAATTTTATGTTGTAAAATTTTAATAGCTTTTTACAACAAATTTTACGGTGTAAAAGATTTTCCAATTAATATTACAAAAAATTGATAACTTAGAAAATTTGACAAAATTGAAAAAATTAATATTGTCAAAAAATTGACAACAAATTTAAAAAAAAAATAATTAATAATGAAAATATTATTATAATTTTTAAATTTAAATGTTAACATAAGATTATATTAATTATGTCAAAATATAAAAAAAAAATAATATATTTATTTTATATGTCTTCAAATAATTTAAAATTAGGCACCAGTCTCAATTATATGAATTTCTCCCGTGCCCAAATTTGCACTAATGAAATGGTGACATTATAGTAACTTCAAACTTACTGCCTTCATTCTCCCAATTTTCTATGTCAGGTAAAGAAACGATCTTTTCTTTTAACAAACTCAAATCTCTATAAATGCTAGCAAGAATAGCTGGTGCAAGTGCAATTCTATTCCCTTTAGCTAAATGTATAGCAATAGGAAAAACCGATTTCATGATTAAACGAAAAGAGCTTGGAAGAACGAACCTTGACAACCACAAGGCAAGAAAAGCTTCGTGTTCGATTTCGCTCCCACTGTCCATGAATTTCTTCATCCAGTTACAATGCTCCGGTTTTTTAGCTGAACTTCCATTGAGTTTCCTTCTTGCTTGACTCAATATCTCTTCTGTTTCCTTCATTTCATCAGTTTCAAGCCTGCTAAAAACAGGGGAACCCAAAACAGAGTACCCTGAAATCATCACATCTTCTAGCATAATTGTAGCTTCAACCCAAGGAAAGACAAAATTTTTGGTCTCAGAACACCATTTCTCTGCAGGACCAAGTATAGAATCATAGTCTCTCCTAATTTCGTAAGTGGAGTTCAGGATTGCTTCATGTATACCAGCTTTCTTCCGTGTAGATTCATGCAAAGGAGCCATCTTTTCTGCCCATTTTTTCCAATCTCTTTTGGTTGATCTCCATCCGTGAAATTGCACATTTAAAGGCCACTTTTTTTGGCTCAAAAGTAGATGGTATAGAGGACAGACAATTAGAAGGAAGCTCAAAGATTGTAACATCAATCGTGTCTCTGCTTGGTTGGAGAAAATGGGCTAGTCTCCTTGTCGGCTTCCCACCACCAGCTGGTGAAATCATCAAGTCCTCTCTCACTTCAAAGCCAAAGTCTGTTAATCCCTCCATTGCTAAAACTCAGAAATGATATTTTTGACAAGAAATGGGTGTTTTCGGGTTATCTGCCTTTAATAGCTTTTGATAAAAGGGGAAGTGAAGAGACTGTACATAAGACCCACCAAATTAGCTCTAAGGCAAATTGCAGAGACTTCAGAGTAATAGGCTTTCATATTTGGGCTCCCCGAGAAAGATAGGGATGAAAATGGAAGACGAAGGGACTGAGCCATCATTTGAGAGCTAACTGTAGATTTCTTTTGTATGAAAGAAAAGCAAAGGGCGAGTTGAGTTTTGTCATCTTCCATTATTTGTAGAATCTACTCATTTTCATGACCTTTCATCGTTCAAATCGTGTTGCCTTTTGCGTGGAAAATTTTGCGTCTACCGTGTAAGGATGCACGGGCACTGCACAGTTTAGTTATGTTGGGGTATTTTTGTAAATATGCCATGCAAACAAAGTTACTCATCGCAAATAAATAAAAAAGGGAAGTCCCCCAAATCACTCTGCAAAAAGAAATCAAAATATATAACAAATAGGTAGGTAATAATCTTTTAATTCTTTTTAAAGTTTTTTTTATTAATGTTAAATTCTTCTAATTTCACATTCACGCCAATATGGCTATACAAATAAAAATGTTAATGTTAAGCGTTAACAAATTATTTTTATAATTCATGGGCTTGCTAACATCACTTATTTAGCAATTGGCTAGGTAATTTTTTAGCCATATTCTTTTAGGCAATTTTTTTTTTTTATCAGGTTTAGGAGTCATTTAATATTTATATTTAATAATTGACATTATATGACAAGTGTATTTATTGTATCCATAATGCATTTGTTAGATGAAATTCGGACCATTTATACTGTATTATTAATTCAATAATTGAAATTGTAGGTCAAACTTTGTGCAAAAACGAAAAGAATTCCTGCACTCGTGCCTTAAAGCAAACAATAGCCAAAATAAATAAGAAAAGTCCCTGAATTAATTTATTCTCAAGCTTCCATGGGAAGGAAAAGATACATAAAACACAGTAGCAAGTATACAATGGAAACATATGCGGCAACATTTATTACAAGCAGCCAAATTTTTGTATGATGCGATCCAGAAAGTGACAATACTTGTACCTCCAACTTGAAATGCTCTCTGGGATTCTGCCACAAAGTTGATTTCCGGAGAAATCAACGGACTCCAGTGATCTCCTAGCACCAATATTTTATCCATGCTTCTTACTAATTTAAGAATGGTGCTATACTCCATCGCTTTTCCTTCCTCACGATTATTTCATTCTCGGATAAATATTGTAGAGAAGATTCCGTAGCTTTGCTTAAGTTCAGCATAGCAGTGAAGTTATTGATACATTATGGCATAGGGCCAGAGAGATTATTATTAGAAACGTCTAAGATTTGTAGAGAAGACAGATGACAGAGTTCTGCTCGTACATGACCAGGGAATTTATTTGATTTAAGGCTGAGGATCACCAATCTTGAAAATCTTTCTCCCATCCATGTAGGAATATTTCCAGAAAATCCGTTTCCACTGATGTCACCTGCTAGTAAATTTGTACAATTTTGAAGTGACACAGAAATGTGTCCAAAACATTTGTTGTGGGTAAGTGTAGGGGTCCACCATATTTGAGGTGAGGCCCACAATTGAAATTAAAGAAAGAAAGAAAGAAAGAAAATTGGTGTTTTGAGATAAGATTTTCCAATGGGTTTGAAAAATAGTTTTTTGGATGCATGCAGAATACATTTTCAACAAGCTTGAAATTTTTTACGCCTAGGAGTCTCTCACATTCGCTTTAAATAGAGGTTCCCTCGTCCTTCAAAATGCAAGTAACGTAGAGTCATTTATAAGTATTACAAAAATGGCTGTTTTTAAGTATTTTGTTCTAAATCTCTTTTATTCTAGTAGTTAGAATAATTGGAGTGAAAATAGTTATACGAAAGTATTTCTTTAAGTAGTCTTATGAGTGAGTGTATTTAAAATTTTAGATTTTAAGAGTAAAAACTATGTGATCGTACAAATTTATTGCATAGTAAAATTTTTTTTCTAAAAGCTCGTGGTTTTTTTCTTATATTGAAGTTTTCTTCATAAAATTCTTGTGTTATATGATTATGATAATTCTCATTTCTTTTTTGATATTTTTGTAAAGATAGATCCTGATTATGTTTATTACTATTTATCTATACGATATTATTCATATATACGAAGTACTATTTGTGTGATAGTGACTTTGGCCAAAAGTGACGAAATTTATTTGTATCTTCCCAACAAGTAGTATGAGAGCTCCTAGTTCTTGCAACAAAAATATCGAGTGTCAAATCATCAAATAACATTAAGTTCGAAGTAGAGAAATTTGATGAGAGAATTAATTTTGGTTTGTGGTAAGTACAAGTTAAGGATGTATTAATTTAATCTGAACTGCACAAGGCTTTGAAGAAAAACCAGTCTCTGCTTCTAGCAGCACTAGCTAAACAATGAAATTTAGTATAAGCGATGAAGATTAGGAGGATTTGGATTTGAGAGCTACAAGTGCAATACATCTGTATTTAGCTAAAAATATTCTGGCAAATGTGCATAGAATATCTACAGCAAAAGGTTTTTGGGAGAAACTAGGGAAGTTGTATTAAACAAAGGGCGTCTCAAATAGAGTATAACTGAAGGAGCAATTTCATACACTGTATATGAAAGTAGGTACATTTATTTCAGATCATTTAAGTGTTCTCAATGAGATCGTCTTAGAACTAGAAAATATTAGAGTCAAGATTGATGATAAGGATCAAGCTTTGAGACTCATCTGGTCTCTTTCATCTTTTTATGAGTATATGAAATCAATTTTGATGCATGGAAAGAAGAAAATAACCCTTTCAAATGTCACCAACAAATGTTTCTCTAAGAAAAAGCTGTTGAAAGGAGGATATAGTGTTTCACCAAAAAACTCAGCTATAGTGATAGCTGAAAATTAGAAAAAGAATAATTCCATGAAGAAGAAATTGGTTTGGTAGACATGTGGACAACTTGGAAATGTGAAGAAAAAATGTCAAAAAGGTGGAGCAGGTTCGGCTAGTATCTGCAGGTCAATAAATAGAGATATTAACAATACTTTTAATATCCTCTCTATAGAAGAAGTTATCCTTTGATAAGGACATGAGCATCCTTATGGCAAGTCGCTAAATGTTAGGATAAAGAATGTGTTAATATTAGCAGGTCCACAAATTTGCACATAAGCATTGGTTGACATTGATGCAAGGTGTGTAGTGGAATTGATGTTGAGGGTTGATGAATTTCTGGAAAAGGCAACATGGAAGTTGCACTATGATTTTTTAGCAAGGGTATGATCAAAATGTGTCGAAGATGAAATGCTTGGAATTGGTTTATTCTAAGTATGTATGCTTTTTGTGGTAGAGTGTGATAATTCTGAAGTTAAGAATTATGTAAAAATTCTCGTAGAGGTGGAGCTCGGTATTAGCGTAGATACTGTTCATATGTATGTGGTTACTGTTTACAATAAGGTAGGGAATGATGATTAAGGAGAGAAGACAATTTCACCTAAATATGGTGGAGGTGGAGACCACCATGTTTGAGGTGAGACCTACAATTGAAATTAAAGAAAACTAGAAAGAAAATTGGTGTTTTAGGATAAGTTTTTCAATAGGTTTGAAAACTAGTTTTTTTAATGCATGTGGAATACATTTTCAGCAAGCTTGAATTTTTTTTTTTTTCCGGTGCATAAATTAAAGGTGTAATTTAGCACTAGGAGACTCTCACATTCCCTATAAATAAAGGTTCCCTCATCCTTCAAAATGCAAGTAAGGCAAAGTCATTCATATGTACGTACTACAAAGAAAGGTGTTTTTAACTATTTTGTTCTAAATCTCTTTTATTCTGGTAGGTAAAATAATTGGAGTGAAAATACTTATATAAGAGTATTTCCTGTAGTAGTCTTGTGAGTGGGTATATTTAAAATTTTGGGTTTTAAGAGTAAAAATTGTATAATTGTACAAATTTATTATATAGTAGATTTTTCTCTCTTACGGCATGTGGTTTTTCTTCAATATTGGAGTTTTCTAAGTATGTATGCTTTTTGTGGTAGAGTGTGATAATTCTGAAGTTAAGAATTATGTAAAAATTCTCGTAGAGGTGGAGCTCGGTATTAGCGTAGATCCTGTTCATATGTATGTGGTTGCTGTTTACAATAAGGTAGGGAATGATGATTAAGGAGAGAAGACAATTTCACCTAAATATGGTGGAGGTGGAGACCACCATGTTTGAGGTGAGACCTACAATTGAAATTAAAGAAAACTAGAAAGAAAATTGGTGTTTTAGGATAAGTTTTTCAATAGGTTTGAAAACTAGTTTTTTTAATGCATGTGGAATACATTTTCAGCAAGCTTGAATTTTTTTTTTTTTTCCGGTGCATAAATTAAAGGTGTAATTTAGCACTAGGAGACTCTCACATTCCCTATAAATAAAGGTTCCCTCATCCTTCAAAATGCAAGTAAGGCAAAGTCATTCATATGTACGTACTACAAAGAAAGGTGTTTTTAACTATTTTGTTCTAAATCTCTTTTATTCTGGTAGGTAAAATAATTGGAGTGAAAATACTTATATAAGAGTATTTCCTGTAGTAGTCTTGTGAGTGGGTATATTTAAAATTTTGGGTTTTAAGAGTAAAAATTGTATAATTGTACAAATTTATTATATAATAGATTTTTCTCTCTTACGGCATGTGGTTTTTCTTCAATATTGGAGTTTTCTACGTAAAATTCTTGTGTTGTATGATTATGATAATTCTCATTTATTTTTTTTTTAATGTCTACAAAGGTAAATCCTGATTGTGTATATTACTAGTTATCTATATGGTGCTATTTATATATACGAAGTATTGTTTATGTGAATGGTGACTTTAGTCAAAAGTGACGAAATTTATTTGTATTTTCCCAACAGTAAGGTGCAACAATCGAAGGAAAGTTAAAGTTTCCATCGATGCTGGAAGGGAATCGCTAAATTCATTGGATCCTAAATTCAAAACCAACAAATTATGCCAATTCATCCAAATATTAGTTAATTCTCCAGATAAAAAATTATCTCTAAAATTAAGAATTCGCATGAAATATTTAGGTTTATTTCTCCCATAGCACAAGAATAAAATATGGATCCATTAAAGTGTTACTAGAAAGATCAAGTGGATGTATACTTAAAAGAATAGAGGGCAATGCACCAGATAAATAATTCGAATACAAGTCGAGTGACTCAAGTTGAGTAGCCTTTAAGTCAGGAATTTTCCTGTAGATTTGGTTGTGAGAGAGATTTAGATCGACTAATTGGCGATGAGATTCCCAAAATCTACTAGGTATAGTATCAAGAATTCCTGAGTTTGACATATCCAAAAACTCCAAATGTTTTAGTGAGTCAAGCCAAGATGAAAACTGACGGCCAAAATTACAAGAACCCAATCCTAAAAATTGGATCAATTTAAATGGAGGAACCCATTAAGGACTAACTTCCAAAATTAGTGAATTTTTGGATACAAGAAAAAATAACAAATTTGTGAGATTAGTAAAATGGATTTTAGAAAGTGTTCCGTTCAATCTGTTATTGCTAAGAAATACACACTACAAGGATGAAAGTTCTCCTAAGAATGTTAGGATATAACCAGAAATCACATTAGAATCTAGTAAAAGATTTTGTAGATTTTTGAATTGTTGAAGTTGATTGTTTAAATGACCTGAAGTTGATTCCCACGTAAGTTAATATTCTCTGTTGATAGACAAAGATCTAAGGCTACAATTTAGGCTGAATATTTGTAATTTGATTGTGACATACTTATTTGATTTTCTTGCCTTTACTTGTCCATAATTCTTAGTTATAAAGTCAATGATTTAATTTGCTGTACTCTATAAATCCTACCATGTAATGAGCAAAGGCAGAGCCTATTTTTACAGTATACATAAGAAACTTTCATGGTATCAGAGCAAGGTTGCTGTCAAGCATAATCGATCCACAGCCCTTATTCTTTCTTTCACACCCAAAATGTACCACATTATATTCGTCCTCAGCCTCTGAAATTATAGTTTTACTATCAACTGGCAACAACATTGCTCACTTCACTAGCCTCATCTCCATTACTGTAGCCTCCCAAATTCCTTTCAAACTTTCTAGAGGAGGAAACTATGCCTCCTGAACGTCTCAATTCACCAACTTACTGTTTGGGTATGATTAGTTAGAATATATTGATGGGTCACAGCCTTGTCCTTCAGAAACTATCATAAAATCAGAAGAAGAAGCACCTAAACTAATCCTAGTCATAAACTTTGGCTACGTCAAGATCGATTTATACTACAAGCCATCCAAGCTTCTCTGGCTTGTAATATTGCTTCTCTCATTTCCACCTGAAAGACCTCAGCTAAGGCATGGTCAAAACTAGAGAGCACCTTTACAAATCGATCTAACACCCGAATGCTGACTTTGCTCTCCATCCTCATGAAAACATCAAAGGAAGGCATTACCATTACTGAATACATTGCAGAATATTAAAAGCATTGTTGATGATCTAGCCTTGATTGGTCATCGTCTCCATGAAGCTGAAGTTGTTGCTCATACCCCTAATGGTCTTGACAATGACTATAAAGAATTGTGTACTGTTATTAGAGCTCAAGAAACTCCCATGACCTTTAAAGAACTTCACGACAAGCTCTTGGATCGTGAGATTGTTTTGAAACGAGAAGAAGGAAAAAAAAGTTGACTCTCTAATTGCTGCTCAATTTACAAAACGAACCAACAATAACAAGAACAAAGGAGGCAACTGGAACGAGAATAACAACAAAGGGCAGAATAGCAACCATAGCAACAAGCCATTTCAAGGAAATATGGGTCCTAACCAAGGATTCCGTCCTCCTTATCCTTGCAATAACTCCCCTTTTCACAATAATTCCTATAATCATGGTAGAAATTTCAATCAGAAAAATTCTTACTCTACCATCAATCTTGGTGACCAAGGGACAAACATGGACAACCACAACTAGTATGTCAAGTATGTGATTCAATTGGCCACACAGCCAAATTCTGTCAATCACGCCCAAAGCTCACTTACAATTCCAGTTGGCCTCAAGCTAACCTCGTGGGATCAGATCAATCTTCGACTCGTCGCAATTGGATTGTAGACTCAGGTGCATTACATCATATAACCTCAGATCTCTTTCTATCAAAAAATCTGTTATCTGTCTCCGAATTTTGTAAACAAAATGCTACATCTATTGAATTCTTTCCTGACTCATTTGTTGTGAAGGATCTAAACACGGGGGCATCCTTGGTCCAAGGCCAGAATAATAACAACATCTATAAGTGGCCGTCATCATCATCATCATCGACTCAAAGCACATCTCCACCAGTCCTTAACACTATAACTGTTGCCTTTTCTGATCTTTGGCATCAAAGTTTTGGCCATCCATCTGTGTTGGTACAACAAAAATTATTGTCTAAATTATCTCTTCCCATTTCTAGTTCGGTCAAATCTCACTGTGACTCATATCTTTGTAATAAAAGTCACAAGCTTCCATTTGGTCTGTCATCTATATCATGCAATTCACCACTTGAAATATATACAGATGTTTGGGGACCCTCTCCCATTCCTTCCTTTGATAATTTTCGGTATTATGTTATTTTTGTAGATTATTTTACTAAATACACATGGTTTTACACAATGAAGCAAAAATCTGATGTTTTTGTGATTTTTGATCGGTACAAAAAGTTAGTCGAAAATTACTTTCAAACCACTATAAGACAGTTTACTCTAATGGTGGCGGTGAATATCAAAGCTTAGCAAATTCCTTATCTAACCTTGGTATTCAACATCTTAAGTCACCTCCTTACACCCTACAACATGTTGGTTCTACTGAGCGTAAACACAGGCATTTAGTTGAAACTGGTCTTACTCTTTTACACCAAGCTTCTATGCCACTAAAATTCTGGTCTATTACTTTTCAAACGGCCATTTACCTTATTAATCGTATGCCAACCCCAATCCTTCAATTTCAATCTCCATTCGAAAAGCTTTTCGATAAATATCCAAAATATCACAAACTTAGTGTGTTTGGTTGCTTATGCTGCCTTCGGCTTCGCCCGTATACATCTCATAAACTTAAACCTTGGTGAAAACCATGTGTTTTTCTTGGATATTCCTTAACTCACAATTCGTATATTTGCTTTGATCCTTCCACAATAAAATCTTTTATTTCTCGTCACGTAAATTTTATTGAGTCGAAATTTCCTTTCCAGAATATTACTACTACACAACCACGTATTACTAAAGAGTCCTTGTCTTCTTGGTTTCCCACCAACCTTCCATTACCTAATCTAAATTCCAACAAATCTGATGCCTTACTCCCTGCCGAACACTATTCCAATAATATATTCAATTCCTCCAAATCCCCTATTTTTATTACTGATTGTTCTTTTAAGTAACCTTCCTACATCAAATTCTGAACCTTCTCAAACTACAAGTCAAACACATGCTCTATTATCTTTTCCATGGGCGGAAGAGTCTAATGATGATACGATTGCCACTTCAGATATGTTGCAACATTCTTCGCCTACCACAGATGTCACGGCTTCTAATTCTTCTCAAGTACGAGATGCATCATCCTCTCCTCTAATATCTTCTTCTCCTCCTATGTCCAGACCTCCACCCTTACCCCATATTGTTACCAGATCACACAATAACATTTATGAACCGAAAAAAATCTTCGATCTTCATACAGTACTTGCCCCCTCTCCTGATATTATTGAACCTACCAATTTTCACCAAGCTCAAAAATTCCCTCATTGGCGTCATTGGCGTCAGGCCATTAATGAAGAATTTGACGCCTTGATTAGTAATTCCACTTGGACTCTCGTACTATATCATCACACATAAAATATTGTTGGGTGTAAATGGATATTTAAGGTTAAGAAAAATCCCGACGGATTTGTTGCTCATTACAAAACCTGTCCAGTTGCCAAAGGGTTTCATCAACGTCCTGGTGTTGATTTTACTGACACTTTCAGTCCTGTTGTTAAACTTACGACAGTTCGACTTATTGTAAGTCTTGCTATTTCTCAAGGCTGGCAAGTATGACAATTGGATATGAATAATCCTTTTTTGCAAGGGTCTCTTTCTGATGATGTCTTTATGCAACAAACACCTGGGTTTATCCATTCTCAATATCCACATCATGTCTGCAAGCTTCGCAAAGCTATCTATAGTCTCAGTCAGGCTCCGCGTGCTTGGTATACTGAGTTACACACCTTTTACTTTGTCAAGGTTTTATTAATTCAAAATCAGATAGCTCTCTCTTTATTCTCAATCAGAACAAGACAATCTTTTATCTCCTTGTATATGTGGATGATACTATTATCACTGGTAACCACTCCTCTTCCGTAGAGTTGTTCGTTGCTACTATGGCAACCTATTTCTCTCTTAAAGATCTTGGCACCCCTAGTTAAATTCTTGGTGTTGAAGCCACTTCTGCTGCACATGGTTTATTTCTATCACAACAGAAATATATTCAAGACCTTTTATCCAAGACGAACATGCTTGACTCTAAGGAGGTGGCAACACCACTTTCTCCAACAGAGACTCTCAAGTTAAATGACCTAACACTGACCCAGTTCAATAACGTCAAGTTGTTGGATCTTGACAATATCTCTCCCTAACTCGTCCCGATATTTCCTTTGCAGCCAACAAACTTTCATAATTTATGCATTGTCCATCTTCAATCCATTGGTCTGCAGTTGAAAGGCTTTTACGCTATCTCAAAGGAACTAGTCATCATGGCTTCCTTATTCATAAGCACCTTTCGCCATGCCTTCATGCATTTACAGACTCTGATTGGGCAGGTAATTCTGATGATAGAACCTTTCCTTCTGCATTTATTGTGTTTCTCGGAGCTACTCCAATCAGCTGGTCATCTAAGAATTAACGCACAGTTGCCCATTCATCTACAGAAGCTGAGTATCGAGCCATTGCTTCCACTGTTGCAGAACTCAACTGGATCATGAATTTGTTGCAAGAGCTGTGTGTTAATTTACCCTCTATTCCTGCAATATATTATGATAACATTGGTGCCACATATTTATGTAAGAATCCGGTGTTTCACTCACGAATGAAACATATTGCTATCGACTTCCCCTTTGTTCATGATCAAGTTCTAAACAAGCGCTTGTGCGTATCTCACATTCGTACTAATGATCAAATGGCAGATTCACTTACCAAAGCTGTATCCCGCAAACAATTTCTTCTTCATTGTTCCAAGATTGGCATCCGTGACGGAAGTGCAATCTTGCGCGGGCATGATAAAGAGAGGTTTGAGGCTATAATTTAGGCCGAATATTTGTGATATGATTATGACATACTTGATTTTCTTGCCTTTACTTGTCTATAATTCTTGGTTGTAAAGTAATTGATTTAATTTGCTGTACTCTATAAATCCTACCATGTAATGAGCAAAGGCAAGGCCTATTTTTACAGTATATATACGAAACTTTCATCTATCACATCTGAAACACATCCTTTGAAAATATGTAAGGCTTCAGATATCTCGACTCAAATTAGCATTGCTGATAGAGAGAAACCTCAGGCAACAAAGTTTGCTAAATGTTCTCGGAATTCGCCCTTCAATTCTATTGAATAAGATATCGAGTTCTCTCAGAGAAGTTAGGTTTCCCAAAGAACTTGAAATCGTATCTTGAAAGCCTATATAAACGAGAAGAAGGTGCTCAAGATGCCTAAATTTATACAAGTAGTTCGGTATTGAAGAATTGAAATTGTTGTAAGATAGATTAAGATGCGTAAGAGAAGTCTTGAAGTCCACCTGGAATTTGACCTTGAAAATTATTAGTACTTACATTAAAAAACATTAAATGATTCAGACCAAAAACTCAAATAGGAAACAAAAGGTTGACAAATTCGTTGAAACTGTGGTCAAAGGTAGAAAGAGATGAGAAATTTACTATGTATAGCTGAGGCGAGTGACGGAGGCTACAATATGACAAATTTAACACTTTTAAAGCAGGAAGCATGTTTGTCATCGACAACCAATCGGAGACTCTACTGAGGTCCACACCACATAAATCAAGGTGCTTTATCAAAGAAAAACCAGATAACCATGAAAAGTTTTCCAAATACAGGGAAGGCAAATCATAACTAAGATCAAGATATGGAGGATTAGAGAGGTTTCCAAGTTGGTGAGGAATCATTCCGAGAAATCCAGACTTGGAGAGATCAATGCATCTTAGATTCTCCACGGAACCAAGAAATCCAGGAATCCGAGTTCCTTCAAAATCATTATTGCTTAAGTTCAAGTAAACCAACTGCTTAAGATCAAGCGAAAAGGGATTGATCTTATCAATCAACCTTAACTTCTCGTAACCTTCTTCTCCAAAAAGCCAAGGATTTCCAAGGTGGAGCACAATGACATGGCCTGTGGAGTTGTAGACGACACCAGCCCATGTGCAGCAATTGCCATCACTAATATTACTCCAAAAAGCAAGCCTGTTTGAAGGATCTTTGAGATCTTGCTTGAAACTCAAAAGTGCTTGTCTCTCACTGTCAATGCAGCCAACAATGTAAGTACTTCCGTTGCAGAAGCTAATTTTGATATTGGTGGTTGCAAGTTTCATGCTTGGTTTTTATTGGAGAAGGATACAACATTAGCCTGCTATTTATACGTACTTTTCATTCGATCTCAACGCATGCATCTGATAGCACCAATGTGGTGGAATATTCCAAATCTTATTTGGAAAAGCTCCTTCTACATATTGTTTTCTTTCTTAAAAATTGTTAATTAGCATCATGACTACAAAGACACTTTTGTTGTTATATGTTCTTCTATAGCAGTATTTTAGTGAGGATCCCGTTTGCATTTTAATGTAAAAATAAAGAGTAAATTGTTTTAAAATATTAATCGAGTAATTGACTCGAAAGGTCCACAATCGATCGTGGAGCACAACGCGCAATATATATAGCAAAGAGAGTAAAAAATAAAAAAATGTGCGGTGCCGAACACACTTAGATTTAATTAACAAAGTGTACGCGTCAGATGGATCAATATCTCAATTACTGTGCAAATCAGTGTTTATAATATTCAAAATTAATATTTCATTGTTACAATAATATATATATTTATTAGTTCATTAAATTATCAATTACGTTTCAAATTAATAAGATAACTAACGAGTACACCTATTAACTTGTGAGTATAATATAATAACTCTTTATTCTTGTGAAAGAATATGATATTAGACTCACTTGCATAAAAAAAGAAAAAAGGAAATATAACATTTTTTATGACATGTAACATTTTTATATTAATGAATTTATATGACTAATTAATTAATAGGTGTTGGAAAGTGAAACTAGACTGTCAGTTTATTGCCTGAGTTTTCGTCTCCAAACTTTGTTGTGATGTTCATCTGCTGAGCCTGTAATGTTAACCACAAATGCCAATCTAAGCCAAACGTTAATCAATCTGCTTGATAAATGCAAATCAATTCATTCCCTGAAACAAATTCACGCTCTATTAATCACTCTTAGCCTCTCCCAAGACCACCCCTTTCTATCAAGAATTCTGTCTTTCACTGCATTATCGGATTCTGGTAACATTGATTACTCTTGCAAAGTCTTATTGCATTTATCAAACCCAACAATCTTTAACTGGAATACCGTCATTAGAGGTTATTCCAAGAGCAAGCAGCCCAATAAATCCATCAATCTCTTTGTTCAAATGTTGCGAGCTGGTTTCTCCCCTGACCACTTAACATATCCGTTTGTATCTAAGGCGTTTGCTCGTCTTGTGAACCCAAAACTTGCTTTGACAATGCATTCTCACGTTATGAAAACTGGGTACGAGTCTGATGGATTTATTTCGAATTCCCTGATTCATATGTATGGTTCTTGTGGTGATATTGAGTATGCTAGTAAGGTGTTTGATGGAATGCCTGTTAAGAACTTGGTTTCTTGGAATTCTATGTTGGATGGGTCTGCTAAGTGTGGGAAAATGCGTATGGCTAGAGAAGTTTTTGAGTTAATGCCGGAGAGGAATGTTATTTCCTGGAGTTCTTTGATTGATGGGTATGTTAAGAATGGGGATTATAAGGAGGCTCTGGAGATATTTGAGGAAATGATAGCTGTTGGTCCCAAGGCCAATGAGGTGACTATGGCGAGCGTGTTATGTGCATGTGCCCATTTGGGTGCACTGCATCAAGGGAGAATGATGCATCAGTATATAATCGATAATGGGTTGCCATTAACTTTGGTTCTGCAAACTTCTCTTATTGATATGTATTCCAAGTGTGGAGCAATAGAAGAGGCTTTAGTTGTGTTTGGCGAGGTTAATAAAGGTCAGGGCGATGTCATGGTTTGGAATGCCATGATTGGAGGACTTGCAACGCATGGTTTAGTTAGAGAATCTCTTGAATTGTTCATGGAAATGCAGAAAACTGGTATCACCCCAGATGAGATAACGTTCTTGTGCTTGTTAAGCGCTTGCGCTCATGGAGGATTAGTGATGGAAGCCTGGTGTCTCTTTGAGAATCTCGGTAAATGTGGCATGATACCTAAGAGAGAGCATTATGCTTGCATGGTTGATGTTCTATCGCGTGCAGGTCAAGTGATGGAGGCATATCAGTTTGTAAGTGGAATGCCGGTGGAGCCAACAGCCTCAATGTTGGGTGCTCTTCTTACCGGATGTATCAACCATTTTAAATTAGATCTTGCAGTAATAGTGGGGCAGAAGCTTATTGAGTTAGATCCAGATCATGATGGTAGATATATCGGGTTATCAAATGTTTATGCAGCATTCAAACGATGGGATGATGCAAGAACAACGAGGGAAGCCATGGAGACAAGAGGGGTGAAGAAGAATCCTGGCTGGAGTTTGGTGGAGATGTCTGGAAATCTCCATCGATTCATAGCTCATGATAAGACTCATCCCAAGTCTCAAAAAATTTATGCTATGATAGATTTTATTGGGAACCAAATGAAACTTGATGTTGATCATGAAAATCAAGAACATTATGCTTGAGATGCATACTCCTTTAGCAGAAACCTAAATTGTTTGAATATAGAAGTCATATATATGTATATATAGAGCAAAGCAAACATCTCTTGAAACACAGAAGAGAATTGAAACATCCAGAGTTTGAGAAACATAAAAACCATAGCTTACTGCATTAACCAAAGTATATAACAAGCTGGTAATTAATATGCAGGAAGAAAATATGAGTCTTCATCTTCATAATCAACCTAATTCTTCTTTCACACAGGAGATGCATCCTTCTCTGCACAAGTTGTAAACCCATGAGTTTTGTCAAGAACTAAAACAAATTCATATGAGAACACTAATTATTGAAAGACACAATGGGCATTTCCAGTTTTATGTGATAAATATGGATCATAGTCATATTGTTATTTCAATCTTCATAATAATATTATTTTTTAAAATCTTACGGATATATTAATTTGTTCTCTAAGGTACACCTTAAGTGGTTGAAAAAAAGCATAGTATTAAATATAGAAAAAATAATAAATAATATTTATTCATATACACAATTATACATATCGATTAACACCATAATAATGCGAATTTTATCGTAGTATTTTATATATATGTAGGTATGTGTGTATGTGTATGTGTGTGTAAAAATGTATACGTATAGCAACCCGTTAATAGAATGATACCATGAATGTTCCAAATGATTGAAATTTTTTCACCAAATAAAAATGTACATTTTTAAGAAGAGTTAGAAAAAGTTAATTATTATGTATTTTGTATAGGTAGAGACATAAATAGAAATAGATTAATTATATATGAATAATTTTGAGAATGAAGTTTAATGAAAATAAAATCACTAAACTTTTAAAATCCAACCAAATAGAGAAATTTTTTATTAAATTAGAAAAGCAAGTACATTTACCTATCTAAATGTGTTAAATTCTGCAATATCAAATACTCAATAAAATTAAAGAACAAAAAAACGTGCTCTTACATTACATAAAGCAAATATATATGTTTATAAATAAATTGATTTCAATTTATTTTATTACTCAGATTTTTATACCTTAAGATATATCTTAATAATAATATTCTTACCTTGCTAGTAATGAACTGAAGATTTAATATATAATAATGAGATTGATACCTCAAATTCATCAGAAATTAGACATTGGAATCCTGGAGATTGGGTTGAGCAAGCTGAAGATGATAGGGGTGAATTTGAGGACGAATAGTATTAGTTGCAAGCTGAAGCTGAACATTACTGGTTTGTAGTTGTTCTGCACAGAATGGAAAATGATCCAATATTTGCTGCTGATACTCCATTGCAGCTCTGTGCTCCTGAATCTGCATTCATGGAAGCAAAGGCTCACAATCAATAGAGTTTCAGAACGAGTAGTTCTGCATTCATGGAAGCAAAGGCTCACAATCAATAGAGTTTCAGTAGTTCCCTAACACATACATATATCTTTTGAAATTACTTACCCATCGATACATGTTGCTGTTCTCTTCCTCCAACATTCGCTCCTTCCTACGTAGATTATCCAGCTGCTGTTGCAGGAGCTCGTTCTGCATTAATCAACATTAGTTAATCCACATTAATGAATTAATTATTAGTTAATTAGACAGCAATTAATATTAATAATCAGTTTATATACCTTGCGTCCTCGGACCTTGTTAACAGAGCGTTCGAGCTCTTGTTCAAGTTCATCAAGGTCTTCGTAAGGAATAGAACTCAGATTCTCACCAGTGTAGCGTCGCATACTAAGTTGAAGATGACGAGTTTCTTTTCTCAATACTCCCAATTCATTTAACAGTTGTTCCTGTAATTGCAAATTAAACATCAAATTATAATTAATTAATAACAAAAGTCATGCACGCATGCAACTAGGTGAGCAAAATTGGTTTCGGTCGCGTTTCTAAGAAACCTGACCAAATCCAAAACCATATTCATAGTTTTAAATCGATATTAAGTACCCGGCTATCGTGTTCAGGAATACGAATTCCTGTAACTTTGGTACGCCTTTTGATGATCTGCTCTATTCCGTAACAATTAATTCAAACTATTAGTTATTATTATAAAACAACTCATCATAAAGATTATAAAATATATTTTAAAGTTCAAATTCAATTTATTTGTTTATTACATTACATTAAAGTTAGAGACAATTAGAGAGAGTAAAGATTCATCCAACTATTCATTAATTAATTTCTAGTATTATCTTACATGTAGATTGATATAAAAGTACGCATGATGTAATTAACTATTAACACAAATGTTTATGTTGTAATTAATTAATTACTTATAAGAATTTAATTAATTAATATTGTGCTTATGATCTCGATCTCATATAATTTGGGTTTGGAATAAGATCATTATTAATCGTTAGGCCTGTCAAACTTTTAAAACTCAGTAGAATTAACGCTATGTGCAAGCTACACTCAATTAAAACTGAACAGTAATCATATACTACTATCAGGCAACAAACTCTAATTTGTCAGAGCCATGAAACACAGTTTTACTCACTGGTCAAGACACTCAATTGGTCAACATTACAGAAAGAGACCATTACACATACTTCTGAAGCCCAGATGACATGAAAGCTAGCAAGAACAAGAACAAAGCCCTAGAGAGAGAGAGAGAGGTGATAATGTAACAAACAGAAGAAAGTAAATTATGGTAACAATGAAGAAAGAAATGAAAACCTGTAAGGCTCAGTGCAGTACTGGCATAACTTTCCAGTGCTAGAGAAGATGATGAGGCCAATTTGAGCATCACAAAGCACAGAAAGTTCATGAGTCTTCTTCAAAAGACCAGCTCTCCTCTTTGAAAACGTCACTTGCCTGGTCGTCGGGTTCTCGATCCTCTTGATCTCTATCTTTCCTCTTCCCATATCTCTTCTCTTGGTCCACAGATGAAGTTGAATGAAAAAGAGAATTAATGGATGATAAATGGGAATTATTTAATGAAGTAATATATATATATTGTTTATTCTGAAAAATAACCTAAATTCATGTAAACTATTCGGTGGATTATATTGGAAATTATTAATTTCTGTATGTATGATTAGAAATGAAGAGGAGATCCTTAGAGAGAAGAGAAGGCTTTGTTTACCTCTGATCTTTCTCGTCTACTGCCCTTGCTTGTACGAAGAACTGATGCTTTAGTCTATAAAATATGAAGACTAGCTAATTAACTTGCTTTTCTTATAGCCAATATAATTCACAAAAATTACCAAAATATACCTCATGCATGCATCACATAATTACCATTTCAGAGAGTGAGAAAGAGAGAACAATTCATGTAATAAATGTGCAATTCTTTTTTTTTTTAAATACAAAAATTTGATTAAAAAATAAAGAATATCTAAGAGATTTTGTAAATGAATAAAGCAATATCAGTCATTTCTTGTGAAATATATTAGTACATGTTATGTAATATTTATCTGTAATTTTAGTAGTTTTTCTAAGTTTGTAGTATAATGTTTCATCACTTTGAAATTAAAATATAGCTTTCACCATAGAAAGTTTAAATTATATATGTAATCTAATGTACATCTTAGTTCTAGTAATCTAAATTAAATTTAGTCATTTAATTTCCAATTGGTTAAATAGGTCATACTTAGGATAAGTATTGATTTTTTTTCATCAGTTATGTGTGTTAATTAACTCTATTATTGTATAGATTGAGAAATTTTAATTAAAATATAATTTTAACAATAAAATGTGTATATATATATATGATGGAAAAAATATTGCTGAATTTTTAAATATATTCTAATGTATATTTTAGTTACAACAATCTAAAAATTAGTTCCAATTGATTAAATAGGTTGTGTTTAGAATCAAAATCAATTTTTTTCATCAGTTATTTATATAAATTAATTATATCATCATATAGATCGAAAACTTTGAAATATACCAATATCAACAATAAAAATATACACTAAACAATATTTTAGAGATCTAACAATTTTTTCTCTTATACATAGGATCATATATCTAGCTATCAATATATAATAGTAGTTGACGAAGTAATTAAGCTAATTGAATAATGATAAAGTTGTAATTTAGTGGTGAGAAAGAGCACCCTAGTGTAATTTGGAAATATGAAAGCAAAGACAAAATGTAGGTCGTGACTGATAACCACTCTCTGCTTTCATCTGCCAAGCAACCTGAGTAGTTTTCCAATTAAGGAATAATTTAACAATGGTTAGAGTAACCTTGGTTTTGCAATAACCCAACTCAATAGACTTAAAGGGAAACGACAAAGTGTAACAATCTCATCTCTCCATTTCAATTAATTAATAGTTTTTATTTAATTTAATTAATTTATTCACCGCATCTCATCATCCTATGATCGAATCTTACCATTGCCGATACCAAATATGGAAATAATAATAAAATCGAATTTAATTTTCTTCTAGAATTGAGCACTAATTATTTAAAATAACCCATGTTCACCATTTGTTTGACACTAAAATCAAAGCTAAATACGCCATTTTTTTAATTAAAATTAGGCTAAATATTTTATTTACTTTAGAAGATTTGTTATAAAAGCACAAATATATTTTTATTATTGGATTTAACGGAATTGATGAACGGAAATTAATAGAATTTTAGTCAAATGAGATAAATTAAGGTTGAATGTAATTATAAAGACTTGAGTGAAATAAATTTTAAAATGTTTAGAAATGTTAAACAACAAGATGATTAGAGTGTTGTTTCGTGAAATATTGAGAATAAATTTAAAATACCTTTTAAATTTAATAATGGTTTATTGGATTCACCCGTAAATTAATGGAGTTAATGATTCTATGAATTGTAATAAATATTTATTATACTATTAATTAGGTTGATGGTCAGTATTGGATTTAGCGAACTAACGGCAATTATAAAAATAAATTTTCAACTAGAGGAAAAACCCATTTCAAACAAAAATTTGCTTAATTGATTCTTGATTCTTATTTGAATTTTTCTTGTAACAATTTACAAAAATGAGCTAAGTCAATAATAGAGTATTAAAGTGAATGTCTCATACATTGCCATCATTTTTCTCAACACTTCAAATTATTTCTTATATTTATCAAATATATTATTTACGGGTAGGAAAAATATCAAAAAAATAAAAAGTCGAACCAAATTAAATCAGAACCAATAAATTCGATCTAATTTTAATTTTTATTCGGTCCAACTCAATTTTAAGTTTTAAAAAATCAAATTTTTTCAGTGCGATTCTTGTACATGATATTATATATGTGGGGGCAAAGTTTAGTCAAAGAACACATGTTAAGAATTTCCTTAGAAAGAAGAAAGCTAGAACTGGTAAAATTGGTCCCCTTTTCCTTACATTTTGTCTTTGTCAACATCATAATATCCCTCTTATCTTTGCAGAACTACTACTACTATTACACCCTTTTAAATTTTTTAACTCTTTCTCTTTCTCCAATTAATTACATTATTATAATTTTTTTTACTCACAAATTAAAATATAAATCTTAATTTTAATTAAGTCATCCATTAGTTGTGTAACAAAAAATATATATATTTACAATGAAAGATTTTTCTTAAATTAAGAACAGATTTTATCAAAATTGGGTATAGACTCTCATAGACAACACTAGACCTGCAATTATCTCCACTCTGGACTATTACTGGATTAGTTGTAAGTCCACTCTTAACCCCCAGTAAATTTTCTATCTTGTATTGACAAATTATTTGTACACTTTAAATTTATTCTTAACTATATATTAAGAATGTATCAATTCAATGATCAAAACTTTGTATAAGAGTTTACGTAAAATATATATATATATATATATATTGCACAAACTCTATAAATAGAGAAAAAGAAAAAGTTAATATTTATATTTGATACATAGAGAGAGAATATGATGGGAGAAAAGGAAAAGAAATGAAGGTTGACCCAGAAAGTGGTTTCACGTCCACCGCTCTTACACGTCTACTCCACTGAATTTATTTTCAGACAATATTCTGTTAGAGAAGTTATAAATTTTTTATATTTTGTATTTTTCTTTTACAATAACATACAATTTAATTTCCTGCAGGAGATATTAATTGTATATCGAAAATGATTGTAATTAATAAAGGTTCCTTAATTGATCTTGTTTAACATCCTTAATTTCCATTCCAATTATTCATGTTGTCAAATTTTCCGTTGTATTATTCTGTCAATGAAGTTGCATCTGATCTCATGATCATTAAAAGTAGTGAGGATTTCGTTTGATGGAACAAGATAACAATTATTAGATTGATGCTAGCTTTTAAAATATATATATAATGTTAAATATTAAACAATAAATGTCAAACATAATTAATAAAAGAATAAGTAAGCAGCCCAACAGAAGTCGATATTAATAAACATTTTTTACACTTTACTTTCAAAAACATATCAAAAGAATCCCCATTCCAAATGAAGCCTTAGCCAAAAATACTGTAAACATATTAATAAGGATGGAGTGTACACACACACACACACTCACTCTATCTAGCTAGTAGTATATTAGATTAACGAAAAACTTAGTTCTCTCTATTCAACAGAAAGCTACTTCGAACTTCTATTTCATTAATTTTTCTGAATTTAAATTTAACGGGAATCAAATTGGGATATTGAAAATATGCAAGATAGCCTAACCCGGGTCGAAATAATTATAAAGGGCAAGCATAAATTGAAGGTGAGATATGTCAACTTTGTCTTTATAAACCAAGAGGCTTTCAATTAATTTGGCTTCAATTTTAGGCTTATCCATCAATCTACTTAATCAATCCATCCCAACAGGATTCATAAAGATGTTAGGAAGGAAAGAATGTCACTTTCTTCTACTCCTTTCAAAGCACAAAAACAATCCTTTGGACTCCCATTAATTATAGTAAAGAATTACACAAACAACAAGCAATCATCACTCATTGTCTCATTCTATTAGCCACTTAATTCGAAGCCCATAAGACAGTCAAAGCCTAAAAGCTTTTCATATATTCTAGTACTGTTGTACCTTTTCTGGCCCATATACACAGCCTAGACTTTTTGCTTCCACATATGTAACTTCTCTTAGAACTCAGACACAAAGATGGGCATGCATGCAACAAAAGAGCAGAAGTAGTAGTAGAAAAGGATCAAAGGTGGAGGTAATTATGTAGTCAAGTGAGGGTCATTCACAAAGATATGAACATCATTTCTTGTAATGCAGACAAATGGAGCATGTTCCTTTTGTTAATAATTTGCCTGTAATTTCTTGCACAGGAAATGAAAAGGGTATTACTTTAATATTATACTTACTATAACATTATTAAAAAATTGAAAATTATTTCTTAATCATGCCAATTTTTACTGTATTTATACAGTAGAAGATTTGGGAATAAGAAAAAAAGGGAATGCTACAGTTGCATGGGGTTGTTTTATTGTCTATAATCACCAATTAGATAAAGTATTTCTAAACTCAGAAAACTTTTGCGATCAAATTTCAGCTATTTTTGCCGCTGATCCAAGCCATCCTTCTCATCATACCAGACTCAAAACACTTCCACAAATTATTTTTTACCTAGATTTTGACTGGATCTACGTTCGATCATAGTTTTGTATTTTAATTAAAACTTAATATACAAGGTTCGAATTCCGTATGTTTAGCTTAATTAATTTCAAAAATTGGTTGGAATGGTTCAAAACAATTAAATTAAGTGCTATAATTTGACCAAAAGTCATCGCATAAAACCAAAATGTTGCTTGTATATAATATTATACACGCAGTTTTGCAAGATTCCAAAGCATATTATGATCCTAGCAAAAAGAAAAAACAAATATTAGCTGCCTATATTATATTACTAGTTGCTTAATATTGAAAACCATTTATATAATTTTAATCATGTAATATTGAAACTAATGCTAAATCCAAAATTTAGGTATCCATAACATTGACTTTTGACTTCGGGCGTACTACAATTTCTGCGAAAATGTTATGAAATTGCATATATATGACTCGGTTCTCACATTCAAGAAAATTTAATTAAAAAACCCAACGAAATAAAGACAAAAGCGTCTAGATTCTTCTTAGAAATAAATAAATAATCCTTGTAATTATGAAAATATATGAATTCTGTTCTCTCCCTTCCTCTCTCCGTCTATATATATACACGAAGAGGGTAGAGCTCTTCGGTATAGAAATATACGATCAAACTTGGATACCCAAAAGAGAAGAGATTGAGAGAGAGATGGAAGGAAAAAAAGGATGGATGGTAGTTTTGATGTTAATAGTAATATTGATGAATGGTGAAATATTAATGTTGGAGGCACAAAGTGCAGCACAATGCAAAGAGGAGAGGAGAATATTGGTGAATGCTTGCAAGCCTGTGGTAATAAGAAGGCCTCCGAGTGCATATTGCTGTGAAAGATTAAGGGTTACTCATGTTAACTGTGTATGTTCAGTGATTACACCTCAACTGGCTGCTTTGATTGATGTTAATTATGCTATTAAGGTCATTCAGAGCTGTGGACGACAAGTCCCTCGCCATTTTAAGTGTGGAAGTAAGATCGTCTCCTAATTAAATTATCTCCTTAGCCCATTAATTGGTTATTGATTAATTATTCATAACTACCGCTGCTCTTCCCTGCAGGTATCACAACACCATGATATTGCTTCAAAGAAGCTTGCTTTTTCCCTGATGAATAATATGATAAGAAAGTTTGTGAAACAAAAGAGTCAAAGAGTCACTAGTAATCCTAGTTTATGTCTGACACAGATATTGTAGGACATATGCGATGAATAAAATAAAGGGTGTTGGTTTTCCTTAATAATTTCTTGCATCTATCTGAGTTTATATCAGTATATTATGATAGTATTGTCCAAATATCCCAAGTATCCATAGTTAAATTGAACGATTTCTACCCTACAAATAACTAGAAATAATAAAGCGTACTTGATATCTATTATAATTGAAAAATTATTTTCTAAAATTATAAACAAATATGAGCTTTTTTAAATTACAAATTATGTCATGATTTGATGTTTTGACAAAGTTTAGCCACGAAATATTATTAATCTCAAAATGATTTATTAGTTTCCAATAATTTTTAAGGGAAAAAAGAAAAATTACTAAAAATAAAGCAAATCTGAAAAATACTTTTTACGATTGTTCGATGGCGTGTTGCTGTGGAAAATTTTTTTTAATTTTTACTGCTTTTTCTATCAAATGTAAATAATTTTCTTGTTATAATATGGGTTAATTTCAATTTATTCAACGAAGTTTAATTACAAAATTAAACTTATCCCATATTTATTGTATAGTATCAACCGTCTCCCAATCATTACCTTTTTCAGTTAAATTATACTGGTGGACTGTTGCTGAACATTGTAAAAATATTTTTTTCTCCTGATTAATATTAAATTATACATAATGTTATTCAAAAATATATAAAATACTATTTTATTTTAATTTTTTTCACTTTCTCTTTGTTTTTTTCTCCTTTTTGTTTCCTTTTCTATTTCTCTCCAAAGTCCAACTGCCCCTAAAAGCGATCATCCCAAATAATACGATAATTCACATATCATTTATTATTGGTTGATGAATGTTTATCAATATTTAAGATTATATTCTTGGAAACAAGATTTGGATTATGTAACAGTATTGCAATTTCACAATAAAAGATAATAATTGGAAAATGATGGATATGCCTTACGATAAATTTGAGGTGAGTCAAAGACTGTTAAAATTATTTAGGGGCAAATTAAAATTAACTCTTAAACTATTGAAATAAAAAAAATATTAGGTCTCTAAATATATTTTAATTTTAATAATTTAAAAATTACTCATTTAACTCTTTATTCCTTAAACAAGTGTTGCTTAAAATAAATATTGACATCCTTTTATAGTTCATTTTCTAAAATTAACTATATCATTACATAAATTAAGAAATTTGAAGTTTAATAATCCCAACAATTATTTTCTCTGAGCATATCACCATCAGTAAATAAGAGTTAAATAGATAATTTTTAAATTAGTGAGATTAATATTATATATTTTACAATACTTTTAACAACTCGTAGATCATTATTTCTATTAAAAAACATTACCTTATCTGTATGTTTCTTTCCCAATGTTATAGAAATATATGTAGCAGAAATCAGAGGATAAGATTGCACAATGCCTAATTTAAAAGTAAGTTGGCACAGACTTACATATTTAATTATAATTAGTTCCGTACGTATTGATCTAATGTTTGACTAGTAACAAGCTTTAATTACCTAATTGCTTGTCTATTATCGAATTATAAATGTCGTTGGGCCATACCTCTAGAACTAAATCGAATTAATTAAGTAAAAGATTTTCAACTTAAATCGAATTAATTAAATATCCCATCACCTCAACCATGAATTATCGACATGTGTAAATTTTTAGTCATTATACAAATAACTTATTTTTTATAATATTATTTGTTTTGAATTATCAATTATATTTAGGTATTTATCTTTTATGTAAAATTTTGAAGGGCAAGGCTCTTTATGTCCCTCTATTGTTTTGTTTTTTTTTTTTTTATTTTTATCTTAATAAAAATGCCTAACCAAAGCTTGTTTTAAAAAAAAAAAAAATCTTACTTCCACACTTAAAATGGCGAGGGACTTGTCGTCCACAGCTCTGAATGACCTTAATAGCATAATTAACATCAATCAAAGCAGCGAGCTGAGGTGTAATAACTAGACATACACAGTTAACATGAGTAACCCATAATCTTTCACAGCAATATGCACTCGGAGGCCTTCCATATCTCTCTCTTACTCTCTTCTCTTTTGGTTATCCAAGTTTGATCGTATATCTCTACAGCAAAGAGCTCTACCCTCTTCGTGTATATATTTATATATATATGGAGAGAGGGAAGGAGAGAACAGAATTCATATATTTTCATAATTATAAGGATTGTTTATTCGTTTCTAAGAAGAAAAATCTAGACACTCTTGTCTTTGTTTCATAGTCTTTTTCTATTAAATTCTTTTGAATGTGAGAACTGAGTCATATATATCCATTTTCATAACATTTTCCCATAAATTGTTGAACCCATAAAGTCAATGTCTTGGATACTGAAATTTTGGATTTAACATTAGTTTCAATCTTGCACGATTAAAATTATACAACTGGTTTTCAACTTTGATCAACTAGCAGTTTGATATAGGCAGCTAATATTTGTTTTTAGCTAGGATCATAACATCATGTGCTTTGGAATTTTGCAAAACCGTGTGTATATATTATATAACAACAGCATTTTGGTCAATTAACAATTAATTGTTTAAACCGTTCCAACCAGCTTCAAATTAATTTTACCCTTTTTATATTAATTTCTAATTAAACTACAAACTCTAATTAAAAGACTTTACTGTAGAGAGAAAAAACAATGATCAAATGGACACCTTTTATAATAATTAAATAGACTCACTCACACACAGGATGAATACGAGTATTACATACAAAGGAGACCAATCACTCGTACAAGAGCAATGGTACAAATATTTATACTCATGCATGAACACTCAGCCACACTTTTACTCAACACAGAAACATATACGCTATTATTTCTTAAATTTGGCCTGCTTCCTAAAACAGAATACTATTTCTATTTATATTAAGTTAAGTAGGTGGTAAAGTGAAACCCAAACTGAATCGAATTGAAATTATAAAAAGAATTCGGCTTCATTCTTAAACCGATCGTTTCTTAAATCAATTAGTTTGATACGAATGTAAAATTTTATATATGTTTTTAAGATTTATAAAAATTATAAATAAATAAAAATTTTATAATAATTTATATAAATTCACATAAAAATAAAATAAATTTATTATAAAATTTAAATTTTTATAATTTGTATACAATTTAAGAATTTATATTAAAATATCCTTTAAACGAGAATCAGGCTAAAATTTGAAGTATGGAATTAAATTATAAAATTAAAATAAATTGAACTGAACCGAATCAAGTTTGATTTGATTTCACAGTTCAATTAAGTTCGATCTAAATCTTAAAAATCAAATTATATTTTTGTTCAATTTGATATTAAAAAAATTAACCAAACCTAAATTTGGCTACCTCTATTAAAATCTTCTGTAACATTTTTTTAATATTTGTCAGTTCAAATTGAAAAAACTTCTAAATTCTGCTTTAACGAAGCGAAATGAAATTGGTCAGAGAATTCTGAATTTTTTATTTTATGATTTTTTTTATTCTGTTGACGGTGATTATTTATTTACTAAACTTACATCACCACCAAAAAGAATTTTATATGACTTCAGTATAAACAACGAATATATTTTAGGCATATTAATTTGAGGGTGAAGAGTTTTATCTTTGAAGCCTATCCCAAATCTAATCTAAACTAATAAAAACCTTTAATCATGCAACTAAGTATTTTTTATGATAAAGAGATTAAAAAAAAGAATAGGTCAAAAAAATATTTTTGTGTAACTTGAATGTTTAAAATATATTTAGTCAGTTATAATTTAAGTTATAATCTTTATTTTATGTCTAGGGATAGATTAATAACCCTTTAATTTTACACAATTTTTTATATTATTTGTAAATTATTGGATCTTAATATTTTTAATTATTAAAATTAAATTTAAAACATGTAATTAATACATAAATCAATAAATTATAATCAATACATATGTAAGATGTAATTTTATACATGCATGCACGTCATTAAATTTTTTAGATGAAATATTTATAATATTTTATTCAATATATATTTAAAATTATATTATTTTTATTATATTTTCTTAAAAAAATAAACAAATAGAAAAATATAAATGCATTTTATATTTATTATATTACAAATAAAAATAATCAAAATTCTCTTTCAAAATTTTCAATCAAAATTAAATTAAACTATTAAATAAGAATATTGAAATATATTTAATTATCAATTCTATTGATGTAATATTAAATTTTTAATTCATATATTATAATTTATTATTTTTTGATAGTAAAAAAAAATATTATTTAGATTTGTCCCAATTTATTATTAATATTTTAATTTTGGTAAGGATATTCTTACACACCCATTGACTTTTGAAATACACTAGTCCCTTTATCAAAATAAAAATACTAACAATCAATTGAAAAATGATTGTTTAATGTAACTTTTAATATAATGTCCTAAATTTTTTTTATTAATATTTAATACTTTATTTTATATTAATTATGACTTTAAATTACAATACATCAATCTGAAATACGAACTAAATAAAACTCACAAAAATAAATCAATTCTAACACACAATTAAACCAAACATTTTAAAGCTAAGTCAAATAAAATAAATCTATAAAATCAAATGATCAAAGATCAATAAATTCAAGGGTAAAGAAAAGAAAAAAATTGAGAGAGTGACAACATTTAATAAATTCTTTAAGTAACGCGCTATTCATCAAAAACACGATGAGTTGCTATAAATTATTTTGAATATAATTACCATCTTACCCATTATTTAAAATTAAAAATTAAAAATAACAATTATAGAAACATTAAATTTCATTACTTTTGACTAACTTTTGTGGAGCACTTTTTGACCACCAAAAATATCTCATCCAAAAATTTAGAGATAATAAGAATTTCCATACAAAATATCTTATCCATCCTGAAACGCTTTAATTTCTCTAAACTGTAACCACTCTGTTTCTTTATTTTTCTATTTCCCTTCGAAAAAACAAATTGAAAAAAAAATGCCTTCTGCAACTGCAACTGCGTCGCCATGGCTGCCTTTATTCACACCTACTACTTCTTCAACAACATTAACCAAAACCCCAATCCTGAAAACTTGTAGGAATTTGAATACTAATTATAATGATAATAATAAATCTGTGAAGTGCAAAGCTTCTAATAGGAATATGAACATGGATTTGGATTTGGATCTTTATGATCTTATGGGGATCGACAGCAGCTCGAATCAATCTCAGATAAAAAAGGCGTATCGTTTGCTACAGAAGAGGTGCCACCCAGATATTGCAGGACCTGCAGGACATGAGATGGCGATTATACTGAATGAAGCTTACTCTGTTCTCTCTGATCCCACTTCTCGTTTGGCTTACGATAAGGTTTTCTTCCTTAATCTCATCTTTCCGGGAAAATAATAATTTTTCTTTTCTTTTAGTTTCCGGGAATTGTAATTGACAATATGATTCCAGGAACAAGCCAAGATTTCTGAATTCCAGGGCTACACTGGAAAGCCATTGTACTCGGTTTGGTTTGGTTCTGAGAGTGAAGAAAGAGCTGTTTTTGTTGATGAAGTGAAGTGTGTTGGTTGCTTGAAGTGTGCTTTATTTGCTGATAAAACGTTTGCAGTTGAATCTGTGTATGGAAGAGCAAGAGTTGTTGCTCAGTGGGCCGATCCTGAAAACAAAATCCACGACGCCATTCAAGCATGTCCTGTAGATTGCATCTCGTATGTACATATATATAAGTTTTCGGATTCCATAATTTTCATTCATCCTCACTTCATAATATGTTTGCTTTGCCTTTCCTTCTGTTCCAAGGATTGTGGAGAGGTCAGATTTAGCAGCTCTAGAGTACCTGATGTCGAAGCAGCCACGTGGTAATGTAAGAGTGGGAGCAGGCAACTCGGTGGGTACACGTGTCTCAAACATATTCGTCGATGTGAAGAAATTTCAAGCAAAATTTGCTGATGCCAAGAACAAAGCTGCTAGAAAGGTATGTACCCATTCTGCTATTGCAGAATGTAGATGTTGCATTCCATGTCAAAAACATAAGATGATGTATTGATGCTCCTCATTTCAGGAGGAAGACAACCATTGGGAAGCAAGACTGTCAGCAATTCAAGCGATCAGATCAATCTCAAATTGGCTATATTGGCAATCACCTGCATCAGAGTTTCAAAATCTGACATATACTGGTAAAAAATCGAATGAACCAAATATTAAAAAGCTTCAGGATGCTGCTGCTGCCAGAAAACAAGCAAGATACAGCAGAAAAACAATTCGTAATGGAAAAACATCAAATTCCTTGCACTATGATGAGTACTGGACACCGTCAACTCAAGCCCTTCCAGCTTCTGCTTCAACCCAAACCAACTCAAGCTCTCGCGCTGCCCCCCAGGCAGAGCCTCCAAGTAATAAAGAATGGAAGAAAGCTAATGACAGAGCACTTGAAGAGAATAGGAGGAATCCCATTGCCTGGGGAATTCCAGTAGTGACTGCAGCAGTTGCAGCAGCCGTAGTTCGTCTGCACGTTGTCAGTCAAGGGGCTGCTGATGGATTAAAGGAGCATATAGGTGGATCGTTGGCATTGGAAATTGTCAATAGCTCTTGGTTACAGGTGATTTTAGCTGGGATTACATGGTATTACATTGGGGTTGCAGTTGTAGAACTGATTGAAGTTATTGGCAACAAGCAAGAGTAGGAAAAATATAGGCTAGTCTAGGAAAGGGAAGGGAACTATATGCCGATGCGACACATATACGTGAATATAAAGTTCATCTGTAATACAATATACAACTTCAATTCTATTCTAACCTCAATAACATTTCGGGAGCTACTGCCTTTGGCACAAAGCAAACTGACAAAAGCTACATATTACAGACAAAAACAGAGCTCAATAATTATTTCCTGATGTAAAATATCTGTCCAAGTTTTATACCTCAATTAAAAGAGATGAACCAGAGCATTCCCAATCATTGACTTAGAGAACATTCGCAATAGGTTTTCAATGACAATCTTACATGTTTCATATAAATTACAATTTGCAGACAATACTCAGTAGCGGTACTTGGTAGAATAATCCTTTGGTGCAATTACGAGACCACGGCCTTTCCTTGCACCCCGGTAGACAGTCTCAACAATGTCAATGAACTCCTGCTTGTCCTTGAGAGCCCAGTTGATCTTGTTGTTATTTCCAGTACCAAGATCAATCATAATGTGTTTGTTCCTGAAAAAGAACATGACAGTGGATGGATCATAAAGCTCGTACATTGTGTTAAAATCAGGCACCTCTGTGATGTCCACAAGATAAATCACAGCAAAATTCTTTATTGTCTCAGCAACTGATGCCAACACTTCATCCATCTACATCCAAATATTAAAAGAAAATTAATGAACAACTCATCATATATCAAACTTCCAAATCAATGAAAATGAGAAAAACAAGAAAAAGGAAATTGACCAGTGAAAAGGTACCAAGCTAGAAAAGAACAAGGGGTTATTCTACAACATACAAAGGATGTGATCCATCCAAATCTTTTAAAAGCTGCAGTTTACTTGAAAATAGAGTGAGGTGAGGGATTAGTGAGTAAAATATAAAAAATATATATCAGTCTATGGAAGCAGTTTCTTAATTCTTACATTGGAATACATTACCTCTACTGTTTACAAGTGAATTGATAAATATGGATATCTATGTTTTGGTAGAAATGCATATCATTAACCAACCAATTGCTTAAATCATAGCTTAAATCATATTTGAAGCCAAAGCATTAACATTTGGATGTCCTAAAAAAAACTGATTCCAATGCTTGAAATATATTAGTCAGTGTTTTACTTACTCGCATATCATAATGAAAAAAATACAATTATAACTAAAGAATCAGTGAATAAGAACATTAACTCAAAACTTTGTCTGAAATCAACATTAACCAAATCTTTTAAGTTCTATGGATATTTTATTTCCTTAAAGAAATTTACCAAAGCAAAACAGATCCCACTTAGTCACCAAATTAGCCCTTGATTGACTGCACTAAATTTAAAAAACATACAACACACATAAGCAAGACATTCCTTGCAGAAGCAGAAATAAGATCACATTTTACAACAGAACAGAGAAAAAGGAAATTCAAAGGAGCTATTCTGAAAAATTATCACAATGAACCAATCCCAATTTTTGTTTTGTTTCTTAAAGCAACTAATGACACAGAAAAAGTACCCATCCCAAATATACTAAATGATCACATTGAAAGGAACAAAGTTTACCAAACAACATGCTATTATTTATAATTGTAACCTCCGGAGAGAAAGCAGATACCAAAAATTGATCAAGCCAACATGACTTTCAACATTAACCTAATAAATCTATCAAATTGTTCAATTTTAAATAATTCTACAGCAGATAACACGACTAATACACAACTAGTTGGAAAGACTCAGATATCATAACCAGAATTTTCGCCCCTGCTCGAAGAAATCAGCCTAATAGGTCTTAGATAAATCCTGATCGAGGGTTTCGGTTAATTTCATAACTGAAAACGAAAGTCCTAAATTTTAAATTTATAAAAAGAGAAAAGGAGAGTTGTACCTGCATACAAGTTTCGTCCCAGTCATGGCCGAATCGGATGACGACGAGACGCTCTTCTTCAGCCAGGATGGCCTGATCTACTGCCCATCCTGAGTGCAAGTGCGGTAACAGGTACGACATCTCTCTCCTACCCCTCCCAACAATCGGACTATGCCCTAATTAGAAACACCCAAATTCTTTTTCAGTAATCGTGATTCGATTAGGTAGTCGATCAAACGGCTGAAAGAAAAGTCACCTAGCTAATGCTAAAGACGGGCAGCCTGGGATTCCCGACCTTAACTAACTGGCCCTATTGTTTGGGCCTGGGCTTTGGCCTCAATCCCAACCCCACCTATTCTCTCTGCTTGAATACAATACAAATCAGATCACGCTACAAAAAACAAGCAATGCTAGACTTCTACCATTTTTATCCAAAATTTCTTGATTGAAAGAGTAATATTAGACCTTTCAAAATTTTATTATAAATTTTATAATTTCATGATTTTTAAAATTATAAGATGAATTGAGCAGTAACGATAACAGATTTCTCCCATTTTAAAATCACCTAAGAGAATTTATTCTTCTTTCAGCATGGAAATTAATTATGTTATGAAATAGTATAGTCTGGCTTAGATCAGTTCAGTCGGATTCTGACACTCATTCATCATTAACTGAAGATAGTAGATAGAAGAATAAGAAGAGTTATCTAGCTAATACTAGGCCCACGGCCTCAAATCCACGACCTTATCTAACTGGGCCTACTGTTTGGGCCTGGCCTTGGGCCTCATCCCTGCCAGCCTATTCTTTCTGCTTGGTTATCGGCTTGAATACAAATCAAATCATGCTAAAAAGAACAAGTAATGCTGGACTCTACATTTTTATCCAAAAGTTTCTCATATACAGACACTTCAAAATATTTAAAATTTTATAATTTTGCAATTCTTAAAATTATTTATAGTAAAACAATTTAGAATTGTAAAATATATAAGGTGTATTGAGTAATGACGAGAGCAGATTCTCCCAAATTAAAATCGTTTTAGAAAATTTATTGTTCTGGTTAGATATTAATTGTGTTATGCAATAGTTTGGTTTAGTTTAATTCAATTCATTGATCATCAGCAGCAGATAGATAGAAGAAGAAGTGTTTGACGTAGAAGGAGTAGTGCGTGTACCTGCATGCAGGTTTCGTCCCAATCGTGACCGAATCGGATGATGACGACGCGTTCTTCCTCGGCCAGGATGGCCTGATCGACGGCCCACCCGGAATGCAAATGCGGCAGCAGGTACGACATCTCTTCTCCTCTCTTCTGTAGAAAATTCTAAATGCTTCTAACGCTTCCCGATGGTAAGCCGCCGGACTGGAATTTGGAATGCTTGCTTATTTGGAGTTGGAATGGTAATTTATAGGGCGAGAGGGGCAATGAAGCGTCTAGAGCAATCAATCCTCTTCAGTTTAGAATTACCACTTGTTTTTTTTTCCTTTTTTTTTTTTAATTTTTCCTGCATCAATTTTACGCAATCCCGTTGCTCCACGTGTATTACATTCCATGTCATGTGATTACTGTGGGGCCAGTTCTGATTCAGCCAAAATGGAGCCTACCATTGGCCGAAATTATTTTTTAATAGTAATTGAACGAAGAAAAGAGACTCGAATTTATTTGGTTTCAATGGAAATAAAAATAAAATGAAAGGGGGCATAGGATAGTATTTTATTATATGAACGAATAATTAAGTGGTGCAAATCTTTTATATAAATTAAAAGATAAAACTAACACACGACTATTCTATAATTGTAACAATAAGAGCGCCACAAACGCCACAGCACGAGTGGTAAGGTCTTTACCCTCTAATTAGTAACCAACTCCCACATTTAATGAAAATATAGGGTTCTCTTGCTCCATATAAGTAAAACTCCGATCATAATACGTGGAAGAGAGAAAATTTCACTAATTATGTGAAGTGTGATGTGGTAAAGTTTTGTCATAAAGGATAGAAAATTTCGTCACAGTATGACACCTTTTTATTTCATGTGAATAAAATTTTTTACTAAGAATAAAAATATTTCATCAATTATGTAAAGTATGAAGAGATTTCATCAGTTATGTGAGGTATGAAGAGATTTCTCATGTGCACTATAATAAAATCTATCTAAATTCCTGCTAATATGTCATATTTAGAAAACATTATAACAATAAGAGGGAAATTAACTTTATAATTATAAGAGTTCAAAATATATATGATGAAAATTTATGAAAAGCAAAAGATGAAAATCTTGTTTTAAAAGCTTAAAATTGTTAAAATTCCTTATTTTTTTTAAGTATCTTTCTTAATGTGAAATTAAATTAGAATTATTTCAAACTCTAGTGTAATTCAAACGTTCATATTATTTATTTTTATTAATATATTTTTATTCAACAAAAATATCATATCTTGAATGAAATATGCAATTAAGGAATTCACTATTTTTTATTGGGAGAATGGCAATTAAAACTTCATATTTAAAAGCAAATATCAAGTAGCCACTTAAAATGAAAATATTTATTAATAAAATCTCTTAACTAGAATTTTCTATCACTATTAGGTTTTGACTCATTTTAATTGATAAAAGATATAAATCAACTTATGCTGACAAATAAATCTACATAAATATTTTTAATTTTTAACTTTTTAAAAATAGATTATAAAATATAACATAACATATTATATCAACGCCAAAAATAAAAAATAATTAATATATTTTGAAAAGAAAATAATTAAAATTAAATTAGATTTAAATTAACAAATTGATGTTATCAACATTTAGCATTTTTTTAAAAAATAAATTCTAAATGACATAAATGTGCATTAAAAGTATCAATTTTCCTCAAATCATTACTATTGGTCTCTTTCTAAAATTTCTTTATGACTCACTCAATTTTCAAATTATCAACATAACTCAATTCCTTTTTTTTGGGAGCAAAATCACCAAATTTACAATTCTAAACATTTTCTTAATATCAAATACTACCAACTACCAATTCTTCACCTATTAAAAATTTTGTGAGAAAAAGGAGAAATCAAAGAAGAAGAAGAAGAAATCAAACACCACCAACCACCAAATTTTGACTCATATATTAAAAAAATAAAGAAGAAGAAGAAATCAAATACCACTAATTACCAATTTCCACCCATTTATTAAAAAAATTAAGAAAAGGAAGAAAAGAAGAGAAGAAGAAGAAGAACCTTGAAAGAGAGAAGAAAAAAAAGAAGAAATGAATGAGAAGAATAAAAATAGACGACGAAGAAAAATATGGAAAGGGAAAGAAAAAATAAAGAAGAAGAAGAAATATCCAGAAAGAGAAAAAAAGAAAGAAAAAGAAGTTAGGTTTTTTTAATTAAATAAATTATATTTATTTTTAAATCATAATGACCAATTTATCCTCAACTATAAAAATAATAATATTTTTTAATTTTTAGTTCTAATTTCAAGTTACAATAATTATAATACTCTTTTTTACCATAATACTGACAGAAAATTCTAATGAATAAATTTTTACTAATAAATATTTTTGTTTTTAGTGGTTACTTGATATTTATTTAAAAAAAAAGAGTCCAATTATCATTCTCTTTATAAATTGAATTTCATATATATATTAATTATGATATATTTATTATCATTAATTATATGTGTTAAAGTTATTTAGAATTATGTAAATTTAATGATAAATAAATAATGTAAAAAATTGTATAAAATTATGGACAAAATTATTTAGTCTCCAATTTTGGGCTACACTATTTTCGACCCTCATGGGCTTGGTAATGGGCCAACCCAAAAAAACTTTGGTGACAATTCTAATGGTAAATTAGACTCGAAAAATGAAAAATTAGGGGCACAATAGAGCTTCTTAAATTAATTAAGAAGGAAGTCCAAAATTATATAAATTGTTTATAGGAACTGGAAATGAGTGTTTTAACTGAGTTTCAATGAAGCTTCTTTCTATTTTTTGTCAATTGTATTTACTCAACAGCAATACATGAAGCAAAAACATCAGTTTCTGTTACTGTGCTTTTGAGATTTTTTTCTGAAGCTTAGGGAAGAAAATGAGAAAAAGGAAACTCCTCTGTTCCTTGCTTTCTTTCCAGCTGTCATTGACTCATTGACTTGATGAAATTATTGGATTGACTTCAATAAAAAGAAGGCCTTTCATTTCTTACAACCCAGAAATTCTAATGTAACTATCATTAAACTTCCCAGAAGCTAAGAAAAATCACATTATATATTTGTATGAATTTCTCAATTGTCATTGACTCATTGACCTGATGAAATTATTGCATTGACTTCAATAAAAAGAGGGCCGTTCATTTCATACAACCAAGAAATTCTAATGAAACTATTATTAAACTTCCCAAAAGCTGAAGAAAAATCACATTATATATTTGTATGAATTCCTCAATCAACATCTCTCATCAACTAAACCGTGATGGCTTCTTCTTCTTCTTCTTATCATAGAATGATTTCTCAAAAAAAGTATGATGTTTTCCTGAGTTTTAGAGGTGAGGACACACGCCACAATTTCACTAGCCATCTTTATACAGCTTTATGCCGACAACAAATTCATACTTTCATTGATGATCAAGTTATCAAAGGAAATGAAATTTCACAATCTCTTCTTAATGCAATTGAAGCATCAAGCATTTCTATTATCATTTTCTCAGAAGTTTATGCCTCTTCTGTGTGGTGTCTTAATGAGCTTGTCAAAATTCTTGAATGTAAGAACAAATACGGACAGATTGTAATACCAATTTTTTATCGCGTTGATCCTTCTAACGTTAGAAACCAAACTGGGGCTTTCGGAAATTCATTCTCAAAGCTTGAAGAATATTTCAAGGAGAGGTTAGACACGTTGCAAAGATGGAGGATTGCTTTGAAGGAAGCTGCCAAGTTGTCTGGCTTTGATTCTCATGTCATAAGGTAACTTATTCTCCTTTAGTGGTACCCCTAAATTATATATATATATAGAGAGAGAGAAATACAGTTACCCCTTTGTTAGATTCAAACTTCTACATTTACCCCCTTAATAGTTCAAAAAATACTAAAATCTCCTGCTGTCCAGATTTTTTTGTTAAACTAACAGAAAATTTAAATTTATGTTATTATCCCTGGGATTACTTCTTACTAAAAAAAGAGATGATTTGATGTGAGAGATAATAATATAATATATTATTATATAATAAAAGAAAAAAAAGAAATAAATAAATAAATAATAATATAATACTATTATATAATAATATAATAAAACATAAATATAAATATAGATATAGATATATAAATAAGAATATAATTATAAATGTAAATATAACTATAAATATAGATATAGATATAAATAGTACATATAGATACATAAATAAGAATATAAATATAAATATAGATTAAAAATATAGAAATAGATATAGACATATCAACAAGAATAAAAGTGTAAATATAAATAAGAAAATAGATATAAATTAAAAATATAGATATAGATAAGTAAATAATAAATATTAATATAAGTATAAATATAGATATAGATATAGATATAGATATATAAATAAGAATAAAAAAAATATAAATATAAACAAAATAAAAAGTATATAAATTTAAATATATAAATTAATTAATTTTATTTTCTTTTAATTAGTAGAATTTGTCTCTTTGCATCAATAAGATAAATGTCCATTTTGCTTTTGAAAAGTAAGCTTTATCCGTTAAAAAAATGACGGTAGGAAGGTTTTAAGAGTTCGTTTGATATAACTTTTCAAATAAAATTTTTTAAAATAGAGTTTTCATCTGTAAAACTTTTATGAGCAGAGTTTTTAACGAAAGTTTATTAATCGTTTGGTTGTTAAAAATAACTTTTAAGAAAAATTTAAATAATTACTTTAATAAATAAATTTTTAATATTTTATTTTAAAGAAATAATGTAGAATTTTTAAAATAAAGTAAGTTTATTTTAAACAATTTTACCTTTTAAAAAAGTTGAGGAAATTATATTGTCAAAAGCCTAAATTTTGGTTTCTTCCAATAAAAATAAAACAGATTTTTAATTTTCAAAACTTTTTTCCATTGTCAATCAAAAGACATTAAAAAATTTTAAAAAAAATTTTTATCATTAAAAAAATCCTTTTGATTAATAAAAAAGGCAAAACAAACGGACACTTAGTATTTTTTGAACTATTAAACAAATAAATGTAGAAGTTCGAATCTAATAAGGGGGTAATGGTAGTTTTTTCTATATATATACACAAAGGAAATTAGGAGATACTTGATGATTGAAGATAGAAATATTTTATTAAAATTTTAGAACTAAATTTTATGCAAATAGTTGGCAATTAATTCAAAAAGTATAATAGTAAAGTCAACACTAAATTATTTTGTACTAATTGACAAATATTTCAATTTGATTTTTTTTTTGAAAATTGCTTTTATTGTTGAAATTTCAATAAGCAAAATCTTAGTTAAAATGACTTTTTAGCTTTTGAAAAAAATATATACATACATATATATATAACTTTGTGCAATCTCTTTTTAATCCATTCTAACTTATAATTATTTTCATATATTTCAGGTTTGAAAATGTGCTTATAGAGAAAATTATTGAAGATATTTTGAAAAGATTAAATGATAGGTTTTCAAGTGATCTTAACAATGATTTGGTTGGAATAGAATCAAGAATAAAGGAAATTGAATTGTTACTAAGTTATGCGTCGATGGATATTTATAGTTTAGGCATTTGGGGCATTGGTGGTATTGGCAAGTCGACAATTGCTGGTGTAATTTTTAATAAAGTCTCTAGTCATTTTGCTAGTTCATTCTTTATTGAAAATGTCAGAGAAGAGTCTGAAAAATCTAGAGGTTTAGCTCACATGCGGCGAGAACTTTTTGCTACGTTATTAGAGAATAGAAATTTGAATATTGGTATTCCCAATTTTAGTCTCAACTTTGAGAACAAAAGACTCAGTCAAAAGAAGATTCTTATTGTTTTTGATGATGTGACTCATTTTGAACAAATAGAATTATTAGTTAGAAATCTTGATTGGTTTATGTCAAGCAGTTTAATTATAATAACAACGAGAGATAAACAAGTTCTAAAAAATTGTAGAGTGCAAATAATATATGAAATGAAGGGATTAGATAATGCTGATGCACTTAAACTTTTCAATCGACATGCCTTTAGAAAAAGTCATCCTAATGTAGATTACGATGAATTGTCAGACAAGTTAATACAATATGCGCAAGGTGTTCCATTAGCTCTTAAAGTTTTGGGGCGTTTTCTGCATGGAAAGAGTAAAGAACATTGGGAAAGTGCAATGGAAAAACTAAAAAAAATGCCTCATAATGAGATCCAAAAGGTTCTAAAAATAAGTTATGATGGCTTGGACGATCAAGAGCAGAATATTTTTCTAGACATTGCATGTTTTTTTAAAGGTGGGAATAAAAATTTAGCAATAGAATTCCTTGAAGCCAGCAATTTCTCTGTAAAAATAGGAATAAGTGTTCTTATTGATAAGTGTCTCATAATGGTATCTGATAGCACGATAACAATGCATGATTTGATAAAAGAAATGGGCAAAGAAATTGTTCGACAAGAATTTGTTGTTGATCCAGGAAAACGCAGTCGGTTGTGGCACTATAAGGATGTTTATGAAATTTTGACATATAATACAGTAAGCACTTTTTTGAGATTATTGATTTGGGATAAAGTTAAATAATACTACAAATATTACATATCTATTCACACATCAATAGTTTTTTAGTTATATTGATTTATAATTTTATATTCATGTCTTTTAGTTATATTGATTTATAATTTGATGCTAACTTTTGGCTTTTTATTAATTATTAGGGAACTAATGCAATTGAAGGCATATCTTTAGATATGTCTGAAATCGAAGAGATAATTTTAAATTTTGATACTTTCAAAAAAATGCATAAATTGAGATTCTTAAGATTTATGGGAGAGAGCAACAAATGTAAATTATCTCATTTCAGTGGCCCTGGATTTAGTGAAGTAAGATATCTACACTGGCATGGATATCCATTAAAATCATTGCCTTCAAATATTCATTTAGAGAATCTTGTTTCACTCGAATTGCCTTACAGTGAGGTTCAACAACTTTGGAACGGTGTTCAGGTATACCTTACTATTTGTATCTATTAAATCGTTAAGTAATAACGTTTTTAATATCATTGATGCTAATTGTCTATGTTGTGTCTCTCTTTATTTATTTTTTTTGGTGAAAAAAATCGACAGAATCTTGTTAAGTTAAAACAGATAGATCTCAGTAATTCGAAGCAGCTAACGAAACTCCCAGACCTTTCAAAGGCTCAGAATCTTGAGAAGCTGATATTAGAACGCTGTTCAAGTTTGGTTGAGATCCATTCATCTATTCAATATTTGAACAAGCTTACTATCCTTAATTTGAACCACTGCAAAAGCCTGAAGAGTCTTTCAACAAGCATTCTATCAGAATCTCTTCGAACAGTTTATCTTTCCAACTGCTCAAATTTAAAGAAGCTTCCAGAGATCTCATTATCTTGTAATATAGAAGTGTTGTTTTTAGACGGAACTGCAATCGAAGAGCTGCCCTCATCTATCGACCGTCTATCAAGGCTAGTTACATTGAATATTGGAAATTGTTCAAGGCTTGAGCAGCTGCCGAGAAGCATATGTAAGTTGAAGTCACTTAAATATTTTAATCTCTCTGGTTGCTCAAATCTTCAGAGATTGCCTGAGGAACTTGGAAATTTAGACGCTTTGAAGAGCCTGGAGGCTGAAAGAATTGGCATCAAAGAGTTACCATCATCCTTTGTATGTTTGAAGAACCTTGATGAAGTATTTTTCGAGAGATTCAGGGGTCATGAGCATCTAGGTTTCTTGATGCCTATTTCATTATGTTTAAATGGCTTGCATAATCTAAGGTCTGCACATCTAGTTGATTGCGGCATCACAGAGTTACCTGAAAATCTTGGTCAACTATCCTCATTGGAACATTTGTATCTACCGAAAAATAATTTTGAAAGATTACCAGAAAGCATCATAAACCTTTCTAAGTTGCAGGTAATCGTTTTGAGCTATTGCGAGCGACTTCAATCCTTGCCTAAGCTTCCAAGCAGTGTATATAACATGAATGCAAATCATTGCACATCACTGAAGTCCTTATCAAATTTATCGATTTTATTCTCACTTCAGAGCACATCCAATTCTTCTCAGAGCTTTTGGTTGACAAATTGTATTGAATTGGATCAAAATGAGCTCCGAAAAATTACTGAAGATGCTCTGCATAAAATTCGGCTTCTTGTAACTACATTGTGGAAACAAATGGATGAGGTTTGTATCTAACTCTCTCGATTTTTTGCAGTTAAATTTAACAATTTCTAAAATGATGATTTGGGTGATATTGCAGACATATCCTTATGGATTTGGTGACCATATTTCTTACCCTGGAAGTGAAATTCCAAAGTGGTTTAAGTTTCAAAGTATGGGATCTTCCATAACCATGAAGCTGCTTCCAGGTTGGTTCACTAATAAATTTTTGGGCTTTGGGTTGTGCGTTGTTGTATCATTTCCAGACAATCAAGAAAGCCAGCAGGAATTTGGAGTATGGTGTGATTTTAAATTCCAAACAGAATTAGATGGTGATTGGCATGTTGCTACAGACTTGTATGTTGGGCACATGTATTACGTGGAGTCAGATCACGTAGTTTTGGGTTACCATTTTCGTGTCCATTGTGAGGAGGATCATTGCAATTATAGGAATGAAAGAGTCCAATCAGATCACCAGGTGCAGTTCTATCTTGTTGATATTAAGACTGGTGAACGTGTAGATTTGGTGAGAAAATGTGGGATTCATTTGTTATACGCCCAAGATTTTGATGAATCAAAGAGCACAAGTTTCAGAACTAACGAGGATGAAGAGGAAAGTAACCTACACCCCAAGAGATTGAGATCAAGCTGATATATATTCATTGTATTATTAATTGAAATTAGTAATTAAACCAACGTTTAGGGTTTGCTAATAAATCCTTGCAGTTGAACATTAATTACAATAATGAAAATTATCCAATCTAGAAAACATTTTTACTTGCAATTCCATGTTTATGATGAAAATCCAAACAAATCAAATAATAAGCTAAGTTAAGGTAGCGTATGTTTATTATTTTTTTCACTGAACTTTGAATATGACTAAAATTTAAATTTAACTGAAATGTGAATCTAAATAATATATTTATTTTTTATTTTAAAACATTTAAAAATAAATATTAAGTTATTTATTTTAACAAATTAAAAGTTTGAAAACATATTTTGACATATTTATCATTTTAAAAAATATACTTATATCTATAATAAATTATATTAGTATAGATATTATTTATTCATGTCTCTTTCAATCAATATATAATTACCCTGTTTTTAAAAAAGAAAAACTGTCATCTTCTTGTCAGAAATTTGAAGTAACTTTGGTTCACTTCATTCAACCCTATTTCTGATTAACAATAATAATAATAATTACAAATGGAAAATTTTTTAATCGACGATATAAAGATAAATAAAAATTAAATAAAAATAATTATTATAATATGATTGTAATTATATAAATATACAAATTTATTGCAATAGTTAAAATATAAAATAAGTAATATTTAGAAGAAAAATAGAGGGGACCCGTAATATAAAAGAGATACGTTAAAAATAGTTAACTGAGATTTTAATTTTATTAGTAAATAATTAATAAAATAGGAATATTTTTGAAAAATAAAAAATATTAAATTATTTAAACATTTGCTTATTTATATTTAAATCAAAATTTTTAATTTAATTATATTAAGATATTTTTAACAAATATTTAGACATAAGAAGCAAACAAGTCTCGTATATCTAAATAATTATATTTAGACTTCAATCAGAAAAACAAACAACCCCTAAATTTATCATTGTTAGGCAGCCTTCAGCATATATATATATATATATATACACATATACACACACATATATATATTTAAATCAATATGCTTTATATCTCTAAAATAAATTTATAATAATATATTAATAAAAATTATTTTCTTGACCAATTAATATTATATAACTCAATGGTACAATAGAACTTAATTTTTTTTTTTTGCTAAATTTAAATAGGGAAATTCCAGTTTCTCCCTTGTTATTTGACATAATACCCCATGATCACTTGTTGTTTAACTAATATCTCAATTCTCTACTACCGATATCTTAATTCATTAGTATAAATTGTTACTTTTTTAGGGCAATTGTATACTTTAACCAGGTTACATGTGATAGTGATGATGAAATGATAGTAAATAATAAAATGCTTGCATTTTTTTACTGTGTTGTCAAAATTTCAAATTGAGAAGAGCTCACAACTGAAACTTATGACACTTTACTTATTTAAAAAATTCAAATATAGGGGTTTTAACACATACCTCTCTTGAGGTTTAAGATTTTAACACATAAATAGAATGTTTTAATAAAGTCACACATACCTCCCTTACACTATTAATTAATTAACACCTTTATTGCAATTACAAAAATATCCTTAAAAATTGTAAAACCCTAATTTAGTTTATCACAAGCAACAGCCACTGCCTCTCTTAAAGTTCCATGTTTACCTTGCTGCCTCCATCTCTTATGGCTTTATTACCACCCCACGAACCTAAACCGTAACCCAAGCTATCTCCATTATTGCAATCTCTCCCACTATTATGGCCTCCTTTGCCTACCTCCCCTTATTCGTTGTTGTCCTGTTCCACCATCGTGGCTTTCTTTCTCAGTCTTCCCTAATTCGTTGCTGCCCTTTTGGTAATCATGGCCTTCTTTCTCCTTTCTTCCCTTATTCATGGCCTCTCCAAATTTGTTGTCGCTACCTAATTCACGACTTTCTTTTTTTTTTCTTCCCTAATTTGTGCCTCTTTAGTTCGCTACAAGTAGCAAATATTTGGTTTAATGCAATCAATTTGCCAATATCGCAAAACAAATAATAAGAAAGTGAGAAATAGTTTTTCCAGCGATTTACTTCATGAATTGAAAGATTTAAGTAAGGAAGACAACTAAATATCAAAAATTTGAAGAGAAGCTCCAAAGGTCAATTTTTTGACAATCTGTGCTTTTGTTTATTGAATAAGTGTTGAGGTGTTGTCTTAATTTTGTCTTCTTACAAATTTATTTGTATTTGATACTTAATCTTGCAAAAATAGTTGGGAATTTTTTGCCTTGTTAAGACATTTTTATTCTCTTTATACAGAATATTGGGTTTTTTTGGTTATTAGATGAGTTTTAATATTTGGTAATGTATTTTCGAATTAGTAAAAAAAATTAGAAAATAATCAAAATGAATTAATATGTTTTCGCTTTTTATTAAGCTTTGCTAAATAATGAAAATGAATGAATTTTGAAGCAAAAAAAATACTAGTACTTCAAATTGAAAAAGAAAATATGTTCTAGCTTAAGTTGAGAAAGTGAGGCAAAGTTAAATGAAATGAAACAGAGGCAAAGTTAAATAATGAAACAGACTCTAGAAATTTTCAATGGGGCAAATTCAATTTTTTGGATTTAATTTTGTGCAGTGAAAGACAAGTGTAAAAACAAAAGAAAGAGTAAAGTTGCTTACCAAATTTTCTAAATTACCCTCTACACAAACGATTGACTAACTGGGATGGATGGTCAAAAGGGAGGAATGTATGCCTTTGTCAAAACTTTTTATGTTAGAATTCAAAACTTCAAGGGAGATATGTGTTAAAACCCCTTTAAATATATAAAAACTTTAATTTATTTTTTTCTATGTGTGTTATGTGTTCGTGTATGTGTATATATATGTTACTTTTTATTAAATATTCATGTTTTCCAAAATTTAAAATTATATTACATATTTAATAAATTAGATTATCTTTCAATTTTAATTTATTTTTGGGGAGAATGATAGTTGGACCCATTTTTTAAACATAAATATCAAGTAATCATAAAGAATGGAAATATTTGTCGTAGCACTCTTTTCTTTAAAATTTTCTGTGACTGTTAGGTTTGGCTGACTTTAACTAATAAAATGACATAAATACCCTGTTAATTAGTTTGTTTTACAAAAGCACGTTTTCAAAAATTGTGACAATTAAAATTTTTTACGAAAATTTATCGTCTTTTTTATATTAATAAAATAAAAATTTTGAAAACTAATATTTTAATATATATATCCTTTTAAAAAATATACTTATATTTATAATAATTTTGATTATATTAGTATAATAATATACAAAAAATTAATAGATTATATTAGTATGTATATTATTTATTTGTTTGATATATATTTTTTTTAAAAAATAATTTCTAATTGATGATATAAAGACAAATAAAAAAATTTAATAAAAATAATAAGTCATATTATAATATAATTATAATTATTGAAATGTACAAATTTATTATAATAATTAAAATATAAAATAAATAGTATTCAGAAGACAAGTAGAGGGGACTCATAAATAAAAAGAAATATGTCAAAAATAATTAAGTACGATTTTAATTTTATTAATAAATAAATTAGTAAAATAGAAATATTTTTGAAAAATAAAAATATTAAAGTATTTAAACATTTGCTAATTCAGAGATTTAAGTCTAAATTTTTAATTTAATTATATTAAGATGTTTTTAACAAATATTCAGACATAAATTAAGAAACAAACAACTCTCTTACATATAAATAATTATATTCAGATTTCAATCAGAAAAACAAATAACTTCTAAATTTATCATTGTTTCGCAACCTTAAGCATATATATATATATATATACATATATCAATATGCTTTATATCTCTAAAATAAATTTATATTTAGGTTATAATATATTAATAAAAATTATTTTCTTGACCAATTAACATTATATAACTCAATGGTACACTAGAACTTAATGTTTTTTTTTTTTGCTAAATTTAAATAGGGACATTTCAGTTTCTCCCCTATTATTTGACATAATACCCTATGACCACCTGTTGTTTAGTTAATATCTCAATTCCCTACTACTGTTATCTTAATTCATTAGTATAAATTATTAATTTTTTAGGGCAGTTGTATACTTTTACAAGGTTACATGTGATAGCGATGATGAAGTGATAGTAAATAATAAAATGGCTGCATTTTTTTTACTGTATTGTCAAATTTTCAAATTGAAAGGAACTCACAACTGAAACTTATGACACCTTATTTATCTAAAATATCCAAATATATAAACACATTAATTCATTTTTTTCTATGTGTGTGTGTGTATATATATATATATATATGTATATATGTTACTTTTTATTAAATATTCATGTTTTTCAACAATTTTAAATTATATTACATATTTAATAAATTAGATTATCTTTCAATTTTAATTTATTTTTGGGAGAATGACAGTTGGACCCTGTTTTTAAAAATAAATATCAAATAGTCATAAAAAATGGAAATATTTTTTAGTAAAACTCTTTTCTTTAAAATTTTCTGTGACGGTTAGGTTTAGCTGATTTTAACTGATAAAACGACATAAATACCTTGTTGATTAGTTTGTTTTGCAAAAGCACATTGTTAAAAATTGTGACAATTAAAATTTTTTACGAAAATATATCGTCTTTTTTATATTATAGTTAATTACTAGATAGAAATCATACTGTTATATACATTACAATTAAGGTTCTATTAGGCGTTTACACAATAATTTTAATAGGCATAGATATTTCAAAAATTTTACTCAAATTTACAAAAGAAAATTTTCACGTAACGGGCCAAATCCAAGTTATAATGTGCTAGACAAGGAGCCTAATTCACCAATATCAATCAAGCTCCAAAGATTACACCCAATTGCCAATTAACTTTTTAATGCAAACAGATTCAAGTCATTATTTTGGTCGAATCCACCATAAGCCCAATATTGCACTATTGAATTATATAATTAATTTAATTAATTAAATAGGTAAATTAATAAGATGGTCCATTTGGCAATAGATTGGCAATTGTATCCTCATGGGATACCAATAATATTAATTGGGGGTAGGTTAATTTACTGTTTTACCCTTATATTACTTATCTTTGTAAGACTTGGTATATAAATATAATGGACAATGAAACTCTCTCTATTTATAAATTTATTATCAAGTACATGTAATTCCATAAGGTGATATACCGTTCTCTAATAAGAGTTTATGATTCTATAGCTATGAATATATAAATATATATTCCTATGTACATAAATAGATGCTTATTCACTCAACTAGTCAAGGTATTGATCACTCAAGATTAAGATAAACATGCCTTTATTGTTAGACTATGAATTTAGGTTTTAGTTAATTGACAATATTCATACTTAGCTAATTTCAATTGATCATGCTTAATGCATTAGCATTTCTAATTAAACATAAAGACACAACCACTTTTCCAAAATAAAATGCCTGGTTCTATTTGTAGGTTGTGAACTATATTCAGATTTGATAAAAAATTATATCTCTAATATATGAATGGCTTTTTATTAATAATTTTATGAAACAATAATTATATATTATATATACCTAGTATGATATAAATATTCAAAAGATTTATGCATAGTAATCAATTTTGGCATACTTGAAGTCATCAAGGCTGACCAAAACTCCTTTTAACTCTCTACATGATCTTAAAGTTTTCATTACTAACGCCACTAATTAGCGTGCTCTAAGTATTAAAGTGTAACAATTATTCTTTATAACTATTTAAAAATAATTGACATTTTTATGACTTCATATAATGGTTTGTGCTTATCCAATTTATCAAACTTATTTGTAATTTCTTAATCATGTGTATATTAATTTTTTTCATGTGATAATGTGTGACTTATAATATGTAATCTAGGTAAGTATTAATTAAACCATATCCAATACGTAATTAATAGTACTAAAAATTTTATTGCGTCACGCATGTATTAAATATAACAAATGGAGTAGTGATTCCAAGAAGCGTCAAATATTATCATGTATATATGTGTGAACTGAAAATTCAGCAGCCATTTGTGGGTCTCATTTGGTGTGCCTAATTAATTTTATCTTTTTGTTAAGAATTAAATTTACCAAATAGCAAATTACAACTAACAAAACTCATTTATTAAAAACGAAGTTTCAATTTGTGCACAGGATAAGGCCGGGCAAGGGATAGTATTGTTTTGAAAGGGTATAATTTATTCCAATCTCGTATTAATTAGGTGTCGTATCATTAAATAATGTGAGAATTAGAAACCTTATTCCGTGAATTAAGATCGATCAATAATATCCAAAGAGCACCAACTGGATAAGTTGGGACTAAAAAGAATTAATTATACTTGAGAAGATTCCATTCCCATATGATCCTAGAGTTAATATCATAATTAATATTTTAATAAAAGATTAATTAAAGCATAAATTTGAAGAGTTGGTAACAATAAATATGATTCTTTTAACTTTGTATAATAGGATAAGAATTACTGTTACTTTGCATATGATTATAAACATGAATTAACTAAAAGGATTCGTTATTAGATGTACAAACTAGTTCTACTGGATAAATTTGTGTAAGTTAACGTCATATAATATAAGTACATGAACAAAAATTAAAAAAATTTAAAAAGAAGTTAATGCAAAAAAAAAAATTGTATGTATTAATACATAAATAAGATAAACTCTTTATATAAATTATATATGAATGAAACTAAGGTAATATAATAATATTAGTTATTACATGATTGGCATTATTTATTTTTATTAATTGTATCCATTGAGTTTCCACTTTTATTGATCAAAATTGTCATATGGCATCTAATAATTGTACATATCTTTATTATTAGTCATATCTATTAATTTATACAAAGAGTACATACATTATTCATGTGTATTGTAGTCAATTCCAATATATATATATATATATATATATATATATATACAACTTTGGTGCCATATGACCTCATATATTGTATAATGTATAGATTTATTATATTACATTTGATTTAAGGCATCTTTAGTTTTTTATATTGGTCAGCCTTCATAATGATATCTATAATTAATACACATTTAAAGGAAGCAATTAATTAGTTCAACTTATAAACCCATATAAAACCTAATTAGGGTCTCCCATTTCATAAACCTACTTGCACGAAAAGAAATGCAATGGCAATGGCTTCCTTAAATCATATGATCAACCCATTATTAACAGAATCTCTTGTTTCATTTTCTGAAATCATCATCTAATTCATATTCATATACCAAATAGGAGACCAGAAAGAGAAACCCTAATACCAAAAACTCTGCTTTATTAGTGACTGATCTGCGGAACTATTTTTCCTCCATAGCCAAGCCTATTCTCAACAACACTCTCACTACCATCCACCTCTGTCGTCAAGCCTCTATCCCCGTCTTCTTCACCCGCCACTGTCACAAGTCCCCTGCACACTATGGGATGCTCGCTGAGTGGTACAACAAATGAATTGATCTTCGACGGCAGTGTCGACGCCAAGCTAATGCCTGAGATAAAACGGAGTCGACGAGGTCATAGACAAAGAGTACTTACAGTGCGTTCCACAATACGAAGTTGCAGGACCTCTTGGTGGAGTGGGAGTGAAGGAAGTGATAGTGATTGGTTTTATGACTAATGTGTGCTGTGAATGACGGCGCGTGAAGCGTTTCTAAGAGGGTATAGGGCGTTCTTTTCCACGGACGGGACGGCGGCGTTGGATGAGGTGCTGCATGTGGGCACGTTGAGGCCATTGCTTATTTGGTTGACTGTAATAAACTTCAAGCTGTGCTTCTCGGAATCAAAACAGAGTAATTATGCTTTAAAGTGTTATTTTTTATTTTACTTCTTGTGTTGATTGTAGCATCTAGTTTTGTAAGAATTAATGGCTGTTTTGGTTGTTTTTGAATATTGTAAAGATGATACTGTGAAATGGTGTTTTAAATAATAGAAAATGTGTTTGATAGTAAGTAAAGAACTTTTTAATCTCTGAGGATTGGTTTAATAATTTATTAGTTCTTGTGGTTTTAAAAATACCTTTAAAAGTTATTATTGATTAAAAAATAACAAATATATCTGATATAATAAAAGTTGTTTAAGAAAAAATAATTAATAAATCTCTAAAATTTAACAAAATACAATATATTTATGTAAAATACATTAATTAAATAAATAATAATATTATTTTAATAATATATTATGTATTATAATTTTTTGTAAGAATACAAATTCATAATTATTAGAAATTAAATAAAAATAAAGCATAATAAATTAATTTATCGATAAAATATGGATTTATAAATTTATTTGTTTATTTTACAAATTTTTTATAATAAATATTTATGATTGTATTATAATTATCATATGTTATAAAATAATAATATGATTTATTCAATTAATATATTTTACATAAATATATTGTATTTTATAAAATTTTAGAGATTTACTAATTATTTTTACTTAAACAACTAGTATTATATAGGGATATAGTTTTGTTTTTTTTAATAAATTGAGCCTTTTAGGGTATTTTGAAAGTGTTAGAATAATAAGAATATTAGACTAAACTTTTAGGGTTAAACAGACTTTTATCCTTTGTAGAATATAAAATAGTGAGGTTTGATTATATATTATATAGTATTGTTTTTGAAAATGAGTGAGATAGTTATTTTAAGGATAAAATTGTAACAAATTTAAAATATATTTTTAAATATGGCGAAAAATAAAAAAGTTGTTTTCTGTTCTCTAGTTAAAAATTAGGAAATAAGTTTTTTTTAATTTTGAAAATAAGTTTTACAAAACATGCAATCAAACAAATTTTTGATTGTTTTTATTTTTGAAAATGAATAAAATCTTGAAATAAATTTTACAAACACTTTTAAATGTTACTAAACACACAAATATATCCTTTTGAATTTTTTATAATCTTAGTTAAATAATGAGGTAATTAATGTAATATTATGTATTATTCTAAATATCATAATATTATACAAACATATTATTTTTAGATTAAAAAAATAATTTGATGTAAGAAAAAAATTATTGTTTATATATATATGTATATTAAAATGCGAATTGGTAAAATAGTGATTTTTTAATAATAAATTTATATAAACTTACTGAAATTTATTTATATTTTAAAAGATATAAAGATCTCATGTTTATAAAAGAAAAAACTGTTTATCTATACATATAATTGTTTATAATTTTAAGGAGTAAAATAATTATTTTTTAAAGTTGTATGAAGTAAAATATAAAAATTTATTTTATAATAGAGATTGAGGCATTGGCCAAATGGTTCAAAATCACATTCCTAAATATTTTCAAGATTTTTTATAAGAAATCAATGGTCCAATTACTAAAATAAGGATAAAGAGGATGAAAGAGATTTTACAAAACTTAATTATGGAAGTGCATGATAAAGAGGCTATTCTAGAAAATTTTAAGGTTGTTTTAGAAGTTTTCAAAACTTTACCATACATAATCACTTATCTTTATGTATAAAAAGAAGAATAGCTTTACGCTACTAAATCTTAATACCATACGGAAAAATTAGAGTTTCAAAAATTTTTTATTTTATATGAAATTAATTTCCTATTTTTTTTAGAATTGTTATGTTTTATAGTTAAATAAGGATTATAGTTTTTTTCTTTTATTTGAAATTCCTATTCTTATTTAAGCTAGCATTTCTATTTCTACTTTATTTTGGTTTTCTATTTATTTAGAATAATGATGTTTACATGCTTATATAAAGGTTACAACTATCTAAAACGAGTAATTATCACATCATTAATAATATCGAGATATTTTCAACAAGCGTAGCTTTGCCTTCTTGTGTTCTTCGTAGAATACAATATTTTAACTTATCAAAAGAGTAATCAACTTTTGTGGCGTCTTTAAGATTAGAATTTTAAGGATTTATTTCCTTAAGTTTTAATATGATCATTTACAACTTGTTTTCTAGTTCATGAAGTGCGCATAATAACTGATTCAAGAGTTTTAAGAATAGGTCGTCTAGTGGGTTTTTAGCATTTTATAAATAAAAGAATACAAATAATTTCTATGTAAATTTAAAAATTTTTGTATGATGTGAAGGTCATGCTCCCTTACATATCTTCCCTTGGTTGTTCTTACATTAATTGTTATAAAAACATAATTTTGTTTTAGGTAAGTTAAAGTAGTTAAATTTTGAACAATTTAGGACATGTTGATGGACACAGATTAGGGATCTTTATATGTTAGGAATATTGTCTTTTAAAATAGAAGTATAAAATCTTTTTGTTCCTAAAATTTGATAAAATTATAGATTAGCATATAAATTTAACAAAATTTAACTTTTTTGTCCCTAATATTATATTCATCAATTAAATAATGGTCAATCACAAATTTGTTCCCTGAGTATTTCAATGATACAAGAGCTTGAACAATGGAATGATTCAAAGCAAAAAAAAAAAAATGCACTTAATAACTTATAAAAGACCCTAAATCTAGCCATTACCAATTAAACTACCTTTGTCGTTGATCGACAAATATAGACCATTGGATATTAGTCGTCTTTAGTTCTAAAGTTAGTTGTCAATAAAAATCAATAAGGAAAGGCTATAAGATGTGTGGATTGAGTGTACCTACGGTTGTCTGGCCATTGCATGGCCTTTGCGCTGGCTATAAGATGTATTTGACAGTATTTTGTTAAATGTAGTTTTATAGATGTAAAGATAGTTATTTTAAGAATAAAATTAAAATAAATTTAAAACTATGTTGCTGAAGATGGTGTAAAATAAAAAGTTATTTTTCTATTTTTTAGTTAAAATTTAGAAAATAATATTTTTTGTTTTCAAAATTAAGTTCTTCAAAACATGTAATTGAACAAATTTTTGCTTGTTTTACATTTTTGAAAATGAAAAAAAAAATTTGAAAATAAGTTTTATGAAACATGTTATCACACAAGTTATTTTTTTTTTTATGTAAAATGAAAAACACTTTTTGGAAACTCCCAAAAAAAAGCTTGCTTGCTGCTAGAGCAGTTTTAAACCACTAAAGTTGAATCAACTTATTCGCTTTTATGCTACTAGCGCATTTTAAAAAGAAGACACATATAAGGAATTCAACAAGAAGCAATGGGTCAACTTCTTTCAAATAAACAACATGTATTCTAACAATGCAATATAATATTATTGACTCTAGTCTAATGTCGTAGCACTTATTTTCCCTATTGGCTTTAGTAGCAGCTAATAGCCTTTCGGACTAGCTAAAGTGCCAGTTAATGCTTTGATTTAAAATCACCTTCCTTTTTCCTTAGTCTGATGGTAAAACTACTATCTGAAACAATATGTTCTAATGCGAAGGTGTATGCTAAAGAATTTACTTTAGTTGACTTAGTCTTTTTCAATATGGTTTGGAGGTGACTAACTTTAATGTTAATGGTTGCAACCAGCCTATTTAACCCAAGGAAGCAAAGCAAACATTGGTTGGTCTTCTTTCCACGTAAACTTCGACTTCTTGAACTTATCTTTTATGAGTGAATGATATTGATCCTCATTCCTCAATATGTAGCTACCTTTGAGATGGTTTTTATAGTGGTCTACTACAATAGAGTCTTTTTATTTGAAGCCCTTGGAAAGAAAGGCGTAAATCCTCGATCCTAGATAGTTTGATCTTTTAAATTAAGATTCCTAATTGGATTAGTTATAAGTTTACCATTTTGTAGAGAAAAGAATGCATGTTCATACAAACATTGAGAAGGTTAGCTTCACTTTCCTAATTTGATGTTAACACTTAACTGATCGAAGAACCTATCTACTTAACTAACTTCAATCGAGTTTTCGGTAGAATAAGAAGCATTTATTTGACTTTTTTATGTTTGTGAACTTTTTGGATCTTTGTGCCAATTCTCTTTATCAATACAACTTGGCGAACTTGAAGTTTAGTTGAAAATGATATTAAGTAAAATGAATGCAGGCTTATGTGAAGCACTATAGGAATGTAGACTACTTAATAGCCCTGCTCAATAGTCATTATTTTTTTTTCCGTTTGAAATCCAAGCAAGGTCTCTCTCTTGATTTTTTTGGTTTTTTTTAGAAGAAGCTTTTCTCAATCAATCTGTCGAGGTAATACTAGAGCTTCAAACTAAACTTAGAAATTATTTTTACAATTGCAAGAGGCATAGGGAACCACTTTAATAATATTTATTTCTATGTAATAATTTGACTTAATGAATTTGTCTATTTTGATTGAAGCCGTGTATGATAATAATAAATAAAATGAATTGAAGAATATACAAAAGGAAAAAAAAGAGATTAATAAAAAAAATGAGGTGAGTAGGCGAGGGGGACAGAATTAAGTATATGGAATTGAATGGCTATAAGTTAACTTTTGTGTATGTTTAAGCTGCAGATGAGTCTTAGGACAACCAGTTCCATCTATTTATCTATGTCAGGCATCTTGAACTTTTCTGGATTCAAAAACTTTGGGAAAGAGATCAATCTCTTCATGTTGAGCCCATAGTCCTTAGACCTCTTCACTTCTCTTTTTGTAAGCTAACTCATTTCAATCGATCTCTTCCATTTGGAATATATTAGTTAGGAATTGGATGCTTTTTAGTGAAGGGCTTAATTGCTAAAGCAGTTAATCCATTCGATAAGGCAGTTAGAGATGAAGATGTAGAGTCTGATGCGCTCTTCATCTTAGTGAAAAAGAGGCAGATACTAGGCTCCTTATTGGGTTAGAGCTTCCTTTCTCTTATTCGTTCATTTACCCTAAAGTAAAAGAATTGGGATTATGGTTTGGTTTTGATGGCCTTACATCTATCTCTCAACCAATTTAAAGGTAGGTTAATGGACATTAAATATATAACAACTCTTGTGGTTTTAGTGAATCGCCTTCACTCTTAGAGTTTAGTACTTGCCTCTTAATGCCTAATACTCAGTGATGATAGAAAGAGTAAAAGACGAAGAGAGAAAAGATAGTTGCTTAATAGTAGAAGTTGCGGCAAAGATAGAGAATCAAGCACTTGACCTCTTTCTTTTCCTTGGTTCATTAAATAGAGTAGGGTGGATCTAGCTTTATGTCGAAGAGGAAACAAGTTCTCATTTTGATCTACATCAAGGGTTGCTTTAATCAGTTACAGGGGTAGGTCGTAGGTATTCCGATTCTTGCTTCTAACTCTAGAAAAGTGAACTTCAATAATAAGCATTTCTTTTCATTACACTACTTATTACGTCAAATATTTCTCTTTTTACATCTGACTCTCGTATAGTGACGTCGAGATTCTCTTTCTCAAGGTAGCACCGTGACAATTTAATAAATGAGACTTGCACTTAAATAAAAGTAGTAATGGTAATCCCCATACTTAGAAGGTCTGACTATGCCTAGTTCTCTCTTCGATCTTGATTTATTTACTCAGGGAAATGCAAGTACTTTATACTATCTACTATGAAGGGAGATATTCAAATAGAAAAAAAATACATAGCCCTAACGACTCACAACTTTTTGAAAAGAATCCAGCTCAATAAAAGATAACTTTATATGTTGCTCCTTTTGGGAAAAGAGGTTACATGTCCTTTGGATCCTTCGATAAACTCAACAAGACAAGATAAATGAGAGTATTTCCTTAAAAAATGCTAATTAACTTTCTTTCTTCTCACTCAAGAACTATCTATATAAAAAAAATAACTCTTTCTTATTGCATTCACACCATTCATTATTCGTACTCTTAAAAAGATCCTAAGTGTTTGAGGCAATGTCATTTATCAACTGTGTGCGGACAATCCTAAGATAGAGCAAAGAAACAATAGAGTGAGCAGTAGAACACCAATTACACTACAACCCACTGAACAAACCAACATGTGATAGAGGTGTGAGGGATGAGAAAGAGATCGATTAGAGTGGTAAATGTGGAGTTGATATGCTAGTTATAGCCTCGCCCTTTATTGAATGATTAAACTAGCTTGCTAAAGAAAAGTGAGTTTTATAGATAAAAAAGATAAAACACATAGTTGGGGTAGTGTGTATGACGTTGGTTACCTTCGTGATCATGTACCCGTTTCCCTATACCTATGATCTAATGATTATGAGAATACTGCATTGTTGGTCGTTGGCAAAAGCACGAAAAGATGGAAGAAAGGTCCAATTAATTGTTTGCTTTCAATTCGGGAAAGACCTCTATATAAATGGCTTTAACCCCAACTTAATTATGACATTCTGACTCTTGGAAAGGTGAATAATTCAACCATTTATTTTTCTTTCATCTTTTCTCTTATCTTACTAAACTAATTTTTGGAAATGGCATATACATAATTTTAGAAAACAGGTTTGGTTGACATGTTTTCAGGAATAATTTTGGATACAATCCTAAAATCTAGTTCAAGACCCGAGAAACAATGTTATTTCCCACAATTTGTTTTGAAAAAAATTTTATATTATATACCAAACATACTTCTAGTACAACTTAACCTAAATTATGAACTCAGAAACTAATATGTAATGTAAACCAAAAAATCAACATGCAAGCAATTTATTCGCATTATAATCACGTTTTCATATAATATTATCCATCAATTTTACATTTACCCACTTAAAATAAAAAAAAAAACCAAAATAACATTCAAAACCCAAACCTATATTCAAAAATTGAAACAAAAATTCAATCACATGTTCAAATCATGTTTCTTTTCATACAATCATCCTCATAATATATCAAGAATACGTTATATGCTAAAAAGAATTAAACACAAGAATGAGTTTTACTTGTTTCAGCTTGAACCGTACCTCCAACCCACTCGAATGACTTGAAATTCTGAGCTAAACACCTCAAAAACCACCGTTGCAACCTTTAAATCCTTGAACGTTGCAACTATCACTATCGTCGATGGAAGTTTTCACGGCAAAACTTGCATTGATGAGAGAAAATGAGAGTTCTTTTAGTTCTTGATAAAATGGATGAAGGAAGTATCAAACGAATTATAAGGATTTCTTTCTTATTTTTAGTAAAATTACTAAATTACCCTCTAAATTGTAGCAGTAAACTAATGGACACTTAATATTAGGAAATATTTGTCTGTTTTGTCAAATATTAATAATATAATACATATCATCCACATATTATTTGGAATTTATTTTAGTTGGATGTATTATAAATTAATATAATGATAATAAATTTTTTAAAATATTCATAATAATTTAGTGACTAATTGTCTAAAATATTTGAATAAATAATTATCAAAAAATAAATCATAAGGGTGTATTAGTCATAATCTATTAATAATTGGATCAAAATAGTTAATTCATATGTCTTCTAAAATATAAGGGTAAAATATTCATTGCTCATGACTACATAGTAATTCAAAAGGATATTTGTCTATTTGGTCAAACATAAAAAGGGTATTTGTATTTTCTCAAATATTAGACAGTATCTGTTTATTATCCCTAACATCAGGGGGTATTTGTTAATTTTTTATATATATATATATATATATATATCCTTTGAAGTTTGTCAAAACTACTATCCATATAATTAATGATACAAAGCACTTTTTTTTATCACTATATCAATGAAATTGCACAAAAAGCCTTTGTAACATGCAAAAACCAATTGACAAATTCCACAACCAAGACTTACAATCTACTTACATGTCAAATAAATAACTTTTCTTTTCTTTTATTTTCTCTATTTTTGAAAAGTTTTCTCTTTTTCTACTCTTTGTATTTTCCCTATTCACAAAATATAAGTTATAGTTAGGGGATAACAAAATTACAAATATTCTGAATTTTAAAACTGTTTTTATTAAATATATTGTCTTAAACTGTTATTGACAAAACTCTAAACATGCTTTTAAAGTTATTTGAATAATTTTATTAAATATTTTGCATTTTAAATGCGTTTTATTACTTATAGGTTTTTAGACATGCTTAAGAGTTTTATGAATAATTTTAAAGTTTAAAATTATCTTTAAAATTATTCAATAACTCTAAAAGCATATTTATGACACCATATTTAATAACATAAAGATTTTATCTATATTTATAGATATATAGTTTAAAAAATTTTGAAAAGACCAAAAGAAAGTTGATTTATATATATATATACTTTTATTTGATAAGACAATTTGAATTAATCTAATAGGATTTATTAATATTTAGATTCTACATCCTAAAAATCTATTCCGAAGAAATTTAATTTTTAGAGAAGAAAAACAAAGACATAAGTATTTTGCTAATAAAAATAAAAATCTTCAGTGCTAATCAATCAAGCTTACAGTTCATCCACATGTCAAACTAATCGCAGTTGAATGCTACAAAAATGCATCAATATCAATGCTAGCTTTAAAGGGAATACCTTTCTCTTAGTTGTTTTGTTACACTTACAGGGTGCTATGTATTAATTTGGAATCAATTTATCTAATTGTAATTTTGAAAAGAATAAGGGGAGGTATCTGTTAATTTCTTATAATTTTATTTCTTAATAATATCTTTATTTTATTAATTTATTTAGTAACATATGAATTTTAAACCGTTTTGCCTTTTTTTTTTTTTTTGGCCGTCGCTCTTTATCTCCTCTCTTTCGCTTGTGGCAGTCTATCTTTATTTTTTCAATTCTTATATTCCTTCAATTAATCAAAAAAATCTAATTATCGTAAGTATTTTTTTTCTTATTTATATATGAATAATTTTTATATTTTTATTAATTATTTATACACCAATAATTTTATTAACTTTAAAATTAAAGTATATGTGAAGGGTAGAGATTTTATATAATAAAATATAATAAATATTTTATATTTATTTATTAAAATCATTTATATCTTTTAAAGTTTTTTTTTAAAGAAAATTGATAAATACTTCTTAGGACGTTGGAAAATGGTAGATACCTCCTCTGGTGCTTTGAAAATGGTATATACCTCCCTCAACTATTAACAAATGGTAAATATTTCCTGAAATTACTATACATTTATATAAAATAACTATTTTACCCTTATTTATTTAGAAGGTATGTTAATTGATAATTTTAACCTATTTGTTAATACATAATAACTAATATATCTTTATGATTTATTTTTTAATTATGTATTCAATATTTTTTATAATTAGTCTCTAAAAAATTATTAATATTTTAAATAATTTCATTATCATTACATTAATTTATAACGCAATAATCTAAAATAAATTCCAAATAATATTTGAATTATATGAATTTTATTATTTATATTTTTAGAATATTTTTGATAAATAAATATGTCGCATTGAATATTTAGAATTTATATATCAAAAATATTATAAATAACATATTCATGAAATGCAAATATTAGTGTGGATTTATTTTAATTTTTTGTATAATTTATAATTTTGAGAATATTTATATAATTTATACATAATTGTATTAATTTATAAATAAAATAACCTAAATAATTTATGTAATTTTTAATTAAATATACTTAATTTATAACACAATCAATTAAAATGAAACCCAAATAATATTTGTATTATATGAATTATATTATTTATAAATTTGAGAATATTTATATAATTTATACATAACTCTATTTATTTATAAATAAAATAATTTATATAATTTATATAATCTAATATGAAATATTCTCAAAGAATATTGAATGTTATTAATATAATAACAATAAAATTATTTAAAATATTAATAATAATTTAGAGTCTAATTGTAAATGTCTTGGATACAAATTATTAAAAAATAAATCTTAAAAGCATATTGGTTATATGCATTAATAACTTGGTTAAAATGGTTAATTAATATCTTTGTAAAATATAAGGACAAAATAATCATTTTATTTAAATGCATAGTACTTCAGAGAATATTTGCTGTTTACTAATAATTGAATGGGGGTATCTACTTTTTTCAAAATATTAGGGGGTATATATTGTTTTCTAATACCCCACGAGTATCTATTAATTTTCCTTTTAGGAGAATAACATGTGGACTCCCACTTTATTATATGAATAACACTTATACCTTCACTTTAAAAATAATTGTCAACCACATATTTTCTGTTATTTTTTTCCATTACAGTTAGCAATCTAAAGGATATAATAGTTCCAACAAATAATAAATAAACAATAAATATGTTAAATAAATATAATAATTAAATAAATATAAATATATATTATATTTAATAAAAATATACAATAAAAGATAAAAAACCCTAATCTCCCATCTTTTTTTCCCCTTTTTCTCCTCCTCTTTGCCGCTACTTCTTCTTCTTTCTTTCTTTCTTTTTTCTTCTTGTTTCCATCTTCTTTAGTGACAAAATCCTTTATTCCCTTCTTTTTATTTCTAGCATCTTTAATCACAAAAATACTGAAACTCTAAATGTAAAAACCAAAGCCAATATTCACTTCTCATGTTACATGCCGTCCAAAGCTTCTCCTGTCGCCACAAGCCTGCCAACTGGACCTAACCCTCTTTACCCAATGAAATTCCCTACTAGCCCTTAAGCTCTTAGCCTCTCAACCTCCCATGGCTGTTGGTTTTCTTTATATGAGTTTTCATTTTGTATACAGTTGTTTTGCTTGTTTTAGAAATTGAATGCTTTTTATATTTACGCCATGATATTTTTCTTGCTCCTTTTTCCTATAATTAGTATTAGTTTGTATAAACTAGAGAAATTTCTATATCAATAATCTATTGGGAAATAACCAAAAATACTCCTCTTTTAAAGAAAAATATTAAAAAATGCCCTCCTCCTAAAATTCTATTCGAACATACCCTATTTCCCTCATTCGGACCAAAAATACCCTTCTTAGCAAAAAATTACCCACACTTGCAATACCTACATTCATCACGCTCGAGCAACATCTAGTTTCAATTCAAATTCACATTCGAGCACCATCAATAGTCAAGGTTGATCGTCAATCGAGCTCGTGGAAGGCAATTAGAAGAGCGGCTTAGGTTTTTTCATCATAAAACTTTGATTTCGGACTAAAAATTATGAAAATTTAATTTTCAGCATGATCAGGTGTTAGAATGTGTGAATATATGTGCAATAGATAATGCTTGGTAAGCTAATTTTGTGTGAATTTGGTGGTGGATTTTGCGTTGGTTAGATGTGATCAACAACTGAGTGGTACCTACGAGTACGTTGTTACTCGAAGGTATTCTTATGTTTGAAGCCCATTTGCGCTTCGTGCTCGAACATGTACCTACAAGCATGAAGCGAAAATGGGCTTCGAATATAAGAACATCTTCAAGCAACAACGTGCTCGAAGGTCTTGGTTTCGAGCATGAAGCTTCAGTTTCAAGGGGTTTAAGAGGCTTTATGCTCGAACCTCAACTTCCAAGCATTGTCAAGTAAGAAGGATTTTTAGAGTTTTGAGTAAGAGGCATTTTAAACTTTTGAGCATGAACCTTCACCCAGTTTCGAGTACATGTGCACAATTTTGTTTTTGTGCATTATGGTATTTATTTATGTATATTTAATTAAATTTTGTATGTAATAAGTTATAAATTTAATTAAGGGTTACCAATGTTAAATAGATATTACTTTGAAATTGCAAGCAACATGGTAACAGTAACAACGATATGGGTAGAGTTCTGTAATGGAAGATAGAAAATCTCACCAATTATATAAAGTGTGACATTGTCCTACTCTACATGTGTCTTCATTAATATATAAATATATTAATATGTAATTAAAACCTCTAAAAATTTATTTATATAAATATTTATCTTCATTAATATGTTTTTATCTCCAATGAAATACGTAATTAAGGAATCCATTATTTTTTATTGCAAAAATGACAATTGAAACTATGTTTTTGAAAGCAAATGTCAAGCAGCCATCTAAGACAAAAATATTTATCAATAAAACCTCTTCCGTTTAGTCATAGATTTTGATTGACTTAACCGATAAATTGCTATAAATACTATGTTGACTTATGTTAACGAATAAATTTATATAAATATCTTTAATTTTCAACTTGTTTAAAATTAATTATAAAATATAACATTATATATATATACACAACATATCAAATATAAAAAAAATAATTAATATATTTTGAAAAGGAAAAAATTACAATTAAAATTAGATTTAAATTAACAAATTGATACTATCAACATTTAGGATTTTTAAAAAAAATAAATTATAAAATATAAAGTGATAAATGTGCATTAAAATTATCAAATTTTCTCAAATTATTACTGTCAGTTTCTGTTTCTACAATTTCTTCATAACCATTTTAATTTCAAATTATCAACATAACTCAATTCCTTTTTTCCATCAAAATCACCAAATTTACAATTCTTAACATCAAACACCACCAATGACCAAATTTTCACAAACAGAAGAAATCAAAGAAGAAGAAGAAATCAAACACCACCAACCAAATTTTCACCAATATATTAAAAAAATGAAGAAGAAATCAAACACCAGCAATTACCAAAATTTCACCCATTTATTAAAAAAATGAAAAAAAAAAAGAAGAAATCAAAGAAGAAGATGAATCATCTGGAAAGAGAGAAAAAAAATTGAAGAAGAAGAAGAAAAATATGGAAAGAGAAAGAAAAAAAGAAAGAAGAAGAAGAATCATCTGCGAAAAGAAAAAGGAGAAAAAAGAAGTTATTTTTTTAATTAAATATAATTTACTTTTTATATTTATTTTTAAATTATAATGACCATTTTATCTTCCAATAAAATAATAATAATAGTTTTTAATTTTTAGTTTTAAGCTATAATAACTATAATACTCCCTTTTTTTTTTATCATAATAGTGATATAAAATTTTAATAAAAGGAGTTTTATTAAAAAATATTTTTATTTTTTGTGATTATTTAATATTTATTAAAAAAAAAGAGTTCAACTATCATTTTTCTTTTATAAATTATATTTCATACTTATATTTATTATTATTATTTAACACCTAATTTTGGGCTACACTATTTTTGGGGCTTCATGGGCTTCGATAATGGGCCAATTCTAAAAGAATTTGGGGACGCTTCTAATGGTAAATGGACTTGAAAGATGAAATATTGGGGCCCAATAGACACTTCTTAAATTAATTCAGAAGGAATTCCAAATTATATAAATTGTTTATGGGGATTAGAGATGAGTGCTGTAACTGAATTTCAATGAAGTTTCTTTCCATTTTTTGTCAATTGTATTTACTTCACAGCAATACATGAAGCAAAAATATTAGTTTCTGTCTCTGTGCTTTTGAGATTTTTTTAAAAAAAAAACTAAGGACTTGTTTGACTTAGTTTTTCGATAAAATTCTTTATTTTTAAAAATAAAAAAATATGAAGATTTTTAAAATACGCGTTTGTCTGAAAGTATTAAAAACTGTTTTTAAATCAAATTTTATTTTTTAGTTGAAAAGTAAAAATTAGGAAAAAGTCGTTTTCTTAGTTTCTTTTCATAATCGTATTCTAATATAATTCAAATACTGTTTTTGCTTTTGTATCAAATTCTATTTTTTAGTTGAAAAGTAAAAAATAGGAAAAAGTTGTTTTCTTAGTTTTTTTTTCATACTCTACTCTAATACAATTCAAAAATTATTTTTACAATTCAAAAATTATTTTTTATTAATTATTAATGACTAATATTAAATATCATGTCAAACTATTTTTATAAATAAAACTGTTTTATTTAATAAAAAACTTGTACTTAATTATTATTAGTAAAACTTTAATAAAAAAAGTGATTAAAAATAATTTCAATCAAATGCCTATTTTTACTTGCACTCTTTTGAAAAATTATATTAAACATTTTTTTTTTATAATTTTTTAGATTAAAAAAAAATTTTTTTTAATAATATATTAAATATATTTTTAAATATTAAAAATATTAAGAATATAATTTATATTTTTAAATGCATCTAAATTTTCAAAAACAATTTTCAAACGGGAACCAATCAGCCCTGAAGTTTAGGGAAGAAAATGTGAAAAAGAAAACTCCTCTGCTCCTTCCTTCCTTTCCAGTTGTCATTGGCTCATTGACTTGATGACATTCAATAAAAAGAAGGCCTTCTATTTCATTCAACCAATAAATTCTAATGAAAATACCATTAAACTTCCGAGAAGCTGAAGAAAAATCACATTATGTATTTGTACGAATTCCTCAATTAACATCTCTCCTCAACTGAAACGTGATGGTTTCTTCTTCTTCTTCTTATCATAAAATGATTTATCAGAAAAAGTATGATATTTTCCTCAGTTTTAGAGGTGAGGACACTCGCCACAATTTCACCGACCATTTGCATACAGCTCTACGTCGACAGCAGATTCGTACTTTCATTGATGATCAACTTAAGAGAGGAGATGAAATTTCTCAATCTCTTCTTAGTGCAATTGAAGGATCAAGCATTTCTATTATCATTTTTTCAGAAACTTACGCCTCTTCTGAATGGTGTCTCAATGAACTTGTCAAAATTCTTGAATGTAAGAATAAATACGGACAGATTGTGATACCAATTTTCTATCGCGTTAATCCTTCGAACGTTAGAAACCAAACTGGGGCTTTTGGTAATTCGTTCTTAAAGCTTGAAGAACGCTTCAAGGAGAGGATAGATAAGTTGCAAAGATGGAGGACTGCTTTAAGGGAAGTTGCCAAGTTGTCTGGCTTCGATTCTGATACCATCAGGTAACTTATCCTCCCTTAGTACTACCCACATATCACTATACATATATATATATATATATTAAAGTTTGAAAATAAAAATATTTTATTAAATTTCTCTCTTAAAGATTGAAATTGTATTACTTAAATAAAAACTTTAGATAATATATCACTTTTCTCCCTTTAACTATTAGTTGACTTCTCTCTAAATTTGTAATTACTAAAATAACCTCATCACACTATAAATAATATACGAATATAAGTAGTGCTACAATTAAATTTTCTTTTAAGTAAAGACCAAGAGCAAGCTCCTAGTAAAAACTATAAAAAATGAAACAAAAATAATCAAGAGTTGAGCTAAATTTTTATAAATGATTACTGTTTAAAATTTGTTTAAAAAGTGACCCTTTAAATTTATTTAGATCAAAATACTCCTATTTAAAAATGTATGTCGATTATTTTTAAAATTTTTTTATAAGGGTATTTTAATTTAAGTTAGTCATTTTTTAATGATATTTTAAATAATAGTAATTTAAGAAAATTAAATTTAAATGTTGGTTACCGTTAAAAATTCTCTAAAGAAAGTAAAAAAATACTACAAAAATATCCAGAAAAAAAAATAAATAGCAAGGGAAAAAATGAGATGAAAACATTAATTTAAAAAAAAAAAAACAAATGAAACAAACTCCACTCAAAGCCATAGCCACAAAAATAGATCGTCATCTCGGCGGACAACATCTTCGGCCACAACAAACAATAATTGCAGAAAATAAAATCAACAACATAGGAAAGCTGCAGTAAAAAAATAGCACAGCATCCAGAAAAATTTGCGGTAGAATCAAACAAAACTTGCACACATCAACCAATAGCACCGACAAAAATTCTGAAGACGGAATAGTAAAAGAACCAGAACTAATAGAATCCCGAATTTAGATACCCCATTACGTTATGAAATAATAGATATTGAATTCCGCTAAAGAGATATATAATTATATCAAACACTTTTTCTTTACAGAAAAATAAAAATTAAAAAATACAAACAAACCCATTTCATTTTTTGAGATCTAAAACAAATAAAATATAAATTGCTATCTACAAAAAAAAAAAAAAAAAAGATAGAAGAAGCTAAAATACTCTCTTACTCAAACAAATTGCCAATAATGATCCAAAAATTACACGATTTTTCCTGTCCTCATTTCAATATCACTATTAGGTTTTCAAATTCACTTGAATGAAGAATTTGATCCAGTTAATTATTAGAATTTGAAATTCACTCAGAAGGACAATCAAGAAATAAAAAACAAAGAAAATCCCAGCCGTCAATTCCCATTGCATCCGCAACCTCTACCATTATTTTGTCTGTTGTCATTACCGTTGAATGAAGATCCACCAGCAGACTCATCAATTACCACCCATCAAACCCATTCTACACTACCATCATTCCTCTACGAGTCTGCCATCATCACAAAAGTCCTTTCACTTAATCTCGTCCACATCTTCAACTATATATGCCTTTTTCGTACTGAGTTTTGCTTAAGATAACATTTTCAAGTTTGGGGTTCACTATTTTGGGGGTGTTATCTTCGTCAAATAACTCTGTTTTATTCTGATAATAAAACAAAATGTAATTTTACGTTTTTGCTCTTAAGTACATGGTCTGGATATAGCAGTAAAAGAGACAAAGTGATACATTCTCTAAATTTTATATCTAAGTGATATAATTTTAGTCTCCAAAAGAGAAATTTGATAATATATCTTTATTAAAATTTTAGAATTAGTTTTTATAGAAATGGTTGGCAATTTAATTCAAAAAGTATAATAGGTAAAGTCAATGCTAAATTGTTTTATACTAATTCATAAATATTCCAATTTTGAATTTTTTTAAAATTTCTTTTATTGTTGAAGTTTCAATAAGCAAACACTTACTTAAAATGACTTTTTAGCTTTTGAAAAAAAAAATTGTGCATTATCCTTTTTATCCGTTCTAACTTTTAATTATTTTCATATATTTCAGGTCTGAGAATGTACTTATAGAGAAAATTGTAGAAGATATTTTGAAGAGATTAAATGGTATGTTTCCAAGTAATCTTAATAAAGATTTAGTTGGAATAGAATCAAAAATAAAGGAAATTGAATTGTCATTAAGTTATGGATCGATGGATATTTACAGTTTAGGTATTTGGGGCATTGGTGGAATTGGCAAGACGACAATTGCTAGTGCAATTTTTAATAAATTCTCTAGTCATTTTGATAGTTCATCCTTTATTGAAAATGTTAGAGAACAGTCTGAAAAATCTGGTGGTTTAGCTCACATGCGGCAAGAACTTTTTGCTACATTATTAGATGATAGAAATTTGAATATTGGTATTCCTAGTTTTAGCTTTAACTTTCAGAGTAAAAGACTTAGCCAAAAGAAGATTCTTATTGTTCTTGATGATGTGACTCATTTCGAACAAATAGAATTCTTAATCGGAAGTCTTGATTGGTTCATGCCAGACAGTCTAATTATAATAACAACAAGAGATAAACAAGTTCTAAAAAATTGTGGAGTGCAAATAATATACGAGATGAAGGGATTAGGTGATATTGATGCTCTTAAACTTTTCAATCAATATGCCTTTAGAAAAGGTCATCCTGATGTAGATTACAATGAATTAACAAATAAATTAATACAATATGCACAAGGTGTTCCATTAGCTCTTAAAGTTTTAGGGCGTTTTCTGCATGGAAAGAGTCAAGAACATTGGGAAAGTGCAATGGAAAAACTAAAAAGAATGCCTCATAATGAGATTCAAAAAGTTCTGAAAATAAGTTATGATGGCTTGGATGACCAAGAGCAAAATATTTTTCTAGACATTGCATGTTTTTTCAAAGGTACGGATAAAAATTTAGTAATAAAATTCCTTGAAGCTAGCGGCTTCTCTGCAAAAATAGGAATAAGTGTTCTTATTGATAAGTGTCTCGTAATGGAATCAAATAGCATGATAACAATGCATGATTTGTTACAACAAATGGGTAAAGAAATTGTTCGACAAGAATCTGTCGCTGATCCAGGAAAACGTAGTCGATTATGGCATCATAAGGACGTTTACGAAGTTTTGACATATAATACGGTAAGCACTTTTTTTAGACTATTGATTTGTGATAATGTTAAATAATACTACAAATATTATATATCTATTTTTGCATCAATAGTTTTTAGTTATATCAATTTATATTAATAGTTTGGCTGAATAATACAAAATTTGATGCTAACTTCTGGCCCTTTTCTAATTATTAGGGAACTAAAGCAATCGAAGGCATCTCTTTGGATATGTTTGAAATTGAAGAGATAATTTTAAATTCTGATGCTTTCAAAAATATGCATAAATTGAGATTCTTAAGATTTATGGGAGAGATCAACAAATGTAAATTGTCTCATTTTCGTGGCCCCGAATTTAGTGAAGTAAGATATCTACACTGGGATGGATATCCATTAAAATCATTGCCTTCAAATATTCATACAGAGAATCTTGTTTCACTTGAATTGCCTTATAGTGAAGTTCAACAACTTTGGAATGGTGTTCAGGTATACCTTACTATTTATATCTACGAAATCATTTAGCTATAATTGTTTTAATATCATTGATGCTAATTGCCTATGTTGTGTCTCTCTCTATTCTTTTTCTTAAAAAATCGACAGAATCTTGTTAAGTTAAAACAGATAGATCTCAGTAATTCGAAGCAGCTAACGAAACTCCCAGACCTTTCAAAGGCTCAGAATCTTGAGAAGCTGATATTAGAACGGTGTTCAAGTTTGCTTGAGATGCATTCATCTATTCAATATTTGAACAAGCTTACTATTCTTAATCTGAACCACTGCAAAAGCCTGAGGAGTCTTTCAACAATCATTCTATCAGAATCTCTTCAAACAGTTTATCTTTCCAACTGCTCAAATTTAAAGAAGTTTCCAGAGATCTCATTATCTTGTAATATAGAAGTGTTGTTTTTAGACGGAACTGCAATCGAAGAGCTGCCCTCGTCTATCGACCGTCTATCAAGGCTAGTTACATTGAATATTGGAAATTGTTCAAGGCTTGAGCAGCTGCCGAGAAGCATATGTAAGTTGAAGTCACTTAAATATTTTAATCTCTCTGGTTGCTCAAATCTTCAGAGATTGCCTGAGGAACTTGGAAATTTAGACGCTTTGAAGAGCCTGGAGGCTGAAAGAATTGGCATCAAAGAGTTACCATCATCCTTCGTAAGTTTAAAGAACCTCGATGAAGCATTTTTTGAGAGATTCAGGGGCCATCAGCATACGGGTTTCTTGATGCCTATTTCATTGTCTTTAAATGGCTTGCATAATCTAAGGTCTGCACATCTAATTGATTGCGGCATCACAGAGTTACCTGAAAGTCTTGGTCAATTATCCTCACTAGAACATTTGCATCTACAAAAAAATAATTTTGAGAGGTTACCAGAAAGCATCATAAACCTTTCTAAGTTGCAGGTAATCGTTTTAAGCTATTGCGAGAGACTTCAATCCTTACCAAAGCTTCCAAGCAGTGTATATAATATGAATGCAAATCATTGCACATCACTGAAGTCCTTATCAGATTTATCAGTTTTATTCTCACTTCGGAGCACATCCAATTCTTCTCAGAGCTTTTGGTTAACAAATTGTATTAAATTGGATCAGAAGGCGCTCCGAAAAATTACTGAAGATGCTCTGCATAAAATTCGGCTTCTTGTAACTACATTGTGGAAACAACTAGATCAGGTTTCTCTTTAACTCACTCTCGGTTTTTTGTAGTTAAATTTAGCAATTTCTAAAATGATTATTTGGGTGATATTGCAGACATATGCTTACGGATTTGGTGACCATATTTCTTACCCTGGAAGTGAAATTCCAAAGTGGTTTAACTTTCAAAGTATGGGATCTTCTATAAACATGAAGCTGCTTCCAGGTTGGTTCACTAATAAATTTTTGGGCTTTGGGTTGTGCGTTGTTGTATCATTTCCAGACAATCAAGAAAGCCAGCAGGAATTTGGAGTATGGTGTGAGTTTAAATTCAAAACAGAATTAGATGGTGATTGGCATGTTGCTACAGACTTGTATATTGGGCACATGTATTATGTGGAGTCGGATCACGTAGTATTAAGTTACCATTTTCGTATCCATTGTGAAGATGATCATTGCAGTTATAGGAACGAAAGAGTCCAAGATCACCAAGTACAGTTCTATCTTGTTGATATTATGAGTGGTGAACGTGTAGACGTGGTGAGCAAAAGTGGGGTTCATTTGTTATACGCCCAAGATTTTGATGAATCAATGAGCATAAGTTTCAGAGCTGACGAGGATGAAGATGAAAGCAACCTGCACCCGAAGAGATTGAGATTGAGCTGATATATATTCGTTGTATTGTTAATTGAAATTAGTAATTAAACCAACGTTTAGGGTTTTCTAATAAATCCTTGTACTTGAACATTAATTACAATAATGAAAATTAGCCAATCTAGAAAACATTTTTACTTGCAATTCCACCTTTACGATGAAAATCCAAACAAATCAAATAATAAATTAAATTTATCATTGTTATGCAGCCTTCAGCATATTTATCAATATGCTTTATATCTCTAAAACAATTTATATTTAGGTTATAATATATTAATAAAAATTATTTTCTTGACCAGTTAACATTATATAACTCAATGCTACAGTAGAACTTAATGTTTGTTTTTCTGTTTTGCTAAATTTAAATAGGGAAATTCCAGTTTCTCCCCGATTATTTGATATAATATCCCACGACATTTAGCTAATATCTCAATTTCTTGCTAGTATTACCTTAATTTGTAGTATAAACTGTTACTTTTTTAGGGCAATTATATACTTTTACAAGGTTGTGTGTGATGGTGATGATGAAGGGATATAAACAATAACATGTTTACATTTTTTTCCTGTGTTATCACAATTTCAAATTGAAAGGAGCTTACAACTGAAACTTATGACACCTAACTTATCTAAAAAAATCTAAATATATAAACAATTTAATTCATTTTTTTATGTGCGTGTATATATATATATAGATATATATTTATATATATGTTACTTTTTCTTAAATATTCATATTTTCCAAAAATTTTAAATTATATTATATATTTAATAAATTAGATTATCTTTTAATTTTTATTTATTTTTAAGGAGGATGATAATTGAACTCTGTTTTTAAAAATAAATATCAAATAGTCATAAAGAATGAAAATATTTGTAATCTAGGTAAGTATTAATTAAACCATATCCAATACGTAATTAATAGTACTAAAAATTTTATTGCGTCACGCATGTATTAAATATAACAAATGGAGTAGTGATTCCAAGAAGCGTCAAATATTATCATGTATATATGTGTGAACTGAAAATTCAGCAGCCATTTGTGGGTCTCATTTGGTGTGCCTAATTAATTTTATCTTTTTGTTAAGAATTAAATTTACCAAATAGCAAATTACAACTAACAAAACTCATTTATTAAAAACGAGGTTTCAATTTGTGCATAGGATAAGGCCGGCCAAGGGATAGTATTATTTTGAAAGGGTATAATTTATTCCAATCTCGTATTAATTAGGTGTTGTATCATTAAATAATGTGAGAATTAGAAACCTTATTCCATGAATTGAGATCGATCAATAATATCCAAAGAGCACCAACTGGATAAGTATGTCTTGGGACTAAAAAGAATTAGTTAGACTAGAGAAGATTCCATTCCCATATGACCGTATCCTATAGTTAAGATCATAATTAATATTTTAATAAAAGATTAATTAAAGCATAAATTTGAAGAGTTGGTAACAATAAATATGATTCTTTTCACTTTGTATAATAGGATAAGAATTACTGTTACTTTGTATATGATTATAAACATTAATTAACTGAAAGGATTGGTTATTAGATGTGCAAACTAGTTCTACTGGATAAATTTGTGTAAGTTAACGTCATATAATATAAGTACATGAACAAAAATTAAAAAAATTAAAAAGAAGTTAATGCAAAAAAATATATATGAAAAAACATTGTTTTAATATTCTAACACAAAATTTTAAATACATGTAACCTTAACTTTTTTTAAAAAAGTGTATATATCAATACGTAAAGAAGATAAATTCTGTATATAAATTATGAATGAAACTAACGTAATATAATAGTATTAATTATTACATAATTGACATTATTTATTTTATTAATGGTATCATTGAGTTTTCATTTTTATTAACCAACATTGTCAATATGATATAAAATAATTACATGAACAAAATTTAAAAAAATAAAAAGTTAATGCCAAAAAAAAGAAGAAAAAACATTAACTTTAATATTCTAACACAAAACTTAACACACATGTAACCTTTTTTTTAAAAAAAAAAATTGTATGTATTTATACATAAATAATATAAACTCCTTATATAAATTATATATGTATGAAACTAAGGTAATATAATAATATTGGTTATTACATGATTGACATTATTTATTTTTATTAATTGTATCCATTGAGTTTCCACTTTTATTAATCAAAATTCTCATATCGCATCTAATAATTGTACATATCTTTATTATTATTCATATCTATTAATTTATACAAAGAGTACATACATTATTCATATGTATTGTAGTCAATTCCAATATATATATATATATATATATATACACACACAACTTTGGTGCTATATGACCTCACATATGTATATATATATACACACACAACTTTGGTGCTATATGACCTCATATATGTATAATGTATAGATGTATTATATTACATTTGATTTAAGGCATCTTTAGTTTTTTATATTGGTCAGCCTTCGTAATGATATCTATAATTAATACACATTTAAGGAAAGCAATTAATTAGTTCAACTTATAAACCCGGCATCTTTAGTTTTTTATATTGGTCAGCCTTCGTAATGATATCTATAATTAATACACATTTAAGGAAAGCAATTAATTAGTTCAACTTATAAACCCATATAAAACCTAATTAGGGTCTCCCATTTCATAAACCTACTTGCACCAAAAGAAATATCAATGGAAATGGCTTCCTAAATTATATGATCAACCCATTATTAACACAGTCTCTTGTTTCATTTTCTGAAATCATTATCTAATTCATATTCATATGCCAAATAGGAGACCAGAAAGAGAAACCCTAATACCAAAATCTCTGCTTTATTAGTGATTGATCTGCAGAACTATTTTTCCTCCTTAGCCAAGCCTATTCTCAACAACACTCTCACTACCATCCACCTCTGTCGCCAGGCATCTATCCCCGTCTTCTTCAACCGCCGCTGTCACAAGTCCCCTGCACACTATGGGATGCTCGCTGAGTGGTGCAACAATGAATTGAGATAAAACGGCGTGGACGAGGCCATAGACAAGAGTACTTACAGGGCGTTCCACAATACGAAGTTGCAGGACTTCTTGGTGGAGATGGGAGTGAAGGAAGTGATAATGAGAGGTGTTATGATTAATGTGTGCTGTGAACGACGGCGCGTGAGGCGTTTCTAAGAGGGTACAGGGTGTTCTTTTCGACGGACGAGACGGCGGCGTTGGATGAGGTGCTGCATATGGGCACGTTGAGGAACTTGGCTTTTGCCTTTGCTTATTGGGTTGACTATAATAAACTTCGAGCTGGGCTTCGCGGAATCAAAACAGAGTAATTATGCTTTAAGGTGTTATATTTTATTTTACTTCTTGTGTTGATTGTAGCATCTTGTTTTGTAAGAATTAATGGCTCTTTTGGTAGTTTTTGAATATTGTAAAGATGATAATGTGAAATGGTGTTTTTAATAATAGAAAATGTGTTTGATGGTAAGTAAAGAACTTTTTAATCTACCTTTAAAAGTTATAATTAATTAAAAAATAACAAATATACCCAATATAATAAAAGTTGTTTAAGAAAAAATAATTAATAAATCTCTAAAATTTAACAAAATACAATATATTTATATAAAATACATTAATTAACTAAATAATAATATTATTTTATAATGTATTAAGTATTGTAATTTTTGTAAGAATACACATTCGAATTATTAGAAATTAAATAAAAATAAAGCATAATAAATATTAATTTATCGATAAAATATGGATTTATAAATTTATTTGTTTATTTTACAAATTGTTTTTATAATAAATATTTATGATTATATTATAATTTAAATAAAATATATGTATATATAATTAAAATATGAATAAATTAATAAAAATAAGATATCAATGAAAAATATATAAATTTACAATATATTAATAAATATTTATATTATGCTACAAAATAATAATACTATTTATTCAATTAATATATTTTACATAAATATATTGAATTTTATTAAATTTTAGAGATTTACTAATTATTTCTACTTAAACAACTATTATTATATAGGGATATAATTATGTTTTTTGCAATAAATTGGGGGTTTTAGGGGTATTTTGAAACTGTTAAGATAATAAGAATATTAAATAAATTTTAGGGTTAAAAAGACTTTTATCCTTTATAGAAAATAAAATAGTGAGGTTTGATTATTTATTATATAGTATTGTTTTAAAAATGATTGAACTAATTATTTTAAGGATAAAATTATAATAAATTTAAAAAATATGTTTAAATATGGTGAAAAATAAAAAAGTTGTTTTCTTTTCTAGTTAAATTTAGAAAATAATTTTTTTATTTTAAAAATAAGTTTTGCAAAACATGCAATCAAACAAATTTTTTGATTGCTTTTATTTTTGAAAATGAATAAAATCTTGAAATAAATTTTGTAAAACATGTAATCATGCAAGTTTTTTTTTTTTTTTAATGAAAAACGCTTTTTAAATGTTACCAAACACACAAGTATATCCTTTTGAATTTTTTATAATCTTAATTGAATGATGAGGTAATCAATGTAATATTACGTATTATTCTAAATATCATAATATCATATATACATATTATTTTTAGATTAAACAATTATATTAAGCCAATAATTGATTCAATGGATACAAAGAAAAAGAAAAATTATTTTCAACAGGGAATAATGGAATTTTCAGTTTTGATTTTTTTCTCTATCAATGAATCATCTTCATATTTGGTGTTAAAATTTAAATAATGGTTATTATTATTTGTAAAATAGTGATTTTTAATAATAAATTTATATAAACTTGATCAAATTTATATCTTAAAAGATATATAAATCTCACACTTATGAAAGAGAAAACTATTTACCTATATATATAACTGCTTATAATTTTAAGGAGTAAAATGATTATTTTTTAAAGTTGTAGGAAGTAAAATATAAAAATTTATTTTATAAAAAAAAAAATATAAATAATTTCTAAAAAAAATATAAAAATTTTTGTATGGTGTGAAGGCCATGCTCCCCTACATTAATTGTTATAAATATATAATTTTGTTTTAGGTAAGTTGAAGTAGTTGAATTTTGAACGATTTTGGACATGTTGGTGGACACAGATTAGGGACCTTTACATGTTAGGAGTAATGTCTTTTAAAATAAAAGTATAAAATGTTTTAGTCCTTAAAATTTGATAAAATAATAAATTAGCTTATAATTTAATAAAATTTAACATTTTTGTCCCTAATATTATATTCATCAATTAAATAATGGTCAAGCACAAATTTGTTCCTTGGGAATTTGAATGACGCAAGAGCTTCAAAAATGGAATGATTCAAAGCAAAAAAAAAAATTTCCTTCAATAACTTTTAAAAGACCCTAAATCTAGCCATTACCAATTAAACTACCATTGTTGTTGATCAACTGTACTGGCTAATTCCAAAAACATTGGTCATTAGATATTAGTTGTTTTTAGTTCTAAAGTTACTTGTGAATAAAAATCAATAAGGAAAGGCTATAAGATTTGTAGATTGAGTACACCCATAGCCACGTGGCCGTTATATAGCCTTTGCATTGACTATAAGATGTATTTGATAGTATTTTGTTAAATGTAGCTTTATAGATGTAAAGATAGTTATTTTAAGGATAAAATTAAAATAAATTTAAAACTATGTTGTTGAAAATGGTGTAAAATAAAAAGTTGTTTTCCTATTTTTTCAGTTAAAATTTAGAGAATAATATTTTTTGTTTTCAAAAATAAGTTTTTCAAAAAATGTAATCGAACAAATTTTTTGCTTGTTTTACATTTTTGAAAATGAAAAAAAATTTGAAAATAAGTTTTATAAAACATGCTATCAAACAGGTTTTTTGATGTTTTTTTCACGTAAAATGAAAAACACTTATTGAAAACTCCCTAAAAGAAGCTTGCATGCTACTAGAGAAGCTTTAAACCCCTGTAGTTGAATCAACTTATTCGCTCTTATGTTACTAGTGTATTTCAAAAAGAAGACAAATGTGAGGAATTCAACAAGAAGCCAGAAGGTCAATCTCTTTCAAATATACATGTATTCTGGCAATATAATGAAGTATTACTAACTTTGGTTTGATGTCGTAGCACTTTTTCCCTCTATTGGCTTTAGTAGCAACTAGTAGCCCTTTGGACTAGCTAAGGTGCCAATTAGTCCTTCGCTTTGAAATCGCCTTCCTTCTTCCATAGTCTGATGGTAAGACTGCTATTTGAAACAATATGTTATAAGGCTTATGTTATCATTTTGATTTAAAGAAGCTAGCACCAAGGCTATAAGCATGCAGGGGTGTAAGCTAAAGAATTTACTTTAATTGACTCAGTTTTTTCAATATGGTTTGGAGGTGACTAACTTGAATGTTAACGGTTGCAACCAGCCTATGTAACCCATGGAAGCAAAGCAACCATTACTTGGTCTTCTTTTCATATAAACTACCACTTTTGAATTGATATATTATGAGTGAACAATATTGATCCTCATTCCTCTATATATAGTTTCCTTTTAGAGGGTTTTTATAGTGGTTTACTGCAATAGAGTTTTTTCATTTAGAGCCCTTGGAAAGAAAGTTGTGAATCCTCAATCCTAGCTAGTGTGATCTTTCAAATTAAGATTTCTATGTGGATTAGTTATAAATTTACCATACTGTAAAGAAAAGAATGCATTTTTTTTTCGAACATTGAGAAGGTTAGCTTCGTTTTCCTAATTCGGTGTTAACACTTAACTGATCGAAGGACCTACTTATTTAACTAGTTTCAATCGAGCTTTCAGTAGACTAAGAAGCATTCATTTGACTCTTTTATATCTGTGAACTCTTTTGTTCTTTGCGTCAATTCTCTTTATCAATAAAGCTTGGCAAACTTGAAGTTTTGTTAAGTAAGAAGGTTCATTAAAAAATGATATTAAGTAAATTAATGTAGGCTAATGTAAAGTTCTATAGGAATATAAAGTACTTAATGGTCCTGCTTAATAGCCACTATCTTTTTTGCCATTTCAAATTGGGAAAAAGATCGATTTCTTCATGTTGAGCCCATGGTCCTCAAACCCCTTTACATTATTCAACTCTTTTTGTAAGCTAACTCTTTTCAATCAATCGCTTTCATTCGTAATATATTAGTTAGGAATTAGATGCTCTCTAATGAAGGGCCTAGCTACTAAAGTAGTTAATCCACTCGATAAAGCAGTTAGAGATGAAGATGTAGAGTCTGATACACCCCTCATCTCAGTAAAGAAGAGGTGGATATGTAGGCCCCTCATTAGGTTAAAGCTTCCTATTTCTTATTCGTTCATTTCTCTAGAGTAAGGGAATCGAAATCATGGTTTGGTTCTTAGGGCCTCATATCTATCCCTCGTCTAATTTGAAGATAGGTTAATGGACATTAGATATGTGATAATTCTTGTGGTTTTGGTGAAATTGCCTTTACTCTTAGAGTTTAATACTTGCCTTTTGGTGTCGAATACCTAGTGAGGAGAGAAAGAGTAGAAGACGAAGAGAGAGAAGATGGTTGCTTAGTAGCAGAAGTTGGGGCAAAGAGAGATAATCAAGCACTTGAGCTCTTTTTTTTCCCTAGTTCATTAAATAAAGTAGGGTGGCTCCAACTTTACCTCGAAGAGGAAACGAGTTCTTGTTTTAATATGCACCAAGGATTGCTTTAGTCAGTTACAGGGGTGGTTGGTAGGTAGTTTCGATTCTAGCTCTTAGCTCTAGAGAAGCAAACTTTAATCATAAGGATTTCATTTCATTACACTACTTATTACATCAAACATTCCTCTTTTTACTTCTGACTCTTGTACGGAGGGGTCAGGATTCTCTTTCTCAAGGTAGCATCATGGAAATTTAATGAGCGAGACTTACACCGGAACGAAAATAGTAGTGGCACTCCTCATACTTAAAAGGTCCGACTACACTTAGATCTCTTTTTGTTCTTGATTTATTTACTTGAAGAAATGCAAGTACTTTATAATATCTATTAGGAAGGGAGATATTCAAATAGAAAAAAATACATAGCCTAACAACTCTACTTACAACTTTTTGAAAAGAACCCAACTCAATAGGAGATAACAATATCTTGCTTCTTTTGGGGAAAAAGATTACATATCCTTTGGATCCTTCAATCAACTCAACAAGACAAGATAAATAAGAGTATTTCCTTAAAAAATGTTGATTAACTTTCTTTCTTCTCACTCAAGAACTATCTATCTACAAAAAAGTAGCTTTGTCGTAATGCACTAGCATCATTCATTATTTCTACCCTTAAGAAGATCTTAGGTGTTTGAGGTAGTGTCATTCACCAATTGCGCATGGACAACCCTAAGATAGAGCAGAGAACCAATAGAGTGAGCAGCAAAACACCAATCACACTATAACCTACTGAACCAACTTACATGTGATAGAGGTGGGAGGGATGAGAAAGGGATCAATCAAAGTGGTAAAGGTAGAGCTGATGTGCTAGTTATAGCTTCACCCTTTATTGAATGATTGAACTAACTTGTTAAAGAGAAGTGGATTTTATAGATAAATAAGATAAAGCACATAGTTGGGTTAGTGAGTATGACGTTGGTTGATTTCGTGATCATGTACTTGTTTCCATGTCTTTATGATCTAATGATTATGAGAATACTGCATCATTGGTTATTGGCAAAAGCACAAAAAAATGGAAGAAAGGTCCAATCAATTGCTTGCTTTTAATTTGGGAAAGACTTCTATATAAAGGGCTTTACGCCCAACTTACTTATGACATTCTAACTCTTGGAAAGGTGAATAATTCAACCATTTGTCTTTCTTTCATCTTTTATCTTATCTCACTAAACTAATTTTTTGAGATAGCATACACATAATTTTAGAAAATAAGTTTGGTTGACATGTTTTCAAGAATAATTTTGAATACAATCCTAATATCTAGTTTGAAACCTGAAAAAGAAAGTTGTTTCCCACAGTTTGTTTTGAGAAAAGTTTTATATTATATACCAAATACACTTCTAGTACAACTTAACCTAAATTACGAACCCAGAAACCAACATGCAATGTAAATAAAAAAAATCAACATGTAAGTAATTTATTCGCATTATAATCACGTTTTCACATAATATTATCCACCAATTTCATATTTATCCACTTAGAACAAAAAAACACCAAAATAGTATTCAAAACCCTAACCCATATTCGAAATAAAAATGCAACACATTTTCAAATTATGTTTCTTTTCATAAAATCATCCTCATAATATATCAAGAATGCGTTATATGCTAAAAAGAAAACACAAGAATGAGTTTTACCTATTTCAGCTTGAACCATATCTGTAACCCATTTGAATGACTCGAAATTCTCAACTAACCACCTCAAAAACCATCGTTACAACCTTGAAAACCTTGAACATTGCAACCGACATTATCGTCAATGGAAGTTTTCACAGTAAAACTTGCACTAACAAGAGAAAATAAGAGTTCTTTTAGTTCTTGATAAAATGAATGAAGGAAGTACCAAATGAATTGTAAGGATTTCTTTGTTATTTTTATTTTCTATTTTCTATTTTAGTAAAATTACTAAATTACCCTCTAAACTGTAATAGTAAACTAACGAACATTTAATACCATGGGATATTTGTCTATTTTGTCAAACTTGAGGGGTGATATTTATTTTTTAGTAAACATTAAGGGTTATCTGTCAATTTTTCAAATATAAATAATATAATACATATCATCCAAATATTATTTGGAATTTATTTTAGTTGAATCTGTTATAAATTAATATAATGATAATAAATTTTTAAAAATATTAATAATAATTTAGAGACTAATTATTAGAAATATTTAAATATATAATTATTAAAAAAATAATTCATAGGGTGTATTAGTTATAATCTATTAATAATTAAGTTAAAATAGTCAATTCATATGTTTTCTAAAATATAAGAGTAAAATAGTTATTTTTTATGATTGTATAGTAATTCAGGAAAATATCTATTTATTTGGCCAAACGTGAAGAGGTATATTTTTTTCCTCAAATATTAGATGGTATCCATCTATCCCACACACATCATGGGGTATTTGTCAATTTCTCTCTCTCTCTCTCTCTCTCTATATATATATATATATATATATATATATATCCTTTGAACTTCGTCAAAACTACTATCCGTATAATTAACGATACAAATCACTTTTTTTTATCTCCATATCAATGAAATTACATCTTTATTACATGCAAAGACCAATTGACAAATTCCACAACCAAGACTTAGGATTGACTTGCATGTCAAATAAATAAATTTTCTTTTCTTTTCTTTTTTCTGTTTTTCAAAAATTTTCTCTTTTCCTTCTCTTTATATTTTCCCTACTCAAGAAATATACGTTATGGTTAGGGAATAACAAAATTACTAATATTCTAAATTTTATAAGTGTTTTTATCAAATATAGTGTCTTAAACTATTAGACATGCTTTTAGAGTTATTTGAATAATTTTACTAAATATTTTGCATTTTAAAAGCATTTTATTAAGTATGGTTTTTAAACATGCTTTAGAGTTATATGAATAATTTTAAAGTTTAAAATCATCTTTAAAATTATTCATATATCTCTAAAAGCATATTTATGACACCATATTTAATAAAATAAAGATTTTATCTATATTTATAGATATATAGTTTAAAAATTTTTGAAAAGACCAAAAAGAAAGTTGATTTATATATCTATTTTTATTTGATAAGACAATTTGAATTAATCTAATAGGAATTATTAATATTTAGATTCTATATCCTAAAGTCTATTCTGAAAGAAATTTAATTTTTAGAGAAGAAAAGCAAAGACATAATTATTTTGCTAATAAAAATAAAAATCTTCAGTGCTAATCAATCAAGCTTACAGGTCATCCACATGTCAAACTAATCCGATTTGAGAGCTACAAAAAATGCATCAATATCAATGCTAGCTTTAAAGGGAACACCTTTCTCTTAATTAGTTGTTTTGTTACACTTACAGGGTGCTATTTATTAATTTGAAATAAATTTATCTAATTGTAATTTTGACAAGCTTAAGGGAGGTATCTGTTAATTTCTTATAATTTTATTTCTTAATAACATATTTATTTTATTAATTAATTTATTTATTTAGTAACATCTGAATTTTAAACCCTCTTGCCTTTTTTTTTGGCCGTCCCTCTTTATCTTCTGTCTTTCGCTTTTGGCAGTCTTTCTTTTTTCAATTCTTATATTCCTTCAATTAATCAAAAAAAAAAAAATCTACTTATAGTAAGTATTTTTTCTTATTTATATATGAATAAATTTTTTATATTTTATTAATTATTTATACGTGAATATTCATTTCATATATATATATATATATATATGAAGAAAGATCAATAACTTCATATTTTTATATTTTTTATTAACTTTTAAATTAAAGTATGTGTGAAAGGTAGAGATTCAATAAAATAAAATATAATAAATATTTTATATTGATTTATTAAAATCTTTTATATCTTTTAAGTTTTTTTTTTTTAAAGAAAATTGGTAGATAATTCTTAGGACATTGGAAAATGGTTGATACCCCCTCTGGTGCTTTGAAAATGGCAGATACCTCCCTCAACTATTAGCAAATTGTAAATATTCTTAGAAATTACTAAGCATTTATATAAAATAAGTATTTTACCTTTATATATTTAGAAGATATATTAATTGATAATTTAACCTAATTGTTAATATATAATAACCAATATACCTTTATGATTTATTTTTTAAAGTATGTATTCAATATTTTTTATAATTAGTCTCTAAAAAATTATTAATATTTTAAATAATTTCATTATCATTACATTAATTTATAATGCAATAATCTAAAATAAATTCCAAATAATATTTGAATTATATGAATTATATTATTTACATTTTTAGAATATTTTTGATAAATAAATGTGCTATATTGAATATTTAGAATTTATATATCAAAAATATTACAAATAATATATTCATGAAATCGAAATATTAGTGTGGATTTATTTTAATTTTTTGTGTAATTTATAATTTTGAGAATATTTATATAATTTATACATAATTATATTAATTTAAAAATAAAATAACTTAAATAATTTATGTAATTTATAATTAAATATACTTAATTTATAACACGATCAATTAAAATGAAACCCAAATAATATTTGTATTCTATGAATTATATTATTTATAAATTTGAGAATATTTATATAATTTATACATAACTCTATTTATTTATAAATAAAATAATTTAAATAATTTATATAATCTATTATGAAATATTCTCAAAGAATATTGAATGTTATTATTATAATAACAATAAAATTATTTAAAATATTAATATTAATTTAGAGTCTAATTGTAAAAGTGTAAGATACAAATTATTAAAAAATAAATCATAAGAGTATATTGGTTGTTATGTATTAATAACTTGGTTAAAATGATTAATTAATATCTTTCTAAAATATAAGAGTAAAATAATCATCTTATATAAATGCATAGTACTTCAGGGAGTATTTACCGTTTACCAATAGTTGAAGGGAGGTATCTGCCTTTTTCAAAACATGAGGAGGTATATGTTATTTTCTGATACTGTGGAAGTATCTATTAATTTCCCTTTTGGGAGAATAACATATAAACTCCCACTTTATTACATGAATAACACCTATACCTCCACTTTGAAAATAATTGTCAAACACAATTCTTCTGTTACTTTTTTCCATTACAGTTAGCAATCTCAAGGGTATAATAGATTTTTTAAATAAAAAATAATAAACATTAAATAATATAAATGGGTATAATAGTCCCTACAAATAATAAATAAACAATAAATATTTTAAATAAAATATAATAAAAATAAATAAAAAAATATATTATATTTAATAAGAATATACAATACAAAATAAAAAACCCTAATCTCCCATTTTTTTTCTCCTCTTCTTCTCCTTCTCTTTGCCATGGCTTCTTTTGCTTTCTTTCTTTCTTTTTTCTTCTTGTTTCCATCTTCTTTAGTCACAAAATCCTTTATTCCTTTCTTTTTATTTCTAGCTTCGTCAATCACAAAAATACTGAAACTCTAAATCTAAAAACCAAAGCCAATCTTCACTTCTCATGTTACATGCCATCCAAAACTTCTCCTACAGCTATAAGTCTGCCAACTGGACCTAACCTTCTTTACCATAGTGAAACCCCCTACTAGCCCTTAAGCTCTTAGCCTCTCAACCTCCCATGGCTGTTGGTTTTGTTTACATGAATTTTCATTTTGTATGCAGTTGTTCTGCTTGTTTATAGAAATTGAATGCTTTTTACGTCTATGCAATGATATTTTTCTTACTCTTTTTTCATATAATTAGTATTGGTTTGTATAAACTAGAGAAATTTCTATATCAATAATCTATAGGGAAATAACCAAAAATACTCCTCTTTTAAGGAAAAATTTTAAAAATACCCTCCCTCAAAATTTTGTTCAAATATACCGTATTTCCACCATTCGGCCCAAAATACCCTTTTTATCAAAAAAATTACCTAAACTTATAATACCTTAATTCATCACCTTCGAGTAGCGTTTAGTTTCGATTCAAATTCACATTCAAGCACCATCAACATCAGAGTTGATTGTTGATCGAGTTTGTGGAAGGCAATTGGAAGGGCAGGTTAGGTTTTTTTGTCGGAAAACTTTGATTTCGGACTAAACATTGTAGAAATTTAATTTTTAGCATGGTTAGGTGTTAAAATGTGTGAATATATGTGCAATAAATGATGCTTCGTTGTTGATTTTATGTGAATTTGTTGGTGGATTTTGTGTTGGTTCGATGTGATCGATGATTGGGTGGATTTTGTGTTGGTTCGAAAATGTACCTTCGAGCATGAAGCGAAAATAGGCTTCGAACATAAGAACATCTTCGAGCAACAATGGGCTTGAAGGTCTTAGTTTCTAGCATGAAGTTTCAGTTTCAACAGAATTTAAGAAGCTTTATGCTTGAACCTCAACTTTCGAGCATTTTCGAGTAAGAAGGATTTTTAGAGTTTCAAGTTAGAAGCATTTTAAACTTTCTAGCATAAACCTTCGCCCAGTTTCGAGTACACGTGTAGAATCTTCTTTTTGTGCATTATGATATTTATTTATGCATATTTAATTAAATTTTGTAAGTTATAAATTTAATTGAGGGTTACCAATGTTAAATACATATTAATTTGAAATTGTAAGCAACATGGTAACGTTGAGAAGACATTGAAAATCATAAAGGCAAACCAATTTGAAGCTATGGTGACATCTATGTCTCACCTTCGTGATTTGAAGGTGATTCGGGAGAAGCTGATATTGAAGCAGCAGCGATTATTCAGTTAGACGTGCCTGGGCTATTTCTTGGACCTTAACTTGACATTTTCGGGTAACTTTGTCCACCACATGATTATGCATGAGGTTGAAACTGATGACGCTAAGCATGAGCTTTGGTATATTATTGGAGGCACTACCATTAGATTTTCTTAGATTGAGTTCGCATTGGTTATCGGTTTGAGGTTTTGACCATTTCCTGAAGTGGTTTCATAGAGCGATCGCCTTAGGTACCAGTATTTCGGTAGGTTTACTTTCATCCCATTGAACACAATTCAGAGTGTTTACGAAGAGATGGACTTGCTCGGATACCAAACCTTGATGCAGTGAACCTTTCATTATATTACCTGATCAAGCATATTTTGATAAGGCGAGGCAACAAATACACTTTTGACATATGGCTCATGTTGATTATCGATGATTTAGATGAGTTTGACCAATTTCTATGGGGCTCCCTTACTTGATTGTATACCTATTAGTGTTTGAGTCGTAGTATAAGAGGGTAGGTAGCTCACTTTAAGCAAAAATCAGTAGAGGCCAAGGCTGAAAGGAAGACACATGTGAACCAGTATAACTTAGAGGGTTTTCCAATAATATTCTAGGTATTATGATGTTTTTGTTACTCACTTAATTGTTTTAATTGCTTTTAAGAAATGTATTAGACAGTGATGTTTAAATTGACAGCGTTACATTGTTTTTCAAGTATGGAAGTATAAGACCATATCAACAGCGAGTTTGGAGTTTGACCTACGCATCAACGATCGGCTCCAATGTATGCTGCGTTGGTGTTTGAAGTCAAAGTGTATTCAGACATTGGACATAAATAAATTTACATTCAAGCCTATAGGAGTAAGTTAACTTAAAACACAATGAGTAATTTGTATACTATTATGTTATTTTTTTTAAGGCTTGTTACTTTTGAATTGTGATACAGGCAGTTCTTATTGTATTATGATTGTTAGAACCCATAGCAACTTAGCAAGCCATGTCGTACATTAGGCAGGTGCTTGAGCTGATTGGAGATGCATCGTTCATAGATGCACCCACAAATGAGGATGCTGATGAGCCCATGGTAGAGGATGCCAACATCAGTTCCCCATCGGCCCATGATGACGTTGTGCCTATGATGTTGAGACTGTTGAAACCTCTATGCCTCCTGCCTATGTTGCGCATGCCACTACGGTGTCTTCACCACCACCGATGAATGAAAATAAGGTATACATTATTGATGAAAAAATTTTCAATTTGAATACACGATCCGTTGAATGTTCTTTGGATATTTATACTCAGGCCTAGTATGTTTCTACCCAGCATCATCCACGGCCTCGCCATGGCAAGAGATAGATGGTGAATTGCGTAGACTTTTCACTCGATGATGGATTAAGCTACATGGCTGATGATGACTCCTTGGCCCAGGGCGACACAGGTCTGGGCATTGGAGATCCTCATTGACTGGACATTGAGACACACCTGAGATTATTGCGGTGTGATTTCATTACCTTCAGCTCCAAACAAAATAGTGCTGCATAGCATCAACATGATATACTTGTTAGCCTGATTAATGAGCTCCTCAGCCTGCTTTGCTCCATTGTTCATCCTAAGGCCCAGATATGATCATCTGCTGCATAGGTACCTTTCTACGATTATAAAAATAATTTTAGGGATATCAGCTGTGCTTAGTATTATGAAGGATTGTATGTATATTGTGGATTGGGGTTTTAACTGCCATGCCTGAGGCATTGGCTAGATTGGATTATTGTTATGGAAGTGTTATATGTATGCACAAAACAACATTACTTCTCTCCTAACGTGAAATCACAACCATTTGAAAACCGTTCTCATGAACCTCCAAACCGAATAACAATCATAACTTGTCTAGCCATCACTGTAAAATTCCAAAATAATATATTATTTTGTTGTATCATAAAAATCAAAAATAAATTTTTTAAGAGTGAGATTCGATACATATAATCGAGTAAGGAAAAATCTGTCCTTACTCAAAACTAATTATTGAGTAAAGTTAAATTTGGTCTTACTTGACAGTTAATTTCGAGTAAATTGATTAACAGTAAGTTTTGAGTAAAGTAATAATTCTCCTTACTTGAAACTTGCTGTCGAGTAAGGTCTGATTTCACCTTACTCGATAGTACTCATGCTTTAATTGAAAGCTGGTTTCAGGTAAAGTGCTCGAAACTAATTTTTGAGTTAGACATTCGAGCATGACAGAAAAAGTCAGATTCAAACTCTACAAAATCTTATTTTCAAGTGAGATCAACTACCAAATATACTTACTCTAAAATATAGGTTGTAAATTGAATAAAAAATGATTTACTATCAAGAATTAATTAAAATTAATACATTTTGCACAACATTATGAATTTTGATTGAGAAGCTCGATTGAAGAAGAAGAAGAAAAAGAAGAAAACAAAGTGAAATGCAGTGTTTTTAATCATGTGGGCATGAGGGCATTTTTGTTCGAAATGGTAAAATTTGGACATATTTGATTGAAATATTTTGAAGAGGGTATTTTTGAATTTTTTATGGCAAATAAGGACATTTTTAGTTATTTCCCTAATCAATATATATATATATATATATATAGTGTTTTTCTTTGTTGGAAAGTTCATAGCTTTTTGGTTCAATATTCTAGGAATGTTTGGATTTAGTAGAAATTTGATGATAATCATGAACATTTCACCAATTTAGGGATAATTTCACCAATTTTAAATTTGCTAATTAATTATTCATGTGAATGAAGCAACAAAGTGAAAACTTGCAAAAAATTTTCCAAGTCTTATTTTTCTATATTAGTTTTTCATTTGGGAATCAAAATTGCCTTCTAATTAGCTGGTTTTACTTGAAAAAATATTTGGTGATACAAAAGAAAATATCACCAAACAAGGAGGCAAATCATTCTTATTCTTGGACATTTTTTTTTGTATGATCGGATATTTGATTAAATACATTTGTTGTTAATTTAATTTAATTTTTAGTTAAGAATATATATAATTGTAATAATTAAAAAAAGAATTGTTAATTTTATTTTGGATATAAAAAAATTTTAATTGTTTCCATTTTAAAAATATGTTAAGTAATATTTTGTTTATATAATTTGTTTATATTTAATAATTTATTTTTTTATATTTTTAGAAAAAAATTAGATAATTATTGATTTGAACATTAGTTTATTTATATACAATAAAATAAAATAGAATTTGAAATTGAAAATAAAATTTCCCTCTACTTTGAGTTCAAATAATTTGAATTACATTATTATAAATGTAATTAATAAATAATGCAATATACTTTATATTTAATGGGTCAAAGGGATATTTTTGCTATTCTATTGGTCAATATGGATCAAAAGGGCATTTGGGTTATTATAACCATTAATATGTTTAAAAAGTTAATATTAACGGAAAAAAATAATGAAAGGGATGTGTTTGACAATTATTTTTAAAGTTGGGGTATAGGTATTATCCATGATATGTCGTTCTCTCTTTCCTTTTTTTCATTTTCTAACTTGGTGATTCGTAAATCTCTCTTTTACTTTTTCATTTCTTTACAACATTTCTCTTATTTTTTTGTCTTCTTAATTATGTTTTCTCTCTCTCAAAGTTTTTTTTTTAATTCTAATGTTAAAAAACTCAAAAATTTATTATTTTATAAATATATATTAAAAAATGTAAAATTTAGATATCATTATTATTTTATACAAAGATATATAGACATATATATAATATTGAAATACTATTAAGCAATCCAAGAGAGGGGACAGGTGAAATGGATTTCTAAAAAATTAATTACTACAAATTAAAATTGCAACACAACCACAATATCAATAATGTGCAAAGCTAAATAATAAATAGAGTAAGGAGAATAAGCACATCAGGATTTATAAGGGTTCAACATAACCTTGTATACATCCAATCCTTCAAGCACCCCTTGAAAATTTTATTGTCAATAAGTCTTGAACACCTAAGATTTCAAATAAATCAAGAAAACACAATAAGATTTCAAATAAGTCAATAAGTCTTCAACCCTTATAAGTAGGGGTGGGCACTGTTCAGTTTGATCTGAATTTTTGAAAAATTGGACCAAATCTAACAATTTCGACTTTTAAATTTTTAAGACCGAACTAGACTGAATAAGAAGAAAAACCTGAATCAAACTGGACCGATTACATGTTAAAACCGGATTAAAACTAGATTGAGCAGTTTGATTTTTGGGTCGGTTCGATTTTTGGATAAATTTATTATTTTTTTTAAAAATTTTTCAGTATATTAAACGATTTCGTTTTATGAAAACACAAAAAAACAACGTTGTTTAGATAAAAAATATTAAAAAATAATATTTCTAGTTTGATCTAGATTTTTTGGATTAAAATCGAAACCAGAGCGAAAATTTTGGTTTTTTTTAATTTTAAAAATCAAAACCACATCAAATTGCTTAAAATACTGAATCGAACCCCTAAATTTCAGTCCGGTTACGATTTAGTCTAGTTTTCTGCCCAGGCCTACTTATAAGTATTTGCTCACCTCAAATACTCACAAAATCACTCAATCAAGTAAAAGATCCACTTATTTCACTTTCATATAACAAAATTGTATAAGAATAAGAAAGAAAAACTTACAAGATTAATATTTTTAAGTGTACAATAATGAAAATAAATTCATATGGAGATTTTAATGTGCGTTGCATAGATTTAAGTTTAAGAATGTGTTATTTGATATTGTAATCACTTTGTGTTTATAAAAAATATGTTACAAGAAGAAGTAAATCAAGTATTTTCACAATTCAAATTTGCTACATGTCGATCGACCAGAGGGGTCACTTTGCTCAACCGTATTTGAAAATCATCAAAACAGTTTAAAGAATGCACACTTTGGTCGAACAAATTGGACGAGTTGGTCAACCAAGTGATTCAGTTTGGTTGACTAACTAGTCCAATTTGGTTGATCGATCATGGGAGGCTTGCCACCTCCATTCGGTTGACCAAGTTGATACACTTGGTTGATCAGGGGAATTATTTGGATTGTATTTGTAGGTTTAAAGACTTTGCATTTTACCCATTTTTAAGGTTTTAAAATCTTACATTTTGGTCTTTATTTTAGGTTTGAAAAACTTGTATTTCGGTTCGATTTTTAGAATTAATAATATGCATAAAACATCTTAAACTTTCTATCAATACATGACACACTTACAAAAGCACAAGGCTATACATATAAAATACACAATAAAATATTGTCTTCTATGCTTGTGTCTTAACTTCGTATATTGAGCTTGAATTGTCTTTTTTCATTTATTTGATCAGATGACGCATTTTGTGATTATCATAATTAGAGTTGTGTGACACTAAGGTCAACATATATGTATACACACAAACACACACACATATAGTAACAACGATACTAATAATATACTTTAGAAGAATATATAGATGTCAAAATGCAAGGTCTCAAATTTTTTATTTTTATAAAAACAAATAAGTTACCACTTATACTCTTATGTATAAGAAAACAAAAAAATATTATTTATATTAAAATTTAAGTCATATTCAGACTTAACATTAAAATAAAAATGCCACCTTAATATTTAAGAAGCATATTAATCTCATAATTTTTGTAATAACTTTAAAAATTAAAGTTATTAAATTAAAAGTTTAAGGACTCAAAAATTATTGGTTTATACTAAGCTCATTGTAAACCTAATAATGTAACATAGAAAAAACAAAATTAAAAATCATAAACCATATGATGCATCAAAATTAAGAATGCCACAAGTTAGAAGTTACTTATCCCTAATGAAAGTAACCCTACATATACAACAAACAAATATCAAACCTAATGTTTATCTAAAATACAATTTATTTGAGAAATTTTCTATTTTGACCACTTTTCACACACATTTTTTACAAATAGTTTAACAACTTTTTTTTTTTAAATTTGACTAAACACACATTTTTTCACAAATAGATTAGACCAAAATACTCCTTTAGTCATATTAAAAAAAATGTTATATTTTTTGTCACAATATTTTTGAGTATGGATAAACACAAAATCCTAATTTACTTTGCACTTGAAACTCTAATTCAAAAACTAAACTTTTGAACACACTCAATATATAATTTCGAGTAAAGTCTTCACTTGAAAGTATTTATTTGTTTTGAGCACAAACTCAAAACTAGTGTTGGTTTTGAACACAAACTCCCTGCACTTGAAACTAGTGTTTAAACACAAACTTGAAACAAATGTTAGTTTCGAGCATAAACTCTTTGCACTCGAAACTAGTATTCATTTTCAATACAAAATCAAAACTAATACTAGTTTCTAGTTTGAACTCGAAGTAGTATTTTGATGATACGATGTATGAGGATATTTTCATTTAAATACTTAATATTTGTCCAAAATTTTTTTAAAAAAAATTCAATGTGCTTGTTTGTAAAAAATTGGTTTAAATAATGGCTAATAAGAAAATTTTCCCATTTATTTTTTTGAAAAAAACTTAATTTTACTTTCAATTTATAATATTATATTTTTATTTTTTAATTAATTAATTAATTAAATTGATGTTTATCTCAACTGGTTAAAGCCTATCAAAGTTTTGATTTGGTTTCGGTGGCTACAATTCAAAGGTTAGTTTTCTCTTACCTTTTTTATTAAAAAAAGAAAAATTTTCAAAATAATCTTAAATTTTTTTGAGTTTACGTAAATAGTTTTTTGTAAAAAAATTTTACTAAACCAAATCCTCACCTTTCAAAACCTTTCCTCATTCTTCAATAGCGGCGGCATTAGTAACAGAGACGGTGACAGCGAGAGAAATTGTGCAAATAAAAGTTGATTATAACTTGATGACAGTAAACGGAAACTATTGGTAAGTTTTTTATAGTTTTATTTATATTTTTTCAACACAAATATATGAAAGAGTTTTTTTAAATATGATTTTTGTTGGATATTAATAATGTGAATGCATTTGATTGGAATGGGAAGGAATTTTGTCTGGAAAATGAAGATTTTGTGGAATATTATATTGGATTTGGCAGAAAAATGTAGCTGAAATTTCAAAAAAAATTTACCTAGAAGTGCAGAAAATTTCTGGATGCATTTGTCCTAAAATGGGTCTCTTTATAGGCCCCTTTTAAAAGAAATATAATAATAATTAATATATGTAATAAAATAATAATAATAATAAAATAATAATAAAATAATATTATATGACAATATTATTTAATAATAGTATTAATAATAAATTAATAATTATATTTTTAATTATTCAATAATAATCAATAAAAATAATTAGTAATAATATAATGGTAAATAATTAATAATAATATGAGATGTAATAATAATAATAATAACAGGAATGTAATAATAATAATAATAATAATAATAAGATAATAGTAATAATAAATTAATTAACAATAATAAAATAATAGTCATAATAATTATTACTAACAATATGAGATGTAATAATAATAATTGATTAGTATTAATAATAAATTAATAATTATATTTTTAATTATTCAATAATAATCAATAAAATAATTAATAATAATATAATAGTAAATAATTAATAATAATAAATAATAGTAGTAATAATACTTAACGATAATGTGAGGTGCAATAATAATTTATTAATAATAATAACTAATTCATAATATTATGAGATGTAATAATAATAATAATAATTGATCAATAATAATTAATTCATAATAATAAAGTAATAGTAATAATTTAATAGTAATAATAATAATAATAATAGGGGATGTAATAATAATATTGATTAGTAATAATTAATAATAATAATAATAAATAAATAAGAATAGTAATAATAATAATTAATAATGTAAATAATAATATCAATAATAATATTAATTTACTAATAAATTAATAATGTAAATTAATATTATTGGGAACAATACTAATAATTAATTAATTAATAATAATAAAATAATAATGATATTGATTAATGATTAATTATAATAATAAAAAATAAAAGTAACAATAATAATAATTGATTAATAACAATAACAATAACAAAAATATTTATATTATTATGTTGTAATTTTCTTTTAAAAATTGTTGTAATAATTTATTAATATATATAAAAATTAATAAAATTATGAATGAATTTACCTTGTGTTTAGTGCATAAATTATTATATTATGATTACATTATATTTTATCATTAATACTGTATTTAATATATTTAATTTAATTTTTCAGATAAAAGGAAATGGCCAAGCCAATTAAGAGATTAAAAATTAATTCCGCCGATCACTTCCACGACGTTCCCACATCACTATCTAAACTATAAATATTGGACACAATTCGGAAGAAACTGACCCTTAAACAAGTTAAGCTTTTCAGAGAGATATGTATAAGACATTTTATAGACTTTGATGACCTCCGCTTCTCCAGTAACCTGACCCATTATATGTTGTTACATGAAGCATACGCACCGGGTGCCTGAAACGGAATGTGGTTTTTGGTGGGTGGTCGATGTATTTGTTTTTCTCAAGTCGAGTTTAGGCTTATCATAAGCCTAAGATTTGGCAAATATCCATGTAGGATAGTTAGGGGGAGTAATCGTTTAAAAGTCCAATATGTGATTTGGCAAAAACCATTTCCAAGATGTGTCGTTCTTAGAGTCTCCAATCCTAAATGCCAAGAGATATATGTGATTGTTTCCGTCGACAGCAGCTGTCAAAAACAAAGTCTCCCGACAGGTTCTTTTTAAAAAGGTATTGTCAAGAGCAATTATTGGATGAATGGCTCCACGAAACCCTCGGATAAATGCACCAAAGGTCACGAAGAAGTATAAGAAATGATCCTCGTCGTCTTTTTCAATATATGTGATTGTCCTCAGGTTTGTCTCTTATAACACATGATAAAGTCGAGGGAGTGCCTTAAATGACTCAACTGGGTCTCCGTTCACTAATTGACGCGCTTTTTCTTTTGCCAACCATGCCTTCCTATATGATACGAGCACCCCATAATCATTTTATATATCGTCTCAAATGTTTTTTGATGTATAAATTCTGTTAGGGTCTTAGAATTTGATCAAGATATGTTCACCAATTAGTCGGCTGCTAGCTTGTCAATGGCTATCCTGCACTTGATCACTTCAATATATGTGCAAGCCCATAATTCGTGTGATGCAGAAGTACCCATTAGTTTCCTCATTATTTATAGCACGTATCCGCCTCTTACATCCATTCACAACACATTTTGCCTTAAATCATGTTGTTGTTGATCGATAAATGATGAATTGAAAACGTCTCCTCAACACCATAATACTCAAATCATGTCATAACTCTTTCTTTATTCTAAAAATCTGCCCCATATGGACATTACCATCTATCGAACTCGATATAACATCTGAGAACATGGTAAATATCGTTGAGATGGGAGGAATAATACGGGTAGGAGCTGAACCCTTCGTTGTATTATCTTCATAGGCCATTGATATATTGGCTGGTGTCTCGCCAGTAATATCCTCTCTTACAGCAGTATCCTCATCACAGTAATTCATTTGGCTTTTTTTCCCAGAACAGTATGTTCTTTGCATAGATGGTTGATTGTCAAAATAGTCTTATGTAGGATCTTTATATTTTATGGGGGCGGTGAGCATACACCATAATTAACCGGCGCTTCATAACGGGGCATTGAAAGGTAAGGTACCTTTTTAGTGTGGAATTCACTGTGATCTTAAAAATTTTGTTTACCATCTCCCAACATATTATAGTCAAATGGTGTACAAGTTGGCGGGTCCACATTGCTAAAATAATTACTGCCCCTAGAAGAGACAAATAGATGTGCATATGATTCTCGAATTATATCTTCAAAGATAGTAAGTTGCGTCATTCTAGGTTCTTCAAACTTTGTGACTTCCACTCCAATAATGCGGTCCAAAGTTATATACAGTGGAGTCAAACCGCCCAATCGAGAGCCATTGGCATTAAAAAAATGCACTAGAGACAATAAATTATGGTCATTAATTATATCAGCTGGAATAGGCGCAGTGGACAAGTCATTATACTCTCTATACTTTGTCTTTATACAAATTTTGAATTATTTTCAATTTATCCGGAATTAGGTATATATCATGTCTGCTAGATTTTGGTAGTTAAAATTTCTTGTTATAGTAATAAGTCGAACTTTTCCACCAACATATTTCTAAATACTATCATCAAGTGTTTTCGTCGAACCGTAGTAATGAATAGAAAATATTACTAAATTTTGCATACCTATATAAATACATAAGAATTGAATACTGTTATAATATAAAAAACATACAAAAAAAATGTAATATTTATTCACTTAATATTTTTTTTAAGACCATTTATCGGGTAAGGCAAAATTTGGCTTTACAAGAAAAATAGTTACTTTACCCAAAAACTATTTTTTAGCTAAGGTTAAATTTTCTTTTACCCAAAAAATAGTTTTAGGGTAAGAAAAAATTTGACTTTAGTCAAAAAGTAGCTTTGCGTAAAAATACTCGTGACCCAAAATTAGCTACCTCTTTATATCCTCAAATTAATTCTTATTTTTACATATATACAACAACAGTTAACATAATTTAAATATTAAATCAATTACTTTCTATTATCTAAATAAGAGTAAATTACAAATTCTATTTTGAGAAAGAATTAAATATTTTTAATTTACACATAAAACATATACTTATATAATAAAACAAATTACTTAATATAGGTAACCAACATTTTACTGTCAAAACTATACTACTGTCGTACTATTTACCGTTGTAGTTAGTAAAAGATGTGAGTTTGAAAAGAGAAATTTAAATTTATGAAAGTTTGAATTTGTCGAAGTATAGAGTAATAAGAAAAGTAGAAAAAAAAATTAACTTTCATAAAAATAAAACTAAAGTAGATTATTGAGAATAATTTAATCTAAAAAATATATTTTAGGTTAAATTTGTAAAGTTTTTTCACAAGAGGCTATTTACGTAAACTCAAAAAATTTAAGGATATTTTGAAAAATTATAATTTGTAGAAAAAATTTGTCTGATTTAGGGATTTAGCTGATAATCAGGAACATACAGAGATGTTGATTGTAGTTGTAGTTATATTTCACGAAGGTGATTAATAATACAACTGAACTAAAGGAGTAAGAGTTTTCTGGCTTTCTTATGCAGAACCAATTAAGAAGAAGAAAGTGATGAAGAAGACTATCATGGCGTTATTCTGTATGAGATTAGCTAGCTAAGGTTTGTCTCTAATTGCATTATTTAGCTATTTTTTTTTCATTGGTTGATTTATACTTTTTATGGGGATCCAAATTAGTTGTTCTATTTCTGTGATATATTTTTTAACTGTTGTTTTCAGTTTATGGCAAGATGATGTTGATTCAAACTCAGGTTACATATAGCTTTAACAAAGAAATGCTTCTACATAACAATCGTTATTTGATTTGAATGTTAACTGCACTTGTCATATCTTACTCCACTATGTCTCCCCGTATGCCCCTAAATCAGGCTAAAAACAGGAAAAAAAATAAAAAAGAGATAAAACGAAGAATTTGATAGATAGGCATGCAACAATGAAGCATGTGTGTGTATGCGTGATTTGTATTAGTTCATACCTTGAGAGTTTGAGGGTAGAATAAGTGACATTATAATTCTTTGGTAATTGATGCATCATATTATAAGCTTTGTATGAATATTCAGGCGGACAGTTAATCTGAATATTATTAATTAGTAGTCTTATCCTTGTAGTATATGGGAGAGAAAGAAAAGCCTAACATGAGTAGAGAGAGTCTGTTAGTGTGGCCAAAGGTGACTGCCCGAAACCAAAACAAAAGTTTATAATTGCAGAGTATAGACCCAAACTGAGTGAAAACAGTTATAAACTGGGAGATCTTCATGGAAGACTCTTTTTCTCAAAATCAAGTGCTAATGGGATGCATGCCAAATATATATCTACATAAATAGTGTAGTAAGGCAGTGATTTGTGACGAAGAAGAGAAAGCCTAGCATGAATGATAAGAGCCTGTCAAATAAGCAAAGATATGACTGCCTTGAAATCTTCCTCAAGGATTCAACATATATAAAACTACAGTTCAAACCTCACTGTGGAAGCAAGGCAAGTCATTCTTGGCTATCAGATTAGATTCTTTATCTTCATGTTAGGCTATTCTTCCTTTCTAATATGCAAACTATGATAAGATGCCATTGCTGTGGTAGAAAATGCTGTATTTATAGCTGATAAATAGCGTACAGATTGGCGGCAGATCGGATTGTTATTATGCTGACATCTATTTGCCTTACCTATTACACATTTTCCTTATATTTTTGCCCACCTCTCCATATCACTAAGCTTACTAAACTGGAACATATGTTCTTTATTTGAAACTATCGGGAACTCATATACATAGATGCAGTTCATTTGCTTTACGTCCTCAAAGGAAATAACCTTATTAAGAATTTCTGCATAAAGTAGGAAAGTTCATGAAGGCTTATTTGCCAGGCAATTTCCAGTTAATCATATGTAGAATCAAACCTGCAGGTTCTCCAAATGAAGGACATATTTATGGAATTGGCTATATATTTGTATGTGTGACACCCAAGATTTGGTCTGTTATAGGTGTCATTTACAACTTGTTTAAGTAATGAAGTTTGGCTTGATTGATAACTAGGATGCCATTTATCCCTTTAACAAAGTGATGCTTCTAGTCTACAACAATAACATCAAAATATAGGCTCTCAAATTTTGTAATTATCAGAAGTTTGTAACATATACATTATATATAGTTTGTGCAAATTTACTCTTTATTTATGCTGGGATTCAAATTGATGCATAAACTTCATCTATTCTAAGCAATGATGTATTATGCTCACATGTCCCACATTATTCAATTACTTTTCATTCCTCTGAAATTGTTAGACATTTGACAATAATATAATATTGTAAAAGAGGGAGGTAGAAACTTGAATAGTTGTTCCTTCTCAGTCCTACAGGCTTAAAGTTGTGGCATGCTTTAGCTGCAACTCTTTTTTGATTGATTCTGGATACTTGTGTCTCTTTGCTTTCATAGAAATGCGGTACATTTGGAGTTGGTAGCAAGACATTGGCATTGCTGAATTGTGGCATTATTTTGAGGAAGCTTGAGAGAATGAAACCGATTTTTATGGGATAAAGGCTTGGGTCAGGACATCGGCTTCAAATGATTTCAAGGATGTATCATTCATTTTTACACTGGAAAATTGGGAAGCTGTTGTTTTCTTCTCATTCTTATTTATATAATCAGAGTATCCCATTTCATACACTTACCTACTTGCACACTAAGAAAATGGCAATGTCAGTGGTATCCTCAAATTACATGATCAACCCATCATTACCATCTCTACTTTCCTTCTCTGAATGCCCAACCACCAAAACAAACATATCTTTGAAACTGAAATCATCATACAAATCATATTCATACACCAAATATGAGACCAGAAAGAGAGACCCCGATCCCAAAAAATCTGCTTTATTAGTCATTGATATGCAGAACTATTTTTCCTCCATAGCGAAGCCCATTCTTCACAACACTCTCACCACCATTCACCTCTGTCGCCGTGCCTCCATCCCCATCTTCTTCACCCGCCATTGTCACAAGTCCCCTTCTGACTATGGCATGCTCGCAGAGTGGTGGAACAATGACCTGATCTTTGAAGGCAGTGTGGATGCCAAGCTGATGCCTGAAATCAAGCGGCTGGCGGGCGTCGATGAGGTCATAGACAAGAGTACTTACAGTGCATTTCACAACACAAAGTTGCAAGACCTGTTGGTGGAGAGGGGAGTGAAGGAAGTGATAGTGAGTGGTGTTATGACTAATGTGTGCTGTGAAACGACAGCGCGTGAGGCATTTCTAAGAGGGTACAGGGTGTTCTTTTTGACGGATGCAACGGCGACTGTGGATGAGGAGCTGCACCTGGGCACGTTGAGGAACTTGGCTTTTGCCTTTGCCTACTTGGTTGACTGCAAAAGGCTACAAGCTGGGCTTCTCGGAATCAAAATGTAGTAATGATGTGTGTATGTGTGTGTTGATGTTATGAAAGATAACATTAAGTTGAAAATAAAGAGGAGAATGACATATAGATCCAAGCCACTGTTAACTACATACTTTGCCGCTTTCAATCCTGTCGCCGAAACTGTCAATTGAAATCACCATTGGAGTCCGTACATACTGACCACCAAAATCCAAAATGTGTATCCCTAATAAAATTTAGTTGTTTTAAATTAATGTTAAACATAAATTTTAAATTGTTAATTAATTAATTAAATTAATGTGTATCTGAACCAGTTAAAGCCAATCAACGTGTTCGGTTTGGTTTGAGCGGCTGCAATTTGAAGGTCAGTTTTCTCTCTAGGAATTTTTTTTTTTCTCTTTCTTTCTTGGTAGAATTGATTTTGAATTGGGGGTTTTGATTTGAGTTGTAAATTTTTTAAAAAAAGATAAATTAAGAGGTTAATTCCTTCAGATATAGATGAGGTGGTGTGGGTGTTAGCAGACATATATTTTTTCTATGTAGTAATGCAATTTTTCGTTTGTTATTTTGAGTTAGGGATTTGTTTGCGTATTTGTATTCTGCTTAAGCTGATAATCAAGAACATAAACCGAGATGTAGATTGTTTTTGTAGTAATATTTTACAAGGGTTATTTATTAAACTAATTAGAGCAAAGAGTTTTCTGGCTTTCCTATGCAGAACAAGGTAAGAAGAAGAAGAAGAAGCTCAAGATTATCATGGTTTGCTCTATATGAGATTAGCTAGCTAAGGTTTGTCTCTGACTGAATTATTTAGCTAGGTGACTAAATATTGTTGGTTTTACATGAACTAAACTGGTTGATTTATACTTCTTATCATAAATCCATTACTTATTCTGTTTCTATGATTTATTTTTAATATTTTGCATTCGATGTGTGTATTATGATGTGCTCTGGTATTATAGTTAGCTCTGGTATTATAGTTATTTTTTAGTCAGATTTGTCTTCAATGACATGGATGATGTTGATTCAAACTTAGCTTACATATAGCTTTAACAAAGAAATGCTTCTACATCACAACCGATGTTTGATTTGAATTGGTCATAATTGTTTTAGCCAGTACATACTATCTGGTTCCTTGTTGGTAAGCAATGACGACAATGAGAAAGAGCATATATGGGCTAAAATTAGGAAAAAAAAAGAAAAAAAATGATAGATAGGTGTTTACCAATAAAGCAAGTGTGTGGGTGATTTTTGTTAGCTCATTCCTTGAGAGTCCGAAAGTAGAATAAATTGCAATTATTTGGCAATCAATGCATTCAATTAGAAGCTTCTTATGAATATGAATATTGGCAACATGCTGGTAGCTTATCCTTGTGGTGAACATGCTGGTAGCTCATCCTCGTGGTGAAAGGGAGAGAGAAAGAAAATCCCAACATAAAAGGAGAGAGTTTGTCTGTGTAGCCAAAGGTGACTGCCCGAAACCAAAACAAAAGTTTGTAATTGCAGAGTCGAAACCAAAAATGACTGAAAACCACATATAAACTGGTTCAGGCAAGTCATCCTTGGCTATCAAACAAAACTCCAATCTTCATGTAAGACTCTTTTCTCAAAATTAAGCCCAAATGGGATGCATTCCAAATATACATATATATATAGTAATAGTGTATCTAGGCAGTGATCTGTAACAAAGAAGAGAAATTGTAGCATGAGTGATAAGAGCCTCTAACTTATCCAAGCTATGACTGGCAAGACTCTTTATCTTAATGTTAGGCTACTCTTCTTCTGTAATATTATACTTTGATAAGATGCCAATGCTGTGTTACAAAATGTCTATATTTATAGCTGATAAAAAGCATACATACAGATCGGGTGCGCTTCAGAAAATTATTATGTTGACATCTATTTACCTTATTTACTGCACTTTTTCCTTATATTTCTGCCCACCTCTCTATATCACTAAGCTTACCAAACTGGAATGTACTTTAGTTGAGACTTTCGGGAACCCCAAATATATATATATATATATATATATACAACAAATTTGCTTCATATCCTTAAAATAAAGTTATCAGAATTTACACAAAGTAGGAAAGTTCATGAAGTCCTCAATTGAGCATATCTCATCTGGCTTATTTGCTAAGCAGTTTCCAGTTAATCATATATATTATCAAACCTGCAGTTTGATTGTGACAGCCAAGATTTGGTCTGTTATATAGGTGTCATTTGTACAACTTGGTAAGTAATGAAATTCTGCTTCACTAAACATAAGGATGCTATTGATTCCTCTAACATAGTAATGCTTCTAGTCCAGACCAAAGCATTGAAATATAGGCTTTCAATAATGGTAATTATCAGAAGTTTGTAACTTATGCATATAATTTATGCCAAATTACTATTTATATATCCCATAATACTAGAAATTCAAATTTCTATACAACCATCTATAGTAAGCAATGATGTATTGTTATCATGTGTCTCACATGATTTATTTATGTTTTATTCCTTTCAAATTGTGAGATGTGTAACAATAACATTAATATTGTACGAGAGGGAGGTAGAAACTTGAATAGTTTTTCCTTTTCAGTCCTTTGGGCTTAAAGTTGTAGCATGCTTTGGCTGCAATGCTGTTTGGATTGATTCTGGACACTTGTTTTTCTTTGCTTTTAGAGAATTCTGTGCATGTCGAGTTGATTTTAAGGCATTGTTGTTGTGGAATTGTAGCAATTTGGCAGTTTGTTTGGTTATTTGGCTGGAAAAAGATATACTGTATGTATGAGGAAGCTACAGAGAAAGAAACTGATTTTTAATGCAATAAGGCTCGATTCAGGTCATTGATTTCAAACATGTTCAAGGATGTAATAATCGTTTATAAATTGGAAAATTGGGAAGCTGTTGCTTTGTTCTCAGTAATTACATTCCTTGTTCCCTGTTTAGCTGTGGTTGTTCTGCAAATCAAGTCGTGATTTAATTGCCTTCCCTTTTGTTGGACTGAAATTTGCAGGCGAATTACTTAGCATCATTAAATCATAAGGAAACTAGACTTGCATTTGCCTGTAGGAGAGCCTTTCTTGAGACCTTAGATGGCTATTGAATGCTAACTTCATTTCCAAAAATGCTTTCTCTTCTGCAACAATGAAATTATTTTACAAAATTGCTTCACTCTTTTCAATTCACAATTTAGAACCCTTTTCTGGTTTAGGTGTTTTTCTTTATTTTAACAAAAGAGTAGAAGTGAATTTTGTATTTTAGCAATGAATTTTAGGTATGCATTTTAAGAAGGTGAAAAAATCCAAACTAGAAAATTATGCAATATTAAATTCTATATATATATATATATATATGTTCCAATTAATATTTTATTAATTGGGAACAAACAAATTGAAACAAAATAAATGCACTAAAAAGGGGCGGACGGTAATTTCCTATTGGCCAAAAAATGTTGAATAAGCTGAAGAGATTGCTTGGGTGCAAAAGTTGGAACTTGGTGACCAGCTCCTCTTACAGTCACAAACACAAGTCCATCATAAACAATAGTCCACCCACCAACCTATAAAATATAAAAACTCCAATTTCAATTTTAATTAATAAGCAAAAATTTAACTAAAAATTAGAAACAGAAAAATGGGAAACTAGCATTTTCGTCCCTAGACAAGTAGACATTTCCATGACAAGAATTCAAGGTATAGTTTGTTTAATTTTAACAATTTAGTTCCTATTAATATTAAGCCGTGATATTTATGATATTGAAATATGGGTAATGGAGATTTATTTGTATGACATTTTAAATATAGCTTTTTAGAGTAGATTTTTACAAATAGAGTTTTTATGATAGAGTTTTAGTAAAAATTTATTAATTGTTTGATTATCGCATATAATTTTTTGAAAAAATATTTAAATAAAAACATTTTATATTTCTTTTAATAGAATAAAAATAATATTTTTAATTTTTAAAAACTCTTATTTATTACCAATTAAATGATACTAAAAAAATTTAAAAAATTTTCAATATTTTGCATTATGATGTGCTCTGATATTATAGTTATTTTGTAGAAAGATTTGTCTTCAATGTCATGGATGATGTTGATTCAAACTTAGCTTACATATAGCTTTAACAAAGAAATGCTTCTACGTTATAACTGATGTTTGTTTGATTTGAATTGGTCTATAATCGTTTCAGCCAGTTCGTAGTATGTGGTTCCTTGTTGGTAAGCAATGACGACAATGAGCAAGCAATATATATGACCTAAAATTAGGAAAAAAAACAAACGGAAATAAAAGAAAAAAATTGATAGATAGGTGTTTACCAATAAAGCATGTGTGTGGGTGGTTTTTATTAGCTCATTCCTTAGAGAGTTTGAAAGCAGAATATATTGCAATTATTTGGTAATCAATGCAATCAACTAGAAGCTTTATATGAATATGAATATTGGCAACATGCTAGTAGCTTATCCTTGTGGCGAATGGGAGACAGAAAGAAAAGCCTCACATGAAAAGAGAGAGTTTGTCTGCATAGCCAAAGATGACTGCCTGAAACCCAAACAAAAGGTTTGTAATTGCAGAGTTTAGACCCAAAATGACTGAAAACTTCTTACAAACTGGTTCAGGCAAGTCATCCTTGGCTATCAAACGAAACTCCAATCTTCATGTAAGACTCTTTTTCTCAAAATTAAGCCCAAATGGGATGCATCCAAATATATATATATATACAGAGTAATAGTGTGTCTAGGCAGTGGTATGTGATGAAGAAGAGAAATCCTAGCATGAGTGATAAGAGCCTCTAAACTTAGCCAAGCTATGACTGCCAAGACTCTTTATCTTCATGTTAGGCTACTCTTCTGTAATATGCATACCTTGATAAGATGCCAATGCTGGGTTACAAAATGTCTATATTTATAGCTGATAAAAAGCATACATACAGATCGGGTGCAGATCGGAAAATTATTGTGTTGACATCTATTTACCTTATTTATTGCACTTTTTCCTTATATCACTAAGCTTACCAAACTGGAATTTATGTTCTTTAATTGAGACTTCCAGAAACCCAAGTATATATATGCGATACATTTGCTTCATATCCTTAAAATAAAGTTATCATAATTTACACAGTAGGAAAGTGCATGTAAGTCCTCAATTGAGCATATCTCAGCTGGCTTATTTGCCAAGCGATTTCCAGTTAATCATATATATTATCAAATCTGCAATTTTAGTGTGACAGTCAAGATTTTGTCTGTTATAGGTGTCATTTGTACAACTTCGTAAGTAATGAAACTCTGCTTCACTAAACATAAGGATGCTGTTGATTCCTTCAACATAGTAAAGCTTATGCTTCTCGTCTATGACCAGAGCATCAAAATATAGGCTTTCAATATTGGTAATTATGAGAAGTTTGTCACATATACATTATAGTTTATGAAAAGCACTCTTTATATATCCCATAATACTAGAAATTCTAATTTCTATACAAACCCCATCTGTAGTAAGCAATGATGTGGTATTGTCATGTGTCTCACATTATTTATTTATGTTTCCTTCCATTCAAATTGTGAGATGTGTAACAATAATATAATATTGTACAAGAGGGAGGCAGAAACTTGATTAGTTTTTTCTTCTCAGTCCTATAGGCTTAAAGTTGTAGCATGCTTTGATTGCAACTTTGTTTCGATTGATTCTGGACACTTGTGTTTCTTTGCTTTTAGAGAATTGCTATGCATTTGGAGTTTCTGTTAAGGCATTGTTATTGTGGAATTGTAGCAATTTGGCAGGTTCTTTGGTTATTTGGTTGGAAAATATATATATATATATATATTGTATGTATGAGGAAGCTACACAGAAAGAAACTGATTTTAATGCAATAAGGCTCCATTCAGGGCATCGATTTCAAACGTGTTCAAGGATGTAACATTTGTTTTTATATTGGAAAATTGGGAAGCTGTTGCTTCTTCTCAGTAAATTATATGCTGTGTTTCCCGTTTTGCTGTGATGGTTCTGCAAATCAAGTTGTGATTTTTTTCTTTGCCTTCCCTTTTGTTGGATTGAACTTTGCAGGCTAATTACTTAGCATCATTAAATCATAAGTAGACTTGCATTTGCTTGTGAGAGAGCCTTTCTTCAGACCTAGGATGTTTATTGAACACTAATTTCATTATCAAAAATGATTCTCCTTTTCTCGTGTAGATTTTTTTTTTTTTTGGGTAAAAGGGTAGAACTAAATTTTGTTTTCTAGCAATGAATTTTAGGTATGCATTATAAAAAGGTGAAAAAAGTCGAACTGGAAAATTATACAATAATATATTCTATATATATATATATATATATGTTCCCAATTAATATTTTATTAATTGGGAACAAACAAATTGAAACAAAATAAATGCGCTAAAAAGGGGCAGACGGTAATTTCCTATTGGCCAAAAAATGTTGAATAAGCTGAAGAGATTGCTTGGGTGCAAAAGTTGGAACTTGGTGACCAGCTCCTCTTACAGTCACAAACACAAGTCCATCATAAACAACAGTCCACCCACCAACCTATAAAATATAAAAGCTCCAATTTCAATTTTAATTAATATGCAAAAATTTAACTAAAAACTAGAAACAGAAAAATGGGATAATAGACATTTCCATGATGAGAATTCAAGGTATAGTTTGTTTAATTTTAACAATTTAGTTCCTATTAATATTAAACCGTGATATTTATGATATCGAAATATGGGTAATAGAGATTTATTTATATGATATTTTAAACATAGCTTTTTAGAGTAGATTTTTACAAATAGAGGTTTTATGATAGAGTTTTAGTAAAAATTTATTAATTGTTTGGTTATTATATATAATTTTTTAAAAAAAATTATTTAAATAAAAATATTTAATAGAATGAAAATAATTTTTTTAATTTTTTAAAATTTTTATTTATTGTCAATTAAATAATACTAAAAAAATTAAAAAAGTTTTCTACATTAAAAAAAAATTGACTAATAAAAATATCAAATCAAACTAATATTAAGATAGAGAGTGCTAAGGCAGGGACTAAAATTATTGAAATTGAGAAAATTATGTGTTAATTTATTATTTTCTATGCAAATAACATTATTCCCATTTTCAAAAAGAAGACTAGGAAATGACCTGTTGATTGGAATACCAGGGTGTCCATTCTTCAATTGTCTTGAATCCAAGTTTTCTCAAAGTGTATCTTGTTGCTGTTACTGGAATTCTTCCATCGGTATCTCCACTGCCAACCCCATTCATAAATTATTTTTATTAAATATGAAAATTAAAATTAATAATAATTATTTTAAAAAAAAAATACCTGTAAACCCAAATTCGGAGGCCTCCAGCTTTCAGCTTTCTTATAATAGGAAGAATAGAGGAAGGTGCATCATTCCAAAACGAAATATTATTACTGCAGTGAGTCCATGGATAAGGAATTCCAGTAACATTAGCATGTAGAGCTTTCTGTACATCCGCCCTGTTCAAGTACACCTCCGTATAGTCCGAAGCACAGGGGTCGTAACCCGCCGGTTTCTTCCGCCAACCGTCCTACAATTAATGAAATGAAACCGAACCAATTATAGCTATCAAATTCAAAGAGATGGAAGGATAAGGATAACGACAGGTAGTTAGCAAGGACCCATTGTCCCTAACTCATTTACAAAAATTTAGAAATTTTGGGTGAAATTACCCTTTAAATTATAATTTTTTTTTGTCTTTGCCCCCATAAAATTCGTATACTTACATTTTAATCCCCATAAAATGTCTACGAGCCCTCAAACCCGCGCCCAAGATCTTCAAAGTCAATTATAAAAGCAGAAAGTGAAGGAGATTGGCGGAATTGCCAAAATATTTTCTAACTTAAGCATCAAGCATTTTTCTAAATATTTTCTGAAGAGGGTTTACGCTTGGAAATTGCCACCATGATATTTCATGTTATTGAGGATTTAGTAGGGACTTACGAATGCGGAGAATAATTTGGGAACAATATTGCCGCGAATGATTGGAAGCTTTCTGGTTGTTTTGGTGGTGAGATTACTGTTAACGCAAAAGGGAGTATACAAACTGTACATGTCGATAATCTTGTAAACTTCGAAGTACTGATCAAGGGCATCAGCGCAGGGTTCAGATATCTGATCAATATGTTCAACGCTGAAATTGCATTTCCCTTTTATTTCAAAATACAGACCGTCTGATATCACTGCATGATCCCATGCATAGTCTATCATTCCCCTCTGATCTGTTTCATCGTCCAGCAAAGCATTCCCAATCTGCAATATAATATATATAATTATAACCCCCATTATTCTCGAGAAAAAGACGTGAATACCCCTAATGTGTCGCCAAATGCATATTGCAGTCTTATTAAAGGCGTTCTTTTGGTCATATTTTAGTGGCGTATATATTTTTTTTACTTTTTGTTTTATTATATCAAAATAAAACAAAATATAATTACCGCGAAGCCCTTTAAGTTGATGTAATTTTTCTTTGAAACATTCTTGTTACTGTCGAAAATGACCTCAGCAAGCTGTGGAACGTAATGCCCTGAAATCATATTAAAGAAAACAATAATAATAACAAAAATAATAAATAATAATAATAAAGTATTATCAATATGCGTAGCTGGGAATTAATTAATTAATTAATTAATCGAGGAGAAAAATAAGAGTTTTAATTTAGATGTGTAATATATACCTGCATAGCTTTCTCCTGCAATGTAGAATTCATGGGACTTGAACTGTGGGAATCTCTTGAACCAGTTGATGAGAAATGTATATGAATCCTTAGCTAATAATATTAATCATCAAAATTAATTAATTAAAATAAATTAATAATTAATTAATTAATTAATTAATTAATTAAAATTAAATACCAGCAATAGTGTCGCCAAGTTGAGAGATGTCACTGGTGGTATTGGTGTAAGAAAATCCAACTCCAACAGGTGATTCCAGAAACAATAAATTGGCAGCTGAACAAATCAACAAATTGAAATGCAAATTATATTTATAATAATAATTTTTAATTAAAATTAATTAATTAATTAATGATGTAGTAAGTAAGTATTAATTAACAATTACCTTTGTTCCATCTATAAGGGTTGAGTTTGAGCTCTGGTTTGCCTTTCTGAGTTAAGAAAGGGCCTAACTCCTCTGCTTCTCCATACCCAATTGACGAGCATCCCGGACCTGCAATTAATTAATTAATTATGTGCATAAATCTTCTCTTCCATGTACGTTCATATTTTTTAAAATATAATTTAAGTAAATTAATTGTACAAAGGATAATATTTTGTGCAATGAAACTGTTATACTAACTTTTTTTTTTTTTTTAATATTATATAATTATATACAACAATCTACCGACACAAGGTGGGAAATCTATCGCAAGTCAAGATATGGGGCTGCCTGTGAATGTGATTGGACGAATTAAATCTTCTCCTCGACAGAGAAAATTTATCCACAACGCGACTGTGAGTTTGGATATTATACAATTATATATATAACAATTTATCAATAAATTTTCAAATATCTACCGAGAATCAAGACAAGGCACTGCCCCTAAAAGAGAATAGGTTTAATTTACCTCTATTCAGAAAAAATCTACTCCATAATGTAACTTTAAATACTCGAAATCCTTCACTCTTTTGAAAATCTGTGATATATCATTTTTGCAGAAGTTTATGTCCGATCTGAACAAAATCTGTTGCTACTTAAAAGAAATATGCCTCGTCAAGCAACTATGAAGACCGAAACTCCTTCATTCTTTAAAAAGAGAAGGGAGATAAACTTGAGTTTTCATCATATCCTAAAGAAAGAAGGGAGGTAAAAACTGTACCAATATACTATTACTAGGTAAATTTCGTTGTATACTAAGTTAATTTTACAGACCTCCTCGAATCTGTATTTTAAAAATTAAAAATGTCTCCGTTTCAAAAGTTATGAATATGTAATTCAGAAGTTACAGAAGCCAGCTAGCGAAATATTTTGTAAATATTAAAATAAAATAGAGTAATTAGGAAGAAGATTGAAGCAATCTTTTTATAATAGTTTTATTATACAACTCTTGGACCATCTAAATTCAACCTCAAATATATGACTTGCCGTGTGATCTGTGAAGACAGATTTCACTTCATTAATTGTGTGTATATATATATGTATATTGCTAATTTAATACAGCTGTTATTTAATTGTATATTGAAAATAATAATATTTTTATTATTAATTAATGGAAAAATAGTCCCCCTCCTAATTCCTAGGACTATAACATCCTCATTAAGCAAAGCAAGCTAGCTAGCACATGGGAGCTAAATTTAATTATACAGAACAAATGTCTGTCAAACTTCAAATTATATATATAAAAATTTATTTATAAATAAGCTTTATTATCTGTCTTAATTTTTTAATTAACATCTATTTTATTTTCATGATTGTTATTACTAATAAATTTAGATTTAATTATATAACTAAATACATTTTTTTCTAAATTTTAGATCGTATACTTTGAAACTTTATTTTCAGTATTTTAAATTATAAAATGTTTAGAAATTGATTTTAAATTTCAAATTATATATTAAATTTTCAACTTTTATATATGTTATGTTTTAAGTTTTATAATATTTTATTGTAATCAAGTCTTATAATTACTATTAGCAGTCAAAGAATGATATTAGGAAATAATTGGTAAGTTGAAGTCATTATGGGCATTATAATCCTATTGAAAGAAATTAATAAAGAAGGAATATTTAATTGTGAGATATGATAGCTAATTTGAATATAAGATAGTCTATATATATAATAAACAGATCCTACGTATGCATATTCTAAAACACTTTATAGCTAGTACTATTATATTATTTAAAACTTTAACAAATAAACCAATATATTCAAAAGAAATTAAGAAAGCACTACCGCACTAGTCTAAAAAATTTTGGACTTCTCGGACTTGATTCTCTCTCTATATATATATTTTAAAAAATTTTCTATGAGAATAAGAAATCTCATATACGAAATGTTAAAATTTTATGTCCTATTATTATTTGAATTCAAAATAATTTGAAAATGTTAAACATATTTTAAAACACTCGAGTTATATTCAAAAATTATATATTTTAAAATTTGGTGTTTTCTTACATATTGATCAGGTGGTATATTCTTTTACTAATGCAAGTTGCATGTCTTATTCCATATTTGTAGTAGTTTTGCATTAGTTGTTGATAGAAATATGCCAACTTGGGACCATACCTACACATTCCTACGGTATACTCATTATATACATATATGAGATATGGACATAATTAATTATTCAAAAGCTATATCTGTCTATCTACAGTTGACAAATCGAATAGACATTGAAGGAATTAATGACCACTCTCTACCTATCGTTATCATATAAATCCAAAAATAAAATGAGTGGTGCTACTGCTATGCTCCTACTGCTATTGCTACCCAGATTTATGAAACTATAAAGCAGAGAGATTACAGCAGGCTAGGAGGACTAGAACTACTACAAATTAAGAGGATTAAAGATGATGGAGAATACTGCTTCTGCAGCTGTTAAAAAGTATTTGAGAGATAATTAAGAATAATGAATGCGAAATATTAATTTTAATTAATTAATTACCTCCGTTGAGCCATAAGAGGAGAGGTTTTTCCTTGGGCTTGCTGGAGGCTTCGAAGAACCAATAGAACAGTGCTCTTCCATGAGATTTACTTACAGTAACATAACCTGCATACTGCTTGAAGTTAACCTCAGGCTGACCTGGAAGTCTCACCACTCTGTCTGCTTCTTGTTCAGCCAATATATCTTCACTCAGCTCATCATAATAACCAGCTTTCCCGCGAGGAAGAAGAAGAAGAAGAAGAAGAATATTCAAAGAAATCAATGAATTTAAAAACCCCATTAATCCAATACCCCCAATTCTGTTTTCCTGTGTCATATGATTGGTATATATGATATATATACAGATATAGAGAGAGAGATCAATATGTGGTTTAGATAATGACAGATTCAAAGAGTACAGATAAGAATCATGTGTTACATTGCTGTTTGTATCTTTTCTTTTCAAGAAATTATTTAATAAAATAAAAGGAATTGGTTTCCACTTCTTATTATTCTCTATTTTTGGAAGTTTGCGAGTATATGTATATACACATAGGCATGAATAGTGATATTTGTTGCTTTAATTGAAATTCGTCTTCTCATATATAGATCCTAAATATGTGGGGGTTACTGAAATTGGTCAATTGCTTTGCTTTCAAACTGTTGAAGTTGAAAGTTGGAAACCAGGTAACAACTACTACTACTAATAAGGGAATTAACACATACTGCCCCCTATAGTTTGAGAAAGTTACATTTAGACAACAAGTTTAAAACAATTTACAAATACCTCCTCTAAACAGTTAGTTGACCATGTAACTTTTGGAAAAAGACTAAAATGTCTCAATCATTCCTTTTACAGTATGAAAATAAATAAGGATATAATTATCTTTGTTGGACATGTTTTTATATGTGTAATGCGGGTTCTGTATAATTACAAAAAGAAACTTGACATTTTGTTTGTTACTGAATACTATATATTAGTCACCTTATATTTCATATGACAATAAAATAATAGTCACTTCTAAGTAGCAAAATGATCATCTCAAAAGATTTTGATATCAAAATTATAGATGTCGAAAATATATACATTTCTGTGATTGAGTATAGTGTTTCAAATTTGCGTAGAAATGTCACTGAAGTTATAAAAAAATTTAACTAGTTATTAAAAAAATAATGTGCAACACTATTATTTCATCGTAAAATGTGTTTGATTGCTAAAAAGTTTATTTTGTGATACTTTTTTGTTGCAAAGAATAGGTTGTATAGGCCCTAATTACTTTTAGTAATTACATTTATATTATTTTTTGCAACTAATTATAATATATTAAAAGATTACTAGTGACGATTTTTTATGATTGTTAGAATTTTTCTTTAATGACTTCAAATTTTAGTCAACGTAAGTCACATATAATGACCAAATAGTTTGGAAGTTAAAAGTGTTTTTATTAACTAAGTATTTTATAAGTTAGAAGTATTTTTCCATGACAAAATATTTTAAAAATTAAAAGTATTTTTAGTGACTAAATCTTTAGTTAAAAGTATTTTTTAGTGACCAAATATCTTTGAAGTTAAAAGTGATTTTTTTTTATCAAATATTTTGGAAGTTAAAAAGTGTTTTTTAGTTACAAAATATTTTGGAAGTTAAGAGAATTTTTTAGTGATCAAATATTTTAAAAATTACAAGTGCTTTTTAGCGACTAAATATTTTTTAAGTTAAAAACATGTTTTAGTGATCAAATATTTTAGAAGTACTTTTAACATCCAAATATTTTAGAAATTAGAAGTGTTTTTTAATGGCGAAATATTTTGGAAGTTAGAGATATGTTTTAGTAACCAAATATTCTGAAAGTTAAAAGTGTCTTTTAATGACCAAATATTTTAAAAGTCAAAAATATTTTTTAATAACCAAATGCTTTAAAAATTAGATATATTTTTTAGTGACAAAATTGATTTGTAGCAAATTTTAATTAAAATTGTCCCACGATAACTTTTAGGACCCTTTTCTTTATCTTATTATTGTACCAAAAACATTTATAATCATAAAAGTAAAATAATTAGTTACAATAAATTATATCGGCTCTCCATCTATATAAGCGCTATTAAAATAATTAGTCGTAATAAGTTACATCAGCACTCCATCTGTATAAGTGTTATTAAAATAAGTAATTAGTCGCAAAAAATTACATTAGTACTCCATGAATAATAAAAAACTTTTCTACTAACGCCCAATTCCTCAAAACTCTGGTTACGCCATCTGTAGAACTACAAAATAAAGTGCTTCCATCAACACTCCAGCTCAAGCTTGTGCGGTAAATGTTCTGCAAAATCAAATGCAAATACAAACAACATTAGTTCAAATAATATAAATCATCTTTCACAAATTCAATGTTGCACTTGGTCTAAATAAATCACTTCTCAAACAACATTTCCAGTATATTACATCAAGCACACAACACTCTGGAAGTAGAAACATATTGAAGTATGCATGTAAAATTCAAAAATAAAATGTTATATGCAAAAGGTGTTCAACTCCATTATTTTCCTCAAATAATTCTAACACGATCAATCTTTAAACAAACTCAAAAGTAATGTTTGACACAAATATCCCCATAATATTTACATTCTTAACATGTCATAAGCAAAAGATGGCCATTTAACATGGTTGATTTACTAGATCCCTTGCTATGTATCAAAATAAAATGTGGAGGATAAAATAATATTAAAATAAAAGAAAACAAGTTGAAATTACTATTTACAAAATAATCAACTGTCTCAAAATGTCTCACTTTCAAATTTCAACTATGAAAGAGAACCAACATAGATGATATAACATACCACTTCAAAGAGCAATACAGCGAACAATAAGGTTAATTGTTTTTAAAAAAAAAATAGGCAATAGAAAGTTTAGTAAATAAACAATATATTAGCCAAGAGAATTACAAAGCAAGCAAGACGAAGTCAAGAGTGGATTTGAGTTCCGTAGGAGATGACATTGCTGCTATAATATTTGCAAATCATAAAGTAAATCAAATAATGCCACATATCATTATGAGCAAATTATGATCGTATCACAGAACGCAAACATTTTTATACTTTTTAATAAGAATCAAAGAACATATATTTTATTGCTAAATAAATATAATTGGTCATAATAGAACATAAATAAAAACCAAATTACTTGTGATGATTTCAAATATTTATCATGATAAATAATATATATTGTGACCTAATTAACAAATTTAGCAAAAAAGAGGTACTATATTGTGACTAATATTATAATAATGAAATATAACAGGAATAAAGAAAAACTAATTCGTTGCAAAATAATAAATATAACTAGATACAATAAAAACCAAATTATTTGTGACTATTATAAATATCTGTCACGATAAATAATATGTTGTGATCAAATTAGCAAACGTAACAAAAAAAATTGTATTATATTGTAACTGATATTATAATAGTCACAAATAATAGGAGTCAAAGACCAAGTATTTCGTTGTTAAACATAAATTGATGGTCACAATAAAATATATCAACAAAAACCAAATTATTTGTGATGATTGAAAATATCTATTACAATAAATAATATATTGTGACAAAATTAGCAATCATAATATAAAATATGTACTATATTTGACTAATATTGTAATATTCACAAATAATATGAATTAATGACCAAACAATTCGTTATGAAATAAATATAATTAGTCACAATAAGATACATAAATAAAAACCAAATTATTTATGACGGTTATAAATATTTGTCACAATAAATTATATATTGTGACCAAATTAGCAAAGTAGCATACCAGATGTATTATATTGTGGTACTAATATCATAATAGTCACAAAATAATAGGAATAAAAGATAAAGTATTTTATTGCTAATCAAAAAGCTACAGTCACAATAAAACGTATAAATAAAAACCAAATTATTTGTGACAATTATAAATAGTCGTCTCAACATATAATATATTGTGACCAAATTAACAAATATAGTTAAAAGTACTGTCCTCAGAAGTTAATTTTCTTGTCAGTACGTTGTTTGAGTTTTACTGATTAATATAATATAATATTTATCTATTGTATAGTGAAATAATATAATAATTATATTTAAAAAATTATAAAAAAATTTATTACCCAATTGATAAATATTATATTATTTTAGATGAAAAATAAAAAATAAAAAGTGTGGATTTTGAAAATTGTCAAAAGTGTGGATGAATTGATGCTATTAAATGCCATTATTTAATTTTAGATTTCAATTATTGACTTGCACAAAATTAAATGATTAAACTTATGATTAAACTTGTGAGATTGTCCGAAAATGCCCTTGATCATAATATTTCTCCAACAGTTCAAGGGGAGGTATGTGTATGGTTTCTCCAACCTTGCCAGCTAAGAATGAAGTTCCTAAACTTCAGGGGAGGTATGTGTTAATTCTTCATACTAATCATACTATTTAGTGCCAATATTATATAAATTAATTGGTTGCTGCAATTGTCAATTTGTGATCTCTCTTTTCCTAGAAACTATATATTATTTCACGGACCGCTAAGCCGACCATCATCAATTTGTGATCTTCTCTTTGTTGGAAGTAAATATTTGCCTGCTCATTGCAATTGCGATTCATCAAAACCTCTACAACATCAATTTGGGATTAGTTTATATATATATATATATATTATTATATTCATAATAATGATATATAGTGTCAATTTTAAAAAGTTTTGGAGTTAAATATTAATAATTATTATTTAGGAGTTGTGATTTGTGATGTCGTATCATGTTTGCACCATGTTAAAACTAGATGCTATTTAAAATTTTAATTGATATAAATGTGATCCAATTTAATTGAATTCATGGAGTCAAAAGTTTAAATATGAATATAACTTATTTACTAAGGGAACAAATAAGGCTGAAATCTGCATATAATTATTAAGATATTTAAGAAACATTTGTTTTTTAACTTATGTCTGAATATTTAATAAAAAGATTTGAATATAATTAACTAAAAAATTTTTACGAGCAAATATTTGAATAATTTAATATTTTTATTTTTTAAAAATATTTCTATTTTATTAAATTATTTACTAACAAAATTAAAACTCTAATTAACTCTTTTTAACATATTTCTTCTCCATTATGGATCCTCTCTATTTGTTTTCTTAATCCTACTTATTTTTTACTTTCATTATTGCAATAAATTTGTATATTCACATAATTATAATTATATTATAATATGATTTATTATTTTTAGTTAATTTTATTTATTTTTATATCATCGATTAGAAATTATTTTTTTAAAAAAAATATATTAGGCAAATAAATAATATACATATTAATATAATTTATTAATTTTTTTTTATTTATTATTGTACTAATATAATCAAAATTACTTAAATATAAGTATATTATTTAAAATAGTATATTTGTCAAAATATTAATTTTTAGCCTTTTTATTTTGTCAAAATAAATAACTTAATAGTTATTTTTAAATATTTTAAAATAAAAAATAAATATATCATTCAAATTCAGATTTCAGTTAAATTCAAATTTTATTCATGTTCAGAGTTTAGATAAAAATAAATAGATAAATAAATGCTACCTAAGTTTATTAAGTCATATTGACCTTGAAGAATTTTATCAAATGCAAAGATATTGTATTATTCATCCTTTGTGTAAATATTTTGGTAAATCTATATTTATAGAAAAAACTGAAATACTCAAAAGGACAATAATACAAAATATATAAATACAAAATTTAGTTTTCATAACTTATAAATCTTATTTATGATAGAATATTATATTAATTTATATCATGATTCTTATTTTACAAGTTAACTAATGAATATTGACAAAGATCTTCATTTATATTTAAAAGGAATATCATGATTTTCATAATCTTAATGTGATTATTGTAATCTTCCCTTGAGCTGGCGAGTAAGCTTTTGTGTATAATAAACTACTTGAAATATACCAAATCTCTCTTAGAAATGAAAACAATCTAATTATTTTTGTATTAAGAAAATTTTAGCTAGAAAGTCATTCTTATCATTTTTTTTAAATCAAAGAAATCTTTTGAATTATGGTTGGTAAGTGCTCCTATACTCTGTTATTAAGAAAATCTTCTAACTTATTGTCATTTAAGGCAAATTTTTAAATTTTTATTTCCTTCTAGATAAGTTCTCTTACAATCAAATCTCATCAATTTTTTTACTCCCTACTTAATTCTACATTGTCTTTCTTCACTTGAATTAGAGTGAAGATTCTCTGAAACTCAATACTAGGAAAAAGAGAGAAACTTTGATGTAACACCTCTCTTTTCTAAAATACTAAATGATCAAAATGCAATTTTATTTTATTCAAAGGTAAAATAGTAACTTTTATTTACTCAAGGATGTAAATATAATTAATCAATAAATGGCTTTGCCGACTAATAGTGGCTGGAAATAAATTGTTGTTGGTCCGATCTAAGAGATTTGAGGATGAAGAGTATGATGGTAGTGGTGGTGTTGTGTTATACACGACGAGAAGTGGCCTTTTGTTTGCTATTTTTAAAAAATAATTTGTAATCTAGTAGTATAGTATATTAATTAAAATATTTGTGCAATGAAAACACTAAAAATATTTAAATGTGAGATTTGGTTTTCATAACTAACATGGAGCTGACTTATTGTAAAATATGATTTTTCATTCATTTAATTCTTGCCTTAAAAGTCAAGTAACTGAATATTCATTGATAATATTTTGATTTTTTGTCATCCTACGTAAACTAGTGAAAAAGCTTTGTGTACTCACAATTTATTATTAAATGTTGTGAATCTTTATAAAGAAGAAAATAATCCTATCATTTTTATATCAAAGAAATCTTTTAACTTTGAAATTTTAGCTACTACAAGTAAAACTTTTAACTTTGAAATTTTAGCTACTATAATTTATTCCTAAATTTTTGTCAAGGACCATATCCAATGAATGTTTCTATCATCCTTGTCAAAAAAAAAAAATCTTCTAATTTTATATGTTATGTTATTTTGAGGGCAACCTTTCAAAGTTTTGTTTCCTCCTCAGTTCTCATACAATCAAATTCCATCTGTTGTTTTTTTTTTTTTAACCACACAACTTTTTTTATCAGCTAAACCAAACTAAGCACCCTTTAATGGTAATTTGTTACATTGTATTTCTCAGCAGGATTGGTTAAAATTAACTTTATCATGTGTTTGATACAAAATAAGAAATCCGCACACTTAATGACCCTATGGGTTTTTCTGGGATTACAATGGGTAACTATTCTAAAGCAACATTTCAAATTTTTATTTCCTTCTCCATTCTCCTACAATCAAATCTCTTTTTTTTTTTTTCCTCGTAATCCTACATTTTTTCTTTTTAACCTAAACTGGAGTAAGAATTCCCTATAACTCAATACTAGAATGCGGATGTGAAAACTCTTGGAAATGTATGGGGTAATGGCCATTCAACATACCACGATTTAGACCAAAAATGCAATATAATGTTAATTTAATATTGTTATCAAACTGATGCAATAGTAAGGTGAGATGGCAAGCCAAACGACGACAAATAGCAAGTAGAATAATGGCGAAACACAACACAAAACTAGCACATGAGAACAAGGAAAACAACAGTAAACGGTAGGCAAAAATAATCTAATACTAGCAAACCAATGGTGAAACACTAGCAAACAATAGGGTGATTTGTAGCTGAATTAAATAGCGAATAATAGTAAAACAAGGAACAAACAGCTGTGGAAACGGTAGCAAATTTTGTATGAACAGTTAAGGCATGTAAAAACAATAGCAAATATTTTGGAAGTTAAAAGTGTTTTTTAGTAATCAAATATTTTGAAAGTTAAAAGTATTATTTGGTGAGTAAATATTTTTGAAGTTAAAAATATTTTTTAGGGATCAAATATTTTAGATAGTATTTTGAAAATTAGAAGTATCTTTTAGTGTTTAAACATTTTGGAAGTTAGAGATGTCTTTTAGTGACCAAACGTTTAATGATCAAATATTTTAAAAGTTAAAAATATTTTTTAATGACTAAATATTTTGAAAATTAAAAATGTTTTTTTAGTAACGAACTTGATTTTGTAGCAAATTTTAATTAAAATTGTTCCACATTAATTGTTACCACCCTTTTCTTTATCCTATCACAACTAATATTATTATACCGCAAACATTTGTAGTCATAAGAAATAATCATTTGTAATTAAAATAATTAGTTACAATAAATTACATCAGCACTCCATCTATATAAGCATTATTAAAATAATTAGTCGCAATAAATTATATCAGCACTATATGAATAATAAAAAACTTTCCTACTAACACCCAATTCCTCAAAACTCTAATCATACCATCTTTATAACCACTAAATGAAGTGCTTCCATGAGCACTCCAGTTCAAGCTTGTGCAGTAAATGTTCTGCAAAATCAAATGCAACACAAACAGCATTAGTTCAAATAATATAAATCATCTTTCGCAAATTCAATGTTGCTATTGGTATAAAAAATCCACTCCTCAAACAATACAGACCAATGTTTCCAGTATATTACATCAAGCTCACAACACTCTGAAAGTAGAAATATATTGAAGTATGCATATAAAATTTAAAAATAAAAGGTTACATGCGAAAGGTGTTCAACCCCATTATTTTCCTCAAATAATTCTAAAATGATCAATCTTTAAACAAACTCAAAAGTAATGTTTGACACAAATATTCCCCTAATATTCACATTCTTAACATTTCAGATGTAATAGATGGCCATTTAACATGGTTGATTTACTAGACCTTGCTATGTATCAAAATAAAAGTGGAGGATAAAATAATATTAAAATAAAAGAAAGCAAGTTGAAATTACTATTTACAAAATAATCGGCTGTCTCAAATTATGTCACTTTCAAATTTCAATTACAAAAGAGAACCAACATAGATGATATAACTTACCACTTCAAAGAGCAATATATATAGTAAACAATAAGGTTAATTGTTTTTAAAAAAAATGGGCAACAAAATGTTTAGTAAGTAAACAATATATTTGTCTGAGAATTACAAAGCAAGCAAGATGAAATCAAGAGTGGAATTGAGCTCCATAAGAGAGATGACATTGTAGCTGTAATATTTATAATTCATGAAGTAAATCAACCAATGTCACACATCTTTATGAGCGTACTAATATTGTATAGTTACAAATAATAGGAATATAATCAAAGAGCCAGTGTTTAGTTGCTAAATAAAACGTGATGGTCACAATAAAATATACAAATAAAAACTAAATTATTTGTGAGGATTGAAAATACATGTCACAATAAATAATATATTGTGACCAAATTAACAAACGTAGCAAAAAAGGTGTATTATATTGTGACTAATATTGTAATTGTCACAAATAATAGGAATTAATGACGAAGAAATTGATTGTAAAATAAATATAATTAGTCACAATAAAATTTATACATAAATGAAATTCAAATTATTTGTGAGAATTGTAAATATTCATCACAACAAATTTTATATTGTAACCAAATTAGTAAATACAATATAAAAGATGTATTATTATATTGACTAATATTGTAATAGTCACAAATAATATTAATCAAAGACCGAGTATTTTGTTGCTAATCAAAATGTGACTGTCAGAATAAAACCTATAAATAAAACCCAAATTATTTGTGATGATTATAAATGTTCGTCATAATAGATAATATATTGTGACCAAATTAACAAATATAATCAAAAATACCGTCCTAAAAAGTTAATTTTCTTGTAGTACATGTATGTTGTTTGAGTTTTACTATTTAATATAATATATTATTTATTGTTGTATAGTGAAATAATATAATAATTATTTTAAAAATCATAAAAAAATTTATTATTCAATTGATAAATGTTATATTATTTTAAATAAAAAATAAAAATTAAAAAGTGTGGATAAATTGATACTATTAAATGTCATTATTTAATTTTAGATTTCAATTATTGACTTGCACAAAATTAAATGGTTAACCTGGTAGGAATGTTCAAAAATGCCCTTCACCATAACATTTCTCTAACAGTCAACTAACGGTTCAATGGGAGGTATGAGTATATCTTTCCAAACTTGTCATTTCTTAAACTTGAGGGGAGATATGTGTTAATTCTCCATACTAATAATACTATTCAGTACTAATACTCTATCTATCAATTTGTGATCTTCTCTTTGTTAGAAGTAAATATTTGACTGCTCGTTGCAATTTTGATTCATCAAAATCTCTACAACATCAATTTCAGATTAACTAATATATATATATATGTATATATATATTATTATATTTATAATATTGATACATAGAGTCAATTTTAAAAAGTTTTGGAGTTAAATATTAATAATATTTATTTAGGAGTTGTGATATGTGATATCCTATCATGTTTCGCGCCATTTTAAAACTAAATGCTATCGAGAATTTTGATTGATATAAATGTGATCCAATTTAATTTAATTCATGGAGTTAAAAATTTAAATACAAATATAACTTATTTACTAAGTGTATCTAGTCATATTGACTTTGAAGAATTTTATCAAATGCAGAGATATTGTATTATTCACTCTTCATGTAAATATTTTGGTAAATCTATATTTATAGAAGAAATTGAAATACTCAAAAAGACACTAATACAAAATAAATAAATGCAAGATTTATTTTTCATAACTAATAAATCTTATTTATGATAGAATATTATTTTGATTTATATCATGATTCTTATTTTACAAGTTAACTAGTGAATATTGATTTAAAAGGATTATCATGATTTTCATAATGTTACTATGATTACTGTAATCTTCTCTCAAGCTAAAGAGTAAACTTTTGTGTATACTAAACTATTTGAAATATAATAAATCTCACAAGAAAACAAATTAATATAATCACATAATAATTAAAGAATCCAATTTGGACATTGTTATAAGTAAATATGCAAGGATTAATCCACAACGGTCATAATTGTCTGAAATATGATGCAGGCTAGATGTTTGATTTTTTCTGGTTGAATATGATAACTAAAATGATGAGAATTGCATATGGATCTAAAGCCCTAGAAGTCCGGAGTTTATAAAATTTTAAGTTACTCAATTTGGATATCTCTATAGAAAGATATGCCTCCATAAATAATAACTAGTTAGAAAACAAAGTAGACACAAAGCAACCAAGTCATGAAGATTCGGTTGACTGAAAATCAAATTCGGTTGACTGAAATTTGAAAGCTTTCTACCTCTCAAAAACTTGCAAATTCGGTTGACTTAAAATCAAAATTGATCAACCGAAAATTGAGGACTTTCTGCCCCTATATTGTTGTTTACTTTGGTGAACTGAAATTGCCCACTCCTCTCACTTGTTTTGAACTTTTTCTCTCTCAAAACATCACAAAAATACTTCCAACATTTGAATTCTTCATTTGGGTACAAAATCAAAATATACCTTGTAAGATTTTTGATGAAAAATTTGAATATGAGAGTTCTATAAAGAGTTCATCAAGTAAAGCAAAAAAAATGCTCTAAAAGAGGATGAATCATTGAAACACCAATTAGAGTAAGCTTATGAACCTAAACCATCAAAGGTTTAATTTTAGAAAATGTCATTTTAGCATGCATTTTTATTTGATTGTATTTCATTTTGGAAACATTTAATAGTTTGACTCACTTTTTATTCTTATTGAATATACATTCATTGTTTTGATGATTTATATTATTTATTAAGGATGCATTTATTATTTTGAAGCTTTATTTGATATACATAAGGGGAGAAACAAATTATGAGTTTGAACTTATTTTCCTCCAAGTTTTGATGTATGAAAGGAAAGAGAATCATATGATATGTAACACACTTAAGGGGAGATATGTTTTTATTTGTCTATGTTGCATTAAAATCATATCATGAGTGCATTTTGAAATTTGAATAAGTTGTGTTGATTTAAATATCTCATTATTTGCATTTGTGAAACAAAAAGAGGTAGAAATTCTTAATAGCTTAATCTTACACTCTTTTATCCTTGGATTTGATTGCATTTGCTCAAAATTTCAGAGGGAGTTTCTACTTTAAAAATTCTTCAAAATAACTCTAAAATATGTTTTCAAAACTTGTTATCATGCTCATTTATTTGACATTTTTTGGATGATGACAAAAGAGGTAGAATGTTTATTGATTGCGCTATTACATGCTTTAATGCTTAAATGTTTAACTTATACTACAACTAAAGAGGAGCATGAATTTTGGATACATAATGCTTATTCAAGTTATGAGTTAGTTTTTCATTTGGCAATGAATAGTTTGTCATCATTAAAAAGGAGAAGATTGTTAGTTTTAAAGCTTATAACTCGTTGTTTTGATGATAACAAATATTGGAATTCTTAACTAACTATATTCTTCTTGTAGCATTTATTGTTATATTTAATTTCTAACATAAAGAATTGGAATGTAATTGTGAAAATTTAAAGAACATCCAAAATTAAGACATTCAAGAAAAGTAATAATGAAACCCTAAGAGTGAATTGAAGAGTAGATTTAAAGAATTGAAGACATAAACATTAGGTGATTTTTTATTTATAATGTGCCTTTAAAATTGAATATTGATTTGCACTTAAAAGTTCAAAATCATTAATATTATTAATTTGTGAAAAACAAACTAAAATGAAAAAGTTTTGGAAATCTGAAAACTAAACCAAATTACAAGACTTTGAATCCCTGAAAATGGACCAAAATGCAAACATTTCAAAAGTTTCAAAAAAACTAAGTAATTGTTCATGGATTAGATTACTTACTGTACTTGAACCTAACTACTGTACATGGTCCATCCGAACCGAATTTAAACCTGAGCAATTGTTCAATGAATCGGTGAACAGTGTTAGTCAACTAAAAATGCATTTCGAACAACCAAATTTAGGGTAAAATAGTTGAAAAGTTTGGTTAGACTCTCCGATCGACCATATTACTAGAAAATTTGAATTTCCAAATTCTAACCGCTAGTTTTCCAATTTTTATTATAAATACTAGTTTAAATTCACTTAAAATAAGTTTTTCACCCTTGGAAAAGTTTGTTTTATGTTTTAAAAGTGCATTACAAAGATTTGAGCTTTTATTCGCAAATCAAACAACAACTTCATTACATACTCTAACTTTCATTTGTAATATCAAAAGAAAGAGTATTTGTATATTACTTAATTAAACTCTTTGATTACGTTTATTCTTTTTATTTTACTTGGGTGTAAGTGTGAGAAAAATACTCTTGAATTGAAAGGTTTAAGTGACACCCATAAGTCACTTGGTTTGTAAAGGTTAAAGAGACTCTCGATCAAGTCCTCTTGGTGAAAAGTTTAAATGACACCATAAGTCACTAACTGTAAAGGTTAAAGAGGAACCTGTGAAATCCTCTTAGTTTTATATTTAAGTTTTAGAGTGTTCAAGTCTTCTTAGTTAGAGGTATAAACGTAGGTCAAAGTTTATTGAACCACGTAAAAACTATTATGTTTGATCTTTCTCCCTTAACTTTTTATTATTGTTTATATTTATTTTTATTATAAACATTGCTCTCACACACTTGAAACTTAATTTATTGATATTCTTATATTGGTGATTAGAATTGTACATTGAATATGCTATATTATATCTTGAAAAATTATAATTACTTAGTATTGATTTTTGGGTTGCTTTAAAAGTGCCAAATTTTTTTAAACCTAATTCATGCCTCTCTTGGGTTGCTTTAGTCGTATTTCAAACTAAACTTAAATATTGGCAAGATATCCACCTCCTTTTGATCTATTTATAATAATTCTTGATTTCTAAAATTCAACTAATATTTGTTATCTTTGCAGTAAAACAAGCATCCTATAGTCCTTATAGCTAGGAAAACTCCAACACACTTTTCTACAATGTCTTTTCTAACTGCTTCAGGATCACTTGAATCTTTTAGTTCTTTTCCTTTTTCAAATACAATTTTTGTAAATAACGACCAAGATTTGTAAGTACTTAGGCCTTCTGACACATAGACTAATGGAGGCCTACATATAATATACGTAACTCATTTACTCTGAGTAGTTATTATTTTCTTATTTCCTTTTACATCATTTTTCAAAAAAGTTTCTAATTTAAGCCATTTGTCATGATTATTGTTTCATACATAATCTAAAATTAGAAGATATTTTTAGCCATTAATTTGTCTACGTAGCTCCTTTTGCAAACCATCCATTTCAAAATTTTCAATGTCTCTTTCAGTATCTGTTGACTTTAAAGTTTTTCTACAATTATTTTCATAGTAAAATCATCAGAGGTACACACCTACATTCTTATCTGAAAATGGTTGGCAACCTCCTTAGCATTATAAACATATTGAACAAGTGTGGTTTTTCTTACACCCAGTACTAACAATGTAAATGATAGTTACATTATCCTCTATATGATCATTTGAGTCTAACAAAAGATTGCATTTTTAACATCATCCCTCCCAAAAACATTTTCTTCGAGAAGAAAAGAGTGTGTTCGCTCTTTTTCTCTAATAATTACAATAATTATTCCTAACCCATTATCATGTTTAAAAGGAGGGAATTGCTTGTAATTTTTAATATCGTGTAGTCTCTCCTTAAAAGCTTTAATTTTGTGACCCATCTTAAGGCTATATACAGTATAGTTGGTAGAGACGGCAAATGGGTCGTGCCAGATTGACAATATATACAGTAAAATGGATAAGTCTAGCCCATTAGAAGATAGCCCAATCACCGCCCATAAACCCATATAGGCTTTACAGAGCCTGTGAACAGTATGATCAAATAGTAACTAATTGTATTATTCACATAAATAGTTTGCATAGTTCATAATTTTATTGGTCAATAGTAACTATTTTCACTGTTCATGGGCTGAACAATAGGTCCAAATAATAGATGGCACGGCATGGCGTGACACGGCCTAATTAAGGATAGCAACGAATACCCTTTTTGAGGATATCCATCCATATTCGATCCTAGAAGATAGGATATGATAATTAGAAAATAGGATATAGATAAGATGTGGTAAAAAGGCATAAAATATGAATATTTTGAAATATCTTGCGGATATCTACAAGAATATCTGTTTTACCCTTTTTATTCTTTTTAAAATTAGATTATATCCAAAATGATGTCGTTTTGGACTTGTTATAAAAAAGAGAAAGTTAGCAAAACCCTGAGTTATTGTTAATTATTTACTTCTCTCTTCCTTTCTCATCCATCGCCTAATAAGCTCTTGTGCATCCACCACCCAACAAGCTTCTGACTAATGTGTTGCAACCATAGTTATTATCAAATGTTTATTCGTGAAAGATCAATTCTTCTTATGCCAGCCAATTCATAACACTGGCCATCTCCCTGTTGATCTGGTAATTAACTTTTCTTTTAAAAAATCTAAACAATGAAAACCCTTTTTTATTATTTTAAGATATCAAATATATGATTTAAGATAAAATAATAGTTTAATAATGCATATTTTTGAATTTTTTAATTTTAAATTGAGTAAGTTCATGCACTATCCTCTTCTTATAATATATGAACTTAAATATATAATTTAAGATAAAATAATAGCTTTTGGAAAAGCATATATCTTGATATCTTAATTTTAAATTGTATAAGTTGAAGCTTGAATCTTTGATGCGTTATGCATTTTATACAATATAATATAAGATATTACCTTTAAAACAATTATTTGTCAGCCCACTATATTCTTGTAATATAATATAAGATATTATCATGTACATACATGCAATTTATATGCAAAAATTATGTTACACCCTACAAATATATTATACCATTTTATCGTGTATTTAGAGTCTCATAAATATTCTTGGCAATCAGCATCCATTCATTAATCAATGTCTATAAATATTACTGTTTTCTAGTCTTAGAAGCTATTTTAAAAACACATACTGATTTGCTTTAAAAGAAAATTCTTCACAATTTTGGCTTTCATTATTTCCATATTATAAACTTGATAATTGATCAATTAAACTGTCATATATATATATATATAGAGAGGTAAAAAAGGAGATGCACTTGAAGATGACGAAAATTGGTGAACAAGGATTTGTTTATAGCAATGATCCTGGCCAATTTCATGAGGTAGATTCAAATAGAAAATACATGTGAAGAATTTACTAGTGAAACTATTGGTAAGAAATTAACTTTGAGTATGTGAAATCACTTTAAAAGGGAGGGGAATACAAGTACTGGATATTAGAATGCAATTTGTTTGTATTGTAAAAAAATAATATCTCATAAGCCAAAATGACAGAACCTTGTATCTACACAATCATTTAAAAAACATGTCTTATATTAGGTAACAAAGCATAAATTTCACTATAAAGAAATTACACTCACATTTAGTTGACGGAAAAATAAAAGTGTCTACTTTTTCTTGTGATCAATAAAATGCTAGGAAAGAGCTTGCCAACATGATAATCATGCATAAATATCCCTTTAATATAGTTTAATAAACAGGGTTTAGAAAGTTTGTCAAGACTCTTCAACCTATATTTAAGGTCATTTTTTATAATACACTGAAAAAAAGATATTTTGAAGATATATGATTATAAGAGGGCAAAGATAATGAGTTTGTTGGAGGCAAATTGGAGAAGAATTCTTATCACTACTGACATGTGAACTTTTAGTAACCAATAAGAGGGCTTCATGGCAATAATGATGCATTTTATAGATGAGTGTTGGGTGATGCAAAATCGCATTTTAAGGTGATTTATAGAACATTAAGTTTGTTGATTTTTTTTATTTTCTCACTAAATATTTTGTACATAATATAACATAATATTTATTATTAATCACCATTGTCTTCATAGATTTATATATGCACCATATCCACACACTGCTAAAGTACTTGGTGAAACTTAATTAAATGAAATATTTGTTAAATTGGAACATTGACTGCAAATTATCTACTTTGACTGTCGATAATTGTGGTACAAATGATGTCATAATTAAAATTTTGTTAGAGAGGCTTGATAGTAGTTTATTGTTGTTGAATGAAAAATTGTTTCGCATGCAATGTGCTGTTCATATATTAAATTTAATTGTGAAAGATGGCATGGCTATGGTCAATGAAAGTATTAAGAGAATTTGTGATAGTGTTTTATATTGGACAACAACACCAAAAAATGAGGAAATATTTGTTGGGACAGCCCGTAAATTTAATATTTCTTCCACTAAGAAGTTAGTTGTCGATTGTAAGATTAGGTGGAATTCTACTTATTTGATACTTGAAAGTTCTTTGAGTTACAAATATTTGTTTTCTTATTTAAAACAATAAGAACAACAATATAAATGTTTGCCTACCGATGAAGATTGGATGTTTGCAAAAGAAATTTATCATAAACTTGAATATTTTTATTAAGTGACTATATTATTTTCTGGAACTAAATAATCTACAACCAATCATTTTTTTCAAATATTTATGAGATTAGATTATTTATTAGAGAGTAGCTTAATTCTCATAATGGTGAAATAAGAATGATGGTTGAAAAAATAATTGAAAAATTTGACAAGTATTAGAATGTGGTTCATGGAATAACAATTGTGGCAATTGTTTTAGACCCGGAAGTTGAAATTGGTGTAGTACTATTTTTCTTTGTTGCATGAGGATTATTATATAATTGAAATTGAGAAAATTCATAGTCTTTATTATATATTGGTAAAAGATTATCAAGTAAAGTCTAAAATAAATAAGGAAGTTGCTCAATCTCCAGTTGCTTCGTCATCTTATTTGGAGGGAGTTCACAATAAAATGAAGGAACAATTAGCACAATTTGATATGTTGATAAATCAAAGCACTATTACTACTCAACTAAATCTGTGGATAACTATTTGGATGAATATGTTATTCTAAGATATGAGAATTTTATTATATTAAATTGGTTGAAGATGCAAGATTCAAAATATCCTACTTTGCAAAAAATTGCTAAAAATGTTTTAGCTATTATTGCATCCACAGTTGCATCGAAATCAACTTTTAGTTCTAATAGTAGATTTCTGTCTTTGCATTATAATATACTTCATCCAAAAACAAACGAGGCCTTAATGTGTGCTAAAGATTGGTTGTGGGTTAATTTTAATTGTAAAGAAGTGTTTTTCTTTTGTCAATATATTGATAATTGTCACTAATTTATGTTTTTTATAATTAAATTTTTTGTTTCGTGGTTAGATTCAAATTCTTCAACACAAGTAGAAAGTATCTAATATTCAAAAGATGAAAATGTTATGGATAAGGTAAATATTATTATAATAATTAGATTTTTTTTACATACAAACATTATCGATTAATAATTTAATTTTTAAAGGAGTTGATGACTTGTTGAATATACATTTTTGATTTTTACTTTGTAGGCATCATGCTGGATTGGTGCTACAAATCTTTACTGAAGATGAAATTTGGTTGAATTTTAATGACTTCTTGCGATAATTGTTGATGTAGTTTATTTGTTAAAGTTTTTATAATTTTATTCGCAAGAATATTCTGTAGTTTTACTAAGAGGGGGGAGGGTTAAGGATTTACCCGATGTGAGATATCATATTTTTCGAGGAACTCTAGATGTCGTCGAAGTAAAGGATTGTCAACAAGGGCGTTCAATTGCATTGTAAATTCCTATCCAATACTTGTATCATTTGATGAATTTTAATAATTTAATAGATTGATATAATTATTGAATTCAAATTTTATATTATTAGAATTTGATATATTTTTTAGGATGTTAATATAATATTAATTTTTTAAATTTAATTTATTAACATAGATAGTATATATTAATTCGTAAAACAATATAATCAAGTTATGAATTTAAAAAATTTTTAGAGTTTAATGTTTTCTATTAGGATATGAATATATTCATAGGATATTCATAAAAATATGTTATTAATAAATATTCATTTAACAAGATATGAATATTAAGTTTAATATTCGCTGTAGATATGCATAAGATATGAATATAAATTTTATTGTAAGATACAAATATGAATATTAAAGTAACTGTGAACCGTATCATATCTGTGGTCATATCTAAATCTAGTCCATAAATAGTGTCAATATAGCCTAACACAGTATGATTACTATTTATGATAGACTGTACGAGCTTTTTTTTCTCGATCTAGTCTATAAACACCATCGAGACATGTTTTACTGTTCACAAGACCGACCCGCCCATTTTGCCTTCTTAATATTTGGATTTTGGAAAAGAAGATGCATACCACTTTTGACGTTTTATCAATCCCCATCATCTCTTTAAGCTTGAGTTGAGCGTAGAAATCTTCCAGCAAATCATAAGCATCGTAAACTGCACCTTTGAGCCTCCGAAGCCAAACTGCTCCTCAGCATCAAAAAGAACACCGTTGATAGTCTCAACAGTGTTCCTGAGTTTGCGAATCCCATCCTCAACACCTTTGGCCAATTGAATTCTTGGAAACCTAAGGATCCCAACACTCCCAAAATTCTTCCTACAACAGCACATAGAATTCCTTCAGCCATTTCTTGAATTTCTCAATCACTGCAAAATGAAATTTTGAGATGAATAATGTTACGAAAGATTGTAAGATTCCCATGTGCTTTCCTTTTCTCATTGCTAGCTTTCACATTTTGAAAAGTCTTACCTCCAATAAATTTTACACATTCATAAAGTATTTTCTTTTTTTTTCTTTTTTTTAAAGAAAATTTAGCACACATCATTATCATCACTACTTTTTTCCCTTTGCTTCTAAAGGAAAGACAATTCTTATCTCTTCACTAACAAAGTCTTGCAATATGAAATACTGCAAATATTAGGCTAACAATATATTGTATGGAAAAAGTTGTTGCTGACGACTTCCAATTATCTTTTTCTTTTTTAAAGAAAAATATAACTTTTTTTATCCTTGTATTTATTTTTCCATGACGTTTATATTATATTAACTTCAATTAAATAATTTTTATAAAAAAACTTTAAATCTTTTGTGGGGCATTGGGGAGCAACGTCTTTTGTCAGTTTAATATCTTCTTAATGCACCCACTAAATGTAAATCACATAAATTTTTTCTTGAATGCGAAGGAGAATTGATCCCTTACGGCCTGTTTGGTTTGTGACTCAAAAATTATTATTTTCAAAAATTTGGATGCGTCTCAAAAATTTAAGTTGTATTTTTAATAGTTTTAATATTTGAAAAGATGTTTGATATAAAATTTAAAAACAGTTTTTGAATCTTAAAAAATTTGAAAACGTGCTGGGTATAATATATAAAAAAAGAAAAATAAGAATATTTATTCGGTTAAAACTATTTTTAAAAATAAATTTATATTAAAATTTTAGTATTGTTGAATAACACTAATTACTTCAAACTATTTTTTCAATACATTTATATAAGGAATTATACTTAAAGTTAATTAAAAACTCACTTTTTAAATTCATTATGGTAAAATTGTAAGAAATACAATATGTAATGGACATGGACACACATCTACTTCTTTTATATTGATAATTTATCATTTATTTAAAAATAAGAAATTTAACTTTAATCTTTTTAAATATTGGAGAAAATTATATAATATTATTATGCAATATAACCAACAACCATACTCTTTTTGTTGTAATTACTCTCTAACTTGAAATTTTCAAAGACATATCTCATAATTACTTTAAGAACTTATAAAAATAAAAAATAAGTTTTTCTTGAATGCAAAAAAATATAATATATAACAATATATATTTATTTATTTAATTCATAAAAATTTGAGAAAATATGAATATAATTGTTTGTTTTGAGAATTTGAGATATTTTTTATTTTTTAAAAATGCAAAATCGTATCAAAATACTATATCAAACGGGTCCTTAACTGTTTATTTCTATAACAAGAGTCAAATGAATTAGATTATCAACAATTTATAGAACTTAACCATAATATAGATTTTGATTACAAAATCTTCTATAATTCTCAAACATTAACCTAAGATATGATGAAATCAGTTCACATCAAATCCTCATACATGAAAGAAACTTTTTTTAACTCCGGGAATCATATTAACCTGCAGTGAGCAATAATTTAGTAAGCAAACTGGTTTTAAGTCATCAAATTAAGATAAAAACGATATCGTCAGCATACAAACTCACAATTTATGCTTATGCATTTGAACTAAATGATGCCAATGTCATGATCTGGTCCGTATGCTAAACATAATGTATGTATACACGAAAGGTTATAATATAACAACAAATGTACTCTTAAAACTTCTACGCCTTTGAGACTTACTGATCAGTACTTGTCAACCTTTTAAACCAATGATCCAAAAGGCAATACACTACGTGATCAGTGAACCATTTACCTTCTCAGATTTGGCAACAGCTACAAGAAAGATATACAAGAAATAAATGGTACAAGTCAAGTAATGATGAGATGCATTACCCAGTTCCAAACAAATTGAGAAAACAGAAGAGAAGATACCAAAATTTTCAGAAAGATGAAAGTAAACTAACAATTTTTCACCATTTAATAACTTTTTCTTCATAGTTTTAGTAAACATGACTAAGAAAAGAGAGGGAAAGAAGAAATAAAAGGATATAAAAGTAATGAGATACATGCATTACCCAACTCCATTGCAGTTTGCATACATATATATATTTGGTGAAGCAGCAAGACTAGAAGGCTTCGACTCCTAAACTCACAAGCCAATTTCCAAACAGAGTAAATGCATATATATATATATATATATATTTGTATAATTAGAAACTGAAACAGTTCACACATATATATGTAAACTGAATTAAATAGTAAATTATTTAATAAAATATAACTACCACCACTCCATTTGAAAGTTTGAAGGATTATTCCAAAAAGGAGGCTGACGTCTGTTTTTAGCAATTTATGCCCTTTTTCACTACATTTGTCCATCGTCCACTGCACAGAAAGTAAAAGAAAAAGCAAGAAAGGCTATATCATATAGGTTTCTAAAAGAATTATGCATACATTTGCATGGCAGAGAGAAGTGACAACCTGTTGGAAAGAGGAGCATCTTTCAAGTCAATTGATAGACAGAGAACAATGTTGAATATTAGGGATGCCCTTGTTGTTTTGACATTTTTCTGACCATCGGGAGTAAATGAAGGATTAATAAAATAACTAATCAAGAGCATTAGATGTGTGTAGAGCAAAAATTGTGAATAATTACCTAGAGACTGAGAGGTTATGAAGGAGAGGAAATTAATTACCCCAAAAGAGCAAACCTCCACACAATCAGAAGAACTATTCGATGCTTATAAATCAAATAGAATAATGAACTAATGAAACTGAATTAAATCATAAAATTAATTACCAACTGCTAAATTCATTTGAAAGTTTCAAGGATTATTCCACAAAGGATGACCTCTGTTTTGAGCAATTTATGAGAAAAATTCTGTTTATAAGAAAAAGAGGGAAAGGGAGGATATTAAAAATAAATAAATAGAATTAATGGCATAAAGGAATAAAGAAAAAAGAGAGAAAGGTTGACCAATCAAATTTGTACAATTGTAAATCACAAGATACTGCAGAGTGGGAATACGGGAAATCCACTCTGGGAGATGCACCTATTTCCAATCTCACAAAGATGTAAATGGCCTTGCCATTTACAATATTGTTTGTCATCATCGTGATCGTGGTTGAGCAAATCAAGTAGGTCACAGCCTCCAATTTTCAATCGCTCAGAAGATGATAGAAATCTTATACATTGAGGCAGCTGAGAAATCAATCTTGGGCTATATGAAATATCCATTTCTACAAGAGAACTCTTTGCAGCAACTCCGGTAGAGATTTAAATCATTAATAACTATAAGACTGAGATAGTTTAAGCTAGAGAGCAACGGCAGAGTAAGAGGCAGAATAAGAGGTTGACAGTTCTGCTGCTGCATCGACACTAGACTTCATCTTCATCTTCATCTACATGCTCAGTGTCTGTTGCAGTGTCTTCATACTCAATTCAAATAAATAGAGGTTGTTCAAAGGGGGATACATTGGCGTGCAAGTCAACATAGGGCACCACAATCTTAAGGAAATGAAAGGAGTTCTGCCTTTTCCTTTATTGTTGTTACCTGATCATCTTCATTATCATTGATCTTCCACCATCGCCATGTCATGTCCATGGGCACTCTCACTTGGCCGAACGCTTTCCTTACAGGCTTGAATTGATTGATTGCACTCTCAATTTTCCACAAAATTCGATTGTGAGTTCCTTAAGCGATTGGAAGAATGTTGTTGTTGGTGGTGGTGTCAAAATACAACTGTTATTAGCTTCTTCAGCTTCTGATATGTACTCTGTACTGAATAAGAATCAAAGAGTCAATGAAAGTAGGGAAGGCAGTTGATCCAATGGCGAAATATTTCGAAAGTTAACACAATGAGATATTTCAATTTGAGTTAGATTTGTCAAGGAAGACATGCAGCCAAAAAACTTCACACTTCCGAGACCAGATATATTTAATTCTTTCAAATTTGGAGTGGTTTTAGGCCTTCTACCATCATTTCATCATATGTCCTGTATCTTTCGCCTTTTAACAGTATGCACTCAAGATATTGCTTCTCTTCCAAGCTGGCTTCAACTAAATTAACATTTTCCATGGCCCCAAATACTTTAATTTCTAATGCTCCTTTTACTTGTTTAGCCCATTTAGTTCCCTGAACTCATTGTTTATTCTATCCCTCTCAGCTGCCAGGAAAAATGGCAATCTTCGACTGCCCCAATTTACATGGCATACAAGTGAGGGAATCACAACCATCAATTTTAAGATAATGGAGACTCACCATTTTTCTCATATCTCTTGGAAGAGATACATACCTTATCTTCCATTTCATTACCACTCATCATCTCTTTCAGCTTAAGCTGAGTGTAGAAATCAACCAGTAAATCATCAGCATCATAAACCACATCTTTGAGCCTCTGAAGCCAAACTGTCATAGCTGACCCTGCTTCTGGTTGAACTACTCTTCAACATCAAGAACACCATTGATAATCTCAACAAAGTCCTTGGGTTTGAAAATCTCGTCTTTGACACCGCAGGTCAATAGGATTTCTTGCAAAGCTGGGGATCCCAACTCCTCCACAATTCTTCCTATGACGTCAGTCAGAATTAACCTCGGCCATTTCTTTGCAAACAGAATTTATGCTTAATGAAATTGGTTTCAAAGGAAGCAATGAAAGAAAGATATGTAAGATCGTAAAAGGAAATGATGAGTGATTGCTTAAGTTATATATTAGCAGTGTCATAAGCATCAATTCATTTAAGACAAGATAAAGCATCTATCTATCTATCTTTTTTTTTTTTATTTTTATTTTTATTATTATTTATTATTATTATTATTATTATTATTATTATTATTATTATTATTATTATTATTATTATTATTATTATTATTATTATATTAGATGAGTATCAATTAATGGGTTAATTTCAAAGCATTTGATGGGAAATAACTTAAATTCCTAAATAAAAAGCAACGCATATCATTATTCCTTACAGGCAATTGTAGCCAAACTCAGAAGCATTTCCTGTAAAACAAGTGTCAAATTAATTAACAATTAATGGAACATTCCTATTAATTTTCAGAAGTGTAATGAGATCATTGCTGCAACTTGAGTTAACGAATATACTGTGCTAAGCGTTAGAAAAACAAACCTGCAGCTTTGGGTTGTCTGTCTGTGGAGCATTTCATCGAATAGTTGATATACAAACTCCAAAACTTGGCCGAAGATTCCTCCCGGCTGTTCGAACTTGGAAGACCCATAAAACTTTCAGTGGCAGCCATACGTTGCGCCCCCCGTAAACAGTAACCCACTTGCACGAGAAAAAATCTGAAACAAGCGGGCGTGCTGGCAAAATGATTTGTCGGCGGACGGGATTGAGTGAACAATGAAGTATTTGGGCTAAAGATTTATGTATTCTTCCTTAACATTTGTACAAAAAGCCCAATATTAACCCAATTAACTTAACTTTTAAAATAGTAATCCAATTGATCTAAATTTTAGAATTATATAGATAGTAGTATAATTTTGACCCTTATATAGATATTTTTTAGAATATTTTTAGAAAGTCAATGCTAACCTTTGAAAGTGTATTATAACATATAATTTTTACCATTTATTATATATAAATTTTTTTATAAATAGATAAGATTTCATTTGATTAAAGCAAGCAATCAAATAATAAACTTACATTGTGTAAAATTCTCTTTACTTAAACTCTATGTACTCTCACTTCTCTTTTCATTTAACAGCTTTCAAAGCTTACTTAGTGAATAGAATTGCTAAACATCGCACGATCAAAATAAGCGAAGAGAGTATAGCCATGACATATAGCTTTAAATACGACATGAATATATGAATATGTAATTCAGGGAAACGATTGGGCGAATGCCTCTCTGCACGCAAACTACTTGTTATTTAGTTTTACGTGTTTCCGAAATCTTCTCAGTAAGTTCATTTGCACGGAGTACAATACCTCGAATCAAGTTCGAATTTCTTACAATATATAATTGCAGGTCCTTTATTCTGAATAAATAATAAACAGGAACCACGTTAATTATATTATTCTCCGATACACTAAATTAAAATATTTAAAGAACATAAAATATTAAAATAAGTTATATATTATTTCCTAATATAAATGCACTGAAAAGCTTGATATATTTTTCATTCACATGGTACATAAAGCGGGAAGTAATTTTTATTTTAACTTATAATTTCAAAAAATAACCATAAGTGTTTTTACCCCTATTAAAAAACTAACTTTTATTAGACATGTTCGTTTACATCCCTTGCTATTAAGAAAACCAGAAAACAAAATAAAAACATATTCAACTAATTAATTCTACAACACCAAATTTAACTAATTTCATACTAACTTCAAATGTCTGATCAAGTTCTACTGAATTTAAATATTATTTGCTAATTTAATAAGTTCCAAAGAAAGCAGATACAAACACACAAATTTCTGTACGTATTTTTTCTTTTCTTGAAAGCTAAAAGCTTCAATGGATAGCTTCATCCATGACTACTCAAACTTCTTTATCAGTGAAAGATCATTTAGCATTTTCTCAATGGCCTCATCGTCGTGTGTCCGTCCCCTGGTCTGCATACCAAAGAACTCAATCAATACATATATTTCAGGGAAGTCAGTCATTTTGTTGGCTGTTTATAAATACATGTGGATGTGGATGTCCACACTTGATAATTGAATAAAATATTGTTTTGCACCATCGAAACTAGCATCATCTATATTGTTTTGTAGCAGAGAAAGGCAGGGATGAGAATAGTGATTATAGTAACAAAACGGTAAGCAAAAGCAAGGCACAAGTAAAATATACCTTAATAGAAGGTACCATAGCAACGGCTTCCTCCACAGTTTCAGGGCAAAGGTTTCCAAGCACACAAAGCTGCAGAAAAAAGGAGTATGAGACCATTTAGAAATTTTTTATGTCAGAACAAACATAAAAATCCTAGTTCACCAAGTTAAGAGGTGCTTTACCTCGAATTCAGCCAGCTGGTATCTACTAAGGATTCTGAATTTTGGTTAAGATCAACATTTTTGATAACAAGATGTGGAATGATTTCAACAAGAGGGAAAACAGTACAAAAAAAAACCCCATCTTTTTGGGGTAATAAATTGCTATGCTAATTCAGTCAGCTCTTTATAAGCAAAATGATGTCCTTACTCTTACAGTAATATTAGTTGAACAGTTTATCAATTATAAAACAAGGACAACACTTCAAAATTTGAAAAGTAAATAGTAAACCAAAACAAAACAAATACAATGACACAACAAAACAAGTATGTCATCTTACCTATTTCCAAAATGCCAGTAACTTAGTCAAGCTGAAAATCAAAACAAGATAAGATACTGTTCCTAAGCAAACAAGCCCTGTGTGCCAAAGATGGAAACATTTATACCAGTTTGGGAAAAAAAATTTTGGTAGCTCATCCGGTGAGCAAGAGATAAAAAATTTGGGAGCATGCATGAGTTTCAGATTCAAGTATTGTCAACAGCAGAGTAGTGAATAAATAGCAGATGAAACTCTTAAGACTTCCATAAACTCGAAGGATACTCTCTCACTTGTCTCACAGCATCAGGATTCTTATAGCGACTAAAGCGCTTCACATACTGCAGTGATTTCTCAAAAACTCTGCAAAAGAAAAGCAAAAATTAAACAATAATTACCAGGTTCAAGAAAAGATGCCCAAGGTATGAAAACTTCTAAAAGTACCCTGCATTGTAGTGAACCAAAATCAGACTCTTCCCTAGGTCAAGTATAGAAAAATGCCTTGGAACCTTGAGGCACAAGAGGCAAGGAGCTGGATACAAATTACAAATTCAACCATCTTGTTACATGAATTCAATTGGATTTTGATGGCTCTTGATTAAGCAGTTTTTTCACTTATACATAGGTATGTAATTGAATTGATCAAATTTTAACTTCCTACCATAATTGCTCATCAGAAGAAACATTCTTCTATTCACAGAGGACTCTTCTTTTCCCTCTTACTCCCAAAACTATATTTTGACACAAATTCAACATTCACCATTGTAATCACTAATATCTCATGATCAAACAAGCTCCAAATCCCAATAAAAACTTAAATTAGCTAACTTTCAATTCTTCCACGGTTCCCTCAATTGGAAATTACTCGCAATCACCACGTTAAATCACTAATTTTCACATCAACTAGATTATTTGGCCCAATTGTAATTTCTAAACCAACTACACTATTTGGCCCCGACAAAATAGCGATAGCATAAAAAAAGAGTGCGATACTTACTGCGAAACTTGATTCATGGGATCATCAGAAGTCTGCTGAAGCTGTTCATACTTGTGTTCAAGAATCAACGCCACTTCGCAATTCATCAAACACTTCGCCTTCAAAAACTCTTGACGAAATAAAGAAAAAGAGACCATCAAACTTCGCAACAAGTACTTGTAATTTCTGCAAAAGAGCGACAGAAAGAAGACTTACCGTCTCCAATTTTAAGTTCTGCTGCGTTTTCTTCTTCTTCTCCAGACATAACTGAAAGTTCGCGCTAGCTAGGGTTTCAGATGGAAATTAATTTAATTTTTGTTTTGAAGAACTCACTTTCCCGTTCATGTCATATATGAGGTACTATTTGAAACCTGCCCTGAGGATTTAGAAAGTACACACTTAATATCACAAACCTCCGCGGACAATTTGGGCCGGGACACGGGCCGAATTTTTTATTAAAATGTTTGGGTCGGGTACGGCCCTGGAAAATCATACCCGATTGAAAAATATCCGGATCCGGGATGGATTTCCACCCGACCCATATCCGCTCTCACCAGAAAAATTCAAATAATTTTGGATAATTACACATAGATCTATTATTTTTAAAAAATGATTATAAAAATTTTATTTTTTCTATTTTATTAAAATCCTTAAAAAAATTTATAACTTTTTAATTTAGTCAATTAAATCCTTTATAAATTATAATGATTATTGTAAGAATTTTTATGATATTATTTTAATGATAAATGAATTGGTAATTTTACATATAAATTTTGTTATTATTATCGAAAAATTAAAAAGTTATATTTTGTATTAAAAAATTAGTGATTGATGATATATTTCTTTAATAATAAATTAAAAAATTAATAATTATAAAAGATAATTTTTATTAAATACTTTAAATATGTATTTAAGTCAATAAATTTAATATTTTTTCAATATGTATGTTAACTTCTATACTGGTAAATTATTATAAAATTGAATTATTATATTTTTTTAAATCGAAATTCTTAATTATACATGCACACAAATGATAATTACTCCTTCTCACAATCACCCTCTATCCATCGGAAGTGAGAATAATTTCTGTAAACAAGAATCACTTGATAATTATTATAATTTTTTATTTTTATGATTTTATTAACTTTTGGTATTATTTTTGTGATATTTGAAATTTTGATCACTATACTCTTGGATCATCATATTGGAGAATTAACATAAAATATATATAAAATAATTTTATAATTTAAAATAATTTAAATTTAGTAATTATAATTACCTATACATAATTAAATATGTATTCTAAATTGAATAATTTTATTTAAATATTTTAATTACCCATACATAATTAAGCATGTATTCTTAATTAGACAATTTTATTTACATATTTTAGTAAATTAAATAACTTTTAATAATTTAACATTTTCTTATAAATTATTAAAAATTGTTGGATTTGAAAAATAGATTTAAACAACTTTCAATAATTGGATTGGATTTGAATATATATCAGACTTAAATAACTTAAATAACTTTTAATAATTGGATTTAAAACAATGAGTTTTGATAAAATAAAAATAATCAATTGATGTCGAACAAAATAATCAATTTATAGTTAATGAATTAATTTTTTTTAATATAGCAATAAATATTAACAAAGACCAAAAAAATAACAAAATACAATATAATTTATATAATCTTTGTTTTTTATTTTCTCAATTTAATTATAATATGTATACTTTTATTTTCTTTTTAAAAGAATAATTAATGAGCTTAAAATTATAAGTTTAAGCTTGAATTTCATAAAAATAAAATGAGCAAAAATAATGGGCCTACTAGAATTTACCTGCTGGATATTAAAAAATAGGTAAGATTAATAAAAAATTATGGTCTTTGTATTAATTAGTGAATGAGTTTAGTAAATTTATGGATTTAATAATAACCAACTATTAGTCATATAGTAATCTAACAATAACTAATTAGTTACAAAATGAGCCATATATTTATTATTTGAAACGGCTTATATCTAGTCCATCCCTATTTTGAAAAAATGGGGATGGATTGTGTATGAGCTTTTTTTTTTTTTTGTTACAAATTGGGTATTAACCAAATATGAGAGTCCTCGACCATCTTTACTCAATGCTGTTGTTGCCATAGAGATGGCAAAAAAGCCCACAAACCCAATGTTTTTCATAAAAACGAGTATTGGGTCAAGTACTCCGATTAAAAATGGCCAAGTACAGGATGGACCTCTCCACCCTTCCATTAGCCGCTGCCCGCAAAAAATATTCAAATAATTTTAGATAATTACATATAGATCCATATTTTTAACAAAATATAATAAAAATTTTATATTTTTATTTTAATCAAAAAAATCCTTCAAAAGTTTAAATTTTTTTTAATTTATTCAATTAAATACTTTTATAAATTATGATAATTGTTGTGAGGATTTTTATTATATTATTTTGATAATAAATAAATTGGTAATTTTACATATAAAAAATTATTTATTATTATCAAAAATATTGAAAAATTAGATTTGTATTAAAAAATTGGTGATTGATAATATATTTCTTTTATAATAAATTAAAAGATTAATAATTGTAAAAGCTAATTTTTATTAAATACTTTAAATACATATTCAAGTTAATAAATTTAATACTTTTTTAATATTCATGTTAATTTTAGTACTAGTAAATTATTATAAAATTAAATTATATATTTTTTAAAATCCTAAATTCTTAATTTATATAACACACATTATAACTAAACACTCTTTCTCACAATCCTCCTCCATATAATGCAGGTGAAAATAATTTTCGCAAACAGGAATCACTTAATAATTTAAATAGTTTTTTATTTTTATAATTTTACTAATTTTTGCTATTATTTTTGTGACACTTGAAATTTTGAGCACCATACTCTTCAATTATCATATTGGAGAATTTAACATTTAATATATATATTAAAAAAATTTATAATTTAAAATAATTTAGATTTAGCAATAATTAAATATGTATTTTTAGTTAGACAATTTTATTTAAATATTTTAATGAATTAAATAACTTCTAATGATTTAACATTTTCTTATAAATTATATCAATTATTAAAAGTTATTGAATTTGGAAAATAGATTTAAATAATTTTTAATAATCGGATTGGATTTGAATATATATGATTTAAATAATTTAAATAAGATCATCTATTTTTAAACTTTAGAAATTTAAGGCTTAGGTAGAGGTGGCCAAATAGGTGGACCGGCTCAAGTCTAGCATAGACAAGGCCATAACAGTGTTGAGAAGGCTCGACACTACTCACGAGCTGAGCTAAGAAAAAAGGCTCACGTGCTAGGCCACTCTACTATCTAGGCCTATTGTTTAGCCCCTAAACAGTAATATTGACTCAACTAATAGTTACAACTAGTGTTCATTATTAACTAATAAAATTAATTTTAAATAATAAAATTGAAATTATAAAATTATTAAAATAAAATTTAATACAAATTTAATTTCTTATGCAATTTTGGTTAACAAAAGTTATATGATATTTTGAATTTAAATCTAAAAATGTAAAATTTTAAATGGATCAAATATAAATTTTTAATTTTATAACTATATTGAACTTATATAGTAATTATATTATACTTTTACTCAATTTCAATTTCAATTTCAACTTACCTAAAATAGAAAGATAAGCAGGATTTATTTTTGTTTTGTAAGTTTGTAATTTGTAATATTTATTTGTATTGTTAAATGTATTTTATTATTTAGATCTAAAACAAAATGAAGTAAAAATGATTAAATGTAAAATTTGTACTTTGTGATTCATAACATTGAAAAATGAAAAATAAAAATTTCTCCCCTAATTCAATTAATTAATTATTTAATTACAAAATAAATTAAGAATTAACACAATTTACATAAATTTTAGATTTCTTAAATTTAAATCTAAAAAATAAAAAAACTTGAATTTTAAATGAATAAAAGATAAGTTTTTAATTTTGATTGTTATACTATATAGAATTTGCATAAATTTTTTAGTAAACATTGTGAAATGACGATTGACAATTGTTTCTAAATTAATTTACAACTTTGTATATTTTGTTTAGAAAAATAAGAGTATAATAAATTGATGATTTTTAACGTCTTTACTTTATATTAATGATAACTAAGTATGATATATAATCATATTATGAATTTATAATTTTATATGTATGAATATATAAAATATTTAATTATATTACGATAAAAATACAATTTGTTATCTTATTTTGTTATAAATTGTAATTATTTATTCAAAATTTTAATTTAATAGTAAAAAATAACTATCGTTCATTTATTATTTATTAAATATATTATTATTTTTAAACTTGTTTAATTTATTATTATTTTTAATTCAACAAATTATTTATTATTTAACAAAATTTTATTTATTTAACTTAATTTTCAATCTTTAAGATGTAAAAAAATATTAATAATAGTAATTTACTATTAATACTAAGTCACTATTTATTAATAATATTTATTGATTCAAATTAATAGTGTTCATATGTTTCGTACGGTCCATATGAACTTGTAGGTTATACTACACTTACTTATTTTATTGTACTTGTCGTGTTAGCCTAACACGAGAGCCCATGTGAGCCATCTTTAGCCTTAGGGTTGTGGAATTGGTCGGGTTAAAGGGGCTTATAGCTGATGTTGATTTCTAATGTACTTTGCATGAGAGTGCTATGTCTTATTAATTCTTGTAGGCCACATTATCTGGGAAGTTCGAAGGAATTGTTGTGGAGGAATTCCAAAGAGTATCAATGTGCTAAAATGTGTGCTGCTATGTTGGCTGCAAAACACCCTGACTTGGAATTTGCGATATTTGGAATATTAAAGGTTTTCGCAACAAGCCAAGCATTGGGTGGTCACAAAGTCACAAAGTCAAATATGGTAATTAGGGGTATTATTGCTATTTTATAATAAAGTGTTAATTAAATAATAATCAAGGGGAGCTTTGTGATACAAAGCTGAAACCTTCTAACAAGGTGATATTTTTCGAAACCTTAGGGAAGGTTTTTCATAATACCCCTATCATATATATATATATATATATATATATAGTTTTTGCTCTCCTTGTTATTGAAGGAGATGGATGGGTTGTATTCGAAGTAATTAATGATAAATTATAGGAAGGCGTTTTATGTTAAGCTTAATTAAAGTTGAATACATATAATATTAATTTGTAACAATTTGATACCTTTTAGTCAACAACATATTCTATAAATTTTTATAAAATGATATTAAGAGCCCAATTAAAATTACTGTTAGAGAAGTTAAAAGTAATTTTGAATTGTTAATTTATTTAAGCCTATTTTAAAAATTAATTTTATTTTTACAAGTAATTCTAAATATATGACTATATAAATATAAACTTAAAATTTTTAAAAATTATAAAATAATCTATTTCTTGTTGTGCTTAAAAATAATTAATTATAAAGAGAACATATTAATTAGTTTTTAGTAAGTTCAATTTAAAAAATATTGTGAGTTTTGAAAACTATTTTTGCATGTTTAGTAAATTTTAATATTAGATAAGTTTTTGTATAAAAGAAAAAGTAAAAAAGTAATAAAATGAGGAAAATATAAGTTTTAATAATTGGCGTTATTTTTGACCATACCTCACATTTGTTGATATATATATATATATATATAAAAGATATAGACCCATTTTTGTAAAAGTCATCACTTCACTCATGAATAACAATAAAATGATTATTTTATGCTTATTCTAATTAAAAATAAATAAATATAATAACATTTTAGTCCCTAAGCTTTAGTAAAATAACAAATTAAAAATACTTAATCAATTTGAACATTTTAGTCCCTATTGTGTTGTTACATTTGTTACCATTTGTTAGAATTTTTAAAGGAATAATTGACTATAAAGCAGTAAAAAGCCCTAATTTTAATGAGGTAAGAAGCCCTAGATAACCAAAAACACAAATTAAACCCATTGGCTTTCATTCATGATTTTTGAAAATGAATAATAATAAAGATTGTACGGATTTACTTGAATGGGTTATTGTGGTTTTCATTAGTATATTTTTTGACATAATTTTGAAAAGATTTGTGTTTAAGAAAAGATGGCAGAAGGCGGCAAAGGATGGAAGAAAAAGTAATTGTAGGGACTAAAATGTTAAATTTGATAAAATATATCGTTATTTGTTATTTTATTAAAATTTAGAGACTAAAATATTATTTTATTTTATTATTTTTAATTGGAATATCTTCAACTTTACCCCCTCATTTTTTTGATAATTTTCATATATAACCTCATATTTTAAAAAGTTGTCAATGCGACCCCTTTTTTATCCAATCATCGTTAAACTTAACATTTTCAAGGGTAAAATAGAAATTTAACAAATAATTATAAAATAAAAGTTTAACTTAAGGGTAAATTTGAAATTTCAGATTAAATATATTAAAAAATATATTTTCTCTCCTTTCCTCTCTCTCTTTTCTTCCTTGTCTCTTCTCACTTATCTCTTCTCTCTCTCTCTCTCTCTCTTCCTCTCTTCTCCTCTCTTCTCCTCTCCTCTCCTCTCTTTTTGTCTCTCTTCTTTGGTTCTCTTCTCTTCTTCAGCATATTCAACAACTCTCAAACTTACATATTTGCACTATAAGTGAAGGACCATCATTTATCCCCTTTCTTATCTCTCTTCTCTTTTTTTTCCCATCAATGGTTGTAGACTAAGAATTGAAGATTTGTTATTTTTTTCTCTTCTCTTTTTCCTTTGCATTGAGGCTCTATTATTGTTTTTTGGATTTAACTATTTTTTCCATTATTGGCTGCATATTAAAAATCGTAGATCTATTTTTTTGGAATTACTTTTTTTCCATTATTGATTGTAAACTAAATTTAAGATCTTGTATCTTCTTTGAATTAATTATTTGATTATGAAATAAATATCAAATTGAGTTGAGTTTCTTTATTTTGAATATTATATCTCTATTGATTTGCATATATCGTTGGTTGGAATTGAAATAGGCAAATTGATTTTAGATATTACCTAAATAAGATAAGAGTTGTTATTGAAAAAAGTTTGATTTGATTTGATTTTGGATAATTATCCTAATTTGATTTGTTCTTGAATTATATAAAAGAAAAAACCATCTCTATTATGGATGGATAAAAAAAAGTCTTCTTTATTTTGGAAAAAAAAGAAAAAATAAATTATTTTAAATATATTCTTTGTTTTAAAAAATGAAAAATAACAAATTATAATCACCTCTTTATAAAAATATTCTGTGTGGGGACTATTTTTGGATTAAAAAAAAAAATAATGATATATAATAATTAATATACAATATAATACATATTTTCACGAAGTTGTTTATTATATATAGGGATAATTTGATCCTTTTACATACACTATAAACACAAGTATAAGGACGTTTATGTCTTTGCATAGGCCCAAATACTAAAGTAAGGTTAGTAATGTAATTTGATCAAAATCTGCTAAGTTTAACGGTGATTGGAAAAAAAAAGGGTCACATTGATGACTTTTCAAAATATAAGATTATATATGAAGATTGTCAAAAAATAAGGTGTAAAGTTAAAGATATCTCTTTTTAATTACAATAAGGGTAAAATAGTCATTTTATTGTTACTACGGGGTAGAGTGATGACTTTCACAAAATTTGGTCTATATCTAATATATATCAATAAATGTGAGGCATGACTGAAAATAACCTTAATAATTTTATTTCAGTTGAAATTTAAAAATTATTTTTGGCTTAATTTTAGTTTTTATGAGTTTAAATAAATATATTTAGTATTATAAACAGCTGCTCAAAAAATTATTTTATCATGGAGAGATTTTGAAAATAATTTATCAACCACATAAAGTAAGTTTTCATGTTGTAAGATACAAAATATTTTTCATAATTCAAAATATTTTGTATCTTACAACAACAATTTCAAATGGACTTTGAACTATACAAACTCAATATTAAGCTTTTAACAAATTTTTTAATTGTAACTTTAACTATTTAAACAATCTTTTAATAATCTTTTTATTATTTGAAAATACAAATTTTTACTTCAATTATCACTATTACACAACCATCATATAAGTCCATATGTTAACCAGTGATTACCATTACTAAACAAGTAGCATTTAATTTAGTATCTTTATTATTCTATTATTTTATCCTATAACTTTATTTATTAAAGAAAAATATTGACAAACAAATAAGCACTTTCTTATGAATAACTTTTACTCAATATAGTATTCACTAAAAGAAAAAGCATCTTTTACAGCCAAAAAAATCAACCACAAATAATACAAATTTAGTCCAAAAGAGACTTTAATTTGCAGGGGTCATTTTATGATACCGGAATAAAAATGCCGGCATTAATAATAGAAATAATTGGAGCCGTTAGATTAAATCTATGATTTATAATAATTAATTTAAATTAACTAAATTATTATAATTTATCATTGGAATACAATTTTATCGGTTAAGTACAATAAAGAATAAAAGATATATATTTTATGTTTATCTAAATTTTTACCTAGAATTAAGTAAACAATTTTTTTTTCTATTATGTGTTTTTCTAAATTTCTGCCTATAATTAATTTTAATTTTATTCAAATTCTAAAAAAACTCCTCTAAATAATTCAAATTTTATTCAAATTATAAATCTGTTACCTATAATTAATTCTATTGTTATGGAAAGTAATTATATTTTACTTATTTAAATTTTAATTAATTATATTTTGTATTACAAATACAAAATAATATCAAATAATAAATAACAATATTATATTTGTGTACAGAACAAAAAAAAAATTATAAATATAATATAAAACGTATAAATTTGTGTTAAACTTATTATTTTAATATAAAAATTAAATTTCAATATAAATCTTGTATGTAAAATATAACACTTGTAAGGGTTAAAATTAAAAATTAAAAATAATAAATTAACATCAAAGAGTAAAAACGAATATCGATTTAATAAATTTAACATGAAATACATAAATGTGATGAAATAAATGTAAGTTAACATTAAAATAATAAATGATAATGTTATATTTGTATACAGAACCAAAAAGTTATAAATATAACAAAACCATATAAATCAACATTAAACTTATTATTTTAATATAAAAAAATAAATTATAATGTGAAATTTGTTTGTAAAACATAATACTTGTAAACGTTAATATTAAAAAATTAAAAAAAAAGCCAACATAAAAGGGTAAAAATAAATATTAATTTTATAAATTCAATATAAAAAATATAAATGTACTGAAATACATGTAAATTAACATTAAAATATCCAATGACAACAGAATAATTGTAAACAAAACAAAAGAATTTAATTATGACGCAAAAGTTATAGATTCATATAAAATTTATAATTTTCACATAAAAAATTAAATTATAACGTATAACTTGTATGTAAAATATAATATTTATAAAAGTTAAAAATAAAATATGAACTAACATAAAAGAGTAAAAATAAATATCAATTTGATAAATTTAATATAAAAAATATAAATGCACTGAAATACAAGTAAACTAAAATTAAATTATTAAATGACAACATAATTGTTGTAAACAAAACAGAAAAATATAATTGTCAAATAAAAGTTATAGATGCACATAAAATTTGTAATATCCACATAAAAGATTAAATTATAACATATAACTTGTATGTAAACAAAATACTTGTAAAAGTTAAAAATAAAATATAAGTCAACATAAATAATAAAAATGAACATAAGTTTCATAAATTTGACATAAAAAAATATAAAAGCATTGAAATAAATGTAAATTAATATCAAATTATCAAATGACAACAGAATAGTTATAAACAAAACAAAAGAATTGTATCTGTGATGTAAACGGTATAAATTCTTAGAAAATTTATAACGTCTACATAAAAGATTAAATTATAACATATAACATGTATATAAAATAAAATACTTATAAAGTCAAAAATAAAAAAGAAATTAAGTTGACATAAAAGAGTAAAAATAGACATCAATTTCATAAATGTAATATAAAAAATATAATTGTAATGAGTTAAATGTCAATGAACACAAATTAATAAATAACAATGAAAAGAATACTTGTAAAATTATAAGGATTGTAGTTATGTATTGAATAAAAAGAATATAAATGTAATATAAGGATTGTGAATCAACATTCTACTTATAATCCTAATATAGAAAATTAAATTACAATGAAAAAGTTGTATAAAAAATACAATACTTGTAAAATTATAAAAATTATTTCAAAATTTTATATAGTTTTAAATTATTATTATTATTTCTATTATTATTATTATTATATAAATAAAGTATATGTAACACATAAATATACATTTTTTTTAAATATATGAGTATGCTTTGCCACAAAGACAAAAAATGATTATTGATATTTTTAATTTATTAAAATTATTTAATAATTTTATTTTACATGTGTATTAATCAATTTTTTCTAATTTTTTTCCTTTTTTCTTAATTGCATGATGTTAGATAAAGTATTACTTTACAAATGGTAAACGTCAGTAATTTAATAATAGCATCTTTTTATGCAAAGTTGAATTTGTATTATATGTGATTAAGGTTTCTTAAATTTTGTGTTGTCACAATTAACATTAATTTTATAAAATTAGATTAATTTATATTTTATTTTTCTTAATTATCCTTTTCAAAATTTCTTATTTATATTTGCACATTACATGTATGTTTTTTCCACTCACAATTTATAGGTTTTAAGATATTCTTTTTTTTTATTAATGTGATATTAGTTACAGGGTTATTTTCTAATACTATTCATTCTCACCTATTATAATAACATTTACATTTTTAAATTAACATATGTTTTTCATTAATTCATATAAATACAATTATCATATGTAATAAATGAGATGTGTTTTATTTGTAATATTGATTTTTGAGCTATAGTAATTTTATTTTATTATTAATAATTTGTTAAAAAATAAAGAAAGAATATGTATTTTGATAATATTTAAATTAATTTTTTAAAAATAAATTAATCTTCGTATGCATAATATAAAAATAAATTTCAATTATAATAATATGAATTTCTATTTCAAATATATTTCTACAAAATAATAATTATAAAAAATAACTTTAATATATTACAAAATGAAAAAAGAAAATAATTTTTAACCTAAATAGTAAGTTAATTTTACTTGTTACTTGTTGAACAGGTTAATTACTATTATATAAAATGAATGGTCTAAATTTTAATTTTAAATTTAAAGGTCAATATGAATGAGTTATTAATACTAGGATTAAAATTCCAGCATTGTAAAATTTTTCTAATTTGTGGCCAAATTGCAACCATTTTTAGTTGAATTGCATTGGCTGCAATAAATCTCAACGTAAAAGGTTTTTTGTTTTTTACAACTGATTTTAATAGTTGCAATGAGTATTTGCAGCTAATTTTGCCATTGACATATATCAACTGTAAAAAGTTTGCGATCGATATGTTTAGCCGCAAAAAGTATTTGCGACAAATTTGCAATCGACATGTAACAGCCACAAATAATTTTCGAAAAAATTTATATTTTTTCCATACCATATTTTATTGCCACATATTTTTGCTAGAGGAAATATTAGCTATTTGTAATATTTTTATTAACTTAAATATTGATCCATTAAACTAATTTGAATATTAAACTAAAGATGAACAAAATATCTAATATGATATTTGAAACATGATTTGTGTAGTAATCAAAAATTAAAAAACTAATGTAAAGTATATGATAAGTGAGTATTTTACTCTCGAATCAATAGACTTCAGACTCAATTATTTGTGTAAATTCTCAAACTCCGGTCTTATTTGATGAAATTTTATGTTTATATGCATAAAGGTAAGAAAACAATTATTCGAGGCGAATTAAGCTTAGATAGGAGCAGAAATTGTTGTGCTGCATATGAGTTACTAAAATGACCATAACTTCTTTTACACAATTTGAAATCGCATTTTCTTTATTGTGTCAAAAACTAGACATCCAAAGTTTTCCAACGATATATTATTTAACCCATAAGACAGTAAGCATGGCACGTGCGTGTGCGATGCCCCGAATGACAAAAGCTAATTTGGTCTAAAGGGTGGCACGCGCGCACCACCAACCTTCTGCGTATGCACCATTGATGTTGATCATGTTGTGCGCGCGTAGCCCAGTCTTATACGCGCATGCCTTTTGCGATTAAGTAATGTCCTAAGATTGTTTTTTGGCCATCAAATCAATTTTGGATGGCCAGCTTTAGCCATTCCTAGGTTTTATTGATTTTCTATGAAGAGCCACCATTAGCCACGGAAAGAAAGATTTAGAGAGAGAATTGAGAGAAAATTTGAGACAATCTAGATATAGAAAGTGGGTGATTTAGCAAATCTTAGTAGATTTCAGGAGAAAACACAAAGATTAACAGATTAATCACAGCATCAAACTACTTTTATCTCTTCTAATTCTTTAATTTGATTTTGAATTTTAATTGTCATAGGATTATTGTAATTACAATGATGATTATGATTTATGTTATGGAATTGGCGATGGATTTTTTAAGAATGGGCTAATGTCATTATCTTAGGGTCTTGATTTATCTATTCAAATCATATTTTGATATATTTTAATATTGTTAATGTTTATGGTTCATTCACTTGTATTTATCTTTATTTATAATTCTTTCAATTTGTTGTTTGGATGAGTCTATTCAAATGCTTTCAATTTGTTGTTGGATAAGTTGATTGATTTTTTTTAATTGGTTAATATTTGGGAGAGTTAATTTATTTACCAAAATAGGAAAAATACAATTTTGATTTTTAAGAGTTTAGGAGAACCTTGAGACGTAGATAATCATATTAAATTTTAAAATTACAAGACACTGAGAGGTAATTGGATTTTGAATAGTTAATAACAAGTTGTTTTAATGCATGTTTAATTGAATGAGTTTGATAGGGATATTGACTCAAGTAGATTAGATGTAGGATCGTGTTTGACACTCGAGAGAGGTAGTAAGATCAATTATGAGCCTTTAATTAGTGAATTGAACTTGAAAACATTAATAACATTTTATTAAGATAAACGCGAGGATGAATAGATGAAGTCAAGACTCTATAACCCTTTTAGTACATAATTCATATTATTCTCTTTATTCTATCATGTAATTTTGCCTTGATTTTAGTTGTTTCTTTAGTTTAATTCATTTCCATTTTTTTATCATCTAAAGTCTAATTAGCTTAGATAAAGTTGGATTTCCATAATTATAGTAATTAGTTAAAAATATAAAAAAGTCAATTCATGTGGGTTCGACAACCTTAATTTATTTATTTTACTACTTGTACGACTTTGTATACTTGCGAGTTATGATGTTTCGTAATAATTACCTCTTATTATTTGATAAATACCCCATTACCTCTCTGAAGTTACATTCGTTACTTAAAATTGTTACTTTTTTAGCACAATTAGTAATTTGCCCTTCTGATTGTGTAAGAAGTTTGCAAAAACTACTATGTTTGGATAATGACAAACTAAATTACTTTAATAATCTTAAACAAACAAGCAAAAAAGATATTGTAATATCCTTATACAAAGAAGTAAAATTACTTTAATACCTTCGAATAAACAAGCAAAATTACTTTAATAGCTTTAAATATTTTAAGGGAAAAAATGTGAACTAGGGATTTGGAATTAGTTAAAGATGTAAATATTACATATATAGTTAATTCATGATATTATAAATAAGGGGCGAATAATATTTTTTTTTTAATTTCATAAATTAAGTGCAATTAAAAATACTATCCATTATTTTTTTCATTTATTCTAATCAAACTTGAGTGTTTCAATGTGAGCCACAACGGCATCGGTGGAAGGAAGAGAAGAATTCTAATACCATCCAAATTTCCAATGAAATCCAATCAAAGAAAGAAATGTAATACAATCCGAATTCATCTTTATACTCGATCAAAATCCATCCCGTCCAATTAAAATTTATCAAAATCTAGTTTAAATAAATTGAAGAAATTCAGAAAAAAGAGCCCCAAATTCGCCACCATCGTTGCCACCACCGCTGCACTGCACTACCACAATCACCACAATGCACTGCTTCTTGATCAACGTTGTTCAACGATTTGAGGCTATCTTCAGATTTAGAAAAAGCCGCCGAACTCATCCCTGACATAACTCACCGTCTTTACTTTGGCAAAAATGTCATATGATAATAAAGAAAGCTGCATGCAACTGCCATTCACTGCCATCCACCACACGTCCGAAGACACCACCACTACCAAACAACTTAGCAATTGTCGCTCTTTTAGCAATTGCCATTGTTTTTCACATTTTTCCCCTTCTCTTATTTTTTTTTGTCTCGCCTAGGATTTCGAAGATAGACCCTGTAAGCGTTTGCTATCCGGTCACCATGACATCCAAGAGGAAGAAAAAGCATATGAGAAGATTGAAGAGAAAGCAGCAAAAGATCAGACAAAGATTGAAGTAGACGAAGATTCCTCCTTCTGTTCAGAGGTGAGATGAGAAGAGGAAGGAGAAACATAATAGAGCAAAGTGTTTAAAGGTTTTTAAGTTTTGACTTTTTTATTATTTGTATAAATTAAAAAAAATAAAGAGGATACTGGAGTTTTTTTTAAAAAAAAAAATCTTCTGGCACGCATTTTAAGATTGCTACTGGTCATTGCGCATTTGTCCAAAATTGTATACTCATACAAGCTATTTAGGACAAATTACTAAATTATCTTCAAAAAGAATTAACTATTGGTAACGGAAGTAATGTTCAAGAGGTGATGGGTTATTTGTCAAATAACAATATTAATCCAGAGAACAAGAAAGTATCAAACATTCTCTTGATTGATTAGACCAGATAAAAAGAAGGTATCAAACATTCTCTTGAGCTTCAGAAAATCAAAGTCATGTTTGATTTTATAACAATAAAATTAAAAAAGTAAAATTTAATATTTTGTAACATTTTATACATATTAAATACATGAAATTAAATTGTGATGTAACCCCGAATGAATTCTCAAATAAAAATTGTGCCTAGTTTGTCACTTGTACAGGAAATTTTTTTATAAACAAGATAGTAGCTTAAAAAGATATTTTCTATATATTTACAAGCCCAAGAGAAAATGTATAATAAAAACTTGATGTGAAACTTCTTTTTTCTTAAAAGCTTAGAAGGAGCAAAACGTAAATTTATTTCTATGCAAAGACAAAATGATAGTTTTCATTTATTCAAGGCATAAATATAATTTACTAGCCATTGCTGACTAATAGTAGTTGGTAACTATTGTTGTTGGTTCAATCAAAGAACTTGAGGAGTTAGTTAGAGAGGACTAAGACAAATCAAAATCTCCAAAAGAACTTTCTTCTTGGAGCTAAATATGAGTACATAGACAATAAGAGAATGTTAGGGCTTTAGTCTTTATACAAAAAAGAGGTAAGTGAAATTATTTTTCGAAGAATTTTAGTAGCAAAAGAATTAAAGGATACTCATAAAGAATTACGAAAGAAGATTTTAAGGATCAGAAAAGGCAATCTCCAGTAACTTTCAAATTTATGGGAGAATTTGATAATTCATTCATGAAAGATATTCGAGCATTTTTCTTCAAAATTTGTACCATTATTAATCAAATCAAAAGTGATACTGATAAAATTAAATAAAAAAATTATGCATAAAGTATTAAGAAATCTTCCTTTTAGATTTCGACATACTTTTACTACTATCAAAGAAGCTAAAGACTTATCTAAATTTTTTCGTGTATGAACTAGTGAGTTCTTTGAAGGAGTGAAAATTTTTAAATAGTCAATTAGCAAGTATTTCAATCTAAACTAAATATCGAAGAGGAAAAAAGGAGTGAAAATTCTGAGAAAGACAATACAAAAAAGAGTTCTTCATAAAGGTCATGCCAATGGAAGAAATTTTATAAGTAGTGGACAATTGTAAAAAAGAAAAACTATTAAAGGTATGTTTTATTCAACGTCAAATGAAATGTTTGCAACAAGTTTGGCCATGCATGAGAAAAATATCAATATTAATGTTGACGTAGAAATTTGGTCAACAGTGTAAATCGATAATTTGAGAAAGAATATGCAAGGACAAAGAAACACAAAAACTAGAATTTAACGTGATTCGACGTATTGCCTGCATCCATGAGTAAAATAGTCGAGGGAATTTTATTAATGATCAAATTTATAGTTGCTATAATGCATAATAAAACCCTCTTTGTTCTTTCTTGTTCTTTCTCCTTTCACGATATATTATTCTCTTATTTTTTTCTCTTTATTATTGTACGTTTCTCCTTTATCTTTCAACCATTCCTTTTATAAAGGTTACTTTTGTAGAGTTTCATTTAAATAGAAAATGTTAGCTCATCTCTTAGACAATATCTAGAATTCTCTAAAATTAGAGATATTGTTTCTCTCATAATTTTATCTTAATTAGAATTTTATATTGGGATAAACTTCCACACGTTAGTTGGGCTTGTTAGGCTTGAGATGGCTTGCTAGATTTGTCTTTAAGCTTGTTGGGGTTAAATTGGGCTTGTTTGATCAACTCTCAGATTTGCTGGAGAAATATGCAATTTGAACGAAGTCTCTGTTCACTTAGAGCACTATTCTGATGCGGTACTATTCATGGTCGAAACTATTCATACTCATTACTATTTATGTATGCATGATATTATTCACTTACAACTTTGGGCTTTTGTTTCTTGTGCATGGTGTCTTAGGAACAACTTTTATAGGCATAGTGTGCTAGGAGATGGTTTTCTTGTGCATGACATGCTAATGAGTGGCTTTCGTCTGCATAACGTGTTAAGAAGTGGTTTTCACGTGCATGGTTTATTAGAAGGTGGCTTTTTGTGCATGGTACGTTAGGGGGTAACGTTTTTGCATTTGATGTAGTAGGAGGTAACTTTAATATGCATGGTGTGTTCGAAGGTGACTTTTTTGTATATGGTGCACTAGAGGTTACCTTAAGTTTTTTCAAAAAGGTATTCTAAGACAAAGTAAGTTATCTTATGGAAAAGAAGAGGTCCTTTTAAAAGTGGCCTAGGACAAAGAAGAGGTCCTAGGATAAAATTATCTACTTCTCTCTCTTAGGACGACCTTTTATTCTGAAATTTTCCTTTTATTATGAAATTACTCCTTATTAATCATTTGGATCTTATAATTTCTACAATATCTACCCCTAAACTCTCAAAGCTTTACTTCCTTGCTGTGGAGAGTTTCTTATTCCTTTACCCTTTAACCTATACTCCATGTTGAACGTCAGTTCCTAGAATGATCACGTAAATGTTACTTCCTGCATGCATATGGAGCACTTATTCTTTATTTATTATTTATGCCCAAACTCTTCCCACCTCTCTTGTAGATGGAGCAATCACTTTATCTATCTATCATTTGTGTTGAATGCCAACATTTTACCCTACTTCATTTTCTTTACTTACTTTCCAACTTCCAACTCCAAAATAGCTTCCTTTTCACTTTCCCCGTCGATATAAGACAATCTTCTTTACTTACTTTTTAACTTTCAACTTTTCAAGGCAACTTCCCTTTCATTTTCTACCATTTTTTTAAAAAAGGTGGTTTTGCCTTCTAAGGAAAAAATATTCTCCAAAATTTTTGTGTACTTCCTTATAGAAATTAGTGAGTTTACGCTTTTTCTTTTTCCTAGTTTTATGTGTTTCTTTTTCATGTCTTCTTTTGAAATTGAAGAAATTTCAAAACCCCTTGTAACCACCTATCCTAGTGATGACAAGAGTAGTTGTCATGAGACACTCTACCTTCAACCATGCTTAAAGAGTTTCCTTTTCTAACCACCCCTTAGAGAATGGTCTATAGATCACTACAAGAAAAAGCCCCTTCTGCGACTAAAAAAATCGGCCGCAAATAATACAAATTTAGTGGCAAAAGAGGCTTTTGAGGCTAAATTGTAGTCATTTGCAGCTAAATTGTATTGACTGCAATAAGTCCTAACGCAAAAAATATTTTATTATTTGCACCTGATTTTAGTAGCTGCAAAAAATATTTACGACTAATTTTGCGACTGATATGTATCGGCCGCAAATAATATTTGCGACCAACATGTGGTAGCACAAATAGTTTTAAAAAAATTATATTTTTTTTACTACCACCTTTATTGCTGAATATTTAGTTACAAAAAATATTAACTATTTACAATATTTTAATTAACTTAAATATTGATCCCATCAAATTAATTTGAATATTAAATTAAAAGAGAACCAAATATCTAACATAATATTGGAAACATGATTTGTATGATAGTCAAAAATTAAAAAACTAAAAGTATAAAGAAGATTTTATCATAAAATTTGAATATTCATCGTATTAATAAAGTAACCACCGTCCACCATACAAAAAATAAAGTACTTTCTGTCTAGAGTTTTAATTCATGTGATCTTGGTCAATGTCCAACATACAAAAATTTCCCTTAAAGAATTCAAAGAACCAAGCTAGACATCATTCAAAGACCCCTTGTTCCTAAACCTGATATCTTCAACCTGAAAATTGACCCCTTGTTCCTGTAACAAAAATAAATCGAAAGCCAGGTATTTAATGCAAGCTGCCAACTCCCAATTACGGAGTTATACATGTAAACAAAAAAATTGAAGTTCATATCCATAACTTGATTATTTACACAACCAACAACTGTTAAGCAACCCAAGCCAGTAAAGACTTTATTGTAAAGGTAAATCTTTTAGCAAAAATAAAGAAGAAAATGCTAGTGATTATCATAAAAACCTGAGTTATTCATAGGGTTTCCAGCAGCTTCAGGCTCAGGTTCTTTTATGTGAGGAAAGTCCGTTACATTACAGAAGCTCTATGCTCAAAGCAATATTTTAGCACCTGTAAATTTAAAACCATAAGTTTGCTAATAGGTAAAATGTAAAATAAGAGCTCGGATTTAAGTAAATATTGTTTTTCTGCAAGGAAAAGAGAAAGAAGGAATATAGCTATCTTTTACCATCGGGTTCTCAAATATTCCAATAGCAGCATGATAAACATACTTACAGTCATTACTGCCTATCATCTGAATGCGCAAACAAAAAAAGAACATAACCATGTTCAACTATTCAACTGATTGCAAACTTTAAGATATAGCAAGTGAAATCACATGCCTTTTCTCAATTACAAACCTATCTTGAACCTTGCATTCTTTGAAATTAACTTTATAGTAGCCAGATTGCCCTCTCAAGGATATCTGCTCCAAACTCACAATTATTCATAGAAAATCAAATGAAGAATCATGTTAAAACCACATATGAACGATAGCCATTATGAGGTTATCACCTTTTGCTCATCCTTTTCAATAGCATAGACCTTCAATGGCATCAACTATTGTAGAAAATAGTTGGCTGTAGCCACTACCTGCAATACCATCCTCCACAGTTGCCTAGGAAAGATTTATAATATTTTGAATGAGAGCATAACTTCAAGTATGATTGTAGAAAATGCAGAAGTAAAATTAATGTAGGAAGTAGAATATCTTTGTTCTTATACCCTCAGTTTCTTTTCCTTAACCTAGATCTGTGAAATTAATCCTAATGGAAAAAGACAAAAAATCAAATTCTATATAGTAGATAAATGAGACAAAGAACATTGTGTTGCATAGAGCAAGACCCCCTAAAATTTTAGCAGTCTTCTGATCTTTCATTAAACTTCTCTTTTCCATAATCTTTATCGACTACTTGTCTTCTTCCATCACGAAATTTATCATTTTACTCTGCTGCCTGACATCATGATTGACATTCTGCTTATACCTGTAAAATTGTAAAATGATTACACAATTATTAGTTTTCCGAAAAACGAAAAGCACACAAGACTGAACTTGGTGCAGGAGAAGAAATAATTAATTGCCCTTCTGTAAAGTTCATCTACAGTAGGACTTCCAAATTTCTGGCTTCTGGGAGAGTTAAGAATACAAAACATGTTTCCACTGCTTGCTTTCTCTATTGGGGTTATTAATTAAGCAAGTAGCTAACACTTACCTTTTCCTTCGCGAAAGAAATAAAAGAAAGCATTATAACTGAATGCCAGGGTGGCATTTAGATATTCTAAATGCTTCTTTGTACAAGTACATACTCAAAAAGGCATTACAAAATTCAACAGGTTAATCTTATATGATTTTTTAACTTTATATCTGTTCTGTACTCATAAATTTCCTTTTTGTTTTTATGACCAATTTTCAGGTAACTACATACAACATATAATCTATCTTTTTTTAATTCCCTTCTATCAAGTAAGTGGGTCTTATCTCATTCAAGAATTAATACATAAACTTATGTAGAATTATTAGCCACATATTTTATTTCACTTACAGAAATTTTGGCAGCATTTTGCCTTAGTTCTCCAAGTACAAAAATATAGATTAAGGGTATTTGTGTTATTTCAAGTTATTTACCAGAAATAACAGAAATGCCAACTTCATCTATTGTGTACCTAAAGAACATTAGGAGCTATTGCTGAAATTTTGAAAGAGTGAAATTAAAACTTTAGCTACTAATTATCATACAAACTTATGCATTCTCAAACTGTCCAAATCAGGACAATTCAAGAATTATTAATAAACTTACTTTTCTCAAAGTCATTATAATATGACAATGAAAAAGGTATGTTTTATGAATAATTATTGAACGGGTCTAAAGTTAAATGAATGCAATAAAATTAAAATCACATTTAAAAATAGGAGAACAACAACATATCATAAATAACAATACATTCAAAACTCTTAACATAACAGTATATAATATCTCAATAATCTTATAAGAAATATTTAAGATTTATAAAATTTAGTTTATAATCTTACCGGTCACAATCGTCAACAATTGCAACAAGCAATACAAGCAGCAGCAACAAGCCTGTATAAATTAGTAAATTTACTTAGTAGTTAAGGCTTGCAAATGGAGCGATATTTTAACAAAAATATTTAGCAAAAATAAAGGAAATTATGATTTACATAAGAAGTGTATATATATCTATCATTTTGATTTCTATATTATCCATAACATAACCAAATTAATTAGTTATTAATCATTACTTTTCAATTGCCGTGATTTTATTTTAGATAAATATATAAAATTATCAACTTGTTTAAAAAAGTTATGTTTTTGAATTAAGTAGATGATTTAAACATGTGATTAAAAAATATTAGAATTGTAAAATTTGAACCAACGCAAAATGATTATATTAATGATTCACCAAATTCAAATATACTATAAATGTGAAAATTTTTTGTATAAGTGGTTTTTGTTGACTTTTGTTATAAGGTGGAAGTTGAGACATATTGTGACTTCCATCTGTAAATTAAACCACTAAATATTTTGATGATGATGATGATAATAATAATAATAATAATAATAATAATAATAATAAATAATAATAATAATAATTTTTATTAAAATATCATACATGCACGTGGAGAAGAAACATCAACATGGAAATTGGACACTGTGTGTTGGGATAGAAACAGAAATTTTAGTTCAAAAAAAAAAAAAAAAAAAAAAAGAACATGGATGGAAGGTATATTACATTTAGGAAAGCTTAGAAGAATAAATTAGCTAGCTTTCCCTTTCCTGGGAGAGTTACTCCTCACCCAAAATTTTTAAGCTAAGACTTAGATTTCTCTGCCATCCTTTCTTCAGATGAATGGTTAGCTACTTTAGCCGTGCTCCTGCCCAACTTAGTCTTAATGTTTGTTGTGCTATGATTAGCGTGTACATTCTACAGAAGTGCCATGATTTTCCAAGCCCTTCCTTTAGGTAATTCCAAAGGTCATATGTCGTTTAACCTATAACCATAAAACCCAACAAACCTCTTCTCAAAGGTTTGTATTATACACAATCATGGCCGTAAGTAAACCCTTTGATAACTAATTAGTGTGCTAGGGCAAACCAAATAGAAGAATGTGAGGTTCCTAACTAGTGGGGCTTGGAAATTTGGTCCTTGCTATAAGTATGCTGAATGCCATATACCTATATAGTTTTGCACCCCAGGTAGTCTTTCAAAAATTAGACTTCCTTTTGTTTAGCCTTTGACCCTAACTTCTTCTATCTTTTTTTTTTTTTCAACACTGTAGAGTGAACCACCCATTGTATCCCAAGTAGAAGAGGACCAAATAAACCAAGTACTTTTCATATCTCTAAACTACATCACTTGGTAATTTTTTTCATAAAAGTATCTATTTAAGTTTGAATTTATTTCCTCACGTCCACTTTCAATGAAAGGTAACACCTAAAGTTCCATTTTCTTCTTATTTTGTGCTCTTCTTACTAAACAGATTATTTGCAGATGCGAATGCTATAATGAACCAGTATAACCAAAAAATAAAGTTTGATTGTGAAGTTGGAAATGTCCGAGCAGTTGGTAGACGTCTGAGGGCTTCTACGTCCACAAATATTCTTGTATCTGCTTCACCTCCTTTTGTTTCTGGACAATCTTCTATTCCCAATTTTCCTGATATCCCTAAGAAGCTCTCATGGGGAGATTGCTCCTAAGAATGTGTCTACTTGAACGAATAGTGGTCTTACTGAGTTCACCCTGAGGCTATAAAGGAACTGGGAGATAATTTTCCTGAATCTATAGAGACTCATTCTTACCATGTTTAACTTTCTTCCCCTTTATCTTACTAGCTTATTTGGTTTCCCTACTAAATTTTTCACCATGCAGTTATTGTGCTTTTTCCAAATTTCTAGAAGAAAACCGAAGACCCTCGAAGAAGAAAAAGTTAGCTTGCTTACCTTTAATCTAGCTTCAAAGGAAAAGATTGTTGAGCTGGACCTGGAGATTTCCAAAGTAAAGAAGGAGCTAGCCCAATGTAAAGTAGAAGTTCTAAGATTGATTTAGCTAAACCAGGACTTAGCTAGCTCACTAAAAAAAATGAAGCTAGAAGATCTCAGCAGGGAGAGAGTAGCTGTTGAACGTTTTAAGATATCCTCTGAATTCAAGCAAATCATGGATGCCGAATATTGGAAGGGTGTGGGTCAAGCAAGGACAATGGTTGAGACGCACTATCCCACATTGGACTTCTCTTTTCTTAATGGCAAGGAAGATGAAACTGCTAAAGCAGGCTCTGGAGACCCTTAAAATCAAATAGTTCGAATCTTTTGCTTAGTTACCTTGTTTGCTTTTAATGTTGCTTGGCACTTGTATTTCTCTTCCTTTTTTAAACTAAAAACTAAATCTTAAACTCTTTAGTGTTGTACTTCGATAACTTTCTGTTCAATAAAAGATGTTGTCTACATCTATTTTTATTTTTCCTCTTTTTTCCTACACCTTAAATTTGGTTTACTGGTCTCCTCGGAGACAATTTTAACTTACCAATCTCCTGAGAAGCCAATTTGGCTTGCTAACTTTTTAGGGAAAATTTTTAAAATAATCTTAATTTTCTTTACGTTTACGTAAATAACTTTTTATAAAAAAATTTTACCAACCTAATTTAAAATATATTTTTCAAACTAAATTATTCTCAATAACTCATTTCAATCTTTTTTCTTATAAAAGTCTATTTTTTAATTTTTTTCTTATTACTTTTAGTTTTCAAACTCTTTGGAACTCAAACTCTCATTTTTAAAAACTATTTCTCTCTTCAAAATCACTTCTCTTTACTAACGGTGAAGATAATAATAGCGTATTTTTTATGGTGAAATTTTAATCACCGATATTAAGTGATTTTTTTATCATATATGTATATATTTTATGTGTGAATTAATTTACTAAAGAGAAATTTTTCTTCTCAAATGTGAATTCAATGTTGATTATGTAATAGAAAATATTGATTTAAGTTTAAATTACGTTGATTGGTTCTTATATAATGCAAAAACATGGATAATTTGAGAATAAGAAGGTGTTGTGCAATTTTGGATCATGAGTGTTTTTACCTGCAAAATAAATTTCGGTTGAGGATAAAATTTGCTTTACCAGAAAAATAGTTTTTGGATAAGGCCAGTGGTTTTTGGGTAAGGCAAATTTTAACCTTACCCGAAATCCATTTTTCTGATAAGGAAAATTTTGACCTCAACCGAAATTTATTTTCCAGATAAAAAACCCATGATCTAAAATCACACAACACCTTCTTATTCTCAAATCATCCATGTTTTTACATTTATATAACAACTAATTAACATAATTTAAACTTAAATCAATACTTTCTATTACATAATTAAAATTGAATCCACATTTGAAAAGAGAAATTTCGTTTTAGTGAATTAATTCACACATAAAATATATACTTATTGACAAAAAAATTACTTAATATTAATGATTAAGACTTCGCCATAAAAAATACGTCTTTATTGTCTTCACCGTTAGTAAGGGAGATGATTTTGAAGAGAGAAATAATTTTGAAAGATGAGAGTTTGAGTTCGGGAGAATTTGAAAATTTAAAATAATAAAAAAAAAATAAAAAATAGACTTTTATAAGAAAAAGGATTGAAGTGAGTTATTGAGGATAATTTAATCCGAAAAATATATTTTGAGTTAGATTGATAAAATTTTTTTATAACAAATTATTTACGTAAACGTAAAGAAAATTAAGATTATTTTAAAAAATTTCTCAACTTTTTAAGAGTCAACTTTTACTTATTAACTTCCTAGGCGATAACGTTAGCTTGCTAACCTTGTGGGAAGTAACTTCAACTTATTAACCTCCTAGGAAGCAATATTGGTTTTATAGCCTGCTAGAAAGTAACTTTGGCCTATTAAATTCTCAGCCAATACCATACGGACACTGCCTGGGGAATTTTCTGACCAATTTATATTAGTTAGAATTTTATATTGGGATAAATTTCCGCACGCTAACTTAGTCTGTTAGGCTTGGGTTAGACTTGCTAGACCAGTATTTAAGTTTGCTCAGCTTGGATTGGGCTTATTTGATTTATTTCGAATTTATTGGCCAGTTATACAATTTGAACAAAGTCATTGTTCACCTAAAGTAGTATTCTAACTCAATACTCTTCACGTATGCATTATACTGTTTACTTATAGTTTAGTCTTATTTTTCTTGTGCATAGGTCCTAGGAAATGACTTTCATATGTATGGTATGTTAGGAGGTGGTTTTCATGTGTATGATGTGTTAAAAAATAATTTTTTGTGCTTAGGGTGTTAGGAGACAACTTTTTCACTTATAATGTACTAAGAAGTGATCTTAACTTCTTTAAAAAAAGTGTCCTTAGACAAAGTGAGATATTTTAAGATAACATTGATTGTCTTTATCCTTTTAAAAGTGTCATAAGATAAATGAAGAGTTTTTAGGACAAAATTATCTATTTATCCCTCACAGGAAGAAGGCAATCTTTTATTCCAAAATTATCCCTCATTGATCATTTGGGTTTTATAATTTCCATCACAATAAAAACACTAGAATGAATCGATTTGTTCTTAGAGAAAAATTTATATCAAAGATTAATATTTTATACTTCTTTTGTCACTCATTTATGTAAAATCACTCCACCATGACATAAATTAGAAAAATTCGAATCCAATAATATCGATAATAATTGATACTGATAAATTACTAGTAGTAATAGCATATACATGTATATGTACATGCATATGTGTATGTGTATGTGTATGTGTGTGTAGTTTGTTTCTTAGGTTGTGTGAAGGAAAATCAATCCTTTATGAAGGAAAATTGATCCATAAGTCATCGTTACAGTAGAAGGCCAAACCAACCAAGTTATAAATTTATATTTCATTTATTTATTTATTATTTTTATGGAGATTATAACATTCGACAGTAAATGAGGGATCATTTTGGAATTAGAGCTCGTATCATTCTGGGAGAGAAAAGCAAACAATTTTTTCCTATAACCTTTTATTTGTCCTAGGATATAATTAAGGACAAAGGGACTAATGTTATCTTAGAACACCTCATTTTGTCCAAAAATTGACTTTAAAGGAAAAAGAAGCTTACTTGTCCTAAAATACCTTTTGAAAGAATAGCACTCTTTTAGTATGTTATGCGCAAGTCATCTTCTATTATATCATGCACAAGCAAATCTTCTCCTAGTACACCACAAAGACAAAACATCATATGTAAACAGTGACGATGAAATAGTACTTTGTGGAAACAGTAACTTTGTCCAAATTATATATTTGGCCACCAAGTCCTAAAATTGACCAAATAAGTCTAATATGAGCCTAGCAAGCTTAAAGATAAATCTAACAAGTCCAATTCAAGTCTAACAAGCCCAATTAACGTGTGAAAGTTTATCTCAATATAAAACTCCAACTAAGATAAGTTTAAGAGATAGATGATATCATTGATTTTAGGGAGTCCTAGAGGAGCTAATCAATTTGTGTTTAGTTGAAACTCTAAAATATAATAAAAGGAGTGGCAAAGAGATAGAAAGAGAACGAAGAAAGCAATAGAGAGAGAAGAAATAAGAAAAATCAAGAGAAAAGAGAATAATTAGAAAAAGACAAAGGGTTTTGTTTGTACTGTAGCAACCCAACCTTTGATTATTAATAAAATCTCCCATATATTCTATTCATAGACGTAGGCAATACGCCTAATCATATAAATTCTAGTTTTTATGTTTCTTTGTCCTTACTTATTTTATTTTAAATTATCAATTCACACAATTGACCAGATTTCTACGTCAACAATTATATATATATATATATAATAATAACAATTATTTAATTATTATTATTATTCATGTCAATTCAAGGGAAATTTTATCCCTATTTAAAAAAATTTACCTGTCAATATAGAAGATCAAAACTATTTTTTTTTCTTAAAAATGAAGGTAAACACTCACTAATCCACTAGTATAATTGCAATACGAACTCTTGTATTTTTCAGTCGGAAGTTACATTATAATAAATTTGTCCTATAATTTACTATGTTAACATGCATCGATAGCTACTTATTTGCACAAATTAAGACTTTCACTCTCTTACAAAACCTTTCGCAATAGATCATATATTATTTTGTTCAAGACAAGTTTTAGAATGCTGCTCTTTAATTCGTTGATGTTTCTAATTAATAATCAAACTCATTGATACACTTTAAAAAAGAAAAAAGAAAAAACAGAAAGCCCAACTTTAAATTTTCTCTTCTCGAATCCAAAAAATTTTGGATGAAAGCGAGAAACTTTACGTACGAAATACTAAATTTTTACTCTCTATTATTATTCATACTTGACCATTACCACCTATTGTTCAAACTTGGCATAGATCGAGAGTATCAAGAGTATCCCAAACAGCTTGAATTGCGCTAAGAGAACTCATACATATTCAATTTAATTGGTGAAAAATAATTTCAAAGCAATTAATTTATTTTATCAAAAAGCAGTAGAAGGGAGCTCCTTATTGGCAAGAAAGTGTCTGATAAGTTGAAGAGAACGTTTTGGAGCATAGGTAGGAACTTGGTGACCTGCTCCTCTCACTGTTATGAAAGTCAAGCCTTGATATCTTACACTCCATCCTCCAACCTGTAAGCAAACATATACATTAATTCATATATACACATATATATATATATTATTGCAAATAATTAATTAATTAGAAGTTAATTAATAATTAATTAATTGATCGATTACCTCTCTGTGGTTGTACCATGGAGTCCAATCCTGCGTAATATTCAGTCCAAGCTTTTTCAATGTATATCTTGTTGCTGTCACTGGAACTCTTCCATCTGTGTCTCCACTAAAAAATTAAACATATAAATTAATTAAATATAATCTATGCTTAATTAATAATTGAAACAAATTAAAATAAAAAAAAAATAATCAATATATATATATACATATATATATATATATGCATGTATGTAGGTGTGTATGTGTGTGTGTATGTATGTATGTATGTAGATTTACCTGAAAATCCATATACGAATTCCTTCATCGACAAGTTTTTTAATTACAGGGACAATTGAAAAAGTTGAGTCCTTCCAAGCATTGCTCACCTCAGCACTATAAATAAATAGATAACTAATTAGTTTTGGTTAAGATTAACGAGAATAATAATTTTAATTAATCAATTAACTAACCTGCAAAGAATCCATGGACGTGTTATTTTAGTAATATTTGCATGCAGTGCCTCCTGAACATCAGCACGATTGAAGTAAACCGTTGCATGGTTCATAATACACGGATCGTACCCTGCTGGCATATTTCTCAAAATTTGCTGCCATTTTATACACAATTATTAATAAAATTATGTAATAAATTACTTAGAGTGCGTAGTAACACTAGGTTGGCAAAAGTCCGAATTCAAGCTTGAATGTTCTACCGTCTGGTTCACACTTTACATTCAAAATTCTGAAGCTTGGAGCCAAGAGTTGACGAAAATTCAGGTTCAAATTGGGTATATAAAAGTTTAATATGAACCTGAATAAATTTGTTAAGACTTGGGTCAAAGTTTAGCTTTACTCGACATGAACCTAGACTTCTAAATTTTATTAGTTTATCAGTTAAGTTGACCCAAATTTTGCTCAGCTTGGATCCAACCCTCAATTCCAATCTTTAAATTTGGACACTTTCAATAATTAAAATTATATTTCACATTTATATTAATTATATATTAATTACATATATTATATATAAAATTCAATCTTAACTATTGAAATTATTTGATTTTAATAACTTACTAATGATATAAAAAATTGTGTAAAATTACGTGACAGTTGACTTGTTTGCTATATAAATATATACTTACAATTCTGGAGGAGGATTGATCAGCTCGGTGGAACATTCGAGAAGTGACAGCGGTGGTGGTGGTGCTGGTGCCGGTGGCGGCGAAAGGGCGGTCGAGGGGGCAGGTGGGGGAGTACAAGCTATACATGTCGATGATATCATAAAGTGAATAATATTTTATCAAAGCATCCGAGCAGGGTTGAGTCTGGTTTACGTTGCTGAAATTGCAGTGTGTTTTAATCGAAGCATAAAGTCCATCTGAGATTACTGCATGTCCCCATGCGTAATCTATCATCCCGGTTTGATCTGTGTCATAATCTAACAATGGGTTTCCAATCTGTAATGCAACAAATTGAAATTAATTAAAATTAACGAGAAATTAATAAGAAAAAATGATTTACGAGTCCTTAAAATTTGTTCTGTCATATTGATTAGTTTTAATAATTTATAAAATTTTAATTTAATAAAAAATTATGATTATATTCTTATTCAATGATAATTAATTAAAAAAATTATTGTAAACTTCTAATTAAAATAAATATATTAATAATGATAAGTAATTTTATAATATATTAATAATGATAAGTATTATTTTATAATATATTAATAATTAAATTTTTTTAATATATTATAATCAAAATATAAATTTATTTATTTTAAATGATTTAAAAATTCAACATTAATTATATATTAGAAATTAAATATAATAAAATATAAATAAATATTAATTTATTAATAAAATATATTGTAATATAATATTTATAATTATATTATAATCCAAATAAAATATGTTATTTATAAAAATAAATAAATTTAAAATATATTGATAAATATCCTATTATTATAATGTGTTATAAAATAATAATTTTGTATACATATATTGTATTTTTCATAGATAATAATTATTGCATATGAACACAATCGTTATTTTTATTAAATTAAAATTTTATTGATTATTTTTTAAATTATTTGTATTAATTAATGTAATAGATCAAAATTTAAAAATTTGTAAGTCTTTTGCACAATTAATTATAAAGAAGAAAAGAATTGATAATATATATATACATATATATATATATATAGAGAGAGAGAGAGAGAGAGAGAGTTACCATGAAACCTTTGAGATTTATGAATTTAGTCTGATCATTTGTTTTCTTGTTCTCGTAGAGAATGACTTCGGCAAGTTGTGGTACGTAGTGCCCTAGAAATAATTAACTATACTAGTTAATTAACTAATTAATTAATTAGTTAATTAATTATATTAACATAATTAATGTTTACATATATACATATTACCTGCGTAGCTTTCTCCTGCTAAGTAGAATTCACGGGATTTGTACTGAGGGAACCTCTTGAACCAATTTAAAAGAAATGTGTGTGAATCCCTGGCTACAACCACAATTAATTATGTTAATCATATTAATTAATTAATTAATTAGCATATATAAATAAATAGGAAAATTAAAGGTGATTAATTTTAATTACCAGTGGTATTATCTCCTTGAATAATATTGGTAGTAGAATTGGAATATGAGAATCCAACGCCAGCAGGAGATTCCAAGAACAATAAATTTGCAGCTGAGCAAATTTGATAATAAATAATAAATTCTAAAATAATAAAAAAATAATAAATTCAAAAAATAATTTAAAAAAAAAAAAAGAAAATAAAAAGAGTGCCTTTGTTCCAGGTGTAGTTGTTGAATTTGAGAGTTGAACCATCTTTGACTATAAATGGGCCGAGCTCTTGAGCCTCACCAAACCCTACGGAAGAACATCCTGGTCCTGCATAAAATTATAATTCACAAACATATTTTTCGTTATAAATTGAATTTTAATTAATATAATTAAAAAATGAGAATGCATAATTAGATTTGGCAAATGAATTGGGTCAAAACAGCACAAGTAGGATATGAAAAATAAGGAATTCACATTGCACATGAATAAGTGTGTCATCGGATTGGATTCGGTGGATTTAATTCAATTTATATTCGATCCTTTACTTGGTAAATTGAAAATTTTTCATTCCACCGTATAAAAGAATTGAATCTAATCCGATATATTAAAAGAATTTTATATCAATTTGATCTAAACAAATTAAAAATATTTAACTTTAATATTGGTTATATTTTATTAACTAAGATAATCGAAAAAATAGTATATGATTTATTTATATTTTCAAACAAATATACCCATTCAAAATAAGTAACAAAAAAATGAATATATAAATAATTATAATTGGTTTCTTTTAAATAAAAAATTCTGTTCTTTAAAACTACATCAAAAATAAAAAAGTGGCAAGAAAAATTACAGTAAGTTTATAAGAATATATGATTAAAATTTAATAATTATTCACACAATATTTTATTAAATTTTATTTTAATAAGAAAAAATAAGTATCATTAATTTGTAAGTTTTTTAGCACCTTAAAATCTCACTTGAAAACTAAAGTATATTGTAAATAAAATATATTGTTCATTGAAAAACTGAAAAATAATAAATATGATAAAATTGTATTTAAGAATTTACCTAACTCATCATACATAATTGCATATAAATATATAATTATCAAAAGAAACTCATTAGATATAATTGAATATAAGAATTTAAACACTAACATAGAAAAAGATATTCAATTAGTTAATAATATGAAAAGAAAATAAATAGCACAAATAAAATATTAATAAGTATAAATATAATTGTATAAATTGAATAATATAAAGACTGCATGTAATTATCAAAACAAACTCATTAAACATAATTGTATGTAAGAATTTAATAACAATATAAAAAAAATTTCAATTAGTCATAATATATAAAAATATAAATTGTACAATTTAAACATTGATAAGTATAAATTTAATTGAATAATATAAAGAATATATATAAATATCTAAAAAATTGATTACACATAATTGTATATAGGAATTTAACACCAATATAAAAGAAATTTTAATTAGTCAACAATATAAAAAAATTTTAAATCCGATTCAATCTAAATAAGTTAAACATATTTAATTTTTATATTGATTATATTTTATTAACAAAAATAATCGAGAAAAATAATATATTATTTATTTAAACTTTCAAATAAATATATCCATATAAAATAAATAATAAAAATAATATATAAATAATTATAACTGAGTTTTTTAAATAAAAAATTGTGCACGTCCTTTAAAATTATATCAAAAAAAAAAAAAAAAAATAAAAATAATTATGATAAATATACAAGAAGACATGATTAAAACTTATAACTCTTCACATAATATTATTATCAAATTTTACTTTAACAAGAAAAAATAAATATCATCAAGTGTAATCTTCTCAGCATCCTAAAATCTCATTTAAAAATTGAAAGTTTATTGTAAATAAAACATATAGATCATTGAAAAAACTAAAAAATGATAAATCTATTATAATTGTATATAAGAATTTAACAAACTCAATTGACATAATTGTACATAAGTCTACATATAATTGTCAAAACAAATTCATTAAAAATAAGAATTTAAACACCAATATAAAAAAAAAAATTCAATTAGTCAATAATATGAAAAGAAAATAAATTGTACAATTAAACATTAATAAGTACAAATATATTTGTATAAATCAAATAGTATAAAGGTTAAGTATAATTATTTAAAACAAACTTATTACACATAATTGTAAATAAAAATTCAACACCAATATTTAATAATTTATTACAAAAGATTAAAACATAATTTAAAATATTAATAAAGAAATTATATTTAAAATTATCAAAACAAATTATAAGTTTAGATTGCTGAAAACTAACTGAATGAAAATTAGTCCTACAGATTTATTGAAAATTATTGAATTAAAATTAATAGATTATTAAATTTATGGTAAATATTCTATAATTATATATATTATAAAAAATTTTATTTAAAATATTATTATATTAATTTTAGCATATTAGATCAGATTTTGACGGATAATGCACAATATAATTTACTGTAAGCAGATTTTAAATTTTTAATTTAATTCAATCCACTAATTTGTCAAATTTACTAAAAGGCAGATCAAATTAGATTGGATTGAGCAGATTAGTCGGATTGAATTAGATTATGAACAACCCTGTACATAAATATATACATAATCTAACTGAACTCACATTTTAACTATAAAAATTTGAATGAAAGAACACGAGTTGAAATGAAAGTAGTAATAATTAATTAAAATATTTTTAAAGGAAGAGTTTAGAATTTAATATTGCTGACAGCAAAGCACCAATAAATTTGAGTTTTCCTTATCTTGTATGTAATTATAATTCACAAATACATAATTGATAACTAAATGAATTTAGTTAACATAATCAATGAATAACAATAAATAATTAGATGTGGTAAACTGAGTCTGGTCGAAACGACACAAGTAGGATATAAAAAACAAGGGATATATGAAAATGCAATGAAACAACAGGCGAGTTAAGACAAAAGTAATAGTAATTAATTAAAATATTTTAAAAAAGTTAAAAATTTCATATTGCTCAAAGCAAAATACTAATAAATTTAAGTTTTTCTGATATGCATGCAATTATAATTAATAAAAATTTCATTCATGATAATGAAATTTCGTTAACATAATTAATAAATAAAATGTATAATTAAAGAAAATAAATGAGTCCAGTTAGAATAATATAATTTTGATATAAAAGTAAAAATTTTATCTTACACGTAAATCTATAAAGATTCAAACCAAATTCACATTTTAAATACAAAAATTCAATAAAACAACACATGAATCTAACATAACACGAAAGTATAAACAATTAATTAAAATATTTTTAAAGAAAAAGCTCATAAAAATAATGATAATAATAGATATACCAACTGACCTCCATTGAGCCATAAAAGCAGAGGCTTTTGATGAGGCTTGTGTGTAGATTCAAAGAACCAATAGAAAAGAGCCTTCCCATCAATCTCATCCACTGTAACATATCCCGAATATTGCTTAAACTTCACAGCAGGTTGTCCAGGCAAAGCTATAATACGATCACCCTCTTGAACTAACTTAGTTTCTCCTTCAACTTCCCACCACGACGTCGTATTGTCCCCTGAACACACTGCAAACATATATAAACAAATCCCCAAAGCAATACCAATATTGGTTGAAACTGAAGAGACACCACCCATCTTCATTAATTAGCTCTAATTTGATTTATGCTTGCTTTGATTGTACATTAATAATATTTATACTACTCTTTACTCTTAATTTTTCTAATTTATAAAGGAACAGTTTAGTCACTCTTTGACAAACACACAAGTCCAATTAGTCCTTAATTAATGACAAGTTATATAGAAGTACAAATATATGTGACAATTAAGAAAGTGATAGGAGGAAAAGTTATTTTATATTCATTTATTTTAATATTATGATTACAATTTACTTTTATCAAAAAAAAAATTTCAATGCGAGTGAAAAATCTTATTTATAAAATATCAAATTCTTATATTTTTTTATTATTCGAATTCGAAATAATTTGAGAGCATAAAACGTGCTCCAAATTATCCAAACTACTTCAGAAGACTTTAATTATAATTTATTTACATTACAATTAGTTGTAAGAAAAAAAATGAAAAATTAACTTTTAACACAACAACAACAATTAAAACCATTGTCTAGCTAATAAGATTGGCTAATTAATTTCTAGAAGGCTTGACACTGATTAAATCGAATTAATTACTGGTTAATTTGTATTATATAGAGTATAATATTTAATTTATAATATTAGTTATGAGTATAGAATAGAGTAATGGTAGAATTGAAAGGTACATTTTAGGAATGAGTGCCTGCCTTAATTAATATTGAAGCCGGCAATTATAATTTATATATTCAGAAGCAGCAGCAGCAGCAGCAGCAGCAGTAGTAGTAGTAGTAGTAGTTAGTTTACTAATATCAAGAGATTGTCTTCTATTTTGTTCTTCGATTGGGGTTACCGGTCCCTCCTTCCCTTCCGTTTGGCCGTCTGAAAGCTGCCGATTGTTGAACTCTTCGTAATTCTAATTCTATTACATCAAAAACCCGCAATCCTTTTTCTTTTTTCTTCTTCTTCTTCTTCTTCTTCTTTTTCTTATTATTATTATTATTATTTTAAAACTGGAAAAGTACCCTATAACCCCTGTGATTTGTGTTAATCATACAGTTTTTTTTTTTTTTACTTTTATAAAAATTATATTTACAATATACTAATATTATATTAAAAATTTATAGAAATAAAAAATTTTGATTAAATTTAATATAATATTTATCGAAAATTTTCACTCAATTTTGATTAAATCTGTCTCCACTACTTAATTTGTACTTGGAAAAAATTGAACTTTGACATTTAAATTAACTTCAAAATTGACTTTTTTCATGCTTATTGCATTATTGCCCTTAAATAACTCTTAACTAATGTGACAAGTAAACTCTACAAATATTTATCTTTTAAAAGAAAACAAAGAATCAAACCCTATCTTATTCCTCAAATCACAGTCAAAAACGGCTAATAAAACAAAAAAAAAAATATATAAAATCCCGAAAGACGCCAGTCGGCTTCGTTTTTTTGGTGTATTATTATTGTAATACTTGTGCAAGTTAGGCCTATACTTCACATATAATAGATAATATATCACAACTGTATATACATACATACATACATACATACATATATATATATATGTATACTTATTTTATGTAAAACAAAAATCTCATTATAATTAAAAGAGGTGGCAAAAAACGCATTGGTTCTTGAATTGCCGTAAGATTATTATATGGTTATAAGTAAAAATATATTTTGTTTATAAACAAGTTTTATGGAGATTATAGATATAGGTTGCATTTGTTTATAATTAACTAATAAGGCTTGGATTTTGTGTCGATTCATTGTAATAAAATAATTCCAAATTTTTCATTCAAGAAGGCGATGAAAGTATGTGTGATATCATCCTACTTTCGCTGAGATGTAAAACTAAATCTTACTGATAAATTTATATAAAAAGTTATTTCTGAATTTATATATTGTGCTTGATATAACTAAGTATCAATTACATTAACATAAAATACTTTTAAATCAATTTGCATTCTTTTGACTGAAATGGATCCTTTTGGGTTCAAGCGATTGAATAATCATAAGGTTTAGGGTAAATATTTTATCCATATTGAAATATTTTAAAAGCTTTTTAATATGTGTAAATTGTTGAATAAATATTCTGTAGTATTTGTTTCATTGTACTATTCAGACAATATTTAATTTTCTCAAAATTTGTTATTTTAAATTCTCTTTTCAAGTATTTAATATTGTTTAGGAACTATTCAAAAATTCTAATTAAATTTATATTGTCAAAGTTTCAATTAAATTTATATTATAAACATTATTATATTTTTTAAATGACAAATTGATATTATAATTTTTTTTTTTATAAATACACATAACATATAAGATTATTAATATATTATTCTTTTATCAAATAGTGCATTGAGTTGTTATATATTCACTTAAATTACTTCTAACTCAAAACTATTTGGGCTAGCTCAAAGTGGCCAGGAGCTTGCACCTCTCAAGGGTCTATTACCTATTATGATATTGCTCAGAGGGTTAAACATAGAACTACAATATTTTGATTCCAAACCCAACAAAAGAATTCTTTTAACTATTTTATCCAACTCTTCAGAGGATTAAAACAAACACAAATCTCTAATTGTTTTTCAATTAGATTTTAAATAAAAATAAAATGTCATTAAACCTAAGAAAATAATAGGTATATAATAAAACAAAGAAAATAAAAGAGTCTTCTCTTGATATACAAACAAATTTTATTAAGTAAAATGAGATAGACAAAATTTGGTATCAACATTTGTTATAAAAAATATATTTTTTCTAAGTCAATACATGTGTCTATGAGAAACCTTAAACTGCATGTGGCACTTTATAAATTGTAGCATTTTTTGAACCAAGTAATTCTCAAAATTAAAAGCAACACAACTACCACAATAAAAAAGAAACGGCATAACATGAAAGCATTTTAAAAGTATAAAAATTTCAATATTTCACATGGCAGAGTAATGCTAATAAAATGTTATAAATACACTAGAAAGTATATAAAACATTTATAACATGAAACAATTTTATTAAATATTATCCTTTGTTACTTAATTGATGACAGTTTTTAATGGAGAAAAAGCTGTTTTAGTTCATAACTTTTTGTTTATCGGACTGATGAATCTTAGTGTGTTAAAAATTACCAATGAACACCCTAGTTTCTTAATTGATGGTGTCTAGTTAGATAAAAAATTTATACAACGATTATTATGTTCTTTTATTATTATGTCAATTATTGTAATTAAGTGACATAAATATATCATATTGCCCTTTCCTTTTATGCAGACAAATGCTTGAAACTAATAAATTAAAGTCTTTTAAAGTATTTTTAAAATCAGTCAAACTTATCAATTAAATTGAACAAACCTTGAAAATTAAAATATCTCTTTTACCTAATGTTTATATATATGTAGATAGGCATTATTCATGGAAAATTTCATGAAAATGGTGGTGAATCCACCCAATTCACAATAACAATGAATGATCGTTTATGGGGTAGGAGATTTATTGAACTAATTAAGATTTGCAAATTTATTGAAGTGGTTAAGGTTTACTTGTTAATTAATTATGGCAAACATATCTGCTTTTAGACATATATTGAAGAAAAATTTTGAATGAGAGTTAAAAATTTGACATACATAATATTAAATTCTTATTTTTTATTATTACTCGAATTCGAAATATTCTAAAAGTGTGAAATATGTCCCAAATCACCTGTACTATACCTATAAACAAATGAATATATTGACTTAGAAATAAAGTTAGTGGTGTAACACTACATAGAACAAACATCATCATTTATAAACAACACCTCTTGTTTATTCTTGCAAAATTATATATTAAATAAATTACTTAATAATTGCATATAATGGGTGATGAAATTAAATAAAATAATATTGAAAAATACGTAGTAGTTGTCCTCCATATGTTTCCTTAAATAGATTATGCTAACATGTGTTACAATTAATATCATCACATAAAGATTATAAGTGACTGAATGGATTAAAATGTTTAATTTATTGAATATAATGTTTTGACTTTTAATTTTCTTGTTAAAATAATCATCCAAATTGATAATTTAAGAGACTAAATATTTCAGTTAATATCTAATAGAATTTAATTTCTTTTATTCTTTATATAAAAAAAAATTATTATTATAAAAAAAATAAGACATATAATAATAATAATATAATATTATCATATTAATTTATACAATTGAATATATATATATATAAAATCTATTTAGTTAAGACAAGAGTTAGTTAAAAAAAATTTCAATTTTATTTTGTACATTATACGGGTGAGCTAAAAAATTAAGAATAAAAAAATTATATTAAATATATTGAAATTAGAATCTAAAAACCGAAATTAAATTGTAGTCTGATTCAAATCAATCGATTTGAATTTAATTTGATAATATTTCCATATAATGGGTCCGGTTTTGGTTAGTTTTCCATTTTAGATTCGATCCGACATCACCATACTAAAATTTTTAGGATTGAATTTATCTTATCCAAGTCGGTATCATAGAAACCGAACCGAATCAGACCGTTCCATCCCTGTTGCATAGACTAGGGAGTGTGGAAAACATTGAAAGTAAAATTGACGCGCAGTCAAATCTGCAAAAGCTGACGGGCCGGGACTGGGCCACAAGTGGAGGCCCAGTAGTTGACACTCGCCGCAGAAACAGTTCGTCTGCAATTATTATTATTATTATTATTGTTTAATTTTAATTTTCGGAGATTGTGGGAGTCAAACCAACGTGTTTAATTGTTCAAAATTACAGAGGAGAGAGAGAATATATAATATTGTAATTAAATTTAGAAGGAGCCTGAACTGGATGAAGAAGCATCCCGGAAAACCGGGAAGCAACAGCAACATCAACAACGTCGTATTTGTGAAACGAAGAATAAGAAACATAAAAACTCACACCATCGTCACCACCATCACCACCACCCGTCCCTTAGATCTGGGCTTTTCCCTTTCTCTCTTTTCAGACACCCAGAGATTTTTCATTTCATTTCTTATGGGTAAAATTGTGATCAAATAAAGGATTTTTTTTTTCATTGTTTGTGTTTTTTTTTCTTGGATGGAGAGGAAGAATCATCATAGTTATAACAATGGTAATGCAAATTCAAATGGGTATTTTTATTGTTACGATGATTTCGCTCCAATGGAGAAGAAGAATAAAAAAATTCAGCATCCCGTTTCTAAGTTAGACACTCTTGCTGGCATCGCCATCAAGTATGGAGTTGATGTAAATTCTCTCTTTCTCTTTTCTTTCTCTTTTCTTTCTTTTTCTTGTTTTTTTTTTTTTTTTTGTTTTTGGGTTTATAATTCATGCAAAAATGTGACACTTCGGGATTCTTTTTGTTTGTTGTATATGAATTTTATTTAAATGCAGACTTTTCTTCTCATGCATCTGAGAATTTTGATGATATTAACAGAATTAAAACAAAGTCTTTAGATTTTAGGATGTTGTTGACCCATTATTAATTTTAATTTTTCTTTTTTTTTTTAATAGACTGTATGTTACTTGCATTTCTTTTTGGATTTGATTGAGGGAATAGTTTTCTGATGCCTGAGCTCTATACTGCATATCTGTATGAATTTATTAAGGGATTGTTTTATCTTTGTTTCTCTTTAGGTGGCTGATATTAAGAAGCTCAATGGGTTTTCTACTGATCTTCAAATGTTTGCTCTGAAGACGCTGCAGATTCCTCTACCTGGGAAGCATCCTCCTTCCCCTTGTTTATCAAATGGTTCTGAGACTAGAGGGTATTTGCTTGTTCTTTTTTCTCTAAATATTATACCTGAGTGAATATTAACATCAAATGCACAAGAGCCAGATATCCCATTTTGCTAAAGGATCATAAACTTCATTTGAATGTCTCTGTTATGATATATGTTGAAATAGATGGCTCGATATGTTGTAGAATCTGGTCATCACTGTTGTATTTCTCCTTTCTTTTCAATATTTCTCTGCTTTTTCCTTGTAGGCTTTAAAACTTCAGGCAAATGAATGGGATTGATAATTGTTGGAATCTTCAAAAATATGATTATAATGATATTCTTTTTGCAAAATAAGCTTGCACAAGTCAGTAACTTTTCATTTCAGTTTCTACATGCTGGTAAAATGATAGGACAACGGCCATATGAGCCGATCATTTCTTTCCCTTTCTGCTAAGCATGTGGTTGCCCAATTGGGAATCATTTCTTATTGGAGAAGATGGAAGTGGGTACCATATGGTTTAGCTGGTAAGATCTCTTGAAGTTATAAAAGAAGTTTTGAAATCGATGTTTGGTGATTATGCAGCTTTGATAGGTTCTGAGGACCAGGAGAGGTTGAAGAAATGGTATGGCACCCAGAGTGCTGCTTCTCTGGGAATGAGAGGACGGGTAACTGCAATGGTAAAGTTGGAGTGTTGTTTGTTGATGTTAGGGGTGTGTGATTGAGAAGTGGCAGGGTGGTGAGCAATGGGTTGAGAAGTGGCATTGATAGAAATGGCATTCTGAGAGTATTTGTCAATGATGTCATGGTCTGTAATTGTTAGGGGGTCTGCAGAGATGCATTATATGTCATGCTCCACTTCTTAGTTGGGTGATTAAGAAATCAATTCTGAACATTTTCGTCATTATTTTCCACAAGCACTATGAGGGAAGCTTGCATATACGTGTCTGTGTTTCGATTATATCACTAAAAGTATAACGAATCACATATTCAGTACGTGGTTGTGAATTTAACTGCTACTTGGGTTCTATTCGTTATGTGTGACAAAAAATCATTATTGTAACAGATAACAGTACTATACTGAGTAGGACGCTAATGTAATAGATACTTTTACTTTCGAGACCTCTTCGATAGACTTCTGTGTTGGGACTCAAATCATTATTGTCAAAAATAACAGTACAACTGAAACTCTTTGCAGGCAAACCAACTATGAATCAAGCTCAGATTGCTACGTTCAACGTAATTTATTCGATTCATTCCAGTCTCTCAGGCTGAAGTCGACCCCAAATCGCAAGGTCTCACCAGCGATGAGCTCTTTGCAAGGTTACTATGGACTCCAGCCAGCAGATCAAAGGTCTGCATCTGAAGGTTTTGAAATGACAGAGTACAAGAAAAAAGAAGCGCGACGTTTAGAAGATGGTATATTACTTGAGCCTTCCCCCAGCCATCGGAAATCAAGAAGCTTTGTCAATGTTAGGGTGGTGGAGAATGGTGAACACGATGAAACTGATAAATGGAGTGATAAATTGGTTAGAAGGCGCCAAAAATCTGAAGCTGACTTTAATAATGTCCACACACCAGAATTGCTGTTGAAGGAAGATAACAGCAATATCGGTGGATTTCCAACAGCATTAACAGGAAAGGGTTTGGCTCTGAGACCGAAAGCAGCAGCAGCTGCTGCTGCAGCATGCAGGACAGATTCTGGGTTAAACCCTGTACCATTAGTTCTGAGGAATTCCCTTCTGAGTGATCGATACTCCTCTGGCGTAAGGAAGTCATCAAGCACACCAAGTTTGCATGATCAAGAATCATCCATCTGGTCTACTTCAAAATGGAGCTTGAAGCCTGATTTGCAGGCTCTTCCATCAGTCACCATTAAAAAACCAATCTTTGATGGATTGCCAAAGCCTATATCCGGTCGGAAAAACAAGACTGCAGTCGATTAGTTTAACTGCATTTTCAACATACTTCGATAATTATTTCTCTGTTTCTTTTTTTATTTTGTAGCTCATAAAAGGGTAAATAGAAATTATAGAAGAGAGGGAAGAGTCAAAATACTACAATAGGCAAACATAGTTTTCTTTTTTATTATTTAAATTGTTTATATTTGTAGCTTTGCATATTTATCTCTCTTTCACATTCCTCAATTTTTACATACAATGATAGTTTACTTTGCAATTCATAACTGGTTGAATATTTGTTATAACACTGACATTACATTTCAAAACAATCAAAACAAAGCGAGCTGTGATATTTTAAAAATAAGGCATTAAAGTACGTACATGAAGTTCGGAGTTCTAAGATTTACTTCTTTCAACGCAACCTATACATGATTTCTTAATATATATCATAGTAATTGGTTCTTGTTAAAGATGCCAACCGGAAATTTTGGTCTCTTTGAACTTCATAATCTGGGTTCTGAACAGAAATTTGCCTATCAGCCCCGATATCGACATGCATCAGCATCCTTTGTTTTACTGTCAAATTCTAGAGTTAATTTTATCCAGTGACTGATGAATAATTTGGCTTTAAAATCTTCTTATGCAATACGTGACGGTATCAAGTAAATAGCAGGGACTATGAAGACAAGCTGACACCAGAATTCCAAGGACTAATCAGAATACGCATAGAACAGAAAGCCTAACCAGAAAAACAATATTGAACACAAAATTCTTGTCCATTTCTTTTGTCAAAATAAGTAGATGTCTAAAGAAAATCACATCAAGACATTCACAAAAGAAAATGAAAGCAAAAAGTAATGTAATGTAATGCTTTGCCTTGAGAGGGAAAAAAAGCACGTACGCTTAAAAGGTCCTCTGATTCATTCATACTTTGCAGAACCGAGCACCAAGATCCCTTCCAAGGACTAGGGGACGGTGCACATTTGCATTCTGCATACAAAACTTGAGGCCGAGAAATCCAGATTCAGGGAGAAAACCTTTCTTTTTAAATTTTGCTTCATTCACCTTGAGACCACTTGGGATTAGACTGAATTTCCTCATGTTTTATTCAGTCACTGGACCAGTAGGTTTAGCACTTCATCAATCAAGAACCTAGGAAGTTTACAGATTACCTAAAGGACACCTTTTATCCAGATAGAAAACAACTTTGATTCCGTAAACCTAAAGCACATTAGAACTTTCAGTTATTTGACAACCCTCAGAATAGACTGAGTTCACAACAGATTCCGAAATCAAAACAAGGAAAAGCACACGAGCACATATCCCAATTTGAGTACAAATTTTATGGTTGAAGACATTAAGATGTTCAGGGTAGAAAGGAAAAGACGGGATGAAGAGTTGAAAGTTCAGATGTTCAGAGTCAAAGGAAATGATGGGCAACAAATTTATGGGGTTCCTAGTCCCATCAGATCCTAAGGGTGTATTTCAAAATTCCCCATCTTACACAATTCTAATTTATGAAGGATGTAAGGAATACATAATATTCATACTTCTTGAACTCCATTCAGACAATTTAAATTGAAAACGAAAATCCAAGCTCATATATAACTTGGAATAACTTGATGATGCAATCCTCTGTTGATAATTTAAAAAATAAAGTTAAATCATATCAAAGATAATTTAATCAGAGTATGAACATAGCTTAACATATGAAATGCAAATGCAACAATTCATTCACAAGGCTAATAGTAAAAGCTATCTCCCCATATCTGCAACTTTTGCAAGTATTATACACACGCTATAAATAGCGTACAGAATTTTGTGAACATAGAGAATTTAAGGCAAAAAGAAAGGAATGGAAGATCAAGGATTTCCACAAAACGAATGTAACTTATTTCATTACAAATTGAAGAAAAATCTATTCACAGTTATGAACAAATCTGAAAATATTTGGGAGTACTGTTACTATCGAACAGATACTCTTGATTAGAAGTTTATCTATGTAAAATTTAAGTCTATAAAGATCATTGTCTCATCATATGATTTGATGTTAAATATTTACCTCGACATTCAGTTGTAGTTTGTCAGGAAATTATATGCTTATTCTTCAATGAAACACCATGGCCCAAGACATGACATCAACTTTTGCGATTAGCCAAAACCTGCAACATTATCATGTTCAGCTGCCTCATAGTTCTACAACTGAATTTTCAAATAATAAATGAGAGAAAAATCATAAAACATATCACTCAAGAGTCACATTTTCTATTTCCCATCTTAATATGCTTCAATGACTTGAAAATAAGTCATGTCGAAGTTAATTTGACAAGGGAAAAAAGAATCCTCTCCTGCTACCACTTTTGATCATTTGACTTTAAATGGAAATTCGAATCTCAAATGCAAGAGCAAAGAACATGGCAAGCAAGAGCAAACCGATTAATCATTCAATTCACTTTTCAAGACAAATGGATTAATCATTCACTTCCCTTTACAACATACAAGGATAATATTTTATTTAGAAACTCAGTTGTGCAACTGTGGGGCAATCCAAATTAACAATAGCTGTCACAGCCACAAATTTTCAATAAAAGAAAACCTACTTAAAATTACACTGTTCTTCAAATCATCAACTCAAATTCCTTAAATAAACACAATTATTGCCAAAAGGAAAAGGACTTGGTTGTTCTAAAGAATGAAAGTTCATAAAATAGGTGAATAAATTGGTTTATATTATATGGTATAGTCTCTGTAGTAATGAAGCTTTATCTCAGATCCCATGATAGCGTATATTGTTTCTAAGATATTCAAATAACAAGGATCTCACAGTAATTTTGTTTCCTACATTTTCTTTAACAGCATTTTTTTTCCCCTTCATCTCTCAAATGTTTGCTTCTCTGTTCTCTCATCTAAACTCTTTGGTTCCTGCCAACTCCCTCTCTCTGAGAGTATATGGTTTACGGTTTCCTTCCCTGATAAACATTTCTCTTTGCTGCTTCCTTGCTCATACTCAAACAGATAAAATGCTTTCTTTTTTGTTTCCCTTTTTTTTTATGCCTTACTGCATCTATGTTTTGTACATGTTTCTCCTGATAACAAACCGGCTATTGGATTTTCAATACCAAATATTTTTCCTTTTGGTATTCCTTACTACAATGAGATCATCTAGAATTAACCCAAAAAAGAAATTTTGATCCTCAAAGATAAATTCCGTCTTCTCTGCTTCATCTTACTATTATTGCTAATATGTATCCTATGCTAATGACCAAGCTTGTACTATTAGAACACTGTCTATTAATCATAAAATGTGAATAAAACAAATAAAAAGCATTTCATAGAAGAACATAAATTACGTGTAAGGCATAAAACAAATTTTCGTCAAGATAAATCTCTATTAATGATTCTTAAACGCTCATGTGTAACATGCCGACAGACAATGCACGAAATAAAAGGCAAGCATCTACAAATTGCTCAAAAGAAACAAATTAGCATTAATAGCATGTAAAATGTACTTAAGCCAAACTAGATACAAAATGTCCTAAACAACTTCTAAGATACAACTTTTGTACAATATAAGAAGACAAATTTGTTTTAGATATAACCAAATCATTCAAATTGATTAAATAGGAGAGGAAAACAGAAAAACTAAAATTGTTCCATGCCTGGGGCAGCCTACTACAATGGTGTTCAACTTCATGAAACATATTTAAGCTCCATTTGTCAATAGAAGTCTACAAAATCTTAAGATGAATAAGATATCACGCTTTCAGGGTCCAATTATCTTGGCAAATATTTTAATGTGAAGCTCATAGAAAATTTCCCTGTATCTGGCCTATATGGCCACCTGACACAAGAAATCCATTTTTCTTGCACATTAGACTCTTATTTCACTTAATTGTATTTGACCATATGCAATCAGCACAATCAATATCATATCTTTCTGAAATAAAAAAACCTTCCTTCCTTCGTGTTTTAACAAAACAAACGGAGCCTTATGATAAAAATCTATACTTGGCAATTGAAGTTATACTAGAAATTCTTCTCTCTACTGTATCAAACTAAGAGCTAAAAATGTCCGAGAGAACCAAAATACTTGGGGAGTGAAAAATTAGTGGTGAGGACATACTTTCATTGCTTTGCATGAAAGCTGCTGGCACGCTCAGGAACAGATATGATTCTTAAAAGGTAAGGAATAGTCAATATGAAATAGAAGCCCTTTTCTTTGATGTTCCCAAACGGACACTTGGGCCGGTCCAGCACATAACATTGAATATGCAGCCAGAAGAATATTATATGAGAATCCAACTTCCAGATCAGATCAACATTTTCAAAACCTTAACCATTTAAAATACAATTTTAAAAATAAACAAATAAATAAAGGGACGTTGCAATGTCCGACCTCTCCAAAGAAACATCATATTAAGTTCACATTGCATCCAGTACTACCATCAAGGGAAAAAAACCTTTCTCAATAATGAACTAAACTTAATAAAGTTAGTGAGGAAAAAACAAACAATAGGATCCATATTTCAGGAAAGAAGTTCACTATATTGCTACTACTTTATGACTAGGAAATAAAATCCATATTAGGGTAGCAGCCTACCAATTTGATACTACTTTAGCAAATGAGACCCTCATCAGGGGACAGACCACTGAGTCACTCCTAATTATTACTGACTACTTAACCAATATATTCACTAATTGATTTTCTATCCTATGTAATTTTGTTAAGAACAAAAAGACTTACATTGGTTAAAATAACAAATAAAAAGAGAAAACAGGTTCACATAAAACTAGGGAGCATAAACAATCCAGATACAAAAATATTATGTGGATAGATCACTTGAAAATTACTTAAGAACTAAACATAAGAACAAACACTTGTAAAGAAGAGATGAACTCATCAAGTTCAATGACACTGGTAACAGAAAGCACAGCCATGGTTTCCAACTAAAAGGCAAGTTGAATGTGTGATCCTTGGCTTCAACCAAGAGTCAGGTTCCAAGTACTCAAGACTTCCTGCCATGGTTATTATGTTCATGACTGGCTTAGCTATCAAAATTAAAGGATGTGACAGTAGTCCCCAGTTTTGAGCTTCATGCACAGGCAGCAACTTCTCAATCATCAAGGGGGAGAGGCATAGCACACCAAAGATTCAGACCCTGCAAATCTCTAAATCTCACCAAAAGCTTAACTAATCATTTCACTCAACGTTCAACATGTGAAACTGATTTGAATGATTCCACAAGCTAGTTTTCGACTCTTTGCCACAAATCACATGTCAACTTGCTAAAGTTTTCACCATGCCCAATGGAAAGCAAAGCTTATGCAGCCATACAAGTCTGAGCATGTATTTTTGCACAGTAAGGTCTGGAAGTATACAACCCAAACACAAGTCCATCATCATGCCCAATGGAAAGAAAAGCTTATGCAGCCATACAAGTCTGAGCCTGTATTTTTGCACGGTAAGGTCTGGAAGTATACAACACAAACACAAGTCAACAATTTCCTTCAATTTTCTTCAGACAGTTTAGAGCATTAGATATTCAGACTAAAGAGACAAGTAGAGTAAGGATGCCCTGTTGGGATAGCTAGAGTTCTGTTTCCAGAGCATTTTAGTTTTCCTTTTAAGTCTGCAGGCACAAAATAGTCACCCAACAAGGGTAGACACTAATAAACCCATGTTCACTATCCTGAGCAACTCTCTCAATATTGCAGTCTTCACAGAATTCTCAACATAATAAGAGTGACATTGATTGAAAGAAATGTCCAGACTCAAAAAGGCTCAAGAAGCAATCACTGTTTTTGAATAAAAGGCTCAAATACAATCATGCCCTAGGCTTGGAAGCATGATACATGTTGTTTGACTAACAGATTTGATTAAAATCCTTCAACATTTAGCAGCTAAGTTTGGCATTCATTGACAAGCAATTTAATCATTTGCAAATAGGAACATACTAGGTTAAACTACTTACATATCAAATCAGATAAAAGTAAACTCCTCAAGCTAAATCTCATTGTAAGGTAGACTTTGCACCCCATTTTAATTCATACTCTTGCAGTTATCCTTGTTATATATATCATGACTGACAATGCCGTGGTTGAAATTTGGTCAAGGCCAGAAATTTACAAACTTCTATAGTTTTAATGTCAATTCTAGAATCCTACAGCTTCAGCAAGGGATATCAAGAAACTAATGCATAGAATTCACCATCTTTTAGACACTCACCTCCTATAAATGTCAGCAGACATTGTTAATCACTGATTTAGTCAATTCTAGAATCCTACAGCTTCAGCAAAGGATATCACGAAACTAATGACCATCTTTTAGACACTCATCTCCTATAAATGTCAGCAAACGTTGTTAATAACTAATTTATATAAATGTCAACAACATTGTCAACAATCCAAGCAGCACTATTCAGCTGTAAATGCCTCAAAACAAAACATAAAGTTTGAGTAGGATTCAGCATAATAGTAGTAAATACTTCACACAACTCATTTGGTTAAGAATTGCAATGCTACAGCTTCCTTGTCCATATTGCTTTTCAATGCACATCAAGGATTTGAAGCTCTGCTAGGTGCTTGACAAAAAATCGCACAACATCACAATATAAGGATCCATGAGGTTGATAAACATTGGTTAACAACAGAGAATAAATTGATAGAAAAACAGGGTTTGATAGAATATAACCATTTGTGAGGTTTTCTGATGTAGCAAATCCAGGCACAAACCACGGCCCTGAAGCCCCTATGACCCATTTTCAGGGCCAGAATATTCAAGAGATTACTGACCTTAATAATATCATCATTACATTAATCCCTTTCCCACTTATCATATTGTGGCATCATATAGCCTACAAGGTTTGCACACTATCCAAATTCCCCAACATATTGAATTTGGAAAAACCAAAGAAACTGCCAATTGACATACAATGGCACAAAGCACGTTACCAATAAACACCACAATCCACCAAAAAAAATCATCACTGTTAGACCATAAGAAAATTAAATTTCAGAAAGAATTCACACAGTTCAAGCTTAAACTCCATATCCGTCACCAAAGGAGGTCATGCTTATTGCATCGGAATTTCGGTAATTGAACAAGTGGACCTCATCTTTATTACATGTAGAATTTTGAACTTCCTATTCCCCAACAAACTTTGTATAATGTATTCTTTTATTTTACTCTCACTTATTTGCCTATTTTTATTTTATCTTTTTCTATTTTGTTTTTTTTTAATTTTTAAGTGATAGAAACAAAAACTTTGTTGAATGTGGGAAGATTCACAAAACAGAATAAATTTAACTATTAGAAGGTATTATCTGTATAGCCTAAGTATGCAGCAAAGATGTAAAAAAATAAACAGTCACCAAAAACTGCCAAGCAGAAATTTTTAAATCAGAGAAAGTAGTGTCACCAAACAAATACCTCAGTAACAGTATAAGCTCCTGACACCCAATCAGATTATGCAAGAAGACAAGTCTAAGTACACAAAATTTTGAAAGAGGAAGTCTCATCTTTAAACAAAATGTCAGCTTCCGTACTAGACGATAAGATCCTTTATTTGCTCATTAGAGAAGGCATACAAATTCCCCATACTGGGAGACCAGAAAAAGCATGATAGATGCTACTGAATATTTGATAAATACATGTCAGTTTTAACTGCAACCAAAATGCTAACAAGGAATTTGTAAATTAGCAACTGAATCTAATTACTAAAACAGTTAATATCACATACGAGAAGATAAGAAGATTTAAGGCCAAGGAAAGCAGAAGGACATCAAATAACATAGCTAATTTCCATGGTAGCAACCACGAAGGTCACCGCTCCTAGTTTGGCTATAAGATTAACAAGCCCAAAAAGTATGGAAAAACTATCAGTAAGAGAGTAGGTTAAATACAAATAACCTAGTTTAGATGAGATCACTATTACAGAAAAATTATACCACACTTCACTATTAAGACAAGTTAGAAAACAAGCTGCTGAAATTCTTAAAGCCAAAGACACAAACTGATACATCATCTTCAAGATCTCAGTAGCCACTGATAAACTAATATATGACACATGAAAAAGGATTCGGTGGCAAGACCCAAGTTGGCATGAAAGTACTGTTAAAATGAGTGGTTGGTAGCCTTAACTTTATGGCCCAGAGAACATAAGATGAATGGCATCATGATAACTAGTGTCTCAACAATACCAATTTTTTCCAGAATAGGACACGAAGTGTAACAGTTCACGCTTCCTGTAGAAGTACAGCACAACTCTATGCCACGGAAATCTAAAGAACAAGGCACATCACCACTCCACAACCAATGCCAATAATGCATAAACTATATATTTCAGTGAACAGTTTGCCCAACCAATTCATGCTTGCCTTTGTTCTGAGGGCAATGTGAAGGACTTCTTCCCCAAATATCAAGGTAGACAAAATTTAGTAGTCTGAATTTCTCTTTCTTCTGTGTTGAAACTTGAAAATTTGTGTGAAATTTAATCTCTTGAAAGTTCAGCAATGGAAAGCCTCCACAAGAAAAAGCAAAATATAAAACAATTTCTCTGACACAAAATGATTCATGTTTAGGTAAAACTTGAATGAGTACAAAAAGAATTATTCACTCTTAACCCCTTCCCCCAATCAAACATTAATTGACAGAAACTCCAGAGGGGACAAACTAAGCAATCCAAGAGTCAGTTTTTGAAGAAATTATTGTCTCAATAAAAAAGAATGCCATGTATCTAACAAATCGCCACTCACCAAGCACACCATAAACCTTCCTATCATACAGCTTTCCTAATCTCTTCACCTGAAGAAAGAAAATAACCCTTATCTTCCTACTGAACTAATCAGCCATCTCAACCATGAACAGCAATGAGTGGAAGACTGCTGAAATGTTGAATGGCAGATACATAACTATGGCCTCAGTAGAGAAAACGAAGACTTCTTGGAAAAGGAAATCCTTATGGCTTCATGCAATAACAGAAACCCATACGGTATAGGATTTAAGTTATAGTTTGGTAGTCAATTTTAGGGCTTCAAAGTTTGAGATTATTGGGTTTCTTTTCTGTTTAAAAGAATAAATTTATTTTGTAAGTCTTAGAAGAAATCAGTTTATCGGAGCTCAGAAAACTGAAAAATTAGCTTGTTCACATGGATATCCTTGGTCATATCCCTTATGGCCACTTTCTTTCTCCTTTCTTTCCACTTTCTTTTTCCTTTCTTTCTTTTTGGGATAAGAACATCCCTTATGGCTACTTAATAAATAAGTGCTATGATCCACCTTTATTTGATGATTATAATGGCAAAATTTTAATAACAGCTGAAGCTTAGATTGAAGGCAAGTTCACGCAGGGTTGATCTTCATCTTCTACAACTTATTTCTTTTCTCTTCTATTATTCTTCTTTCTGCTTGAGTTACTACTTGAACTAAAAGTTTAAGCTTAAAAGGTAGAGGCCCAAATAATGGTATTTAAACTTCAACATGAACCTATATGCAACAGTAGATAACATTTATGTATTCATCAATGAGTAATGCTACAGAATCCAAAAAATAATCAAAATGAAAAAATTTGTTTAATGAGAACTTCCATGCAGCAAAAGCATCTGTAATCATCTAGTGTATGCATATGGTAATCTAGGAGTGTAAAATTCCAAAAGGAAGCAGAAATGGATGGAAAGTCCATGCAATCATCCTCCTGTGATTCTAAATTGGCACAACGCAAGAAATGGAAAAACAGATGTTCAGAGACTAATTAATGCCTAATACATGTATTACTAAATTCAACCAAACTCAAAACTGTTACTTGATAAACAAATTTCTTTATGTTGGATATTCAGTATAATTACAGGAGTTAAGAAACAGGTGTACTAACCAAGTCAGAAACATGGGCCTACACTTGGAAGCATATGTTCCCTGGATACATTTGTCAGGAAAAATTACAATATACACAGTCCTGCCAAGAGTCTCCACAAGCTCTAACAGTGTCTTGGAGGGGTAATGGGTTTGCCCACAATATGAACCTTCTTTTGTTGTAGAATATAATGTAAATTTGAAACTCGTTTTGAGACCCACAAACTGAAAATCATAACAGAGGAAAGATAAAACGATCAGATTAGGTCAGAGAAGAGAGAAAAAGAGAGGGAAAGAAGGTGGGGCAGGGAGGTTGGGGAGGAGAGCTTATATGTACTCTCAAACTGTAAGTGCAAATTCATATAGTGAAAACATTCAATTATTAGAATTCAAATATTGTGGCAAGGCACATTAGCCGTAAAGAAAAGAAACTTACACTAAGCACTTGATGAGGCTTCAGGCTCAGTCTTAAGCTGGTCTCCAACAATTAAGTGCTGACATGTCCGGTCTACACGGCAACATTGGGGACACACCATGACCTGGAATATTACAAGCATTAAGTCATTCTTCGATTGCAGAGGAGCTCAAATTTTACTTGAACTCACTTTAACTGAAACAAGTTAAGCCTTTCTAAAAGGTGAGGTCACCTGGAATTTGAGGTGCAGGCAAATTACTGGTCTGAAAACCAATATTATTTGTGGGCTGTCTTTCAACAGGAGGCCGAAAATAACCTGTCAGTGCAAAATGCGAGCGCAAGATACATCAAAATGTGCAATTACATGCATGAATGACATATTCAATAGTTTTAACTAAAAACATGAACTGCAAGAACAGGAAACATAAAAATGTGCCTGAGAACTCAATGCAATAGGTGGATAAACATAAGCAAGCACCAAGTGAAAAGCCCCATATGACATCCATGCATGGATGAGCATGTATCTAAAAAAAAATATTTTTTTTCCTTTTTTATACAAAACAAGAAACAAATTTAATAACAAAAATTGCTTACAATTGCAACTGGCCATTAATCTACCTAAGAACACCAGGAGATTACAAAAGAAAAGTATAACAAGAAACAAATTTAATAACAAAAATTGCTTACAATTGCAACTGGCAATAGGTGGATAAACATAAGCAAGCACAAAGTGAAAAGGCCCATATGACATCCATGCATGGATGAGCATGTATCTAAAAAAAAAATATTTTTTTTCCTTTTTTATACAAAACAAGAAACAAATTTAATACAAAAATTGCTTACAATTGCAACTGGCCATTAATCTACCTAGGAACACCAGGAGATTACAAAAGAAAAGTATAACAGAGAACAACTAAACTCTTAACTACAATAACAATACAAATCATATTAGAAATCGAGGCCCAAAAAATGCAGAATTTAAAATTGTCCCAGAAGAAATCAACCCTGATCACTTGCATGTTCAAAAGTTCTTCTGATACTCTTGAGCACAAAAAACAATCAATACACAGTCAATACCGTAAAACAAAGTGAGTTTTAACTAATAATTTCCTTTCCCTGGTAATGAAAGACAGAACCTTGTGAAACAATCCAGGAAATTCGAACTACTTTAAAGAGCTTGCAAATGTGATCATGTACTTGTGTCCAACCCAGAAAAGCAAACCTAGAGAAAACCATTTCAGACTAGCCTAGGAAAAACCTCTTCTGATCTTCTCTTAAGTTCCAGACCCTAAGCTTCAAGCAAAGCCAAAACTAGGGAAGTAAGATTTGTTAAATTAATTGATGATGTGGAAAGCATCTAATACTCGTATAATCCTTTCTTAACCTTTCCAGCAACAAAATAGTTTTAAAGGACCAACTCAGAAAGAGCATACTGAGACAACATTGACTCAAGCTTCCCAAGCGCAGAAGTGATAAGCAATGATCATATTTAAATTACAAGTCAATATCATTCAATAAATTATAAAAGGAGTAATGAATTAAAAAGCACAGAATAGAGGCAATCTGGCTTTGCAGAGCAATCAGGCTAACAATTCCATTGCAACATGTTTTAGCAAATAAGTCATTCTGGGAATATTATTTCCACTCCGCAGCTCTGATGAAAATTTGTAAGGAGTACGTACCTAGTTTTAAAACCAATGTCACACAAGTTAGTACATGATAACACCTGCATACCTTCCTGGACAAATGGAGGGCCTGATTGAGATGGTGTTCTCCTTCCACCCATCCACACACCATGCTGACTATCTGGATTGAATTCACCTGATGACATCCTCCACTGTTCATCAGTGACAAAGTGCCTCTGGTTATCGGGATGTGATGGCAATGCATATGGACGGGGGTAATGCTGATGAGGGTGTTGCTGAATTGGTGGCTTAGGAAACGAGAAATGATCGGAAGGCGCTTGTGGTAGGCCAGGATGCATTGGTCTTTGCACGAAATGTGTATTACCTTGCTGAAATTGTTGGTTTGGTTGACAAGGTTGGGGGTTTAAATACATATCATTACATTCCAACTGCCTTGAAGAATTAAATCCAGAAGGCTCTCGAGAGTTGCCCATTCCTGTTGGTACGAAGCACGGTGACTGCTGCGGAAACATTTCATTTTTCACAGCAGCTTCAATATGAACCCCATGAGGTGTATTTCCAGCCATTTGGACAATTTGATTACCCTACATGCAAAAGAAATAATTACAATAGTTATACCTATATCCTAAATGAGAATACAAACACAACATAAGAATTTTCAAAAACAGAAAATGTAAGTCTTACACTGGGTGTGTTACAATATTCACGTGGTATAGGTGGTTGATATGCCAACTGTGGTGAAGATTGTACTGAAGAATGAGGTGGTAATAATGGCTGAGATACTAATGGAGGCTGTGATTGTACTACTGATGATTGTGATACCAATGGTGGTGGAGGGCCCAATGGTGGCGGAGGGCCCAATGGAGGTGGTGGCGGTGGAGGAGGCAGTGATGGGAGAGGAAGTGGAGGTGGAGGTGGTGGCGGTGGAGGGGAAGGAGATGAAGGTGGTGGTGGCGGCGGCGGCGGCGGCAGTGGTGGCGGCGACGAAGGCAAAGGTGGGAGTGGAGGAGGAGAATCTAGAGGCAAAGGTGGAGAGCCCTCGGTTACAGGGGGCAACTCACTGAAATTACTTGAAGCTGGATCCAAGATCCTATCCGATTCATTCTGCTGCGAATCAGTCTCAAAAGAACCACTCTCATCCTTCGGGTGTCCAGATACATCTTCCATTTCAAGCTCACCATCCACATCCTCTAAGATACAATGACGCCTGTCATTTGGAGTAACTGCACATGTATCCGACTCTGCTGAAGCACGTATTTGCTCTACTGGTGACGCATGAGCAGCTTCTTTGTATGTACCGCTTGGAAGATCTTCTTCATCATCGTCCTCAAATACGTGAGAAGACAAAAAGCCAGGCAATTGAAATGTAGCATTGCTGATAAAATGGACATGAGAAATTCCAGAAGTTAGAGGCACTCCATAGCATTATGCAAAATGAAAAACAAAGGAGTGTTGCAGCATTTTCTGTTCTGGCTACGAAGAAAATGAGAAGAGGAGAGGAGAGAGTTATACCTGCCATACTCATCAACAAGCATGCCTTCCATTTCCCTGATAGGATCATCAATAGCACGCTCAGCTCGTGATGGTCGCCTAAGGGAAAACCCAGAAGATGTATCATCGTTTGAAACTCCAATGTCATCCATGTAACGCCGCAAAAGAGACTCAGGAAAAATTTTCCTCTCAAGCCACAGACGTAAAACCTAGTAAAAAGGTCAAACTCAATCTACCTTGAGCTTAAAATGGTGAATTTCCAACAATTAAAAGAACCATAATTACCTTCAGGCACTGACGCCGATTTTCACGAGCCCCAGCCCCAGCTGGAGCAGCAGCACCTAGAAGACGTGGCAGTGCAGCTTGAACAGTAGGAATGTATGAAGCTCCAGCAACTCCTACATAAGCATAGAGTGAAAAAGGTAAAAAAAAAAAAAAAAAGTCTCCAGTACATGACATTTGACCATTCAGAAAAAGCTAAACAAGCAAACAAGGGATTCACATTGTTTCTAGAAAGTACATAACATTCATCCAACTGCCAGAATCACCATAATACAACATTCTGTGCAGCAGTTCAGCACTGGGTCCAATACAAAATCCAATTGCAAAATGTAGCAAAATACAGCGTCTAATATTTATTTATATCAACACAATTTGTAACAAGCAACAGCAATAAGCTGTTAATTTGGATACACACACACACACACACACTGAAAACAAAAAAGAGGGAAAGAAAAAGAAACCTTTTTGATTATGTGAACACTGGGTGATTGAGTCCACAAGAAAGAAGAGGTCAACTTTACGATGAAAACTGGGTTCACTTTCCAACTTGCGGATGAGGAGTTCCACAACCTGCATAACAATCATCTAGTTCAAAAAGCACTTCTAAAGGCACAGTATCTATAGCAACAACTTCAACATGACAATCCAATTTGCTAACTGTCAGAATTTGTGCATGCATTAGTTCAAAAAAATACCACCTCTGGAAAAGGTTTAGGAAACATGTTTCTTAATCTAACATAGTCCTTAATTAGTGTCGCTAAAATTTTAGATAATTGAATTTCATAACTAAACCTAAGAAGATCTCAGAGAATGTGATTTCAAATTTAAGCCGCACATCCTAGCCCAACATAATAATTGTTATAGGTTTTTTGAAAAACTAAATGCGCAATAAAAAAGCAGCATGTATGTGCTTCTTTGAAGAGATGGTCTGCTCCCAAAAGACAATCTAATACATAGTAACTGGTTCTTAAAGACATTCACACCTCAGAACATGTCTAACAATCTAAAACATCATCTATCACTTCAATATCATAACGCCAACATTACCACAGTCCACAGCAATAATCTACCCAGTACAACTGGACCAGAGTTGTCAGAGATTAAATTTTTATTGATTCCCTATCAACAATGAAATAAGTGAAAAAAATTCATGGATCATGGAAAGAAAGAGCTCAGAGTTCCTAAAGCAGAAAAAATCAGAGCAACTACTGCTCAAACAGTAGTTACAAACTATATTTGAAATGTTTTCCAACTTGATAAACATTAATCATTAGACTTCTTTCATAACAACTGCCAACAACAAAGAAGATCAACAATAAATAAAAAATTTAGTGACCAAGGCCTGACCAGTGATTTCATTTGGAAATATGGCAGATGGTTTCATTCAAAGACAGGGAAAGAAGGATGCCAGAAAAGAATATTAGTTTAGCAGCAAAATCAATAGCAAACCAAGCACCGAGAAAAATAAATTAGAAGCTAGCAAAGCATGAGTCGATTTCTCACAAGTCACAAGTCACTAAATGTGCATACCACCAGCAACTAAATGACTAATCAGAAAAATGGATCAGCTTCTTATGATACATATTACAAATAATTGTTCATATGATTGTCAAGTAATAAAGATCATTATTTAGTATGGTAATTTACTGATTCAGGATAAAAAGGCCCTTTAGTATTTGATACAAGGCCAAAAAGTGCAGCCTATCAAGACTATTCAAAGCTTATAAACTCCATTTTGTGCCAAATCAAATTCAAAAGTTTCCAGGTGAAGCTGAAAGAAAAGCACCGCTACTCAGCATACCTCATTGGCAATACCATACTTAGCACAATCTATTGCAAGACGGGTCGCACGTCCGATACTTTCTTTGGTTCTTGACAAAGTTTCTATCATCCCTTCAAATGCATCACGGGCCACAGCTGCCTCAGTACCACCACTCAATGAGCCTCCACCTGCTCCGTGTCCTGAACTAACTCTTCTGTCCTCCACTTCTTCAGTATCTACTTGACTTCGGATAGCTGATTGATGACCATGAGAAGATGGAGAAGCTAAATTAGCACGATTACTCAATCCCTGAATATCTGAATGCATCATGTTACCAGTGCCAGACAGAAATGACTGAACAGCAGGAGGGCTGGGGCTCCTCCCTTGTATGTCAGCAACGGATGTAAAAGCAGGATTTCCAAGAGAAAATTGCTGCAGGTGAGCTTGTTTCCTTTTTGCTTGAGCAGCTGCAATAAGATGTTTCATAGACACACCAGAATCTGGAGTCTTGGAATCAATTAATGAAGTACTTCTAGCTTCTCTGTTAGTTTCTGATCTGTAATTCAGAAAAAGAATATGCATTATAAACTATTTATAGTAAACAAATTTTATTCAGGATAAAGTAAATAAGAGGAAAAGAAGATACAAAAGTGAACAAAGAGGTCCCCAAGGGCAAAGAAACAGCCCTTCAAAAGCTACCACCTATGAACTACAGAAAATAAAGCCCAGATTATATACTCCCAAACAGCGCACCAGTCCAGAAATCTACAAAAAAATGAAAGCTGCCCCAAGATCAACCCAAGACCGCTTCCCCATTGAGGTTGATGAAGAAGTGTTGAGTGACAAAATCCTTAAGAAACCAAGGCACAAGACCAAAGCAACGACACATAAATAAAAATTATTAAACACAACAAATGAATGGCACAGAGATCGCACATACGTTTCACCAGGCAAAGAGCTGTGCTCTATTGAAGTTTCTGTTAAAGCAGCACGTTCATTCATATGTGAAGCTGCTTTTGGGGTAGTTTTTGGTCTCTCTCCAGAAGAAGCTGGCTTATTTCTTTGACTTGGAACATGATTCTGAGACGAGTTAATGCTATCAGATATTGAACCTGAACCTTTACCAGACACAGCCTGAGCCTTTTTAAGAGAACCAGCAGTAGGACCTTTAGTAACCAAAGATTTAGAGGCTTTATTCTGTTCTGCAGCTGTTCTTGTGGCAGAAACTAGATGAGGAGACTTATTAGGTGAAACCAATACTGCTTTAGCCTCCTTCAATGATAAGTGCTCAGATTCTTCTTTTCCACCATCGCTAGCAACATAAGAGGCAGGCCTCCTCTCCCCATTTGCTGGTTGGCCAGGTGACACAGACTCATTATGTGATTGTGCAGGGGGTTCCTTCAGATTGCTATTCTCTAATCCGGTAGAATCTCTAGCACCATCATTCTGCTGAGCTTTAACAGAACTCTCAAGCTGTTTATCAGAAACAGATGAAAGGGCTTTTGCATTGTTGGCAGATCCTCCATGAACTGGAGTTTTGGGCTCATCATCATCATCCTCATCAAATAGGCAAACAGCTCTCCGTCTCTTCGCCAACTGTGGTCTAACATTATCTGAACATGACATATCATTCTTAACTTCACGAGAACTTTTTCCCACTTTATCATCAGATTTGAGAGTACCAGAGTCAGACATAGCTTCCAATGCTCGCTTGCGGCGCTTTGTTAACGGTAGCACAGCTTCATCACCAGAAACATCAGATCCAACATTACGTTTGACAGTTTGGGCTCTCAAAGCCAAAACCATTTCTTTCTTCACATGTGATGTGGAGTGTTTCAAGTCTGAATATTCAACTGCTTTGCTGTCAACAATATTTGGACTTGAACCACCCTTCATGTTTTTTGAAATAGACACTCTGGTAACATCATCTTTCGAATCTACACACTTTGACTTTTTGATGGGATTTAAAATACCATTTGTTCCCAATCTCAACTTTCCAGCATTCCCAGCTTGAGCACTCTTTTTAGCACCAGAAACCTCAACCTTGGAATTAGCAACAGCGTCCAATACATCATCCGATCCCTTGAAGCTTCTTTTGGCTCGATACACATCTTTAGTTTTCCCACCAGCAATATCTGAATCTGATTTCAATGCATCCGATGGAAGTTCTCTAATGCTACCATTAGATGCATTTTTGCCTTCTAATTTGTCTTTAAGTTGCTCACCAGAATCAGGAAAATCACCACACTGAACTGAACTATCGTCCTTCAATGATGTTACACCTGAACTACCTTTCTGTCCTTCGACAGAACCATCAAAACGTCTCTTTGATCCGGAAACCATTTTCTTTACCTTGTTACCATTAGGAAATGCCTTCTGCCCTTTGTCAGAGTGCTTTTTAACATCTTTTTTATCAGCAGAAGCCTCCTGCTTTGGATTGGAAACATGATCTGAAGCAATCTCAGATGTTACCTCCTTTGATTGTGGTCCATTTGATACTTTATTAGTTTTCTCAGATGACAGAACTGGAGAAGAGACATAATTTGTGGGACATGAAATAGCATGCTTGAGCAGGTCATCACCATCAGTTTCACCATGATTGTTTGAGCAAGGTTCCAACTTAGAACCAAAATCAACTATTTCTTCAGTTTTTGTTTCTCCATTGGATGTGACAGCATATGTCCCATCTTTTAAGTCAACATCTTCTCTATCAACAGAAGGAGCCTCACAGCCAAGTGCAGATTTCTCAGTATCCTGTCCTGATCCGCTTGATTTTTCTCTCTCTGATTCTTCAAATGCAACACAAATTTCCTTTACAGCTTGGGCAAAGTACTTAACTGTTTTACCTTGGCACCGAGCTGACAACTTACTCTTGGCCTCACTGGTGAACGCCTGAATGTCAGCGGGGGCAACAAAAGCTCTGTAGTGAGAAAATAAGGGGGCAAAGTGAGAAGCTAATTCATAGAAATCAACTCAGCCAACAAAACAATAAAGCAACAGAAGCTCAGGAAGTAAAACAAATGAGAAAACCAAACTTGTAAAATAGAATAGAATATTATATGGTTAAACATAAGTGGCAAAATAACATAATAGTATTTGGCTAAACGTGGCTAACAAATACATTACATAGAAACAGTCCAATAGAACATGAGTACCCACAAATTCCTCTAGGACACTTCAAGCTTATTGTTTACAACTAGAAACATCCTCTTTTTTTTTTCTTATTTTTTTTGGGGTTCAATATTGGCTGAGAAACAAAAGAACTTCTATTAAAATCAATAACAAATAATAAAAGACCACAAGATCACCACAAAAACAAGAAGAAGCTGCCCACAAGCAACAAAAGGGAAGAAAAATCTTGCAAAAGGTATAGTTTCATAAAGAGCACCAAAAGAAGTTCATGCACAAGATGCTTTCATTGCATTAATTTCATAAAGAACACAAAACCCAAATACAAGAGGCAAAGCTATGCAACCACTTAAATCAGGGAGAGAACAAGAAAAATGTCAATAGCAAAGCTTGAAATATCTCTACATTTCATTAAGAAACAGAATTAGCTAATCGCTATCTACAGCAGGAAAGTAAAATAAATGCACACAACCATAAATATACAGCATTGAAGAAAAGGCATGAGCATGGCACAACATTGAACATAAAATAAGAAAAAGAGAAAAACCTTTTTCAATAAATTTCCTTTTTCCTTTAAATGTTACGTAAACCCCTATGTCAGCAGAATTCAAACCCACAACCTCTCGTATCGTCCCCAGAGGCCTTACTAACTAGTATAACATTGGTAAAATGTCTTCAAAAATGGCATGGGGGAGAAACCACCTTCTTGAAACATCTAGATGCATACAAACTGCTACACAAAATGTTCCAATCTATAACAAAGGTGCAAAAAAAGAAGGGGCTGGGGAAAAATTCAATTCAAAGTAACTGGTCTAATTCTCACACCCAAGTCTGGCCACAAAAGAATATTTTCTCCCTGCATTAGGTACTTTTCCGTACGCTATGCATCATGAGTAGTCTGCAAGCAAACATTAGTTCACATTGACCCATATATAAGACAGCAGATTAGCAATAAACTTTATAAATCTCGACATGACAAATGTCCAAACAGAACTTCAAGGATACTGGGTCATCCATTTAATTTCAGCAATATTACCATAAATAGCAAAAAATGAAGAAATTGACTACAAAAATAAGCCATTACAGGCTCTTTTTCGTTCATTTGTCTTTGCTCAATTTCAAGTTATATTGAAATCATAGTTGCACAGCGACATGGTCTACTATGATATAATACTCATCAACAGAAGATCTGATTAGTAGTTTATTTTGTCCAATTTAAAATAAATTAGAAGTTGCTTTAATGGTTATAGTAGGAAACCTAATTAATCTTAAAAACAAGTTTCAAAACTTTTAAATATTTTGTTGAACTATAAGCCCAAGTCCAGCTAAGTTAGCAGGCAAGCTCGTGAAATATTAAGATCTTGGGTAGGGGGAAGAGAACAAAAGAACCATCAACTATGTTAGCTGCTTCATTTTGAAACCTTGCTAGCTAGAAAACCCAGATTTGGAACCCCCAAAATAGAAAAGAAACCAAAAAGAAACAGACTGTCAGAATGAAAGCAGATTGAATTACCAAGCCTGAAGACTGAAACTCACTCCACAAGGCACTTACACCACGGTCATCTGACCAGCACTTCCATCATTACAAAATTCTCCAATGTGAATGGTGGCACTATTAAACAATTAACAAGTCCTAACCATACTCCAATACATATTCTTACAATTTAGCACAAAACAATAAATAATATTAAAGCCAACATACAAGAAGACTCAACTAATTAATAGACAGATGAAAGCCACAAAATCAGCTGTAGTTAAGAATTAATTTAAACAATAAATAATAGAAAGTAGCTTCACATGTTCAGATTGCTGTACCTAAACCATTAGTCCTTAACTACAAATGGTAAAATAAAAATTCTAGTGGTTGTAAAGGAATAGGACTTGCAAAATTATAAAAATAAAGAATAAAAGAGCCCATGAACTAAAGTTATCATATGGATTGAAATGGAGCCCATAAATCAACATATTTCAGCAACTTTATAGCATGTTTTTGAGTAAATACAGCCGAATTTATCAAGATTCTCCTCTGATGTCAATACAAGCACAAGTCATATAGAATGTTTGCCACCTACCATTCATAAACAAACACATAACTATTGAAGGAAAGCAAACTCACATTTCTTGGGTTCCAAAGAATTGAACAAAATATTTCTTAGGGTCTGGAGCTCGATCCCAGTCTTCTGGTCGACTAATCTGAAAATTTGAAACCCACAAAATCAACCCCAAATACAAACCAAATCATTTAGTAAACTCAAAATCTCAACATGGGTAAACCACAAAGCTAACAGATAATGACCTCAGACCACAATAACATTAAATGTCAAATTTAACCACAAACACAAAGCTATAAAAAAAAGAGGTGACAAATGTTTGAAACGGCAAACAATCTGGGCTCCCAAAAGGAGAGCAACTATAAAAAAAAACTTCGAAAAATACATCACTTAGAATCTGGTGCTCACAAGAAATCTAACGCATATCAATCACAGAGAAAAATAAAATTTCTGCTAACCTTTATAGCTCAAATCAAATAACCTAATCAAGTGTGATGTGCAACAACCTCAGTTCTGCATTAGACTCAGTTATTGTAGGCTAATAACAATTTTTTGGAATTACGGCTCTGTTTGCCAAATCCTTAAACACGGCAACATTATGAATTCAAATCTAAGAACTTTGAAGCTCTATTATTATAAAGTCAACACTAGTAACACTAGTGAACATCCACCTTGAAAGTAACTCAGAAAGTGGTAAACAAAATAGGGGTAGAAACACTAGCCCCAGACAAAAACCACTCTAAATTAACATGATAATTCTACAAATTCATAACAGAAAGAAATCAAAGTTCAAACCAAAACGAGTTAAACGCATTAAGACTGAAAAATAAAATAAAATAAAATATATGAAGAACTAAACTATCAACTTAACACCAGCTTCCAGCTAATAGTAAAATCAGAAAAACATGGCTAAAAACCCTAATACTGGCAACAGACCGCCACCTATATCAAATATGAGTATCACAGAATATCAACATAAAGCAATTGTGAAAAAGAAAAGAATTGAGCTTGAACAAAAGAAAACCTTGGCAGGCCAAGCAGGAAAGCCCTTGACTTTGGCAAGAACAAGATCGCCCAAACTCAACTGACTCTTGGCTTTGGCCTTGCTGGCTCCTCTTTTACGGCCCCCAGCCATATCGTTTTAAACTCTTCCACCACGCAACCTAAAATGAATTCCAAAACAAAAACCTATTCTCTGCTCTAAAATTCGAAGCGCAATCGAATCCAATTGCAAGGAGAATCCGAATCCAATTAAACGTGAAAAAACAAAGATAAAAACCTAAAATACAGCAATTATGCCGGAGATTCCGCCGGCGGCAAGGAGTTCCGGCGACGGAGAGGCGCTACGACATCGGAAAGAGAAGAGCGATTGATAGAGAGAGAGAAAGAAGGTGCAAAAGGAGAGATTGAGGCGGTTGATGAAAAGAGAGTAGATTTTGTGGGAGGGGGGGCTTTGTTTTGTTTCGCTTTCTTTTCTCGGGCACGCTTGTAAATCTAGAGGGGTAGTTCGGTAAATTCACATACTTGTGGTACGCGCGAGTGAAGGCAGGCAAGGACAAGACCAAGGCAAAGACGAAGGGCAGCGCGGAGAGGCGAGGGGGATATGACAGATGAGAAGACATCGAGTTTGACTCGCTTTGTTGTCGGTGTTTTCGGCCCGCATTCATTCACTAGCTAATGGTTTTTCTTCTGCACCAGTTATTTTCATATACATTTGTTAGAAACAATTTTTTAAAATGGAAAATAATAAAAGCTATTTGGTGTTATTCATTTTACTAATGTAATTATTCGGAGAATAAATATTTAATTGATTTAAAAACTCATTTTTTAATGGTTTTGCTTTTACTTTTGACTTAGAAATTATTAAAAAATAATATCTTTTGTTTCTAAAAAATGAATTTTTCAAAACATGCAACAGTTTTAATTTTTTGTCTTAAAAGCGGCTAATTCGTGTACAATCTACAAATCTTCTAAGCCTATGTAGTAATCCTTTATTATCTACTTATATGAATTATAATATAGTCATTTATGGGTTTTAAGTTTTTTTTTTTTTTTTTTTTTTTGTTAAATATGTACTGAAAGAAATCATGTACTATCATAAAAAATTTGCAATACATACTACATACATATACACTTGACATTTTATGTTAAACATTTGAAGTTTCGTAGTCTTTCTCTAAAGTTTCAGAGTTAGGATTTCAAACTCTCATGTTGAAATCTTTGAAGTTTATCTAAAATAATCTTGAAAATTGTCAAGATTTATATCATCCACTAAATGAACTGCATCAAATATAAAATAAGAAATTCCCATTATCACCATTGTGTGAAAGTTTCTTCAATCTCTTAAAAGTAATTGAAATTTTGTCCATTCATAACATTTCTTTGCAAAAGAATAGCAAATTACCTTGTGCTCCTTTCGGAAAACTTGCAACACTTTTGTCCGGGATTAGGAACGGAGGTCTTTAGCTGTTATGCTATGAAAACACCGAATGCAGATAGTAATTTAAAACTTAATGAATTCCACTGAGAATTAGTGTTATCAAATACCTTTTTTTTAGCTTTTACTAACACAAAGCAGAATCATCACAACGCCAAATGAGTCCTAACCCTCTCAATTTGAAGTCTTCCTCCAGATATTTTATCTTAAGATCATAAGATATTCTGGGCCATTCATTTCATTTAGTGCAGGGAGTTCGTAAATTTGCACTATTAATTTCACAAAAAGGCTGCTCACTACACTGACATTGAATGACAACTCAGTAGACTCGATATAACATTTCAATACTATAACGAGTCCAATCCCCAAATTTACATTCTACCATTTTTTTTCCTGCTGGAGGAAAGCATTCAAAGCAGCAGAAATCCTAGAGGTCATCATTCTACAAGCACATCCATTATAAACCTCTCACCCCATGGTTTTTCCATCCTTCCCCATAAATCTACAAAACAATTGATGCAAGAATGTTCAAGCAACACCTGTGTCAATAATAAGGAAAACCAAGTATAAGATATTAAAAGAAATGTCAAAACAGCGACTAGTGTAAAAAGTGCTATAGATACCTTTGAACAAGCATATGAGAGAACACCATAACCAATGAAAACGAAACCATGAGTTCTAATTATAAGCAATTCTTGGAACCTTATTCTGGCACTTTCTAAAGCCTCCTATCTCATCCCTACCAACTTGACCAACATATTCCAGTGATTCAAATTTGCAAGCTGCAACCTTACATAGTTTGATAAAATCAGGCTTCTGAACCACAAATTTCTAATTCAAGCATAAACGTGTACCATGGATCACACAGATCTTGCCTATACCTCATTTAATCCAAGATGTAATCTTAATTTGGGATGCATATTGTGCAATAGGCAACTGTAACATTACTACTAAGTATATGCCAATCAGGCATAAACATAAGGATTGCAAGTGTAAGTGGGGCCTTGCTCACCCATATGAAGCAAAATGTAGGCCATTTGACAGCATGAAGCAAAGCCAAAGCTAAAGTCAGCATTAGCATCCAATGCAGCCCACACCTTCAACCAAGGTACAATAACAAGGCAGATGGCAAGAATCTTAAGAATAAATTACATCTGAAGCTTAATTAATCAAACACAAATCTATTTTTAAATGTATGTTCGACAAGAACAGAAAAAAAAAAGACCCCAGATTAAAAGAAAAAGGAAAGCATCTCATTTTGCTAAAGAAAACAAATGAAAAAGAGTACAAGCCCTGTCCAAATTTTCAAACGTTACATTGTCCATGCTTCCAAGTGTTAGAATTTCCAGAACAAAGACTTAACATATGATGCAGGACAGTTTGAAGAATATGTAATAGTTTTTGACAAGAAACAACAGTTTGAAAGACCACCAATTTAAAATCAAATGTGCAGCAAAAAGGATTGTTAACCTTTTAAGAAATTTGTTAAGCAATATAGAAAAATGTGATATGAACAGAAACCCTGCACAATAACATGAACTTGAGACAGAATAATATCAAGAAGAAGAAAATCACACTGAATGGAACTATATAATAATCTCAAGTTCTTGTCATCAACTACAATGAACCTAAAAGTACACATGCTTATTTAAAATTTGACTATTAACAATTTAACCTATATGAGTTTAAAACCTGATAACTCAATGAACACCTAATCTGCAGGAATAGCAGAAATTAAAATTCCACCATGATATTTTTATAAAAAAAATCATTTTTAGAACTTATTTAACCCTAGAATAAAGGCAACTCAATCTTCATATTCAAGTTAATTATCAATACAACTAATGTTATACGAGCACCTATAAAAGAGAAGTACATGACCAAAACTTTTAAATATGAAGAAATTAACAGCAAAAATCTTTTGTAAATGGCTGCATCAGTAGGCAAAGAATTAGCCAAACTGAAAGGAATGTGTTCAGATCAACTATTTCTAAGTGGTCTTAAGAAGCCATCTCTTTTTCATTCAGGGAATTACTGCTTAAAAACACTATGAAGAAACCTTTAAACAAAAATAGCCTTAAAAATTCAATAACAATCCAATCTGCTACAGTAAACTATACAATTTGCACAAGCACAAAATTTGATGAACTAAAACTGGATAATAATTCTCATATCTATATATATGATCTAATAATATTGCTCTAATGTTCTACTCAAACATAAGATGAATGGAGAATCTCCAAGCTAGAAATCATTTAATGGAGAATCTAATGATTTTAGCACTTACATTTAATTAGAGACCTAAATTCAAACTTAGGGAAGAAATATAACAATATAATAATATGAGCACAAAGTAACAATAGAAAAATGGAGATTTGTCGAAGGAAATAATGTTAAGCCAAAAATATTCTGAGTACAAGAAAATTTCATATAAATTCCAGAATTAAGCATCTACTAAAAGAAAGTGTAAAATTGAACATGAAGTTCGCAAACAACAATAATTTCATGCAAAGACTTACCCTCTAATCCTAATTTGAACCTTTTTCTTTGCCTTCTTTGCCTTCTTTGCCTTCTTTGCCTTCTTTGCCTTCTTTGCCAACAGCATCTGTCACCAAAGACATAGGTCTTTGATCAATAACCTCATCAATTATACCAAATTCCTTTGCCTCTTCTGGGGTCATAAAGTAATCCCTATCCATATTTTTCTGAATAACATCAACAGATTGTCCAGTGTGCTTTGAATACAAAGCATTCAACGAATCCCAGACCCGAACTATCTGCTTTGTATGAATTGTCATATCCTTTGCCTGCCCACTGTAGCCTCCAGATGGTTGATGAATCATTATCGTTGCATTTGGTAGTGCCCGCCTTTCACCCTTGGCACCTGCGGCCAAGAGCAGGGAGGCCATGGATGCAGCTTGACCCAAACAAATAGTATTAATGGGAGATCGAATGTATTGCATGGTATCATAAATAGCAAGCCCTGTATAAAAGCAAAACCATCGGCATCATAATTGACATACAACCATTATCACCATCAATGTGTCTAGTTGCCGTGTCCTTCAAGTAGGTAATAATGTATCAGTGCCTACTTTATAGTGTTTCACTAAAATGAATAGAAACACTTTCAGGAATTAAAAAGGCAATTTCTTTCTAAGAAGCGCTTTGTGGGTCAGGAAAAAAACTTCAGTTGCTTTCTGGAGTTTTGGAGAAAGCATTTTTCAGTGATTTTACAAAAAGCAGTCTTGCTCAAAGACACTGTGCGAGGGAAGGAAAAAAAAAAATTCCAAACACACCCTACATTTAGAAGTTATCACCACTTGACTGATAAAATAATTAGATAAATTAGGTATTCTAATTCTGATGAACAAGAAACAGTTTTAAGTTCTAAACAAATTAGCAAACAACACAAGCTCTGCCTGAGGACTCTCAAATTTTCATGAAGTAGAGAAATTTAGATAAAGAACACAATAAGCCAAAAGCAAGAATAACCAAATGTCCATTGAACAACCAAAAAAACCATAAATCAAATATATGAAATAACGGCATGCAGTAAACACCAAGAATTCTTTCATTGAAAGTGAATTCCGTGTAGTGAAATAACAAATCAAAAAGAACATTAGAAGAAATTGAATGGATAGGAAATGAGAGACCTGCGGTGACTTGGCCGCCGGGGGAGTTAAGATACATGTGAATGGGCTTGGAGGGGTTCTCGGATTCTAAGAAGAGAAGTTGAGCGACGACGACGTGGGCGGTGTCGTCGTTGATTGCTCCGTTGATGCATACGATTCTCTCCTTAAGAAGCCTAGAGAAAATGTCGTAGGCTCTCTCTCCTCGCGATGAGTGCTCGATCACCATGGGAATCAGACTATAAGAACGACTCGAAATCACAGTTGACGGTTTCGATAATTGCAAGATTTTCGCGCCAATGCAGCTACTCGAAATCAGATTCCTCATGCTTTGCATTTTTCCTTTTTTTTAAATAAAAATCGAGAAAATGAGGATTAGGGTTTATGGATTTCAGTTGTAGTGAATTCGGATGAATGGATTTTGGGTAAGGAGACCTTCCAGTTGTTTGTTAGTTTGGTTGTCTTTGTAAAATTGAGATGGTTAAAGGGTATAACTGTCTTTCTATAAGATATATAATAAAAATAAAATAGGGCAATATTATTTTTGCGTCCAAATTTTATTAAAACAACAAATTAAGGGATAATGTCAACTAACATATTACATAAGGACCCATTTGTTAGGACTCAGTTCTTAAATTTATCAAAGTATTCAACAATATGTTATTTTAACAACTTTTATGAATTTATTTTTGAAAGAATACGATGCATTTTTAAAAAAAAAAAGAAGTATTCGTAAATACATATAATTTTGTATATTGAATTAATTAATCTAATAATTTTAAAAATAATTATTAAAGTCTTTATCCACTATGTACTAATTATTAATTTAATTTTTTACTAGGCAATAATTGTTTTACTTCTAATTTACTATTTATTAGAAGTAAAAAGATTTAAAAAGTAATTTTTATATCCCTTTATTAAAGTTTGACAAAGCCATAGATAGATAAAAAGAATGGCTTACTTTACAAGTAATACTCTATGACTTAATAAAAAATCTCTTTTTCATCTATTCTATCTAATTTTTGGATGAAAACTTTATTTTGTCTTCAATATAACTCAATAGAAAAGCTATCTAATCTGAAATAACATTGTCAACTCACATTTTTTAAGCTTGGAAGTGAGAAAATTATTAAAATAATGCATGTAACCATTACATTTGTCATGGCTACTTCTTTTACCTATATATTGTGAAACTAAATCAAAAAATTGCGTCTATATTTCTTAATTCAACACCACTACCATCCGATATTATCAACCATACTCGTTGCAACACTGCACTATATAAAGCTAACAAGGCAATCCAATTAAACTGTTTTCAATACAAGAACCAGCCTAGTTACCCCAACAGAGGCTTATAAACCATTAATCATCAACTATATCAAGTCTGTCAATAATGGCATCTTCATCCTTAACATGAAGCTCAAACAAATGTAAAATATGAAATAAGTAATAGAGAAGGGAAGTTTAATGGTAACTTGATTAAATGTGAGAATAAGATGTGTATGTCTAACAAGAAGGTTGCAATTAAGATTTCTGAATCAAAAGACAACCCCAACAAGCTATATTATTTTTGCAAGTATGACAAATACTCATATTTTAGATTTTTGTATCCCTCAATATATAATTTCAATAGTGGTGCACTATTTGTGAGAGGTGAGAAAGCAGAGAATGCTACAAAGGATTTATTAATAGAACTGAAGATGCTAATAGATGAGATCAATACAAATATGATAAGTCTTAGAAAGATGTGAGAGAAGTTAGATAGTAGTTGGCTGTACACATTACAAATGTGTATTATTCATAGTTTTTACATATTTGTTTGTACTAGTGTGAGCAAATAAGTATTTGTGTTGTCGAAGCTATTGCAACAAAAAAATGCACATAAAGTTATGATATAATCATTTATGTCTTGTTCATTGTAAATTAATGGCTGGATATTGGGTTTATATCAAACTAATCACAAAGTGCATTTGCAAAATAGCAAGAAAACCTAAGTTAGGCTTAGTTGTTATGACTTGTTTGCATCATTAACAAATGTGGGAGATTGCATATAGCAATGTGAAGTTAACAATATAACTAATGATGCACTTGCTGTATTTGATAATTGAATTTGACAACTTAAAGCACTAGAAGTATTGGCTGACATAACCTGCATTCAAGTTAAAATGTTAAATATTTACAATAATATATAGTAATGCATAATTTGCAATTCAAAAGCATAAACTTGTGAAGTCTCTGAGCATAGCTTATGTTTTATTATTTTTGACTTGGCACTAGTTCTCTTATTGTGGCCCCATTCATTGAAGACATGCACTGAACATTACAACTTCTCTTCATTGGTTGTGGCTCATTAACAGCCTTTCTTTTACTAAGTTTAAGCCTACCAATTGTCGCTTAACTCTATATGGTTGCCCATCATTATGAACTACAATTGGCCACATAATTTCATCTGTAATTGAACTTAATTACTCATTGTATGTATTGAGGAATGCTTCCTTTTCAAGAAGGGGATTGGTATAATCCTCAACATTAACCCTAGTTGTATTAATGTAGCACACAACATGCTTCCAACTGTCACTTGCTAGAAAATGAAATCCTCAACCTGTGTGGCACCTAATCATGCTGATAGGTAAGACTGAATAAGCAAGCCTTCCAAAACCAAGATTAAGGTGAGATGCTTATATGTGCACTGAATGGCGTGAGATCATTGCCCAATATGAGTGCAAGTAAATTGCAATAGCAAGAAAAGGAAGAGCAAAACATGAGAGAAAGAGTGGGAAATGAGAGAAGTTTTCTTCATTACACCAAACAAACATTACACATATATATTTACATTAAAACAACCCAAAATATCCCACCTAACCCCCACTAACTCGTTTGAGCTCATTGGGCATGAACAGTGCCCGTGTTACAGTGCGCGCTACAGTCCACTGTCTTGCTTTCTGCCCAGTTGAATGAGGAAAGGTGTGATGGGGATTTTGCTTTCTGCCTTAGTGAAAATCTCAGCCAACACTCCCACTGTGGTCGCGATAAAACCCGCTTATGCATACGATGCAACGCTCAACGCTTGTGGATGAAGATCGCGGGCTCGCGGAGTTAACGCTTGTGGTGGCGGCACGTAACATCCTTCCCCACCAAAATCCTTGACGCCCTCATCAAGCCTCCTTAATTTGTACTCTTCCACTTGGTTCCGGAATTGCCACAAGTCCGTTTCTTTCTCCCAACTAGCCTCGCTATTCGGGAGGTTCTTCCATCTCACCAAGAATTCCGAGTACTTTGGTATTCCGCTTCTCCGGATAACCCGATCAGCAAGTATCTCAACCATCTCGCGATCGTAGGAGGTTATGGTGGCGGGTGGTGCTCGGTGTGATTCCCCTTGTTTCGGATCTTCCGCATCTCCATGATAGGGCTTCAACGAACTCACATGGACGACCGGATGAATTCGGAGTTTCAGTGGCAGTTCGACTCGATACGACACTTTCCCGACCTTTTTGAGAATACGATAAGGTCCCTCGTATCTCCGTACCAACCCTTTGTGCACTGACTAGTAGGCCTTAAATTGTTGAGTTGGTAGCTTCACCATGACAAGGTCACTAGATTGGAACTCTAATGGCTTGCGACCTTTGTCTGCCCATTTCTTCATCTTTTTGGATGCGTTGTCCAAGTAAACTTTGGTGACGTCGAGCTGTTCTTGCCAACCTTTCACCATTTATACGCTGAGGGGTTCGGACCCGTATAGCCTTTCACCAAAGCTTGCGGCGTGTGGGGTTATCGACCTGTCACTATCTCGAATGGGCTATGTTGCATGGCTTCGCTCTACTGCAAGTTGTATGAAAACTGAGCCACATCGAGCAATTTCACCTAATCTCACTGATTAGCACTCACAAAATGTCTTAAGTAAAGCTCCAACAGCGCATTCACCCTCTCAGTTTATCTGTCGGTTTGTGGATGAAAGTTGGTCGAGAAGTGTAGGTTCGATCCCAGCAGCTTGAACAACTCACGCCAAAACTTTCTGGTGAAACCAGAGTCCCGATCATTGATAATGGTCTGAGGGAGGCCCCAATATTTGACGACATGTCTGAAAAATAAGTAGGCAGCATCCTCGGTAGTACAATTTCGTGGGGTTAGATTGAATGTTCCATACTTGGACAGTTTGTCGACCACGACTAAAATAGATCCGCATCTCTCAGATTTCGGTAGCGCGGAGATGAAATTCATGGTAACACACTCTCATAGGTGTTCCGAAATTGGGAGAGGCTAAAGTAATCCGGCCGGTTGCTTTTGCTTGACCTTGTCTTGTTAGCATACAAGGTAAGTTCGCACATATGCCTCCACATCATCCCTCATCCGTGGCCAATAATATAAATCTTTCAATAAAGCCAAAGTACGATGAATACCCAGATGTCCAGCCCACTTGGAGTCATAGCACTCTTTCATCAACTCCCATCTCAAGTTTCCCACTTCGGAATGAAAATACGGTTCCTGAAAGTGTAGAGAATGTCATTTTCTGCCCGTCTTATCTTACCCTCTTGGGCTAACTTCATAAAATTTTTGGCAAAGCAATCATGAGCTAAGCATTCTTTAACGCGATCCAATATATTGCATTCCGGTCGACTGATGGAAGTGAACTCTGATTTCTGACTCAGCGCATCCGCGACGACATTGGCCCGTCCTAGCTTATAATCCATGACATAATCAAACTCCGCCAAAAAGTCTTGCCATCAGGCTTGCTTGGGACTGAGCTTTTTCTGATTTTGAAAGTAGCTCGTTGCAACATTATCGGTCTTGATCACAAATCGTCCCCCAAGCAAGTAACGCCGCCATACTCGCAAGCAATGGATGATTGTTGTCATCTCTTTATCATGCACAGGATACCGCCGCTCCGTATCATTAAGCTTGCGACTTTCATAGGCAATAGGGTGAGCATCTTGCATTAACACAGCCCCGATAGCATAATCCGACATATCCATATGCACTTCAAATTATTTGGAGTAGTCGGCCAGCGCTAAAACCGGCTCCTCCATCACCGCTTGCTTAAAGTCTTCAAAAGAGCTTTGACAGACCGGCGTCCAACTCACGCCTCCTTCTTCTTCAGCAAGTTTGTCAAAGGTGTCGCTTTCTTTGAGTAATCCAGAATGAAGCGTCGGTAGTAGTTAATAAGGCCAAGAAAAGATCTCAACTCCGAAACGGAAGTAGGGGGCTTCCATTCTTCAATGGCACGAACCTTGGCAGTGTTCATATATAGCCGACCATTGGATATCTTATGTTCAAGAAACAACATCTTTTGTTGGGCAAACGAGCATTTCTCTGACTTTAAATAAAGCTCGTTCTCCCACAAAACCTGAAAAACGCGCCTCAAATGCTCCACATACTCCTCGAGGCTCACACTATACACAACAATGTCATCTAAATACACCACCACGAACTTGTCAAGGAACGGATAGAATATTAGATTCATAAGGGTGCAGAAAGTTGTCGGGGCATTGGTGAGGCTGAAAAGCATAACTAGAAACTTATACGACCTATAACGTGTCACGCATGTAGTTTTCAGTTCATCTCCTTCCGCAATCCATACCTGCCAATATCCGGACCTTAAATCAAGCTTCGAAAACCACCTAGCATAGCCAAGCCTATCAAACAGGTCGTCAATGCGAGGAATGGGGTACCGGTTCTTCACCATCACCTATTTTAACGCCGATAATCAATACACATCCGTAAGCTTCCATCATGCTTCCGCTGAAACAATACCGATGCGCCAAAAGGTACTTTCGAAGGTCTCACAAACCCGACATCCAACAACTCCGTCAACTGCTTTCGAAGCTCTTCAAGTTCTGAGGGAGACATTCTATAAGGGCCCATCGCTGGCGACTTAGTACCCGGTTTAAGTTCAATGGCATGGTCTACTTCACGCCTTGGAGAAAGTCTCTTGGGCAGTTCCGATGGCATCACATCACTAAACTCTCGGAAAATGTCTTGAACTCCCTTCGGAATGTCAGAAATTAGAGTCGGAGTAGTGTCATCCTTGAGCATGGTCAAGTAAGTCTCCTCCTCTTTCTTTACATCTCTTGCAACTTGTAAAGTCGACAACACTTTCATCCCGACTTGAACCGCTCAATCGGCACTTTATATACTTTTCCTGCATCCTTAAATTCCATACACCCATCATCCGTAAATGTGAAGGGTAACATCCGGTCAATGAACTCGGTGCCCAACACAAGCAGAAAATCGCTCATCGGCATGATGTTCAGGTCCACCTTGCCTTGCCACATCCCGATCTTAATTGGTATACTGTGAGCAACTCCGCATATAGGCCGAGGCGGTTGATCAATAACTTTAACCCATCCCAGCTCTTTGTTAGGTGCCAACCCTAACTTTATTGCCAAATCCTCCTCAACTAAGCACTGGTTAGCTCCTGAATCATCAAGGCCTTGAAGTTAACCCCATTTATGTTGGCGACAATATACTGTAATGTCTTCCTGGGTTCGAGCTTCACTGTTGCCTTGGTCCCAGCCGCCTCCCCCTTAGGCGACCCTTTCATCTTCATAGCATTAAGGATGCGCATACAACCTATCCGGGCATCCTCCGCCTTCTCATACGAACTAAGCATGGCCTTAAGTCAGCTCCACTGTAGACACTTCTTGGTGTGGTGTGCCCCGCCACACAGATAACATGTCTACTACTTTCGCTTATCGCGCTGCTTATCACACTGCCCCTTGTTGCCATCCCTCCGCTCGGGATCTTTTTGTGGTCTCCCCGTGTGTTGTTGGGGTTCCGGCTTGTGAGGTTTATCTCCCCCACCTTTCTCTGGGCCACCTTTGTTCGATTTTCTGTTTCGGTCTTGTTTTGGAGGTTCTCGGCTGTACTCAATCAAAGTTTTGGCTGCTGCAATTGCTGAAGTAAGGTCCTGCACATTCCTCAGCTTCAGCTCTTGTTCGGCCCAGGGTTATAACCCATCAAGGAAAAATAACAACCAACTCTTCTCCGGTATGTCGGTAATCTCAAACATTAAGGAATTGTATTCCTGCACATATTCTTTAATCGAGCCCCACTGTTTCAACCCCCGGAGTTTACGCATAGCCACCTCCTCTATATTTTCCCAGTAGAATTGCCTCTTGAATTCCACCTTAAATGCATCTCAAGTGTCGATATGGCACAATCCCCTCTCCATTTCTATATGTTCGACGCCTCCACCATAGCGCCGCATCACCGTCGAAATAAAGAGTTGCGGTGTTTATCGAAGTTCATCTTCGGGCAACTGAGTAGCATCGAAATGACACTCCATCATCTATAAGAAATTCTCTATTTCCTTAGCATCCTGCTTGCCCAAAAACTTGGGAGGATCCGGAACTTGAACTCTCGGCGCGCTACTTGAAGCGGCCCCCCAAGTGATAGCCGTTTTGCACAGCGTGAGGTCTTGGCAAAATTCTGCCATCTTCGCTCTCACTGCATCTAATTGTACCATTACCCTCTCTTTAAACTCATCCATGGCTTGCCTCATGGACTCAGCAAAGGTGTCGAAAGTCTGTTGGAGTCTCCCTTCAATAACGGTAGCCACTACATCCGTTTCACGATCGCCTACCTGATCGTCGAGAGTGTCGAGACGGTCATGAATGTCTCCTAAAGACAATTCAAGCTTCGGCAGCCTAGCTTCAAAAGAGCTCACCATCTCTTTCGACACCGCCCTCTCTTTCGTCGCCTTTCTTGTGCCGACAGCATGCCCACGCTCCTCTTGAACTAACTCCGTAACATTACTATCCTCAATATCCTTGGCAGCCATTAAAATTTTACCACAACCAACTTCCAATAAATAAGGTGTTACTACCACAACTTCACAGCAATTCTTCCACAAGAAATTAAGAATCCAGAATTTCCACAACAATACCCAACAGCAACCAAAGATACAACAAGGTTTCCACAACAACAATCAAACCCTAGGTTCTATAACCAAGGTTTCACAGTGTTAGTTTCAACAAAAGAAAATAGCCACACTGAAATGGAGTATCATACCACACAAGAATCACCCAAATAGCTTTGATACCAATTGTCACCTGCTGGAAAATGAAATCCCTAACCTGTGCGACACCTAATCAGCTGATAGGTAAGATCGAAATAGGCAAGCCTTCCAAAACCAAGATCAAGGTGAGATGCTTGTGTGTGCACTGAGTGGCGTGAGATCACTGCCCAATATGAGTGCAAGTCAATTGCAATAGCAAGAAAAGGAAGAGAAAAACGTGAGAAAAAGAGTGGGAAATGAGAGAAGTTTTCTTCATTACACCAAACAAACATTGCACACATATATTTACATTAAAACAACCGAAAATATCCCACCTAACCCCCACTAACTCATTTGGGCTCATTGGGTATAAACAGTGCCTGTGCTATAGTGCGTGCCACAGTCTACTGTCTTGCTTTCTGCCCAGTTGAATAAGGAAAGGTGTGATGGGGATTTTGCTTTCTGCCTTAGTGGAAATGTCAGCCAACACTCCCACTGTGGTCGCGATAGAACCCGCTCATGCATACGGTGCAATGCTCAACGCTCGTGGATGAAGCTCACAGGCTCGCGGAGTTACCGCTCGTGGTGGCGGCACGTGACACAACGCAAGCCTAATACTTGCCAATGACCATAATCACATTTTTTCTTTTCCAAACCTACTATACTGACTTTAGTGTTTTCAAAAACAACCTTAAAACTCAAATTCTTTTCAAACACCATATAAAACTCCTTAGCATCCTCCTAACCTGAACCAACCTCTTCTTCACTAATGGAGGTATATTGCCCGATAATTTTAGTGCATTATTTTATCTTTAAAGTATAAGCCTTATAATTCTTCTATTCTCCTCAAATGTATGTGATTTTGCAATGCATAAGTATACGAAATCATACAGTAGTAAAGTGATAAAAATTAGGTTGTCGAATGCATAAGAATTGACTTTTAATAATTTTAATCAAGTTCTACAGTCATAGAAATTTGATCTAAGCTAAACTAAATTTTAGATGACAAAAGTAACGAAAATAAAATCAAATAAAGAAATAACTAAAATTATGCCAAATAGAAAAAAACAGATAAAAAAAATTAAATGTGAACTATGCAGTAAAGTGATCCTAGAGTTTTAACTTCACCTAGTCATCCTCATGTTTATCTTAATCGGGTATTATCAATTATTTCCAGTTCAGTTCACTAATCACAGGCTAAAATTTGATCTCATTACCTTTCTCGAGTGTCAAATGCAATTGTATGCCTAATCTTCTTAAGTCAATATCCCCATCTGACTCGTTCAATTAAATATATATTAATATTTAACTTGTTATTAACTATTTAAAATTCAACTACCTCTCTATATCTTGTAATCTTAATTATTAATATAATTATCTAGGTTTTATATCCTCCTAAACTTAAAAGAGTTTAAGTATTTTCCTATCCTGCCAAATGAATTAAACTTTCCCAATGTTAACCATTTGTCACAAATCAATTAACCCATTGAAAAAACAAATTAAAAGCACTATAAAAAAAGAATAAATACAAATAAATGAACTATAAAACATCAACAACATTAAAATATATCAAAACATGATTCAAATAAATTATGTCAAGACTTTAGAATAGTGAAATTAGTCTAATCTAATATAATCCATCATCAATTTCATAAAAAAAAAATCTTAGTCATCATTTTAATAAAAAAAGTACGAAGACAATCAAATCCAAAATGAAATTAAAGAGTTTAAAGAAATAAAATTAGTTTAGATGTTGTGATTAATTTGCTAATCTTCGTGCTTTCTTCATAAATTCATCAAAAATTATAAATTCTTCACTTTCTTCCACTGAATTTTCTCTAAATTCCCTCTTTTTCTTTTCCTCAAATCTCAATTTTCAAAAATGATAATAGTGACTCTTGATGAAAAAAAGTTGAAAACCTAAGAAAGACTAAATTTGGCCATTCAAAATAGATCCAATGGCTAAAAATCTGCATAAGGATGTCACATGGTTATAGAAGGCAAGCGCGCAAGGCTTAGCATTAGTGGTGTGCACACATCGCCCTCTAAGCCAATTTGGCCTTTGTCATCTGGGGTATGACTCATGTTTGCATGCCATGCTTGCTTTCTTATGGGTTGAATAACATATTGTTGGAAAGCTCTAAATGTCTAGCTTCCGACGCAACAAATAAACTATAATTATGAGTTGCATAGAAGAAATTATGATCGTTTTAGTAGCCTATATTTAACATGACAATTTTTTACTCCTTATAAAACCTAGCTTACTTCAAATTCGTATTTTCTTGTCTTCCTATGTATGAGCACAAAAGTTTATCAAATAACAACAGGCTTAAGGGTTTAGACAAACATTTGAGTCCGAAAGCTGTTGATTTGTGGTAAAATACTCACTTATCATCAAAATCTTGGTGATTAGCAGTCATTCATACTAGATATTCATTTTTAAATCTCTCACTCGTGTTGTTGGTAACATATGAGTATACTTTGTCTTATCCATAAATGTTTAATTGGTCAAATTCCTAAGTAGAATGTCTACAAGATACTTGTGATAGGCTTCTATTATATGTTTTATTTCCTTCATAACTGGACTGAACTTCTTTGCATTTCCAATGCTACAAACTGTTCAAAGCATCTTTAATAATAATTCACTAAAATACTTGAGCCTTAAAATTAGCATAAGCATGCCTATAGTAAAATCTTTTTGTAGCCATTAGAAAGTATTGTTTCAAAACAAATAAAACCCCATTCTGTTTATCACTCATAAAGCATAAACCTTTGCCATCATTATTGCCAAACTGCTGATAAAGCTTTTCCATGAACCAGCCCAAGATTGATAGTTTTTAGTGTTAACTATTGTTGATGCCAAAAGATACACATCATAGGTTATATCTATAGCTACTGCAACAAGAAAAACTCTTTTGTATGAGTCCTTGAGGTGATAATCATCCACTCTAATGCATTTTGTATTACTTACAGAATCCTCTCCTCTGTGCATTGAAACTAACACAAAATTTCTTAAAATTTGGCCTTGACAAGCTGTTAACCTATTTATATTAAAGGTTTACCATATTGCTTAGATTAGTTTTATTTATTATAGTCATATACCTTGATAGTTAGCATATGATGACTTATGTTCAACATTCAATAGCACCAACATTTTTGCTTTTGCTTTGTACAACCTCATTGGATGAGATTCCATCTTATATAGTATCACTAACCCTTTAGCAAACATTTTTATGCTCAACTAGGATTTTCCTTGAATAGGTGAAAAAATTAAGTAACTATCTAATATGAAGTTGCTTCATGGTTGTCTATAACTTTACGCAACTGTGCTTAGGGTTTAATGTCTTGATTTAGAATGACAACTTGTCTTATATAGTGATGCCATGAATTTTCTACTTATACATACTTCAAGCATACTTGCAAATAATCTTCGCTTTTTCATTTTTCACTCTCTTGGTAAAATATGAGTATACCCTACTTATAGTGTTTGTATTCTTTGCATCTAAGTCTTCATATTACATATCACTATCATCTACTAATTTATAACCATCTATCTAATGGTTTGTTTTAAACTTAGGCGCCATGATACTGTCTCTTTCTTAATTATCAAGCATATAGGTATGATGGATTCCATGTGTTGTGTGCTTTCATTTTTCTCTCTGTAAAAATTCTTATCAGTTAGCATCAATCACAGATTTTTATCAATTGAAATTTTCGGGTTAGCGGCAATTTCTCTTTGTTTATCAACATCATCTACCTTACGCCAATTCCACTCTCCCTCGAGTGGAACGTCTATAACAAACTAATTTTGGATAATTTCATTTATTGGAGATGACTAAAGTTCGCCTTGCTTTAAAAAGAACTTCATATAACCACAACCTCTATTATTTGCATATTAGAACATTAATTGTAGTTTAAAATCTATCTGTATTGGAAATCTAGTCTTTACATATAGGTTTTCAAATTCAAATATAACATAACCTCATTCACATAGGTTTTCATCCTAACAAACTTCTCTAACATGGGTCCATAACTTGCTTAATATATAGAACTTAAAGCATACTCTGATTATATCATAAAGAGTTCCACCAATGTAACAATAATTAGACAAATTCCTTATCTAGAAAGTAAATAGAACACATCAATAAAATAACAATATGTGACAAAACAATAATGGCTTTGCAATTTAAAAAAAAAAACATAAACATAACATATCAGTATCACAACATAAAAGCATCAAAAGCCTATTCATGAGCATTTGGCAACTAAAACCTAACATCACAACAATCAAGTAACATAACAATAAAGTAACAGCATATGGCAACTAAATCCTAAATATAAAGTCTAAATTGAAATTAGCATGCAACACCACATTTTAAAATATTCTACGCAACATAAACAAACAACATGCTAAATCTAATATGTAAGACACAAGTCATGACCAAAAAAGACAACATAAGCAATAACAACAGATAATGGATGTAGTTTAGCCATGCAAGAACAAAAATCGATAACAATAAATTGAACACATTATTTTATCACAGCTTAATCGAACATCATTTTGAAAATAGCATCTAAGACACAATTCATTGTCAAAATGATCAAAAAAAGTGCACAAGACGATATTCAAGTAACAAAATATGGCAAAATGGATGTGGTTTAGTCATTCAAGAATAAAGACCTACAACAATGAATTGAATGTATTGTTCTATCAAAACTTAACTAAACGTCATGCTAAAAATAGCATCGAAGACATAATTCATGGCTAGAAATGACCTTAAAAACACAGAATAAAATATCAAAGTAACAAAATAAAGCAAAATAGATATGGTTTAGCCATTCAAAAACAAAGGCCGGCAATAACAACCTGAACATACTGTTTTATCACAGCTTAACTGAACATCATGTTAAAAATAGTATCCAAGACAATTCATGGCCAAAAATAACGAAAACAATACATAATACAACAATAAAATATGGTAAAAGAGATATAATTTTACCATTCAAAAATGAAAACAAGCTAACACTATTTAAACAAATAATGTGCATGCTGAAAACATCCAGCATAATCAGAGAAATAACTCCAAAAATCAAATTATTATAACATAAACTAGTACCATGCATGATCAAAACGTCCAAGATAATTAAAAAAACCCCCAAAAATAATCCACATCACTCTTACAAAAAATTCTCAATTTTAAAACTAGAATTTATGTATTGTTAAGGCCAAGAAGTTATAATTACCAAATAATATGTTCGATTAAAGTCAAATCATAAACGATTAAAGTCTATTTGAAGCTCAAAACAATATAAGTCTTTAAATTGTATCTCATTGCCATTGAATAAACCTTTATTCCTTTTTTTAACAAACCTAAATCCTCACTTGCAAGCTTCATTTTCTTCTTAATTATATTTTACAGCTAAACTTAACTAGTATCAATTGATTGGCGTGAACATTGGCCTTTAAATCATATATATAACCACTTTCACAACCCTAACAGCTCAACATCAATAGGTTCACATTAGCTCAAATGGCACAAAAGTTATACATATTACATTGCCATAATAGCTCTAACTTAATCAATTAACAATGTTGATTTACTACTTTGGGTTGAAATAATACATTTGAAACAATCAATTATAGGTCTCAACGTGTTTTTAGTGAGAGAGAGAGGGAGCTAAAAATGTGAAAGGAAGTTGAGTGTTAAGTGTTGAATTTCATAGTTGAGTGTTGCATCATTTTTATCTCCATAAAAATAACTCTGCTACCTTATAATAGATAGAAAAGGTGTTTTCTATTAAGTTATAGGAGTACTGCTTATAAATTAAATTATTCTTTCTACTTGTAATTTTCACAAAACGCAATAGAGGTATGTGAAAATTTTCTAAATTTTAAAAAACTTTATATTAGAATTTCGTAATATTTTTAATTTAAATATCTATTTCTATTTATGAATTAGGTTTACTATTTAATCTTTTGTAAATGTAACTTATTACTAAATTATTCTTATTTAAGGATTATTTCAGTTAACTAAACATATTTTGTCTTCTATAAATTTAATTAATGAGTAAAATAACCCTGTTTAGTAATTATTTAAATAGTAACTAAATGACTAAACATGTCCCTTGATAAACTTTTTTTATTTTTATTATATTTTAATGGTAATAATTTAGGTAATATTTAAACAACTTGATTTTATTTATAGTAAAACTTCTTCCTTAAAGTTCATAGTTTTTCTTCTATTTGTAAAATTTGAAGTATCTTATTTTATGCAAAATGGTTGTTGCTCATAATTTTTCATACTTAATTAAGTTTTAAAAAATTTTTTTACTTTTTTTATGAATAAAAGTTAAAATTTTATATTTGTTAGAAGTTAGATAAACATTAGTTTGGTGCACACTAGAAATCTACTCACACAAATTGTGAGATTTTTACTTTTACGTAAAGGTGGGAACTCGTGTAATCTAATCTTGTTTGTGTCGTATCAAAAAGTTAATCGTGTAAAAAATATTTAACTCAAACATAACCATTTATTAATAATATCAAGAGTTCTCAATATGAACATGATGCGTTTAATAAACGGGTAATAAGACATGACTCATTAACCTATTTATTAATCAAGTTATCTAGTCAAGTGACATACATGACCACTAATTCGTTTATTAATCGAATAATCAAATTAGATAACACAACACAACCCATTTACTCGTTTATTAATTGAATAATTGAGTTATCAAATCAACACGACCCATTTGCTCGTTTATATGACCTGTTTAACCATTTACTCGTTTATGTGACACGTTTACTCGTCTACTTGTTTATGTGACTTGTTTACCCGTTTACTCAAATAAGTTATAAAAATTACTCTTTTAGTTATAATATTATCCATTAAAGTAATTAAAAAATAATATAATAACTATTATGAGGTAAAAATGGGCTAGACACATAGCAGTACATAAGCCTATGGAGCTCTAGTCGACACCTATAAGATGATTTGCTTATGTTGAAACCCACCTGATAAGGGATACTTGCTAAGATAAGATCCTACCTTAAAAAGTTAAAAGGTATTTACATAAAGGGTGTCACTTAGCTATAACTAATAGTTCATAACGGAAAAGATAAAGCGAGTAGATCTCACTATAATATAATCTCGATATTAAGGGATCTAGTCTCCAATATCCCCAATTAAAAAAGTATAAGAGTTCTCTAAAGTTTATAACTCATTTAAGGGACCACCTGATGCTATCAAGACAATAGCTGTAAATGGACGCTTAAGGATCCGTTTGGTATAATTTTTCAAATAGAGCTTTTAAAAGTAGAGTTTTTATCAATAAAACTTTTGTGAGTAAAGTTTTTAATAAAAGTTTATTAATCATTTAATTGTCAAACGGGCATTAAGCAGGGGAGATATTTTAGCTCTTAGGAAATTGAGACTGAACCCAACCTGATGCAACAGTGTTTGAGCGACCACAAATAAAAGGAAACCAACTTCTGATATATGTACAAAAGGGATAAGGTAATCTTCACCACTAATTAGATCGTGCCACGTAACATGTAATATTGGATAAAGTCATGAAGCCCAACCCCAACTCATCACGTTTCTTTGGTTTTTACTTGAAGCCAAGGTTTTAAATTGTGAAAACAGGGAAGAAGGAAAAATAGATAAATTAGGGCAACTTTCGCTAATTAATCATAAGTTAAGAAAAATATAGCATAAATAAGCACTTATCTTTAGGTTTAAGGAGGAATGATCTTTTCTTAATTTTTATTTTTTGCTTCACTTAACTTTCTCTCATTAAGAAGAAAAGTCTTGTCATTTTTCCTCCTTAAAAGAACAAGAAGATTATGTTTTATTTGTAGGTTCTTCAACTACCTTAAGCACATTATTAATTACTGGTCTTTATGGTTCTTAAAATGTTTATGTCTCCATTATTGAAGGTAGAGGGACCTCTTTTGCTCTATTTTCACCCCTTTTGTGCCTTGCTTATCGACTTCATCCCTTTTCCATAATACGCCATGTGTTTTCCTATTTGAACTCTAAAATTTGGCCTAAAATTCACTCCCTCAAGGTATTGGCTTGGGCATTAAAATAGACTTGTCGAAAAACCTTTGACGTCCCTCTTTTGATCATGTTCTTTGTTATAGGTTAAGGTGTCCAGCTTTGGTTTGAGGTCAGCAAGAATACGAGGTGAAGAAGTGTATGATAGTTTGGCTAATGGCCCTACAAAATACGGAAGAGCATTTTAGGGAGCTCTTTATGGTCAAAACAAGGTCATGTGGGGTGCAAAATATGAAGTTCAGACTGTTGATTAGGCATTGACACTCTCCTTGAACACTAGATCACTTAGTACTCCACTTTACCAATGTTGCATATTTTACCACATTAACAATACATATCAAAAATTAAAACAATACATAAATCAACAAAATACATTTCAAGCAATTCACAAACAGGCACAAAAACCATCAAAATACAATAATCTATTATTTATTGCATCAAAGTCAAACAAAACTATTAAAATACTACAACATTACACTTTTATATACTTTTAAATGAATTGAAGAATAACATGGAGAACTATAAATTGACAAAAATGCTTGGAAAGTAATTTGAAATAATAAGTTTGACAAAAATATAAATTTAAATTAGTGAAAAATATTAAATGATCAAACCTGTCAATTGTTAGTCAAAGTAACACTTTCTTTTAGTAGAATAGTAGGAGCGCTATGAATTGATAAATTAATGATATTCTCGATGAGATCCTCCAATTTCATACATGAATTTGTTGCATCAACTAAAAAAATATAAATATTAAGAATGAAAAATAATGAAAAATTTGTTAAATTAAAAACATAAAAAAGTAAAAAATTAAAAATAAAATCTAAGATCATGAATATTATCACAAAGATTACCATCTTCTCCATAGAGCTAATCTCTTGAGCAAATTACCACTTCCATCATCTCCGACTTAAAGGCATTCCGAAATTAATCAAGAATTGGACCACCAACACTAAAGGCCAATTCAGATGCAACTGTTGATATAAGAATAGTTAATATTTCTCTAGCCATAGAAGAGAGTTGAGGATAATGAAATTGATTCCCTTTCTAAAATAATAAAATATCCAACTCAACAATTCATTTAACACGTGGTTTATCTAAATATATTGTGTCTTTTAGGTAGAAATATCCATGTCTACACTCTCAAAATTATTGAACTCCTACGATGTTTAAAAAAATATTAACCCAATAAAAATTTATACTAAAAATAAAATAATAGTTTAAAAATATTCTTCAATTCTTGTAACACATAAGTACAATCAAGAATACTCATCATAAATCCTCAATGATATATATATATATATATATATAATGTAAACAATATTTAACATCCTTGAAAATTTATGTTCTCTTTTCTTTTTCCATTTTTCTTTTAACTTATTTTCACAAATCATGTTCTTTTGTTTTTAACAAATGGCAAGCTAATATGCAAAACATGCTACATTTTATTAAAATTGCATTATATGTAGAATGTGTTTATTAGATATATATATATATATAAAGTAAATTATGTAGATGTAGAGTACATCTAATATAAAATTGATTATATATTAATACATAACACATTAACTATATTAATATATATTAAAGGTAAAAACAGTAAACCATATTACCAACTAAGAACTAAAAAAATATAAGATTTACCTCCAGGCATGATTTTAGTTTTCCTGTATCTTTGACATAGGATTTTCCACTTGAATGCCCACCACCAACTTGCATTGAAGATGTAGTCATAGAAGAACATGCTCCCGAATTGACCATATATTCATTCAATAAAGAAAACAAGTTATCTCGAACATTATTGAATTCCTTTGAATCATGATTATAAATCTTGTTGTATACCCACTCAATAAATGACATCTTGTAACAAGAATCCAAAATTATTGATAAAGCCAATATTGTACAAAAATCAAACCAATACTTAAAAAATTTGTTCAACATCTTCTTTCCCATTTCTTTCAAGTATACATCTTCACTTACTGAGATTCAATGTCACATAAGTTATAAACACTTTAGGAAAATACAAATTTGTAGTATGATATTTTGACTAAAAAAATATGCAAGTAATTTATTAAAACAACACTAGAAAATTGCTAATATTTTCCAAAATATCCCACTCTTTTTCTGAAGGACAAAATTTATAATTGGAATCATTCAATTGTAAGTGACAAAATGCATTTTTGTAATAAAGTACACTTTTAAACATAAGGTAGGTGGAATTCTATCTTGTAAGAACATCTTGTCTCAAATATTGTTTACTATCCAAAGAAATTTCTTTAACACATTCCATAAACTTTTGTTTTTTCCTTGTAATCCATTCACATATTTCACACTTCCACAAATTTTATATAGTTTCCCCTTTATTACTTTTGACCCATCGTGAAAAATCAATAGAAAAATCGTTAGTAAAAAGCCTTATCCAAAATTATTGAAAATATCTTTTTCTCAATACCCTATTCACACAACAAAAATAACAACTTTTCAACCAAATAAACCCCATTATGTAGAGGTGACATTAACTAAAATTCAACAACTTCTTTTGTAAAATCCAATTTTAATTAACATAATGTGGAATAAGAGACAAGTAGCCATAAGTGTTATTGAAGTCCATAAATTAAATTTCCAACAAATTCTATCTTGAACTTCCTCCAACATATTTCTTATTCTACTTTTCTCTCTACTATATTTTTTCAACACATCTGCTTTTACAGTATTCCTAGAAATACTTTGCACTTCAAATTGCAAATACTCAAGATTCTTATTATGTGAACATATTCAACAAATCAAAATGGTCAATTATGCATAACAAGCTTTAAAGATAACAAGTTGCAAAATACGCTATATTTATACCGTGGAACACATTGAGAAACTAAAGCTTTACTATGAGTTAGAAACATTTGATTAGGGCCATATGGACTTGACAACTTAGGACATTTGCTTAATCATGTTATCTATCCCATAAATACTGTCACATATGTACGTTTTTTCACATAACTTGCGCTTGAAACTTAATTTTCCATCTTCATATGCATCAATTGGCGTTTTGATAAAAATGCTCCAAACTTTAGATGTCTCTCTCCTTTTGTGTTTTTCACCCTTTTGAGATGAATCATCGTCTATGCCACGATCTTCTTTTAACTTATTTAAATCCACGTCTTGTCCCCGAAAAAAGCTTCGATGTTAGGAACTGATGCTGAATTAGTCTCCATAAAATTTGAAACCATTTGTACATAAAAATAATAAATAGTTAGTAATTTAGTAATACGGATAAGTTCAAAGAAGCTAGAGAGACTTCAATACCAATATGTATTATAGTCTAATGTGTGTGTACTTATAAATTTTTTTGAACTCAAACAGATAAGAGTTAGAATGCTTAAAAAATATGGAGAATGCCAAGTGTAAATAAATAAGCTTTCTACTCAATAAAGGAAAACATTAACCAACTAAGTTAGCAAAGTAACTTGCACTTGCTTCTACTTTCTTTCTAGAAAAGAAAAAATTAAAATTATATGGATGCTAAAAAAATGGAGCAAATAAAAAATTGAGAAAATGCCCATTACCTCCTTACTTTTTAAGTTAATACCCCATTACTGTCTATATTTTTTCTAATACCCCATCTCCCACCTAATTTTTTTTTTTCGATTTTGCCTTTCAGTTCAATTGATTTATAAAATAGTAAAATCGAAAATATTTGAAATATTAAAAAGCAAAATCGGAACTCATGGGGGATGAGATATTAAAAAACATATAAGGGGGTAATAAGGCATTAGCTTAAAAAGTAGGGGGATAATGGGCATTCTCCCTAAAAAATTCTATAACTTAGTAGAAGGAAAGAAAGGCAAAATTTTGGATATTGTAAAAATGGATCTAATTTTCTCTCCTTCCAATTTGAAAAAATGGATCCAATTTTCTTTCCTTCTAGCTTGAAAAAAATAACGACGAGAGAAAAGAGCCAATTTAGCAATTCAAAACTGTCAAAACCCTAAAGCTACAAATAAACAAACAGGAAGCCAACAAATCATAAAGACAAAAAACCAGCAGAAAGTCATCAAACCTCTACAACAGCTACCAAGAAGTGACAACGAACGGATAGGTGACAATAAAATATGGCTGCTGTTAATTAAAAATTTGGAGTCAAGTAAGAAGTCGTGGGTTAATGGGTGAGGTTTGGAACTTGTGGCAGCTTGAAGTCTAAAACGAAAGTGGATGTGGTTTAGCTTTACACTTTAGTTTAGGGTTGTAACTTGTAATATTACATTTATGTCCTTAACATATTAAAAATAATCTATTTGATTACATTTTATATATATATATATATATGTGACAATTCGATCATTATATTAGGGGTCTATTTGACATAAATAAACTTATATTATATTATTTTTTATTTTATTAAATATTTAATATAGCACTTTAGACACAATTATTAATTTTTATAACATATTAAGGGCTTATTAATTTTGATACTATTATTAATGTAATAGTCATATATTAATATTATTAATTAATAAATGTTAGCAATTGAATTTAAAAGTTTTAGAAAAATAACATGCTAATTAATTGGTACATCACCTCTATTATCATTTTTCAATTTATAAAGTATAAGTTATTTAACAATAGACCCCAAATTATGATAGATTTGCAAATATTTGAATTGTGTTACAATATACTTAATTTACAATAAGTTTTTTAATCAAAAACTAATTAAGATTATATCAAAAATTTATGAAAATGAAGAGTATTAATCGATCAAATTTATCTTCACTTTTTTTTAAAAATATTAGCCTCCAATTATAATAGAGAGTAACTATATTATATAGAGTAATATGCCTTAACAATTTATGTTGATAAACTTTAGTTTGAAAATTAAGTCATACAATTTAGTTTAAAAATTAAATAAGTATTAGATAATTAATTTGCAATAATTTTTATTGTTTGAAAAAAATTTATTATTAGATGATTTTATTTTCTTTACACGAGCATATTTTAGCTTGGTTGTTACATATAAAAACTTTACTTAAATTATTGTTAAATAAAATATCACAAGAAATTTATAAATTATTTTTTACAAAATTTTGCTTATCAAGTATTAAGTAAAAAATGTTTTAATTTTATCTATTTATAAGTAACAATTAATTTTAATATTAACTTAAAAATAAATACATTTAAAACTATTAAAAATAATTTAGTATTAGAATACAAAAGGACCTAAAATATTGTAATATATAAATTTAAACTAAAAAGTTATTGTACTTTAGTGGTATGAAATTCACGTTATGGCCTTAAAGACTTAGGTTTGAATCTTATTATTCATAAATTTTTTTAAAAAATAATAAACATGTTATAAATGGATTGATAAGTTGACACAATCCAATTGTTCGAATAATAATGATGTTATTAAACGAGTTGACGATTTTAGAAAGTCAAACTTGGACACGATATGATTAATAAATAAGTAACACTAACAGGACACGATTATTAATTGTGTTGACTTACCTCAACTCAAAGTTAAAATTTTTGTGTCAAGTATGTGCTTCACAGGTCGAATCCAAAATTGTTACCCCTCCCCTTATGTAAAGGAAATTCTACCCACAAATAGGAGGAGAATACCACACTTACTATAAGTGTGTGGAATTTGAACTATACCAACGCTCTAAATTAATGATTCAGACATTTATATTTGTGATGGTGAACAGTATTTGTATTTTAATTATGGTTATAGTTTTGAAATTATAAATGAATATGTCAAAATTTTGAACTATTATTATTTCTCTAGTTGTATATATTTTTTGTTGTTAAATTAAAAATGTAGTTAGTAAAAAATATTGTAATTGGTGATGGACCTAGAATGTTTAAAACAAATTTATGTCAAAATGAAAATGGAAATGTACGTGCGATAGCTTTACACTCTAGTTTAGGGTTGTAACTTGTAACGTGTAATATTACATTTATGTCCTTAACATGTTAAAAATAATCTATTTTATTGTATTTTATATATGTGTGACAATTCGATCATTGTATTAGGGGTCTATTTGATATAAATAAACTTATATTATATTATATTACATTTTATTAGATATTTAATATATCCATTTAGACACAATTATTAATTTTTATAACATATTAGGGGGTTATTAATTTTCATACTATTATTAATGTAATGGCCATATATTGTTATTATAATTAATAAATGTTAGCAATTAAATTTAAAAGTTTTAGAAAAATAACATGCTAATTAAGTGGTATGTCACCTCTATTATCATTTATCAATTTATAAAGTATAAATTATTTAACAATAGACCCAAATTACGATAGATTTTCAAATATTTGAATTGTGTTAAATATGCTTAATTTATAATAATTTTTTAATCATAAACTAATTAAGATTATATTAAAAATTTATGAAAATGAAGAATATTAACTTATCAAATTTATCTTCAGTTTTTTCTTAAAATAATTAGCCTCTAATTATAATAAAGAGTAACTATATTATATAGAGCCATATGCCTTAACTATTCATGTTGATATACTTTAGTTTGAAAATTAAATAAGTATTAGATAATCAAATTTGAAATGTTTTAAGAAAACTACATGCTAATCACCTCCATTATTAGATCATAAATGACAAAGCATAAATCGTTTCGGTAATAAACTCAAATTACAATAGACGTACAGATATTTAAATTGTGCTACAATAGCTTAATTTACAATAATTTTTTAATATTATAAATTATATATACAAAATTAATTAATATTATTCGATGAAATTTATCTTCACCTTTTCTTTAAATTTAACTTCCATTTATAATAGAAACTAAATAAGTGTAGCAAAATAAGCACATGAATATGTAGTTAGCTATAATTTTGAATAACATTATCTATCAAAGTGATCTAGTACTTAAAAACATTCAAACACATAGCAACTATCTGCAATTTAATGTGACAGAAAAATGTGGTTTCCAACTAATTTTTTATTCATCTTAGTGGCTGGATATGTCCAAGCTTAAAAATTCTGCAGCAGTCCTTAAATATATATTTTTTAAAGCTTGCACTTTTTCCTTTAAATGTGATTTTTGTCTTTTCTAATCAATTTGTAGTCATTGAAAGAAAACTCTTACGCTTAGAGTTAGCAACTCCTAAGAAAAAGGTATTACATGTTTAAATTAAAATTATGAAGTTTTCTTTCCATCCTCACCTGAGGGATTCAAATATTAGCTCTATTACTTCGTACTTTGTCATTGAATATAGTAATTTTGTCTCAACCTTTGGTTGTAAAATATATGTAACCCCATCAATTGTAGTTTAGAGGTCTTCCATCAAAACCATCCAATGTACTTATCTCTAACGTCAAGAGATATGAGAAATGTTATGGAAGTTAAACATGATAGCTCTCATGTTTCTTGATCTTAGGGAGAATTATGTTAGGGTGGCTCTAGTAGAACACTAAAGTTGGAATTCTTGTGATCAAATGTATTTTTGTAGTTAAGATTGAGACGAAATTATTGGATGTAATAAAGGAGTAATAAGGCTACTAATTAAAATTTCTTATCTTATATAAAAAAAAAAAAGCGTTTGAAAATTTAATTCTACACATTTAATATCTTTTTGTAGTTAATAATGCTTCAAAAGTTCTCGTGCTTCGTTCGTCAACAAACATAAATTAATTAGAATCATAAACAAGTTAAGAAATTTAAAAAGAAGGATAGGAGAAATGTACATCAATTCGGTAGAGTGGAGTAAAATCACACAATGAGAAATTCCCTTTAACTCACAATGAAAGAGCTCTCTCTTTGTGCTTCTTTTACTCTCTATTTTACCGCTTTGTATATGCCTTTGATAATTAAATAAAATATAGAAACATCTTTTTATATAATATCTTTTTATATAATATTGCAAAGATAAAGAAATGTTTTTTTATTATGATTATAATGCGCAATTCTAATTCCAATCATATTAAATATTTTATCTTTTATTCAAAATAAAATTATTATTAACTAATAATAATATTTATTTATTTGTATTTCTTAGTAATCGTTAATAATAAATGTGATAATGCTTAAAAATAAATATTTATCTTATTTAAGTAGATTATGTTGAGTTAACCCATAACAGGTGTCCCAATAGGCCTAGCCTACGTTAATATCTCCTAATCACACGTGATGGAATAACATTTCTAACAAAACAATACGTAGAAGAAGCTTATCTTGATAAAGAGCATACCATAAAGTTTATATAAGTAAATGCATCATATGAACATGAGCAAATGAAAATAAATAAAGTTTGTTGTTTATGTTCTTATGGTAAACAATTTCACGACGAAAGATTTTCACAAATTATTCATTTATGTCTTAAATTAACTTTTTTACATTAATTAAAGTATACTTAACTTCTCAAATAAAAGTTATGCTTTATTTACCAAAAACTTTATGCAACAATAATTATGTTTATTTAGAAAAAAAAATTATATAATTGGTTGACGAATTAATACATAAGGTAAACGTAAAATAAAGATAAATCTTTTCATATCTTTTAGTTTTAAACTAACCGTTTTCTTAGACATGTTTTATAAATAAAAAAGTTTTATAACTATAAATAAATGCTACATGCAATTATTTTAACTAATTCTTCATTCATCAATTGCAAGACACTTTTTTGACTTTCAATGATCTTGACTATCAGCACTTGCACTTGCACTAGCACTACATATGTTTGGACTATATTCAACATTGCAAGTTTAAATTCCCATTGGAAGTTAAGCATGTTATTGTTCAGATACTTACTTTTGGCAATGCATTTCTCAACTTTTCTCTCTTTTGATATAAAAAATATATTAATTAATTTAAAATGTTAAGATTTTTATTTGTTTATTTGTGAACTAATTGTAAATATAAAATGTAGCTATTTCTACATGCTTCACTTATGCCAAGTTCACTATCCTCATTAATATTCAATAGAAAAGGAAGCGTTCTATGGGTAAGTAATCTAGAAATATAATATTTCATTGTCGATGTATTTTTACTTTTTCTAACTGATATTTATCTTAAGGTTGAGATGCACTCACTTAAAAATTTGGCAATTGTGACTAATTTCAACTCATAGAAATAAAGGTATGTATAGAAATGAGAAGTTAACTCCTAATAGCTCTCATATCTCTTGATTTTGAAGTAAAGTATAATTAAAAGAACATGAAACTATAATTAAAAGGATTATAACTATTTTAAGATCAACGATTGAGAGGGAGTTATCAAATTTAATAAAGAAAATGGGGTAATGGGGTTGGATTGAATCCCCTTACTTTTGATTAATAAAAAGGTTATTTTTTTTTTTTTACTCTTATTTGATTAATTAAACTGTTAACTTTCTTTTCTTTTTCTTTTGAGAAATTTTTAGAGATGTTTTATCAATTATGAAATAAGAATATTTATATTATTGTGTTAGTTCATAAGAGTCAATTATAAACACTAGTCAATAGAAATTAAAAAGATATTCATCCCAATGCACTAGTCAAAATAGGTCAAACACAAAAAGACAAAGGGTATTTTAAGTGGGTAAAAAAAAAGATAAAAAAAAGTATCAAAGATATATTTAGAGGAGTCTCATTGATAATTATTTTTAATTTAATAGTCTTGTTATCATGTTAGTTATACTTTAACATTTACTTTTCTTTCTTTTAACAAACTGTTTTTGAATAAGTTTAAGTGGGTTTAAGACTCAGGCCCATCTCATAATGCTCCATTCAAGACAAGTGTAATGGATAGATAAAAGCTTAATTAAGCCCACCACCAACCCATTTAGGCCAACATTTATAAGCCCATGTTGGCCCAACATTAACATTTGGACACGTACATTGCCAACTTTTGAGTACCGGAAATTGGATATTGATAAAAGATTCTCTTCTCTCTTCAAAATACTTCGACAAACAATAGACAAGATAGTTTATTCAAACTATTCATTCCTTCAAACACCAAGTCATTTTTAACTAAAACATTTTGTAATTATCTTGTAAAATCTAAGTAATAACGATCCAAAAATATCGTATATAAAATAATTTATCTTGCAGTACTAAATAAATAATCAACTATTGAGATAACTGAGTAAGTGTTTAGTAAATTTTATTATTTTATATAATATGATAGAACAAAAATGTCAATATCTTCTATTTTAAAGATTTTGAGTTAAATAAGTCTATTTTAATAAATATAATAGATGTACGGTAGACAAATCGAGTTTATTTTGTGTTTTATATCAAATCAAATTAAACTAATTTAGGTTGAAATAGAATCAAACTTATATTCAATTCGATTCGTTTTTATTTGATTTGCCTAAATTTAAATTTTATAATTTTTAGATTTTCATTTAAAGATAATAAATTTTGAACTTTTATCTTTGATAGAACAATTATTACATAATATTGTAAGTGTTTAGTTTTATATTTCTTTATTCTTAATTAATTGCTAAATTTATAATGTAATTTATTCAATTTTCGGTTCGGTTCAACTTATAATCAAACCAATAAAAATTATCAATTTATAAATCGAACCCAATTAATTATAATTAAAACGATGCATAATCAAACCGAAGTAACTTGAACTAATTAGTTTGAATAAGTTATTTCTATCCATTCCGAAGTAGGCAAGTATTTTGGTGCCATGGATCATGCCCCTATATATTATATCTATAATTTGATTAGTTATCACAATGATAATTATTTCTTTATTTTGCTAACTAGATAATTATTTTTTAACATAAAATAATAGAACACCAACATTGTATGATATTAACAATGCTTGAGAAGGAGAGTTATGTTTTCAAGCAATAAAAATATATAATAAAAATAGAAGAATTATGTTAGGTTTGAATGATTTTTTTTTTCTTAATAAGAATTGGAATTCGATTATTTTTTTAAAATAATAAATATTAAAAGCATGAAAGAGAAAATATAAAAAAAAACTTTACCAAACAATGAAAATAATTTATGACCATTCAAAATTTCTTTTAACCGTTCCAATACTAGTCCCAAATAAGCCTACATTCAAGATCATAAACATGATCATCACCTAATTGTTAGATTAGGCTTTACTCCTATTTAGAAAATGCCTAATTTTGAAGTTCACATGGTTAGGGATTTTAGGGTTTTTTTTTTTTTTGGTGGCTATATAAGGTGTGTGTGTGTGTGTGTGTGTGTGTGTGTGTGAGAAGAGTTGTATAAGCCGTAAGACAGAAAGACGGATCTTTTCAGAAAATTTCAGTCCTACACAGTTTTCATCAAACTGACAATCGGGTGGCGATTTGAACTCCGTTTTAGCTCAAATTTTACATGGAAATTCTACACACATAGTTCTTGATTCTGGACGGTGTGATTGAGCTCTCTAGTACGTCTAGAATTTACGTTTATAACAGCTTTGATTTCAGAATTTTTCTGCAGTCTTATTTTGGTTTTTTCATTTTGGTGTTAATTTATTGGTGTATTTGGTGAGATTTTTTTTTTTTTTTAACTCTTACTTTGTGATTGAGTTCTTATTTGTTTTTAAGACTGTAATCTTATAAGAAAACTCTGATACTTCTTATTTGGTGATAGTGAAAATTTTTTTGTTGTGGTTTTTTACTCTCACTTACATTGAGGGGGAGGTTTTTCCACATAAATTTGGAGTCTCTTGTTTTGTTTTTGAACTTGATTATTCTTACTGTTTTTATTATTTTGATTTACTTAATTACTTTATCTTGGTTTAAGTAAGTGGGAAGAATTAAATTTGTACTACTTTCTCTTATTTCTTCCTAATAAAATGGTATCAGAGCAGAGTTTAGTTAGTGAGTTATTATTTTGTTTTGAATGATGGAGGTTAATACAAGTAGAATGGTGAATTTGAATAGTTCCAATTATGCACTTTGGAAGGGTAAGATTGAAGATTTGCTTTATGTCAAAGATTATTATCTACCAGTGTTTGCCACTGAGAAATTTGATCATAAAACAAATGAAGAATGGACTTTAATGCATTGACAGGTTTGTGGATACATTAGGCAGTAGGTTGATGATAATGTGTTGAGCCATATAAGTGTAAAGAAAAATGCTCAGACGCTTTGGAATAAATTGGAACAGTTGTATATCAGGAAAATAGGAAATAACAAGTTGTTTTTGATAAAGCAGATGATGGCCTTAAAATATAGAGATGGAACTTTGTTGACTGATCACTTGAATATATTTCAGGAAATTATTAATCAGCTTGCTACTATAAGAATCACTTTTGAGGATGAAATTCAAGGTTTATGGCTTCTTAGTACTTTACCAGACCATGGGAGACATTCAGCGTGTCATTATCTAATTCTGCACCAGATGGTATTATCTCCATAGAGTTTGCTAAAAACAGTATCTTGAATGAAGAGATGAGAAGGAAAACACAGGGTTGCTCTTCACAGTCAGAAGCTTTAGTTTCAGATTCTAGGGGGAGAAGCAAGAGCTGAGATTCCAGTAACAAAGAGTATAGCAGAAGCAAGTCAAGAAAGAGGTATAAAAATCTTGAGTGTCACCATTGTGGTAAGAAAGGACATGTCAAGAAATATTGCTACAAATGGAAAAGAGAAAATAAGGAGAGCAAACAAAAAGAAAAGAAGAACGACTATAATAGTGATGATGATAAAGTTAATGTTACTCATGAAGATATTTTGACTGTTCAAGAATATGATGCAATCAATCTTACTCATAGTGAGACTAGTTGGGTGATAGATAGTGGTGTCTCTGTTCATATTACAGGTAGAAGGGATTTTTTCTCCTCCTATACAGTTGGTGATTTTGGAGATATCAAGACAGCTAATGAAGGAATAATACGATGTGCAGGTGTTGGAGATGTTTGCTTGAAGATTGCTAATGGTTTCATGTTAGTTCTCAGGCATGTCAAGCATATTCCAGATATTCGACTTAATCTTCTTTCTATTGGTAAGCTTTGTGATGCTGCCTATGACAACAAGTTTTCAGGAGACAATTGGAAGCTCACTAAAGGTGCTATAGTTATGGCTAGTGGTAAGAAGTATTCCTCTTTATACCTTACTCAAACTAAAATTGCTAAAGATGTTGTGCACGCAGCTGAGTCAAAAGATAGAATTGAGTTATGGTATAAGCGATTATGTCATATGAGTGATAAGGGATAACTAAGCTAGCTAAGAAGAATGTGTTTTGCAAGTTATACTTGTTGCAAGGTTCTTATTTTCTAGAAAGTGTGCCTTTATTTCCTTGTTGTTTAATAGCAAACATGTTCACTAGAAAATGTTCATATGAATATAAAAACTTCCCAAAAAAAAAAAAAAATAGTTTGGTCTCAAAAAAAGAGTTTCAAGTAAAAAATTGTAAAATCTCCATTATAAAATTTTTCTCAAGGCTCAATATTTCCTAAAATTGCTCTAAATACAACTGATTAAATATACTTTAAACATTCAAACTTACAATTGATTTTGTCTTTTAACTTATTCTTTTCATACCCTTCTGATTAAAAATGATTTTGTTGCAAGATTATGGGCATGCATTATGTTAGGGCGCTAAGTTATGGTAATATAGAGTCCTTAAACTCTTTGCATTTCTTACAATTAAGAAAATAAAGTAAATCAAACTTTGAAAAATTTATAAAAATATCCAAGATTAAAAGTTGAATTTTAAAAATATTCAACAATAACTTTTCATTTTAAAATTACCGAAAAATCAGATAAATAAACGATTTTACCCTTTTAATAAAAAATTTGGAAAATTAAAATTAAAAATCATTTATATATCTATTTTTTTAGATAGTTTTAAAATTAAAAATTACTGTTAAACATTTTTTAAATTTCGCTTCGGGTTTTAGATGTTTTCGTAAATTTTCTTAAAACTTTTACCTTCTCTACTCCTCTCCATACAAGAAGTGACTAATTAATACTTCCAAGTAATTAATAAAGCACTAGCACTCATCCTTAAATTAAGAAAGTGATTAATTAAAAAATTGAATAAATAAACTCTATCTCTAACCCTAAAATATGAAAATAAGTATTAAATATGAATTTCACATTTTAAATTAACTAAAAATATGATTTATCATGTGAGCCACGTATAAGGAAATTCTTCGTTCTCTCACTTGAAACACATGAAACGAAAGATCTATAAATAATAAATTAAAAACGACCACTAAACTTAAGCTTGGCTGAATATTTAATGGATAGTAGAATCTTAACAAAATATCAATAGATGATCATGATAATTATGCCTTTATTAACAAAAAAAACATTTCGTTTCATGTATTATAATTAAGTAATTAAATATTTTTATAAGTTTATGAAAAGTAGGTTTTCAGAGTGTAATTAAAAAAATCCTAATAAATTTTTAAAAATTATTTTATATGCACAAGTGACATAACTTTATTTTTTCATATAATTAATATAGAAGCCAAAAGATAAGATGGTCAAAAAAGGAATCTCAAATTGAGACAATTAATTCCATCATGATTCATATGATCCTTGCACAAGAAGTAATTTAAGGTACTACCATTTATATCCTTAAATTAAGAAAGTGATTTGTTAAAAAATGTAGAAGTTCTTATATTTAAGATTATAAATTTCTTTCTCTCTATTTCATACTCAACGGTTGAATTAAATCCATGATGATTATTAAGAAAAAAAAATTTTAATTTTCAATATATAAATTTTATTTTCTTTCTTTTGAAAAAGACAAATTTATCTGAATAGTTATCTCACTTTTGACTTTTATTAGCTATTATTTCAATTTTCATAAAAAAGTCAAAACAATCTCGGTTCACTTATAGTATACCACTAGTGTTAGGAAGAAACAAGAGAAAATAATACAAATTTAATTCTTCCCATTTACTTGAACCAAGATGAAGTAATCAAGTAGATTAAAATAATAAAAATAGCAAAAATAATCAAGTTAAAAAAGAAAACAAGAGACGCCAAATTTACGTGAAAAAACCTCCCCCTCAATGTGAGTGAGAGTAAAAAACCATGGCAAAAAAATTATCACTATCACCAAATAAGAAGTACCAGAATCTTCTTACAAGATTACAGTTTTAGAAACAAATAAGAACTCAATCACAAAGTGAGAGCGAAAAAAAAAACCTCACCAAATACACCAATAGATAAACACCAAAGTGAAAGAGTCAAAATAAGACTACAGAAAAATTCTGAAAAATAGAGTTGCTGTGAACATAAATTCTAGATATGTTAGAGAGCTCTGCTGATCAATCACACCGTCCAGAATCAAGAACCATGTATGTAGAATCTCCACGTAAAATTTTAGCCAAAACAAAGTTCAAATCGCCACCCAATTATTAGCTTGATGAAAACTGCACAGGACTGAAATTTTCTAGAAAAGAGTTGTCTTTCTGTCTTACGGTTTACACAACTCTTCTCACACACACATACCTTATATAGCCACAAAAAAAAAAAAAAAAAACTAAAATCCCTAATCGTGTGGACTTCAAAATTGGGCTTTCTCCAAATAAGAGTGAAGCTCAACCCAACAAATCTCCCCCTCATAACTATTTGGAGAAATTTGTCATTCCGATGATCAAATGGTAAGTGTCAAGTTTGTCCCTCGTAATGACTTTGTCAACATATCAGTACCATCAAGTGACATGGTTTTCATAGGACCACAAGCATCAGAATGCATTAAATCAAGTATTTCAGGTCTTCGAGTTGGTAAATGGCTCTTGAAGGAACCTTTGCGCTGTTTTCCTTCTAAACAATGCATACACTTCTTCAAGTGTACTTTCTTCACCCAGATAATAGAAAATTAACAAACAATTAAAATATAATATAGATAATAAAACTTGAAAAAAGAAAAATGTCGATAATCTCAAGAATTTCCTGTTTAAATAGTATAGAAGAACTGAAGAAGAAAGCCACCTTGTTCAAAATCAAAAATGAATTTTTGTTTTTTTGTTTTTTTTTTATAATAACAAGTGAAGATAAAAATAACAATAATTAAATGACTATATTTAAAGCTTCAATAGTTTACTTAAGGAACTGAAGAAAGAATTTATTAATTCTATTTAACGATCTTTAAATTTCAAGGTTCTAATTAGAAATTAATTGAGAAATTTTGATAATCAAAGTAATTTTTTTATTTTTTTAAAGGACTATTAATGAATTTTAATTTAACTTGACTACTACATGTTACCAATTTAATAACACACATTTTTGATAGGGTCTTCCTTTAAATGAGAAATTATATAAAAAATTTTAAAACATGTGAATATTAAAGATAAACAAACACTATTAGTAACGGTTTCCTTTAAATGGAGGATTTTCTATATAGGTACTCTTAATAAGACTTTCCTTTAAACAGAGGATTTTTAAAACATATATGTATTCCTAAAATTTTAGAACTTTTGTTTAGTGGAGCATTCCTATAATTTAGAGGCGTAAATGTAAAAAGTCAAACCCAAACTAATTAGATATTGTCCATTTTGAACATACAATTTGTCACGAGTTTATTTTTAGATTTTTCAGCTAACCAAAATATGTCTACTCACTTAAGGAGATTAAGGCTTATAAATCATACTAGTCTCACTCTTACTAATAATATGAGATGTGATACTAAAATCAATCATATTCTATTATAGTCAAAGTACAATTTTTCTTTTCAATGCTTATTTCATTAAAATATTATATAAATAAAAATAATTGATGCCTTGTATGGAAAGAGTGCAAGTGTTATAGCCTAAAATTTTTTTGAGCATGATAACTGAGGGGTATTGATGGCAAGAGTATGGGTTAGAGCTAGGTTTATATAAACCCAACCAAAACTAGGATACTCTATCATCTAAATTCGATATGGGTCAAACTTGTATAGGTTTTCAAGTACATAAACTTTTATAACAACCTAAAAAATTAAAGTAAAACGGGATTAAATCTTTATTAAAATCTTCAAATACAAGTGAGAAGAAAACCACTTTTTTAGGATGGATCTGCTTTATGCCTACATTGTTTACATCCACACTTGATCAATATCCAACAAAAACAATCAATAATAAACTACAATAAATGAAACTGTGACAAATTAATTTTGATTCCATTAATGCAATTAGTTGGAAAGCTAGTTGTGAGTTCATAAAAGTGTTAACAACAATTACATCACTACGATGACTCAGATTGGGCGACGATGATTTCAATGATGTGTGTGGTATAGATGAGAATGATCAAGGTTGTAGGGCAAGTCAAGGAAAGGAAGACGATGGGTGTAATGGAGAAAGGAAGACAGTGGAGTAGGTTAAGAGGAGGCAAAATGTGAAGGTTGCTAAATCATAAACTAAGGTTAAGTTTCTCATGGGTATACATAGGTCATAGGCTCTATTCATTAAATTTGTGTTCAGCTCGTAATTCAACTGCACTCGTATATCATCCAACTTTATACAGATGGGGGCCAGATATAAATACAGTTATCATCCCTTGGAAGAATTGGTGATGAAGACTTTTTAAATCATAGGGCCTGTTTGTTTTTTGACTGAAATTTAAATATAATTATTTAGATGTTTAAAAATTATTTGTTTTTTAACTTATATCTGAATATTTACTAAAAATATCTAAATATAATTAAGTTAAAAAATTTTACTTAAATCTAAATTAGTAAATGTCTGAATAATTTAAATATTTTATTTGTTAATAATATCCTTAGTTTATTATTTAATATTTTTATATGTTAATAATTTAATATATTAGTTTAAAATTTTTTAGGATATTTATGTCAATATATTAATTTTAAAATTTTTATTTTAAAAAAATGACTTAATATTTATATTCTGATATTTAAAGTAAAAAATTAAACTTATCAATTAGATTCAAATTTCAATCAAATTAAGATTTCAGCGATATTTAGAAAAAAAAAAAACACTACCTCAATGTGTAAGTAAATAAGATTTTGACCAATCCTATATAAACTATAAACTAATTAATGACTTGTATTATTCTTCTTACGAGGGCTAACAAGCCTAAACTAGTTAGGTGTATATGAAACAAATTGAAATAACCATACAGTATAAAAGCATGTACAAGAGTTTTCTCCTGCACATTATGTCATCGATCTCTAGGAATTCTATTCAAATTGACAACATAAATAGAATGTAATAGAGGTGGAGGTATATTACAGATAATGGTCTTAATTTGGGAGTTAATAAAGGCTTTTGCCAACTTTACACAAACTAGTTAGGGGCTAGAGATATTCTTTAGATGAAGGACCAGCCAAAACTAAGAATTGAAGGAATAACCCTTATAAGAGGGCATTTGGGTATTACTTGAGCAATTTGCTTGGGTTCTACGTTTTTCAAGGCATCGCTAGTTCATTTACTTTTTTGGTCTTTTGATTCAAGTTAGTTTATTTTTTATTTCTTGTGTTTGATAGTTCATTTACTCTTTGTCTTGTCATGTCTTAGTTTCAAATTTTTTTTTCGTTAATGATGTTCTTGTTAATTGGCTGATACGTTCTCTGACCTTTTTTGCCTGTTATAGGTTAAAAATAGCTGGATACATGGCAGAACATGGGTCTATAATAGATCTAGTCGACACTAGGTCAGTGACCTTCTTTGCAACTACCTTGACATAAAACACACAGAGAAGCAGGTTAAAAGTGGCTATGTAAAACCCCATCTCGAGTTGAACTATCCTTTATGTATCGCCAGAATACTCGCCATTTGTCAATAATGCCCACATAATCATATATAGTGACAAGTGTGGAAATACCCATGCAACCATATACTGTAATGCATATGGAAATGCCCATGCAACTATATACCGTGGTGCATGTGCAAGTACCTATGTGACTATATACTATGGTACACGTGAAAAACGCGACCATATACTATAGTGTGTGTGATAGACATGACAGTACACCACAACACATGAAAGAGAATTAAAAAGATGCCCTCAATTCTCTATTTGGTCTTTGAGATACGAATTAACTTGTTCAAAATACCTTGATGCTAACGTTCTGCCATCATTAATTAGGGACTACGTACCCAGATATACTAAAGACCAGGTACCTAAGTACGCCAAAAATCAGATCGACACAACTTGGGTTTCTTTTTCTACTCAAAAATGTCAGGCGAAGGACCACTGAAAAGTAAAAAAGAACAATATCCAAACTTACCAGAAGGAAGAGAGCATTTTGGGCTCATTAAACACTAAGTGATAGGGTGCAGACCATCTGCTAGCTAGAAGGGGACCACAGCTTAGCTCAAGGTTAAATGAAACTTTGCCATCTAAGAAGCAGGAGACAACTAGACCATTTAGCCTAATAAGGTTAAGACATGTGGTGTAAGGGCATTGGATGATACAAAAGTCATTAATCCCAGCTCACTATGTGGTGCCACTAAGGTCGAATAGGTAAGCTCCACGTGCACTAGGTTGAGCCCAAGCAAAGGCAACATGTATTAACCAATCACTACCCAGCTTTACCATTATGTATAAACATATTTTTTTCCTAGGTTTAAGGGAAGTTATCTCCTTTGTCTACACTGCTTTAAGAAAAAACCCATTCTCTAAAGGAAGCTCTCTCTTACACATACCTTCCAAAAACCTTCTCCACGCTCATTCTGGCCTCGATTAATGCCTCACAAGCCCAAAATAAACACCCTTCCATAACTGTTCTCTCTAAAGAATAAGGAACCTCGACCTTGGTAAACTTTTTAAGCCTTATTTCGCCTCTCTATATTTCATTTCTATATATATAAGAGAGGTAAAACCCACGCTCTTCCAATCAACTTTCTAATAAGAACTAACAAAAGTATCAAAAGTGGTCATCGAAAAGGTGACCTTCATCTAACCTTATTCTGTCTTGCTGGTTTTTAGCGGAGCGACCTATCAAAATTTGGGGTTCGAGATTATTTAGACATTAGAAAGTTGAACACAATGGTTCTAAGATGAAGGGCAGCATCTATTCGCCATTTCAAAAGACTCCTAACTATCTTTCCCTCAGTTGAGACTCGGATCACATAACCTATCTCTAAGGAACGAAGACTTGGTATAGCCTAACTCACCACTCCAGAGACACCTAAATCTATCTCTAGACCTAGTGCAGTCGAGCAAAATTTTTGCATCAATAATAATGCCGTATATAGGGAGCTAAATCGAAAAGCCCCCATACAACTTACATGCTCACTTGAGGAGCAACATACCGATATCTGAAGCACCAAGGAACGATGGCCAGAACCTACCTAAGAGCCCGCCATAACATTTTCCAGTCAAGAATTCAAGTTTCTTTTGAGATTGCAGAAAGCCAGAATGGCGGAGAAGTGACATCGGAGTCAGCCTGAAGAAGAAAGGGCAAGATTGTGATGGAACAAGACCTCGATACATAAAACGTTAAATAAGTGAAAAAGTTAGTTGAGACGAGAGCTTACTTGTGTGCTAAACTTGAGATTCTGTCATTGCTACAAAGGGGTTTAGGGGACTAGGCAAAAAATCACTCCAACCTAGACATACTAAAGTTAACCAAGATGAACATACTCAACCCGATCAAGAAAAGTCGAGCAATTGCAGCAAAAGGCCAGCACCTACTTGGCTTCGGAATCTCACACAAAAGCCCTTAGAGAATCATCGGAGTAATCAAAGTTTGACAACGAGCAATAAAGTTGAAGTACCTAGGAGCCAGTGCAATGGGCTTGTGTATTGGGATTTGAGGTATTCACTGATGGCAAGGCACTAAGGAAATCATGTCTCTGAACCATTTTATATAGAAAGCTTGCAAAAGTAGTTGACAGAAGTATAGGCTGTGAACTTAGGGCGGCTAGATTTAAACCTGATCCGAAAAACCTTCTCGAAAACTTCAATGAGCCTCTCGTGGAAGAGATTAAAAAAGTTAGTTTCCCTAGAAAATTCACCATCCCGCACTTGGAGCCTTACCAAGGTTAGACAAAGCTAGTTGGCATGTCGAGATGTTCTAAGACTTGATATTGATGTTAAGGGTACCGACGAGGTAATGTATAGGCTCTTTCTAACTACCTTGTTTGGACCCGCGAGAACCTAGTATAAGAAGCTTTCGCCAGATAGTGTCCGCGATTTCGCCAGTTTCACCACTGAGTTTCTTCACCATTTCCAATGAGCTAAGTCACCTAATAAGAATCCAACCACTTTGTAATACATCAAGCAAAGCAGGCAGGAACCCTCAAAAACTATATTAAGTGCTATCACAATGAGGTGATATAAATGCGAGCGTATGAAAAGGTTAAGACATTGCGCAACTTTTCATACGGATCCACTATGGTTCTCTTTTAAGGAGTGGCCACCCACGTCATACTAAAAGGACTACAATAAAATCGTTAGATAGGTTACCATTGAGGAGAAACGCAACATCAAGCAGAAAAGTGAAAAAGTCAAGGATATTAAAGAAAAAGCTAGAGAGAAGAAGAAAGTAAACACGCCACCTTTTAGACATCACTCTCTACCAAGGTCAGAAGTACGTCGACCTCTGCCTCTATTTAGGAAGGAGTCGATTCATGCAACAAAGGATGAGCAAAGTCATACATCTACCCTGGCCTATCACCTACTTAACACATTTCAAAAGCATATCTTCTATGCCATTCAACATAAAAGGCTTCTAGTAAAGCCCCTCAAGTTGAAAAGCCCATCTAAAAGGAGGAACCCTCGAAAGTTTATAATTTTCACGAGAATCACGGGCATAGCACTTCCGAGCGTTATAGTTTGAGAGAGAAAATCCAACACTTGATTAATAATAGATATTTGAAAAAGTTTTTAATTGAGGTCTGGGGGCAAATCTAAGAAGGAAGGAAATCGGGTGAAATCTCGAGGATAAATGAAGAAAGCCATGGTTAAAGTAAGAAAGGACTTTGATGTCGACTTTGTCAACACAATCAATGAGGGACCTACATTGGCTAAGGACTCTAATAGAACTCGGAAAACTTACTCCGTGACTTAGCATTGTCATATGCCAAGCACGAAGTGAGCTTTACAGCTTAGTTGTTGAAGGTATCTTGCAACGTCACAACCCCAATCATGTTCATAGAAGTGGACACAAAGGACATGGCATACCTACACGATGATGCGCTGGTCACCACTTTGTAAAATATTAGTAAGAACGGAGCCAGGGTCTTGGTCGACATCAGAAGTTTAGTCGATATCCTATTCTAGAATACTTTCGACAATTTAGGGTTAGCAATAGCACAAATTCGACATGTCCTCACTCTCTTAAATGACTTCATCGAGGATCAAGTAATGCCTTGTCGATAATGATAGAAGAAGAACCAACTCAGTTAATAATCATGGTTGATTTCGTTATAGTAGACAGGCCAAGCTCCTGCAATGTGATACTTAGGCGGCCGTTTCTTATGGTGACCAAGGAGATTATGTATATGCATCATTTGAGAATGAAATTCCTAGTAGGGGATAGAGTGGAAGTTATTCAAAAAGACCAACTAGTAGGGCAGAGATGTTATATCTCCTCAATAAAAAGATGTCACCAGGTTTCAACCTTAAACCTTAGGGCAACAGGGCTAAAACAACACGACGAGCTAGTAGAAGACCTAGAGTTAGTAACGATCTAAGAAGGTAGACCTGACCTATTTGTCAAGGTTGGAACAAAGCTCAGCCCTGAGGTTTGGGCCTCCTTAATTGCTTTTCTTAGAGAATATGCAGATATATTCGTATTGACTCACAAATATATGGCTAGTATAGACCTTAGCATTATCCCTTACCACGTCAATATGGTCACCTTCATTGTCTAGTGAGGTAGAAGCAAAAAGCCTAAAATCAGAAACGTTACAACGCTATTGAGGAAGAAATAGATAAGTTACCCTAAGCTGAGTTTATCTGAAAATCTAAGTACTTCGAGTTGGTATTCAACGAGGTCTTGATAAAGAAGTACAATAGCAAATGGCGAATGTGTGTGGACTTTACCAACTTCAACAAAGTGTACCTGAAGGATAGCTTTCCTTAGTCCCGAATAGATTAGTTAGTCAATGCCACAACAGGGCACGAGTTGTTGAACTTTATGGATGGCTTCTTAGGCTACAACTAGGTCAAGATGCATGCTTTTGTTAAAGACAAGATCATGTTCATCACTAGTAAAGGTCTATATCGCTATGAAGTAATGTCGTTTAAGCTTAAAAATATCAAGGCTATGTACTAGGTTTTGGTGAATCAGTTACTCAAAGAGTAAATTGGTGAGATTATAGAGTTCTACATTGATGATAAGCTAACCAAATTGGTGAGCACAGCAGACTATGTAGCTTACTCAAAGGTGACCTTCGATGTGTTAAAAAACTACGAGATAAAATTTAACCCGAAAAAGTGTGCCTTCAAGATATCATCCAAGAAGTTCTTAGGCTTCATAATGCATCAACGAGGCATCGAAGCCAATCTGAAGAAGATCAAAGCAATCATAGACATGAAATCTCCGTGTACCACCAAGGAAAATCTAGAACTTGTCGGGCCAAGTTGCCACGCTAAATAGTTTTGCTCCGAATGCAAGGATCGTTGTCCCTCATTCTTTTAAGCCATCAAGAAGGCTAAAGTCAATTAATGGGATAAGGATTGTGAGTTCGCATTCCTGAATCTGAAGTATTACCTAACCAATCCACCAGTGTTAACAAAACGTAAGGTCAAGAAAAACCTCTTAGTCTACCTCACCGTTTTAACTACAACAGGCATTGTCGAACGTTGAGAAAAGTTATCTAAACTAAGAGTAGCTCGTATTAACCCTAGTAGTGTCCTCTAAAAAGCTCCGACTTTACTTTTAGGTGAACTCTATCATCGTGGTCACCGAGTACCCCTTAAGACAAATTTTACATAAACCGAAATGTTTTAAAAGATTGGTTAAGTGGTGTATAGAATTGAGCTAGTTTGATATACAATATTGCACACACAATGTCACGAAGGGCCAGATCATTGCTAACTTTGTAGCCGATTTTATTTTTAGTATAGAGGGGTGTAGAATGGATTCGTAGCCAAGTGTAGACCCGATTAAAGAAGAAGTTGCGACATGGGTGTTACACGCGCATGGGTCGTCAAGCTTTCAAAGGAATAGGGCAGGTATTGTAATCATCAACCCAGATGAGGCAAAGTTGAGTTACGCACTAAGGTTTAAGTTTGAGGTCTTTAACAATAAGGCAGAATATGAAACACTTATTGTTGGACTGAAAATAGCCAGAATCCTAGGTGTAGAGAAACTAAAAATTAAGAGCCACTCCCAGCTTATGGTGCACAAGATTAACGAGGATTGCTAGGCTAGCAAAGACAACTTGGTTGCTATTTGAGAAAGGCAAAGGAGATGATAAGGCAATTTAAGCAAATGACCCTCTAACAGCTCCCACAAGAGCAAAATTTCAAAGCCGAGATCCTAACAAAGTTGGCATTATTGACCGACATCTCTCTGCCTAACTTAGTTCTGGCTGAGGTATTGACCGGGTCTTCCATTGATAGTGGCCAAAAAAAAGTGTAGTATGTTTCCAACAGCCCTTGCTAAATGGATCCAATAGTAAAGTATTGTATTTTTAGAGACTCACAAGAGGACCAAAAAGCCACCAGGAAGTTGAGCTACCACACAGCCGAGTAATGTTTGATGGATGAGGAGTTGAATAGATTTAGTTTCTCTCCCCTTTACTGACGGTGTTTACATCTTGATGAGACCAACAATGTCGTGAGGGCGATCCATGAGAGAGCCTGCAGAAACTATTCCGTGTTTTTACTATGCACCACTTTCTCAACTTGTCAAAAACATGCCAAATTGTCTAGATTGCCACCTGAAAACTTGACCATGCTGAGCTCGCCATAGCCATTTTCTCAGTAAGACATTGACCTTATTGAACCTTTCCCATGGGAAAGGATTAGGCTAAATTTGCCATCGTCGCCGTAAACTATTTCATCAAGTAGATCAACACAGAATTAGTGGCCAAAATTATTGAGAGGAAAATAACCGACTTTGTTTGAAAAGCTATCATATGCTGCTTTAGGACAGCTCATATTATTGTCACTAACAACGGGATGTAATTTGATAACAAGGAGTTCGATGATTCTGCTAGAGGTATGGAATCGAGAATCTTTACACCACCCCAGCTCACCCTTAGTTACATAGGCAAATAGAGGCAGTTAACAAGGTCATCAAGGACCTATTGAGGAAGGAGTTAGGTGATAAAAAGGGAGTTTAGGCTGATGAGTTGCCCGAGGTACTGTAGGCTTATTGCACCACGTACAAGACGGCAACCAGGAAGACACCCTACTCGTTTACTTTCGGTGTGAAGGTTGTAATCTCTGCTGAGGTAGGAATACCTAAATCCAGAACTCTTCATTTTGATAAGGTGCAAAATGTAACCCACCTCAACCTAGCGTTGAATCTACTTAAAGAAAAAAAAGGAACGAGCTCAAGTTAGGGTGGTTACATACCAGCAAAAGATTATCAGGTATTATAACTTTAAGGTTAAACGCAAGAGCTTCAAGGAATGTGTCTTAGTCTTAAGAAAGGTCACTTAGAGTTTGAAAGATGGAGTTTTGACTAAGTTTACCAAAACCTATGAAGGCCCATATTGGGTCCAAAAAGTTGTCAAAGTAGGGCTTTACAAGCTAGTTTATCTAGATGAACGAGCAGTCAAGCATCTGCGAAATGCAAACAAGCTTCGCCAGTACTACCAGCGATTAAGGTGAAGTTTACCTTAATCTGGTCATGCTTTCGTCTTTCTTCGTTTTCCTCTAAAATTAATGATCTTTGTCATTATTATTTCTCATTAATGTATGCACACCCAAGCTTGCTTAGTTGTGTGATTTTGTAACTGCAACATAGTGGCAGTTTTGATTAATCACCACCTAGGTACAATTTTCACCTAGTACCCAGTTGAACCTCGGTATATGTTATGTCACCATGTTTGCAGATTAATGAATAGACATTTATCTCCATTAGTCTAACTCATTTATTCTATTATTACGTCATTATTTTATTATAGTAGTTTATATATAAGCTGTGTATATGAAAAAACCAGGTCATTACAGGGCTATACCAACTGGATTCTACCCTCAACAGGCCCTCATAAAAAAAAATGATATATAAACAAATGCACAACTCTGCACAAAGTTGAAGGTAACAAAAGAACACTAATACAAAGTAGTAAGCATATATTACAATATCACCAAAATTAAAGTGATAAAAGTAACCTATGAACGTAAAAGGTAGAGCATGGCATAAGTACCACTCCATAAACCAATAGTATCGATAAATCTAGATTCTAACCAAGCCCACACAACCAACAAAATATTGAAAGTTTGCAAAGAAACTAGAAGCAATAACAAATTCTTAACAAGGTTAATTTAAAGCGGAATGAGTAAGAAGTTATAACAAGGCAGTAAAGTAAGTCGAGGTGCGCTCAAATGGCAATGTCAGTGTTGCCTTCCCTTTTATCTTCCCCTTAATAATCCTCTACTCCCTTAGAAGCAACAAAAAAATTCTTTGTGGGAAGTGTTGTCTTCTATTCAGTGACAAGGACATTAGGTAGTGTAGCTGAGGTGGAAGCCTCAAACTTTTAAAATTTTGCCAAGATCTCCTTCCATGCAAAGCCAAGCTCCCATGGACTACAGGTTCAACAAAAGATGTTTCTTGTGAATTTCGAACTGTGCCAACTAGTAGCCATCTCTGTAGTTAGATTCTAGCACCACCTCGAGCTGGGCAACTTTTTCATAGAGCCCTTTGACTTGGGCTATTTTATCTTGTAATTAAACAAAAGCTGAGTCCACTTCCTTTTGCGTTGCGGCAAGCTTATTGACCAATATGTGGTTCCTGGCATCTTTATTCTTAGCCTCTTATTGAAGGCATAAGATCTGAACCTCGGCCCTTTCTAAGCGCTCAGCGGCAGCAGCGTTCCTTAAGAATTATTCTCTATGTAAAAGTGCAAGCAAAAGAGCCTGAAAAAGGAAAAACTAATAATTAACAACTAGGAACCAAAACCAAAATAATCATATATAACCAGAACTAGATCAAAGAAGGTCAAGTACTAGAAGAGATAATTGAGCCCCAAGGTTGATAGCATTACCAAGTCACGCATTAGTGAGTTTACGAACTCTTTTAACTTTAATGGACTTAATAGCTTATTGTAGAGTAGAAAGCAGCGAGGAAGCGTCGCCCAGTGGCTAATTTGCTTCACTTGATATTTGATGAGACCCAATTAATATACCTACTCCCTTGAGTCACTTAGATGACTGAGAAAAAAAATCCCTTGTAATAGAGTCCCTAGAACTTTGAGGACCTCGAGTTTAGGAAAACCCTGAAATTTTAGCTGCAAAACTATAAATCCTCTCAAGAAGGCTCTTGTTGGCATCAACATTAGAAACGCTTTTGTCATCATCCATTGATATACAAGCCGCACCTGTAAAGCATCACTACATTACCATTAAAAAGAGAGGAGAATAAAGATGATTCAGTAACCATTTTCAAGGAAAGTCTAGAATTTTACCTCTCTTTTTGCCAATAACTGGACTTATTGTCGAGGGCTCGACCTCTACTTTGAGCATAGTATAATTCTTCTTCAAATACTTCTTAACTTTCTTCACTTCCTCATCATGAGACTTTGATTGGTTTTATTTCATTGAACACATATCACTATAATCACTCGGTTTCAACCTTGCATGGTTAAAGAAAAGCATAAAAGAGAAAGGAAAAAAGGGCATATTGTCGTGCTTAAACTTGGTAAGGACAGTGTATTGCCTTTCTCTTTCAATATAAGTATAGCCTTAATACCTGAGGCAATGAATCAAACATCGTGCCAGGCTTTGTCTGCATTGGATGAGGTATAAGACAAAACAGTGTAGTGGCCCTAGTTTCGAAAATAGTAGTGACCTAACTTGTTCAAGGCACCAGTAATAGAGAAACAAACACCCAGGGCCCTAAAATTTGGCACCTCAACTGTATCCTTCCACACAGTGCACTGCTCAATCAAGCTTCTCTAAAAAGGAGCGTTGAGCTGTATAAGAGCAAGTCCAGCAACACAGAATTTTCACAAAGTAGGGCTAGATAGGAAGCTTCAAGCCCAACTCTAGGAATCGATGCGAGACCACACTCTGATTCAGATCAGGTTTGCTAGGTTGAAAACCTTGGCCAAGTAAAGAGAGCTTTACGGAGTCGAGGATCCCAAAATCAATCATATTTGAGCCAAATCAGCCTTAGTCAACCTAGTAAAGTAATGCTTGAAATAGAAATAGGTATCACCCCATTGCAAGTTCAGGATGGCATCTTCTTCTCCTTCTAGTGACTCACTGTCTCTAAATCCCCCTTCGCCATCACTATCTCCAACAAGGTCCACCTTGGTTGTCATAAATGCCTTACCCTGATCCTTCCTGAAAATTGAATTCTTGGCCAGAACGGTCTTGCAACCATTTTGCGTGCGACTTGCAATGAGAGTTTCTTCCTTGACATTTTCATTCTCTGAGCTAATAGGGTTAAGGTTCCTATAGAAAAAAATGCTCCCATTTGACGAAGACGATGCAAAGCTGGACTGAGTTAATTCCACTTCATCTCTGACTAGGTTTGTAAAAGAAAAAGAAAACCAAATCTTAAGAACTATTAATGAGATTAGTATTAAGAAAAAAAAATTGGCACTCAGCCCTAAAGACAATAGAGGCCGAAAACACAAAAATATCACACCACGTCACCCAGACGCAAGGTCCATAAACAAAAACAGGGGATGTAAAATAACAACAATGCCTGCCAGAGAACTTAACTTACAGCCAAAATGAACAAATTCAATCCTCGAAACACTATACTTCAAAAGACCATGAGCAACTAAAAAAGGGGGCAACTTTCTTTCTAAATCGGTCACTAAATACATAGAGCTATAGGTAGTTAGGGTTGGTTAACACAATCTCCCGCACTAATATCATCTTACGATGAAAAATGCCACAAATCCTGAGTAAGGCTAAGGCAAACACTCAAACATCAGGCAAAAAGGTTACTAGGAAAATGTTTTCACAAAGGCATAATCCAAACCAATGCAACCCACAACGACCCAAAAAAAAAAAGAATAATGTGGTGAATAAGAAATTAAATTAGATAACCAAGCACCGACATCATCATATCTTTTCGACAACCCAAAACCAAGCCAATCGCTTGCGAGTCTGAGCCACCAGCCGTGCCAACCCCGTGGCTAGCCAAAAAAGGGGAGACGTTGGTTATTTAATTGTACAACTGTGCATACAAATTTCAAGAGGAAAGGCTCATTGATCTTCTGTTTCAAGTAGTGAAGACAGTCGAAAAGAGTGACGTGGTCTCAAAGGGAGACCAAACAGGCGACAGGCAAGAAATTAAGGTCAAAGTCCAGCAATTGGTGGCCGAGAAGTTGAAAACACATGCAAAGAAAAAGGTGCGTAAAATGCAAATGGTTGATGAAAATGAGAGAGTGGGGTAAAGTGAATAATTTTTGCTTAGTCCTCAAAGTTTTTGACTTTTGCTCATATAGGCTTAAGAGTAAATAACGTAAAGAAAAAGGGCCCTATAAAACTAAGAAGGTGATAAATCTTTCCTATTTTGAATTTTTATGAAGCCCTATTAATTGAACAAGACAGAGAAGACTTTAACTCTTTAACTCTACGGGACCGATAGATCAAAAGCAAGAATACAACACTAGGTTATGGGGGACCAAGTCTACTTAAATGGTAACACTAGGTCTTTCATGACTAGGTCGAGTAGGAGTTAGGGTAAAATCAGCCTTTAAAACACCTAACTGAGGAGGATAGGCACTTGAAGGATACATATGTCACCCAATGTTTGATTATTAGCATACTCCTTTGTAACCCACCAACACGAAATTACCGCCATGTCGGATTGTGCCATTTATCGCCACATAATATTTCGTCACGTTGCTATACTATGTTATTTCACCATAATCACTATGCTCCGAGGTAGTGAGGGTGAAAGTTAGAGGTAGTTTGCAACGCTTTCAATTTCACTTCAATCATTAGAAGCTGGGGGATCTCTGTTATAGGTGAAAAATCGTTGAACACGTGGCAAAATATGGGCCTACAATAAATTCAGCCAACATCAGGTAAGGTGTCCCACCTTACAACTATCTCAACGTAAAGCACATAAAGAAGCAGGTCAAAAATGACTAAGTAAAACCCACGTCAAGCTGGGCTCCTCACTATGTTCACTAGAATACTTGCCATTTGTCAATAATACCCATGTAACCATATACCATAGCACGTGTAAAAATGCCCATACGACCATATGCTATAGCATATGTGAAAATGCCCATGCAACCTTACACTGTAATGCATGTGGAAGTGTTTATATGACCATATATTGTATCACATATGGAAAAAATGACCATATACCATGGCGTATGTGATAGACGTGATCGTATGCCATAACACATGAAAGAGTGTTAAGAAAGTGCCTGCAGTTCCCTATTTGCTCCTTGAGATACACATTGGCTTGCTTCAAATACCTTGCTACTAAGCATTCGCCATTATGAATTCGGGACCAAGTACCTAAGTATGCCAGAGACCAGGTCAACACAATTTAGATTTCCTTTTCCACTCAAAAATATTAGGCAGAGACCACTAAAAAGTAAAAAGAAACAATATCTAAAACTACTAGGGAATAGGAAGCATTTGGGCTAGCCAAATACTAAGTTGCAGGGCAGGGACCATTTACCAACTAGAAGGGAACCATGACCTATCTCAAGGTCGAATGAGACTTTGTCACCTAGGTAGTAAAAGACAACTAGAACTTCTAGCCCAGTAAGGTCGATCCATATGGTGCAGGAATGTTGAATGATACAAAACCCACTAACCGCAACTCACCACGTGGCACTACCAAGCTCTACATGCACCAGGTTGAGCCAAGTTAGGGTAACATGCATTAATCAATTACTACCCAACTTTGCCACTATATATAAACATATTCTTTCCTAGATTTAAGGGAAGTTGCCTTTTTTATCTACACCACTCTAAGGAAAAACCTGTTCTCCGAAGGAAGCCTTCTCTTACACACACTTCCCAAGAACCTTCTCTATGCTCAATTTGGCCTTCATCAATGCCTTACAAGCCCACAATAAACACCCTTTCATGATTGTTTTTTCCAAAGAATGAGGAGCCTCGACCTTCGCAAACCTTTTTAAGCCTTATTCCTCTTCTCTACATTTCATTTCTATATACATTAGAGAGGCAAGACCTACACCTTTCCAATCAATTTTCTGATAAAAACTAACTTAAACACTGAAGAGGATCGCTAAAGAGGTGACCTTCATCTGACCTTTGTTCTGTCTTGCAGGTTTTTAGAAGAATAGCCTATCAGAATCTGAGGTTTGAGACTGTTCGAAGATTAGAGAGGTTGAATAGAGCGGTTCTGAGATGAATAAGCAGTGTTTATTCACCATTTTAGAAGACTCCTAGCCATCTTTCCTTTAATCAAGCTTCAAACTACATCAGCTATCTCCCAGGAACGAAGACCTACTATAACCCAGCTCACCACAACAAAGACACCTAGACCATCTCCGAAACTGGTGCGATCGAGCAAAATTCCTGCATCAACATTGGCAAAAATGGGAGTCATAGCATTGGAAACAGAATTAATGCATATTGCATTTACATCCTACTTGCTTAGTTGTAAGATTTTGAGATATTTGGTTATAGGAGACTAGCATTTTAGTCCTGGAAAGCAATAATTGAGTTTTTTTTTTTTTGTGAGTTAATATGCAATTGTATTCCTGACAGTAATGGTTGGCAATTATTCATTAAAGGGGAGTTTCTTTTATTTTGTGATTAGCATTTATTGATTGTGTATTATTTTTCTTATAGATTATAAATGCTGACATTTGAGATTAATTGTTAAGATTATTCATTAAGTGTATGTTAAGAATTTTGTTGTAAAAAATTTGCGTAAGTTGTTTCAGTATATTAGTTTTCTATTTATTTTAGTATTAGTTTATTGTTAAAGTCTATCTAGGAAATGTAGATTTGATATTACTACTACTAAAAAGAAAGACAAATTTTTGGAAATAAAGAGTTTAGTAAGGTAAGGATATTCTTCCTAATTTAAGAGATTTTTTTTCTTAAAAAATAAGGAAAGAAAAATCATATTTGGACTAAGGTTTATTACAATTTTTTCATAATTAACTATGCTTTTATAAAAACATGAAAAACTAGTTCAAAAGTGCCACTTATCATGTGATTTTTATTTTCTAGTCGTTCTAAACTGTTCATCTATTTTCTTCTATACTTTAATTAAAAATAACATATTAGGGATTATTAGTTTGTAATTTCTATTATGATAAATTTAAGAATTTAAATCTCTTAAGTGTTGTGAAAACAATATGGTTGTGTTTTTCGGAAGAGGAAACTTGATTTTCTTCAAGAGAATAACTCATGTTAATTGAAAAGAATTTAATGACATTAAAGCAAGAGGATCTTGTGAAAAAGGTCATCTAAAAAGATCTTATACAGCAACAACAATAAAAAAGAAGTTTTTAATTTGTATAAGTCTGTGACTGTTTGTATCATATTTTTTCTTAGTGTATTATTTTTCTCTAAGCATGGTTTTATGGAAGTAAGATTGAAAAAACCAAACCACGTTAAAAGTCTATGCATTCATTTTTTCATTTATGGTGTGTTAATCAGTTTAATTATGAAATCTTTTAATATTAGTTAATTAATTTAATGATTAACTAAATGTGGCAATTAATCTCTCAACGAATTTTTCAAGTATGTATATATATTTTATGTTTTCATATATTATAGATATAATTTTATGTAGAATAAAATAATTTTTTTTTTTAAAATTATTTTTTTTTTTTTTTGCAAATTGATTGGGATTTTGGTGAATTTACAAAACAAATCCTTAATTCAATCCATCATAAGTGAATTTTAAATTTTTCAATCCAATTCAATTCATTGATCTATCAAATCCATTAAAAAGTAGATTGAATCAAATGGGATTGAATAGATTAAATAGAATGGATTTGATTTTGAACACTTTTAGTCTTGGGCCTTCCTACATTTTTTTCATCATGCTAAACAATTGCACCCGATAAAAATAATAAAATATTTATTTTTAAAAATTTTATGTTTATATTTTAATAAATCCTAATTAATTAATTATTTGCATCCTCATTATTACATCAAAATTTTTTATTTTTTTTTCATTAATCACATATATAGAACATCAAATTTTATTACTATTATATCACTTAAAATTCTTAAATAATTTGAGTGTAAAAAATACATAAAAGGTATAAAAATTTAAACCTATTTCTTGTGTAGTCATTATATATTATTACAATATTTTAATACTAAAATTTATCAAACTATGCATTATTTTAGAAACTCACGTTATCTCAACAGTAGAGTTTATTAAATAGTCATTTTTTTTTTATAATAACTGACTATTTCTTTAATACATCAAAAATATATTATTTTATTACTATACAATAATTCTAAATTGACACTAAAAGTGATTTCTATTTAAATAGTATTTAATCAAAATTCAAATATAATAATTACGGTTAAGTAATTATTGTTTTTCAGTTTTGTTAATAAAAAATATTATCTTAACAAGAGTAATATTTTTATCATTTACTAAATAATTAGAAAATCATGTTACATAAAGTAAATTTTTACTACAAATACATTTAGTACAATTGACTTCCACTTAATTTTAAAAAATAAAGTTAAAACAAATAAATGTTTAATAACAATAACTTTTTAATAGAAACCACGAACTTTTTTTGTAATATATAATTAATGTAGTGCCTATTTGTTTTTTATTCTTAAGTTTAAATATAGTTTAGTTTTAGTAATTTGAATGTTTTAAAAGTATTTATTTTTTGAACACTGGAAATTTAGAAATTATGTTTGAATAAAATAAATTAAACATTTTATTTAATATTTCTGTTTAAAATTTAAATAAATTTTTTAGTTGTAATAAATTAAAATATTTTTATAAATTTTTATTTATTTTTTAATATACAAAAATTTATTTTAATTATTTATAATAATATAGTAATTAAAATTATTAGTTTACAAATATTTACATTCAGACGTAATAAATAAATAAAAATAAATATAATTTTTAAAAAAAAATAAGAATCACCTAAATTTATTTAAATTTTAAATAAAATAAATAAATAAACCCAATAAATATGACTTTAATATCAGGATATTTAATGATCTATGATATTTAATGATCTCCATGCAACTTACTTTCCCCAAAAAGATCTTTGCTAAAGGCTATTGAGAAATAGACCAGAATGCAGGAGCCAAAACCACAAGCAAAACCCACGTCAGAAGAAAATTTAATTTCAGGCACGTGTCTTAGATAAACTCCACGTGATTTCCCAACTGCCCAATTAAAGAACAGCTGAATTTATTACCGAAAACAAACTTCTAGAAAGATTTTTGTCTTTTCACAGATTTAGACATTTTTACTACAACCAATTTACACAAAATGCCATTCGGTTCACTTTAGCAAACACTATATTCCCGTAGCTAACATGCACATCAATTACCAACACCACAATCCACAGAGTAATATTATCACAACGGAGACCTGTGATCTCTCTCCAGAAAGCCCTCCAGTACCACCCTCTTCTTATACTCCTCAGAATTGAAATCAGGATCACCGTTGATTTTCATCACCGCGTCATCGCGATTAGTCGCTGTTCCTAATCGAGGGACGAAATAAAACCATGCAGACGTACACAGGATTGCACACAATCGACCCCATATTAGCATTATAACCAAAGTCACCATTATAATCGACATACCCACTACAGGGTCAAGCTTGTTGACCCTCACATTATCATTTTGGCCGGGTTTTTTCCGATTGACCCGAGTTTGCGATGATGGGTTCACCCGTTTTTCACGTTTCTGAGCCGGCGGAGAAACTGAGTGTAACAACTTGGAGGCGGTCCTGCTAGGTCTCGGCTTTTCAGCAGGAGATCCGGGTTGGCTTGACCCGGTTCTTATTGTCTCTATTTTACGGCGGAAAGATAACCGCTTTTGACATGTGTCGGCCTTTGGAGAAACCGCTTGATCGACTGATTTCCGCTTGTCAACGGCCACGTTTTCTTCACGTTGGTGTCTTGTCTTAAATCCAAAAGCAAAAAGTTTCAGAACTCAGACGCAATAAATTATTAATTTATTAATTTTTAATTTTTAAAAATAAATGTTACACTCATACATACCTCTTCAACTTCAAGTATTTCCTTCAGGGCTGGGGATTGATCTGATGAAACTTCAACAACTGTCTGAATTTCCTGAAACGACGTAGTTTTGGTCATCGTATGCTGACTTTTGGTCGTGAAGAGGTGCCTGTAAAACTTGCATTTGGATTTTGACTTCCATGAATGAACTTTACTGGGAGACCGATGTAAAGCAGTTTTCTCAGCGTTATCAATAGGAACCGTTTTAACGGAAGAATTCTTCATGCGAAACCAACTAAACCAACCAGTACTCTCTTTCTTTCTAAGAATATTATTATCCGATTCAACAGATACTTTGTCGGAAAATTTCTTTTTCCGGGAAAACCCAAAACAACACAGAAAGACAGAGCTTCTGGGTTTGGTCCGAGGGCGGCTGGTTTTATTTACGATACTCATAACGGCGCCCATGAAAGAGAGAGATCAGAAGAGACCGATTAGTCGGCATGGAGGACTTTGAATAGAGGCTTGGCTTGGCTTCCTCCTTTGGATTTGCTATAACCACATCTACATATTCTATTAGGAAAATTAATTAAATTATTAATAATTAATTATAAATATTTATTAAATTTTTTAAATCGAAAATATTTATCGATAAGCTTACATGTTTAGACTTGGACTTTGGTGGCAGCGACTTAGCTCGTAGTTCTTACACGTTTCCGACTTGTCCACGTTTTAAACTTTTACGCTGCTTAATTCCATTCCAGAACGTGGGCCCCGCACAAGTTACCGTGTACTGTACAGTTCTGTCGGGTAAAGTTAGTCTGGTTTGAGTTTCATGTAAATTTTGCGGCAGTTTAATTAAACAGACAATGTTTTTTCTTGGAATTTACCATTTTGTCAACTTATTATTTTATGCTTTTGGCACGCCATCATATTATTTAACGATTTAGGGTTGATAGACTTTAGGTGGCATCCATGAGGAAACGAATAATAATGTGGCTAATAATGTTTTCATCCTTCAACGTTGTCGAAACAACAAATTAGCACATAGTATTTTCAATTATAATAGTTTCATCCCTAATAGTATTACAAGCAAAAATAAATTTGTAAAGGACTAATTTGAAATTACTGTATATTTTAACATAATTACTTCTAATGCACTCAAGAAATAAATAGCTGCGAAAAATATTAGTTAAGTGTTTCATAATTTTCTTTTAAGAAATGTTGTAAGTTTTGAAAGCAATTTTTTAGTGTTTGATAAGTTTTAGTGTTAAAATATTTTATTAAAACAAATTATCAAAATATATATAGTGATTCTAGAAAATTAATTTTAGGTAAATATTTTATATTTTATTTTATTACAATATTTTAACAATAAAGCTTATCAGACACAGAAAAATTGCTTTATTACATTATATATATATTATTTATATATGTATAGCTTAAAATAATTTATAAAAAAAATTAAATTTTTAAAAAATAAAAGAAATAGAGAAGTAATAAAAAAATATTATTCGATTTTAATAATTTTTTTTGCTAATTAAAATTAAATTTTAGTAATTATTTTAATATTAATTTTGAATTTTTATAATTTTAAATAGATATATTTGGTATTATCTTTAAAAATAAAATTATTTTTTAAAAATCAAATTTTTAAAAACAACTCTTTCTCTTCTTAAAATTTGTTATAAAATAAAGTAATTTTTGAAAGAATTTTATCAAATACTTAAAATATATTTTAGTAGTTAAAATTACTTTTTATCTTTTCCAACAACAATTTTAAATGGTTCAAAATAATTTCAGTGTTAGGGATTGATTCATTAAAATTACGAAACTACATCTTACGTTGTAGTTTTTGATAAAGTAAGGGACCAAAACGTTATTATTCTAAATTAGAATAGCCCCTCCTCCTCCTGACCCTCCTCGATTTTCTTTGTCCAATTTAATTTAATTTAATTTAATTTAATTTAATTTAATTTAATTTAATTTAATTTAATTTAATTTAAAACGGAGTGAGTGTGAGTGGAGCACCATTTGTCTGTCCAGGGGCGAAGGTGGAGGTATAACTTTTTTGCAAGGATAGTATCGTTATCCAAACTGGTTTTAATATTACCCTAGCGTGGCCTCAAGCTTGTCTTTATCAATTTATTATTTTCGAATCTATCCCTTAATTGTTTCCAAAAAAAAAAAATCCTCTCCCTTAATTATTTATCCAATTAATAATTTTTTTCATAAATGTTCTTGAAATAACAAATCAAGACATAATTTACTCTATTTTAAATATTTAGTTCATATATCTTACTCAATTTTAACAATATAAACACTTTCTTCTATATTTTTTTTCATTTATGATAGAGTATCAGAAGGATTGGTAATTTATATAAATAAATCGTATTCATATCGTGTTATTAGTAGGTATCATAAAATTTTCAATCACTAAAAATTCGATTAATTTATTCATTATGTTAAAAAATTCAAATATATATACGATTTATTTATTAATCATGCCTAAATAAACCATATTTGTATTAGAACACGATTTGTTTAGATGCAATTAAATAAAGATTAGAGTTTTCAATTTTTTATTTTTTTTTAGTATTTTTCTTATATTTATATATTGAGTTTGGCTGGACATTGAATTTGGATAGGGTATTATAAATATTTTTTTCATTTTAAATATTTTACACATATAATAAAATTAATAATAATCTTAAACGAGTTGTAAACGTATATTAAGCAAATAAACAAGTCAAAAAAATTAAACACAATACAATATAATTACTAAATAGGTGACACAAATATGACACAATTATTATTCGTGTCCAATTTTTTAAATTAAAATCCGTTTAATTATATCGAATTCATGTCTACCTAAATTGTCATCTCTACATATTGGGGATTAATTGATATAATAGAGTAAATCACATTCTAATTTATTATTGTATTAAAATTGTTTTTATTAACATTATCAAATTAATAATATTGAAATCTACTCATTTTTTATTAAAATCTGATATCTTATATTTTTATTTTAAAGTTACCGTATTTTAATATCGATTAAAGTGTAAATGCGTTTGACATATTACATTTAAATTTATTTTTTTGGCTACATCTAGAATTTTCTGTTTATAAATTCTATTATTTTTTATCGTATAAATGAAGACGTACACATCAAAATCATATTATTAACAGGGTCATAATTTTTGGGTCATAATTTTTTTGGCACATAAGAATTTATTACATAGAAAATTTTCAGTTTGACGCTTTAATTTTTAGAAGTATTTAATATATATGTGCAGATTCAATTTTAATTGTTAGAAATTTATAAATTAAATAGTTTATAAATAAATATAAATATATGTATAAATATATAGGACTGTTTATCCTTCTTTTACATATAGGCTTTTTTTTATATAATTTTTATATATCAATTATTATTCAGTATTTAAACATATTTAACGATTAAAATTAATAGCAAAGCTTTTTAGGGGCTGGGGAGGCATTGACCCACCAAAATTTTTATAATTTATTTTTAATGGATGATGGCAATATACTTAAATATCATTTTGGCCCTCCCAACTATCTTTACTTTTATTAATACTTTAGTTATTAAGTAATTTTTTTAAGAAATTATTATTTTTCTTATAAGAAAACTGTGTAAGATATTTATCTAAACTTTTTTTTAGAAAAGAATTTTTATAATTAATATTTATAATAGATTTGTACAAAAAATCATTTACTTTTAATTTTTCTTTATATTTTCTCTTTTTTTTTTTTAAAAAAAAAAAGAGAATCTTTAAAATTCATACATTATTTACATTTATTAATATGAGATTATATAAATATAACTATAAATTATAAAATTTACGAGAATTTATCTAAATTTTTTTAGTTTACAAATGAGAAAATCATTTTATTTTTTTTTACCAAAAATTTAGAAATTTAAAATTTTTTAATTTAAAAATTTATTTTTTTGCCTCCAGATCTTAGATTCTAGTTTCGCCCTTAATTGAAATTACATCTAAATATATAATTAATGTATGATCAATAAATCTATAATTAATGTACATATCAAATGTAATTTCAATTGTTAGATATGTTTAAATCTAACTACTTACAATTAATACAAAAAATTGTGTAAGAAAAAGAATATATAAATATATATAATTTTCAAAAGTAAGTATTTTAATTTTTATTTCGTCTACCAACTTTTTTGTTTTATCTTTTTGACCCCTACTTTCTATTAGTGCTTTGGTAAATTAAAATAAAATATTATAAGTGTAATTTGATCATTTTAATAAGGGTCACTAGGTTAAGCATCTAGTTAATGTAAATAAATAAAAATTTAGAAATTCTAATATTATTATCCTTTTTCGAAATTGTAAGAAGTAGAAATATTTTTCTTTTTCTCTTTCAAATATACATAGGAATGCATAACAGTGAAACGAATTAAAGGAACGATGTTGATACCGTTTACATATTAGAGAAATTTTGTGGAGCCTACAACAAATTATGCAAATGCATTATTAGGATCGATGTGTTGTAATTTTACATTATAGTCATAATTGTTGTGAGATAAAAATACTAAATATCAAATACTATTAAAAAAATAAAATAAGTGCGTCCTACTAAAAGTTAATATTATTAAATTTTTTTTTAATTTTACTTTCAAAGTTAAGTGGAAGCCAGCTACATCAAATATGTATGAAATATGTCTATATTATATAATTATTTGATTTTTGAAAATTTAAATTTATTGTAAATAACTAGATCTTATAAATTATTTGCTTATACCGTACTTTTTATATAGAAAAAATAAAATTTTAATTTTATATAAATTCTTATTTGATTACATCATAAAATTTTGAAAAGAAAATTTTAACATCAAATAAACTCTTTTAGCTTTTGAAAAGAGAGATTAATTAAGGTGGTAATCATATTTCTCACCAAAAAATTGTATAACCACTAAAAGGAAACCTCCCATGAGATTTCAACCTTGTGAAATTGAATTTTGGTGTTAGTCATTTGACTTTTAACGATCATTAAATTCAACTTAAATAATGACAAAATAAATTAAATAAGTTTTCTTCAAACATTCTAGAAACATAATTAACTTTTTACAAATTTTAAATATAAAATTAACCTTAGACTTTTAGTTCTTCTCATTATAAAAAAAAATGTAAAATAAATTAATCGTCTAACATAAGCATTTACGTAGAAGCTCATCTTAGTCAATCGTTACCTTAGTCGATGATCTTTTGTTGTCAATGAAGTATGGATAAAGAAAAATAATTTAAATTTTTTTTTTGTGACATTAGTAAGAAGACTTTTTTATTATTGATAAAAAATAATTTTAATATTTAAAATTATAATTTTTACTGTTTATTAAAATATTTTTTCAAGGCAACATTGTAAAGCAGCGAAAATTTTAAAATTAATTATAATAATTAACAATAATAACTAAAATGGTTTTTCAATCAAACTGTTAACATAACAAATTAATAATATTAAAAATAAATTTTTCATAAATATTTTTTCAGAGTTCAATTTTTTTTTTGATAAAGAGAGTCGATTAATTAAAATACAAGGCTGTGCTATTAATCTACTATGATACTTATTGTCTATCAAAATAATTAATAGGAATATTTGATAAAATTATACGTTCATATTTTTTTTGGTATATTACAATATACAATTTATTATTATTTTACTAAAAATTTACCCAAAGTTTTGATAGGATACTAATACGACCGTTGCCTGCATGTCTAAACTCATAATTATTACAATATACAATTTATTAGTATTATACTAAAAATCTACTGAAAGTCTTGATAGGATTCTAATTTGACATTTTTCGAATATACAATTTATTAGTATTCTACTAGAAATTTACCGAAAATCTTAATAGGATTCTAATCTGACAAAGAAATCTATCGAAAGTTTTGATAGGATCCTAATTTGGCGTTGTTCGGATATTTACACTCACGGTAGGTGATATTTGACCCTACAGAGAAGAGAAAATACTTCTCACATAATGTGGGAGATTATTCTTCCTGACTTCTGCTAGTAAAAGTCGAAGACGTGCCACTTCAATAATGAGCCAACATCTTCTAGCCACTCGGCTACTACTCGAGTGGTTTAGGTACATATTTTAAATATTTTAATTTTTATAATTATCATCGTAATTTATTTATTTTTAAAATAAATATTTATCAGTCACAAAACTACCCAGAGTAGTTTACATACATATTTTAAATATTTTAATTTTTATAATTGTCATCATAATTTAAGAATAAATATTTATGGGTGAGAAAATTTTATTGAATGCGATGGCATATAAATAACGTGGTACATGTATCTCATTTAAATCTGTCTCTTTGTACTGCATGAATTTGTCTCTTTGTACCGCTTGAATTGGTGATGTGACCAATAATGACTATGATTTTACGTTTAGTTATTTGATATTTGATATTATTAATTTGTCCTAATATGAAAAACGGTGCCGTTTCAAGATTTGAGACTGAAGCAAGTTGTATTATGCACAGTTTGGAGTAAAATATTTTTTCTTATATATAAAATAAACATCTTAATAGTTCCTTTAATGTATAGCTCAAGAATCCTCAAACAAAGACTTGTTTCTAATAAAATTTCCCTTTCACAATATGCCAATGTGTGTGTATATATATATATATATTTTAACAAATTCGTAACTTTAAAAATAATTACCAAGATTTCTATAATTTTTTAAAAAAATTTAAAAACGCGTTTAGTAACATTATTTTTAGTGGGACACACTAAACTTTATATGCATATATTAAAATTTTTATTTTTATTAATTTTTAATATATAGTCTTTTAGCTTTCACTCAATTTTTAAAGTAAAGTTAATAAAAATATTTAATAATATTTATTTTTTGTGGGATTCACTATTTTTTATTTTAACTAATATTTGATGTCTCAAATATTCCATTTTATAATAGCCGTGACTTTAAAACTGCGACACTTAAATTTCAAAACAATCTTAATTATAGAAAAAAAATAAATAAATGACACAAAAAGTTAATGTTAATAAATATATTTTTAAACTTGTATAATACTAATCCACACTTTTTTTATGTAACATTTATTACATGGATGATAAAAGAATGTAATAAATGATATTTAAAATTTTACGTGTAAATATATACATCACATCATTCAAGACGAAGATTTAAAATGTTAAAAATGTTTGCTATTATAATATTCTTTTAGATATTACTTTTAAAATTAAGTGAAAACTACCGCTAACAATCAGATCCTTAATACAAGTGAAAAATTAATATGAGTAAAAAATTAAGAGAAAGAATAAAATAAAATTAATAATTTTCTTCTTCCATTGTTACAAGTAACACGGCATGACTTTTAGTACAAGACTTGGTCTTATTCAAAATGCAAATAAATATTAAATAATAATATTTTATTTCTAAAAAAATAAGGAAAAAAAAAAAACTCACCAACCGCTCGAAGATTGAAATTGGTCAAATTAAAACCAACTTATTTTAGAATATAAATATTAAATAAAAAAAAAAATAAATAAAAAAAAAATAAAAATCAAATGTAAAATCAAATCCTGACGGCTAAAGGAGCGGCCGTGAATCCCATATCGACAACGTGTCTCACATGCAACTCTAGAAACAAAATCTAAAGCAATTTTTTTTTTATTATTATTATTATTATTATTATTACTACTACTACTACTATTATCTATATTTTGTCTTTTCAGAATTGTTTTTAATATTATGTAATTAAGTTGGTGGGTTCAAGAGAATTTTAGGCCTTAAGATAAAAAATTTTTAAATTAATATATATATTTTTTATTGTTGTATTTTTTTATACGTTTTTAAATTCCCTAAATTCCATACAAATCAAAATCAAAGAAAATTTCTTTCGAGATGGATGTCAGATAAAATTAATAACCTAATTTTTGTTTGGCAGAATCTTTTAAATAAAATTTTTAAAAAAATTTTTTGGAAATAGAATTTTTAGAAAAAAGGTTTTTACTGCATTTATTATTTGCTTAGTTATTACAAATAATTTTAAGGACAATCATCAATCAATAAATAAATTTTAAAATTATATTATTAAAAAATAATATAAAATTTTTAAAATATAATAAAGATATTTAAGATAATTTAATTTTTTAAAAAAATAAAAAAATTTATTACTTAAAGTACAAAATTCAAGAAACTCCATTTAATAAAAGAAAAATAAATTTTTAATGCCCAAAATCTTTTCTCCACTGTGAACAAAATAACACAGAAAATAAAATTACATTAAATCTCGTTTAGTCAACAAAATAATTGAACTAACGGACACTAAATCAACTAGACTATTATTATATTTAACAACTATTTTAATAATAAATAATTCTTTTTAAGAAATAATTTTACATCAATATTTTGATTAGAGATCTTGTACCATATCCATTAAGATTGCGATATCAAGAGTGGGGTGCATTATTTTGCTTCTATTTTTCAAATTGACTTCTTGTCATTTTCTGGCAACATGTTGCCATGTTGTTAGGGCCTTGCGAGCCTATTGTAAATAAGGTGATAAGATGAATTTCATATATTTATAATTAGTATTTATTAAACTGTATTAAAATAAATAAATAGATTGAATTGTATAATATTAATAGAATTTTTATGACTAAAATTTTTATATTACCATAGTTTTTAATAAGTTTATGGATTGTTCGGTTAATATGAATATTTTCTAATAAAAATTTATAACATGAATGATTTGAAATAAGGGTTTTTTTTAGTTAATTTAGCCTTCTAAAAGAATTTTAAAAAAGAAAAGTTCTAATGAGTCTATAAAAATTACTAAATATACATTTTAATTCTAATAATTTAAAAATTACTTATTTAACTCTCATTTAATGTTGATAACGTGTTTAAAATAGGTAGTCTTCAATAACATTGAACTCTAAATTTTTTTTATTTATGTGATAGTACAATTAATTTGAAAAAATAAGTGATGAAAGGATGCCCATACTTATCTGAGTATGATTTATGTAATCAATTAAAACTTAAATTGGTCATTTACAAACTAATAGAATCAAAATATATATTAAACCTTATTTTAAGATTTAACAGTTATTTTTTCTTTAAACATTCTCTATTTTTTGAAAAGTACAAAATTGGCTTCTCCTGACAAAGTAAAATGACTTTTTTAATCTCAAAAATTTTTTATCTAATAATAATTAAATAACACAAGAAAAATAAATAAATAAATAATTTTTAATTTTAAAAAAAATATTTTTGACATTAGAAAAACGATACCAAATGACACTTATTTTAAGACAAAATATATTTAATATAATATTAAATATGTATTCAATATTTGATATTGAAATTATTTGTATTCATTATTTGTAATTAATTATTATGTCAAATTATTATATTTATATTGTTTTTTTTTTTTATTATTTTTAATGTATTAAATGCTGATAATTTTTATTTTACTAAATTGCTCTAAGAACCAAAAAAAATTATCCCCAATTAGCCAAGGAGGAGTAAAAAAAATAATAAAAAGATAAAATTAGAGGCCAAAATATTAAACAATATAGTTGAAAAATTGATTTGAATGTTCTTCTACATTCATGAGTTTTAACAAAATAAAAAGCATTGATGTCAAATAAATAAGTTTAGTAGATAATCTTGTTTATTTGTACTCTAAAAATTTACCAATATTAACTTTTTAAAAGTTGATAAATGATATTAGGGTGCGAAACTCAATAAATTATTATATTAATACATATTATTTTATGAGAAAGTAGTATCTTTAAGTGAATAACTTCTATAGCTATCTTGAATATATGCGCATTGTAATATATTTTTTTCTTTGACTAGATTTTGTGTCACAAGATTTTATTAGCAAAAGGTTTTAATGAGACAAATTTTAAAATACATCTAATACTACTTTTTTAATTCGTTAAATGTTGTATTTTTTAAGTTTTCATCCATTAAAATTTTTTAAGTGAATATGAAATATGATTATTTTAAAGTAGTGGATATAAGAAAAAAAATGTTCTATTGATTTAGAAAGCTTAGTTAGGGGTGATAATTTTTGACATAACTCTGTGAATCTCACGCGAGCATGACACGAATTTAGTGGGTTCGGGTTAATTTAAAATAGCACGATTTATAAATGGATCATAATAATGTTATATTATTAATAATTAAGGTTTTGAGGTTCTAAAACTTAAACTCATTTATGACACAATTAATTATTTGAATAATTATTTAACGTTAACTCATTTATGATTTAATATATTTATTTTATGTTTTTCACATTTAAAAAAAAATATTTAATTATATTTTTAATATTTTAAAAAGTATTTAATATTATTTATAATAAAATATTTTAGCATTTGAATAGGTAATATTATAAATATTAATTTCTAATATACATAAACAAATATAAAAAAATATGTTAAATGAGTGGCATGATTATCAAACAAATAATTTGTTTAATAAATAAATCGAATTAGAATTTTAATTCTTAATACGATTTTTTAAATGAGTTATATTTGAATCAATTTAAAATATGTTATATTTTTATTAGATTTGGATCCAATTCTAATATTTTCTATTTTGTAATTTTTAAAAATCTATTGATACGTGGAATTATTTAAAATGAAAATTGAGATTGCATTTTAATAAATTTTACTAATTAAACATTATAATTTATTATATTTAAAGATAAAAAGATAATTTTAAAATTAATTGATAAACTTTATTAAAATATACTCTTAATTTTTTATTTTAAATAATTTTGCGTGTTAATAAATTTTTAAAAGTGATATGATATGAACACTATATACTAATTTGAATTGCAAACACTAAAATTAGGTGGATTTTCACGACTTAACGGACTCGATCTCTTCTTTGTTCTATTATAATTTTTGATCTTATCATTTTATTAATTGTCTTCCATGCATAATCCTTTATTGCCACGTGTCATGAAACATTTCTTACACCCCACCACCCCCCCAAAAAGAAAAAAGTCATCAAACATGGAAAATCATGATTATGAACAGGCACCAAAAAAGAAAGTGTGAAATTTTAGATTAAAATGATCGATTTTACCCTTTTAAATTATATATTTATTGTTTTGGTCTCAATAGGTTTCATAATATTACATTTTAGCCCTCATGAACGTCAATCCTAACTCTGCTTCTGATTATGGACATGGAGCTTGCCTAACGAAATTTACTTCAATACAACGGTAGAACTTGAACTTCAAAATTTACCTTATAATTTAATAAAAATATACTTCAACGCAATTATAAGAACTCGAATCCGATTTTAATTCCTCAAAATTTCAACGTAATTATAAGGACTCAAACTCCTTTTTTTATACGAAAGGATGAAGATGAATATTTTACCACCCATAAATTAAAATAAATCTACCTTAACAAAATCATAAGAATTCAAATCCAAAAGTTTGCTCCTTACTTTAAGAGAAATATATTCCAACGTAACTGTAGGGATTCGAACCCTTTCTATTGTAAAAAGTAAAGGAAGTAAATACTTTACCACTAAATTACTAATAGATGACTACAATAGTTACATTATTTTTCTACAATGTCTTATTTTGGTTTTATGCTAACTAACTAGTATTCTTTTTGCCTGTAATTAGTATTAGCTAGGATGGCTATAATGGGTGAAGGAACAAATGTTGCTTTTAGGGAAACAAGAAAAGTATTGCACAAATCTAAGGTTGAATGTGTGTCACAAATTAATGGATTAAATGAAAGTCATCCAAAGATGAAGCACTGAGATCTCAAATAATATTATCCCATTCACTATATAACTCATATACACATGCTTTAATGTTTTTCTATTGGCTTGATTTGTGGTATTGCATTACATATATATTAACATCCTTGCATTAATATAAACCTTTATTGCAATTGTGGACTATGTATTCATGGTCTCGAATTTTATAAGTTTATGTCTTGCAATACTAGTGTTTTACAACGTGTTTTGCATAGAAAGAATGTTTGATATCTTTATTATTTGGCTTAATACTTCAGTTATCTCCTTAAACTTTGATAAATAACTCAGTGATTCTTTGATCTTATCTATGTTATATCAAATTTATTATTTCTAGGGTATTTTTGTACTTTGACTATGTTTTTACAATATTTTTCTTACACTGTTATAATTATTTATTTATGCTTTCATATCAGTCCCCGTGTTGTTCCATTGAATTCAAATATCACAATGATCTATTATTTACTAGTTGAAAGCAAAATAAAAAACAAAGATGTTACTTTTAACTATTATTGATCAACTATATTCTAAACACTTAAATTTACACAAAAACTATTTTCTATTCTAGTCATCTTCATAGTATCTGATGTTGGATCTAGATCCTGACCTCTTATTGGATTGGCCTATCCTTGGGTTTTGGCCCACCTACCTCCAAATCGGCTTAGTTTGATCTCTTGAAGAGAAAATAAAGACTACCAAAGAATGTTTTAATGCGGTGCTAATGCTTTAATAAATATTTTTGTAACTCTAAAATATTTCAGTTTGTGCTCTTACCTATTATCTAGATATACCAAGAAAGAAATACGGTTTAATAAGGCTACTATGTAATATTTACTCATGGGTGAAGCAAGCTCTTCTATTTTGATTCATAATTTCTCTTGGGTATAAGGTTCATCCCAGGGCAAGATTGAGTTTTAATAAATAGTTAATGGTCTTTGAATACACAAATGTATAACTCCTAGGAACTTCAATTGCACTTATATTGTTAATATTTTTTCGCAAATTAGGTCAAGCTCAATAAGAGACCCTTAGTTATTTTTATCCAACTTGTCAGAAGACCAAAACCTAAGAAAACAATAAGTATATAAAGAAAAGAAAGAAAAAAAAAGAGGTCTTCTCTCTACGTATATAAAAATTTTATTAGTTGATATTTAGTATTAATAGATGAAAAACAATTAGTTGGAGAATTGTAGGCTTATATTAGCTAGACTAGGAAATCTTTTATGGTCAAAACTTTAAACTTACATAAATTCTATACTTCCTACTTTTATCCGTCAATGAAATATTTTAAACTTATAAGAATACTTGTGCTTCCTGCTTCTATCTATCTATTATTGACATTATTGATACCATATATTCTAGGCTCTAATATTCAACAATAATTCCCTCACTTGCAATTGTAATCTATAAAAGGAAAGAAAAATCGAAGGAAGCCGATTTTCTGACAAAAACTTTTTGATGCTTAAGTTAAAAAATGTTAGGATTATTTGAAGTTTAGTGTAAGATAAAATTTTGGCAGATTAACAACCTAGAAATCGAATGTATACCTATCTCTTTTTAGTTGACTTTTTATATTTAATCCAACATTCATGATTCCATGTTTTAAGAGTATTATCCCCTAACTAAGAGTTTATTTGATATAACTTTTCAAGTAGAATTTTTTGGAGTAAACTTTTTGTCCGTAAAGTTTTAAACAAAACTTTATCAGTAGTTAGGTTGTTACAGATATTTTTGTAAAAAAATTTGAGTAATTATTATAATAGATAAATTTTTAATATTTTATTTAAAAAAAATAACATAAAATTTTTAAAATAAAATAAAGATATTTTAAACAATTATGCTTTTTAAAAAAGATGGAGAAGTTTTACTGTTAAAAATTCAAATTTTGGACTTCCTCTATTGAAAGAAAAATAACTTTTTAAATTTTTAAAAGTCTTTCTTCCGTATCAATTATATGACATTAAAAAATTTGAAAAAAATTTTATTATAAAACTTTTTTGACTAATGAAAAACTCAAAACAAAAAGGTACTAAGTGCTTATTTTATCTCTAATCCAATTGTCATTAGAATATTATCCCTGAACTTGAGTTCAAGATAAAATGACCTAAATTCATGACATACTCAAATGTTAGGCCAAATTCGTTGGCTCGTGGACTTAGTTCACTGTAGGGCTTTCAATTAACAACCTATGAACCAATGACCCAAACTATAGTGAATCACTTTTGTCTTATCATCGTACAAACTTTCAATATTTATTTTAAGGGTAAAAAAGAAAAAATGAAGTACTTTTGGTCAAATAGTCAAGGGAGAATGCCGGATTCCTCCCTATTGTTTGATTTAATAATCCGATACCCCTCTTATTTTCATAATATCTTAAAATCCCTTTTCTATTAATTGATAGGATTAAATATAATAATATGTGAGTCCATAAATTTTAGCCTATTAACATAAATAATTTTAATAGTTTTAAAAATACTTATAAAAATTTTAATTTATTAAAAAATAATAATTATACCCTTATATAATATTAATTAGCTAAAAATTATTTTCAACTCCTAATTGAAAATAAATATTAAAATAATAATATATTTTATTTTAGAACCTATTAATAACTAATTTATAAATTATCTTTTGAATATAAATTTATTTAAACTTTAAATTTCTTTTTAATATGATATTCATATATTGAAAGATTAATTTTATAGTTTTAAAAATAAATAAAATGTTACTACTTTTATTTATTTTAAAATTATAAAATTGATCTTTCAATTTTATTTAATATTTAGATAAATTTATTATATATAAAAAAATTTAAAATTTAGATAAATTTTTATTTATTATATTTTATTTAATTTTTAATATAAAAAATATTGTTTATATTGACTAACGCATATGAAGAACAATATATTTACCAAAAAAATTATATCATTGCTATTACATATACAAATCTATATATTTACCAAAAAAATTATATCATTACTATTGTATATACAAATCTATCTATATAAATTGATATGATAATATTATATCATATTACTATATATTTTACATTTTCATAAAAAATTTTAGTTTGAAATATTTTTTAATTATGGAATTTATTTTTTTAGTTCAAAATATCTTTTTTGGGCTATAAAACTCATTATTGTTTCAAATTCTGAAAAAAAATTAATGAGATTTAAGTCTTTAAAATTTGGTCAATTAACCTGATTAACATTGAATTGTTAATATATTATAAAATAAATAAACTTATATTTTAATTATAATATATTAATAAATTTTAGTTATTAATGTGTTATAAAAAAAAATATATTATTATTTTAATATTTATTTTCAATTAGAAGTTAAAAATACTCATAAAATGTTTAATTTATTAAAAATTAATGATTATATTCTTATTTAATAATAGTTAACTAAATAAATAAATAAAATAATAAATGTATGATTTCTTTTATTTATTTTCAAATGCCTATGTAATATTAAATTGTTAATATATTGTAAAATTTTATTATTATATTATAGTACAATAATTATGATTATATATAATTACAAGTATCGTATTATAATATTTTATTTATAAATTCTTATTTATTTATTTATGATTTGTTTATAATATATTAATAAATATTTAGTTATTAATGTATTATAAAATAAAATATATTATTATTTTAATATTTATTTTTTATGAGAAATTAAAAATAATTTTTTATCTAATTAATAGTATATAAGAATATTATTATTATTTTTTAATAAATTAAAATTTTATAAATATTTATAAAATTAGTAAAATTATTTAAATTAATAAATTAAACTTTAAGGATTTATATATTATTATATTTAACTCTGTAAATTAATATAAAAAAATTAATAATATTATAAAAATAAATGAGAATGTCGGAATATTATCTCAATAGCATTGTCCAATAGTCAACGCACATGTAAAGAGGAGCAGCCCCGTTTCTGTTCTCTCTGCCTCCTTTATTTATGCTTCTTCTTCTGTGGTATGAGTCGTTCTTGCTGTAACAAATCACTTCACAGGAAATGGGAAAGGAGACGGTGAAAAACGCAGAGAAGCTGGTGGAAACAACCATGAAAGGAAACGACGCGTCCCACGATGCTTCTCAGTTTGGAGGGTGAGAGACCTCGCGCTCTCCCTTTCACGTGAGGAAGGCCTCTCTTCAAACCCCGATTCCATGGAAATCGTATAATCTCTCCAACTCCAAGCCCCTTTTTCGTTTTTCTTGTAATGAGTTATTTGTGATTTTTCAAAATCGAACTACAATTGGAATTCATAATCATGACTGTCATAACATAACTTATGTTTCTAAATAAGTTTAAGCTTGCAAAACCAGTTCAATGGCATTTCATTCACGCTATGTTTGCTTTTCTTGTTCTTTTACTGGGGTTTTTGTACTCTAAATTTTATTTTGTTTGTTTTTGGCAGGTAGAGCTTGCTGCACTTCTCCATGATGTAGGTAATTTCCTTGCTGTTTTAAGGCTATAACATTCAAGGTCCAATGCTGATTGATTGTAATATTGAAACATGAGTAGGCATGCTCCCGTAGTGAATAGTGTCTTGTTTCAAGCAGTGGGAGTTTAAATATTAAGTGATAGACTGATAATTATATGGGTAGAAGGAGTGAAAAGTCACCTATTTCTTAAACAACATATAGAAGAAATGGCTATAGATCATCCAAATGTAAGAAGAGGATTCGGGTAGGAGGGGACTATCAACTATTGGTTCAGTTCGAAATTACATGTCATTTGATGGGCTTATGCTTTTCTGTGAAAATACAGCAGAAAATCTGACTGAAAAATGAACATATTCTATGCACATGTTGTTTAGTTCTTATTGTATTATGTGCTAGGCTGAAGTTAATCTTCAAGCATGTGTCATCCAATATATTTAATTTACAAGTGCCCCTTTTTTTAATGCTTTTCATTCTTATCTTCTTTGTAATGCAATATTCCTTTTTGAAAAATTACTAATAATTACATTCCCTGCATTCTTATTGCAGGTGACTACAAGTATTTGAGGTTTGTAGTTTTCTTTCTAATCATAGAAATCTTTTATAGATTTGGTTTAATATGTCTTGGCTCTGCCCCTTTGTTTTGTTCTTCCTCCTGCGTCAAAATGTGCCAATATGTGAGTGTATAATGGTTACAATATTTACTGCTAAGAACCCTTTTAGCTGACTAGGTTTGTTTCTTTCATGCTATGTGGCGAGGTTAAGTTTATTGGATATGTATTTGCTTCTGATGTTAAATTTCGTGTTGGAGTTTAAGAAACACATACATGCACCTTGTTTTTGTTTAGTGTTTTCAGATATTAAGAAATGTTATAGTATGATTGTTTTCATATGTTGTGAGTACTAATGTGTCACTTTCTCTTGTGTCAAAGAATTGTATAATTGAAGTTATATTTCCTGTTTACAATACAATGCTGGATGGAATGATTTCCTTTTTTATTTCTCTCTCTTCTTATTCTTTTATTTTTCCCAAGCCTTTCCCTCATTTGAATTTGCCTTTTATCCATTTCCTGATCTCCAAGCTACTGCTTTGGCATGTAGAGATCCATCTGAGGAGAAGATTGTTGAGAATTTTCTTGAGGAAGAGGGTTTAGAAGAAAGCAAGAAGACCAGAATATTAAATATTATCAAGAAAATGGGTTAGCTTTTATATGTTCTTTTTTGTGAATGTAACAATAAATCTATTTCATTTTACTTATTCATTGTATTGCTTTAATTTTGTAAATTTACTGTCAGATATGATGCGACATGTGTAATTCCGCCTGTAGTACTTGGTAATTATTGCTTTTCATTTTTATATTTTTGGTAGATTGTATGTGTTTAGAAACTTTTCCTGTTCTGCATCTGTTTCATATTTAGAAGTTTTAAGAGTATAGAATTTTCATGCACTCTCATGGAGAAGAGATGAAATATCAACATTTATTCTATCAACTCCTTTTCGTTTTCTTTTTCCTTGTTTCACCAATTTCCATTATTTATTATTTTTCCAAATTATTTGCAGTTTTCAATGTTAAACACTGTTGTTGTTCTTAGTTTGTTATTTCCTTTTAGAATCATTATTACTAATTTACATTCATGTCTTCTCTCAAATTGTATCTGTAGTGCAATTGTAGTGACATAAAACCGGAGAAGGGAATTTCAAAAGGAAAATCATCTATGTCTATACCTATATATATGGCAGAATATGGCATAGTTATTGTTGCAATTATGGACATTTAAGTGCTTTAGAATTTGATATGTTGCTGCTGTGCTTGTACATGTGTTGCAATTACAGAGAAATAGTGCTCTGAACTATAACTATGTTATTGCAGCGTACTGCAAAATTTATTGCAGTACGTATATGTATGCATATTGCAATTATGGGGTTTTAAGTCCTTTAGAATTTGATATGTTGCTGCTATGTATGTACACTTATTGCAATTATAAAGAAATAGTGCTCTGACTTCTGATACCTAACTGCTATATTTATAATCATGTAACAGTCACAACTTGCAAACTCTTTGCAGATTTGAATGCAGCATCTTTTGAAATTAATTTCCATGTGTATTCATTGCTGTCTTCTTCCCATTTGCACAACCTTTCTCTCTATCTGATGCAATCCCGTGCTCGTGGATGTGCATATATGATATGAATGCAGATCAAGCTGTGCCACACACCCTGCCTGAGCATGCACAAATAAATCCCTATTTATGTCTTTTGCTGTATATGTTGTTATATTCCTTCTGGATGTCAAAATGAAATCAACAAATGATCAAGTAAATCTTATATTTGCTCACCACATTGCAATATTCTCCACAAAATTCAGTTTTCCTCTTTATCTTTTATCTCTTCTTTGGGACATTATTCTTGTAGAGCTATTTCGATGTTTTGTTTTTCTTTTAACATTTCTTCAACCATGTTCCTTGATTGTTGTCTAGGTTGTTTTCCCTCTTTCCTATACATACACTCATTTTGCCTTAGATATCAGTTTCTAATATTTTTCTCTTAGTTCACACAACTGGTAATTTCCTGCTGAATTTTCTTTTTTTGGGGGTTCCTACTGAGGCAATCACTCACATTTCCGTCATATTTTAGCTTTCACAATTGTATTGACATGAGCAATGATCTGTTTTAACTTCAAGTACCGTTGGCAGTTCTCCTACCATAATGTGGTGGAACCCTATGGCTTCCAAAGTGTTTTGCCTTTTTTGTGTGCTTCATTAATATATTATTAGATGAAAGCTGAATTGTAATGGTTATGCATGCATATTCCAATTTTCAGGTTTCAAAGAAGAACTTGCTGGGCTTACGAATGGTGAATTTTCTCTAGAATTTAGGGTGGTGCAAGATGCTGACCGTCTTGATGCAATTGGTGCTATTGGTAATTTTTGGATTTATTAAATGCTTTAACCTAAAGACCAATGTTTGCATATTATTTTCTCCCGTGTAAATTAGTATTAGGAATGGCTGTCAGAAAAATAGTTTTTGCTGGAATCATTCCAGACCACAGGTTACTGATGAGAATGATGGATACAAACTTCTATTGGATTCTGTGTTCATCCAAGTTAAAGAAATAAACTCTGACATAATGTTTGCTATTGATATTGCTTTGTCCCAAGAGGCAGAGTTTCCTTTTTCTATTTCTATGTACTGTGCCTCAGAGGTTGGAAGAGGCAAAATGATCAGTCTTATCGATATTCCATGTTCATAATATGTATTACTTCTGTTTGATTTGGTAAATATTTTACTTGGAAAGTGGTGGGATACAGAAAGTTATTGTAAGTCAGATGGAAATAGATGTTATGTTGGACTTCATTTCCAGGAATTGCTCGTTGCTTTACGTTTGGTGGAAGTAGGAACAGAGTGCTTCATGATCCTGCCATTCAGCCACGTTCAGATATGTCTAAAGAACAGTACATGAAGAAAGAGGAGCAGACAACGGTTAACCATTTTCACGAGAAGCTTCTCAAGCTGAAGAATTTAATGAAAACAGAGGTAAATGGTTGGAAATCGTTCTGCAATTATTTGTGCCACTGCATCTACTCTCATGCATATTTCGAAACTGCACATAAATATACATATTTGCACGGTCACATTATGTTCATATTATGTGATATATTCTATAAGAGAAGCCAATTTGAGCAATGCTTATATGTATCAGGCTGGGCGGAGAAGGGCCAAGAAGAGGCACAAGTTCATGGAGGAATTCTTGAAGGAGTTCTATGAAGAGTGGGATGGGAGAGCTTGATTGCTGTAATGACAACCTCTGAATGATGATAAAAGAACAAAAGCAAACACTGAAGCATTTAGATATTATGAAGAAAACAATTCCATTATTCAAATGTAGTAGCAGTATCCTGAACATAATTAAATACAACCCTGTATTTCACCCTACATCAATTCTATTTCAATCAAATACAAGTGTTTGTAATGTATTACACTGCAATACCAATAATATTTCAAAAATATAAAAGGAAAACATACATTTTCGTTTATTATATTATCGACACAAAGTAATAAAATTTCGAAGAATCATCAATCATATATGATTGTTGAAGTATTTATGCAGGTCATGGGGATGGCGTTTGTGTAGATGAACTTTCAGACCATGCTTCATGTACATCGTCAATGCAAGCTTGGGCACAACCTGATGATCTTCAACGATATTGACGTGATAACGATAGATAATAGAAGCAGCAGCGAATTTCATTTGATAGTAAGCGAAGTCTTTGCCTAAACAGAGACGAGGACCGCCGTTGAAGGCAGTGAATTTGTAGGCAGACTCGCTCATAAACCTTCCATCTCTAAGCCATCTTTCTGGTTTGAATTCTCGACAGTCTTTTCCCCATATGCCTTCCATTCTTCCCATTGCGTATATGGCGTATATCACCTTTGTCCCTTTTTTTATTACTGTCCCATCTGGAAATTTGTCGTCTTCAACCACCTGCATATTTAACAGACGTTACCATAAATAAAAATGATTTAAAAAAAAAAAATAAAATATTCACATTGTGAACGAATTTCAAGATAAGTTTTGACCTATAATTAATGTAGGTCTCAAGTTAATTCCTCTTTTATATTTTCCAAACCTAATCCTTTACACGAAAGATATATGTCGGGTAGGTAAACTAGAAGAGAAGTTGACCAAATGTTCACTAAATTTGTCTCAAATTCAAATCAAGTAACATCCTAAAAACAAGCAACTAATTTTCAATACCGTAAACATAATCTCTTTATAATAATTGATATGGAGAATTATGGTTCTTTTGATATAATTTTTTAATTTATTAATGACGGTGATCAAATTAAAGTTCTTATTTTGACTAATACAAAAGTTATACCAAAGGGATACTTGGCAAATGCAGTGCACATGATCTCTTTGTAATAGATAACACAAAATTAGGATCGTTTTGTATAATTTTTCAACTCGTTAATAGTGACAATTAGGGCTTTTATTTTAACTAATAGAAAAGTTATAAGATCAAATACTTATACATTGAAGCTTAATTACTACGATGGTATGGTTAAATTGTGTACAGAACTTAATCATTGATGAAAAGATAAAAAGTAATGTTAATTAACGCGTAAAAGCATTAAAATTGGCAGTGGAAATTAATTAATTAATTAAATTATTAAATACCTCCTTGTGATCGACAGGAACTGAAGGATACAATCTCAGAGCATCAGATAAAGCAGCCTGCAAATAATCCATCTTCTTAATCTCCTCCGGTTTAAACACCAACGGACTCTCCTTCCTTTTCTCCTCTTCTCTTTCGCCAATTATCTTGCATATCTCCGCGAGTATTTTCTCCTCCACCGCCGGATTCCGATCGAGCAACCAGAAAAACCAGCTCAACGCCACAGACGAAGTGTCTCTTCCTGCAAGAATGAAATTCACACAGATGTCACGCAGGAACTTGTCTGAATACGGCTCCCCGTTCTCGTCTCTTAGATTCATGAACACCGTTAAGATATCTGATCTCTGCGCTTTGATATCATCAGTTGTTTGCTCGGAGAGTTCCTTTTTCCTCGTACGAATAACTTCTTCTGCAAATTCGTCCACGCCCTCTATTGATTTCCTCAGCTTCTTTTCGTTTCCCAAGTCGAGGTATCTCATGATTTTCCATACGCAAGTTGGGGTGACGAAACGCAGGACTGTGGTCTCAGTTGCGTCCTCAAAGGCTTTAGCGAATGGAATTTCCGGCAACCCTGGACGGAGGCAACCGGGATCAACGCCGAATGCTATCATGCAGACGTTATCAAACGTTAGCCTCAGCAGTATGTCTTGTAGATCAATGAAGGTCGAAGTATTAACCGAGTCTTCTAGTACTGGTAAGAGCCTGGAATGAACAAGTTCAAGCAGTGATTCCGTAGTCATTTGCCGGAACTTAGCTGAATGAAACTCAATGCTCGCAGTCTTTCTCTGCCGGAGCCAAGTCTCATCGTCGGCACTGAATATCCCATCTCCGAGAAGATCACGAACAGTGTCGCGAAAGTAATGGCCTTTAGGGAAATTAGGGAACTTGGTCTTGAGAAGGTGCTCTAGATTACGAGGATCAGAGGTAACCACACAGTTGAGACTGCTAAACCAGGGACCTATGAATCTAAACGTACCGTTTTGGCGAATAATCACATCGGTAATCCATTCATACATGTTACCCTGAAGGCCGGAAACAAGAGAAGGCAACATGCCAAGAATAGGCCAAACGGGCAAGCCATAACGCTGCTTCTGCCTTAAGGAATGTATGGCAACGAACACAAAAAGAGCAAGAAACAACTCCAAGACTTGAATGTCATGCAAGAAAAAGAGTCGCCGGGAAACGAAGTTTCCGGCAAGATTATCACCGGAAAAGGAAAAAGTAAGATTAGAGTTAGGATTGATCATGGTGTTCGGCTGATAGGAAACGCAATTGTAATGCATTTGCATGAATAATAGTACATGGGCTAAATTAATTAGTTGGAATGAATGAAGTTCATGCGTTATATTGTTGCTGCTAATGCTATACAAGTGTTGTTTTCTTGGCGTGTAATGTTTAGGCTCAAATTGGTTTGATTTGGTGAGCTGAAAATTTGTGTATGTCTGTGGGGGAGAGTTAGGGCTAGCTAATTAGCGTTTTGATAAATGAGATTGAAGAGTTTGTTTTCTTGAATTAGGGTTTTGATACTGTTTTAGAATGTGGGGGCAAATTGCCTGGACTGAAATTCAAATGTGGGTTTTGAGTGTCAAAGGAGAGTTGCTAATAACGTCGTACATGTTGTTATTAAGGTTTTGGAAAATGAAATTTTAAGAGGAAGGAAAGTGGGTGGTGACGGATGACCTAAGTAACAACTATTTCCACAGTTTTATTTTGCCAAGTTTTTAATTTCCAATGGATTTGCACTCGCAGCACCTCGTTTAATTTATTAATTTATCTACCAACAAAACATATGCAGTACAAAAATGATAGGTGATGTGTATATTCTTTTCACCAAATAAAAAATAATTAAAAAAAAAAATTAATTGATAGGTGGTAATTAGTATTGGTATGTTAACCAACGGCTTTATCTGTTCTACGTGTAATATAACATTAACATGTGTCCAAACGTCAGCCAACTTTAACACATGTCTACTTAATTAACAAGGGGATGGCCTCGATGGGTCTAGACTATTCCATTCCCTCAAACATATGTATTAATATATGTCTAGGAAAAGGACTAAACCAAATAGTTTTATTCTTTGGAAGAATATGTGCAATTATTTCTAATCTAGTCAATTGTATCAAATTTGTCAAACACTTCAATCCCATTTCTAAAATCTAAAATTAAAAAAAGTTTTTGTTCTATATATTTATGAAAAGTTGGGATTCTTCAATATAATTTATGGACTATTATTACTTTAAGTGATCATTAAATTGTATTCAATGATTTAAAACCCAATATTCAATGATTTAAACTTGAAGTTGATTTTTTTTTATAAATTTTAAGATATAATTTCTGAATATATTAGATTGGTATTGCTATCTTTAAATTGTAAACAATAACAATTATATAGATTTCTAATCAATAATTAATTTAAATAAATGCTGTAAAATCTCTTTTTAACCATGATTCTTTGTTGTAATTTTTATAAATTGACTTGGATTTACTAATTAATACTTAAATTGAATAATAATTTTGTTGTTTTTTTAAATTTAACAAAAAAATTAATTATTTACTGTTATAAAATCATTCATATTTAATTTCGCTTTCCAACTCATTTTCTAGAAAATAAAAAAAATAAATAATAAAGAGTTTTCACAACATTTATCTAAATTTAATGTTATATAGAAAACCAATAAAAATTATTAATTTAATGTTACAAAAATAAGGTCATAATATTAGACTTAGCTTTCCAAATATTTATAGAATTTATAAAACAAATTCAATATTGGTTAACAAAAACCATAAACTTTTTATAATATAAGTGACTAGGTTAGAAATAGAAGGATAATTTTTTTTTTAATTTTTAAGAAAAATTGCTCTAATATTTTAATTGGTGAAATTTATTAAACAGTTGTGTAGAATAAAAAGATATTCATAAACCCATCAAATAAAAATATATTTTTAAAGAAATTTTTAACATTAATAATAGTTTTATACATAATTTTTATTAAAATAAATAGTTATAAATAAAATAAAATAATCATCTAACAATAGAAAATCATTTAAAAGAAATATTATAAGAAATTCAACTCATAATCCTCGTAAGGCACGTTATCATCCAGTTTTTCATTAAATTAAAGCATTTACTATTTATTATTATATTATTCATGGAAAAGTAGAGCTTTCTTGCTTCAAACAAATCTAAATCTAAAGAAAGGTAGTCCCATCTCTCGTCTTCATAGCTTTTATATAGTTTTTATGTTGTGATAAATGTGAGCACCTGCATCAGCCATTCCTAGGGAAGAGTTATATTTGCTTCTTATTTATTATTTTGCAGAGTATATATACGCTTTACATATATTCTCTTACCAATTAACTTTGAATTTAAACATTTTTAACACTTAAAAATTAAATTTAATATATATAATTAATTTTATTATTAATATACAGTAATTAATGTAAATATAAGATTTAATTATTGAAAATGTTTAATGGTATATATAAATATATATATATAAAAAAGGAAGGTTTAATAATTTTTTGACTTTATATATTTTCTTATATTATTTATATACTACTTGATTTATACATTTTCAATGATTAAGATTTAAATTTAGTAAAATGGAGGCATGAGTCAAGTTTATAATAACCCAATCTAGATCTAAATAAATTTTATCTATATTCAATTCAACTTGAGCATAAATTTGATGTTATTTAAGTTAGTTTTTCATACAACCTGGTTTGAGTCTAAATCTTACATCTAAGCTTTTAAAACCTAAAATAGTATTGATAAAAATCTAAATTCAAGTAAAACCTTAACCCAGGTCAGTTCTTAACTCAAGTTATATTTAGGGTTTCGATTTTTTTATTCACGCTAATTGAAATTATATTTTATATATATTAATTATATATGTTAAATTTAATATTAACCATTTAAAATTTCTAAATTTAATAGTTTATAAATAATATATGAAATTGTATAAAGTTCAAAAGATTAGTGATGTAATTTCAAAAGCATCAATGAAATTGACTTATTTTGCAGCTTTATGCAGCAATGGCTAATTACACGAAATAGAAGAACCTTTGAAGATGGAAATGAATCAAATGGCTTGAAAATTTATCTGTGTATATGTATATAAGAGAAAAAAAATTCCTATTTCTAGTTTAATTTTCTAAAATTCATGATGTTTAGAGGTTACCTCTGAGAATCAATAACATTGGTAATTATGTTTTTTTAATTTTATGACTATGAATAATAATATTTTCTTCCCTTTTTTTTTTAACATAACAAATTAACACACTTTTCATAATTTTAACAATTTTGTTCATACTTGTTTTTTATTTAATACTAGAAGATTAAAATATTAAAATTACAAAATTTATGTTCTAATTTATTATTTTAAAAAATAATATTATTCACATCTAAAGAAAAAAATTGTTGAGCTAAAATGAAAGTATAATAGTCTCAAAGGTAGCTGAAGTGTAAGCTCATCAATTGGTAGTTGCTAGTTAGTTGAATTAATAAAGTCTTACCTTAAAAAAAACGAAAGAATAATAATAATAATAAATCTTATAAGTGTAAAAGAGATGGGATTTAAGTCTTACTCAAATTAGAGAATAGTTGATTTATTAACTTGTAATCTAAAGTCATTGTTTTCATTGCATCTGTTCCTTGTTTTTACATGGAGATATATATATATATATATATATATATGTATATAAGAGTAGGGATAATAATAGTAGACATAATAATAAAATTAGTGATATTTTGATAATTTTAACTAAACTTTTTTTAACACATTAAAAATAAATAAAAACACTCAAATTTAGCACAACACCATATAATTTTATTTTAAAATAGATTTATGAGTTGAGTGAAGTTACTTTTTAAATTTTGATTTAATAGAAACGCGATAGAAAGCATGAATGAACTGGTTTAATATATTATAATAAATTTGTCACTTTTAGTAATAAATTTATACTTAAAAGATTTTTTTAAACAAAAACAAATATTTTATGACAAAATAAACGTTACTTATAATAATTCTTGGCATAAAAATAATTTCACAGGAAAGTTTAAAAATGGTGATGAAATAGAGAAGTAGTATTATATTTTATATTTTAAGGTGATAAATGGATTAACTAGGCCAAGCTTGAAAAATATTTACCAAAATAGAATTTCAACTATAATAGAAACTTTTTTAGATCTAGCTATAACTTATATATACATTACATTATTTCATTAAATACGATATTAGCCCCTAGGCAGAGTAGTTCAGGTGGTCGGAGCACGCTTGGTGTTCTCAAACCATCTTAAGTTTGAATAACAGCAAAAGGGTAGAGATTTGGTGTTTTATGAGTGAGGTTTCTCATTTTCATCTAAAACCTTTTAAAAAATAATATATATACATTACATGCATGTGTATGTCATGCAATTGCCTCAGGTGCTCAATTTAGGTGCTAAATTAAGCTATTTCTTAGATGTTTTGTTTGGGTTCGAGTTCAAAGTATGTAAGGGGTAAAAATTATATACTTTGAGTTTTGTCTAGTTCCTTACATTTTAAAAAGAGAAAAAAAAAAGAAAAAAAATGTTATGCAGTCAATTTATACTTTTTTGTTAAAAAAAAATTTGTTTGCCTTTATATAAGAATTATCCATATTAAAAAATTTAAAAAAAAAAAGAGAAAGAGGGAGGCCTCCCTCACTATTAAAAAAAATTAAAATAGAGAAAGATAGTAAGGTTTAAACAAAAAATTTGAAGAAGAAGAAGAAGGAAAAAGAACATTTAGTTCTTTAGTTTCATTACTAACAATTTGTACTTCTCTTTATCTTCTAGTTACCATTTATTTTACTAAAACAAATTAAAACTCTCATTAACTACAAAAACAAATTGTTTAGATAATATCTTCATTCCTAAATTTTATAAAATAATATATTAACATAATTTTTATATTTATAAACTAATAAATTAACATAAATTTCATAATGGGGAATTGATATATACTTTTTGGAGTTTGGGAGAAAAGTTAGATATCTCTGTAGTTTAGGGAATTGAAACTAAAATTATATTAAAATTAAAATAAATTAAAATTATATTAAACTTAAAATTAAAATTTTTACAAGACTACAATTTTAAAATTATTTTTTTAATTTGAAAAACTCTTATATTAAAATATTTCTAACTCTCTTCTTCTATTTTTTTAATAATAATTTAATATGTAATGATAAAGAATAATTTTCAACTAAAAATTTTTAGTATTTTATGTTTATATAATATATCTATTTAATAGTTATATTATATTTATAAGGAAAATTATGAAGCTCATAATTAATATAAATAAAAATATAAAAAATAAATAGATTATATTTATTACAAGTAAAAATAATAAAATTTTTATTCTTTTTTTATATTTTTAATTGAAATTAAATTAAATTATTTAATTAAGATATAAAATATATCTAATTACTAATTCTAATTCTATTAACACAACATAATTATTGTTCTTTTTCACTTGAAACTAATAATTATTATATTTTTATAAAATTTTTTAATTAATAATTTTGTGGTTAATTATTATATTCATTTACCATTTAAAATTTTTTTTTTTTGAAAACAAGTTTTATCTGGACAGTTTGTGGGAAGGGTTTCATTAGATTCATACCCCGATTCCCAAAACGACGTCGTAGGCATGGACTCGCTCTTAATGGAGACCTGAACCGGATCGGCTTGGTCCACAAGGGGCGAATTAATCCAAATCCGCATTCCGTCTTCGAAAGCGCGAGTGCAGTGAGCAGGGTAGGAAGCAGGCGAGCAGAGCTCAGCTTTGTGAAGCGAAGCAAAATGGCATTCCTTTTCCAGAAATTTCAAGAGGTAAGCTATCTCTCTGTTCATCTGTATATCCATTTTTTTTTCAATTTTCATTCGAATTGAATCGCATCGCCATGAATTTGACTGCTACTTGTTCAGGGTGTGAAAACCCTAGCAAAAAGTCCAACTTTTGCATTTGCTAGGAATCCAAGGCAGCTTCAATTTGAAGCTGATATGAATCGTCTCTTCCTATATACGAGGTATGTACATTAGGTCTTCTAACTCTCTCAATTTCCATAATCATTTACCGTTTTGTGTGTTTCATATATGAATGTGTTCTTTCTCTGTAAATAATGGTGTCATAGTTTGTTTCTCCACTTTTTGAAGCTATTGGATTGTTATTTATGATTGGTTATATGATGTTATTCAGTTACAATCGATTGGGAAGGGATGCTGATGAAGCAGATGCTGAGGAAATTATTGACATGGCTAGTAAGTCCTCTGTAGCTGATCAACAGAAGCAAGTACAAGACAATATTCATTCTCAAATTACAAGTTTCTGCATGTCTATGGATAAGATTCTACTTCCGGATACAGCTGAGAAAGAGGATAAGTCTTCTGTACAATCAAATGCTACCCCTCGACGAAGTGGTCTCAGTTTTGCTGTTGGCAAGAGTGCCAAACCTACTGAGTCTTCCGGTGAGTTTTCATCTGGTTGTTTTTCTGCTTTCTAGATTCCTTTTGGGTTTGTTTTATGAGAATATGCGTTACTGTTGCACACTTTGGGATGTTCAGTATTTTGACTTCATCTTTTAACTTGTCTACTATTTTGCTTGTTGAATTGTTGTGGAGTAATGATTGTTGAATTAATGAAAATTGGCAATTTGACTAAAGTATTGTAGATATATCAAACAGCAAAACAGGAAGCATGTATTTCAGATATTTATACAGAGTATATATTATAGGCATCACATATTATGATATTGTAAATGCTTAACAATCATTTACATTAAAATGGTCATTTAGCTGCCATCCCTAACTTCTATTTAGGTTTTGAAACAGAATTAATTAATTTGTTTGTGCACTGCTATCCTTCAATTCTGATTACTGATGACTTTTCAGCACAGTTGTACCCGAGACAAGACTGCTAAAATGTGCAGAACTGTCACAGAAATTGCAGGATGTCATTGGCTACACGGTTGATGTCAAACCATCTCAAATACCCCACAAGGAAGCTGGCCAAGGTTTATTTTTGCATGGCGAAGCCAACGTTGGTGCTGTTGTAGCCATATATCCTGGTGTAATATATTCCCCTGCTTATTACCGTTATATTCCTGGGTATCCAAGAGTTGATGCACAGAATCCATATTTGATCACTAGGTATGATGGGACTGTGATCAATGCCCAACCTTGGGGTTCTGGGGGTGAAATGCGTGAAGTGTGGGATGGCTTGACACAGCCTGAAATAACACCAAAGATAGAAGGTGCTGAAAAAGGTTCAGACCGGCTCTGGAAACTGCTCAGTAAGCCTTTGGAAAGTACACGAGGGGGTAGTGGCAGTGAGGTGTTGGAGAGGAGAAACCCACTGGCTTTGGCTCATTTTGCAAACCACCCTGCAAAGGGTATGATCCCAAATGTTATGGTTTGCCCTTACGACTTTCCATTGTCTGAAAAGCACATGAGACCCTATATTCCAAATATATCGTTTGGAAAAGTAGAGGAAGTAAGTATGAGGAGATTTGGTAACTTTTGGTTCAAATGGGGGAGTTTTAGTAGTGGATCGAACACTCCAGTTCTAAAGACTCTTGTTCTGGTGGCTACAAGGACACTTAGTGATGAAGAGGTGCTCTTGAACTACAGGTTGAGCAACTCAAAGAGACGGCCTGCGTGGTATACTTCAGTGAACGAAGAGGAGGACCGTAGGAGATGGAGCTAAATCAGTGAAGGTTTGTTATCAAAAGTGGATTGAAATCAGTGATGGCTGCATCATGAAAGTGGCTTCCAACAGGTGCAGCGATTTTACATTATACTTGTGTTGCCGTCAGGGATAGCCATGACTGTGAGTTTACCCCACGTTTGGATCTAATTTTTTTCCTTTAGCCAAACCTTGATTGGTTACCTGATCATAGGTTAAAGAAGCAATGCCCTGGACCGTCTAATATTCTTATGATGAGTTGGGAATAACCAAGTTTTGTAGTTGATGAACTCTTTGTTACTTTGTTTCGAGGAATGAAGGATTGCTGGTTATTTTTGCATAATTACTGAATAGCAATAAAAGTTGGATCTAGATCAGATTATGGGGCATACGTTTAGCGTTAAGTTGTTACGGCATTGAAACCTAACCGATTGGGATGACAGCGTAGACATCAAATACGTTTAGCAAGAAAAGGTTGTATTATCAAACATTTTTTTAATTGTGCATTCAAAGTCAAGTGAAAACAACAATACTAAACAGGCCTAACTATGATAACGATCTGAGGCATGGTAATTGAATGAAAGTATCAAACCAATTTAGCAATAGGAGCTTGTTCCCATTCTTTCAACATTCATAAACCAGAGCTTTCTAATTCCCATTTCCTGTTTATGAAAGCATATGATCTAATAATCTCATCATCACTAGCAAGAAATATCAATTTTTCAGCCTGATTGCAATTGTTTGCATGCAAATGATTGCTTAGGTTCCTTGGTGTAACACAAACACAATGCTTGTAGCAAATATTTTAACTTGGTAAGTAACTGAAGTTACATATCAAACACAAAGAAGTATCAACTCCATGGCAATTGGTTCCCCTTTCTGGCATCCGTTACCAAAGCATGAAATGAAGGTATAGGCTATACAAAATTGCAATCCTCACAGACCTGCAATCGTGAACATGGACATGTTAGCTTTCAAAATAAGAAACTTCAGGAAAAATGATATATACATTCCGAAAGCCTATTAATTATCCCTATAAATCCAAAACGGAGAATTGATTAAATACCTGTATAAACTTCAACGTCATGCTAGATATTGAAGCAAAACCCCATCATTCCCTAACACGAATCCTTTCTTTTCATCGATGAACCTGTACAAGAAACAAGAGCTGCTAAAGTAAATGCTAGGTGAAACAAGTGAAACCTTGATGAAGTTTTTGCAGTCCAATTGAGACAAACAAAATGCAAAGAATAGCATAAGGAATAAAATATATATATATATATATATAAATAAAGGAAAACAAAGAAAATACAGTAATTTAGGGGAAATTGCATCTATGAGAATTGCAGTTTATACTAGGAAATACGTTAATCAAAAGATTAGAGGATACTCACTTCACTGAGTAAAGATTAGCAGCAATGTTGTCAGCTGCTTTGTCTCGGATCCATGTCTTGCCACCATTTGTGGTTTTCAATAAAACCCCGCTACCACCTGCTGCCCAAGCCTCGTCCTAGACAATATATGCAGCAAACAGAATGCTTCCATTTCAGAAAATTCAGGAGTATAGGCAATAATTGAGTTACAATAACTGAAGAGGCCATCCATTTTTTGCAAAGTTATTAATAGAAACTGGGAAGGTAAACGCAGATGAATGTCTAATACTACTCAAATGTTGATTTTGCTTATTTTTGATGCTTTTACTCTTGTATAATTTGCAATTCTCATTTTCTTTCAACTAGGTTAGATTCACCCTACTAATGCCCTCTTAACATGTGGCTTGTTCTCTCAGTTCTGTAGACTTGCAATGCCCATGGGATGCAATGATCTCTTTATGCATTACTTTTGTTGAAAATTTACAAGAAATTATTCTTGCACAATGCAGCTAACCTATTTATATAAATTGAATGGGGTCAACAGTCTGCCTGAAGGATGAGAGAAGAAACATGCCATAAAATAATAAAACTCTTTAAAAGATGCACCGTAAATAATATAATAACTTGTTGGAGACTTAAAATCAGAAGCTGCTCAGCCACTTGTAAAAAATTTCCAACTCATTTAAAGAAGCTAAATAATGAATTTTTAGAAAATAGAAATCTACTTTAAAGAGGCACTTCTAGCCACCTCTAATCTACCTGAGGAAGACTTTGGTGACAAAATATTATTGTAGGAACTACATGTCACTGAACCCAGAACAATACTAATGATTCATCAAATACCAATTTAGGACTCTTAATCATTTTGGTCTGTTTCATTGTCGTCAAGAAAGAAACAAAGAAAAATTTGTAAATCTTCCTGAAATGATACGTACGTAGCAGGGTCCATTAATGGGCTGACTGAAGTATATAAAACAGCAAGATGAGCAACATGGCACACAATATATCCATCTGGACTTAGGCAAGCATGCCGTGAGAAATCTATAAGTTATACAAGCAAAATACCACTCGAAAATAGGTACAGCGTGTCAACCAACAAGGACACACACAACACTGTTACAACCATTCAATGACAAAGCTGTTACCTTTGAACGATACCCAACATCAAGAATGCCAAAACCGCGACTTTGCACTTGGACTTCCTCAAATTCTTCTGTTAGCTGCAAGATTAAAAAACAGCAATGCTCCAACAATAAGTAAAGGATGAGCTGAAATGTGAAGTAGGTATCAGTGACAGGTAAACTGGGTACAGTACACACATAAGAACAAAGACTTAAAGGAAACCAACAACAGGTCCTAGTAAAAAATATTAGACATTCATCTGTCTAAAAAAATATGCAACTTGTCTATATACAAAATAATACAAAATAAAAAATATGCAACTTGTCTATATACATCAGGAAACAATTTATGACCTCTTAAATGATTGATCAAAACTTTTATCTTGACCACAGTTTCCACTTTACTGCTTTGTGTAGGACTGGTAGTATCAAACATTACCAAAAAATTCACGAAAAACCTCAATGTACCACACACCAAAACCCCTTTCAGTTAAACTTAACAGAAGAGACCAATTTAATTCATCTGGATTGAAAGAATTCATACTGGCACAGGGTGAAGGCTTGACTGAGTGCCACTATTAACAGCATCTAGGTTTAAGTAAAGTGCCAACCAGATTGTTGCATTCCGACCAGTAAGGAAGTGCAAAGAAGAAGAAGATGATATAGACAAACCTCATTGGTTGGACTTGAACCTTTTCCAAACACGAGAGGTATCTATTGTGCTAAAACTTATTAAGTTAAAAGTGTCACAGTGAAAAAGAAAAGAAAAAAATGTTAAAGTAAAATCCATTGGGAGAACATTTTTCAGTTGTTTGTGCTTTTGATGTTTCTTTCTTCTGCCTTCACCTGAAAATGGTTCATCAACAGCTAGGCTTCTGCCGACATAAATGGAAAACAAAAAGTAACAATATTTTCTATGTGTCTACTTTCCTTTTCCCTTTTCCCTTCTCCTCTTTGTTTCGTATTAAGTGAACATTTTCTTTAACCCAAAGCCTATTTTCAAAAAGCAAATTTAAAAAGAATTAAGCCAATGCATCTCTCTTGATGCCCATTAGGAGGGACTTTAGGCTCTTGATTATCTAAGTCGAAATCACCACATGCACGTTAATAAGATTTTTTCATGATAATTATAACTTATAAACAAAATTAAGTAAACATCCTCACAAATACTTACCCCTGTGCCCTTGCTGAGATAAAGCCCCCCTCCACGAACAAGAAGCCAAAGGCCACCATCAGACCTCCATCCCATGTTCTGGATTCTTCTTGCAACTGCCCTGTTATGTGGTTGCCAGAATGCCTACAATAGTAAAGAAAATAAATAAAAGGGAAAGAACTTTATGTTTCCACAAGGATCAGTGGCACTAGATGTGGGAAGTTGAATACAAAAGTTTTGACTATACAGCGACAGTGGGTAGTCAGACTATTAACAAGAAACTACTAGAACGACAACCATTGTGCTAGGAGCAACTACTTTTGTGTTCTTAATTTCTTTCTCCACAGGATACGAATGCCACTAGAACAATGGTCTCACTGGAATAAGGATGCTTCTGCAGAAGACCAGATTATTGAAGAGAAGTGGAATATTTGGTCATACTCATAATGGGAATAGCTTAGGGATATTAAACATAATTGACTCGTTAACAGATGAGGCTGGTTCAATGCTCAAAAGGCACTAATGACACTCAAATCATAATGATAAAAGTAAAATAATTAGTAAATAAAGGTTTTACCATGAAAATCTAGCTTTCAACAAAGAGCTATAGATAGAAGGAAGTGGATTTCATCAAGAATAACAAAAACTTAGACCATCTCTTCTATCTAAGCCCCATTATTTGTTCAATTCTTGTCTGATGAAGGACTCAATAATTCCACGCTCACACTGCATTTTTGCAATGTTATGCATTATTTATAGTGTAGAAGGCACTTAAAAAATTTTTATTTCTAAATAAGTAATAATAAGATAATTAAATTTAATAAGAATGAAGAAGAAATGCCATAGTAACTCAAGGGAAAACAGATCTATAGTACTTTGCAACTGCTGACTTTAGCAGATTAACCTGCTAACAATGATTGTGCATTGAGAAAGCATATAATTGTGCCAATGTGTTAGATGATACAGATCAGCAAAGTGAGGGTTACATATATGGAAATTACAGATCAGCAAGCACTTTTATTTATAAGGATTTTCTTTTGAAGCTATTCTTGCTGTAAACAGAGGATGATTTGTTTCTATGCATCTAAAATGAGGAGCTTCTAAGACAAGCAGGCTACACGAAACAAATCACTGCAGCTTAATATGCATATAAAATGACATGATATCTAAGAGAAGAAACAGACCTGCCCTGGCTCCCAAGTTAGATAGAAGTTGCCACGACTTGATACAGCAACATAGCTTCCATCTGGAGAGCGATTAACAGTATTAAAAGTTCCTGTATAATAACTTGCACCACTAATACCACTAGAAACTGTTCTGCAAAAGCAACGAAGTTGTGTGAATATCTTGCTTTCTTGAAACCATCTTCTGTCATGCATATTTATTGATATCTTGGCTCTTCAAGGTCACTTTTTTGCATACAAGACAAGGCATCTAGCCTCTAAGAAAACTCAGATAAGAAAATCCCTTGAATCCCTTGATACCAAAAACAAAAATATAACAGCACAACTTTTGACAAAAATAAATTAAAATAATCAAGATAATACAATTTTCAAGATATGAAAGACATTATACTAATGAAATGGTAATGAATGACAGTTTGGCTAGAAGAAGAATATGCAATTAGAGTAACAGATTAAACAGGAAAGAAATAAACCTGTTAAGAGTAGCAGAAACAGTCTCTTGAACTGCAGCTCTCCAGTTATAGCCCCGGTTTGAAGTAGTATAAATAGCACCTTGGTCAGTGACCATCTCGGCACTCTTTTCTCCAGTGGCCTTTATACAAACCTGCAGATGATAATAATAAACTCGAATGAATAAATGACATGTGTCTCTTTTTCTTTCTCTCCATCTTAGCATTCGCGGTTGGAGAATAGTGGTTTACCATATCTCCAGGAAGTTGAGCGCTTAATGGTATCCTTTCCCAGGTATCTCCAGCATCAGAAGTATACAGTAAAATAGCAGGTTTACCAACAATCCATCCCTCCTTGCCCTGGAAGCTAATGGAATTAAATCTATAGTTAAAATCTTCCTCTTCAGCTGAGGGGATTGAACGTGGAACCCAAGTTTTCCCACCATCTTTAGTCTCCAAGATTGTTTGCCTGGTGCCCAACAGAAAGCCTACAATAATAAATAAATAAATAAATACGAACAAAAACATCAAAAATTCAATATACATAATTGAAAAAAAAACAGACCGTGATTCTCGTCATCAGGGACAAAAGCTATATCAAGAAGGACAACACCAGGATCAATGGGAAGGTAGACTCTCTCCCATGCAGAGAGGGTTTCTTCTGCTGAGTGTGCGGGTTTCTGTTCAAGGAAAGTACTAGTACATAAAGATAAAGATAATGTAGCTGTAGCTGTAGCTGTTTGTGATACAAAGTGTCTGCGAGTAAGAGAGGTGGAATACGAAGAAGAAGAAGGGTCAGGCTTTTGAAGAGAACAAGCAATTCTGGGGATGACATGAGAATGAGAATGAGAATAAGGAGATGGTGGTGGTGGTGTACGACGGCGAGGAGAGAAGTGACGGCCAGTTAAAGAGGAGTTGAGCAACATTACTGGTTCGCTCAGACTGCCCATTGATTTTCTTTGGTGCTTCACGCTGAGCAATGACTGTATCTGTGTGGATGATGATTTTCTTTTTCTTTTCTTTTTTCTTCTTTCTCTCTTGCTTTCTTTCTTATCCAAATGCTGGACTCAACGGCTACCCGGGCCGTTTCGAGCTTCTCAATTCATCTAAAAACGGGGCAATAACATTTTCGTCACTGAACTTATATGAAATAATAAATTAAGACATGGTCTTCTTATTTATAACAATTTTATCCCACCAAGGCAGGGGCCTACATGAAACTAGGAAAACCTAAGGTCAGGATTAATTTGTTATATAGTTTAAATGTCAAGTTCAGATTAAACAAGGGGATGTAGCTCAGATGGTAGAGCGCTCGCTTAGCATGCGAGAGGTACGGGGATCGATGCCCCGCATCTCCAATTTTTTTCTCACTTTTTATCTTTTTTTTTTTAATGCTTTATATATATATATATATATTAATGAAACAAATTTATTATAAAATAGCATATTAATTTGAAAATATTTATTCTCCCATAGTTGAAAAATTATTTAAATTGTTTAACATAAATAACATAATGTAAGACATAAAACTTTTCTACTATGAGTAATAATATATATTTTGTAGATAGATAACATCATTCTAAATTTCAAGATGTATACAACGATAATATTTAAAAAACTATATATCATAAATTGACAGAATTTTAATAGCATGTAAAAAATTATGAGAAATTTATTTTTGACTGCTATTTAAAAAATTGTTAAAAAATGATTAGCTTTATAAAATTTTGATGAAGATACCCTATGATTAGTCTTACAAAAAAAATTGTTAAAAATGATTAGTTTTAATTTTTATATTTAAAAATTAAAAATTTTGTTTCAAGGAAAGTAAACTTTCTAATAAGAAAAAACTTTTTTCTTATTCGAAAGTTTTTTTTATTAGAAAGTACACTTTTTAATAAGAGAAAACTATCTTCTTATTCAAAAATATACTTTTTAAGATAAAAGTTTTGTGAGTAAAAAACCATTACATTTTAAGAAGAAGAGGCTTTTTTCTTACTCAAAAATTATTTTCAAAGTTGCAAAAAGTTAGTCATGGATGCATTTTCGTCCAAAATTTATTGTGAATAGTGGTCAAAAGTGAATTTAAATATTAATTAAAAAAATTCCCCAAAAATTATATATCATAAATTGAAAAGATTCTAATAGTATGTAAAATTTATATATCATATAAAAATAGAGAGTTTCGATGTTAAACATTGTTAGTTCTTAATTTTAATTCATTTTAAAATTTTATTTTAAAAAAATGTGTTTGAAAAGTATATTTTATGTATTAGGAAATATATTTTAATTTAAAAAAGTATTTTAAGGTGGATAAAAAAAAACATAAGTGATAAAACTGAAAATTAAAAAGATAATAATTTTAAAAAACTCACAGGGGAGGTCAATAAAGTTGAAGGACTTGGATACAAGCATTTCAAATTTATTTTTGGGAATTGTTTTCAAAGTAATCACTTTTTATTTTTTTATAACATAAAATTTAAAGCATTTTTGCATAAAAGTTGAAAGCAAAGCATAAAACTTTAATATAAATTTAAAAATTCAAAACTTAAAATATGTAGCACAAAAATTAAAATATTAATATAAAATTATATATATATATATGATAAACTTCTTTTTTGATATTATTTAATTTTAATATTATATATAATTTTAAAAATATTCTCTTAAGTAGTCTCCACTTAATAATTTCAAATTTCGCATGCGACGAAAACCAAAATTAAGTATCCATTTGGCCTAGATTTTTCATTTGTCAAAAGAATTTTTCTAATTTTAATATATTTTTTTAATAACATTTGATTGATAAATATAATAAGCTTTTTAGAAATTTAAAAAATTATTTTTCTTCTACTAAAAGAAATTCAAATTTTAGATTTTTGACAATTGAACATTTTTAACATATTAAATTGTCTACATACTTTTATTTATTTTAAAAATTTTATATTACTTTTTTATAATATAATATTAAAACTTGTTTGTTAAAATAATTATACAAATTTTTTTAAAGTTTAGTTATGAGATAAATTTTTATTAAAAATTTTACTTAAAAATCTATTTCATAAAATTTTACTTGAAAAACTATACCTAAACCCTAATTAAGTTATTTGCATGAAAACAATTTGGTTGGATTTTATTTTAGTGAAATATGAACTAGAGAATCTGTTTTTTGAGTTAATACCCCATTACCTCTTTATATTTTTTTTAATATTTCATCACTCCCTTAAATTCCGATTACATCTTTTAATATTTCAAATATTTTCGATTTTAATATTTTATAAACCAATTAAACTAAAAAGGCAAAATTTTAAAAAAAAAGAATAAAAGGTGATAAAATATTAGAAAAAATATAAATAGAAAATTGGGTATTAGTTCAAAATACAAAGGAATAATGGGCATTGTCCCTATAAACTACTATACAAAGCAAGTGCATTGCAACTTGATTGGATTCTCATGTTTTGAAAACAAGATTTGACGGCTACAATCTTACGTCATCTACACATCCTGTGATGAAGCTCAACTAAACAGGTAACTAACCTTTAATTGAACCTTTTTTTTTAAGAACATCAATGTTTAACTTACATTTCCATTTTGTACATAAGCATACAAAAGGATATACCCAACATCAAATCATCCATCCCTAAAACTATTTTTTTAAGATCCCATCACAAATATTCACCTCAGTTTCACTATATTATCTGTATAGACCTTGGAAATTTGACTATTCTTCATATTTCTTAATTCTTTTTCTCTATTTTCTTTCTTTAACCCTCGCAAGAAAAGGAAATAGAAAAAATGCTGTACATGACAATATCAATGCTTCTACAGAAACATGGAGAAAGGCAGTAGGAAAAAATTAGCTCATCATTAATATCATGGGCGGAAAATTCTTACAGTTTGCGTAACCCTAACCCTACAGAATGGGCACCTGGAAACAGCAGACGAGCATCTACGACAAAGTACATGACCGCAAGGAACTATCGTCATGTCAACTTCATTGCTCAAACAGACTCGACAAATCCATGCCGCTTTTGCTGCATCAGCTTCTTTAGTTGCCATATCAGACTTCTCCTGCAGATTTTACCCACAATATTGAGAACGTATTCTCAGAAACAATAACCGAACACCGACGTGGAAAATGTCATAATAGCTCTAATATATGTTATTCTCCATGTCGTTAGTATAGTAAAAACCGATATCAGCTTTTCCATACATGTGATACAAATTGCAGCGATTGACAAGTAATGCTAATGGAATAAAGGGAGGGGCCATTTGAACCATAAAACTAGTTGACACCCATTTTTCTAATAAAATTTAATACTAATAAAACAGACATAAAGCAAATCACTGTTAAGGAAAAACTAATATAGTTAAGAAAAATCTATTATCTGTCACACTTATCTCAATTATCTAAATATTGTTTATAAACCTTAAATCTTATTTTTTTTGTGTATCAAATGTCAATTAAACATAAATATAATCATAGCAGATACTTAAGGTATGAAAAAGTACATCCTTGCTGAAGAAAATTCAAGCACAACTAAGTATCTATAATTGTCATTATTAGTATATTTTTTTCTTAAATTTACACATTAATTAGGAAGTTTTTTTTCTTGTATAAATTCAACAATTGTTCCTGACTAATTTGCGAAACAAATACTAAATGTTCAAGCAGTTCCAACTGAAAAAAGAGTAATGGTTTGTTGGTTACTAAAAACCTAACAAAAGTATCTTGTTTACAAATAATTAACTGAACATGCATTCGATAAATTTTGCTGACTTTTTATGATTTGTATGTTGAACTGAACAAACTAAAGTGCTACAGTTAATTACAGAACCTCAGATTCAGTAACATTTAAGTGGGTATTGACTAAAAATTCAATTTTCAAAATTTGTAAGTGGCTGCATTGAGAAAATGTGTTCAAATGAACCACCCCCATTTGAAAAATCACGATACATACCTGCTCAAGCAAAAGAGCTGCCTGAGAGTTTTCCAGTTGTTCTTGTAGGGTAATTGTTTTCTGCAGTAGAGACTGTGTCTCCACACCCATACTGACTCCAGCTGCAGAAAGCATCTCATTAACTGCCTGAACCAGTTCTGCAGCAGATACTCGTCCATACTGGAGCTCTTTACTAGACTGCAGCTGTCAAAAAGTAAGATTTTTCAGTTAAATGCATCACACGAGAGGAGTTAGTACCATAAATTGGCGTTTGACATTCAATTATCCATGATTTGCATTAAAATAAAGATGGCTCCCAGTACCATTGACAACTAATTTTGAGTGAGAAATTATATAATCCACGTAAGGCCATTGGAATACATTTTAAGCAAATAAAAGTTCTAATACAATTCCATGTACTGGAATTCAACCCGTACTGCAACTTTTACATTATCAGAAAGTTAAATGGAGGAGACAATCAATCAACTCTTGAGAATAAAATCTATTTGTGTGACAACACTAATTACATACAAATTCCCACCTGATGTTAGTTATTTTTAGAAAGTAAAATCCCTCTCCCACTGCCCCAGCTCAATTAGTTTTCTTTTAATTCTTTTAGACCCTAGAACGTTTGTATTACAACTTAACACAACCCTATTTTACATGTAGACGTTTGAATCTTGAGTGCCTAAAGTCTGACACTGGTGTTAAGACTCTCTCAGATACTATTTCAAAACGCTATGAAGTAGGGTAGAAATACAAGATCTAGCAGTAGTATCACAAGATTATCTCTGTAGGAGAAGTCTGAACAAGAAGAAGCTCATAATCGTGTTTCTACTACAGCAATGACAAATAGATCAATTATCTGACAGTTACCAAGTCAGAGGCCCAAACCTGAGAAATTTTAGTTTTCCCTCTTGTGGAAGTTTCTGGCAACTCATTATGAGATCTGTTGTCAGCTATTCCCACAACATCCTCCAGTATGGTTGAGGGCGAAGCCTCATTCCCCGCCAACATGCCTCTGAATGAGAAAACTTGCGAAGAAAGAATAAATTCAGTCACTCCTGGTGCAGTTTCCACCTTGAATCTGTACAGTGCTTGACCAGCTGAAGGTCTGACATCTTCTGGAACCCTACCATATTTTAATTTTTCTCCATTTTGAACCCGGAATGCAATTATTTCTCCTCTGTAGAAGGGCCTTAGTGGGTGAAATTGCACTTGAAGAGCGTCTTTTGACAGTATTTCTTTCCCAATGAACCTATTACTTATAGCTTCTGTATCTCTTTTGCCAGTAGAAAGTTTCAACATATCAACAATTGCAGTATCAGAGCCTTCAGGACAGAAAAATAAAGATCCAACAGGTAATGGTGTGGGGGAGCCTATAACTTGACTCACAACAATTGCAATAATATCAAGGACAGATATATAGCCGGGAGGTTCAGCAACTAAAATGCGGGTCTTTGTCCTGTTGAGAAAGTAAAGAGTGCTATGTTCAAACCCATCATCACACTTTGGAATAAGGGAATCCTTAGCAACAAGAGTTATGTCTACAGACTTAGGGAGGAGCAAAAAACGAGTATGAAGACATTTAACAAACTGCAAATTCTTGGCAATAGTTTCTAATGAATCTTGTATGGTTCCCCAAGTTAAGTTTTTAATTGTGGGAACATAACTGGCCGTGCTCTCCACAAGTCTCCGTACAGCATCTTGAAATGATCTGTTTAACAGCTTCTCTCTAATAACTGATAATGAGACAGATCCAATATGGTCTAAAGTCTGTATATACTCTTCATGATTAAGTTCCTGCAAACAAATATAATTTGCCAAATGAACATAAAAAGCCCCATTACTAATAACAAAAACTAATAGAAGTTCCAAAAATAAAAAAGGTTAAGAAAGATTAAGCTACCTCTATGACGACATCAGATAGCTTTTTGATGCCTGAGACCATGCATATTCTCTCTGGAAGATCTGGGTGGACAAATCTCAATCTGGAGGTATCAATACATTTCATGTACCGAGAACCATAAGAATCAATGTATACACATAATTTTGCGTGAACAAGTCTGCATCCATCATCTGGAACTATTGCATCTGATTCCCAGTCAAGCCGACTTGCCTCAGTCCCATCACATACAAAATGCAATATTTCCATTACAGCACGAAGTTCATTTGGGTTGAGACGCTGATACCCGGATGCTTTCTGAAGATTCAACAGCAGAATCTTGGCAGAAGCAATGGATAGCATGTCCTGAAGTCCCAAATCTTTCAGAATCTTTACAAAAGGAAGATACAGTGTAGGAAGTTCGAAGGCAAATGGTGACAGATTAACAGATAGACGCACAAAAAGACAGTTTGCTGTCACTAATCGTGTTCCATTTGCAGCCGGCAAAAATGCCACTCTCTGCAGCTCTGTTATATCTGCTTAAATAGAAAATAAATAGTGCAGAGTAAGTACTTCAACAAATAATTAGAGAGCAACCAAATTTTTTAGGACTGCTGAAGAGTCCAACAATAGTTAAGAATAATGCTTTGATATGTTGACTTGTAGCAGCAGCTTCACCTAATAGCCAAAGCTTTTGGGTTGGATGTGTCTAGCATGATATCAGATAATATTTGTTACTGTTTTGTCTTAGATAAGTTTCTAATCCATGCGCGAGGCTCATTTAATTTAATTGTTTGTCCTGCAGGTAAAAGGGAGCAATAAAGATTCCACATTATTAAGTGTTGGAAAATAGGAATTAACGAATATTAGGAGATTTTGTTTTTCAGTCAATGAGATATAATAGGAAAGTTTATTAAATAGGAATGCTGTTGTAAATAAGATTCTTTTTCCTTTTTAGCTCTGTAGTCTCTTCTATAAGGACAGCCTTCTAAAGCATTGTTGTATATTCAAGTCAATACATAGAATTCTTTCCTACCAAGTTGACATGGTTTCAGAGCCAAAATTCGTTCCTTGACTCTCCATAGAAAAAACAACAGAAAAACAAACCCTAGCCGTCCCTCTGTACAACTTGTTTGCCCATCATGTCTGATGCTTCATTCAAGTCTGCGCCTTCTGTCATTAACCAGCCAAACAACAGTGCTACTCAAACCCAAGCCCCAAACATTGATTCACATTCTGTTCAGATCACTACTGTTCGCCTAAGTGGTGACTATTTTTTACAGTGGTCTCGATCTGTCCGAATTATATTTGAGGGCAAGGGAAATTGGCTACCTGACTGGAGAAAAAAAGTCGCCAACACCTCAAGACCCGGCATATGCAACCTGGGATGCAGAGAATTCGATGGTTATAACATGGCTCATCAATTCTATGGAAGGTTGTAACTACATGTGCTACTCCACAGCCAAGGAATTATGGGATAATGTCAATCAGATGTATTCTGATCTAGGAAATCAGTCCCAAGTTTATGAGTTAACCCTGAAACTTAGGGAAATCCGACAGGGAGATGATTCGGTTACCAACTATTTTAACTTGCTAAAACAGTTGTGGCAAGACTTGGATCTATTTAACGACTACGAATGGAAATCTGCTGAAGACGCCAATCACTATAAGAAGACCGTGTAAGCTCATTGAATCTACAAATTTCTTGCTGGGCTGAATGTGAAATTTGATGAAGTAAGAGGGAGAATTATTGGCAGACCACCCCTTCCTCTAATTGGTGATGTTATTTTTCAGAAGGAGAGAAGAGAGCTGTAGAAACGTGATGTTGGGAAAGAAGAACATTAATGGGACTGTTGAGATGTCTGCCCTTGTTGCATCTGATGCAATTGCTAACAAAGCAGTGAATTCCCAGAGATAAACAGAAGAGAAGCCACGGGTTTGGTGTGATTACTGCAACAAGCCTCGCCACACTCGAGAAACCTGCTGGAAAATTCATGGAAAACCTGTGAATTGGAAGAGCAACAGAACCAATGATAGGACCAGCCGTGCAACACCCACTGCCAATTAAGCTGAAGCAAGTCCCTTCAGCAAGGAGCAGATGGATCGTCTTCTTAAACTGCAAAGATCCAGTTCATCATCTGGTATTCCTAGTGTTTCTCTTGCTCAAACAGATAGTGAACCTAGTGATTTTCTTCTTGTTCAACTAGTGCTCTTTAGATCAAAGATTCTGGAGCTTCTGACCATATGACCAGTTTTTCTAATTTGTTTACTACCTACTCACCATGTTCTGGTGTAGAAAAAGTTAGAATTGCAGATGGTAGTTTTTCACCCATTGTAGGAAAAGGTTTGATAAAACTCTTTGAAAATATTGATCTTAAATTTGTCCCAATGCTCCTAAACTAGCCTATAACCTTTTATCTGTGAGTAAGGTATCCAAAGACTTTAATTGCCATGTTGTTTTCTTTGATTCTCATTGTGAATTCTAGGACCAGAACTCGGGGAAAAGGATTGGCAGTGCTAAGATAATGGATGGACTTTACTACTTTGATGGTAACTCTAATAATAAAAAAGCTCAAGGTTTTAGTAGTGTTAGTCCTGTCTCTGCTCATGTATAAATAATGCTTTGGCATTTTAGATTACGACATCCTAGTTTTCAATATCTATTTTTCAATGTGAAAATTGTTATTTATCTAAGAGTCGTCGTACTACATATTTGCCAAAACCTTACATTCCCTCAAAACCTTTTTATTTAATACATAGTGATGTTTTGGGGCCTTCAAAGTTGCTACTATTTCTAGAAAAAGATGGTTTGTCACTTTTATTAATGATCATACCTGTTTATGTTGGATATATTTGATGAGTGAGAAATTCAAAGTAGGAAAACTGTTTAAGGCATTTTACAAAATGGTTGAAACTCAGTTCTAAACTAAAATCAATCCTTCATATTGATAATGGAACTGAGTGCTTTAATGAACATTTAGGAAATTTTTCAAAGGAAAATGGTATTCATCATGAGTCTACATATGTGGATACCCCTCAACAAAACGATATTGCTGAAAGGAAAAACAAACATTTGCTTGAAGTAGCTGGTGCTATGATGTTTTCTATGAATGTTCCAAAATATCTATGGGGAGAAGCAGTTGTGATAGCTTAATATTTAATTAATAGACTGCCTACACGTGTTTTAAAATATAGCAAACCATTAGAATGTTTTAAAGAATTTTTTTCTATGTCACAAATTTACTCGGATTTACCGCTTAAAATTTTTGGTTGCACAGTTTCCTTCATATTCCTAACCACTCTAGGAACAAGCTTGATTGCAGGGCCGAAAAGTGCATTCATATAGAGTATGTTGCAACTAAAAAAGGATATAAGTGTTATCATCCCCAAACCAAAAAATTTTTAGTTAGTATGGATGTTTCTTTCTTGGAAAACAAACCTTACTTTTACAAAAATTTTCTTCAAGGGGAGGAAGTAGTAGAAGATAATTTCTGGGATTTATCTCCTACTCCATTACCAAATACTATTTTCACTACTCCTACTAATTATGAAACACTAAGTCAAGAAAAACTTGTTCAAGATACTGAAAGCGATAGGAATCCTGGTCAAAATTTGCCAAACATTGTTGTATCTTCAACGAGGGAAGAAACACTACAAACAGATTAAAGGAATCTAGGGACTGAGCTTCAGGTTTATACTTGGAGGAGACTTCATCACAAGAGTCAAGATTAACCTATAACTATTGCACCTGATCAATCCCAATCTCCGAGCACTGGTACCCAAACTATTACAGGTATTACTACTCTAATTTCTAATTCTGATCCACCTTTAATTTTTGTCTCAAGCATGCCATTAGGTCTTGATATTCCTATAGCCACTAGGAAGGGGACTCGAAACTGTACAAAATATCCTATTGCTAAGTATCTTTTTTATGATAAACTCTCTCACTCTTATAGGGCCTTTACCTCAAAAATCTCACACTTGTTTATCCTTAGAAATATTTAGGAAGCCTTGAATTATTCAAATTGGAAATTAGCAGTGATGGAAGAGATGAATGCTTTGAAAAAAAGTGGTACTTGGGAGATAGTTGACTTATTTAAAGGAAAACAAACAGTAGGTTGTAGGTGGGTTTTCACTATAAAATGCAGAGCTGATGGTAGTATAGAAAGATTCAAGGTAAGACTGGTTGCTAAAGGCTTTACCTAGACCTACGAAATTGATTACCAAGAAACAGTTGCTCCTGTAGCAAAGATGAATTTTGTTGAAGAAAATAAAATTATATTGAAACTCTCTTCAATTATAAAATAAGTATATAGAAATATCTTTATATGGGCTAGAATAATAAAACAACATAAACTAGCAATCCTTATTAACTTAAAAATCCTCGTAAACTTAGGAACCTTTAACAAATTAGGAAAAGACTAATAATGAGTCTAATTTTAATTCTAACACTCCCCCTCAAACTCAAGATGGTAGAACAAGCTTGAGTTTAAAAGCTAATGAAATTATAAGAAAATCCCAAAATATCGAAAAATAAGAGAAAACCACTTGTGCCTTCAAGAGGCAGCCAATACTGATTGTGCTATTTTTTAGGCGAAGAATATGAACTATGCCTTTTTTTTTTTTAGGTGAAGAATATTGACTATGCCTTTCCATAAGTGAAGAATATTGATTTCCATAGGCCAAGAGTGCCTTCTATAGGCGAAAAATATTGATACTTCTTTTCATAGGCAAAGAATACTTGTAGTGCCTTTCAGTAGGCCGGGAAAATTGATAATGCCTTTATGTAGGCAAAGAGCACTAGATGAAGGGGTAGCCATATTAGGAACCCGTGAACACTACCCGGATACAGTACCTAGGAACAATATATCCAAACAACAATACCATACCTTGAATTAAGGTTTCCAGAATTTTTTTTTTTTAAGTAGAGAACTAAATTATGCCCAGGAACCATCTCATAAGGTAGCACATCATCGCTATCAAAATTTTTCTAAGTTGACTCTCAAACCTAAGATCAAACTCGCTCTGATATCACGTTGAAGAAAATAAAATTATATTGAAACTCTCTTCAATTATAAAATAAGTACATAAACATGCCTTTATATAAGTTAAAATAATAAACAACACAAACTAGGAATCCTTATTAACTTGAAAATTCTCATAAACTTAGGAACCCTTAACAAATTAGAAAAAGACTAATAATAAGTCTAATTTTAATTCTGACAAACTTCATTCGGGTTTTGTTGTCTTTGGCTGTTAATTTTAATTGGCCTTTCATCAATTGGATGTAAAAAATGCCTTTCTAAATGGAAATCTAAAGGAGGAAATCTTCATGAGTCTACCACCAGGATTTGAGAAAGGAACTGGACCTAATAAAGTCTGTAAACTAAGAAAATCCCTATATGGTCTAAAGCAATCTCCTAAAGCCTGGTTTGAACATTTTGGAGTTGTGGTTACTGCCAAAGTCAGGCTGATCATACAACGTTTTACAAGCACAACAAAGAAGGTAAGGTTGCAATTCTAATTGTTTATGTGGATGATATAGTTCTTACAGGGATGATATTGAAGAATTGGAAAGGCTGAAGAAGAAGATGGCAGCTACTTTTGAGATCAAGGACTTAGGCACACTGAAATACTTTCTTGGAATGTAATTTGCCAGATCCAAGGAAGGTATATTTGTCAACTAACGAAAATATGTACTCGATTTACTTGGTGAAACAGGTCTATTTGGGTGCAAACCAGCAGAAACTCCAATTGAACTTAACCTTAAATTACAACCTACTAAGACTGAGGAAGTGCAGAACAGATAGCAGTATCAAAGACTCGTTAGAAGACTGATTTACCTGTCCCACACACATCTTGACATAGTCTTTGCTGTAAGTATAGTCAGCCAATTTATGTACTCACCTGGACCAGAACATTTTGATGCCGTCTACAAAATCCTGAGATACTTAAAAGGAACGCCTAGAAGAGGTTTGATTTTTAAAAGACATGGCCACCTACAAATTGCGGTATACAATGATGTGGATTGGGCAGGAAATGTTATTGACAGATGATCAATTTCTGGTTACTGTACATTTGTTGGAGGCAATCTTGTCACTTGGTGAAGCAAAAGCAAAATGTGGTGGCTAGAAGTAGTGCTGAAGCTGAGTTCAGATCTGTTGCTCAAGGAATTTGTGAAGTTTTATGGATTGAAAGATTATTAGAGGATTTAAGACTAATTCTTTACCCATGAAGATTTATTGTGATAACAATGCAGTAATCTGCTCATAAAACCCTGTTCTTCACGACAGGAGAAAGCATGTAGAAGTGGATAAGCATTATATCAAAGAGAAACTAGATGGGACTGATTTGCATGCCATACATTCCTATTGCTGAACAAATTGCTGATTTCTTTACCAAAGGACTACCTAAGAAACAGTTCGACAAGTTAATTGGCAAGCTGGCTATGGAAGACATCTTCAAACCAGCTTGAGGGAGAGTGTTGGAAAATAGGAATTAACGAATATTAGGAGATTTTGTTTTTTAGTCAATGAGATATAATAGGAAAGTTTATTAAATACGAATGCTATTGTAAATGGGATTCTTTTTCCTTTTTAGCTCTGTAGTCTCTTCTATAAGAAGCACAACCTTGTAAAGCATTGTATATTCAAGTCAATACATAGAATTCTTTCCTACCAAGTTGACATTAAGCATAATGTTCAAGCAAGGATAATATGGTTTAGCTCTCCACATAACAGCTTCAGTCATTTCTAATCTTATAAAGTACAGAAAAGTTGGAGAAAGACTTAAATTTGGTGAAGGTTCAGTTTCCACGTAGCTTTCCATGACAAAGTAGCATGTAAAAGAAAATCACTCTCCCAATGAAGACATTGCAATGTTAGTACAGTTACTGGCTTCGTCATTACTTTTGCATACAATAACAAACAAATTAACACTGCTGTGCTGAATCAGTCAGAAACACATGCAATATGTATGACTGATGAAGTGGAAACAAATAAAAGTCTAATAAAATTCAGCATATTCTAGTTAAACTGCAGAATGGGTGTAGAAAAATGATCGTTTTCAAAACACAACCACAACGTTTCGACCTATATTATGTGAACTTGTCAATTGAACAAGCAACCATTGCATTTTTAAATCCTGAGGGCATCACAAGCCACTATGTCAAGTGCCAGCCTTCAGTTTATTAATTTCACATAATAGCCAAATGAAAGAATAAACTTCTCTGTCCCAGAGAAAGAAAGATAGAGACAGCATTGTGAGAGAATAGATAAAGAGAAAAAAACTGAAAAAAGAAAAGAAATGTTGAGAACAAGCAACAGTGTTTTAGCACCAGTGAGCTGATATAAAAGTATATTTCTTGTTAATTCTTGGAAGGCAAAGAGATAAGTCTTAGATTAGCTCTTCAACAAAATAAAAAATAGGCAAAATTAAAGAGGGAAAAACTCATTAGGGGAATAATTATGTATGCATGAGGCTAATAGCTGAAATGCAAAGTAGAGAGCTACCTGAAGAGGAGAGGGTACCCCAAATCTTGTCCAGGTATTTCAAAATTTCACAAGAAGCTTCATCAATGGTCATCATGCCTGAAGTAATCGGCCAATGAGCAAGAGTGTCTTCACCGCCATTTTTTCCAATTACCTGAGGACATATCATTTGCTTTATATCTGTTTGTACATACTGGTTCTCTTGGATGACACAGTAAAAGTTATAAATTTATCACCTGCAAATGTTTTAGGACAGTAGAGAAAGTTGGAGGGCTCCTCAACTGGAGCGCTGCCCAGGAGTATTCAGGCGGAACAATATTTTGTCTGGAAAGAATGGGGGTGCAACTCCAGGCCAGAGGCCAATGCTTTGAGATGATTGCTTCATTGTACGATGTAAGAACCCTCTTGCTAGCTTTCCTGCCATACACATTTGGCAAGCCTAATTCAGCAGGTATGCAAGCAATCTTGCCAAACTGATTACAGAAGTTATTTCCATAAAGGACAGCAAAGTTTGAGAACACAGCTTCCACAACAGATCCAGCCAATATCCATATCTCCATGGAAACTTCATTGTGTGAGTTGATCAAATCAGTCTCAAATTCATCAAAATCTCTTGGGGATTTCATGCACTCATTTCCAAGAAACTCTACCCTCTTGGCACATTCAAGCATTATATCTGCTTCTGTTGAAGTTCGAAGGCCTGTTTTCCTTAAAATTTGAAGCCACCCATCCGTACCAAATCTTTCTCCTGGAAATTTCTTCCTCTCACCAGAAAAGACTGACGTTAATATGACATCAGATGGATCATACAGATCCTTGGGCTTATACAAATCTGCAGAAAATTCATTGGCATTTCTTACAAATTTAGTCTCCTTCAAAACTTCAACTACAGAAGAATCTGCTTGGAGATCTTGCCAATTAGCATAAAGATAAATCAATATATCCTCCTGCTCAGAAGTTGGTTTTTTTCTTCATATCCAGGTAACCCAAACCTTATCAATATCTGTTTATCATGCAACTCAGTGACTCCAAGGGCTCGGAGTAACACAAATTCAATTGAATCTGTGGAATAACTAAGGCAATGCTCATGATATGGTTTAAGGAATGAATTTGAAGAGATCACACACTGGTCTTGGCCATTCAGATGTGTGCATGACCCTACAACTGTTCTGTATATAGGCAGAGATCGTAAAACTTCAAGTTCTTCTGTTCCATATTTAGAACCGTTAGAAAAGAAATCATGAGCAAAAAGAGTAAAAAGTTCATCCCGATCTGAAGCTGAAAGTGAACTAAGTTCAGGGAAGTAGCCTGCATTTTTAGCAGCAACAAGCTTGGAAGCAATAACTTGCCCTAATGATTGGCTGGATGTAGGGAGACAATTACATGCAACTGCACAGTCCATGAAAGCAGTATCAAAAATAGGAATGTTGCACTGGTTCAAGAGTGATAACAACCAAGGATACTTCTTTTTGGCTACTTCAAATGCTGTAATGTAAGGCTGGATCGTTTCAGAGGTATAATTCATAGATAAGCCAGTCAGATCACTTCCAGTTGTACCCACATCTGTGACACCACTTTCAGAAATTGGATCTGTAAGTGGGGGTGGAATAAACAGCAGTTGACGCTCTCTCACACGGCACAAAATTGACCGACCAAGAAAAGCAGGAACTAGGGGCCAATCGGAAAAGAGAGAGAGGTCTTCTGAAGACCCACTGAAATTTTTCCAGAACAATCTTACCCATTCAGAAGAAGGACCTCCTTCCCCTCCAGAACTTGAAGTATTCTCCCATGAAAACCATGGAGCCATGTTTGATTCCATGACATGCTCCACCCAGTTACTGTTAAAAAGCAACCTCATGTGACTCGCCAATAAGTGAAAAGAGAAACTCTTCAATTTCAGTAATGATTGTATGACAGATTTTGAAAAAATATTGGCCAAGATTGCTCTATCAAATGCTTTTGGGTGGATAAACTTGGCAGCTAAAGACATCATTAGTGCCTGTTGTTCCTTGTTTCCAATCCAGAGTTCAGTAACCCCCAACCTCGCTAAGTGATTTGTTGCAGTTGGACATGGTAAGGATTTGAGCTCAGCAGCTATTGACAGAAACTTCGGGTCTACATTTCTATTGCTTATGCTACTGCTACCTGCAATGGCATTTCCCTGTAATACAGGCCCTCCAGCTCTACCAATATCTTCGACCACTCCACGACCAAAATCAAATAAAGCCTTTCCCAAACTAGTCATCATTTCAAGTGCATCACCTGAACCGCCTGCACTCTGGACAGAAGACCTGTGAGAACTACGCAAATGTGGGATTGATACTGAAGCAGAAGTGCTGCCCACTTCATTAGGTGCTTTAACCATAGTATTAGAGTCAAAAGGGTCTTGTGATGCATCATCTCCACTACAATTAGATAATTCTAGGAATTGAATGTCAGACAAGCAGTACTCTAGAACATCTATGTATGTATCAACTGACCCGAAGAACAATAGAAGTTGATGAAACCCTTAGAAGGCCCCGGACCATTTTAGGTTTAATTTCTTGAATTCTAATTCCCACTGCTTTAATTTCAGTCACCAATTCCCATGGCACTGAAAACACCTGATAATGTTCCTTCACAAAGCTACAAACAGTAGCTGGAAGCAAATTACCACCTACACCATTCCCAGGTTGTGACAGAAACATACCCTCCTCGGCCTTGACAAATTTTCCAGAGTACAGCTGCCACATGGGAAGGTCAACGACGCGCGCGTAGAAAGGCCTTATCACTTGTTCAGTAAGGCATTCCCAGTCCACCTGCAACACTTTAGCTGATGTCGAGTTACCATCTTCATCAGGTTGATTAATAAGTGCATGGCAATTAGATCTTGGCCAGAAGGAATAAAATTGATCTGCAAAAACCTTTAAAGACAAGGGAACTGCACGACCTGCACTTGACTCAACAGCAGAACTTGAAGGTTCTCTTTGTAACTTCTGAATTTCCACCACCATTTCAATGTAGGAATCACAAACACAAGACATCAGTTCTTTGTTCCAAGCTTCAATCAGATGATCTCCAGCTTCAGGTCGTGCCTCACCCAAAGCTCCCTTGTCTTGGTGCTTAAAGACATAGCGACCACAATTATGCTGCACCAGGAAATATCCTAGGATAGTCACGGGCAATTTTATGCCACCAGATAAAGGAAGAGGAGACATAATGGAACTTGTTCCATGAGCATCAGCAGGAAAACCATCCCGAGATATATGTGCAGCCACTCCAGCTACAGGTGTCAAGTTATATGCTAGATATCGCCTGCAAATAAAAATGTAATATGTAAGTACAAGGATACATGAGACACATGCTTTCACACAATCATGCAGATATTTTGGCGGTATGTACTAAGAAAGAAAGGGTAGGGAGACAACTATAGAGATTTTCCCACTGCACAAGAATAATAATTTTCAAATATAATAATTAAAAGATAAGCCACATCAGACGAGCTCTACATAAGCTTCAAACTGTTAAAGAAAATAAAAAAATATTATATTGAGTCTCTTGAATGTTAAACAAAATATTATATAGGCTGAGACAAGAAAACAAAATAATCTAAGAATCTTAAACAAACTAGAAAAAGACTAATACTAATTGAACTAGAAATATACTTAATAAAACTAGACTTAATGAAACTAGATAAAGTTTAATTTTAACTCTTAACACAAATGAAACTAACAAGTCCTTGATATAATGCAACATTTACAAACAGCATCTTTCAGCTTTTGAAAACCAGAGACAGATCAAAGAAGGATGTCAGAAAACCACTTTTTTCACTTCTTACCTATCAAGAGCCATATTTCTTGTTTGTCCTGAGCCGAGACTGAGTACAACAAGCCATTTGTCTACAACTCTAGCTCCTCCTTGGTATAAGTTCACTTCTAGTGTGTGCAACTTAATGGCAGCATTTGAACTGCCAAATAACCTCGATATTTGAAACTTCCTCCATTTCTTTTCCGCAAAAGGATTCCTCATTATAGCAGATGATGGATCAATAGAAACTTGATAATCCTGGAATGGCTTACTGCTGCCTTCTTCCCATGTTGAAAATGATACCTGAAAGCAATTATATATTCAAAAAAGGCTCATTAAAGGAAAATATAGTGCAAACATTAAGGGTTAAGCTTATGGAAAATAAATTTTACTTCCTTGACATCTCAATAACTAAAAATCTACATCTGCATTTGAAGATGCATCATATAGAATAACTTCCAGATATAACAACTCCATAAACGGTTGCTGATCCAACATGACTATTTCTGAAAGACATTAATCCCAAAAGCTTAAGCTCATAAAAAAGGGCCTGAAAACGGTAGTTAAACTCTGACACACCCCATCACATGCATGGCTGAATTCAATTAACCCGTATAATAATATTTAAATTCTTAAAAACCATTATTAGAGTCGCCGCCTTCCCTACCGGTACAATAATTTATTAAAATTTTTCTAATATATTTGGTGAATGGAGGGTAATGTCCACAACTCTCTTTCTCAAAAGAACCATAACCAGCGAAAACTAAAAGTTAGAAACTTGCCACCTAAGTGTAGAATTCCAGAAATCTAGCAGCTACAATGGCTCAAAAGTCTTGTTCACAAAATAACCGTAATTGTTGCCAAATAGTTTTTTGAAACTATTGCAACCTAAGTATAGAATTCAAAAATCTTGCAGCCATAAAAGATCAGTGATCTCTGGTTAATGATTCTTCAATTTGTGAGACCAATATTCAAAAGATCTTAACTGAATAAATTCCCAACTGAAGGTTGTGAAAACTGTTATGAGTAAGAACATCAAATCAAGATCCTGGGAAATTACACAAACATGTGTGTGTACACACACAAACACAAATGAGCTCTATGAAGACCAAGATAAATGTTAATCTAATTCTATATTTTCTTACATATAGATCTAAAGGAGACATATATATTTGATCTTATACTACCCTAGCATGACAAAAGGCACAAGAAAACTTATGAAGTGCAAATCACACAATTACAGCGGCATGCATACAGAATTAAGATTAGCTAGAACTAATCATACCTCCAAAACTGACTTCAAAAAAATAAGAGCTCTGGAAGCATGCTCCAAAAATCTGTCGAATATTTGCTTTACTCTCTTCATTCCCAACTCAAGTCCATCTTTCAAGCATTCTGACGACAGAGGTATGCGGATAACAGTAGAATCTAATGCTGACCATGGCATATTTTCAGCAATCAGCATAGGATTAAACTGATCATGAAATCGCTCGGTCAAATCAGTACCTAAGAGTAGAAAAGGGAAAAGTATAACTTATTCAACATAAAGCTCTACAACAAGAAGCAGTTTAAATGAAATTGTCACTAATAATGATTGCAGCAACACTGCTCCACCAGAGACCCAAAAAGACTCCTGGCCGGGAGGAATACCAGAACATATAATTAACATGAAAAGAACGTACACAATTTAATTAATAAAAAGTGATTTATCAGGGTTTGTTCACAAGAAAATTTGCCAAATAGGCTCTACTACTTGTTCAATGCCCATATAATCCAAAAATTTAAGCGGATAGGCAATGAGCCAAACAAGAAATTGAACTCTTAAGACATTTTATTGAATGATCAATTGCCATTCTTATGCTTCTTGATATAATCTAACAGACATTAACAAGCAAAGAAATAAACAATATATTCCAAATATCCAACCTCAAAGGCCAGTGGAAGAATCAAATTTATCCAATGAAATAACACAAAACCTTATGAAACAACTAAAATACTCTTTTGAATGTTAAGGGTATTATCATCTCATTCATCAGCCATTTAAGTTGGATTTCAATATTTAAAATTTTTAAGTTATTTTATGTTAACCAGATGGCTTTCACATCAGTTAACTCAGATAACCTGCCAAAGTCTAAGCAAGATAATATGGCACAATTCCATTTTCATTTTCATCCCTAATCTTTTTCATTCGTAATACAAAAGATTTTTAGGTATTAATTGTCAGATGACATATATCCTTCTCTTAGCAAACAGCTTATGAGAAATAATAGTATTCCCATTTTTCCTACATACTTTCTGCCTCTCATCGAATGTAATAAAAAGAAAATTGCCAGAAGAGAAAAAAGGGTGACATGTACAAGCAATTAGAGAAATAAAATATCCAATGATGGTACATGAACGAAATACCTAACAAAGAGAACACCTTTGCCGCAGGACCATGATTTGAAGATACAGCCAGTGCTAAACCACGGGGATCAAACATGTAAAAGTATCCGCCAGACAGAACAGACAGGAAATCACACAAGAAATAGCAGCTAAACAGTCCCAAACCATAGTTAAGAATATCACCCCGTAGTCTCCAAGGAGGAAGAAGTTGAAGACTACTAATTTCCTCCCTAGTCACGATGGCCCCTTCTAGAACAGCTACTAAGGCAGGACCTTGAAATTCACCTGTTTTAGCCACAATTTTAAATGCAACATTCAGAATAATGAATCAAGGAAAGGTAGATATAATGCTATCCAACATGCCAGTAAATTTGATACAGAACACACTAGATAATTATAAATTACAACAAAGTACAAACTACAGATTTCACTGAGTTGCTCTGGCCTTTCAGAAACAAATTTCACTACTGCAGGTAGTGACATTTTAAAACCTTCTTAGTCTCTCAATTACATAAAATGCGTAACAAAGCGATATTAAGGAGGCGCAGTAACCTAAGGATCCTTCCCATATAGCATCATCATAACAAATAACAAAATCTAGAATTTTTATCGATTACCTAAATTATGCTGCAGCAATGACTGGCGAGGATGTTGCCTCTTGTCAAAATAAAGGTGCAGCTTCTTAGCTTTACAGCAATCTGCCAATTCTAGAAGGTCAAATAACAAGAAATCATTGTTTCCATACCATGCCAGAAGCTCATTTATTCTAGCAAAGTCCATGCATGGAAGATCTTTAGTCATGTCTTCATCTACTAAAGAAAGACATCGAATTGATTTAACCCCCAACTTGTCTGCCAAATCATTGTCGATACACGGATGAATAAAATGCTTCCCCACAAGGACATTGTCTTCTATCCATGGTGCATCATTATACACAAGATCCCCAGCACACATAAGAACTCCAGAAGAATCTGGAATTAATAGAGTATTAGAGGCCTCAAACAATGATTTGTCTGAGAAACAGTCTGCAACAGTTTCAAGGACACAACGGACAAAACTTAACTCATCAGTCGATAGTGGAACCCCTTTGACATCATTTTGTAACCGTTGTAGAACACGAAAATAGTCCCAAATATCAAAACTAAGTCTCACACCTAATTGAAGGAGCAACTCTCTAAATTCTGATAATTCAGATGGGACAGCATACAAATATGGGGTGAATTTCACAGGTGAATCAAATGCAAGTGCATTTGGAGATACAAAATCATCCCCAATCCAAACCCAAGCAACACCATCCAAAGCTGATTTAAGAACCATGAACTCATTTGTACCAATATATTCTTGCAATTTTGAATAAAGAATTGGAATTCCCTTCTGGAGTGCAGCAGCAAAATCGGATTCCGTCAAAGAATGCAACTTAAGCTGACCATAGGATTTGGATAACTGAATGAGTTGATTGGACAGGACATCTATGCTTATGCCATCCAACCAACCAAGTTTGTGTTGTAGGTACATTGAACAACATTCACCATCTAGTATATGCATAGAAGAGGACACCAACCACATCTGTGACTTAGGTCTCACATTGCTTGGAGATGCTACTAGGTTACTGCTTTTCAAACAAGGCAGTCCTAAAAGAGGTGGATCAGCAAACACAGGACACCAAACTATGGCCTTCATTTCAGACCAAAAATTTTCTCCCAGATTATCATCAACAAAGTTGTCAACAAGAGAAGCATAGTCTAGATCAGCTTCTGAATGGTCCTCATTTCTCACTGCAGATTCAACCACTGTACCATCAGCATCATATTCTGGATAAGCATAGAATTCAGCAATTCAGCACTATGGCCTTCTCCCTTCTCATTTGAAAGCTTAAGTGCAAGAAAATCCAAAAATTTAAGTAACCTCCTTCCATAGTTCGTTGCTTCTGAGTCCCCAAAATCATGACACATTGATATCGATCTAGCACAATCAAGCAACCCCATAGAACCCAGAGTTCTTTTAAGCCCAAGGCTAACCAAAGTATCCAAAGTTTCAGGATCTGAGAATTGGTCAGAAGGAAAGAATGCTTCTCCATGAAGCAACCTTTTTAGCTCACGGACACGAGGATCGTAAAGCCTGGCAAAACTATTATAGTGAGGGAAATGATAATATCAAATATTTCTTGAGATACAGATAAGCTCACTTGAGCTGATAAGAAAAGAATATATACCAATTTAACAGAAAGCTACCTAGGTAAAAATTACACTAATTTAAAAAATTTCTCATTATTTTTTAGTAGCATGTCTAGGTAATCATAACTGCAAGAAGATCAGCAAAGAGCAGCACGGTAACATTGTACCAGGATATAGATTGATTCTAAGATGTACTATTTGATCTACATGCCTTAAAATTTTAGATGAGGTTATGTCATCATCATTGGTTACATTGCAAGAGCTTGACAGTTACATTCATGCCTCTTCAGTGTTATTCTCGCGCCTTCTGATATTATGATTTTTTACAACCCCAACCCCCCACCACCCAACACCCACACCCCACCCCCCCACCCTCCCTCACCCAACCCGTACAATTAGTTGTTATCTTTTCATTGGTTTTACTATCTTGAAATCCTCTATTCTATTCCAAAAGTTCTGCGTAGAATCAACTTTAACAACCTTAAGATCTAATAATTGGTATCAATTGATGCAAATCTCCTTCAGTTATTAACCCCTTCACTAATAGACAATCAAGATTGAATTACAGAAAGATAACCTGGATGGCGCTTGCCAAGATCCATTGGCTGCCAAAACAAAAGGGGTCACTGAAAGTACTGATTTGATGGAGACGTCCTCTTCAACAAGAAGCTTCACATCATGCAGAATGGCTGGAAGAGCTCCCTGTTGTGAAAGGAATTCTGACATGTGATTAAGAACATAAACTTTGTAGAATTCCACCCTTGATGGCTCTCTAATCTCTAAGTACCTTGTCAAAATAATTCTCTCTCTTTCTGACTCTGTTCGTACAAAATCATCATGCAAAAGATCATCACGGACACCATCAGGTTTAAGCCACTTCGTAGGTTTACTCAAACTAAGTAGTGTTCTACTTTTATATGACTCAAACACAGGAAGGTGTTTAATGGTGTCAATTTGTGTGTCGCTCATTTGCTCCTCAAAGAACCACTTGGACTGAAGAATAAAGCTCCTAAGTTCATGCAGCTCTGCTTCTGATGCGCCAGAGAAAATCTCCTCAACTTTCTCAGGCTTACCAGCAATTGCCAGGAATGCATTCAGTAAGCCTGTTGCCGTAGGAGACTGCACATATCTTCCCAATTGTGGATGTTCTATTGGCAGCTGTGGACTCAAGAACAGACATCCTGCTTTTAGCAACAAAGAAGACATATTTTCACTCCAGCCATCATCCTTAATCACATGAGAATTTTCAGTTAGCTGAAAGAGAGAATTTTCTGCAACAGGAAGAATAGGCCACTTAGAAAATTCTGAAAGGTCTTCACAAGATGACTTAAGATAGCTCCACAGCAATCTTATCCATTCTAAACTTGGTTGACCCTGATGACCAGGGGACCAAGTTATCTTTTTAGCAAACTGCCATTCCACTGGAAGCAATTTGACAAAGAGCTTCTCAAGTAAATGGCAAGACAGAAAAGAAATATTTGATTCTCCATTCTGAGCTATGTCACATAGTTTCACATGAACTTCTTCTGGAATCTCATAGTCCACGAGCTGATGTGAAAGTGAATCTTTGAGAAGACTGTACTCTTCTCCCCGTGCAAGGTAGATCCTTTCACCAGCCCCCCTCTTCTCAAACATGGTAAATGAACCATCTGCAAGAGGTAACAAAGGTAAACCATACAGATTATCAGGTCGAACCGGTATTACACAGTCAAACAAGCAATACTCAAGAGCCAAGATCATTGCACTCCTGTCCTTAAATCCACGCTTTCGCCAAATCAACAGTGTCCTTAACAATGTAGGTGTCAGAAAATGTAAAGAGGGGCAGATGTCCATAAATCTCTCAACCACCGGCCTGGAAACGGTCACAAGGGGTAGACCAGCATCTGCCAATGCTTCAACTAGCTCATCTGTTTTACAAAAAGTAAAATCAGGAAATATACCTTGCTTGGTTGAAACCCACTGCCCACCTCTAGCGTTTGTATATAGTACACGAAGACCATACTCACAAATAACTATATAAAGTTTCCGAACTAATGATGCCCAAGGTTCTACTCCGATTGTTGTGGGCCAAAATGAAGAAAACAAATCACATGGGCCAATCTGGGATGCAATTTTCTCAAGCAAGCGAGCATAAGCAGGTGCAACTACATCCTCAAGGAGGTAAATATTCCAGTCGGAGCGTTTTTTTCCTCCACCTGCCATGTCATTTCCAAACCAGATATCCCTCCGATTAGATGACAGCTCAAAATATGCATTAACATGTGCAGGAAGACCAGTACTGATTGGCAGCGGTAAAAAACAGAAAGCCCGGCCTTCAAAATTCTCTCTTCTTTTAAAGGAACCAACAGAAACTTGAAATATGTCAGACGTACCAGCATTCTCTGTGTTCGTGACATCACTTGATTCTGCACCCACCTCGACAGAGTGTATATATGCAGCAACAGAAGCCCAAGGAATTGAATTAAAACACTTTTGAGAAGCAACTGCAGGATTGCTCCTCATTCGCCCACCACCTAAACATTCACTAGTCATCCAATAGTGAGACATACCACCAGATGAGGTTTGCTCTGTCACAACAATCTGCTGATATTTATATGGCAGGTCTGTATCTATGGATTTACTCAATTTCTTCAGCAACTGATCTTTTTCCATTTCTTTATGCTGTTTTCCATCAATCAAGCTAAATATGTTATGCAGCACATTGGATTCTGTTTCTGGCTCTCTAATGCAACTTCGGTGCACGCGGTGCAGTAGCTGCATTTCATGACCTGTTCCTTCCTTTACAAATATGGAGATAGTTTTCACATTGCGAAGAAAAACCAAAGCATCAGAAACAGCATCAGAAAAAGAAGCAAAGAGAGATAAGACATCTTCTGATCCATATCCTTCTTTCTTTATCTGGCTTCGTGAAGCAACACTAGCACTTCTTAGAGGAAAGCGGAAAAGGGTACCAGGAAATGGATGCTGCAAGTCACACCCAAAATGTAAAAATGGAGAAAATTGATCCGGAAACTGTTCCAAAATTTTTCTTCGCACAAATTTAATTCGGAGTCCAGGGTGGGAAGGAGATATCCCTGGCAAATTACAAGCATGAGGATCAAACATAACAATATTTTCCCCAGAAACAAATGTGGGAATGTCAGTAAAATGATAGACACAGTTAAAACCCAACCCGAATCTTCCAATTGCAAAAGGCTTTTCTAATTTGCTTTCTTGACCTATGCGTGAGATTGCAAAAAGATCTTGTGGACTGAAAACAGAGTCATTGAAACTATACAATGCAGGGCCCTGCCAATCTGCCATTTCAGGAGAAAGAAGCGAAGAGGTGCCATATTGAGTTTTATCCAAGAGAAAGACCACCTCAGAAGCTCCTGCATCCTCAGCATTTTGGACCAACTCAAAAAGAATCCCAGGTCCATCTGCATACATTTCAAGTATATGTTTAAGCCTTGTCGTCAAAGCTTCATGCTGTCCAAATGCTTCAGCAGCCCCTGATAAACTCACATTCATTGAATCTGCACTCTCGGCAAGCAAGATTCTGCGAAGTGAACAGACACCAAGCTTCTCTGCAACTTCATTAGATATGTTTCCATGGACAAATTTCTGGACTGTTCTTTTTGCATTAAAGACTACCGTAGATCTATCGTCAAATGAGCTACAAAAATCATCAGAGCCAAGCAACCAGGGAGCGTCATTATAAACTAAATCACTGGCAGGGAATAGCCTGCCTGACACATCTGGTAAATATATCTTAACTTGTTCGTGAAACTGCATTTCAGCCAGACGCTGAACTATTAGTATGGCTGCCCTTATTTCGTGCAAGTCAAGAGGAGAGAGACCTTTTTTCATGGCCATTCTACATAAAATATTAGCATAATCAGTGGGCTTCAAAAATTCCCTGATACCAAGCTCCAGAAATAATTCCTTAAAAACTGCCAAATCAATAGGTACAACACGTATATAAGGAGCCAAATGAAGAGGACCATCAAGAACAACTTCATCTGAGGTTGCGAATCCATCTCCCACCCATATCCAACGACATCCTTCAAGTACAGCTTTTACAATGTCCATTTCATCTGAACCAATTAAGCTCATCAGTCTTGAGTATACCTTTGGCATTTCCAAGGCCAATCCTGCCGAAGGACCTGATCATTTACAAACTCATTGTTCTTCCCTAGCTCAAGCAATTGGGCAGCAATAGCACTTCCTCCCGGTGGGAGTAACCATCCTAGATTATAAGCTAATGCTGTGGAAGAGCATGCACCATCCAGTATTCGCATGCTTGCTGAGACAAGCCACAGGTCTTCTTGTAGTCTTACAAGCTTTGGAGGAGCAACTGTGGTTGACACCACAGGCCATGGCAAACACTCAAATGGCGGTGAAACTAATACAGGACACCAGCAAATCATCTGGAGATCATTCCAAAATTTTTCAAGGTCAGACTTCAAGTTGCGAGGCCTGAATGCAGTTGCAGCTCGTGAAAACATTCTGTTCACAGTTCCTTGATCATCATTCAATCGATCTGGTATCCACTTCATAGCATTTACTTCTAAGTAGGAGAGAAGCACTTTACCTCTTGAATGTGCCCTCCCTGGGTCTTCATGCATTAGCTGTTCTACCTTTCGAGCACTTTCTATGACTGTCTCAGGAGACACAGATGTTTTAAGGCCCAAACCCTGCAGCATGTCCAAAATCCCACATTGTTGAAAAGCACCGCATGGAAAACTATCTGACTCTTCAAGTAGAGCACACAATTCTTCATTACGAGGATCATATAGCACTGCAGGACACTTAACAACACCGCTGAGGGTTGGGACGAATTCCAAATTCTTCAGACATTCCCTGAAAGATGTGTCCTCAACACATAACTGTGGCAGATTCTGCAAAAGAGATAGCATGACTGTGTCACGAAATTCAGGCTGCAACTCTCCAATTCGGCTAAATACTTGCTGCCTATAAAAACAAGCCTTCCCCATTCTCTCAATTCCATAGCATCTTAACAAAATATCTTCCTCAATTCTTGAGATGCCAATGATAAATTCACTTCCCAGAAGACCTTCAGGGACATCTAAAGGCACTAAGTATTTTCGAGGATTTTCTAGATCAGAAAACTGGAAAGCTTGAGCAGATCCTCCACCAGCATAAACTCTGTAAATAGGCAACCTCTTGCAATTTCTTATGTTAGAATCACTAATACACTCTGCTCTGTACCATTTAGGATCAAGAAAAAATCTACGAAGCTCATCCCTCTCTTCAGTTCTCAAATTTTCAAGAAATATTTGACTAGTGCCACCATTTGAAGAAAAAGAATCAAAGATTGATTCCAAAACACCTGCATAATCAGCATCATGAACATGTTGAGACAAGTCTGGATGTTCAATCCCATACTTGGTGTCAAATATCTTGCATCCGATCTTCACAAGGATTTCCTGCATTGAGCCAGAAAGCTTCTCTGCATTAATCAGTTTTGACTGTCTTGAAGCTCTGTACAAATGCCCAGAAACTGAAGGCAGTATAGGCCAATCCCCAAACAATGACAACTTTTCACACTGATTCCGAAGATATTCCCAAAGAAGAACAAACCAAGAAGAACTAGGATGATCATGTAAAGACTCTGGGTCCCATAAAACCTTGCTTTTATATCTCCAGTCAGCAGGTACAAATCTTGGGAAAAACCTAAGGAAATACTGAATGTTGAAAATAACAAGATTTGTTTTTGTAGACTTCGCAATGGCAGAAAGTCTGCTCAGAATATTGAGGGGAATATTCCGGTCAATAATTCTATCAGAAACTTTCTGAAGAAGATTGTATTCTAATTCATTACAAACAAAATATGAAACCCCTTTAGAGGCTTCATGAAATATTCCAAACTCGCCATTTGCTAATGGGAGCAGCGGCAGATTATTTGCATGTATACCAACATCGGCATCTAGAAGGTCTTCTAGACAATATTCCAACAGTAGAAGCTTCTGAGATTTGCTAAGACTTGTAAGAATCTTGCATTTACTGAGAAAACAGCGTACTGTATCAGGGGTGACCACTTTCTGCTGAAAACCATAGGCAGATTTCAAAAACATATCAAACAAGTGATTGGGCAAATGGACAACAGGCAATTCTAGCTGCAGCAGTGCCTCAGCAAGTTCCTTTCTTTTAGTGAATTCCTCATCAGAAAGAAAAGCTTCAACTGGTGATACCCATTTTCCTCCTCCAAGATCTGAGTACAATACATAAGCATTTCCAATGTTTCTGTATATATGCTCTACTAAGATGTTCCATGGCTCTTCAAATGTACCACTAGGCCATAAAGAATAGTATGAAGCTGATGGACCCAGAAACCCTTGCACACCAACCAGTAATTTTGTAAAAGAAGGGGCCACAACATCTTCTAAAAGAAGCCTGTTCCAGATAGAACGAATTTTTCCGCCTCTGTCCATGTCACCTCCATACCAAATGCCACGACGGTTTGAGGAGACCTCAAAGTATCCATTAACTTGCACTGTCAATCCAGTCCTTACAGGCAGTGGAAGAAAACAGAAGGCTCGTCCATGCTTCAGAACATTGTTCTGTCAAAAATCACAATGCTATAAGAAAATATTCAATTCTATAAAGAAATAAAAGAAAGAAATGTACATAATAGACCATCTAATTAAAAGAAGCACTAAAATGATTTCCTTAACACTATAAGAAACACATAGTTAAAACTCAATGAATCATGCAGCTCAAATTAAATATTTTGACCAAAATGTAACACACTAGAAAAATTGCATTCAACCTAATGATTAAGAATGGCAACAATTATGAGATAAGGAATGCAGAAGGTTTGTTTTATCTAATGGATGAAAATTCGACCCAATTTTAAGAGTACACAGTGTAATCATACGACTTTCCGGTTATATTGTTATGCGATTCACAGAAAAGAGAAAATACCACCAACACGCTTTTGTTACTATTCAGTTGATATCAGTTTTAATACTCATTTTGGAAAAAATAGTCGATCAAACAATCTACTTGCAATTCAAAAAAGTAAATAAATAACTAGTAATGCCAAAAAGGGCAATTAAAATTTCAAAAATGAATTCAGCATCTGAGTAAGGAAAGCCAAAGGTATCAGTTGAAACCTGTGTTGGAGGAATGCTTTTCAGTGGAAAGGACATCCTTTCAGAGCCTAAGGCAAGATGAAGAAAAAGAATATGAAACAGAAAAAGGGGAGAGATATAGAAAATTTCAAATTTCTCTACTACTCAAGTATATTTTGGTTTACTGAATAAAAGGAGAGTAGAATCCTACTCAAGAAAACCATGACGTTAAGTCAATTGAAATGGTCATGTCATTAAACTTCTTGTTTTCTGTTTGTTCTTTTTTTTTTTTAAAATTTTTTGAAAGTTAAGGGGGTGAACCCTAAATGGAGTCCAAAGACTATTTTTGCCCCCTTACGCCCCCAAGGTTCAAACCTTGGTGGTTAGGAAGTGAGGGGTAGGTGCTAACCACCTTGACCGTTTTCTGTTTGTTCTTCATAAATGCTTCATCCTTCCTAACAATGAGTAAATTAGAATTCTTATTTATGCTTCTCTGCAGAATAGCCAAAGTCCTGCTTTGCGTGAAGACATTCATATATCCATTTTTATTATTCTAGTCACCACCCATAAAAAATCAGGAAGTTCATGCAGAACACCATATCCATGTCTGTGATGCACCATTGTACATAACCTTTTGTCCCTAATAAGTATTGCCACAAACGCTCTTTAAACATTTTTCTAAATGGAAGAAACCTCCAGATGCCCAAAAGTCCCATGTTTTTGCTTTTAGCAAGGGAAAACAACTCTATATTTGTGCAATGAAAAGTAACCACAAAGGCAAAAAAATATAGAAAAACTAAAAGAGATATACCCGTCAAAATAAGTAATAAAAAGAGACAATACCCAACTTTTGTAATCATTGAATGCACTTTCAACATGAAACTCTGTCCAATATTATTTTCCTCAGCTATTTGAAGTGCATTGATCTACCGACCCACACGAAAATATAATTTACATGAAAAGGGAAAAAAGTGAGGGGTTAACGATTCTAGCCCATATAGTATATATGTCTGTGCATCATTCTTTTTTTTTTCTCCTTTGCTCAGAACAGAAGAAGCAATATGAGATGCAGTCTGTACCTCTAATTACAAAGCCCATAAGGTGGTAAAAGAAATTATCTGCTTCCTTTTTGTTTCTTTTTGGTGGATAGGATTCATATAAAATTTTACAGCTCAACAAAGCCTTGATCCCAACAAGATGGAGTGATAAAAGAAACTATGTACAACTCGACTAAGCCTTCATCAAGTCAATACCCCTACTACGTCCTCTGAAATTATGTCTAATAGCATCAAAATATGCATATGTAGATTAACTGCTAAGTTTCAGCAATATACAAATATCTACAATGTACATATAAACAGTCACAATCCAAAAAACGTAGATAAAAGATTGTGAAGGGTTCAGATATACATTTTTTTGATAGGAAACAAGAAATCTTAACAAAAAGAAAATCGGTAATGAGAACGAGGAAGGGAGGTCATGAAGTCATATTCATATGAGAAAGATAGGGGAAATTGACTTACAACTGATGTGTCATCTGATATGCAAGCCGCAATTGATGCCCATGGAAGGAGATGAATGTCATAATCTTTAGATGCAGTAGCAGCAAAAGAACCAATCCTACTAGATGTCGATGCCATTGTTTGCACCACATAAAAGGTACTGATTCGCTTTTCGATTTTGTTCCCAGTCATTGCCTCTATCAAGAAATCCACCGAGTAGGCATCCACCTCAGATTCTTTCGAAATAGCTGACTTGGACAGTCTAAGAAGTGCCTGTCGATGCCAAATAGTTTCATCATTTGGCGAGCTAACAGAGCACGAGTAAACCTTCCTTGGCTCAAGTTCTCCAGCTTCCCACATATACATTTCAATAGACATTACACTTTTGAGGAAGAGTAGTGCGAGAACACCTTCTTCATAAAGCTGATCAAACATGGAACAAATATAATCTTCTGAGTATGCTTGCCTTGAGAGCTTACTCCTTGCAGCCTGGTCTGCATTCCTCAAAGGGAAACGGAATAAAGTTCCAGCGAAAGGACTTTTCATGTCACAACCAAAAGCACAATACGGAAAGAATTGGTCTTTATATACTGAGATGGCTGAAGAACTAACAAACTCAATTCTCTTCCCAGGATTTGCAGAAGACACATTTGGTAGGTAAACTCCTTGAGGATCAAAGAGTACCACATATTTCCCACTCACAAATGAGGGTAAATCAGTAAGATGGTACACCGAATTGAAGCCCACCCTAGAATAGCAAATAACCAACATATATCAAAATATAATAAAAAGGAAAGAAAATAGATTGATTCCCAAACAAGTTTTAACAAAATGCAGACTGTAAAATTATAACTTCGCAGGAAAAACACAGAGAACAGAATATCCATATTTATAAGTTTATTAGAATTTCAGGATAATTTTCCGAGTTTCGAAACAAGTGAAATTTGCCAATGTTTCTAGCAGCTAGATACTGTTGTAAACATAAATATAAAACCTACCCAAATCGGCCGGTCTTCCAGGCCTGACCTTGCTTACTACTCCCACCGATCCTGGAAATACTGACGAAATCCTCCTCCGTGAATACAGCGTCATTGTAGGCCAAAAGCGCAGGGCCCTGCCACTGCGCCAAGCTACTGGACAACAGAGACTCCAACCCGTGGAGCCGACGGTCCAGGCAGAAGCGGACTTTGGTCGCCCCAGCATCGTCGGCATTCTGTATTATTTCCTTGAGCACAGTTGTCCCTTCCGGATAGTTCAATAACACTTCCCGGATCCTCCGGGTCAGGTCTACTTTTTGACCGAAGTCTTCCAGAAAAATTGACGACGACTCCGGTGACGGTGACCGAGATTCCATTTTTTCTAACTGGGTTTTGACATTATGAAAATGAAAAAGGATCAGTTTAATTCAGAACGATGAAGCGTTGTTGAATAATTCTCGTGAATAATTCTCGTGAAAGCGTGTAACAATCGAATAATCATAATAATAAGGGAAATTTTCGAGTATAACCCCTTTTTAAAATATAAATTTGGAAACAACCACTATCTATAATTGAATTAAAAAATAGCCAACTCAAAAATTTTTGGACAAATTTGCCTTCAAAGGCCCAAATTAACAAACATTTTCTTTTCACTATCTTCTTCCTTCTCTATCTCGTTCAATTTATCTCCCAAAAAACCACCATCTGTCTCTCTTTCTACTATATTGTTACTCAACAAAATTATAAGTTTCAATTAAAAATAAGGTGAATGCTTGAAGTTGTTTGTAAAATGGGGCGTTTGAACATAATTATTTCCTTTTTATATTTTTTTAATGCCAAGCAAGGAAAAACATTGAGAAATGGTCAATTGTATGAAAAATAATATAATTAGACAATATACATGTAAAATTTGTTAAACGTGGTGTTTACGTATTAGAATTTGATGATTGAGTGTGTTTGATAATTGTAAAATAAAAAATTTGTAGAGATTGTAGACGTTCCTCAGGGCACTTTCGAGTAAGAGGAAAATTTTAACTACTTAAAAGTTACTTTTGAGTGTGAGGAACAAAGAAGTTTGGTTGATTAACATGGTTCATATCCTTAATAACTAGCTCAAGAGAGTTTCACTAACATATACAAATACTATAAGTAGCTTAAGAGAGTTTCATAAACATATACATATACTAATGTTTTGTTCTTTGAATGCAAGAATGGGTGAGCAGCTCACGATTTTTACCGTTTGTGGAGGCTTATAGGAACAGGCATTGAACGTCAATGATCGCTATATGAGCAAAGTTATGAGTTGAGGGACAATTTATGCAAAAGTTGTATAAGTTGATTGATATTAATCCTTTATAATATATTATGAGGCTGAAGACAATCTATTTGATATTTGGTTAATAGTGTATTCAAGCACAAATAGCTTCACCTATTACAACTAGATGCAAGTTCCAAGCTTCATGAATGCTAACAGTCTTTATATGGCAAGTAAGAGTAGTTATTGTCCATTGTACATTACTAATGATCGAGTAAGTAATTTAAAACATACAAGGCTACACATGTTCAAGAATCCAACCACTAATGGTAAAGTTCTTACACACGTTTATGTCTTCTAAAGGGAGAAATCAAGTGAATGATGTACTTCCTGTAATGACAACATAATACAACATGCAGTATGTATACACAAGTCAAGGTTTGCAAATTATTATTAGTCATATAGTTAAGAACCATCAATGCCCTCGCATAATCCAACTTGCTTGTCCAATGAGGTGACTACTCTCAATGGAGGTTATTCCTCTTCCCATAACACTAAAGTGCATGATAATGATTTTATGGCACTAACATTTCCCCCCAACACAAAAATAGAAGAACTATCCCGTATGAAGAAACTAGGTCAATAGAAGATGGTCGTATGGCTTCTACACACAGGACTAGCTCATCGATAGCTCCCTCATTATCAAATTATGGTGGTCGATGCTTGACTCCAATCTCACCGTTCATAACTATGCCTAGTGATGCATTCTTAAGTTGTGGATCATATGATGTGTGTGTTGGGCAAATATTCGATACTAAGCAACAACTCCGAGATAAATTAGGCTTATAAGCGTTGAAAAATCAATTCTAATTGAAGGTTTCAAGATCAATTGTGAAGAGGTTCAAGGCAAAGTGTATTGTTACAGGGTGTCAATGGCAGGTGCAAGCCACCAAGAACGACAACGATACGTATTTTTGAGTTACTCGAATGAATTAGGTTCATATGTGATATCTTCATTTTTGTTATATGATTATGCTTAATTTATCCATCATTAAGTAACATACTTGGCATTATTTAGTTTATTTTGGGTATTTATACTTTTTTGTAAGCATTTTTGTTATGTTTTTTTCCATTTTAATTGAACACCATTTGATTATGTAACTTGTACCTATGAATGTTGAAAAAGCTTAAGGAACCAAAAAACATGGAACTAAACTTTGAATCACTTTTCGAAAAACTTGAAAATAACCACTTTTGTGTATGTGCTCAAAACTGTAAAACTCGTTTACTCGAAGGTCTATATGGGTAAGTAGCTAGAAAATGAAAAGTAGGTTACTTTCATGTGTTATCTCAAAACTGGGCACAATTGCTCAAAAGTCCATATAGCAATGCGTCAAGTTGTTTTGGAAAATGTGAAAGTATGCAAATTTCAAGTGTTAACTTGAAATTAGTATAATCACTTGAAAGTTTATCTAATGGGTGTGTGGTTAATGTGGATTTTAGAAAACGCGAAAGATGATCACTTTTATGTTTTAACTCAAAAGTTGAAAAAAGGTCAAACTCAAAAGTTAAGAGTTTACGTTATATATATATATATATATGTGAAATACTTCCCTTTCAAATCAAATCAAATGATTGTGGTGATAATTGAAGTTATATAATAGTAGTAACAAGTTGGAACATTTTTGAGCTATCATATTTTATTACATACACACATATACATATTTATAGTTAAACCTTCACGTACCTATATGTTCACTATAAGTCATCATCTTTAATTAAGGGGAAATAATACAATGGTCAGTAACATTAATGCCAAAATTATTTAAGATACATTAATTTATACTTATACTTAATGACCTTGTAATGGGTTCTATATAATTAGGTAATAATTTGTGAAATTTCACTATTACATTCCTATTTAATTTAATTGACATTAAATAATAGTAATAGGTATAATCATTCTATGTATGCATAACGTACCTGTAGAAGTGATCAAGTAAATAAAATAGCGATATAAACATATAATGATATAAACATAGAATATAAGGTATAACACATATACACAACAAAATAATGGTATCATCCAATACTATTCTTCTATAATAACTCTCCGACCTAAAGCTCTATAGCCATCCTATGCCTAAAACAAGAGCCATCCTGCAAGCCAAAATCGAAGATCTTATCTATACTTAAATAATATATGAACATAAAAACCTCAGTGTCTTGACTCTAACTTTTGATGCGAGACATCGACGACCAGTCGAACAAACTCAAATGGCATAATGAGGTCCTAACAATTCGTGTAAACGCTGTGGAAGCCAAACTGTCACAGTAGATGAGGTAGTAGCTCACATAATGGACGCATCGCAGTTATCATCTTCGCGTCTAAACAGATAGAGGGGGCTGAGTCATAAACAATAATATACCAATAATGGAAATGTATCTTGTATGCTACCTAATGATCTTTGTACTCAGGAATTAGAAGGTTCACAACATCAACATCAACCCAATATTTGTGCATCGAGCTTATTCTCCCCTAAACATATGACTTTATGTCGGTGTTCAGGTAAAATGAACCCAACGTAAGCTATTGTTACTAGACTACCTCTCATGCGTACTCAAGTATTATCTACAACAACATCAAGGACGATGAGCACATAATATGTCATGAGGAAGGCAAAATCAGCAAAATCATAGTAATTGGCAAAATAAAGATTGTAATTTACTTATAGGTGCATACACTAAACTTCCACTGTTAGGTCACTAGTTTTGTGCAGATGCCTGTTTCTTATAGGCTAAAAGATCTAAATACTTCTCTATGTGCTGTCATGTTTGTCAAAGATAAGTTCATATACTAAGATATAACAACAAAGGATAAACAAAATTTATAGAGGAAAATATTACTTACGCTATCTTCTAGCTAGACTTCTAGCTTAGAGACACGACTAATCTAGTTCAAGGTTAGTGCACGACGTTGCATAACGATTTATGCTATAGGTGTCGCTATCAACTGCAAGAAACTATCGTACATGTCGTCGGGTATAGGCCCTCGAGGATTAATTTGATAACTTAGACCATATTGTGGCCACCTTCTTTCTGTCAGTGGCCTTCAAGTCTTAAATGGGATGATACGTGGACTTTACTAATGTTGCCTCTTCTTATAAACTTGTCCATACCAGCTTATCTCATCCAAAGGGGGACGTGGGATATACAAACACTGGTTTAAGCTTGAGCAATGTCATCGTCTTGCAATAAAATATAAGACTATTAGTGTCAAAAAATAATCTGGTAAAAGCCAGACAAAGTGTCCCTTGTACTTCGGATAATTCCCAAAAAACTTACATAACGAACAACATATACACTTCCTAATGCCATAATTCAAAAGGCCCAGAGGCACCCCAACTACACCAATAATCCAAGATTCTATCAACATACTAATTCCCACAATTAAACACAATAAACACAATAAAAAATTATCATATACGCAAAAAAGGGCTCACATAACTCTGACCGCATCAATAAACCAAAGTACAACTTTAGACAAAAATAAATGTAATACCTTAAAATTTTTAGTAATAATAAAAATATCAACATTATATTATGAGAAGACATAGAAGTTTGGAATTTATGAGATAGGTATATTTATTTTTGTAAAAGATTATTTGATTAGGATGAATATGTTATATTCTTAAAAGAATGGAATTATTTGATAGTATGATTTTAGTGTACATAAAAGTTGTATAAAGGATTAGCTAAAAGGGTCAATGATTTTAAGAACCAAAATTCATTTTGGCTTCTTTGCTTAAGGTGGTGGAATGAAGGGGTGGTGAAAGAAAGAAAAGAAGAAAGGAAAGGAAAGGAAAGAAAAGAAAAAGAAGGACAAGAGAAAGAAGAAACAAACAAAAAAAAAAAAAAGAGGAGAAGAAGAGAATCAAGAGAGATAGAGAGAGAGGAGAAGGAGGAACAAGGAAAATGAAATAGGAGGTAAATGAAAGAAGATAATGAAGATGACAATAGGTGATGAAGAAGAGAAAGAAATTGGATAGAGAAAGTTTTGTGTTTTTAGAAAGAGAAATTATTTTTAGAGAGCGGAAGGATGGCATTTAAGCTTAAAATGACTAAATTTGTCAACCTCACGTTCTAATCCTTGATTTTAGTTCAAAAAACTCACTAGAAACAACAAAGTTGGGAAGAATTTCCATGAATGGACCTGTTTGCAATATTTTTGAAATTTAGATAAGTTTTTACAATTATTCTGGTTAGTTGCTAATATTCTGAAATATTTAAGCCTTAGCATTATTTCCTATAATATAGGGTAGTATTAATATTTTAAGATTTTAGTGGGTCAGAATGTAATTATTTAATATTTTTTAATAAATAAGTAATATTTTAGGCTTTTTACAATGTGTAGTTTAAACCATGGATTAATATTAGGGAGTGGTTTGAAAGAAAAAGGGAAGTTGGTAAAACAATAGAAATTATTGTGTAATATTTAGATAGGTATTTATGTGCATTTGATAGATTTTGCTTTTAACACTGTAAGTTAGGGTGTTTTATTACATTTAAAGTTTTTGATAAATATTTAAGAAATTTCTAAATTGTCACTATTGATCTAATTAATTGTTTTTCGAATTGATTTTAAATAGTAATTATTGAATAAATGTTATATTTATAAATATTATGAGAAAATTGTGTTAACATGTGTTGCATTTGTATAAATAAAAGGTTTGTATGAAAATATTGTAAAATAATTTGGCAAATAAAAAACGTGATAGCTATAGTGGTTGTTGTGATGTGGTACTAGTGTTTGGGGCCACAATCCTTGGGAATAATACTCTTAAAGTATGTTTCTATTGAGACGATGGTTTTTGAAAATACTACCCCTAAAGGTTATTTTTTATGGATGACGATTTCTGAAAATAAGACCCCTGAAATATGTATAGTCAGTTTTTGGGGCAGCAATCCTTGGGAATAATGCCCAAAAATGCGCAAGAAATAAATTAATGAAAACTATGTTTAATGATGAAATATAAGTGTTTATGTTACTTTTGTGAATAGTGAAATTGAAATAATTGTCTTGATTTGTTATTAAGCTTGTTGTTTGAAATCAGAAAGAGTTTTATACATGCAAATTTGTTTATTACATAATTGTAAAATTGCATTTGTATATAAATATCTACTGGGCATTAGCTCATCCTTACATTTTAGGTTTTAGGTAATACTGAAGATAGGATAAATAGGAGACATTTAACACTCCAAGAAGAGGACATTGCTATTTTTTGAACTTTTTGTAATTCTAGTTGCAAGAGTTTATGTTGTTTAGTTTTGATGTAATTTTATATTTAGTGTTTGAATATAAGAAACCCAAGTATTTATTAGTATATTTTGTTGAGAAATAAGACGAAAGAATTGATGTTGAATTTTACTGAGAGTGTTTAGAATGAAATTGACAAGTTTGTAGGTTTATAAATTTTGGCATATGTTTATATTTTAAAGGAAACTTTGTCAAATTTTTTTTTATAGAATTAGCGATATTACATATTGGGTATTAGAGCTTTCTTTTCTTCGAGGAAAGGTTTTGTTTTGGAAGTTTGAATATTTTGGTAACACCTTAATTCAACGTTATTTTCGTAATGCCGGATTCAAGGTGTTACATAAACACGGTATCAAAGCATAAGTTATGATTTTGTAGACTTTAATGAATATAATTTGAATTTTTTTTTTAGACTTGATGTTAAGTGTTATTGATTAGAATAAAGGTTTAAGCAAAACTTTAAAATGTGATTTATTATTTCATGATATGATCCTCGCCAACGATGTGACAAAAACTAGCACCAAATGCAATACGGAACCCCAAGATTTTCAATACACAAGTTTATTTAGTTTTGACCTATTACGTAACAAGATAAGAATCAAGAACTACTATTGTTTAAAGATGCCACACCAAAAATCTCAAGAACCACTCAAAAATCAAGATGATAAGTTTGATTGTTTTAAATGCTACAAGAATAAACTTTGATTGTTCACAAGTCCTTTCAAGAATTGAAAGAAGAACGCAATAACTCACTCTTATTAAAATAACAATGTTTTTAATTGTAAAACAATGGTAGCCCTATACATATAGGCTAATAAAAATATTAAATTAAATGGGAATAGGAAACCTAAATTAAGTAAGATTAAGAATCCTAAGTTAATTAGGAAAACTCGAATCCTAGTCTAATTTAGGAAAAATTTTTTATAAAGTAGGTAATCTAAATAAATAAAATTCCCAATCCTTCATGTCTTGTATCTTAAACCTTCCCAAAGCTGAAAATGTGCAAGTTCTCAATTGGAATCTTCTAGAACTTTAATCATAATAACTAGATTCTCTTAAAACTAATTTGGATTTATGTCAGACCTCCACGTATTTGCCATTTCTCCAACTTGTTGAATCAGCCTATTTAATGCTTCTTTATAACGTTTGGCTCTAAGTCTTGTGATCGGCCCACTTGATAAGCTAAATGGATCATGTGAATACTACCTTTGAGTCCCTCGAAGCCCACGTGTGAGTTCTTTCTCTTGTATTCATGGTTGTGTAGCATTCTTTGCATCATTTAGGTAATTGTTTATGGAATTATTTCTCATATAAGATACCAGAGTAATGTAGCAGAAGCATGATATGTTATGATTATATAAGCAGGAGTCATAGGTAGTAGATGTTGCTTTAGTTGATGTATTAGTGATGGTGAATTTGAAAGGCGAAATTCTTTAAAGGAGTGGAGAATGATAAAATTTTTTAAAGGAATTACCTAAACCATATTATTGGGTTTAATAAGTGGCTTTGAGTTGATTTGTATTTGAGATTTGGAACCAATAATATGATGTTATATTTACAATGATTAAGGAACAAGGATTCTTGATTTAAGAGTTTGATAAGGATTGACTCATATGTATTTTATAAGGATTATGATTTCTCGGACGGGAGAAACTTAAGTTATAAATACGTGAGGTATAAAATAGTTCATATCTACTCTTTAAGGGAGAAAATTTTGAGGAGATTGGAGATGATCCTAAGGAGAAATTCAAGATAAAGGAGGTAAATTTATCTATTGGTTTGTTGTAGTAGAATAGAGTATATGATTGGAGTCCAAGAATGCTAGAAGACTAGAATTTTAGAGAAGTTTTTGCTTACAAAACTTTTACGAAAAGGAAAATTTATGTATTTTGGTTTTTAGTATAGATTTTTGTACATTAGACTAGAAATCCAAAGGAATATTTCAAAATTAGTTTTGTTAATATCAGAAGGGAAAACAATTTTTAATGAATTTTCAAAGTGGAGTCAAGTATGCTGGAATTTTTTTTTTCAGTTTCAACAACACATGGATTGCAAAATTATCTTGACACACTTATACTTTTCCAAAAGTTATGAAATTTGGTATATTACTATGGGTACATCTCTAGTTTAATTCTGGAAAGTTTCATGATTATTTGAATTGAAAATGGTTTGTTATTAATTTTTGAAGTTAATATGCTCAATGCTAAAAAATGTTTGAATAGTTTTAAATGCTATAAAGATTTGAAATTTTATATTCAATAGCTTTATATGTCAGCTTAGTTTCTATAAAATTTTACAATATTTGGTGAAGGGAACAATTTATGAAAAATCAAAGACTGAGGATTGTTTTGTTTTGAGACCGATTTTATATTACAAGATCAAATTTGGAAATTATTATTGTCAGGAGATTTGAGGACTTCATATGTTATAATTTATAGAAGTTCTATTGATGTGATCTTTGGTTAAGAATATTGTTATGTTATTGACATTTGAGGATGGTTCAAGGCAATCCAGTTCGTTTTAAATAAATTGCAAAATTTATGTATATTTTTGGTTATAAAAATATTTTCACACATATATTTGTATTTATGTATGAATGATTTTGCACTTATTCAACATATTTGATAAGAGTAATATTTCCTTTCTTTTTGAGTATTTGAAGTGCTTTAACAAGCATGTTTTGATTTATGAGCATTAATATAGAACATATACATAAAAAGGGCTTTGTGCATGAAAATTGAGAAAGATTTTTTGATAAGAAGTATTGAGGTTTTCCTAAGTCTTCGTTGACTTTTCTTGTGTGTTTAAATGGATTGAATTTTTATTGATATATTTCTATATGCCATAACGAGATTTTCATTTACACACTTTAACTCGATGTTTTGACTTTTCATAGCCATGGAAAATTCTTAAGTAATGGTTTGCCAATAGAGAATAAATGTTTGCAAAAAGAAAAACCTTTTTTTTTTTTGAAAAGTGAAGAAAAAATAAGTTATGTTATATGCATATTCATCTTTCATATTGTGTTATTTGATAAAAGTGATTTTTGTTTCGCAAAGACTAAAAAACAATTTATTTACTGAGTTGTTCCCTACTATAGTTTTGTGATTCACAGGATATATTTTGAATTCCGTATTATCTAGAAGTTTGATTTTGATAATAGTGAAAGTTTTTAGTATATAAGACATATCTTTAGTGTTCGACTTGTGTAGTTATGAATTTCTATAAAGGATGATTGGTTTAGTATTAATGCTTTTGTATAATTTGAGGTTTGTAAGTTAAGCAAGAGTTTGACCCATTCAGATATAGGGTATGATAGTTAATATTATAAGTTGTTATTTTAAAAGTTACATAGGAATGCAAGGTATTATAGTTTATTTCTGTTTGATTGACGAGATAGATCGAATTTCGAGAATGAAATTTTTTTTTTATGTGGGAAGATTGTAATACCCCAAAATTTTTATTAATGATAAGAATGTATATATTTGGATATATCAACATTATATTATGTGAGGATATAGAAATTGAAAATTTATAAGATAGATATATTTATTTTTGTAAGGATTATTTGGTTAAGATGAATATGTTATATTCTTAAAAAAAATGGAATTATTTGATAATATGATTTTATTTGGGTAAATAGATAAAAAGGATTAGCTAAGGGGGTTCAATGATATTAAAACCAAAATTCATTTCGGCTTTTTTGCGCAAGGTGGTGGAACGAGGCGGTGAAAATGAAACAAAAAACGAAAGAAAAGAAAGAGAAGGGTAGGAGAAAGAAGAAAACAAAAGGAAAAAAGAGGAGAGAAAGAGAACCGAAAGAGATAGAGAGAGAGGAGAAGAAAGAGGGAAGAAGGAAAATGAAAGAAGAGAATGAAGTGAAAATAGGTGGTGAAGAAGAAAAAGAAAATGGGTAGAGAAAGTTTGTGTTTTTAGAAAGAGAAATAATTTCTAGAGAGAGAAAGGATGGCATTTAAGCTTAAAGTGACTAAATTTGTCAACGTCAAGTTCTAATCCTTGATTTTGTTCAGAAAACTCATCGGACACAGGAAAGCTAGGAAGAATTTCATTGGGTGGACCTGTGTGAAAGATTTCTGAAATTCATGCGAGTTTCTGCAATTATTCTGGTTAAGTTGCTAATATTCTGAAATTTTTAAGCCTTAGCGTTATTTATGATAATATAGGGCAGTATTGATATTTTAAGATTTTGGCAAGTTAGAATGTAATTAGTTAATTTTTTTTATAAATAAGTAATATTTAAGCTTTCTACAATGTGCAGTTTAAACCATGAATTGGTATTAGAGAGCAGTTTGAAGGAAAAAAGGAAGTTAGCAGAGTAATAAAAATTATTGTGTGATATTCAAGTGGGTATTTATATGCATTTGATAAATTTGGATTTTAAAACTAAAAAGTAGGGTGTTTTATTACATTTAAAGTTTTTGATAAATGTTTATGAAAATTTTGAATTGTCATGTCTTGATCCAATTAATTATTTTTTGAATCAGATTTAAAAAGTAATTTTTGTATGAATGTTATATTTATAAATATAGTAGGAAAATTGTATCAATATGTGTTACATTCTTATAAATGAAAGATTTATATGGAAATGTTGAGAAATAATTAAGTAAATGAAAAATGTGATGGTTATACTACTTGTTGTGATGTGACATTAGTGTTTGGGACGATGGTCCTTGGAATAATGTCCTAAAATATGTTTCTATTAGGGAAACGACCCTAGAAATAATCAGGTAAAGGTTATTTTTTATGGGGTGACGATCCCTCAGAATAATACCTCTAAATTATGTATGGCCAATTTTTGGGACCGTGATCATTAGGAATAATGCCCCAGAAGTATGCATTTAATGATGAAATAAATGTATTTTTGTTACCTTTGTGAATAATGAAATTGAAATGTAGTTTTGAATTATTATTAAGCTTGTTGTTTGAAATTGAAAAGAATCTTATATATGTAAATTTGTCTATTACATAATCTTAAAACTGCCTTTATATATAAATTTTACTGTTCATTAGTTGACCCCTATTTTTAGGAAATGTTGGAGATAAGATAAGTAGATGACATCTAACACTTCAGGAAGAGGACGTTACTATTTTTTGAACTTTTTGTAATTATAGTTGTAGGAGTTTATGTTATTTAGTTTTGATGTAATTCTATGTTTAACATTTGAATATTGGAAGCCTAAGTATTTATTAGTATATTTTGTTGAGACATGAGACAAAGCAATTGATGTTGATACAAATTAGGTTATGTTTAACGTTTGAATGTTTTTGTAGTACCTTACTTCGGTGTTACTTTCGTAAAGCTGGATTTGGGGTATTATAATAAATGTCAATTGATTTGATAGGCGTATATACCTGAATTTTGGGTGCCTCGAATGACTGCATAAACTAATCAACCTTAGTCATGAATGCACCCAACACATCCTCTTACTTGTGAACGTGCTAATTGAGTGCATCAAAATCAACCTGCAAAGCACATATATTACCTTTCATATCAACATCACTCCTAGGAATCCCCTGCCCAGGCTATGTAGGGTGCGATGCTAGACTAGAGTGTTATGTCCCTGCTCTAGGCGCACAGGTACTTGATCCTCACCATTAGGCCCCCCTATGTTAGAACGAAGCTTTACCTCCTTTCTTTGGTGACCTTGCCAAGGACGTACACCCTGCAAAACAATGTTCTCATTAGTCTAATTTAATAATTTTCGTAGAGGATCATAAGTCATCATCCAATTCGAGACACCACTGCCTATCTTGCATCTGAGCCCATTGGCTCAAGGACATTCTCACTAAATAACTTCCTGCCATATTCACCTTCATGTCTAACATATGACACCAAGGTTGCATAATATAGCCGGCGTCTCTCTTCTTCTAATAGCTCTAACATGCGAACCACTATAGGCGACAACATTTATTGATATAATCATTGCAATGTAAGCAACTTATGCATCGTGCTAAGTCACGTAACTTGATATATTCAAAATCATAGCATAAAGGATATTTATATTAACTGATTTTGGCCTCAATATATCCTAAACTTGTTTAGCGTGCAGATTCTTTACAATGTATGTTCATTGCAACATATGAGGGATATAGTTGTTGGTATGGAGTTCCAAAACTGATCCTACTGTCGAGGTGGGCTCATGCATCCAAGTCTACAACATAGTCCAATAAAACAACTTAATTTATACGAAAGAGAATAAAACAAATGATGTATTTACAAAGTGATATAGACCAAACCTGAAATGTAATTAGGAAGCCCTTGACATTGTACCTATTACTATGCTTCTTCCCTTTAGGCTCCGGCTTTGCTAACTTTTTCTTGTAGCAATGCATCTACTCAATGATTTGAATGTATATCATCACTCCATGGTGCCTATTGAACTCGCCTATATCATCTAATATCCAAAATAACCATGTATCTACAAGGTATCAAGAATCCTTGACCAACACCATCCGCTCCAATAGGTAAAATAAGGATAGCCTCACCGCGCATCCATGTCGTCTATCACCGTGAAGTCCAAATCTTCATAAACCTCATTAATCTTGTCCAATAGAAAACTTGTCATACTATCAAAATATTGATCTCTCAAACGATTGCTCACCCGAACGTCACAGGATATGCCCAAACTTGAGCCCTTTAATAAGACCAAACTCAATATGCGAAAAATGGATATAGCTATCTCCTATATGAAACCACATCTTCTGATTAGCCTTTTCCATCACAACCTCTTGTAACAGCATGTGATGGAAAATGTTTTTGGAGAAGTGGCAGAGCTGTAGGTCCAAAAAATGTCCAAGCACATTTTCTTGAACAAGCTCTGCTGTTGAGGGGTCAACTTCGTCTAGATATCATTGATGACATATAATTTGGATAATGTAATCACCACTTCAGGGAAATAGTCCTCTTTCTTCATTTGTAGCATCATTGAAATCATAATATCCATATTGTCCTTGTGTCACAAGGAAAAAGTAGTCAGTTGTTACAAATAAACACAGACTAATCTATAAAATCACTGAAAAACATAGAAAATGTAAGAAAGTATATACAAATTTGCACTTTTGAATGTCCATGCTCAGAAGTGCAAGAAAGTGTATGCAAAACAAAACTTTCAAGCATACATGCTCAGAAAATGTACTGATGTCTTTCAGGCATGCAAAATGCACATTTTCGGGCTACCAAAACTGCATTTTTTAGTGTATTCATATAAAAGTAGAAATATGGTCAAGCTCGAAAGTACATAAATTGCACTTTCAAGTAAGGCTATAATTGCATTTTCGAGCATAGACACTCAAAAGTGTCGTGCATCAATGTCAAAAACCTTTTTTTTCCAGCCAAATAACAAAAATTCCAACCAATATTAACCTAATTCAACCAATTCAATAGTTATCTTGTGCATCTAATTTTACATTTTCTAAAATAAATCAATTTAAATTCCAATCTAAATAAATCGAACTCCGAATTAACGGGTCCAACTTAAAGCTGTCAATTTCTCTCCTCCATTATTGTTGTCTACATAATCAACGAAGCACTCTAAGTGTCACTGTTAAAATGCACTACCTTCATTGTATATGCCGTCATCCTTTGCTGCCATCGATTACACTTTTTGAATTTGTGAGATTGCACCAACTGTGGAAGCTAGAAAGTGAAAAAGTGAAAAAGTAAAAAAAAAAGAAGGAGAATGCCCATTGCCCTTCTATATTTTGATCTAATGCCCTATTATTCTTTTATATTTTTTTTAATACTTCATTACCCCTAATTTTTATTTTTTTTTTATTTTGCCCTTTAATTCAATTAGTTTATAAATTGGTAAGAACGAAAATATTTGAAATATTAAAAGGTAAAATCGAAATTCAAATAGAGTGATAGGATATTAAAAAAAAATAGAAAAAAGTAATGGAGTATTAATTTAAAAAGTATGGGATAACGAGCATTCTCCTTAAAAAAAAATTGGAAAAATATTAATATTTTGTTAATTTGGGCTACGAAGGCAAATTTGTCTCAAAATTCATGAGTAGACTATTTTGGATACCATTATGGATGATGGTTATTTTTAAATTTATATTTTAAAAAAGGATTATATTTAAAAATTTCTCTTATGGTTATAAAAAGGTCTAAAATCTAAGCTCCATTCATGTTGAGTTAGGAAGACTTTACATTTTTTTTTTATAATATCTATAAAAGTACGGATTTGAGTTTTTTTTTTTATAATATTTATATATAAAAGTATGGGCTTAGAATTTTTTTAAGGATTATTGACTTGACTTATTTTTATTAAAAAATTGAATAGTACTATTTTTATTACATATGAGTCTCTAATAAGTGGGATTAAAGTGTTTGTTTATGTTAAACTTTATATCAAATGCTAATTATTTAGATATCGAAGATGCAAATGTTATTTTACATTAAAATTTTAAAATTATTTTTACTTTTTCCTTTTTTCGGTATCTTCGCAGATCGGATTTACTCCCAAAATCAGATTTAATATGATTTAAGAGTAATACTAGGAAATTTTGGATGAATAGAATTCCACTGGGAGGATAGTTAGGATAAACAAAATTTAAAAATTGTAAGTACCAAATTTCTGATTCATGATTAATTTAGCATTAATTGTTATTTTATAATATACTAACAGATAATTGTACCTATGAAAAGCCTTTGTTTTCATAACAAGTGTCTGTTTGAACACCATACTTTTATATTGCATTCAAAGTGCAATCATATGTTAATAAAATTGATTTGTTTTATTTCATGATAGCGACAAATTAAATTAGATACTGTGTTTAAAATCTCAAATCCATTAGCTGGATTCTCTCTTTTGCCTTTTTCTGAAACAGAAATTAGAAAGCTTAATTTTTTTATTTCATTGGGTTGAATTGCATAGCCTTTATTTTTTATATTATTATGATATCATATTTATAGCCAAGAAAAATTCTCAGAATCAATGCACAAAGCGCTTTGTTTATCAAAAGAAGGTTTACCAAGGCCTAAGATTTAAAAGTCACTTAACACCGATTTTTTTTATTAATTTTGTTTTAATCTAACTACATTTATGGTAGCTCTATGTAGCTATTATTAGCATTTGGATGAGCGATAATCTTTAGGATCTTCTGGTTTTTTAGAGGCTTCTTCTAAATGAATATTGCTTGGATTATCTTTTGTCCTGGTGATTCTTATCTCTTTATTCTTGGCACATTCTTCTACAGATGTTTTATTGCCAAAAAGTGTAGTAAAGTAATTTTCTTTTTCTTGATGGATTTTTATTCAATTAGACTTCTGAATATCAAGTTCTACATAATCATGCTTGGGACCCTATATTGCATATGTGATTAACCTAATTGTAGTGTCAAATTTAGTTCTTTGATGTGGATGGAGAGACAAAAAGATTCTTTTATCATACCCCAAAAACATGAAAATTGGACAATTTTCTTCGATATATTTATCATAAAATTTTTGGGTGTAATATAAAACCTGCTCTGTGTTTTTCTTGTTTAGATTTTGCTTGTGTTTTATTTGATGTTCCTCATCCATGTCTCTCATTCGTCTTTGTTGAAGTTATGGATAGGGAAATTACTAGAGACTGATTTAAATTATTTTCATGTCTCTCATTGCTTACGTGTTAAATTATTTTCAGGGAGGATTAATATCATCACTGGTCCTAATTATTTAGGAAAAAGTATCTAATAAAGCAAGTCAGTAAGCATACTCTTTTCTCCCGGGGAAGTAACATCTCTCTCTCCCTCCATCTATCCCTGAAGTTTCTTGATTTTGACAATTTTACTGATAATTATGTGCAGAAAAACTGATTTGCCATTCATAACTATTAGTACTAGTATAGTGCAACATTTGTTAAGTTGCAACTGTTAAAATTTAAGGCTATTTGTGTAGCAAGGGCATTCATTTATTGGCATATCTTTCTGCGTCGGAGACAACTGCTCGCACACATGTAGCCATGTAGGCACCAGTACCTTGGATGTTGATTCTTTTGCTACGAAAATGGCCAGTGACTATGTATACGACAAAGATTTTCTGGTCACCCTCATAAGTTTTATCCATTATGAAATAGCTTTTTCTTTTTCTACAGGTAGCTTTTATTGTATTCCTTAGATGCATAGGAAGTTTTGTACAAGCTGTTTCTGCTACTATTGGATTGACTGATCGGTGTGTTCCTGCATACTGTTGACATCTTTTCTTTTAGATTACTATTATCTATCCATATTTAGTTAGTCATGATCAAACAAACCACCATTCTGTCCCAACAGGATATTCTGTGTAATGGGAAACAAGCATATAACTGTAGAGCAAGTAACATTTATGATTGACCTACATCAAATAGGGATGATGCTAAGGTCTTCCCAGACGAGGGTGGTCAGGGAATTTAATATTAATGCATTCCGAGTCGGAAGGTTTATGATGTCTGCATGTCATTATCCTTGTTATTTGCAAGCAATGAACCTTGTTTTAGCTGCTAAATCGACACTGCTTGTTATTCAAATTGCTTCCACAGGAATGCAGTAAAATGCTTATGGAGATGGAAGCTTATATCAAAAGCTATATTTAATTGAAGAATGTCTATAACTCATGTCTATTCATTGTTGATGAACTGTACAGGCAAGCAACTTCACAGTCTTTATGTCTGTTGGATGAATTTGGTAAAGGTACTCTTTTAGAAGGTTAATAATCTTGCCTTTGATTTTATGACATCCATATTGTTCGTGCATTATGGCAGGTATGATTAATTGCATAAATGTTGGCAATGGTTAATTCAGATGGCATCGGTTTGCTCCATGGGACCACAAATTATTTTGCCACGTGTGATGATCCCCCAAAGGCTTGATTTTCCATTCTATTTTCTGCAATTGTCTTTCTATATTGTGGTTGTGTTCTGATTGTATATATTGCTGTAGGATATATTATTAGTCAGAAAGCTCAATCAGTTCTTTAGCATTCTCTCGACTTTGCTGCCATCTGATAATGAAATGTGAATTTGAAGACACATTGTGATTGATATAATACTTTGCAGCAAATAATATGATGTAGATTTTTCTGGATATGTTACAGATTTTCTGAAGTTGAGAATCTCTGATAAAAATATTTAAAATAGTCTGCTCTGTAAGAAAGTTTAATTTAATTGAATAGAGCATGTGGTGGTGGCGGTGGTGGTGGTGGTGGGGGTGCAAGCAACCCATAGCGTCCAAATTTACTGGATTATGAAGATCTCAAATCCTCCCTTATTCTTGGCATCAATTTTGGTTTATTATATTGCCAATTAACTGATTATCGTACAGATATATAAAAATAAGAAACGTAAGAGCTAAAAAAGCAGTTTTAACGAAGATTTTTACTATCAAATTCAAACTTTAACGAAGACTTTTAATATCTGCGATGCAAATAAAATCCCTAAAATACTAACGAATAAAATCTTTATGTCAAAAAATATAACAGGATATGGACACAAGTTGCTATGCCGCCTAACAGTGCTTTTATTTTGGGTTACGAAGTCCCTGTTAAAAAGTTTGAATTTGCTCGACATAATTATTGTAGTTGGACTTTTTCTCAAACTTTTTTCTTTTTTCTATTTTTTTTTAATTTTTATATTAAATCTTTATGGACTTGAAAGTGATTTTCTTGTACAACTTATATTAAAATTGAGAACCGCTGCTAGCAAAAATTTTCAAATCAATTTAGGGATCACCGAAACCCTAATTTCTGTTTATACGCGAAAGTAACAACGTAAGCGAAAGTTCAATCGGTGATCATTAATCCGACGGTTGACGACGATGATAAAGGCTTAAAAATCTGATCACTTTCACGTCGACGGTAGCAAACTTGACCTAATATCCGTTCGCATTTCGATGACAGAGGCAATTTGGATAACCGAGGTACGAGTTTCAGAAATTTTCTTTGTATTTAAAGTGGATTTATTGACGATTTTGGATGAATTTGTATGGGTTAGTGATTTATTCATCAATTTGTTAGAAATTAATCCCAAAAACTCGAACAATTGTATGTCGTTGGCTATGTAATTAATCGAGTTTTATTTTGATTATTGTGATACAAACTCTTTTAATTCTATTTATGATGTGATGGAAAATGAGTGTTAAATGCATGAGGATTGTGTGATGTTGATGGAAGTGGAGCTAAAGTTGGAGACTGAGGGTGAGCGATGGTTTCGATCACAAATACATGTGTGAAAGTTTGGTAGTCGTGATTAAAACTGTCGAAAGAACGTGATCGAAACTGAGGAAATTACGTGATCGAAACTACAGTTTCGATCACGTAATTTCCTCAGTTTCGATCACCTTCTTTTGGTTTTCAATTATATATTGTTGATGAAATTTGTGTGATGTTGATAATTGAGGTTGATTATTAGAGTAGATTGTATTGGTGGAAATTACAGATACGTGAATGAAATTGTGAAAATTATGTAATCGAAAGTGTGCATCTCACATAATTTTCAATGTTTCGATCTCGTTATATTTTTTTTATGGTTTTGATACAGGGTATCAGTTTCGAATAGAAATAGGAGTGTTGATTAATTTTAGTTACACTTTCGATCACATAAAATTATAGTAAGTTTCGATTACGAAGTATTTTGAATGTGATCGAAAGTGTAATTTCGATTTTTCCAGAATCTTGTTAGTTGTTTATGCTTTCATATACATTGGGGTTGTACTTTTGATCATAATTTGTGTGATCGAAATATCAGTTTCGATTTTTCCAGTTTGTAGTTTTTCTTTTCTATATTTTAATTGCAGTTTATATTTTCATTATTTGTATATGTTTTTTCACTAACATATGTAGTTTTTTTTTGTTTCAGGTAAAAATGGTTGTTACCGTAACAAGAGAGTTGAAGATCTAGAAGGCCGAACATTTTCTGGCTGTTGTAACCTCATTGTCAAAGGAACGGGTCTTAAAGACAGTGCAAAAGAAGCTGACCTCAACACAATAAGAGTTGTTTAGGCAGACATGTTTTGGCCATTTGTTGGACATAGAAGATGTCCAATTTTCAGGCAACCTTGTGCATAATATGCTACTTCACAAGGTGGTTATGGAGGGAGCAGAGAAGGAGATGTGGTTTCTAGTGGGGGGCAGTATCATACGTTTCTCACACATTGAGTTCGGCTTGATAACGGGGTTGATTTTAGGGCCATATCCAAGTAATGCAGGTGGGTCTACAAGGTTGAGGGACTTGTACGTTGGTGGGGAAGTCAGCATGGAACTAAATGATATGGAAAAGCCATACAACGCAATAGACTTTAAACTAATAGATGACATAGACGCAGTGAAGTTGTCATTGTATGTGTTGATGGACTTGTTTCTACTTGGCCGGGGCCAACGGTATCACACCGATATGTGGATACTGTAGATGGTTGATAACTTAGAGCAGTTTAATCGATTTCCCTAGGGGTCTGTTGTATGGACATACACCTTTCGTTCATTGAGTAGGGCGATGAGTTGACAGTTGGCCACATATAAGGTTAAACAATCTCATAAATGAAAGAAAAGACTGAAGCACGTCAATCGATACAACCTTTGCGGGTTTCCTTACGCATTCCAGGTACTTGAGTGTTCACTTTAATATTTAAGTGTGTTATATTTTAATTTAACTGTACATTATCATGTTACTAAAATGAAACTTTATTTGCATGTAAATTTAGATGTACGAGACTATCTCCACTGCTGGGTCTGAGTTAGGGGCACGCACCAATTCCCGCCTTCCTCGTATATCGAAATGGATCGTGGTAAGAAAGAATGTTCGCGACGAGGACCTGAAGTCATACATTTTCAATGATAACTCGGTACAATTTAATAATATATTTTCTTTCATATTTCCCAATTTTTTGTGAACTTTGATATATTGTATTTTGTAATAAAATTTGCTATCCTAATAATAACTAGCCCCCGTCCGTTAGCCGTACAATGGAAGTCTAATCGACAGAGCGTTTTTTGCCGTATGGTCGGGCTTTACATTTCGATGCTGCATATGGCGATGAATATGCCGGTACTATTCTCCCTGACCATGTGGACCGTGATGAGTCGGCCTTATCGCCAAGGACATCACTGGTAAGCCTAAAATACTAAGTACTTAATTTATAATTTTTTGGGTTAAACTTCTACTAACATTTATATACTATACTGTCTTCTTAGGGAGAGGCGATGAGCAATGAGGATTCATCAACCTCCATTCCTCCAAGTCCAAGGAAAATTAGAAGAAAGGTGAATTTTGTTGAAAGTTTAATTTCAACAAGTGAAAATCATTAATTTTATATAACTATTAATATAGTTTCCTAACAATCTGAACTTTGTTTTCGCAGCGAGCTCGTCCCTCTGTTGTGTCCAAGGAGATTCCTCAGCATAATGACCCTGAAGAGTCTCCAGCAGGGCACAATACATTTCTCGACATGTCGCACCCAGACCCCGATGTACGTACACCGACTGCCATTGTCCTAGAACAATCTAATCGCCTATTGGTTGTTAAACAACAAGTTCGAGATCTACGTGCTGATTTCCAAACCTATTCAAAAAAGCAAGAAAATATGTGGTGTCGGCAGGAGGAAATACTACGGTGTCAGGATGAGACATTGACAGTGCTAGTCAGAAAATTGAGTAGTCGAACTGCATCTGAGCCGCCACAGGATCCTTAAGTATGATTTTTGGTTGATTTGTTGGGTTGTTTATAACAATGTAAACGCTATATATTGGATATTATCGAAACAGATTATTGTAGTTGTCACGTTTTTCCATTGAGTTTTATTTAATTGCTTTTGTGTTGTTATGAATGTTCATGACACGAGAAACTGCATGTGCGAAAATTTCTATGGTTACAGGTTCATCACATAGGTGAGGATAGTGTGCGCATTGTCGATGCGCCTAGAGATGTTAAAGTCTGTTGCTCGCTTCCTCAACCTTAACTGCCTACAAAAAACAATACGAGTCGATACGGTCGGGAGTACAAGAGAGCTGTAGGCCAGCGGACCCCATATACAAATCCATTCAAACGACAGCGCAAATCTCGAACTTAGGCGGTGCTGAGGGGATGGCCACAATATTCTCCAGAGTATGCTATAGATTCGACTTGTCCAGTTCTAGCAGACTTATATGTAGAGTTCCTAAAGTGGATGGCTACTCTAAGGGTATTCATTGAGACTCGCACTGTTACAATAAATGTCGCATGGCTCAGGTTAGTGGCAGATATGAGACAGTGGATTGAGGATACTGTATGTTCCACTATCTATCATTTATTCATTTAATTTTGTTTTTGATTTCTATCTATAATGTTTATCCTGACCACTTTGATACGTTGCAGCATATGAACGAGTACATGCAGCTACTTGCTCACAGGCAAAGGGCATATGCACAGCTGGTGCCGTAACATTGGACAGTTGCATCCACATATTTGTTCGTGAGTTTGATACTTTAAATTTTTTTGTAAACTTACTGTTATATTATATAATTGACAGTTCGAATAACAATTACTTGAAATTTTGTAACAGTCATTGTTACAAGCTGCTTAGGATGGATATTTAAAAGGCGAGTTAGAGTTGAGCGCTTTTTACCCATTGACAAATCTTGAGTTACATGTGGAAGGCAAATACAGTGTTGTCCATCGTGCATGGTGGACAGTGGACGAGATTTATATGCCGACCTGTTTCAGTTCCTTACATTGGGTAGCATGTGCAATCTATTTACGTAGGCGTCAGATTATAGTGTACGACTCCTGTCCATCTGCACATTCCGAGCAGATGTTGGTTGAGGTCATGCGGCCGATATCTAAACTACTCCCCTACTTGCTCGATGATGCAGGTTTTTATGACATCAGAACTGAGCTCGACTTTTCCAAGGAGCCGTTTTCAGTAATACGGCCTATTAATGGAGTCTCAAAACAATAGGTGTCCGGTGACTATAGAGTGTTCACCTATATGTATATATACTATTTAAGTTTAGATAGGCCTCTTGACTTAATGCCAGCAGTTGAGGCCTTTTTTAGGAGGAGGATGGCTGTAGAGTTATGGAAGGGCATTTTGTTGTAGGTGATTATTATATTTGTACATATTTGTATAGATTGTATATAATAATTTTAATTAAATGTATTATATCTCATTTTTGATCCACTTTTGATTATATATGTCATTGTTTGTCAGCAGTTTATGATAACTAATAGATAAAGGAAAAACATTGAAATTTCAGGTTTCAGTACGTCCAAAATTATGTTATCTATATATATGATGATGTTCGAAAGTTGTTGAGATTGTCTTCAGGAACGGGAGATTCTGAAAAAATCGAAAGTTTAGTTTCGATCACATAAAAAAAAACACGTGCTTGAAACTGTACTTTCGATCAAGGTATTTAACCGTGATCGAAAGTGCAGTTTCGAGCACCTTTTTTTTTTTTTTTGTGCTTGATCGAAAGTTTAGTTTTGATTTTTCCAGAATCTCCCTTTCGCGAAGTCAAGAAAAAAAAAGCAAATAAAAGTAAGTATTGAACAACAAAATTCAGTTTCAATTAAGGAAAACTATCTATTAAATAGATAAAGTTATCGTACACAATGCATAACTCCAAATTAAAAGCAATAAACATTCATACAACTTCTTAGGGAACTGAGTTCATTTGTTGCAGCATAGCAATCTAGCATCGTAACAAATGTTGCAAAAATTAATGTACAAGTAACAATACAAATTTCACTCGTTTGAGTGAAGTGGAATCGGATTTTGCAAGTTGTGTGGTTTTGCCCCAGTTGATGACAGCATGAACACATACGCTGGATCACATCCTCTCTAATAGAAGGAATTCTTTGTTTTCTTGGTCAACCGATAGTAGGACGTTGCCTTAACGGCTTCAAAGTGATTTCTCGTACATCAGGTGGAATCACCCAATCTACATCATTCCCAACGGGATGAATAGACTCTGCATATAAATTCAACCATGCGTTAGTGGTGTAAAAGTGTGCACACAGTGAATTATGTGACAAACGGATGTGGCGACATGTTGCAAGAGTGTGAGCGCATGGGAGTTCTGATAGATCAAAGTGTCTGCAACTGCAAGTCTTATGCTGCAAATGTACGACTTCAACTGTGCCCCGGTGTTTAACCTCAAACTCATGCCGTGACACTGGTTCCACGGTCATAGGTCGAGACAACTCTATCTGTTCATCAACAATAGCTTGGGCCACTAGAGTAAGGAATGCATCTCTGCCAGCAGCCTGCTCCCTACGCTCGTAAAACCACCGTTGTACAGTAGATCTTATGTGATAAGCTAATGAAGTGATTGGAAGTGAGTGTGTGTATCTTAATAATGAATTCATACTTTCTACGATATTGGTAGTTAGCAAGTCATAACGCCGAGAAGGAAAATATACTCTTGCCCATCTATGCAATCCAACCTCATTTTCTAAATAATCTGCTGCTAGTGGATGCATCACCCTAAGATTTTGTATATACCCATTACACTCTGTTACCCAATATGTCTTAACAGCACGAAAGTAAGCGGCCATGAATGTCTCAGTTTTTTGGGCACGCATCTTGTACTTGGCCTTCATATTCCTAGAAATATGGTAAGAACAAAATCCATGGGTTGTATTGGGGAACACAATCGCAATCCCTTTCTCAATACTACTGTGTCGATTGGATATGAAAACCAAATTCTGAATCAAGCCGATTGCTTCTCGAAGTTTTAGGAAAAACCATTCCCACGATGCGTTATTCTCAGAATCGGCAACACCAAACGTCAAGGGATAAATTTTGTTATTTCCATCTAATGAGGCAGCCACAAATAATGACCCATGATAAGTTCTCTTCAGAAAGTTCCATCAACTACAATAATTGGTCAAATTGTGGTGCGAATTCCTCTAATACATTGTCCCAATGACATAAAAAAGTATAATAAGTGATCGTCAGAATCTTTTTGAATTGACGTCACTGTACCCGGATTTTTTTCCTTCAACACGTGACAGTATCAGGGAAGTCCCTTAAATGACTCTGAAGGATCGTCAGTTATAAGCTTCAAGGCACGTTCTTTACTATACCATGACTTCATGTACGATAGCCGTACCCCATAATCAGCCTGAACGTCATCGCGAATATTTTGGAGAGTGTAACTTCGACTGCAGTCCTTAAATTTATCCTTAATTAGTTCTCAAATTAGATGTGAGTTTGCTTGGCGATGACCATCTTGGAGCTCTTCGTTCTGACAACTATGAATTAAGTTCATTTTTGTGACTCAAAAATATGTATTAGGGTTGGTCCTGGTCGCACGAATTCTCCATTGACATCTTTCAACAAGGCACTTTGCCTCAAACCGATCGTAGTTGACTTGTAAATCTTGAATTAGAAATGGTTCCTTAATGCAAGCAAGCCTACCTTATCTCGAAATGCTTGCTTCGTATCGAATATCTGCCCAACTGAAACATCACTTGATCCAGTTCTCGATAGTGCATCACTTGGCATAACTTCTGATGGTGGAACTAAATGCAACTATCGAATAAATTGATTTTCAGACAAAGGAACTGTCATTGAGCAACTCCTCTGAGTGGGACTGTTATAGCCATCGTCCTGTGGCTCGCTTTCTTCATCAGCAACATTTCTTCCTTGTTCGCTGCACTGAGAGATATCAGGCTCAAAAATGTCTGCCTCGGCATCATGGTAATCATTTTGATGTGTATTGTTGTTGTAGGGAGGAGAATCTCCTCATCAAAGGTGGTCGCATCATCAAAAAAGTTCACGGGTCGGTGTTGGAGGCTTGGAGGCATCTCTGGAACTTGACTTTGCTAGAAGTATCGATCTACAAACCCTTGCACAGTGTACTTGAACTGATTGTTGCATTGGGCCTGGGTTGTGACTGCAGGAACAACATCATTAACTTGATTACTTCCACTGGAAGACATAAACTGTGTTGCCGTTACAGGAATTATGTGAAGCGAAAAATCAGTGGGAACTTTTGTATTGTCCACAAAATCCAAGGTATTATATAGTGGGCAATATCCCTTTCGGCTGGCCATATAAGGACCATTGGCCGACATGAATGCTCGAAAGTCCATTCGGTTGTAATATCCGCTGCCATAAAACCCGCCCCCGATTGTGTACACACCGAATACTTAGTTTTTGTCTTTATGATAAATTCAGAAGGATTAATTTAAAATGCCTCAGACAACATCTTCATAAAATCATGATATCTTATTGATCGATCAACAGAAAATCCTCTCATTCTGCCACCGACATATTCTTCGTCGCGTTTGGTGTTCCTTCACAAGAGCCGTCATTGACAGTAACAATTGTTATTGACTCAGTCATGCCTGCACAAAATCAAAATATTGTGTTACAAAACTAAATCCAAATATTCTTATAAATGATAACATATAGATTATTTGCAAAACTGAACAAATCTTCTGGTACTATTAATTTTTTTATGCTCGAAACTTACTTTCGATTTCTCTTCTACGTGATCGAAACTCTCACACAGGTCGTCTTCTTTCTCATTTTTCACTCGTTTTCCATTTAACCATCACACCAAGCACACTCAATGTTTTGAAAACACACTTTTTTTCTTGATTTCTTTCATTACATTCACTGATTCTACACAAATACTCAAAATAAATGTTATATATATTTTGTTCTCTGTTTTAAACTATTTTTCAGACACGCACTTGATTCTCTCCGTCTGTAAGTAAGTGATTTTCTTCGAATCAAATGAAGTTGATCTCAAAAATAATAAACCCAAGTAAATCACTTAACAAGTTCGAATGGAAATGATGGACAGTAGATAAAGTTAGAGAAGAAAAGAAGAAAAAGAGAGATGAAATCGAAACGCAGTTTAATTTGGGTGACAGGAGCAATTTTATCCGAAAAATTAAGAAGTGATTATTTTTATAATTTTATTTATATGTTGGTCAAAATCCAGAGTAAACGGTAGTCACTGTTGCAAATTTTCCTATACTTTTTACGACTGATAAATGTTGTTTGCAAATATTTTTTACAGCTGTTAAAATTAATCACAAAGAGCAAAATATTTCTGGCGTTGGAACTTATTGCAGTTGATAAAATTTGGTTGTAAATGAATCTAATTTTGCAACAAAATTTTTATTATTTGCAGTTAAAAAAATCGAATGTTTTTTGGTAGCGTAAAAGTACGGCTTCGATTTTTTTTTTTTAAGGGTTATTGACTTATTATGATTGGAAATTCAATTCTTATATTTTAAATTGTATATGGTTTGAATCCTTTTATTTTGATTCCCTGAACATTAATTCTAGCGTGACTGTGTCTCTTTAATACCAATTTTTTTTGTGAATATTTATTGAAAAGAAAAAGAAAATCTATCGTACGCATCAATGTATTCTTAGTGACCGAGTTTTAATCGTTACTGACTTCATATGATTAAAAATTCAACTGCTATAATTTCATGCCCCACAAATTTAATTTCTATATTTTCTTACCTCACATTTCTGTGAACTCATAAATTTATGTTAATATAAATTAGTTTAAATTGCTTTTGCACACGGACTATTGAAGAAACCACATAAATAATTGCACTTCCCATTATGTAAAATATTAATTCGATATAAATCAACGTTATTTAAGTCTACGAAGAGTTGCATCCGTAGTTTGTAAAAATGCAAATTTCCTAATTTTGTTGAAAAAGGAACCACCAAAAAAAAAAAAAAAAAAAATCATTTCAATGCAATGATTATTTTCAATAATGAGTGTTTTGTCGACAAAGGAACCACCGAATTAAAAAAAAAAAAAAATCTTTGCAGTGCAAAGATTATAAGCGGATTTACTTTGGGACTTACAGGGCCATAACAATTTCGAAGATTTTGGAAAGAAATTATCAACTTTGATCATTAAAATTATATTTTTATTACTTTGGCCCTACAAATTTTAGATCATTTCAGTTTAGCCCCCCTAAACGATAGCCCTAGCTCTGCCACTGATACAACTCATAAAAACTAAACTTTGCAAAAGACAAAATTCCGAGACTTAACGAATTTTGCTTAAAATATATCGTCACCACTTCACTTGGTAGCTCAAAAAGGATACGTTGGTATAATTAATATATTGGTATCAATTGACCTTGAAAAGGTACCTTCATTAGTAATTTAGGAGCTGATTTCGTTCTTTATAATAAATATATATTCTGTTATGATAATAAAATTTAATTTATCATTAATTATTTTTATGCAATATTCTTCGTTATTATCAAAATTTTGATAGAAAGTTATTTTTAAAATATTTAATCAAGCATATATTTTTATTTTACTATTTTCATATATTATCTCAAATACATATACATATTTTAACAATTTTTAAAAATGATTAAGTTCTTCTCAAGATTAATTTATAGAGTTAATTACGATATAAACATATGCTAAAAGTCACAATCAAAATTTTCTTAATTTATCATAACCAACTAAATTTTATAGAAATATACCAAAGCTTATGGCGTAATTTATTTTTTTAGAATTTAGTTTTTAGGGGTATTATCACATACCTGCCCTGAGGTATTAGAAACTATCATGTAGATAAAAATTATTATCTTTTTATCACATACCTCTCTTTGACTGTATTTGACTAACACCAACATATAAAGTTACAAAACTGCCCTTAAGTCTATTAATTTGATTGTAAAAATAAGTTTATCCGGACCCAACTGTATTGCTTGGATGGTCTCTCGTCATTCTCTCTACCATCGTCATCAACATATTCATCCCTGTCTGATCTCTCTCTTTGATGGTGCCTCCACCTTCCGAACACCCTCATCATCATCTTCATCTTCCTCTTCTTCTCCATTTTCCTCCGATTCAAAGTCAGTAGCATCTTCCTCGTATTCAGCTCTACCTACTGACTGAACAAGCTATTCGATTCCCAAATCCTCCTCTTTGTCGTTTCCATCTCCGTTGTCGTCCTTGTTGTTGTCATCATCTTCATCATCAACTGACTGAACTGGAGGTTCGCCAGTAGAGTGCAAGACCTACACTTGAAACAGCAATCTTTTCCCTTTGTTGGAAGGAATTTTCCTTGTTCTACTCATCCTTATTGTAATGGTTGTTTGTTTCACCGTTGGCTAAACTTAGAGTAGAAATATGTTTATCCTCGGTTGAAATAGGTTTGGTCTTGGATGAGATTGAAGCGTTGGTGGCCGGAACAATGTCGAATTTGGGCAAGCTTAAATTTAGGGAAAAGGATTGGGTTTGCTTTTGCTAATTAAAAAATTAGGGAAAAGAATTGGATTTGCATTTTTGCTAATTAAAGAAGTAGGATCGGGTTTCCTTTTGCTAATTAAAAAAATTATGGAAAGGGCTCATGTTGCTTTTCCTAATTAAAAGAATTAGGATTGGGTTTGCTTTTGGTTGGGTGAGTTCGTGAGGATCAATATAATAGAGTAATGTTTGGTGTTTATTTGTCGCGTCTCCAAAATATTGGACAGTGGTTGTTAATTTAGCATCGCCTCTATTACTTAATTTATACTTTTACGAATATAACTTCTATTATAATGGTCAATTAATATAGTTTAAAAATTAATTTAATTTAATTATATTTGTACTTATCCCTAGTGCATAAATGTAGTATCAAGTTATGCAGGATGCGTCAAACACGCACTACTTTAAATTGCTTATGTGCATCATGTCTTGTGTCGGCAATTTCAGTCGTGTTTCTGTGTAAATTCGTACTAATTTCTTTCTCGTGTTGAATTTCAGTGTGAACCGTATTGTCTTTAAACAGTGACCAACCAAAAGTGATCAACCAAAAAGGGCATGTATATCAAATGAGTTTGATCTATACAAATCTTATGAATATTTATACTTGAGAATAAAGTGACATAAATTCTTGAGATCATCACTTTAGTAATAAAATGGAGATGGGAATCAATGAAGTAGCAAGAGATGAGAACGTAGATTGCTTGCATAACTTGTTTCAACAGGATGTTTTAATTCTTGATAGATTTATGGTACGTTGTTACCCAGAGACACCTTTACACATAACTTCCTTACTTAGACATGTAGTTTTGTGTAGAAAATTCTATTTCGTGAGGACCAGTATAACAAAATAGGGGTGGGCACGATTCGGTTCGATTCGAGTTTTTGAAAAACTGGACCAGACCCGAAAATTTTGGGTCTCAAATTTTTGAGACCGAACCGGACAGAATTGAAAGGAGAACCTGAATCAGACCGAATCGATTGTATGTTATAACCGAATTAAAACCAGATCGTTCGGTTCAATTTTTGGTTCGGTTTGATTTTTAAACAAATTTATTATTTTTTAAAGTTTTTGTTTCATTAAACCACGTCATTTTACGAGAATATAATAAAACGACGTCGTTTAAATGAAAAAAATAATATTTCTGGTCTAGTCTGAATTTTTTGAATTAAAACATAAATTAGACCAAAAATTTCAGGTTTTTTATTTAAAAAAAAACCGAAATCGAATAGAATTGCATAAAATATCGAACCGAACTTGTAAATTTTGGTCCGGTCTGTTTCAGTTTGGTTTTTCTGTCCACCCTTATAATAAGTAATGTTTGGTGTTCATTTGTCACGTGTACAAAATATTAAGTAGTTGTTATTAATTTAGCATCGCCTCTATTATTTAATTCATATTTTTACAAATATAACTTTCATTATGACGGTCAACTAACAGTTCAATGTAACGTCAGAATAGGTATATGGTAAAAAGATAATACTTCTCATTCATGTGAAAATTTCTGATACTTCAGGGGAGGTATGTGATAATACCCCTTAGTTTATTAAAAAATAGTGATATATATTATAAAAATATTTTCTCTATTTGAGAATTTTCAATTAGTTGAAAAATTTATATTTGTGCTTGGCATAGGATAGAATGGGTTCATGGCAAAGATTAATTCAATTTAATTGTATTTGTACTTATCCCTAGTGCATAAATATAGTATCATATTATGCGGGATGCATCAAACATGCACTGCTTTAAATTGCTCATGTGCGTCATGTCATGTGCCGGGAATTTCAGCTGTGTTTCTATATAAATTCATAGTAATTTCTTTTTCGTGTTAAATTTCAGTGTGAATCGCATCGTCTTTAGATAGTGACCGACCAAAAAGGGTTTGTATATCAAATGAGTTTGATCTATGCAAATCTTATGAACATTAATACTTGAGAACAAGGTAATATAAATTCTTGAGATCATCACTCTGATAATAAAATAGAGATGGGAATCAATGAGCAGCAGCAGATGAGAACGTAGATTGCTTGCGTAACTTACTTCAACAGGATGTTTTAATTCTTGATAGATTTATGGCACGTTGCTATCCCCGAAACACCTTTACATATAACTTTCATGCTTGGACATATAGATTTTGTGCAGGAAATTCTATTTCGTGAGGACTAGTATAATAAAATAGGGGTGGGTGTGGTCCGGTTCGATTCGAATTTTTAAAAAACTAGACTAGAGTCGAAAATTTTGGTTCTCAAATTTTTGAGAACGAACCGGATAGAATTGGAAGGAGAACCTGAACCGGACCGAACCGATTATATGTTAGAACCGAATTAAAACCAGACCATTCTATTTGATTTTTGGGTCGGTTCGATTTTTAAATAAATTTATTATTTTTTTAAAGTTTTTTATTTCATTAAACGACGTCGTTTTACAAAAATATAATAAAACGACGTCGTTTATATGAAAAAATATTAAAAAATAATATTTTCAGTTCGATCAAGATTTTTTAGATTAAAATTAAAATCAAATCGAAAATTTCATATTTTTTATTTTAAGAACCGAAACCGGACTGAATTGTATAAAATATCAAATCGAACACTTAAATTTCGGTTCGGTTCGGTTCGGTCCGGTTCGGTTCGATTTTTCTACCCACCCCTATAATGGAGTAATGTTTGGTGTTTATTTGCCACGTGTCCAAAATATTGAGTGGTTGTTGTTAATTTAACATCACCTCTAAAATAAATGATAAATTCATTGAGTTATTTGTTGATTTTACAAATCAAATACACCGAATTGATAATAGCAAAATTGGGCTTGATTGTCATTTGGTGGGATTCTCCTTCTATAGCGATATAAAAGGAGCTTCTCCTCAATTCTTGACGGTACCAATTTTTGCTTTGCTTAATGTATTGTTGAGTTTCTATCTTGTACTCTCTCTTTCTTATTAATATATACTAAAATTATGGTTGTAACTATATATATATGTATATTCCTAAAAGATTGGTTTCAAAGGACGCTGATACCCTGATATGTCTTATATAAGCTCAACCATCCAAACTCAATCATCCTTGCGATGATATTTTAAGTAATGAACTTTCCCTTAATATTTCTATCTCATTTTAAGTATAAATTTAAAGTAAATTCAAATAAGCAGGCAGTGAAGTTTCTGACTACTAGACATACAATAAATGTGAATGCTGTTAAGGCAAATGGCTACACAGCTTTGGATTTTTCAACAAAAAGCAGAGGAGATCCCAAAGATTGGGAGATAGGAGAGTCTCTTCGACAAGTTCGAGCAATTAATGCCAAGGACATTCAATTATAGGCGGCAAAAGGTATTACCGCAACACCACCCTAATCAATTTTATCCTCGCAAGGAAAGAATCGTCGTCAGAAAACTCCTGCTTTAGAAAAAGATGGTTGGTTGGCAGAAATGCGCAACTCTTACATGGTGGTAGCATCGCTGATTGGTACTGTGGCATTTCAAGCTGCTGTGAGCCCTCCTGGTGGTGCACGGGCGATACTGGATCGTAAGAAACAAGATTTGTACAATCGCTTCTTTGAGTGGAACTCCTGTTGTTTTGTGTGTTCTCTTAGCATGATGCTACTAATCACATTAGGCATTCCTTGGTTTAAGAGTAAGTTTTTCAGACAAATGTTATCAGGGATAATGGCGGTTGCAATTTTTGCAATGACAGGGCTTATATCTATTTAGCTAAGCTTGCAGCTGCAGACGATGCAGAAAAAATTGTTTTCGCATGGTTGCTGTTGGTGCTGTTTTCGATTGTCTTGCACTACGGAGCACTTAAAAGGAAGATGAACAAGTACTTTTACAAATGAGTGGAGAGAGGAAGAACGGCACCTTCAGGCTCAAATGGTCATGATGAAGCAAATGATGTTGTTTAATGTCTTATACAAACTTTTAGAATTACGTGTAATATCTGGAAACCTTTGTTATTATTGTCTATGAACCTTTTTTTATTCTTGTTTATGCTTATAAAATTAAGGGATTGTTTGTGTTTGAGATTTTGAATTTAACTTATTGTGAGACATTGTAAACCTACCTATTCTTAAAACGGCAAGATCTATCTATTCTTAGATCTTTTGGTATCTCTCCTAGTCAGCACAGTTCCTAAAGGGACTCTAGTTGTTTGGCATCCTCCTTTTTCAGGCCGGAAGAAGGCTAACATTTATGATATGTCCAAAGGTAATCCTGGTATCTCTGTTTTTGTAGGGACTTTCCCGGATGGTCTGAATAATTTTTGTCTTGCTTTTGTAATGGCAATGGGTATATGAAGCTGTTTTTTTTGCTGAGCTTCATGGTATCCTTCAAGCTATTTGTTATGCACATACCAATAACTAGCTTTCTTTATGGATTGAGAGTGATCCCTCTCTGCACTATCCTGCATTAAAATTGACGCTTTTAGTCCATCATGTGAACTTCGCTCTTTGTGGTATCGGTCTCAATAGCCTATGGCTTCTGTGTGTAATCATTTTTCTCATGTTTTCCAAGAAGGAAATAAAGTTACTGATAAATCGGCTAACTTGGGTCCTAATGCTGCTGGGTTAACTTGGTGGTCTGACCCTCCTAAGGAGATCACTAATCTTCTCTTGAAGGATGAATTGGGATTTCCTTCCTATTGGTTTTGTTAGGCAAGGTGTGTTCTTTAGGCCCTCCTGTTTGTTGCTGTTATTGCCCTTGGCAGATTGTTCGTTGATGCTAATGGTTTCTGCAAGTCTTTGTTCAAATTGTTATAACTGGGATAGGCATGTTGGTTTCAGCTATGTTTTTATTGGTTTGTTGTTGTTTGGATTGCCGATTTCTTGAAGTGTCTAGCTTACTGGATTGCCGCTTTTGGCAACCTGGTTGTTTTGCCAAGATGGATTGCTTTGTTTCTGGGTCAGGTATGCAGCATATATCCTTAAGGCATACTGATTGCAGGATTAATAAGCACTGACATTTGGCTTACTAGTTTCTGCTCGTTGGCTTTTTGCTGCTGCAAGTTGGAGTGCTATGTATGACGCACTGAATGCAGGTTTTCTGGGTTCTGCCGGTTGATTTAATTGGCGTTGCTTGTTGGCTTACTAGGTTATGCAAGATTGGATTGTTGGGATTGATTTTTCAAACTTCACACATGTATTATATGCTTGGGCAGGTCATTTTGGGCCTTCTTTATGTTTGTACTTTTCTTGCTTTATTAATTTTAATGCTCCCGGCTTTTGCTTGGAGTCTAATTACAAAAAATTATTGTGAGACATTCACAAACAAAATATTAGCTACACGAATAAAAAAACTGACCTACTACAACAAAGATTCAACAGCAACATGCAATTAATTTATGTTAAAAAAGATAGTGGATAGTATATATAGTATAAGAATATTAGCAACTTTTATTATTGTAAAAAATAAAACAATGACATTTTTATGATATGTCGTTGAATATATTAACTAGTCTTACTTTGATGAGATAAAAATAATAATTTTAAATGGATTCATTATGCACGTCTGTAAACTAATTCTAATACTTTTAATAGTATAAATAACTATGTCCTGAATTATAACATTTTTAATAGGATAAGTAGATATGTTGTTTGATTGTAATATGTATTCAAAAGAATAAATTTATGCGACATAATAATATATTTAGTAAAGTCAAAAATTAAGTAATAAATATAAATATTTGGGAAATTGATAAATATTTCCCTAAAATTAGAGGAAAGGACACGTACCTAAATTTTGTGATAAATAAATCCTTGAAATTTGAGCAAATAGACAGATACTTTTTCGACTTTAATAACCATCAGTTGATCAGTTAGATTATTATCATTTTTTTTTAAACTTTAACACAATAATGAAGTAAGATATCATTTTTTTAATTATAATAATTTAATCTATATTATTGGCAACAGGGCGGAGATGGGTCGAGGACTTAAATCACCAGCCCCATCACTGCTTGACCCAGCGCGTCCTTGTTCCTGGTCCATCTTCCGTTGGGCTGGGGACGGGGTAGGAATATCCTTATTTTGGGCCAAAGATTCCCGTGAGCCCCCACCTATTGTTGACCCCATTTCACCACTTAAAAATAAGGCGCCTACTGTTGATCTAGTTTGATCACATAAAAAATAAAATAAAATTGTTTTAATAAAGGATTTAAACCTAAAATTCAAGGAAAAATTAGCACACCACTTACCATTGCACTACTCATACATATTTAACCAAATGAGTAGATAAAAAATATTTTACGTGATTTTGTCACTATCTCTTATTATGAAAACATTAAAGGGGTGATTAAATTTTAATTTTTTTTTTTTTAATTTTTTATCAAATCTCATAAGCAAATCAAATTTTTATATCCTCATAGTAATAGTATATTAATTTTTATATATGAAATCGCCATTTCACATATAAAAAATTATATAATAAAAATGAATATTTAATTTTTTTAGAAATTAATTGTAAAAACAAGATAATTGATAACAATCACCAATTTAATTATCAATGCAACTTCGTATGTAATGCCAACTACTTATTGAAAAAGAAAATTATATCTTAAAAATGTATCGATATAATTTATTATTATAAATTATAAAACTTGTATGTACTTTGTAGACATAATATAACATTTATGTAAAATATTAATATAATTAATATATTATTGTATGATTACCTGAACACATTTATATATACAAATTGATTTGATTAGTTATATTTTTTAATATATTTATTCTTTATATTATATTAATTATAAATAAGTATGAGTAATCATCATATTATATATTTATAATTCTACATTAAAGAGATATTTAAATGCTTAGCGAAATTATGAAAAAGTAAAAATAAAAAAAATTTTACAATATTAGTTTGCGACTTATAATAATTATTTAATAATTTGCTATTTACAAATAAAAATAAAAAAATTTTTAAACACATTTATACAAAATTATGGGTAAATTATAATTATGAAATCTGAATTATTTTTTAAATTAAAAAAAAATAATATATATATAATATAAAATTTTCAAAAATAAGGAGTATATTGATAAAAATCCCAAGTATCACAAAAATATATTTAAAGTATTAAATTTATTAGCTTGATTACATATTTAAGTATTTAACAAAAATTAGCTTATACAAGTATCACTCATTTAAGAATTTACGTCCATTAAAATCTTCTCCATCCCTAGTAATTATATTGCTGAATTAATTTAATTTTATTATGTGTTATAAATAAAATTAAAATTACAAATTATATTAAACACGTATTGAAATTATATTTTGGGTGGGTGTGTGGCTTGAATTGGGTTTTAAAAAATTCTACAAATCAAATATGTACAATCTAATTTCAATTTCAAGAAATTTAAATTTCTTAAGTATAAAATAATAAATTCAACACACTACCAATATAAATATAATAGAATTTATAATTCAAGTATGCATGAATGAATATGCGAAATAATAATAAGAATATAAATTAAATGAGTGAAAGGGTTGAGAAATCAAACGTGTGAATTTTACGTGGTTCCAAAAAATCTAGCTTACATCAATGCCTCCAAGTCAACTTGTTTAGGGATTCCACTGTTATATCTTCAAATCCAAGGTAAACAAATACCACTTTAAGTAGACTTTTAAGTGTCACTCAAACCTTACATCAAAAGAATTTTATGGATGTTTCTCCAACTTTCACGACCGAGTGACTTATGATGTCACTCAAACCTTTTCAACGAGTGTATTTTTCTCACACTCAAACTCACAAGAATTACAATGAAAGTATTCTTGATAAAAATCAAGGATTTACAAACATTCTTTTCAAAGATATATACAAATGAAATCTACATGTGTAATTAAGTAAATATATAATTTGCAAATATAAGTTCAAAATCTTTGTATGCACTTATAAAATATTTCTCCAAAATTTCAAGATGTGCAAAAATTAATTTCAATTGAATTTTAGCTAGTATTTATAATAGAAAATAAAATATGATAGTTTATAGTCGTTATTAGCCGTTTATAACTGTTGGAACCAAACTTTCAAAATCTTACATTTTAATCCATTTTCTAAGTTTTAAAAATCTTATATTTTAGTCCAGTTATTATTACTAATTGTTTGAATTCAAATTCAAAAATATAATTTTGATACTATTTAGCAGTTCACTGTGCGTCAGTTTTATTGAATCATTGCATTGTGCACTGATTTGATCTGGTTAGATTAAACTAAATAGTAAACCATGTTTGACGTTTCATAAGGTTTTAAAACTTTGCAATTAGGTTCATGCTCAACTTTTAAAAATCTTTCAAGTAGGCCCTTTGTAAAATGGTCCCTACCATTTCAAAATAAATTTTTCATAAAAATATAAATTTATTTCCAAGAGAAAATTATTTTATGAAAAATATCGTTTCTCAAAATATTATTGAAAATATATATTCTCTAAAATATGATTTTAATGCAATTTAAGGAAAATATATTTTTGATAGTGTAAATTAATAATCGGTTCAATAACACATTACAAAAAATCATCTAATATGTGTGTTACTTCAATTCTTCAAGACTTCTCTTGAATTTGCACATGGAATTTTGAATTTTGTTCCTCATAAAATGCCTTGATTAATTTTGACATCCTTTTGAATCTTGACAATTCTATTCCAAATCTTCTTGCTAAAAATATTTTAAATAATATTACAAGAAGAATTTGGTTAGTCAAGGACATCAATATTTTTTATCATCAAAACAGTGGTTTATTAGCCTTAAGGCTAACACATTTTATATATCATCAAAATAATATAATAAAAATAAATATTTGATTTTTTCATAAATTAATTGTTAAAAATAAGATAAATGATAACAATCATTAATTTAATTGAGATAATTTACATAAAATATTAGAGCTGAAAAAAATTCGGTTAGAAGAAAAATATCAAATTTCATTAATATATTCACTATAATGTTTTTATTACCCTATATAAATAGTAAGATAAATAACTGTAGTGGTAAATTATGATATAATTTCTAATAGAATTGATAAAGTTAGAGAAATGTATTAAATCATTCTTAGAGCCTTTTATTTTTCGACAATTTTGCATCCAAATATTTTTTTTTGATAAAAGAAAATGAAATATGAAGAGAAAAAGGAAATCTTTAAGAAATTTGTTGTTTTGTAAATGTTCTATTACTACATTGCAACATAATAATTCATTAATTATTTTGTTTGACATTAATTTTTATTTTTATTTTTATCATAATTTTTTATTCTAATTGAATTATTAAGAATTATTCAATTTTATTAATTTTTAATTATGTTAGCAAATTTTTTTAAAGAAAAAATGAATTTAGAAAAATCCTAAGATTGATTAATTGAAAATTTTGTAAATGATTATAAAGGACTTAATTGATTAAATTACAAAATTATAAATTTTTTGTAGGGCTTGTTTGGATAAATTGAGATTTATAAATTTTTATAATTATTTATTAAATAAAATAGATACATATATAATTAGCCACAAATATTTTGAAATAAAATATAGTGAATTGGGGATGGGGGAGGAAAAAAGTCCATCCCCATCCCTTGCCTGTTTTTAAAAGGGGAATAAAGTTCCATCTCTTAATCTGAGCAAATCCCTATCTCTAAATCCGAGCAAATCCCTGATTTTTTAAAAAAATCCTCTTCAATCTTTGCCTCGAGTTAGGTCTCTACAAGCCCCAGTCTCTGCTGAAAAAATTGTCATCCCTAACTACTAGGAACTAAAAGGTTAAATTAAAATTTTCTTTTTTAATTTATTATTTAATAAAAATTTAGAAAAAATACTATTATCAAAAAAATTTCAACAATGAGTTGGACTAAACGCATATGCTAAAATATTATGAATCCTTTTCTTTCATTTTCTTAATAATATTTTAATATTTAATTATCAAAAAATTTAAATAAAAATATTTTTAACATTTTATTTTTATATTTAATAAAACTACTTAATATTATATTACAATCATTATATTTTTTTAAGAAAAATTATGAAGCTCATAATTATATATAAAAATCTATATATGTTATATTTAATAAGAAGATAAAATATATTTATTTACTAATTTTATTAACACATGATACCAAATTTAATTCACATAATATAATTTATTATTCTCATCTTATTTAAAATTTTTTTGTTAAATATTTCAAAAAAAGAAGAGTCTAGGTTAAAAAAGAGAAAAAAAAAAAACTTTTTTATGCAACACATAATTGTATTGACTAGGCTTTTTTTTTTTTCATCAAAACTTGGGCTAGCAAGGCTAATTTATTAAACTAAAAAAGGGGAAAACCTACAATCAAGGGGGAACAAAATGAACCTTACATTTTAATAAAAAACCAAACAACATGTGAAAGACAACTAAAACCTTAGAAAAAGCGGTAACAAGGAAATCTATTAGCATCATACAATAAAAGATTGTCAACCAAAGAGGGGTGGGTAAACCACCAATGGAGTGAATCACAATACAAGCCCTAATTTTCTATAGCATCTGTCACAGAATTTGCCACCCGAAAAGAACGAGAACAAAGAAAATACCCCCTTATTTTTTCTATAATATCCCGAATTCTCTTTCTATTAGTTGATACGGTTAACTATAATAACATGTGAGTCTCTAGAGTTTAATCTATTAACTTAAATAGTTTTAATAATTTTAAAAATTCTTATAAAAATTCTAATTTATTAAAAACTAAAAAAAAACTATACCCTTATATAATAATAATTAAAAAATATTTTCAACTTCTAACTAAAAATAAATATTAAAATAATAATATATTTTATTTTATAACACATTTATAACTAAATATTTATTAATATATTATAATTAAAAATATAAATTTATTTATTTTACAATATATTAACAATTCAATATTACATAGCTATTTGAAAATAAATAAAATAAATTATACATTTAATATTTTATTTTTTTAGCTAACTACTATTAATTTTTTTAGCCAATTATTATTTAAATAAGGATATAATCCTTATATTTTAATAAATTAGGCTTTTTATGGACATTTTCAACTCCTAATTGCAAATAAATATTAAAATAATTATATGTTTTATTTTATAACACATCATCCAACAAAACGTATAATGATAACTTCATTGCATCCATGTCATCTATCATCTTAAAGTCGAACATATTGTACGCTTTTTTCAAATTCTTCAATGATACACTTGTCTTCCTCCCAAAGTATATATATATCCCTCAGCCTTAATGTCCCACCCCCCCATGTCACTCAGATAGAGCCCAAAAATCAAACCTGTACCCGACCAAAACTAAATGCGCTAAGAATAGATGGCAATGCAACCAACAAGAAACCACATTCCTTCTTTGCTCCCTCTGTCACTACCTTGTACAACAACATATTATACATCTTTTAAGTTCAAGAGATGACCTAAGCATGTATATTTAAACAACTCGAGCTACACTGGACTAAATTTCTGCCACACTGCCTTCAACACCTGTTTGTGCAACAATGAGGTCACAACAACAGGAAAATGTTCAGCCTTTGAAATCTTCAACTCAGTAGTAACAGTCACAACCATATTCATTTGGTCCAAAAATTGCAAGAAATGTTAGTAATCCAACAAAATATATCCCAACTATATATACCATAGGAAAAGAAAATGCACAGATGCCAAAAACTATGTGTTTTGGAAAAATCTAAACCATAATTTCAATCACGCTTAGATACATTACAATTGCTCAAAACTACATTGGCAATGTGTCCGAAACTTGTAAAAAAAAATATATATACTTTTGCATGATCGAAACTACAAAAATAAGATGCGATCAAAAACCACAAAACTTAGTATGATTGACAATACAAAATCATATGTGCTCGAAACTACAAAAATCAATGTGTGCAAAACTATAAAAACCAGATATGATCAAAACAAAAAAACTCAGCATGAACAAAACTATAAAAATTAACGTGATCAAAACTACAAAACTCAACTTAATTGAAAACTACAAAAAACTTGCATGAAACTGTCACAAAAAGTACTTTCAATCATGTTAACGTCTACATATTCGAGTATTGTTGTGCTTGAAACTATCTTGACTTCAACAACCCTTGCGCAAATCGACCTCAATCACTAGCAACACTCAACTTTCATGTTTTGTAGATTAATTTCCTATAATTAATGAATGCAAATCTCTAATTCATGCTAATTCATTTATAAATCCGCATCAAATGTAAAGAATTTTGAAGAAATCCATATCGTCATCGTCATAATCCTTCTGCCTATTGAAAATCAGCCCTTAAGTTTGGTGCTGTCAAAGTCAATCCTTTCCAATCCTACGCTAGCGTCAATGGCCATCGTCAATGATTGCCACTTAAGGTTTCGAGTATGGTGCGAGTTTCCTGCAAAAAGGAATTTAGGTTTCAATAGTGGGAATTGAGAATGAATTAGGTAATTTTGGGTTTTGCTAAAAATGCTCATGGCGGCAAAATGGTCCGAAAAAATTTTAGGTAGTCATTTTTGAAATAATTTATGAATAGTAGTCATTGTTGTAAATTTTCCATGAAAATTCAATTATTTTGTGGCATGAGGCCATTTTAGTCTAAAACTAGTTAAAAGTAACATTTTTAATACAATTTTATAAAGATGGCATTTTTGAATTTTTGGTGCTAAAAAGGGAATTTTTATTTTGTTTACTATAAAAAAATGTCAAGAATTAAACCAACTAATACCTATAAAAAGTCAAATCAATGCAAGCATATAATGGTATTTTTTTTTTTTTTGTAAAAAAACCTGAGAAATAAATAAAAGATTTGAACTTGTGGGGCATGATATTATAAAAATTGAATTTAGTCATACTAAGTCAATAACTTAACTAATAACACTTAAAAGAAACATTTTATGACATATGGAGCTCCACTATACTTCACCTGAAATTGATCCATCTTTACAATGTTGAGGTGGTTAAGAGCTATTGCACAGTCACATGCATGAAATCTTCCATCTATTATCATGTATGTTCTAGATGTCACAATTTTGTTGGTCCACAAAGTCTGTATTGAGTGTTGCTTGATGAGTCTAAGGAATGACGAACATTTTTTTCACCCTTTTCTATGCCACTCAATTTTAATTTATTTATATGTTGAATTAATAATTACAACATGTTATCAACACAAACATGATATGTTAAGTTATGTCAATATTGTTATGGATGAAATGAAATTACCTACGTGATATTAATGATTGAATATTTTACTCACAAATTAACTACTTTTAAACTTAAGTATTTGTGAAAAGAACCTTAAACTCAATAGTTACTTGATAAATTTGTGTGTTTATGTGTAAGGAATCAAGAAAAACGGAGTTGCAGAGAATTTGGTGCAAATTTGGCTAAAGGTGTAAAAACTATATCATGGACAGCTGAAATTGACATACTGAGTATTAGTTACTACTGTTAGCTTTAAAGCTACCCATTATTTTGATGATAATAAATATTGATATCTTGACTAACCAAATTCTTCTTATAGTATTTTTTTAAAAACATTTTTAACATGAAGATTTGGAATGGAATGACCCAAATTCAAAAGAACATCAAAATTAATCAAGGCATTCAGGAGGGGCGAAATTGAAAATGCCAAGAGCAAATTGAAGAGAACTCTTGAAGAATTAAAGATACATATATTTTAGGTGATTTATTGTAACGTGTCTTTGAATTAATTATATTTTTGAATTTGCTCTAATAAGCTCAAAAATATATTTTTCCTAAATTGCATTAAAATCATAATTTTAGAAAATATATAATTTCAATCATATTTTTTTTAGAAAATATATTTTTCACAAACCAATTTTCTCTTGGAAATAAATTTATACCTTTGTGTGAAAATTTTATTTTAAAATAATAAGGGACCATTTTTCAAAGGGCTTATTTGCAATATTTTCAAAGTTGAGTATAGACGTAATTTAAAACCCTATGAAAAGTCAAATATGGTCAAACTTGGTTTACTGTTTGGTTTAGCTAAACCTGATGGAACTGGTGTACAATGTAATGATTCAACTAAACTGATGCACAGTGAATTGAAAATAGTGCTAACAATTATAGTTTTGAATTTTAATTTAAATGGTTAGTAACAATGAATGGACTAAAATGCAAGATTTTTAAAACTTAGAACGTGGATTAAAATGAAAGTTTTTTAAAGTTTAGTTCCAATGGCTATAAACGGCTAGTAATAGTTATAAACGATCATATTTTATTTTCTATTATAAATACTAACAAAAATTCATTTTGAATCAAGAGATTTGTATATTTGAATATTTTAAGCTTATAATTGCAAATCAAATATTTAATTCATATACATTTTAGTTTTTCATTTGTATTATTTTTTGAAATAGAGTGTTTGTATTATTCCTTAATAAAATTCTTTTATCAAGAATATTCTTCTTGTAATTCTTATGAGGTTAAGTATGGGAAAAACACACTTGGTTTAATATTAGAGTGATACCAATAAGTTACCTGATTGTAAACGTTGAAGTAGCACCTGGTCAAATCCTCTTAGTATAAGATTTGAGTGGCACCCATTAAGTCCACTCGGTATTGTAATTATTTGCCTTGGATTTGGCAACACAATTAGTTGAATCCTCAAGGAGTTGGCTTGGAGGCATGGACATAGGTGTGAGTTTGCCGAATCACGTAAAAATTAATGTGTTAGATTTCTCTTTCTCTAAACTCTTTATTTTTGTTTAGAATTGTTTCAATATTTTCTCACACACACTTGAACTTAATTTGTTAAGTATTTAAATTTTGCATTGAAATTTTTGTTTCACAATTCAGAAGATTTAAAGTGCTTAAAAAAAATTTGGGTTGTAAACTTGAATTTGTTAAAATTTTTGAAAACCCAATTCACCCCACTTCTTGGCTTGCCTAGTTCTACTTTCAATTAGTATAAAAGTTTATTGCTCTTAAAAGAAGACTTAACCGTCTAAATAGATCCATGGCAACCTTAGGATATGTTAAGGGAGAATTCGTCATTGAACCTCTATTTTTTTTGTGTAAATGATTATGCATATTAGAAAATTAGGATGAGAATATTCTTGCAATCCATAGATTATGAAATTTGAGAAATTGTTTGTAATGAAAAATTTATTCCCAAATTCATAAATGAAATGGAGTGACATAGATAGGAAAAATGCATCTTTAAACTCTAGAGTTTTAAATATTTTGTCTAAAACATTAGGTAGAAATAATGTAAATAAATTTTTTATATTCAATTCTGCTCATGATATTTAGTGTACGTTAGAAAATTCTTATGAGGGTGATCAAACTGAAGAAAATAATGACTTACACCTTGAACAAAATATTGATTGTTTTGGAAGTTTTATGAACTATAACCTCAAGCAAGGAGATAAGGTATGTGATCTTGACCCTAAGAATTCTTATGATGAATTACTAGATGCCTTGGAGGAATTGCATGACAATTTCCAAAATTAATTTCCAAAAACCACATTCTCAAAAAGAAAGTTGATAATTTTCTTATTAAGATTGAATCTTTGAAAACAATAAAATATTTTTGAAAATAAGAATTATGTTTTGAAAAAATGAAAATGAGAATGTGCAAAATTTGTGTAAGGAGAATGAATTTTTGGAAAAAAAAAGTAGATTCATTAGCAAATGAAAATGACGCTCTAATGAAAAAGACTATGGATTTAAAGATATGGTTTTAAAGTTTACAAATAGTCAAAAGAAATTTGAGAAATTGTTTAGCTCTCAAAAATGTATTTTTGTTAAATGTGGTATTGATATAAACCCTATGCTAAGCAAAAATTTTACAAAAATTATTTTGTCAAATCCTCTCCTAAAATTGAAGTAAATGCCACTTGTAATTACTGTAATACTTTTGGGCATTTAAGCTATAATTGTCCTATTAAGAAACACGTGTATGGGACTAACATAGTTTGGGTTCTAAAAGGAACAAAGATTAATATTCAAGGATCCAAAATTTTTGGTTACCCAAGTGCAAAACTTAAATACTTTTTTGTAGGTACCAAAATCAAAGAATAATGGGTGGTCTCTTCATAGAAATTTGAGGTGAAGAGAAACACTCGATGGGATGTAATATATACTTAGACAAAATGCAAAGAGAAGAATATATGTATAAGCAAAATTGGTATCAAAATTCTTAACTTGTCTTTTTAATTGGTTTATGAACAATTCTTAGCCCAAAATCTTTAAAGCATATTTGTAAATTAAGTTTGTAGCAATGTCATGAGCAAATTTAAGAAAACTATCCCTCTTTTTAATTTATGTCTTGATATGTACTTGATGTTTGTTTAATTTGCTTGACATGCACTTGATTTTGAATTCATAATTTTGCAAACATCCTTTGTTGAATATTCTCAGTGTTTTGATGATAAAAGGGAGATTATATGAAAATTTTATGCATTTAGTTCACAAAAGGGGAGTTTTTTTTTTTTTTTAAGTTTTGAAAATGAAAAGTCATATGACATACAATACACTTATGGGCAGAAACATTTGATATGCAATACATTTGGAAAACATGATTCACATTTTGTGTTGCATCAATATTGATAAGTGTATCTTGATGTGTGCACAAGTTATTGTGATCTTAATATCTCATTTGTGTGCATTCTTGAATCGTATGCTCATATTTGATAAATTCTTTTTTATGATAACAAAAGGGGAAGAAGGTTTAATCCTTGGTATTTGATTGCATTTCTCTAATTTTTAGGGGAGTTTTTACTTCAAAGTTTCTTTCAAAATCCTTCAACAATTTGCTACTAAATATTGTTGTCATGCACCTATATTTGATATATATTTTTGATGATAACAAAAAGGGGAGAAGTTTGATTGATTGCCATATGCTTGAATTTAAAATACCTTATTCAAATGCTCAATTCATAAATTATATATTATTGGCAATCAATGGTTTGTCATTATAAAAAAGAGGGAGATTGTTAACCTTAAGGTTACCATTATTTTGATGATAACAAACATTAATATCTTAACTAATCAAATTTTTCTTGTAGTATTTTTTTATGATATTTTTAGCATGAAAATTTGGAATGGAATGATCAAGATTCAAAAGGATATCAAAATTAATTAAGGCATTCATGAATAGCGAAATTGAAAATGCCAAGAGTTGAAGAATTAAAGAAACATATATGTTAGGTGATTTACTGTAATGTGTCTTTGAATGAATTATATTTTTGAATTTGCTCTAATAAGCTCAAAAATATATTTTCCTTAAATTGCATTAAAATCATATTTTTAGAAAACATATTTTTTAATAATATTTTTTAGAAAATGTATTTTTCACAAACCAATTTTCTCTTGAAAATAAATTTATATTTTTGTGAAAAATTTATTTTAAAATGATAAGAATGTTACAACCCAGCAGCAACAAAATAACGTGGTCCAAACTCACGTGGTCCTTTCTGCTAATACAAATAGCAGACGTAATCAATAAAAGAAGAAGTCAGAGACGTAGAGAGGTAGTTGCTTAAAGAGATTTTTTTTCAGTTGTAGATTTCTTACTTGATTTTTGTTACATTCTCTATGTTTGTTATCCCTAGAATTTCTCCTATGTTAGTGGAAACTTTGTTGAATGATTGTGTATTTAAAGCTCTTGTGATTCAATAAAAGAGGCAAGAAAATTTCCTCGATTTGAGTAAATTGTGGTCAGTGAGCTCTCTCAATAATTAAGCTCTCACACGTTGTTTACAAGCCAAAATAAGGAGAGGAAGAAAGAATAAAAATAAAAATCCTTCTAGGGAAGAGCTAGGATGAAATATCATTTTGCAAGGCCCTGTAGCTTGATCCCAAACCAAAGCTCTTATCAATTTGGTATCAATGCCAGCAGTTATAGGGGAACATCGTACCTTGCAAGAGGAGTTTGAAGAATTCCTCTTAATTTACAAGGCAGAATGGGCAGCTGCGGAAGCTAGGCAACAAACCATTGTCGCTTAGCTCGAACGTCTTACAGAGACCTTGAATTCTTAAGGAACTAATAAAGAGTAAGCGAAGGAAGTCATATCTGAGTTCATCATGAAGTTAGATTTTAACCAGAGGGTTTCAACATGAATGGTTGTAATGTTGTGCCTAGGTATACAAAACTTGATTCTCCCCGCTTTAATGGTACTTCATATCCATTGGTTTGGTTAAGCTATTGTGACAACTGCTTCCTTCATCAACGAACACCAAAAGAAGACTGAGTATTGTTGGTTCCTTCTATCTTGAAGGAAATGCATAATTGTGGTTCTTGACGTTGCAAAAAGATTGACTTAATATAACTTGGGTAGACTTCAAAGCCCAATGCTAATTAAGGTTTAGGCCTCCAATAAGAAGTAATAAAGTAGGAGAGTTATCCAATTTAAAACAAGTGGGAATAGTAGAAGCTTAAATGCCAGATTATAACGACTTTCTGCCCAAACTATCTCACATACCTCTGAATAAGAAAAAGAAATATTTATCAATGGTCTCTAAGATGCCATTGCTGTTGAAGTTGAGTTGCACAACCCATCAGATTTAACCACAAGTATAAGCCTTGCTTGCTTTTATGAGCGGCGCAACGATAAAGGGAAAGAATAAGCAGTTCTGGTTTGTAGAAGCCCTGGAGTTATTATCGGCGGAGGAGCTCCTAAAACTCTTTTTATCAAAAGGCTTTTAAGGGCAAAATTAAAGGATCGTAGAGCAAAGGGATTGTGCTTCAATTGCACTAAACCCTTTTAATTTGGCCACAAGTGTAAACGATTGTTTTGGTTGGAAGGTCTAGAAGGGGAAGAAGCACCATATGCTTGCCTAGAAATATCACTCCATGCCATAATTGGAACTCAAAACCACTAGAAAATGAAAGTAGGGGGAAGAATAAATGGCCATCCTTTAGTGGTCCTAATTGACTCTGGCTTTACACATAGCTTTATGGATGAATCACTTGTGCATTAGCTACAAATTCCAATAGAGCCCAAAGACAATCTCAGAGTAATGGTGGCGAATGGGGAAAAATTAAGCAGCCTCAGGTTTTGCAGAAAGCTTCCTATACAATTAGGAGACTAAAAATTTTCGTCTAATCTATTTTTGCTCCCTTTATGTGGTTTTGGTGCTATGTTAGATATAAATTGACTTAAGATGTTGGGACCAATATGTTAGGACATTGCAACTATGAGGATGGAGTTGAAATGGTGTGGTAAATCGATAAAGTTGTACGGACTGAGGGACCCCAAACAACAACTTTCACCTTCTCTCTTAGCTCTTAAGTTAGAAGTATAATAAGGGCTTAGTTTGTAGCAATTGCTTTATGAATGTCAAGGCATCTTTTAGCTTCTAATTAGCCTACCCCCTCCATGTGCTTGTGATCATAGGATATCTCTGGAAACCAAAAACAGCCCCTATAGTGCTGCAGCCTCATTGTTAAGATGAGATTTAAGCCCAATGCAAGGAGATGTTACAACAAGGAATCATAAGGCCTAGTAATTCCCCTTATTCTTCCCCAGTTTTGCTAGTCTAAAAGGCAGACAACTCATGGAGAGTTTGCGTTTACTATCGCTACTTAAATGCTAAAACAATCAAGGATAAATTTCCCATCCTAGTCATTGACAAAATTTTGGAAGAATTAAACGGTTCTAAATATTTTTCTAAGCTAGATTTAAGATCCAGATATCACCAAGTTTGTGCACCCAGCGGATGTGTGAGAAAACTGCTTTTTGGACACATCATGGGCATTTCGAATTCTTGTGATGTCGTTTGGCCTTACTAATGCCCATCTACCTTCCAAGCCTTGATGAATGAAGTGTTTCGGCCATAGCTTTGTAAATTTGTTTTGTTTTGTTTTTTTTTTTTTGACGATATACTTGTTTATAGTTGTATATGAGCTCACCACTTACATCATCTTCGAGTGGTTTTTTCCTTACTACAGCAGAATAATTTGTTTCTTAAGGAAAATAAACGTTTGTTGGCTTAATCTCAAATTTCTTATCTTGGCCACATAATTTCAGCAAAAGGAGTAATGGCAGATGTTGAAAGATTGACCCTATGATCCAATGGCCTCAACCTACAATTATCAAAGCTCTCAAAGGCTTCTTAGGCCTCACTAGATACTACTGAAAGATCGTCAAAAACAATGGGCTAATTACAGTTCCTCTCACCAATATGTTACGTAAAAATTCCTTTATTTGGACTGAAGAAGCTTTGTGTCACGGCACGAGAAATCGCATGTTGGCTGGGTGTGCTGGGGTGTGACAACTCAAGCACATTGATGTTTCATGGTGCAAAGTCAGCTTCAGTCTCAAGGGCTATTATGTAGAGGAGACTCAGACCACCCCTGCCCGAACTGGTCGGGGACTGAAGCCGTCCTCCTGATGAGGCCAAGGTAGGCCGAAACTAGTTAAATATGCGACGGGCTAACAAAGCTTACCCTCGACATGGGGGTCTACGAGGGTGCCGCACGTGCCTTTCCGCTGGGCGCGTGACAGATGGTATCAGAGCAGGAACGAGAATTTCCGTAAAATCTCGCTACATTCCTGACTCCTGTGGGAATCCACCGAGACGGCCGAGAATATTAGCCCGTAAGATTGGGCGAGGGAAAAGGGGGTGTCTATTGTGTGACCCTTCGCCACGCAGCCTCGAATGTGGGCGTGCTCGCACTATGTTGTGTCTTGCGGTATGGGGATCTTCCTGGGGGAAGATGAGCATAGTGGTTTGAAAGGCAACCGCATAGCGCCTCATCTACGCCAAGCACTGCTACCACCGTACGTCGAGGATGGCATGCCTGCACGACGTGGTGTTATCGTGTTCTCTTTATGGGAGTCTCCTTAGCCCGGGGGAAATGGGCGTTATGGAGTGGAGCGGTATGTAGGGTAGGACCTCGATGGTCTACCAATTGAGCTGGCGAAAAATTTGAAGATGGCCGCGTGCACGAGGACGTGCACGATTTTCGGTGGTGGAGAATGTCACAGCACGAGAAATCGCATGTTGGCTGGGTGTGCTGGTGTGTGACAATTCAAGCACATTGATGTTTCATGGTGCAAAGTCGGCTTCAGTCTCAAGGGCTATTGTGTAGAGGGGACTCAGACCACCCCTGCCCGAACTGGTCGGGGACTGAAGCCGTCCTCCTGATGAGACCAAGGTAGGCCGAAACCAGTTAAATATGCGACGGGTTAACAAGGTTTACCCTCGACATGGGGGTCTACGAGGGTGCCGCAGTGCCTTTCCGCTGGGCGCGTGACATTTGATCGTATTTGAACAACTCAAACGTGCCATGACTATTTTACATAATTTTGACAAAGATTTTATTGTAGAATGTGATGCTTTTGATTATGGTTTGGGTGCAATATTACAAGAAGATGATAAGCCAATTGCTTTCTATAGCAAATCGATGGCTCAATGCCACATCAAGCTTCCAGCTTATGAAAAAGAAGTTATTGCACTTTCTCAAGCTATTAGGCATTGGAGACCATATTTATTGGGTAGGAAATTCATTATTTACACCGACAACTTCAACCTTAAGTATCTCCTGGGCCAAAACACTGCCACTTTACCTTAATGACAATGGGTAAGTAAAATCTTAGCTATGACTTTATGGTTGAGTATAAAGCCGGCAAAGAAAATCAAGAGGCAGATGCCTTGTCACGTCAAGATGAAGATGTGGGATTGTGGGATTGATCTCAGTAATATCCATGCCACAATTGGACCTCTTCAAAGCTTTGAAAGCCAAGGTGACATATCTCTAACATTACAAATTTTGATTGACAATATCAAATCTGGAAAATTACCTACAACATGGTCTTATTCGAATGGCCTTGTCTTACACAAAAGCAGAGCATATTTGGAACCTACTTCTCCCCTTATTCAAGCTATTGTTTCGACGTTGCACAATCAAGGTCATGAGGGATATTAGAGGACTTTATTTCACATAACACAAGATTTTTATTGGCCACGTATGAAGAAGACAATCCAAGATTTTATCAGATGTTTTACAATTTGCCAAAAGAACAAATCTGAGCATTTGCAACCAGTTGGCCTGCTATAGCCTCTTTCAGTTCCGCTACAGGTATAAGCAGACATTTCTATGGATTTTATTGATGCCTTACCTCCTTCATTTGGCCAATTTGTTTTGCTAGTGCTGGTGGATCATTTTTCTAAAAATACATACTTTATTCCGATCGCTTATCCATATTCTGTTCTTTTTGTAGCAAGAGTTTTCTTTGACCATGTCTTTAAGTTACATGGATTGCCAAAAGCAATAGTGAGTGGTAGAGATGTAACATTCACAAGCTCTTTCTGGATGTAACTTTTCAAATTGAGTGGAACGACGTTGGCTTTCATCTTCGCCTAGCATCCACAAAGTGATGGTCAGACAGAAGTCGTCAATCGAACCATTAAAGTATACCTCCATTACTTCATTAGCGATTAACCACATAAATGGATGCAATGGATTCCTATGCTGAGTATTGCTATAATACTAGTTACCATTCTTCTTTCAAAATGACTCCCTTTGAGGTTGTTTATGGTTGACCATCATCCTACCTCTTAGATTATTGGCTAGGACTAGCTCCTATAGAAGCTGTAGAGCAAGAATTCAAAATTAGAGATCAAATTTTTAATGGCCTTCGTGACAGACTCTTATAAGTCATGACAAATTATTTTTATTAGCATAATAGAGAAGTCCACTTCCAGGTTGGAGATTTGGTACTATTAAAGTTACAGCCTTATCGGCAGCTCTTATTAGTTTCCAATGAGAACAAGAAACTCTCCCCCCGATATTATGGTCTGTTTCCTATGGAGATAAAAATTTGGACGGTAGTATATCGCCTTGCACTTCCTCCGACAATGAAGATACATCTAATTTTTCATATCTCATGTTTAAAAAAATTCCAAGGATCCCAAGTTGATGCTGCTTCAAAATTACCTACAATCCACCAAGGAGAAGTACTTCCAACCCTAAAAGCCATTCTCGACAAAAAGTTGATTACAGGTACTCAACGCATTCCCATTCACTGGGAGGGTTTATTACCTTCTGAGGCATTATAGGAATTAGTTGAGCATATTTAGACACAGTACCCAGCTTTTGCGTTTGAGGTCAAACGTATTTTGGAAGAAGGGAGTGATGTTAGAACCCAACAGTAACAAAATAATATGATCCTAGCTCACATGGTCCCTTCTACTTAAATATATACCAGACACAGTTAACAAAAGAATAAGTCATAGGCAGTTGCTTACAGAGATTTTTTAGTTGAAGATTTCTTGCTTGACTTTTGTTACATTCTCTTTGTTTGTTATCCCTAGAATTTCTCCTATATTAGTGGAAACTTTGTTAAATGATTATGTTTTGAAAGCTCTTGTGATTCAATAAAAGAGGCAAGAAAATTTTCCTTCATTTGAGTAAATTGAGGTCAGCGAACTCTCTCAATAATTGAGCTCTCACCTGTTCTTTACAAGCCAAAATGGGGAGGGGAAGAAAGAATAAAAATAAAATCCCTTTTAGAGAAAAGTTAGGAAGAAATATCATTTTGCAAGGCCCTGTAACTCGATCCCAAAATAGACCTCTTATCAAGAGACCATTTTGCAAAGGACTTATTTGCAAGATTTTTAAAGTTGAGTATGGTCCTCATTGTAAAGTTTTAAAACTTCATGAAAAATCAAATTTGGTCAAACGTAGTTCATTCTTTAGTTTAACCAAACTTGATCGAACTGATGCACAGGCAATGGTTCAATAAAACCGATGCACAGTGAATCAAAAATAATGCCAACGGTTTTTTTTTAATTTGAATTTAAAAGATTAGCAATAGTGAATATATTAAAATGCAAGATTTTTAAAGCCTAGAAAATGGAATAAAATATAAGTTTTTCAAAGTTTGGTCCCAACAATTATAAACGGCTAGTAACAATTATAAATGGTCATATTTTATTTTCTGCTACAAATATTGACAAAAATTTATTTTGAATCAAGAGATTTGTATTTTTGAATATTTTGAGCTTTTAATTGCAAATCAAATATTTAATTCACATATACTTTAGTTTTTCATTTGTATTATTCTTTAAAATAGAGTGTTTGTATTCTTTCTTGATAAAAATTCTTTTATCAAGAATATTCTTCTTGTAATTCTTGTGAGGTTAAGTGTGAAGGAAACATACTTAATTTAAGGTTAGTGATCTCGACAACGCTAATCGTAAGGGCACAAGTCGCATCAAGTGGTAAAATGACAAGTACAAGTATTATTTGCAATGATTGAAATTTAAAACTAGTACTAAGTACTATAACCTTGAAGGTCCAATGTTATCTAAGCAATTAGAATTGATTAGTTGTAATGGCAAATAAAGCTAAAAACTCTACAATTAACAATTAAAAATAGAAATTGAATTAAAGAGTCAATAGAACAATGAAATATGCAAATAAACTACCTGAGGTCTTGATTTCACTTATCTATCACTATGTTTCTCCTAATTGGCCGTTATTAATGTGTTTTAGTCTATTTCACTAATTACAAGATTAAGACCAATCTTAATACCTCTCCCCACTTAAATTAAGGTCTTACTTACAACTACTCAAGTTGATATCTCTATCTAACTCAATTAATTATACATTCATTAAGCACTGCTTGTTGTTTAAAACTTAAAACTCAATTTATCTCCCGATTTCTTAAAATCCTAATGTTAATTAGATTATCTAGGTGTTGATTGCCTTTTGGTTTCACAACTGTCTAGATTATGTTTCCTTAGTCTAATAAACAAATCAATTTTTCCCAAGAATTAATTCATCTATTTTCAATTTAACTAATTTATTAATTAACAAATTAGAACATTAAACAAGATAGACACAAATGAATCAAACCATAATAACATCAAGAATATGCCAATTTATTATAACATAATTTGGACAACTTACATCAAGAGTCTAAATTAAGAAATCTAGCCAACCATATCAAATATCAACATCAAAATCATCATGTATTCTATAATCTTTAAATTCAACATATTAAATCCAAATTAAATACAAAATGAAAATGACAAGGTTTAAGATACTAGACTTAAATAAGAGCCTCAAGGTTTTCTTCCAAGGCCTTCGCTTGAATCAATCCACTTATCTTTAGAATCCTTTCTTGTTCTTTACCTTCTCTCACCAAAAGCTGAATTTCCCTTCTTTGTTCATGGTGGCTATCATTTCTAAAACACATAAACATAAAAGACATATAAATCAAGCCCTTAAATGGTGATCTAAACGGCCTACAAACATCTACGAATGTCCAGGAGGCATAGGCGCATAGTGGGAGCTTGATAGGTGGCATGGCTGCGTGCCACCCTTTCATTCTTCATTCGCAAGCATGGTGTGGCCGTGCCATGTAACCAGCCCCAAAATCAATTTTAATTTTCTTGCACTTCAGTCCTTGAAACTTTTACATTTTGGCCCCAATTTCTATTTGGACTTTCGACATCTCTTTTTTGAGGCGATATCATCTTGGATGACTATTTTCTAACTTTTTTACGCAAAGTCACTAAAATTCATCAAATATTAGCAAAACTTGAGGATTGACAAAACAATTCAAGTTCTGAAGTGGTCGATAAATGCATATTCTACACATTTATTAGTTAGAGTGACACCAGTAAATCACCTAATTGTAAAAGTTGGACAGACATATGGTCAAGTCCTCTTAGTGTAAGGTTTGAATGACATTCATTAAGTTCACTTAGTATTGTAATTATTTGCCTTGGATTTGGAGGCAAAATTAGTGAAATCCTTAAGCGGTTTGGCTTAGAGGCATGGACGTAGGCGAGGTTACTGAACCATGTAAAAATCAATGTGTTAGATTTATCTTTCCCTTAACTCTTTATTTTTGTTTATAATTGTTTGACATATTTCCTCACACACACTTGAACTTAATTTGTTAAATATTTAAATTTTGTATTGAAATTGTTGTTTTGCAATTTAGAAGATTCAAATTGCCTGAAAAAGAATTTAGGGTCTAAATTTTAATTTGTTAAATTTTGGAAAACCCAATTCACCCCTCTTTTGGGGTTGCCTAGCTATACTTTCACCTAAAACAATCATAAGTTTGTCTACACAACTTGAAATTACACTTGATTTATTGCTTGGAAACTAGAATTCAAAACTTTCCAGTTATATATGATGGGCAACAAGTATAACATATAGCCACACCACCCTAAGGCCAATATTTCTTCAAGAGGCAACAAGCATGGTGTTACCGAGTCACACCAACAACCCTTGAAGAATTGGAGTCTTGGAGCATCTCTTAATTTTAGTTTTCTCTCTTACTTCATTTATTCTTAAAATTTATATTTGTACTATTGTTTGGACTATGTTAACATTTATAAATTTCTTGATGATAATTGTTATGGATTTGCTTATATTAGGTTAAATTCTAGGGGATTGATGTAGCTTTATTTGAACCCTGCTTTGATTAATTAGCTTTTTTTAATCATATTACATTTCAATTCATTTGTGTTCCTCTTTGCTTAATGCCTCTAATTTATTATATGATAAATTAGTTGATTTTTAATTAATGATTTTATGCGTGGAAAAAATTAAGTCATTTATCGATTTGGGGAAACACAATTTAGGTTGTTGTAAGGTCGGAAGGAGATTAATACTTAGATAATTATATTAATACTTAAGATATTGCGAGATTGGGAGCTCATCAATTCCTTGGTAATTAAATATGGGTAATGCTTAATAAATGTGTAAGTAATCAAGTTAAATAGTGATATTAGCTTGGTTAGTTATATATAGAATCTTATTTAATGCTCGAAAGAGGTAATGAGATGAATTTAAACCCGTAATTATTGAATTGAATTCAAATTCATTAACGATAACTAAATAAGGAAAAACATAGGGAGAGTTGAGTGAAGTCAAGAACCTAGACCATTACATAGGTTTCCATTTGCATAATTTTATTTTTTTTATTTGTGTGTTGCCATTTTTCTTAATTTAGAGTATATTTGATTTTCTTTTTATTCTTACAACTGCTTTTTAAAATTGGTTTGCATAGATAAATTTAAGTTGCCATAACCATAGTACTTAGCTTTAGTTGAACATATAATTTTTATGGGACGATACTCTTACTCATTACTTTATTACTTGTTAGAACCTTTGCACTTGTGGTTACATAATGGATACTATAGTATCTTCAGGAATAAGTTGGTAGAAGACGTGGCACTAACCATCGTGAAATCTCCTTTTAGAAGTCACCCTATTATAATTGAGTATTTTACTCACTAATCATCAGCCTTCAAACTTAAATATGTGTGGAAATTCTCAATTCTTGATATTATTAGATAAATTTTTATGTTCATGTGCAAAAAGGCAAAAAAGTTTGATCTGAGGCAAATTATATTAGCCTTAAGGCTCATAAGCCATTGTAAATTAATATAGGCATAGTGTTATTTTGGGGTAAAGTTTTTACAAGGGCTTCTAACATAGTTGAAAATCTTACATTCGACCACCTAGAGTTCCCCTTCACATTAAAAATTTTCATTAAACTAGATAGCATAGAATGCTTAGAATCTCGGAATAATGGCTTTTTAGCATCTTGAAGGATTTCCCTAAAATACTTAGAATTTTTATAACACTAATCGTAAGTATTTTAAATCATGTGCACAACATTATCTCCTATATTTGCAGCTAATATTTGCGGCTGATTTTAAATTGATTATAAATAAGTATTATTTGCTGCTAAACACAAATCCATTCCAAAAAGGTGTATTCTTTGCAACTAAAATCAAATATCAGCAACAGAAAAATGGTTGTTAATTTTATTAGGGAAAATACCCGATTCCCCTCTTATTTTTGAGTTAATACCTCATTATCTCTTATATTTCTCTAATATCCCATCATCCCTTTGAGTTCCGACTTTTACCCTTCAACAATTTCAATATGAACCATTGAACTGAACCTAATTGAATGATAAAATCGAAAATATTTGAATTCCTAAAAAGCAAAATCAGAATTCAAGGGAGTGATGAGGTATTAGAGAAAATATAAGGGGATAATAAAATATTAGCTCAAAAATTAGCGGGCAGGGCATTCTTCCATTTTATTATCATAACTATGTTGTTTTAATAATTAAAGAATTGAATATTATGATTTTGTTTATTATATATTAGTCCCTTATAAATGGGACTAAAATGTCTAAGTATATAAAATTATATATTAAATATCAATTATACATTAAAATTTTACTTTTTTCATTTTTCACCTTAAAATCATTTTTTCTCTTTACTTTTTCATACCTTCGCAAATCAAATTTATCCCCAAAATCAAATCCAATCATCAACTCACCCTCAGCTTGACGACATCAAGTACGCCATTGTTAGCTTGCCGAAGCCAAGCACGCCGCCATCACCTTGCGAACAGCAAGTATGCCACCTTCAACTTGCCAATTAATGTTCAAAGGCGATTGCTCCATTTTGAAAGTCATTATATGGTTTTTTTCTTTTTACAGAATTTATAGTCTTTTATTTTTATTCTTTTGCTTTGTTTTGATGGATTATCATTCGTTTCTTTGCTTGATTGGAAGATTCAGATTCTTAGAAACATTACTTTTTTGAAATTTCCAAAAATTGTATATGATTTAGTGAAAATTGATGTGAGTTTAATTTAATCATTTTAGGATTTTCAGTGTTGGGATTGACTTTACCAGTTCTATGTTGTTTGCATCCAAATTCTGAAATTAATCATAACAAACTGTCTTGAGTTATTGTTGTTTTTATTTAGAATAAAGGAGTCTAATGTTGATCTTTAGTGTGTGTTTTTGAGTGCATATTCAAGCTCGTGCCTATATATTTTCTTCTAAACCCTTTGTATGGTGCTTTGAAATCGAACAGAGTTAATATAGGATGAGGCCATACTGATCCTCAGTTTGTAGGTTTAAGGAGTCAATGGGATTTATAATGAAAAAGAGTAGCTTTAGTAGCTAAAGCTAGAAAACTGGAGAGGTAGTATGCAAACTCTATGCTGTAGGTTGAATTTATAAAAGTGGATTAAAAGTAGGGAAAATTCTACAATAATGTGATTTTAATCCCAGTATTAATAACTCATTCATATTGAACTTTAGATTTGAAATTAAAATCTACGCAATTCATTTTATATAATAGTAATTAACCTTTTCAATAGATAACATATAAAATTCATCTATTATTCAAGTTAAAGATTATTTTTTTTTTTTTTATTTTTTAATGTATTAAAGTTATTTTTTATAATTTTTTTAAATATATTTGAAATATAAATTCATATATTATAATTCAAATTTAATGTTAAACAATGTGTTATGCATACTAAGAATAACCTATTTAAAAAAATATTAATTTAAATATTATCAAAATACATATTCTTTCTTTATTTTTAAAAAAATTATTAATAATGAAATAAATTGTTGTGGCTCAAAAATCAATATTACAAAAAAAAACACATCTCTTATATTACTTATGATAATTGTGTTTATATTAATTAATGAAAAACATATGCTAATTTGAATATGCAATGGTTATTATAATAGTTGAGAATGAATAGTATAATAAAATAACCCTATAACTAATATCAAATTAATAAAAAAATTAGGATATCATAAAACTATTAAATTGTGAGTGAAAAAAGCATACATGTAATGTACAAATATAAGCAAGAAATTTTGAAAAGGATAATTAAGAAAAGTAAAATGTAAATTAATCTAATTTTATGAAATTGATGTTAATTGTGACGAACACACAATTTAAGAAATCTTAATCACATATAATACAAACTCAATTTGACATAATAAAAATACTATTATTAAATGACTGAAATTTACCATTTGTAAGTGATACTTTATTTAACATCATGCAACTAAGGAAAAAGAGAAAAGAACAAGAAAAAATTTATTATTACACATGTAAAATAAAAATAATAATAATTTTAATAGATTTAAAATATTTTGTCCCTGTGGTAAAGCATACGCATATATCTAGAAAAAACATATATTTATGTGTTACATATATTTTATTTATATTACAATACTAATAATAATAATTTAAAACTACATAAAATTTTGAAATAATTTTTATAATTTTACAAGTATTTTATTTTTTATACAACTTTTTCATTGTAATTTAATTTTCTATATTAAGATTACAAGTAAAATGTTGATTCATAATCCTTATATCACATTTATTTTTTTTTTTGTTCCATATACAACTATAATATTGTTATTTATTAATTTGTATTCATTTATATTTAACTCATTCCAATTACATTTTTTTATGTTGTATTTATAAAATTGATGTCCAATTTTGGCTTTTTTTTATTTTTAACTTTTGTAAGTATTTTATTTTGCATGTATGTTATATGTTATAATTTAATCTTTTATATAGAGATTACAAATTTTATGTAGATTTATAGCCTTTATGTCACAATTGCAATTCTTTTATTTTGTTTACAAGTACACTGTTGTCATTTGACAATTTGACGTCGATTCACATTTATCTCAATACATTTATATCTTTTATGTTGAATTTATGAAAATAGCGTTTATTTTTACTATTTTATGTTGATTCATATTTTATTTTTTAACTTTTGCAAGTGTTTTATTTTACATACAAGTTATACATTATAGTTTAATCTTTTATATGAATATTACAAATTTTATGTGGACCTATAACTTTTATGTGACAATTATATATATATTTTTTTGTTTACAACATTTATGTTGTCATTTAATAATTTTATATTAGTTTACATGTGTTTCAGCATGCATTTATATTTTTTTATATTGAATTTAAGAAATTAATATTTATTTTTACTTCTTTTATGTTGGTTTATATTTTATTTTTAACTTTTACAAGTATTTTATTTTATATATAAATTATATGTTATAATGTAATATTTTACGTCAAGATTATAAATCTTATGTGAATATATAACTTTTACGTCATAATTATAATTCTTTTATTTTGTTTACAATTATTCTATTGTTATTTGATAATTTGATATTAATTTAATGTATTTCAGTGCATTTATATTTTTTTATATTGAATTTATGAAATTGATGTTTATTTTTACTCTTTTAAATTGGCATTATTTTTTTTTAATTTTATAATTTTAATGTTTATAAGGATTATGTTTAATATATAAGTTTTATATAGAAATTTATGTTATATTTATAATTTTTTTTGTTCCATATACAAATATAACATTGTCATTTATTATTTTTATTTTAACATTAACTTAATTTGTTTCATCACATTTACATGTTTTCTGTTAAATTTATTAAATCGATATTCATTTTTACTCTTTGATGTTAATTTATTATTTTTAATTTTTAATTTTAACCTTTACAATTATTATATTTTATATATAAGTTTTATACTGAAATTTAATTTTTTATATTAAGGTAGTAAGTTTAATATGGATTTACAAGTTTTATGTTATATTTATAAATTTTTTTTGTTTTGTATATAAATATTGTTATTTATTATTTTGATGTTAATTTGTATTTGTAGTATAAAATATAATTAATTAAAATTTAAACAAGTAAAATATAATTACTTTCCATAAAACTAGAGTTAATTACAAGTAATGGATTTATAATGTAAATAACATTTGAATTATTTAGAGAAGTTTTAGAATCTGAATAAAATTATAATTAATTATAGGCAGAGATTAGATAAACTCATAATAAAAAAAATTTTGTTTACTTAATTAAAGCAAAAAAATTATATAAACACAATATATAAATATTTTTATTCTTTATTATACATAACTAATAAAATTATATTCAATAAATTATAATAGTTTAGTTAATTTAAATTAATATTGTAAATTTAATCGAACGGTTCAAATGATCTTTATTATTAATACCGGAATTTGTATTTCGGTATCATAGAATGATCCTAAAAGTAGACTAGACGTTTTGGTAGAGATAATGATCAACGTTTGAGAACAATCTATTTCCACCACTTAATTTTTTTTTGTCATCGGATTTTTCTGGCACTGTACCGGTCAAACATGAACTGATTTCATGCACGAAACTATGTTTTGGTTTCCATACCTTGCTAATTGATGGTTCCTCTTAAAATAACTTTTGACAAATTTTGAGAATATCGATCTCTGTATTAACATTGAAAATAAGTTGGTATGTATATGCAAGGGCGGCTAGCACGGCAGCAATAACGATATCTATGTATATATATATATATATATATATATATATATATATACACGTAAACAGCTAGGTCTTTGGTAAAAGTAGCTAATAATGGCTTCTTGATTAAATATTTTCATGTTATAAGTTGAAATAGTAGTTAAATATTTAGAATAATTTTATCTGAAGTTGGCTAGCATTGATCATGAATACATACATACATATATCTATATATATATATATATATATATATGTATATGTTGTCAATATTGTAACTAGTCTTACAATATGTTTGAAGCATCTTTTCAGCCTCTTTAAAGGCAACATATTAAAAACAGAGCGTAAATTAAACTGCATTGACTGATGCTTACATATCATATCATCAGTGTTGTCTGGGTCTAGGCATTATTGTCCCTGGGCAAACTATACATCACTGTGTAAGAATAATTTGAAAACGATTAAATTAACGAACGAAACAAAGCAAAGCTAGCAATGTTGTAAAGATTCTTTCTTTTTTGTTTCTTTGCGGGGTGAAACAGGATTCAAAGATTCTATATATGAATTCACCTCTGCAGATTTATTTTTTGGAAATTAAATTATTCCTGTATAGTGTATCAGTATGGTATACGCATGACTGCATTTGGCTCAAATGGGGCCAACTGGGAATGTGCTGAGTTGAATTCATCACTGTTTATAACAACTGTATTGCTGTAGCTTAGCTCCTGCATTATACAGTTTTCAACTTTGTCACTGTAGTTTTTCAATGTGCTTATGCGCAGCTATGATTTCCAATTCCTTGGAATATTCTGTGACTGCGTGCCTTCTTGAAAATTTCTGTGTGTCTCTGTTCTGTAGTTTTATGAGAATTAATGTTTAGACAAAAAAATTAAGCGAAATGATCAGCTTAGGCATGATACACACACACACACACACATGCACAGATGAAAATATTGGTTGAATTAAACAATATTAGTTTAGGCATGTGTGCATACAAAAATTAGGTTGAAGTTTATCTAACTAATCATATATCATCGTCATTAATCTGATTTATGAATTCTTATTGTCAAAACTATGTGAGACAACATTAATCAACTCTTACTGCCAGTAATGCCCATTCTTGTTTAGTAATCTGGGACATCATCTTCTAATGACTCAGGGATAATACACAATCTTTGGAGGACCGCTTGTGGGAGGCTTGGGCGTGTCTATGTTCCTCATCTACTCATTTAAGTATGATGGCATCCTGTGAAGTTGATAACTTGGTTTACCTGATATTTTTTCCGATGTTTTCGTATTACATAATTGTCAAATAATATTACTCATGACTAAGAACATTTCTATGTGTTGGATTCTAGCAAAGAACACACATTGAATGTGTTATCATGTCTTTGTTTTCTCTTTTTGAACTGCAACTACATTTAACAAATATTCAAATTTTATGATAAAATATTCTTTATAGTTTACTTTTAATCTTTTAATTTTTCACTACAATACAAATTATGCTTCAAATATTACGTTAAATTCTTAGCTCACCTCCAGTTTAACATTCAAATTAATAATAATCTAAAATATTACAAATAACTAATTTTTTGCAGCCAAATATTTGACAATAAAAGGTGATAGCAAAATAAATAAATAAATAAATAATTTTTTTTCAAAATATTTGCGGTTACTACATATTTGTCGCAAAAAATATTTGCGGCCACTACATAGCAATCACAAAATTAGTCATAAATAACAAAAAAAATTTGCGTTAGGATTTATTGCTGCCAATGAAATTTGGTCACAAATACATTTTTTGTGGCTCAATTTGCATTATTTGCCACTAACTTTTTCACGTGCAAAAGATGCTTTTTCTTGTAATGTATTTTACCTAAAGTGATGACTTCTAAAATAGTCTTGGAAGTCTATACTATCTGAAATAGCGTCAACTTCTCCGTGCTTAGTCTAAACAATATATATTGACATAAAACATTTTTCAAATAAATGTGTTTGAATATATTCAGGTAAATGATGTTCTATATTGCAACAACTATTGCATGACCATCTAATTAACCTACGATTCTCTGAATTAAGCAGTGCAAAATCTACGAACTCATTAACACTGTCTACGTATTCTTCTAATAATTTGTCACTTAATATCCAATTTCCTTTCATGTGTGGTACCTACTTATAAATTATCAATGAATATCAATTTATTCTAGTTTTATTGTTTAAATCTTTTTTATAAGTTTTAAAGGAAAAACAATCAATCACATCAAAACAAACAAGAAGCAAACAACACTTTAATATATATCCAGCTACAACCACTTCATATTACACCTCTTTTGTATTCCCCATTCACAATCAAACATAACTACAACAACAATATCTAATATAAAGTAATATCCAACGCAGCATAATAAATGTGAATAAGTAAAAGAGTATATCTGACAGCAATAGTAAAAGCAATTTTTTTGCTCTCAAATCAATAAATAAACAATCGGCTAAATGAAAACATTGTCAACAAGATTCGAAATTAGGTCCTAAATCAGCATATGTACTTTAACAATAAAAAATCGCAACACAAGAAATAAAAAAATCAGTACATGCACTCCAACAATAAAAATCGCAACATAAAAAAAAAAAAAAAAATCAGCACATACAATCTAAAAAAAATAAGCACATACACTCTAACAATAAAAGATCGCAACACGAAATAAAAAAATTAGCACATGCACTTCAATAACCCACTAATTTCATGCATCTATAAAATTGGCTTCCAAATTAGCACATGAAACCCACCAATTTCATGCACATCCACTTGTAAAATAACATGCATATTGCAAATTGACTTTGAAATTAGTCTTAAAAATGAAAATATACCAGAGTAAGAATAGATTCAAGTGAACTACAAAAAGATAATCAACATTACAAAACTAAAACCTAAAAATTGAAATTCAAAATAAAACTACTAAAATTAATGCACACGCAATAGAAACAAAGAAATAACAAACATATTTTGAGAATTTCAACATTTGATGACTCATTTCGGCAGATGTTCTAATTTTAGAAGCTTGCGTTCAGATTCAAAGCTAGATCTATTCTTTGAAGTCAATAATGGTAGATTTTACTTGACTTAAAGTGTAATTGTGATTGATTTGAGGTCAGAATGGGTTGATTTGAGATAAGTTTAGGTTATCCGAAGATTGAGAATAGAGTCAAGCTTTCTACGGTTTGATGCTAAGTATAGAGAGAGTTTGGGGGAAAAATTTAGAGTTAAAAGGAAGGGAGTAAAGAGGGGGAATAGCTTTGGGTTTATTTTTGAGAGGGGGAAAGCACAAAATGACATTGTTTCATATTTAATTTAATTAAAAAAAATTTTAATTTATGTAAAAACGACGTTATTTAGCTGTTAAAATTGTGGCCAAAATAATGTTGTTTTGGCTGGTGATACTATGGTCTCAAAGAATCTCAATATTTATTATTCAGTGTTAGTGATTTTTGTTACAATTCTGTCGTTCATGGAAAAAAATCATTTTTATGCATCTGCCTTGATACTACTACGAACTTGGCATCAATAATGCCCATTTTTATAATAGTGAGCTCAAGAAATTCATATATGGCTTAAAACAAGTCTCTCATCAGTGGTATTTGAAATTTCATGATGCTATTTCTTTATTTGGTTTTGTAGAGAGCATCGTGCATCCATGTGTATACCACAATAGGAGTAAAATCTGTTTTTTAATTCTGTATGTGGATAACATTCTATTTGCGACTAATGATAAAGTGTTATTATATAAGGTGAAAAACAATTTCTCTCAGAAGATTTTAACGTTAAGGATATGAGTGATGCATCTTATGTCATTGGAGTTAAAATACATGGAGACAGGTTTTGAGGTAATTTGGGTCTATCTCAAGAAATCTATATCAGCAAACTTTTAGAGAGATTTTGCAGGAAAGATTGTTCACTAAGTATAGCACCCATTATGAAAGATGATAGATTAAACTTGAACCAATGTCCAATGAATGATCTTGAAAGGGACAAATGCCAAAAATTCCATATACTTCTACTATTGGAAGTCTGATGTATACTTAGATCTGCATAAGACTTGACATTGCATTTGTTGTTAGAATATTAGGAAAATATCAGAGTAATTATGGTATGGACTTTTGGAGAGCTGTAAGAAGGTGATGAGGTACCTTTAAGAACAAAGGATTATATGCTTATGCGTAAACAAACAGACAATATAAAGGCGGTTGGTTACTCAATTCAGACTTTGTTGGCTATGTTGATTCATGAAAATCAACATCTTGATATATTTTTATGTTCGCCAATGAAGCTATATCTTGGAGAAGTGTAAAGCAAACTTTGACTGTTACTTCAACTAGAGAGGCTAAATTTGTATCTTGTTTTAAGGCTACCTCGCATGGTGTATAAATGAAGAATTTCGTATCTTGGCTTAGAATTATGGGTTTGATCTCTAGTCCATTAAGGATATATTTGATAATTTAGCTACAGTATTTATGGCTAAAACCAACAAAAGTGGTAGTCGAAGCAAATACATTGATATTAAGTATTTAGCCATAAAAGAATGTGTTAAAGACAAAACAACGGTTATTGAATATGTTAGCATTGAATTGATTATTGTTAATCCTTTAACAAAAGGCATGCCACTATTGAAATTTAAAGGTCATGTAGATCAAATAGGACTTGGAACCTTTTATGATTTTTGTTATATGGACAAATGTTGATTGTAATGAAATTATATTAGTTATGATATTTTTTTATATTTAATTGTCAATCATGTACACATTTATTAATTTAAAAAATATTATTAATGTTTGGACCTAGAATAAACATGGGGTTTATTGATTAAGTAATATGGGCAACTATTTAAGAGACATAATATATAGTGATACATGATAGATATAATACTCGTTTTTTAGAGAACCTATCGCCAGGATTTATATATTTTGTTTCTTACTATGGTAAATGATGAAATATATGGAATAAGTAAGAGAATGTTAGAATTTTTAACATTTATGGCCCATGATTTTTCATCATTTTAGTAAAGAACGTGTATTATACAAATTCTGACAGTTGGCTACATATTCTATCAGTTGGTTACATATTCTAGCAATTTCTGACAGTTTGTTCATGGCTTTTGTGACTCACAGAGCCTATAAATACAAGCATTCCCTTGATTAAGTCCCTACACTAATAATTTCTCTTCAAAAAATATACACCATTATGTAGAGAATTATGTAAAGTTTAGAAGAATTATAAACCAAAAGGCTTCATCACTAGATTGTAAAAAACGTTAATGACAGGAGGTATGGTTTTAGAGTTTAATTTTGCATTTGATCTCTATAATATTATGATAACTAAAGTATGTTTAGATCGTATTTAAGTTCTATTGCATAAATTATAACCTGGTAGTAAAAGACCCCTAACCTTTAATTAGAGGGCCTGGTTTGAGTCCCAGACTTAACGGACTCTCCTTTTTTTTGTGAATAGATTTTCCTCTCTCTTGGTGAGAGTAGAATTCCCCTATTTTCTATAAGAGTAAATTTTTAGGATGCATCATAATAAATTTTATCTAAACTCATACTTCCAATAGGATTTTCTCTAATTTTCATGAGGCAAATTTCTAAAAATGTATTATAATAATTTCTATTTAAATTCTATATATAATTTGTAATATTTATAAAACAAAACAACAGATTTCTGGTACATAATAAGTGTCTATCTAAACTCTCCATGTAATATGTAATAATAAAAAAAAAAAAGATTGGCTAGTGCACATCAATGTAATTATATGACATTATATACATTTTTCAAATTTTAAAATTAAGCAAACAACTCCAATCAACTTAAGAGCCCAGAAATTAAGTAATCAAATTAAGCCCGGCCCCAGCCTTATTCCTTATCTAGGAACATTCATATGAATAAAATTTCTTCGTTTCACAATAAATCAAAAATCAGAATAAAAAGGTTTATAACTAATAAAATAAATAAAAGTGTCTCTTATTAGTTTGGCTACCAAAGAAAAAAAATACATTAAAATAATGCATACACTTCCAGCACGAAAAAGACGATGAAATAATAATACTTTCGTCCCTAATCTTTAGTTAAATAATAGTTTTAGAATAATTTTTTAAATCTAACAATTGAATCCCTAACAATATAAACAAAAGATGGGACTAAATTGTTGAAATTTAATAAAATATATCTTATGTGTATTTTTTATAATAATAGGGATAAAAAAGTTATTACTCCAAAACTAATATGAAATGAATGCAACGTGAGAGGCTCTACAGTTCGTTTGTCAAATGTTTGATTTAGAAATCGTTCGAACGTGGAGGCTACAACTGCGAAGTATTTCATTTCGAAAATTATTAATTAATTAATTAATTATTCATTTTAAAATAAATAAATATTATTTTCTCCTCCTCCTTCATCTTCATCATCCGCATGCATTATATATACATACACACACACAGACGATAAGCAATAGCAGTAGCAGGCTTACGTTAGCATCATTGTCACAATGAGGACCTTAAGCATTTGTATGTTTATCGTTTTACTTGGCGTCGCCGTCGGGGCCGTCGCCGCTGTTTCTGCAGAGAGCAATTACAACGACAACTACAACTACGCGGCCGCTCTGGACAAAACCTTCTTGTTCTTCGAAGGTCAAAGGTCCGGTAAACTACCGCCGAATCAGAGAGTCAAGTGGCGCGGAGACTCTGCTCTCAGGGACGGCTTTCTCCAAGGGGTAAGTACTTGGTGCCTGCTTCTGTACGTACCCGTGTGTTTCAAGTCTGTTTCTGTTTTCATTTTCCAAAAACAGAACAAAATATTCTTGGTTTTTGTTTTTGAAAAATGATTTATAAAATTGGAAAATGTATTTTACAGTCTATAATTATAAAATAGTAAATAGATAAAAATTGTTTTCTTATTATTGAAAAATAGTATACAAATTATTCGTTAAAATTTTTTGTTACTATAGTTTAATTTTTAGGAATAATGTATCATTAAATATTATAAATCTAAAATGATATTTATTTTTTTATTTGGTATATAGTTCACGGAAAAAACTTTTTTTTTTTTTATTTTGTTATATTTTTATACAGAGTTCGCTAATTCCGCCTCTGATTGCGGCAGCGATATCGCAGTGTGACTGATAATGAATTTATAAATTGAATATTAACCAAAGTATATGAATTTTATAAGCTTTTTATAAAGATAAAAAATGAAAAAAAAGATATTTTTTATATACCTCCCTTAAGGTTTATAGAAATTATACATAGATATATGAAGTTTATGAAAATTTAATAAAACCTCCCCTTTAAGAGTGATTCCATCTTATTTGACTATTAGTTTGCCAACCAAAAATATAAAAGGTTTAAAATACTCTTACTTTTAAGATAAGCACCCAATTGAAGTCTTAAATTACTTTGCGAAATTGGGTTTTTAAAATTAGAAGGTAAATCAAATTTTTATTGCAAAATTGATTTTTTTTAAAAATTTCTTTAATATTAATATGGTATTAAATTTAAAATCATCAAATAAATTGCTTTGCGAAATTGGGTTTTTAAAATTAGAAGGTAAATCAAATTTTTATTGCAAAATTGATTTTTTTTAAAAATTTCTTTAATATTAATATGGTATTAAATTTAAAATCATCAAATGACATTTTAAAAAAATAAAATATAAAATTAAAACCTAATATATGAGAACTGTATACTATGAGAAATCAAAAAAGACAAATTTAATTTTCTTTTTTATATTAAGATGGGATAAATCCTAATTTCAAATATTTAATAAAATAAAATATGATAAACTACAAACAAACACTTAATTTCTTTTATGCATTCACAAGATTTATAAACTACAAACAAACTCATCATATTCAAGAATCTATCCGATTCAATATTCGAAAAAAAGAAAATCCATTTGATTCAGCTCTATTCACCAACAACAAACTTAATTTCTTAGACAAACGTGCATTCTAAACAAGCAATTTTTGAATCTTATTAATAAATTCATAAACTTACTTAAGATGGGAGAGAATTGAAAAAGGAAATAGAGATGGTGATGCAGAAGAAGATTATATTCAAAAACAAAAGAATTTTGTGCGTTTACACTTCTATTGATAAATACTTAGTGGTGGTGGGTTGATGGCCTTAGGTGGTGGTATACGATGCATGTGAGTTGGGGTAGCGATGGCAGTGTGCGAGTATGTTACTTATATTTTTATATATTTTTAAAAAAATATGAAGAAAAAAATAAAAGTACAACTATACTTTTATTGTCATTTACAAAATTTAGATTAATTAAATTAATTTTTATATAATCAAAATATTACCTATTATATGATATTAACGGATGAAATTAATTAAATTTTATATTTCTTATGTAAAAAGTACAATTTTAAAGAAATGTTATCAAATTCTTAACTCTAAAAATGTCAAAAAATAATACCATTATACCTTTATACACATTAATTAATTAATTAAGTACTATGGATGCTAGCTGTATTTAAACCGTTAAATTGTTCGAAATATAATTTAAAAGTCAATTCATACTAAAAATTACTCATAAATTGTGCTGAAACTCTCAATTTTTTATGGATATACCATACAGCCACTACGATTAAGCGACTAATTAATTTGAATACCATATTTGTACATGTAGGTGGACTTGGTGGGAGGTTACTATGATGCTGGTGATCATGTGAAATTTGGATTACCAGCTGCTTACAGTGTAACAATGCTAGCATGGGGAGCAATTGAATACAGAAAGAGAGATCACTGATTTAGACCAAATGAGCCACACTTTATGGGCCATCAGATGGGGTACTGATTACTTCCTGAAAGCACATACTGAGCCTAATGTTCTTTGGGGACAAGTTGGAGATGGTGAGTCTGATCATTACTGCTGGGAGCGGCCTGAAGACATGACTACTCCTAGAGAAGCTTTTAAAATTGACCAGTATCATCCTGGTTCTGATCTTGCTGCTGAAAATGCTGCTGCTTTTGCTGCTTCTTCCATTGCTTTCAAGCCTTACAACTCTTCCTACTCCAATCTCCTCCTCCTCCATGCCAAACAGGTATGTGTTACCACTTAGAAAAGCACTTTTGGGATTGGGATTTAAATATATATACATACATATATATAAATGTGGTTATATTTGTTGCAGCTTTTCTCATTTGCTGATCAATTTAGAGGCTTGTATGATGACTCTATCAAATCTGCCAAGCAGTTTTATACTTCATCAGGCTATTCGGTAAGCAAACAAATTTTTTGTATCTGATTGTGTTCATTTGTTATATATAATTGTTGTTGTTTAAGCTAACCAACTTGATTATGGTTAAAGGATGAGTTGTTATGGGCTGCAACCTGGCTATACAGAGCAACCAACGATGAGTACTACTTGAAATATGTGGTGAACAACGCTGAATACATGGGAGGAACTGGATGGGCAGTCAAGGAATTCTCATGGGACAACAAATATGCTGGCGTTCAAGTCCTTCTTTCAAGGTTACTATTGGAGGGAAAGGGTGTTTCGAGCGCATATACTTCAACTCTGAAGCAATACAAGGCCAAAGCAGATTACTTTGCCTGTGCTTGTGTCCAGAAGAATGGTGGCTACAATGTCCACTTGACTCCTGGTTAGAATCTTCACTCTTCTTGTATTTTATCATTTATTTGGGTTTTCTGCTTTCTTATACCCTACTCTCTCTTTCCATCTGCACCAGGGGGATTGATGTATGTCCGTGAGTGGAACAATCTGCAATATGCATCAGCTGCTGCATTTCTTCTTGCTGTCTACTCTGACTATCTCTCTGCTGCAAATGCCAAACTCACTTGTCCCAATGGCCAAGTGGAACCTCAGGAGCTTCTCAAATTTGCAAAGTCACAGGTAAAACACAGACAATCGTTGGTTGATTATATTTATATTGATTACTTCTTCTTCTTTCTTAATTTGGAAGAATGGTTGTTTGCCTGGCAGGCTGATTACATTCTTGGCAAAAATCCCAAGTCATTGAGTTACTTAGTTGGATACGGAGCAAAATTCCCAGTTCATATTCACCACAGAGGTTCATCCATTGCTTCTATATACAATCTCCATTCTGAGGTCGGCTGTGTCCAGGGATTCGAGACATGGTATCGTCGCATCGAGGGAAACCCCAATGTCATGTACGGAGCACTTGTTGGAGGTCCTGATCAGAATGATAACTTCTCCGATGACCGTTCCAATTATGAACAAACTGAGCCTACACTCTCTGCTTCTGCTCCTCTTGTTGGCCTTTTCTCTAAGCTACATGGCTCTTCGTCCAGTACTCCAGGTTCAGGATACCACCATAAAGACATAGGATACAATAACAAAGAATCAACAGTACCCCAGCAGACAACACCGGGTAAGTAATGATTGCTTTTTACCTGTTTTCTAAGAACATCAAGAAACAGCAGAATCTGATCAATATTAATGAATTAATTTCCTTATCTGCAGTTTCCTACAATCAAGAAACAGCAGCACCAAACACAAATTCAGGAAATGGGGATAATCCGCCAGTTGAATTTCTTCACTCCATAGCTGCAACATGGAGTGTGGGTGAGATAACTTACTACAAGCACAAGGTGGTTATCAAGAATATATCCCAGAAGCCAATTACAGACCTCAAGCTTCGTCTTGACAACCTCTTAAGCTCAGAATCATTATGGGGTCTGTCTCCATCTCAAGAGAACAGCAACACTTTCCAACTTCCTCCATGGCTAAAAGTCTTGAATCCGGGCTCACAATGCACTTTCGTTTACGTCCAAGGAGGTCCCCAAGCTAAGGTTTCAGTTTTGAGCTACAATTGAAAGCAACATAACATAACATAACATGTCGTTTTCTTTTCATATGAGAAAGAAGCCTTCTGTTTCTGTAATGTAAATTTTGTAATGTGCCATTGAGCACCAAAGTCATGATGTCATATCATTCTTCTTTTTTTGATGTATTTGACAGGCAGTGTTTTCTAAGATGTAAAGAACTAAAAAATAAACAGTCCATTATGAGGGGAAAACTTTCCAAAGGATCAATTCTTCTTGTGTAAATTTTGAAGAAAAATCTTTTTAATTTCAATATGTGCATAGGCTTAGATGAGTGGATCACAGCACAGCTATTCAATAATTTTCGCCATATTTCCAGCCCAACACCCTGATCCTTATACAAGTCCAGCAAAACAAACAAATAAAATCAAGTCGCTCAATGAATGATAAAGCAACTGGTTCATATTGGATTCACTTCTCGAGTTTGCAAAAAGCAACCAACATGTACCAATGAAGGATTCACAAGAGAAAAGCACCAGAATTGCAACTCGTGTTGTTCATTTCAACTGTGACTCAAATCTACCAAATGTATATATTATAACCATGACAACAATTCCATTTATCATCTGACTTTCAGACTCCTCAGAAATCAAAGAAATCTATAACGACAAGAAGCAAACTGCAAAAAATATTAGTGCAAAAGAATGCTGAGCAGAGCAGTGAATGCATGTTGATTGGACTTTGATCAAGTGAGCTCGCCAACTCCACTAGTCATGTCCTTGAACTATAATCTGCACCTTTTTTTCTAGGAACTGGCATGATATTATATCCGAATAGGAGGTAGCCATTCCACAACAGCAAGGGTCCCCTGCATACATATTTTTTAATCAAAACAAGAAAAAATACAATGGAGATAACCTATCTTATAAATCAACTTTTATATATAATGCAAATTTCCCTCTTCATAGCGACACTTGCGGTTTGCCACTTGAATCTGCACAACGTAAAATGATTCAAGTTCATGAATGGAAACAAGATTTTAGACGTGGAAAAATTCTTTATAAATGATCTTACACATCTCCAACTCAGGACTCTGTTGCATCCGTCGCAATTCACTGTATGTCAAAATTCAAAGGGCTAGCTTACTGAATAGAATATTGGAGGTAATTAATTAAGTTGGTCAATAAGTATAATATCACAATTAACTAATAGCTTACGGATTGGCTGCATGACATGTACTAATCACTTTACGCTGCAAAATACAATGAACACGATTGTTAATTATACCAAGTGATTGCTTTAATTATGTCTATAAAACTAGATCTGTGAATGCTAATTGAATACTTTTCAGCAGTTTCAAGGATCTAAAAAAAGAAGATCATATGCATATATATATACACACACCAAACCATCAAAATCCATACAGCAGATATGATCAAGAATCCAGAATTCAATTTTAAAGAGCAAAAATACCCAAAGAAGAGAGTTCAGTTAGTTGGATAAAGGTATAACAAAAAATGACTCACATCATACAAAAGAACAGGGAAACTAATATGCGCAAGAACTTGATTATGTGACAGATGTTACGTACTACGTGCGTGCAATTTGGAAGCCAAACAATGTGGCTGAAGTAATTACGGCACATGTAGAAACTTTCTTCTGGATCTAGAGAACGTCCCACTCCATTGCCAAGTTGGCTGATCAAAGATTGCTTGGAAAACTGATTTTGGCTATTGATTGACAACAATTCCTCCAAGAACGAGGTTTCAGAGTTAATTGAATTGTATGGTCAAACGGAAGAAAAGGAAGAAAGTGAAGAGAAAATTATAGGACTATACATTTTGATCTAGAAATGGGGGGTTTTTCTTGGATGAGAGAGAAAGGGAGTTTCTTGATTGTGAGTTGTTAATGTAAAGCAGGACGTGATAAGCTGGGAAGAGAAAGAGGAGGGAAATGTGATTAGTATTTCAGTTTTTTCAGTTATAACTGCTATCGTTTATATGTTCAATGACTTGTCATTTACAAATGTTCCAACAGTAACAGCCCCGGTATTTTTTTGAGAATTAGGAGAGATGAGAAGAGGAGGGAAAGCTGCTAATTCAGTTTTTAAGTTATAATCAGGCTGAAGTGCTTATAGGAGCCAATATCAGGATTCAGGTAGCAGAGATTAAGTACTTCTGGAGCATCAAGGTTCTAGAATAAATGCCATATATCCACTTTTAAGTCAAAATTTCAGTCTAAGGATTTACATAGAAAAGAATGGAGGCAAACAGAGAGAAAAGAATGGAGGTAAACAGAGACAGCAGCCAGCAATTCCCGTCTGAAAGTGACATGTCTATATGCTTTCATTTCACTGGAAACAACACCAAATTATGCTTACAGTTCACTGTTCTCTTTGTCTTTGCAGTTATGGTTTTTGCTAAGGAAGGTGGTATTGGTACTGTTGGTATTAAGCCACCAGGAAGAGTGAAAGCCTTGAACGCACGGCTCACTCGAGAATTGTACAATAGCAGTGCCGGTCGAAAACAAATCCAGACTATAATTTTTTGTTTGTCTGTATGAGATGATTAGTTCGTTAAAAAGTGAAATTCAAATTCCTTTCCTCCTGTACTTACAATTTTACCAACTGATTAGATGCTACTGGTGTGCTTAGTTTGCGCAGAGCATTGTCAGTCTGCATAAGCTGCTACTATATTTCTGCTTTCAAGACTTAGATGCAGAAATTGCTAGTACAGGCTAACACCATCAACAACAGTAAAAAACTTTTATGGTCCTAATAAGAATGAAATCATTAGCTATTGTGATCCAGAAGCACTGAAGTTCTAATCTGGAATTCTAAATGGTATACAAAACAAATCCGAAAGTCGCTCAAGCAATATTGAAGCAGGTTTAACTATGAACTTCACTGCCCTGATTACTGTTGTAAATTGAATCAAAGCTCCTATACCCCATTAAATTCTTATTCTTTGAAGATTATTCTGAGCCAGCAAACACTCTTATACCTGTACTTTTGTTTCTATGTACACTATCAAATGATTCCACTTCTCATTTCATTTTCAGAGTACTGAGAGAATCGTGCAAATAAATGTATTACGAGAAGAACGAAAACAGAAGAACAGAAAAAGAATCCTTCACAGCTATTGTGGGTTTGCATTAGTCAAGTTTCCATTGGGTCTATGGCCTGACTACCCTTCCAGTACATCAGCTTACGCCTGCAGTCAGATTCTTCACTCAAAACCGACGAAAAAATTTGTAATACTATTGAGCTTTCTATCAACATATGGTCTATACTTAAGCTGAAAACTTACAGATTTAACAGAAATAAGCCCTGCTGAAATACATCACTGGGATTATCCACTCCAACCTGAAGAATGTAAAATTCAGATACAAGATCACTTCAAGTCAATTTATGAAGTATAAAGAAGGGAATATTGTGTAGATGATCTTACTAAGAAATTGCCTAAGCAAGTGACGCATCGAACGCATTATACAGCTGCAATTGTAGTTCTGTTAGCCCTCCGCCAAGATGTAAAGTAGTTAATGATCAGCACATTCTCACTACAGGATAAAGACAGATCTAATGAATCATAATTCCAAGAATTTGTAAAACTAATTTTCTAAGAATAATAAAATTTCTCGAAGTTGAAACGAGTATTATTTAGATAAATAAGTATATAAAAAGGCTGGGAAGAAAGAAAGAGGGAGAGAGAGAGAGAGAGAGAGAGAGAGAGATTGAAAGAAATACAGTTAAGTGCCTGATTTTGGGTGGATGAGTAAATCTTGATCTACTGCGAATTGGAAAAATGAATTTAAAGGCACAATCTTAATACGCTGAACAACTCAAGTCTAATGTGGGTTTAATGATCAGCATATGTACTAGTAGTAATAGGAGAGAGAAAAAGAAGAGGGAAAGGTACTGTCAGTTTTTCAGTTATGCCACAGCGGGAAAGTATTGCATAGAAAGAATCGACATGTCGCTCTCTCCACATTGTCGAAAGGAAATTCGACAAGTCGGTTTAATGAAAAATTGCAGAAACTAATACTACAGTATTTTATCAAATATTTTTTAAAATAATATTTGTTATTATTATATTTAATTATTTTTAGTTAAAATTTTACAAATAATTTTCTTAACTAACTTCTATTAAATAGGAGTATAATAATTACTTTATAGTAATTAAGATTTCGATGAGTATTTTAAAAATTATTAAAACTAATCAATCTAATAGACCATATCTTAAAGATAGAAAGATGATTTTGATTTTGTAGTTAAGGTTTTTTATTTGCTAGAACAAAGTTCTTTTCCCATCAACAAATTGATTTTTGAAAAATGGTATAAAATTAATTATTAATCCTATTCTTGAACTAGCTGGAAAAAAATATAATTTTAATGTAAAAGTTAATTATGAATACAAATTAAATTAAAAGGAAACTAATAATTCTAAACAATATTACCTGTTTCACCAAAAAATTTTCGATACATAAAATTACGTATGTGTTAATTTCAAGCTAGTTAGGACTATTAATTAGGATACTAAAATATTTGTACATTAATATTTAGGAAGCAATCTAGCTGATGGAAAACAGGGCGAATAATAATCTATTTTTGTAATTCAAAATTAATAAAAAAATATTAAAATTAATTTATCATAAGATTATCATAATTATAATTTATAGTTATATTTATAAAAATTCTTATATAATAAATTTTCATAATGCATGAATTTAAAATACTCATATAAAAATATTTTGAGGACATTAACTTTTCTTTTTCAAAAATTTTTCTCCTTATCTTGATTTGAACAAAAGAGAAAATTAAAAATATTAAGAGAAATAACGGAAAATACCCCATTTTCACCCCAAAAAAGTTTATAGCAATCCTCATTTTTGTTTATTTTGAGCAAAAATACCCTCGTGACCAAGATTAACAAAATACTTTCTTGTTAATTTTGAATTACTATAATACTTTCAAGTGTTACATGACAATGGATTCAAAAGTCACCTTTGAGTTGATACTTTCGAGTAGCTACAGTGACTCGAAATTAGATTTGATCATTTTAGATATTAGGGCTATTTTTATCCAAAAAGTTTAAAATTGGGTATTTTTGGATAACATTTTGTAATGTGGTTATTTTTGAATTGTGAGGAGAAAAATTAAGTATATTAGATTAAATTCCAAAAATTAATAAGCTAATGTGTTGGAAGAATGCCTATTATCCCCCTATTTTTTGAGCTAATATTTCATTACTCCCCTATATTTTGTATAATATCTCATTACCCTCTTGAATTTTGATTTTGTCCTTTAATATTTCAAATATTTTCGATTTTATCATTTTGTAAACTAATTGAATTAAAGGGTAAAATCAAAAAAAAAAAGAATCAAAGAGGTGAAGGAGTATTAAAAAAAAATATAGAAAGAGTAATAGGGTCTTAACTTAAAAAATAAAAGAGTAATGAGCATTTTTCCCTAATGTGTTTTTGATTATTTCATAGAGGTTTAAGATATCCATAGATAGTCATAAAAATTCCTTTTCTTTAAGGAAAATGTTTTTAAGTATATAGTTTTTTTACAACGAAAAGATTTTAAAAATTATATAGTTTTCCTGTATAGAAAAAAACTTCCAATTATATGGAGAACAAAATTAAAGGGATATTATATTTTATCTTCCTAATTTTAGGGAAAAGTTAGTATATCCTCCAAAATTTTAAAAAGAAAAATTCATATTTTCCCCCTTTCTTAATAGGTAAATATCTCTTTAATGTTTGAGAAAAAACAAATATTCCCCTGACATTTAGATAAAGAACTTTTAATTTCGATGAATTAGTTTATTATCATTTATATCTCTTATTTTTTATATAATAATACGTTGGTATATATTTTATTTTAATATAACATTTTACTCTCTATTTTAATATTTTTCACAACATAATTTTCTTAAATATAACAATTTAGTTCATATTTAATATTTTTTTATAATATATTCAAGATTAAATACATTTTTAATTTGTTATTTCAATAGAAAATTTGAAAAATAAGATATTATTAAAAATATTTTAAACTCATGTTAAAATATTTATATCATTTTTTTACAATAAATTTGATATTTAATTGTTAAACGAATTTTGAAATATATTTTATCATTTTATTCTTATTTTAATATTTTTATTTAAAAGATTATATTAAATTTATTATATTTTCTTGAGAAAAATTATAAAAATATAATAAAAAAAAAAAAAAAAAAAAAAAAATTTAGTGTTATTTGTTTATAGAATTAATAATTAAATATATTTTATATTCTTATTAATCAATATAATTTAATTTTAATTAAAAAATAGAAAAAAGAATAAAATTTTTTTTATTATTTTTATTTGTAATATATATAACATGTATTTATTGTTTATATTTTTATTTATATTCTCATATATTTTTAAAAAATTTTTCACAATATATTCAAGAATAAATAAATTTTTTAATTTGTTATTTTAATAAAAAATTTTAAAAATACAATTATCAAAAAAATTTAAATAATGAGATAAGTCATACTCATATGTCAAAATATCTCTAATCTTTTACTTTCACTTTTATAATAATAAATATTTAATTATTAAAAAATTTAATTGAAATATTTTTTAACGTTTTATTTTTACATATAATATATTTATTTAAAAAATTATGCTAAATTTATTTTTTTAAATATTTAAAAATATAAACAATAAATACATGTTATATATATATATATTACCAAAAAAAATAATCAAAATTTTTTTTCTTTTTCTATTTTTTTAATTAAAATTAAATTATATTATTTAATAATAATATAAAATATATCTAATTGTTAATTTTATTAACAAATGATACTAAATTTTTTCTTTTTCTATTTTTTATATTTTCATAATTTTTCTTAAAAAATATAATAAATTTAATATAATCTTTTAAATAAAAATATTATTATAAGAATAAAAATTATGTTAAATTTATTATATCTTTTAAAAATATATAAAAATATAAACAATAAATACATGTTATATATATATTACAAATAAAAATAATCAAAAAAATTTTCTTCTTTTTCTAGTTTATAATTAAAAATAAATTATATTGGTTAATAATAATATAAAATATGTTTAATTACTAATTCTATTAACAAATAATATTAAATATTTTTTTTTACTTTTCTATTTATATTTTCATAACTTTTCTCAAAAAAATATAATAAATTAATATAATCTTTTAAATAAAAATATTAATATAAGAATAAAATGTTAAAATATATTTCAAAATTCTTTTAACAATTAAATATTAAATTTATTGCTTAAAAAAGAAAAAAAAAGATATAAATATTTTAACATTAGTTCAAAATATTTTAATATGAGTTTAATCTAACTCATTGTTTAAATTTTTTAATAATATTTTATTTTTCAATTTTCTATTGAAATAATAAATTAAAAATATATTTAGTTTTGAGTATATTATAAAAAAAATATAAAAATAAAAATAAAATGTTATATTTAAAAAAAATTATATTGTGAAAAATATTAAAATAGAGATTAAAGTGTTGTATTGAAATAAAATATAAATCAAAGTATTATTATATTAAAGATGAGGGATACAAATAATAATAAATTAACCGATCAACTAACAAACATAAAGGTTCACGGGTATCTGCCTATTTATCCAAATGTCAGGTGAGCATATATTTTTTCTCAAACATCAAGGTGGTATTTGTCTATTAGGCCAAACATAAGAGGGAAAAATGTCAATTTCCCTTTTAAAAAAGGTAAAATAAACCCTGAATTTTTAAAAAAGTCAAAGTGTTTCCTTGAATTTATTTTTTATATTTTAATTTAACTATTTTACTCTTCCACTATTAAAAATATATAAAATGATTATATTATCTTTATTTTTTTATTTTATAATAATTAATATAATTTTATTCTAATATTTAAATTGAAAATTTATAATAATTTTTAACCCTTAATTTTTTCCTTCAAAATTTATTATCAAATATTTATAATATCTAATTATATATAATTTCTAAAATATATCATATTATTAAAATAGTTTATTCTAAAAATTAATACGCATTACATGTTCAGATTCATTGATTATGTTTAAAAAAAAAATTGATAGTTCATATTGATTGATAGTTCATAAATGATTTCATTGTAATTTTTTTTTCAAAAACTCATATTTGATGTGTCTTTTGTTAATTTCTTAATTTTTTTGAATAGTTTTATAAATGTTTCTAGTAAGTAAAATTTTATTAATAAAAAATATATTTATATTTATTAAGAATATGTTGTATGTGCTAAAGTATGTAATTAAATAAAAGAAATGCTATATATATAAATCCTTATTTAAATGCATTTATTTAAATTGATACAACGGTATTGTATTATTTTCACATGTGTTACATTTTCATGAAAATAAAAGAAATTCTAAGACGACGAAAATAAAGTAAAATATATAAAAATGTGACAATATATCAATAATACACTAAAACTACATTAGTATTTTTTTTCATATTATTGTTCAAATAATTATTGTATGAAGCAGTATTTTCTGTTGCTAATACTTTACTTGAAAAATTGGCGCATATCCTATATTTTCACCGCAATAAGAGAAAATTTTTATTTGAGTGGAAAAAAGTTAAATATATTAAATATATCCTATAATATTGGACCTGTATATATTTTACTTGCATTTTTCTCAAAATTTAGAAATATAATACATTTGAAAATAATACAAAGTGGGAATCAATGAACTCAAATAAAAATTATGGTAATATAATTTTTGTGGATAAATTTTACTTACTAGAAACATTTACAAAATAGTTCAGAAAGACTAAGAAATTAACAAAAGCCAACCGAATATGAATTTTTTTAGCACAGTTTATAACGATTATTATTATTTTGTTAACAATTATAAAGAATCAAAATACGAAATTTTGTCAAAATTTAACTCAACCTACAAGAAAGTATTTAAGTCCCTTCAAGAATAGCTATTTAACATCTTATAATTTTTAAAGGAGTGGCGCTATTACCGCTCTAATTAATTTTCTCTTAAAATCACTTCCTTAAACAATAAATAATTTTGAAAAATATATAAGCTCTATTTTTTTTAATCATCAATATTAAATAATTATTGTATAAATAAACTCCTTACTAACACCATTTTCCTTTTACATGCAATGAATAAAATATATGAAATATTTATGATATATGAGTTTTAAAATATGAATAATGTATATAAGATTATTCAGAATTGAGTAGAATGAAAAGAAAAATCTACTCTCATACTTTTGCTAGAAAAGATAGATAGGTAAAAGTTTGATTTAAGAAAGTATTCTTTATCAAACTAAAATAATAATTTGTCAAGCAAAAACAAAATCAATTATGAAATCAATAAATATTAACTATCAATTAATTTTAAAAGATAGTAAATATAAATAAGGATGGCAACGGATAAGATACGATACAGATATCTCAATATCCATATTCGTATCCTATAAAAAATTTCATATTTATATCCTATATATATCATTTGTGGATATTTTATTTAATATGCATATCCTTCTAAATGGATATTTGTCAATATCCATGTCCTAACGAATATCTGTAAGATATATCTATATACTAATGAAAAATAATAAACTTTTAAAAAAATTTTAAAATTGTAATTTAATTTTCATTGTTTTACAAATTGATATACAAAGTTAATAAATTAATTTAAAATAAAAATAATCTTATTATCTAGTCCATACCATAATTTTTTTCTTATTGTTCCATGATAGAATATTAAAACTAATTATACAAATGTGATAACAATAGTTACCATCTCTCCAATTATAGTCAAATTAACCAAGATAATAAAAAATATATCCTAACTTACCTAAACTAGCAACGCATTGATGACTTCGGACAATGCATCAATTTCTTCTTGAAGGGACATTTTTTACTATGAAGCTACAACAAGACAACAATATTATAGAATAACAAAAACATCTCTTTTCTTCTCTTCAATTACTCGAAGAATAAGATATTGACAATCGATTCCTCTATGCATAATTCGGAGATTCCACAAAACTCTGATTAAAGAATGAAGAATCAAAGAATCAGAGCAAAGACTACATATTTGAATTAAATCTAAACAATGTGAAGCAATCGAAATATCTCCATTTTTCACCTACACCTATTACAACTCAATTAGTTCAATTACTTGAATTAAATCATCTAATTTTCCGCCTAAGTTTGAAATTTTTACAAATAATATTCATCTAATTAAGTTGCAATTTTGCAGATTATTTTAAATAAATAGTATGCAAGTAACTTATTTCATAAGTAATAGATCATAAATATTTTTTTTATATATAATCTCTAAATAGAAGTTTAGAGAAAATTGATTAAAAAAAGTAAATATATACTCATATAATTGTATATCCCAAAAAGAACAGATAGTATATCATAAATTAATTAAATATATTAATAAATTGGTTAAATTAATCAAAATTTTTGTGGACATTAAAATATATATCAATATTATAAAAGGACATAATAATATATTGTTCATTGCATAAGGCAGTACATGTATCACAACAATATAATAATAAAATAATTAAATAACAATAAAATAATAACATATAGAGTTGTTTATAATTGATATTTTGTATTAGATTCAAAACAACATAATTTTGATAAGTTAATTAAAAAACGGTAAAATAGATATTTTATGCAGATATTTATAGGATATGTTTGAATATCCGTATCTTATTTATATTCTATGATATTACACTTTTTTACCATATCCTATTTATATCTTATTTTACAATATGCATATCCTATTCATCAGGATAAGATACAGACGTATATTTGCAAAAACAGCATCTGTTGCCATCCCTAAAAATGAACATGTAGTGTGCATTAACGAAGAGAAATTATCGTTTACAAATTAAATTAACTTAAGAACAATATTGATTCATTACATAATCAATATTGACATATACCTAATAGAAATGCATGTTTCGAGGAGTACTACAACTTAATTTGAACATTTAATTAATTAATACATTAATTACCACCATTGTCCTTAATTAGCTGCAGCTCTGATCGAACTTCGGATTCTTCTTGATATCTTCTTTCATCTATCTTGATGCATCAATGATCTCTCACATCTTCCTTATAGCGTTTGTTGAACTTCTCTTCCTTTCTTCTACATCGGCAGCATCATAAGCTATTCCTTGCAGTTTATTGCAAGCCCTCTTGATCATAACTACTCTTAATGTCTTGTCTTGATGATTCTGTTGAGTATATGGAATAGCGATGACTTCCGCTACTTTTTCCTTGTTCAAGTTTCTGTTGATTATAGTACTTCAATGGTTATGCTAACTTACACTCTGCACCAAGACGTAACTTGGAGCTTCTATCGAGTACTTTAATGGGATTATTGGCTCACGCTTGACAACAGGTTGGTTTGATGCTTCGGGCAGGTTCTTCACCCATTGCGACTTATGTACAATAGGCTCATCAACAGAGAATAAGAAAGAGTAATCTCTTGAGTACTTGGTACTTTCTATTTTTTCTTTCAACACTTCTAAGTTCAACTTCAGTTTCTTCATAGATTTTTTCATAATAGTTACTGTTTTCTTCAGCTTGGGTTGGGTTCTTAGTTGAGTTGGAACGAGAGGAATACTGCCTGCAATTAGAGATGAGAATGAATATACGGTACAGATATCTTAATATTCATATATATATTTTATCCATATTTTTTGCGAATATTAAATTCAATATCCGTATCCTCCTAAATAGATGTTTGTTAACAATCATATCCTTACGAATATCCTACGGACCATATCATAAAAAAATAGTAAACTTTAAAAAATTTTAAATTTATAATTTGATTTTATTATTTTACAAATTAATATATTATTTACATTGATAAATCAAACTTAAAAATTAATATTCTATTAACATCCTAAAAAATATATCAAAGTTTAATAATATAAAATTTTAATTCAATAATTACAACAATCCATAAAATTGTAAAAAATATTAATCAAATCTTATTTTCACTAAAGATTTGTAGCGCTCATCCAAGATGATGCCTACAATGTAAAAATAAAATGTTTATATTAACAAGTCATCAAGTCCTTCAAAAATTATATTATTAATAGATAATGTCCGTATAATATCTAATTATTATAGTAGTATTTACCTCATCCATAACATCATCATCTTCGGAATATTTGGCACTTTCTACTTGTGTTAAGGAATTTGAGTCTAACTATAAAATAAAAAATTTAATTATGAAAAATATAAATCAATGATGATTATCAATTTGTATTAAAAAAAACATTTTCTTACCACTAAATTCAACCCACAACCAATCTTGGCACACATTAAGGCCTCCAATGTCTTTCGATGAAGTCTGCTACGATGGAAAGATACAAATCTACCACTAATATTAAAAGCTGATTCTTATGCAACTATAGATACAATAATAGCTAAAACATCTATAGCAATTTCTTGTAAAATAGAATATTTTGAATCATACATCTTCCACCAATTTAATATATCAAAATTCTCACATCATAGAATGACATTTTCATCCAAATAATAATCTAACTCAGATTTAGTTTGAATAGTACTAGTGCTTTCATTTACCAACATATCAAATTGTGCCCATTGTTCCTTCATTTTTGAGTGAACCACTTCCGAATATGATGATGAAGCAATTGAAGAATGAGCAACTTATTCACTTGTTTTAGACCTTGTTTGATAATTTCTTCACTTGTTATAGACCTTGTTTGATAATCTTTTACTAATGCATAACAAAAACTACGAATCTTCTCAATTTCAATTGAATAATAATCCCCGTACAAAAAAAAAATAGCACTACACTAATTTCAACTTATATTTTGGATCTAAAACAATTGCCATAATTGTTATTCGATAAATCACATTCCAATACTTGTCAAATTTTTCGATCATTTTTTCATCCATCATCCTTATTTCACTATTAGCAAAACTAAGCCACTCCCTAATAGACAATCTAATCTCATAAATATTTGGGAAAAAAAAGATTCGTTGTAGAGTTTTAGGGTATTTAGTTCCAAAAAACAACATAGTCACTTCATAAAAAAATTCAAGTCTATCACACATTTCTTTTGCAAAAATCTAATCTTCATTAGTAGGCAAATATTTATATTGTTGTTCTCTTTGTTTTAAATGAGAAAATAATTCTTTGTAACTCAAAGCACTTTCAAGCATCAAATAAGCAGAATTCCACCTAATCTTACAATTACCAACTAACCGTTTAGTGCAAGAAATATTAAATTTACAGGCTGCCCGAACAAATGTTTCCATCCTTTTTGATGTTGTTGTCCAATATAAACACTATCACAAATTCTCTCAATACTTTCATTAATCACTCAACCATACCATATTTCGCAATGAAATTCAATATATAAGCAGCATTTCTCATGTTAAATAATTTTCCATTCAACAACAATAAACATCATCAAACTTCTCTAACAAAAATTCAATCATTGCATCATTTGCACTACAATTATCGACAGTCAAAGTAGATAATTTGCAGTCAATGTTTTAATTTAACAAAAAGTCCATGGAAGTTTCAGCAAGTACTGTTGCAGTGTATGGACATGGCATGTATATAAACCTAAAAAGATAATAATAATTAATAATAAATATTATGTTATATCATATATAAAATATTTAATGAGAAAATAAAAATTATCAACAAACTTAATATTTTAGAAATTACCTCAAAATAAAACCCATTTGTTGGTCGCTGGGAGTCCACCCGTCACGGTTTTATTTTCAGACTTTTCAACCAAAAATGCATCTACTGGGGGTTTGATTTTTCTATTTTATATACTCAGTATCTCTCTCATGCTTTGCCGATGTGGGATTCGCTTAACGTGTCACATACACCCACCTTTTGGGACTCAGCGTCCTCGTTGAGTTTTGCCCTACCATCGTTCAAGAAGATACGTGGAGTGGCTCTAATACCAATTGTAAAAGCCTAGCCCATCAGAAATATTGTCCGCTTTGGGCACACAGCTCATCACGATTTTGTTTTCAGGCTTTTCAACCCAAAATGCATCTACCAGGGGTTTGAGCTTTCTATTTTATATACCCAGCATCTCTCCCGTCCTTTACTGATGTGGGATTTGCCTAAAGTATCATATGATGGGCATACAGCCCTTAGGCAAATCCCACATCGGTAAAGTACGGGAGAGATGCTGAGCATATAAAATAGAAAACTCAAACCTCTGATAGATGCGTTTTGGGTTAAAAAGTCTGAAAACAAAACCGTGATGGACTGTGTGCCCAAAGCGAACAATATCTCTGATGTGCTGGGTTGTTACAATTGGTATCAGAGCCACTCCGTATGTCCTCTTAAACAATGGTGAGGCAAACCTCAGCGAGGACGCTGAGTTCCAAAAAGGCGGTGTATGTGACACCGTAGGCAAATTTCACATCGGCAAAGCACGGGAGAGATGTTGGGTATATAAGATAGAAAGCTCAAACCCCCGGTAGACGCATTTTAGGTTAAAAAGCCTGAAAACAAAATAGTGACGGGCTGTGTGTCCAAAGCAGACAATATCTTTGATGGGCTGGGCTATTACAATTGGTATCAAGGCCACTCCGCGTGACCTCTTGAACGATGGTGGGGCAAACCTCAGTGAGGACGCTGAGGCTCAAAGAAGGGTATATGTGACACCTTAGGCGAATCTCACATCGGTAAAGCACGAGAGAGATGTTGGGTATATAAGATAGAAAGCTCAAACCTCTGGTAGACGCATTTTGGGTTGAAAAGCTTGAAAACAAAACCGTGACGGGCTGTGTGCCCAAAGCGGACAATATCTCTGATAGGCTGGGCTGTTACAATTGATATCAAAGCCACTCCGCGTGTCTTCTTGAACGATGATAGGGCAAACCACAGCGAGGACGTTAAGTTCCAAAAGGGGGGTGTACATGACACCTTAGGTGAATCCTACATCGACAAAGCACGGAAGAGATGCTAAGTATATAAAATAGAAAGCTGAAACCCTCGGTAGACACGTTTTGGGTTGAAAAGCCTGAAAACAAAACTATGACGAGCTATGTATCTAAAGCTGACAATATTTCTGATGGGTTGGGCTGTTACATTGATATCAGAGCCACTCCGCATGTTCTCTTGAACGATAGTAGGGCAAATCTCAGCGAGAATGCTAAGTCCAAAAGGAGGGGTGTATGTGACACTTTAAGAGAATCCTACATCGGCAAATTACGGGAGAGATGTTGGGTATATAAGATAGAAAACTTCAACCTGCAGTAGACGTGTTTTGGGTTAAAAAGCCTGAAAACAAAACCGTGACGAACTATGTGCCCAAAGCGAACAATATCTCTAGTGGGTTAGACTATTACACCACATATCTGTAGTAATAACAATTCTTCCCTTATTTGCCTCCTATAAACTCATTGTCTTAGCCCTCTCATAATCATATATCTTGAAAATATCACTTTTCGATATATTACAAGAAATTACCTTAAACATAGGTTGGAGAGTCTTACCAAATTTTCTAAATCCTATGTGTTCAACCATATTAAGGGGGTATTTATGCATAATTATCATATTTGCAAGCTCTTTTCTAGCATTCTCTTAATCAGAAGAAAAAGTAGACACTATCATTTTTCCATCAACTACATCAACGTGTAATTTCTATATGGTAGAATTTATGCTTGATTGCCTTCTACAAAAGACATGTTTTTAAATGATTGTGTAAATGTGAGGTTCTATTCTTTAGCTTATGAGATATTATTTTTTCACAATACTAACAAATTGCATTTCAATAACCAGTACTTTTATTCGTTTCTCTCTTAAAGAGATTCCACACACTTGAAGTTAATTTCTTACTGCTAATTTCAAATTAATTTCTTACTACTAATTTCACTAATATATTCTTCACTTGTAGCTTCTGGAGTTTGATTTGAATCCATCTCATGAAATTGACCAAAATCATTGCTATAAACAAATCCTTGTTCATTAGTTTTCGTCATCCTCGAATTCATTTACATTTTTTATCTACATATATAATAGTTAAATTGATCAATTACGAAATTTATAATAGACATAGTAAAATAGCATCTAAGACTCAAACAACATAAATATTTAGGAATATTAGTAAGTCATTTCACATAAGAAAAAAATATACATTTTTCTAAAAAAGAGAAAAAATTCTTAAAATTTAAGAAATACATAAAAGGTATCACTTTTGCATATAAATAACATGCATGTACATGATAATATATTTTATAGCAAGAATATGGTGGGCTGACAAACAATTATTTTAAAGATGATATTTATATTAAATTATACAAAAAATATCAAGCATTAAAAAGCATTCAGGATGACAGAACCTTTATCAATATATTATTTTAGATTAAATTATAATATAATTTTGTATATTATATCATAAGAAGAAGAGAGTATCAACTTGGTCAATTTAAAATTAAAAAATTTTAAAAAAAAAGAATGACAAAACCTTATAAAATTCATAAAATTCATGATTTAGATTTTTAAAAAGAAGTTATTACCAAATCAAAAGGAGAGAGACAGAGCTACTGGAAATTGGTTGGTGCAACATAGAAGTTAGGAGATTCTTAGATGTGGATGTGGGGGAACTCGTTGAGCAACGGATGAGAAAAGAAAAGAGAGGGAAAAAATTAAAAATCAATTTAGCGTTTGCTACTTATTTTATTCGACTTTTTCTTTTTTATAATAAATCAAAAGAACGTCATTTTGTATTTAATCAAATCGACGTCATTTTAATAAAATAATTAAAAAAATGGTAAAACAGATATCTTAAGGAATTTTTACAGAATATTATAAAATATTCATATTTTATCCATATTTTATACAGATATTATTATACTTTCTTACTATATTCTATTCATATGCTATTTTTCAATTATCATATTCTATATAGAATTGAAAACGGACGAATATCCTGAAAAAAGGTATCCGTTGCCATCCTTAACTACAACTTTTTTCACCTTATCTTCCCCTATAAAAAAAAATATTAGGCCTGAACAACAAACTCAAACCAAACCGAATCGAATCGAATCGAACCGAACCAAATCAAACCAAACTAAATAAATTAAATAGATTGATTCGGTCAAGTTCGATTATAAAAAAAATTTAGTTTTATTTGGTTCCTAAATCAATTGACTCAATTCAAGTTCGATTAAAATTAAAAGTTGAATAGGATCAAATATAAAATTCTAAGTTCTTAAATTTTACAAAAATTATAAATAAATAAAAATTTATAAAAATTTTACATAAATTCACATAAAATAGATAAATTATAATAAATGTTTGAAACTTTTTTCTATAATTTATTATAACTTAAAGACTTATATGAAAATATATATTAAAAGTAAGAATTGAAACTAAAACTAAATTTAGAACCGAATTATGAGGGCGAAGCGAATCAAAACGAATTAATTTGATTTAACTCTACAATTCAGTTAAATTCGATCGCGATCCTAAAATCTAAATTATATTTCATCTTAGGAAAATCAAACCCTACCCATTTTTTCAGCTTTAAAAGGCACGATGATCTTAATTTTCACAATGATTATGGTTTAATCTTTCTAGATATTGTGCAACTATGTTAGTTAACTTTTTCTAGCCCTATATATACATTGAAAGACATGCTTATTCAATCTTTACATTCTGAAAAAGCTAGCCAACACAATTACATAATACATAGAATTTTATGCTTACTCAATCATTACATTCTGAAAGAGTAGCCAACATAATTACATAATACAGAGAAACCCTAGACCTTAATCATGGAGAAAATTAAGATCATCATGCCTTTTGTTTACAAGGGAAGACAAGGTACAGAAAGTAGCAGCTAGTGTTCCTCCCATTCCCACTAAAGTAAACCCAACCTAAGCTAAAGAATATGGAGAGCACCATAAAAAATATTGTGAGGAAAGTGAAGCTTAACCCGTAAGAGTCGAGAAAGCAAATAGAAAGTATTAAATACTCAAAAGACTACTCTTTCTTATTCTCTGTCGATCAGCCTGTTGTGCGCAAATTGCTACCTGTGAAGTATCCAACTAAAGCTTCAAACCAGCGTGTTGCAGAGCCCAAGCCAACACTACTATTGAAGGGACAGAAGGTTCAAAACATCCTGCTGCAGAGCGTAAGATACCACCTTCCATTGAAGTATTATACTCAACAGAAGCATGAAGGAAGAAAGAGTAGCGGAAGTCAGCACTATTCGAGACACTCGACAGAATCAAAGAGTAGCGGAAGGCATCACTATTCCAAATACTCAACAGAATATTCAAAGCAGAACATCAAGCGGAGTTATGCTCAAGAGGGCTTGCAAGAACTTACAAAGAATGGTGTGTGGCGTAGCCGCCATGAAAGAAGGGAAGAGAAGTACAACCATCACTATGAAGGAAGACGTGGAAGATCATCAATGCATCTAAGTAGATGAAAGAAGAGATTAAAGAAACCTTAAGTCGATGGAGTTAAAGCTGATTAGGAAGGGACGAAGGTGGTGATGAATGAGTTAAATAATTAATTAAATGTTCAAATTTAGGTGTAGTACTCCACTAAACATGCATTACTACTAGGTTTCCATGTTGAGTTTGTAAAGAATTAATGCTCCCAAGTTCATTTGTAAACAATAATTTCTCTCCATTAATAACACATTACATATTTATATTCATTGATTTGTTTTTAAAATTAATTGATAGCTCATAACTAATTTCATTATAATTTTTTCAAAAACAATAATTATAATAAACTTTAATAAAAAATTAATTTTTATTTTATTGCCTCTTGTTAATTTCTTAATTTTTTTGAAATAGTTTTGTAAATATTTCTAATAGTAGAATTTTATGAATAAGAAATTATATTATATTAAGAATATTTTGTATGTACTAAAGTATGTAATTAAATAAAAGAAATGCTACATATATATAACTTCTTATTTAAACACATTCATCTGAACTAATTTGATAGTATTATATTATTTTTACATGTGTTATATTTTTATGAGAATAAAAAAAATTCAAGAGGAGAAAAATAAAGTAAAATATATAGACACGTGACAATATCTAATAATGCAATACAACTACATTAGTATTTTCTTAATATTATTGTTTAAATAATTATTACAAAAATTAGTAGCCATCAATACGCTCTTGCCTGATTTGAAAAAAGAAATTTATTTACAAATAGAATGCGTAAATTTCTGTGGCTAATACTGTTACCTGAAAAATTGGCGCATATCCTATATTTTCACTACAATAAGAGAAATTAATTTTTATAGGAGTGAAAAAAAAAAGTTAAATATGTGAAACATATGCTATATTATTGTAACACATATATGTGTATATTTTATTTTATTGCACTCTTCTCAAAATTTTGAAATATAATACACTTGAAAATAGTACAAAGTGTAAATCAATGAATTTAAATAAAAATTTATATACGTAGCATTACTTTTATTTAATTAAATATTTTAGCACATGCCAATGTTCTTATTGTGATATAATTTTTTATTGAAGAAATTTTACTTACTAGAAACATTTACAAAATAGTTCATAAAGATGAAAAAATTAACAAAAGGCAATTGAATATGAATTTTTTTAGGAAAGTTTATAACAATTATTGTTATTTTGTTAAAATTATAAAGAATCAAAATACCTATTTAACATCTTAAAATTTCAAAACAAGTGGTGCTATTGCCACTTTAATATTCTCTTAAAATCACTTACTCAAATACAGCCCAATAAATAATTTTAAAAAATATAGAATCTCTACTTCTTTAATCATTAAATAATTGTTCTATAAATAAACTCCTGGCTAAAAACTAGTTTCCTTTTACATGGAATGAATAAAATATATGCAATATTTATGATATATGAGTTTTAAAATATGAATATGAAGGTGTAATTAAGATTATTGGAATTGAGTAGAAATATGAAGAAAAATCTACACTTTTGCTAGAAAAGATAGATAGGTAAAAGTTTTATTTAAGAAAGTATTCTTTACCAAACTAAAATATTAATAATAAGATTTGTTAAGCAAAAACAAAATCAATTATGAAATCAATAAATATTAATTATCAAAGTGAATATGAACATGTAGTGTGCATTAATTAATGAAGAGAAATTATCGTTTACAAATTACATAAACTTGAGAACAATATTAATACATTACATAATCTATGTTGATTTATACCTAGTGGTAATGCATGTTTCGAGGAGTATTACTACAAAATTTGAACATTTAATTAGTTAACACAATAATCACCACCTTCCTCCTTGATCAGCTTCAGCTTGGATCGACTTTGGTTTCTTCTTGATATCTTCTTTCATCTATTTTGATGAATCGATGACCTCTCACATCTTCCTGCATAGCATTTGTTGAAATACTCTTTCCTTCTTTGACAACGGATGCGCCATACGCTACTCCTTGCAGTTTCTCGCAAGCCGTCTTGATCATAACTCCTCTTGATATTCTACCTTGAAGATTCTGTTGAATATCTGGAATAGCGATGATTTTTGCTACTCTTTGTTCCTTCAAGTGTCTGTTGATTATAGTACTTCAATGGGAATGCTAACTTACACTGTGCATCAGGATGCAGCTTTGAAGCTTCCGTTCGGCGCTTTAATGGGGTTATTGGTTTGCGCTTGACAATAGGCTGCTTTGACGCTTCGGGTGGGTACTTCACTGGCGGCAACTCACGCACAACGGGCTTGTCAATAGAGAATAAGAAAGAGTAATCTTTTGAGTACTTGATACTTTCTATTTTCTCCCTCAACATTTCTAGGCTAGGCTAAACTTCACTTTGTTTACAAATTTCTTCATAATACTACTCACTGTTTTCTTCAGCTTATGTTGGGATTTTGGTTGAGTTGGAAAGGGAGGAACATTGGCTGCTACTTTTTTCGCCGTATCTTCCCTCATAAAAGAAGGGATGATGATCTTGATTTTCACCATGGTTAAGGTTTAAGGTTTCTGGATATCGTACAACTGTGTTGGCTAGCTCTTTCAGAATGTAAAGATTGAGTAAGCATAACTTTTATGGTATATATGTATATATATATAGTTTCGAGTTTTTAGTTCCTAATACCAACCGTTTTCCTGATTCCTAATGCCTTTTTCTTACAGTAATTTGGTCACTTAGTATTTCTTTTCCACTAAGAAAATATCTTCCTAGACATTGTTGCAATTATTACTCATAATCCTGAACTAGCTAGAAATAGATAATTTTATGTGGTAATAATTTCAATGTGGAAATTAATTGCAATTATTTTGAAATATTATTAGGAAAAGCTTAGATTCTTTTTAAAAAATATTGATTTATTAATCGTACATTACAAAATTTTATCTTGCTGAATATTGGTGATAGCTCCTGTAAACTTCACTTTTCTACTTACGTACCTAAAATATGTATAGCATGAATAATTAGACAGGAATAAATAAATAGTTTTTAAAATTCAATAAGTAATCCCTTGTCCATTTGACTATTTGTCAATTTTCAGATAGGAATTATCGATTAATAAATGCTTAATATTATGTCTTGTATAATGAAAAATAATAAGCACACGAAGTTGCTTGCAATACAATCAAGGAAACCTCCAGTTTTGTCTGGAGAAAGAATTAGACATCACTTAATATTAGTAAAACTGTTATTTGTTTAATAAAAAAAAGAAACTCTGGTCATTGAAGAATAGTTGACAAGCTAAAGTTTGTAATATATAACTAATAAATCAAAATTTTTTTGACAAATTAAAAAATCTAATAAACTATTTTTAAGTTTCAAAATTTTTAATATTATTTCAAAAAACCTTTTTAATTTAATTGTTTCAGTAATTAATTTGAAGATTGAAATTATCAATAAATAAAATTACGGTTACCGGAACTTAAATTAGAATAATAATTCTATAAAATTGTAAGCAATTTATTTGTTGAAGAATAACATGAGAATCAAATTAGTACAAGGAAATTCAAAGGCATTGGGAAACCAAATTACAATAGGGAAATTTAAAAGCAGTAAGAAACTCATTGGTATTAGCTAGGAATTAAAAACTTCTAGCCCTATATATACTACGAAAAGCATGAACTATCACATTCTGAAAGAGTTAGCCAACACAATTACACAATACACAGAAACCTTAAATCCTAATCATGGTAAAGATTAAGATCATCATACCTTCTGTTATAAGGGAAAAGAAGGTAGAAAGCAGCAGTTAATGTTCCTCCCATTCTCACTAAACCAAGAACCCAACCTAAGCTGAAGAAAATAAAGGGTACCATGAAGCTTAAACTAAAAGAGTTGAGGGAGAAAATACAAAGTATCAAGTACTAAAGAGAGTACTCTTTCTTGTTCCGTGTCGATGAGTCTGTTGTGCACTAGTCACCATCAATGAAGTACCCAACCGAATCTTTAAACCAACCTGTTGCATAGCACAGGTAATACCACCCATTTATAGGTATTAAAAGATTAGAAATTGTTAAAGATTTGAACTTTGGAGATTAATTTGATTTTACAGAATAAAATTGAAAATCTTAAGTTTAAGGATTAGGGATTAAGAGATTAGGATTTTATTCATTTAATTTTTACATTTTAAGTTTTAAATTTAAGAAGGATGGACAATCTTAATTTTTGAATGCAAACATTTGGGTATATATAGAAGCTAGCACTTCTCTTCCCTTATTATATTTGTTTCTTTCAATTTCTATTTTCTACATATTTTTAGTGCTTCTTGGAGAAAATATTCCTAATTGCTATTTGTTCTTAGAGTATAGGTGATACTCTGGGTAAACATAAAGTAAATAGAGTTTTGTTATAATTCAAGATAAGGACATTTGAGTACAACATATTTTCGTTCCTTTTAAAATGATTATGAAAACTTATTAGGTGAGCATGTCAATGATTTTATGACATATTTTCTTAACAAAATTATATTTCTTTTAGATTTTTGAATTGTTTACAAATAATTTGCTAATTGTTTGTAGCATTAAATTATCTATATGAAATATAAATCAATTTTTTATTGATTATTTGTACATAAAAGTATGTTTGTATTAAATATTTTTACTCATTCCATAAATAAAATTATTTTTACTATTCTATTACGATTATTATTATCGTTTTATGATTGTTTTATGATGATTATTATATTGTTTTGTTACAGTTGTTACTGTTCTGTTATTAATTGACTAATTAAGTTAAAATTGTGAATATATTGATTGATAATTGAATTTCAAAGATGTTTCTTACAGTCGTATCTATATGACATGAGTGGATGTTATTAAATCTAGATTTTTGTAATCATGCTTACATGTTTTTGAAATGTGTTAGAAGTAATCGTACTCAATCTGAAATAGTACATATGAAGTTAGGTGAGACAATAGATAATTTTCTTTCTAATGGCAACTGTTAACAAGACGTGAGTCTATGGGGAGAGAATAAACGATATGACTGTGGTTGAGAAAATTCTCAGATCGCTGACACTGAAATTCAATTATGTGGTTTGTTCAATTGAAGAATCTAAAGATCTTGATGTTCTTTCAATTGATGAAATACATGGCTTATTATTTTGCAACAAGACAAACAAAAGCAAGCATTGCAAGTCTCGACCAACAATCCGTCCTTGACACCACTTAGATCAATGGAGGAAGAGGAAGAAACAGAGGTAAAGGCAGAGATAGAGGAAGAGGATACAATAACTGTAGTTAACAATTAAAAATTGAAGATATCCAGGTTCATGATTCTGAATGGAGAGGAAGAGGTCGAGGTAGTCACCATTCCACAACTTACAGACACAAGTCAGAAGACAAATCCAATATTGAGTGCTTTAGATGCCACAAATATGGCCACCATCAATCTGAAGGTTGAACTAATTTGAATAAATAATGTGGTGAAAAATCTAACTTATCAGAAAAACAGGAAGAAGATGTCTCCCTCTTAATGGCGTGCTATGATAAGAAGGAAGCTCACCAAAATATGTGGTATTTAGACACGGGTTGTAGCAATCATCCGTTTAATGACAAGTCTTTATTCTTAAAGCCAAACGAATCCTTTCGAAATATTGTAAAGATTGGAGATAACTCTATATTTTCTGTTATAGGCAAAGGAAACGTAGCAATCATAACCAAAAAAAAATTCTGCGTAGATATTTCTAATGTTTTCTTTGTTCCAGATTTAGAAATAAATTTGCTTAACATCGGACAACTACAAAGAGAAGATATGAGATTTTTATTGAAGTAGGAGTATGCCAAATTCAAGATTCAAAGAAAGGCCTGATTGCTAAAGTCAACATGACTACCAACCATATATTTCTTTTGTATCTTCATAACATTATTAGTTTGTGCTTTTCTGCTAAGATGAAGGAAGTTGCATGGTTTTGGCATTTTTGCTATGGACATCTGAACTTTAGTGGACTCAAGACGTCAGAGCAGAAAAATATGGTGACTAGCCTTCCTTAAATTGAATGCCCTCGACAAGTTTATAAAGAATGTGCTGTTAGCTAAAGACTCCACAACAAATTTCCACATGGAAAATTATGGAGAGCAAAGCAGGCATTAGAGTTAGTGCATTTAGTTTTATTAATGATTTCAGTCGAAAAACCTGAGTATATTTTTTGCAACAGAAATCTAAAGCCTTCGCAGTCTTCAAAAACTATGAAATACTGGTTGAGAAAGAAATGAGTAGCTCAATCAAAGTTCTCCCTATAAACCGTGGCAAAAAATATGTTTCACAAGAATTTGCAAACTTTTGTGAAAGCCATGGAACTAAGAGGCAACATACTGCAGCTTACACACCTTAATAAAACAGTGTTTACAGAAGGAAGAATCGTATAATACTTAACATGGTGCAAAGTCTTGTAGCGACAAGTGGCATTCTTAAAAGTTTTTGGCTTGGAGCTGTTAATTGGAGCATTGATCTTTTCAACTGAAGCCCTACACTTGTTGTTCACAATATGATGCTAGAGGAAGCATAGAGCGGATAAAGACTAGCAGTGGATCATTTTAGAGTTTTTGGATGTCTTGCTTATGCCAATATTCCATATGAAAGAAGGAGAAAGCTATAAGACAAAGGAGAAAAATATATTTTCTTGGTGTTAAACAATCAGTCAAAAGCTTACAAGTTATACAATCCTATCACCAAGAATATTATAATGAATCACGATGTTGTTTTTTATGAAGAAAAAATTATGGCTATGGAGTGAAAAAGCAACACAATAACAAATTCTAACAGATTTTGATGGTGAAAATAGTGAGACAAGGCAGTACAATTTGCAGCAACCAGCAGCCAAACAAAATATTCCCACAGATGTTTATAGCCCAATTGCAGCTGTAACTAAAGTAGAAGAACAATAATGACCTCAACGTGTTAGAAAAAGATCTGCTTGGATGGTTGACTATGAGGTATCTGATTTGGATGATTTTAAGGATACACTCACGTATTTTTCTTTATTTTTAGACCGTGATCCTATAGCTTTTGAAGATGCTGTAAAATAATCAAAATGGCGAAAAGCCATGGATTCTAAAATTGCAGCCATCGAAAGAAAAAACACCTGGGAGTTGATAAAATTTCCAAAAGGGTAAAAGACCATTGGTGTAGAAGACAAAGCTGAAAGAAAATGGAGAAGTCGACAAGTACAAGGCATGCTTAATAGCTAAAAGCTATAAGCAAGAGCTTGGCATGGATTATAGAGAAGTCTTTGCACTAGTAGCATGGCATGACACAATCAAACTAGTGATTGATTTAGTAGTAAAAAACTCATGGCCTATCTTCCAGTTGGTGGTAAACTGGTTTTTTTGCGTGGAGATTTGGAAGAACATGTATTTATTAATCAACCTCCTAGTTATATTAAAGTTGGAAATAAGCATGAAGTTTAAAATAAAAGAAAGCTTTATATGGATTGAAATAAGCCCCACGAGCTTAATATAGTCGGATTGATACTTATGTTTTTAAAGAAGGCTTTAAAAAATGTCCATATGAGCACACATTTTTTGTTAAAATTGATGATGATGGAAAAATGCTCATTGTTTGTTTATATGCGGATGATTTAATCTACACAAAAATGATAGTGCCATGTTTGCAAAATTTAAAAAGACCATAATGGTTGAGTTTGATATGTCTAATCTTGGAATGATGCATTATTTTGTGGGTATTAAAATGGAACAATCTACTGTTAGGATTTTTATTTCTCAAAAGAAATATATGAAAAAAATTCTAGATAGGTTTAAAATGAAGAATTACAATTCAGTGGGCACACCCACGAAGACAGGTCTAAAGCTTGTTAAAGATTCTGAAGGAAGAAAATGGACAACACTCTTTACAACCAAATTATGGAAGTTTAATGTATTTGACAACAAATATAACGCATGCTATGAGTCTGATTAGTAGGTACATGAAACACCCAGGAGAGATGTATCTTTTAGCTACCAAGAGGATTTTTCAATACTTGCAGGGAACCATTGAATATGGGTTGATCTACAATAAGAGTGAAAAGTCAGATATATTTAGTTTTACTGGCAGTGACTGTACAGGTGATCTTGATGATAGAAAGAGTACATCTGGGTATGTATTTATGATCGGTTCAACAACTATTTCAAGGTGTTCGTAAAAGCAACCGATTGGTACTTTATCAATAAATGAAGCCGAGTTCGTAACTGCAACTGCATGTGCTTGCCAAGCTATTTGGTTGAGAAAAATTCTTGAGGAGTTGCATTTAAGCAACAAGATCCCACTCTAATCTATTATGGTAACAGTTCAACAATTAAACTTTCCAAGAATCCTGTCTTACATGGAAGAAGTAAGTACATTGATGATAAGTATTATCTCTTAAGAGACTTCACAATAGATGAAACTATTGATCTGATTTATTGCTAAAGTGAAAAACAAGTTGCTGACATATTTACCAAACCCCTCAAATTGCTTGTGTTTCAAAAGTTGAGGAAGCTACTCAGAGTTTGCACTTTGCAAGATCATGTTCGAGGGAAGGTGTTTGGCTATTGATATGCATTAAACTAAATGTTTAAAAACATTAGTTTAAGGGAGGGGTTGTTGAAAGAGTCAAAACTCTTCATATAGGTTTTGAAAAATAGTCTGTCCTTAACATTTCTTTGTATATTAAAGCAGTGGTCTAATAAATGGCGTAGTAGTTCCTATTTTTTGGCTTTTATCTAATAGTATTTTGCCTATAAAAAGGCTTTATGATTAATGAATAAAAAGTCAATGCAGTACTTTATACATTGGATATCTCGATTGTCTTTTTGTTTCTATTATACTGTGTAACAATATTTAACTTAAGGAATGTTTTTCTGAATCTTTAGCACTATAATTTAACATTAAGATTTATTAATTCTTTTAAGTTTTCAATTATATATTGGAATTTTGGATTTCATTTCAGGTCTATCATAGGTTTTAATATCGTATATTTAGGGTGTCATAATTTTGGTATGAGAGGTTAGGTTATGATTCTATAAACTTAAATTTTTAAGGATTAATAATATAAAAATGACAATGAATGTGAGATTAAGGTTTTACTTAGAGGTTTGAATTATTGATTTGTATTTTATAGAGAAGATAAAAAGAAAAAGAAAAAGATTAGTTTTGGTGGTTTATTAATAAGCCATTAAGATTGAAGGGTAATAGATTGTTAATTAACGAGAGAATGTCCATTATCCCCTTCTATATTTTCTATAATATCCTATCACCCCCCTAAGTTCTTATTTTTCCCTTTAATATTTCTAATATTTTCGATTTCATCATTTGTAAATCAATTGAACTAAAGAGCAAAATAAAAAAAAAAATAAGAATCAAAGGAGTGATAGGGTATTAGACAAAATATAGGAAGGTAAAAGGGTATTAGTTGAAAAAATAGGGAGGAATGGGCATTCTCCCTTAATTAATTTATGGGAGTTTAGTTTTCTCTCTTTCTAGTAAAGTTAGAAAAATATGCACGTTTGTGTTACCTTGTTGTGAGTAATGTTTCTTTTCATAAAATATGTGATTGGCTACATATAAATAGAATGGTGCCTACTACTAGAGCTTAATCTAATGCTAGAGGAGCTACACAAAGTACCACTAATGATCAAGACGTAACTAGTAATGCTCAAGGCCCAACCAATGAAGCTAACCCCACTCTTCGTCAACTTGTTCGAGAAGCCAATCCCATAGTGTGAATGATAGCAACAAATTATCTTGGTACAACAATTAATGGAAGATCAAAATAACTTTTAACGTAATGGGAATGTTGAAGGACAAGGAAATGATACAAATAGTAAAGACATAGTGAGCTTGGAGAGATTCAAGAAACTGGGACTACTTTTTCATGGAACTACCAATCCTATAGTAGCTAAAACATGGTTAAAATAAATTGAAAAGATATTTTTGGCTATGGGATTTAACGTTGAGAAAAAGTTTATATTTAACTCTTTTGTACTTCAAGGTGATACATATCATTGGTGGAAGACTAAGGCTCACCTGCTAATAAGTGGTCAAGATGAGAGACCTATTTCTTAGGCGATCTTTGTCGAAGCTTTCTTGAAGAGATATTTTTCTAAGTGTGTTCATGATCAAATGGAAGTTGATTTCTTGAAATTAACTCAAGGAAGTAAGTCAATAGCTGACTATGAGGAACAATTTACTTCTTCATCTCGGTTTGTTCCTAGTTTGGTTACGGATAAACATAGCAAGTGCAGGCGTTTTCTAAGGGGTTACGTTTGGCTATTAAGTCTCATATATCTATTCTAAAACTAAATGTGTATTCTAATGTTGTAGACAAAGTTGTGATTGCTAAAAGAGATTTGAATGAGTCTCAAGTCAAACAAGATCATCAAAACAAGCAAAACTGTCACAATGGAGCTAATAGTGGAGGTTTGAATAAACAAGGTTTTTAAGGTTATAATAGATGCAATAAGAGTGGAAAAAAAGTACTAACAGTGTTACTAGTCAAAGAGATGTTCCTACTTGTACGTCTTGTAACAAATTTCATTGTGGTCAATGTTACTTAAACACAGGAGCTTGTTTCTATTATGGACAAATTGGTTATATGACAAAGGACTTCCTCAAGAGACAAGTTAATACCCAAGTGGATGATGGTCAGAGAAAGAAACTAAAGACTCAAGGTCTAGTTTTTGCTATGACTAAGCAAGATGCTTAGATATTAGTAAAATAGTACCAAGTATTTTGTTTCTAAGAGACATTAGAGGCTATATAATTTATCATATTATATGCATGTTAATAAGGTATAACGAATTTCGTGGACGAAATTTCTTTAAGTGGAGGAGAATTTGTAATGCCACCTATTTATAGGTATTAAAAGATTAGAAATTGTTAAGATTTAAACTTTGAATTTGAGATTTTAAAATTGATTTTATAGAATAATATTGAAAGATTTAAGTTTAAGGATTAAAGATTAAGAGATTTGGATTTTATTCATTTAATTTTTAAATTTTAAATTTTAAGTTTTAAATTCAAGAAGGATAGAAATTTTGATTTTTAAATGCAAATTGTTGGCTATAAATAGGAGTTAGCACTTCCCTTCCCCTTATTATATTTGTTTCTTTCAACATCTAGTTTATACATATTGTCAGTGCTTCCTAGTTTCTATTCGTTCTTAGCGTATAGGTGATAGTTTCGGTAAACGTAAAAGTACATAAAGTTTTGCTATAATTCGAGATTATTAAATTTGTTTATAACGTACGTTTGATCTTTTTGAAAATAATTATGAAAACTTGTTAGGCAAGCATGTGAACAATTTTATGAAATATGTTCTTAACAAAATTATATTTTTTTTAAACTTTTAAATTGTCTACAAATAATTTGCTAATTGTTTATAACTATTAAATGATCTATATAAAACATAAATGAAATTTTATTATTTTTACACAAAAGTATGTTTGTGTTAAATATTTTTGTTCATTGTCCATAAATACGATTATTGTTACTATTTTGTTACGATTATTATTATTGTTCTATAACGATTATTATATCATTTTGTTACAGTTATTATCGTTCTATTATTAATTGACTAGCCAAGTTAAGACTATGCACATATTGATTAATAATTGAACTTCGAAGATGTTTCTTATAATTTTAGTTGTATTTTATGTGACATGAGTTAATGTTATTGAATTAAATAGATTTTTGTAATTATGCTTACATGTTATTTAAATGTTTTACAAGTAATGGTGTACGTAAATGTTTAAACATCTTAAATTTTTTGAGTTTATGATTCACCCCTCGCCATTAATATTTTACATATCAAAGTTTTAAATAGTTGAATTGTTAGCTGATAGAGATTTTTGGTTGAACATAAACTATTAAAAATATTGAAATTAGTACCAAGTTAAATTTTGAGTTATATTTAACCTTAAGAAATATTATTTTGAATCTTTAGCGGTATAATTGTATGTTAAGGTTTATTAATTCTTTTAAGGTTTTCAGTTGTATATTGAAATTTTGGAATTTTGGATTTTATTTCAAATTTGTCATACGTTACAATGCAAGCCAACAATAACATTGAAGCGCACCATGGAAGGCTCAAAACATCCTGGTGTCGAGCGTAAATTACCACCTCCATTGAACTATACTCAACAGGGGCATGAGGGAAAAAAGAGTAGTAGAAGTCATCACTTTTCCAGATACTCAACAGAATCAAAGAGTAGCCAAAATCACCACTATTCCAGATAGTTAACAGAATCTTCCAGGCAGAACATCAAGCAGAGTTATGCTCAAGAGGGCTTACGAGAAACTACAAGGAATGCCGTGTGGTGCAGCCACCATGAAAGGAGGGAAGAGAAGTACAACCAATGCTATGAAGGAAGACATGAGAGATCATCGACGTATCAAAATAAATGAAAGAAGAGATCACAGACTGGAGAAACACTACCTAAGTCGATCGGACCTAAGATGATCTAGGAAGAAGATGGTGATGAATGAGTTGAATAATTAATTAAATATTCAGATTAACTTGTAGTAATCCACTAAACATGCTCTATTCTAGGTATTGATTTCCTATTCTTTTTATTCATGGGTTTCTTCTTGTTCTTTTTCATTCAAGGGTTACTGTATTTAAACCTAAAAACAATATAATCTTGGTTTTGAGTCTTCAAAAGGCCTTATTAATTTTTCTCTTTAAAAAATACTTCCTCTTGTATATCTGAGTTTAGTTCCATATATATATATAAAAACTCAATTTATGTGACAAGCAAATCAATTTCAAACTTTTAAGTAGGCTTGTTTGGTTCATTGGCTTCCAATCTTTAATTTATAAATTTGGTTAGAAAGCTCAAGTTTTTGTATTATCTTTTACCAAATAAAAAATTAGGGAAAAAAAAACATATGAGTTTTGAAATTCAAAGACGTTAAATAGGTACTCTCCAAGGGGATTGAATATTTCTTATAGATTATGTTAAATTTTAACAAATTTTCATATAATTTGGATCTTTATAATTTTTTAAAAAGTAAAAATTGTAATAAAATTTCATAAAAAATTTATATTTGATAGGCTTTTGCTAATTTGTTAATTTTTTTGAAATATTTTTATAAATATTTCTAATAAGTAAAATTTTATGAAAAACGATGTTATAATAAGAATATTGGCCTGTGCTTAAAGTATATAACTAAATAAATTAAAGCAATATTACATATATAAACTCTTATTTAAACTCAATCAATCAAACTAAATAATGAAACATTATTGTATTATTTTCACGTGATATATCTTCATGAGAATAAAAAAAAAATTATGAAAGGAGTAAAATGTATAAACATGTAACAATAATATACTGAAATTGATGACAAGGTTTGTTTGGGAAATGGATTGTTTTCAATCCTTTTTGAGACTCTGTACAGCGAATTTCTCTCTAGGGTTATATCACACTGCATTTCATTGTCTCATAAGGAAGTTTGGATGAAAATAACGTTGGATTCTTTCATGTTCATTTCCCTTAGTATTTGCTAGCAATTTAAGATTCTTGGACGTAGTTTGGGTGGCTTAAGGTATGTTTGACACTCCCAAACTATCCCAAATTCAAATAACAGTGAAGTTATTCAAATAAGCGTGACATGTTCTTTTGTTGTAAAGCTTGGAAAGTATAACCGAGCATCTACTAGAAAGGGCCATAAGAAACACAGATATACGGAAATTAACATTGGAGATGCTGATCTTTGCAGCACTATCTGGCAACAAAAACAGAATTGTTGTAGGTATTACAAATTTCCGTACATAAGGAACATTGTAGGCATTAACAGTAAGACTAAAATTGAAATATTCAATGGGCACATGGCAGCAAAATATTATTTGAGCTAATTTGGAGAGCTAGACCATGTTGTCTGTTGAGTGTGGAGCACGAATTAGAAGCCTTTCACAACTCAGTACAAACGCTGAATTTTCTTAATATATATGGTAACATCTTGACTCTTGATTTATGCAGGTCTAATGACGAAACAAATAGCATGTACCCTGTGACCCTTCCAAATGTGTTTCTCTTTTGAAAATTTTGTTCTCCAGAGTCCTGTATCTTTTTTATCTACTTGTTGGTAGTACTAGGTATATAATCGTTAGGACTTGAAGTCTCTGTTCTCTTTTTCGGTGATGAAAAATGCAGCATAAGTATGCATTTTGGCACCAATATATAGACTCAACTTTGAATATGAAAGAAGCTTCAAATTCAGAAGCAGAGAACAGAGAATTGTAACATATTGGCGTCAAAAGAGCCACGAAGGCTACTCACGGTAAACAAAATCTGAAAAATTTTCTATCACTATCCAAGATGCAAAGACAGAGCATGAAACACAAACATCTGAATCCAGTCTCGCTTACGTCTCTTTTTCCCAGAAATAACAAGATCCCAGCTTCTAATGATTGACATAATAACCATTCGTTAGTTGCACAATGAAGAAAAATCTATTCCTACCAAATTTAATCCAAATTTTTTCTTAACCAAGTGCATTAGATTATTAAAATTTATTATACTCAAAAAAAATATCATCAAGCAGTGTCACATAGGCTTCACTTCTCAAGTTTGCTAACAGCTTCAGTACAAGGAACATTACAAGCAACCAACATATACCAATTAAGGATTTACGAGTGAAAAGCATCAGAATTGCAACTTGTATTCTTCATTTCAACTGCGACTCAAAGCATGACAACAACACAATTCCACTTATCATCTCACTTTCAGACTCCTCAGAAATCAAAGAAATCTATAACGAGAAGAAGTAAACTGGAAAAAATATTAATGAAAAAAGAATGCTGAGCAGGGCAGTGAATGCATGTTGTAGATTGGACTTTGATCCAGTGAGCTCTCCAACTCCAGTAGTCATGTCCTTGAACTATAATCTGCACCTTTTTGTTCCAGGAAATGGTGTGAGATTATAACCGAACAGCAAACGGTAGCCACTCCACAACAGCAAGGATCCCCTGTATACATATTTTTCAATCAAAACAAGGAAAATACAAAGGAGATAGCCTAACCTATCTTATAAATCAACTTACAGATATAATGCAAATTTTCCATCTCCGTAGCGATTATTGCTGTTAGGCACTCTAATCTGAACAATGTAAAATGATTCAACTTCATGAATGGAAACAAGATTTTAGATGTGGAAAAATTCTTTATAAATAATCTTACATATCTCCAACCCATGATTTTCTTGCATCCAGCGCATTTTGCATCTGCCAACATGTGACCTTGATGCCAGCGGTAATTTTCCGGGATCTCAATCTTCAAATTTCCACTGTATGTCAAAATTCAAGGGAAGGGCTTACTGAACTGAATATTAGAGGTAATTAATTATATTTGTCAATAAGTATAATATCTCAATTAACTAATAGCTTACGGATTGGATGTGTGAACTATCCTAACCTCTTTACGCTGCAAAATGCAATGAAAACTATTGTCAATTACGCCAAGTGATTGCTTTATTTATGTCTAGAAAACAAGATCTGCGAATACTAATTGGATACTTTTCAGCAATTTCAAGAATCTAAAGAAATCCATACATGTATTAACCAAACCATCAAAATCCATACAACAGATATGATCAAGAATCCAGAATTCAATTTAAAGAGCAAAAATGCCCGAAGAAGAGAGCTCAAATAATGATTCACATCATACAAAAAGAACAGTGAAGCTAATGCATCAGCTTGATTATGTGAGAGATGTTACGTACTACATGCGTGCAATTTCGAAGCCAAACAATGTGGGTGAAGCAATTAGAGCACATGTAGTAACTTTTATCTGGATCTAGCAAGCCGTCCCACTCCATTGCCAAGTTGGTTGATCAAAGATTGCTTGCAGAAGTACTGATGGCTATTGATTGACAACAAAGTCCTCCAAGAAAAGGTTTCAGAGTTAAAATTGTACGGTCAAATGGATGAAAAAGAAGAAAGTGGAGAGAGAATTCTAGTTCTAGATTTTGATTCTAGATATGGGTTTTCTTGGCTGAGAGAGAGGAAGGGAGAATCTTGATTGTGAGTTGTTAATGTAAAGCCCGACGTGATAAGCTGGGAAGAGCAACAGGAGGGAAATCAGATTCGTATTTCAGTTTTTTCAGTTATAACTGCTATCGTTTATATGTTCAACGACTTAAGTTCCAACAGTAACGCCCTGTTATTCTTTTGAGAATTAGGAGAGATAAGAAGACGAAGGAAAGCTGCTTCAGTTTTTCAGTTATAATCAGGCTGAAAGTGCCTATGGGCCATATCAGGATTCAGGAAGCAGAGATTAATTACTTCTGAAGCATCAATGTTCTTGAATAATTGCCATCCACTTTTAAGTCAAAATATCAGTCCAAGGATTTATATAGAAAAGAATGGAGGTAAACAGAAACAGAAGCCAGCAATTTCCATTTGAAAGTGGCATGCCCATCTGCATAATTAATTGATCGAGCATTCATTTCACTGGAAACAACACCAAATTATGCTTCCACACATTTCTGTGTTCGCTTTGTCTTTGAATTGGTGCTGTCCGTCTTAAGCCATCAGGAAGAGTGAAAGCCTTGAACGCACAGCTGACTCAACAATTTTACACTAGCAGTACTGGTCGAAATAAATCCAGACTATAATTGTTTGTTTGTTTGCATGAGATGATTAGAAAGTCTGGGCCTGTTTGGTATATATTAAGATAAAGTTTGTAAACGCAAATTGTAGGAATGTTGCATGCGCTATGCAGACCATACTGCCCAAATATATAATTTGGTGATGATGAAGTGCCTCAAAGAAATTGAAGAGTTTAACATTATTCCTGTCCAAAATGTGCGAGGAAATGACTCTTATCATTAGAACATAATTGGAAAAGCTCTAAAACAATTGATAAAGAGTAAGAAATTTACAAGGATTTCACGAGTCATATGAAGTTGCTCTTCAATATTTTTGCCTTCAAGACTATGATGCTGAAGATCTATGTTACGGCCAGCAGTCTCTGATTTATGTTAACTGAAATTGCTTCTACAGGCTACTACCATCTATCGCAGTTAAAAACTTTTATGATCCTAGTAACAATGAAATCATTAGCTGCTGTGATTGTGAAGGAACCCTGGTGATTCAAAAGCACTGAAGTTCCAATAAGATATACAAAACAAATCCATAAGACTATGGGCTTCACTGCCCTGAGCCAGTGAACACTCTTATACCTCTACCTATGTTTCTACGTACACTATCAAATGATTCCACTTCTGATCTCATTTTCAGAGTACCACTTCTGATCTCATTTTCAGAGTACTGAGAGAATCATACAAATCTATGACGAGAAGATTTAAAACAGAAGAACATAAAAAGAATCGTTCACAGCCATTGTGGGTTTGCCGTTGGTCAAGTTTCCATTGGGTCTACGACCTGACTACCATTCCAATACATCAGCTTACGCCTGCAATCAGATTCTTCAATCAAAACCCACAAGAAAATTTATAATAGTAGTGGGCTTTCTATCAAGATATGGTCTATACTTAAGCTGAAAGCTTACAGATTTAGCAGAAATTTGCCTTGCTGAAATACATCACTGGGGTTATCCACTTCAACCTGAAGAATGTAAAATTCAGATACAAGATCAATTAAAGTCAATTTATGGAGTACAAAGAAATCCTAGGAAGGGAATATAAATTGTGTAAAGGAACTTACGAGGAAATTGCCTAAGCAAGTGAAGCATCTAACACATTGTACAGCTGCCATCGTAGTTCTGTTAGCTCTCCTCCAAGGTTCAAAGTGGTTAATCAGCACATTCTCACTACAGGACAGACAGATATAATGAATCATAATTCCAGGAATTTGTAAAACTAATTTGCTAAGAAGAATGAAATTTCTTGAACATTGTTGAAACGAGTTTTAATTACTTAAATAAATAAATATATCTTACGCTTTTCCCAGGATGATGGCCCCAGTCGGTTTATCCTGCAAAAAGAAGTAGATTGAGAACAATGGTTAGACCAATAGGATAATAATATTATTTCCTTCATATCTGCAAAAATTACACTTTTCCTTCAATATTGTCATCAAAGAAGCAGACTCCATGATCAGAATTCACAAAACCTCTCCGTTTTAGGTTTAGTTAGCAGGTGAAGAAAAAGTATTAAACCATATATATACAGAACGGAACAGAACAGATATAATCAAGACCCAAAGGCAAGCTTAGTTCTACCACATAACAAGCATTCTTAATAGATATAATATGAAGAATAAATGATAAGAGAGAACATAGTAAGAAATGTTACCTCGAAGACAACTTCTTGCGACAAAGCAATGTGAGTACTACATGAACGGCACAAGAAAAAACGCGAGTCTGGATTCCGATCGAATTCAACAATAAGAATACATTCGTCTGCCATTGCTACGTAACTTTTGTTGAGTAAAGAATAAGCTCTCTATGCAATCCAAGACGATGAAAGAATCCAAGATCCATGTACATATAAAAAGGGTGGAAAGAAAGAGAGAGAGAGAGATTGAAAGAAGCACAGTTAAGTGCTTGATTTTGAGTGGATGAGTAATAGGAGAGATTAAATCTTGATCTAATGCGAATAGGAAAAAATGAAATTAAACGCTCAATCTTAATAAGCTGAACTGAACAACTCAAGTCTAAGCTTGGGGTTTAATTATAGGTATATGTAGTAGTAGGAGAGAGAAAAAGAACAGGGAAAGGTACTTTCAGTTTTTCAGTTATAATTGCCACTTGGGGAAGGAAATGCATAAAAGGAAACGACATGTCGCTCTCTCTGCAGTTCATAGCCAAATTCGACAAGTTGGCTTAATGAAAAATTGCAAGTACTAATCATACTATATAAGTGGGCCCATGCTAATGAATTTAGTTGCATTGTTATCTCAGACGTAGATATTTGTTCTTTGAAGTTGTAATTTGTTTAAATGTATCGACATCTCACCCTCATTTTAAGTGAAGCTATACATATATATATATATATATATATATGTATGTATGTATGTATGTATGTATGTATGTATACGATGATCAACTATTTCTTAATTAATTTGGTCGTTCTTAATTTTTCATTCAAGTAAATTTCTCAATTAATTAATTTGCATAATAACAAATTGAAATGAATGAATTAATGAAAGCTGGTTGATACTGGTTTCCTGCTTACTTTGCTAGCAAAGAGGTCTAATACAAGGAACAATAAAGCAAGTACATATTCTAAAGCAACTAATTATTACGGATTAATTTAATCTCAGTGAATTGCAACTTCGATATGCCTTTTTGTTTCGGTTAGCTGCAGCATATCTTAATTTGTTGGTTAGTACGTATACAGAGGAATGAAACTATGCAATCCAAATTTTGTCTCAACATTATAAAAATTAGAATACAACTTAAACTTCAAACTCTACATATCTTAACATTACAAATTAAAAATCTCCAAATAAATTATAAAACCTCAAAATCATAACAAAACGTTTATTCAAAAATGGTTTACTCCTTCACAAGTAACCAATGAGCGTAGTAAGCATAGACGTTTCTTAGAAAGGAGTACGTCTAGCTATCAAGTCTTGTTTGTTGGTCTTGAAGCTATCTGTGTATGCTGACATGGTAGATAGAGTTATTATCGCAGAAAAGGACTTGAATCAATTTCAAACCAAACGAGATCAACAGTGCAAGCAAATCGGTATGATTCATCTCAAGGTGAAGGCTTTAACAAACAGGGCACCCAAATCCAAAAAAATTCTAATGGTGGCAACAAAAGTAGGCAAAAGAATATAATTGGCTTTCAGAAGGATATTTCTACTTGTCCACGTTGCGATAAGGCACATAGTGGCGAGTGTTATCTAATCAAAAGGGCTTGTTTTCACTATGGGCAGGTTAGTCACAAGATTAAAGATTTTTCGAAGAGGCATGTTGGTGCTATTAGTAACCAAAGAGAAGATAGTCAAAAAGAGAAGTTGAGGGTAGAAGGACAAATCTTAGCAATGACCAAACAAGATGCTGAAGCATCTAATGATATTATATAAGGTACATTATATCTATTTTTAAAAGATGTTAGAGTGTTATTTAATTTTGGGGCTACACATTCTTTTACATCATATGTATTTGCTTGTTATGTTCATAAACCTAGTGAACCATTAGAGTCCTATTTATCAATTGGTACTCCCATGGCGATAATATGATAGTAGATTAGGTATATAAATTTTATGCACTTTGCTTGGGTGATTTTTAGTTGATCTTTTACCATTAAAGATGCATTAAAGATGTATGACTTTAAGGTTATTTTGAGAATGAAATGGTTAGCCTCTTATCATGCTAGTATTGATTATTATATTAAGGAACTTGTGTTTGATGTATCTAGGGAATTTGAGTTCTATTTTCAAGGAAAGAATATTAATAGTGGTGTTTCTATATCATTTGTTAAAGCTAGAAAGATGATGACAACAGTGTATGATGCACTTCTAGTTAATGTGATTATTGGTCAAAACCATGAGATTTGTCTTCAAGATATTTTTTGTTGTTTCCCGAGGATTTGTCTCTTATAACTCCTGATCAAGAAATTGAGCTTACGATTGACTTTGTTCTTTGTACTACACTTACCTCTAAGGAATTTTATTGAATGGCACTAATCAAGTTGAATGAATTGAAGATTCAAATGCAAGACCTATTAAACAAGGGCTTTATTTGTCCTACTGTATTCGTCTTAATGTATTTTCTTAGGGTACTCCAGTGTTATTCGTGAAGAAGAAAGATAAACCTATGTAATTATACATTGACTATTGGCAGCAGAATTCAATCACGATCAAGAATAAATACCCTCTTTATCGAATTGATGACCTTTTTGATCAATTGTATAATGTAGTGATCTTTTCTAAAATTGATCTATAATCCGGATATCACCAAGTGAAGATCAAGAATAAATATGTGCCTAATGTAGCTTTTTGTATGTGATATGGACATTATTAATTTATAGTCATGCCATTGAGATTGACCAATAAAGATGTGCACTTACAACATTTATGGACTTTATGAACAAAGGCATTTAGCCTTATCTTGAACAATTTGTCATTGTATTTATTATTGATGACATATTGGTTTATTTTGAGAGTAGAGAGTCACATGAGAAGCATTTGAGAATTGGTTTTTAACCTTTCGGGAGAAAAAGCTCTACGTGAAGTTTAAGAAGTACCAATTTTGCCTTGGTCAAGTGGCATTTCTAGGGTATATGCATTTTAGAGATGGAATTTTTGTCGACCATGTTGAACAGAAGTATTAGTTAACTGGCCAAGTCCTAATAATGTTACAAAATTCAAAAATTTTCCAGGCTCAATTAGCTAGTTATTACCAAAAATTATACACGGATTTCTAATCTTTTTAATTCCTTTGACTCAATTGACGAGGAAAAATGCAAAGTTCAAGTGGATTGAGAATTATGAGAAAAGCTTACAGGAGTTGAAAAAAATATATTAGTTTTTGCCCTAATTCTAAGTATTCCTTTTAGTAAAGGTAAGTATGTCATTTGTAGTGATGTTTGTAGGAGAGGATTAGGCTGTGTGCTAATGTAGCATGTCAAAGTAATAGCTTATGCCTCTAGACAACTAAAAAGTTATGAACAGAATTACCCTATGCATGACTTGGAGCTAGCAATAGTGGTTTTCGTTTTAAAGATTTGGAGACACCATCTTTATGGAAAAACTGGTTAAATTTATACCAACCACAAAATTTTGAAATATCTATTCATCTAGAAGGAGTTGAATTTTAGGCAACTGATATGGCTAAAGCTAGTGAAAGAGTATGATTATACAATTAATTATCATCTTGGCAAGGCAAATATGCTAACAGATGCACTTTGAAGGAAGTCTTCAAGGAGTTTAGCATATCTAATCACCACCCAATCATTTATACTCGAGGATTTGAGGAAATTAAATATTAAATTATGAAGCATGGAGAAGTTGGCCTCTTAGCTTATTTGAGAGTTCAACCAACCTCAATAGGCGATATTAAAGTAGCCGAGAAGGATGATCCATGACTAGTCAAAATCAATGATGTAGCGAAACGAAGTGGTCGATCAAAATTTATGATGGATGATCATGTTTTCTTGTGGTTAGGGAAAAGACTAGATGTATTGATTAATAAATAATTAAAGGACGAAGTTATTGAAGAAGCTTATGATTCGATATTTTCTATTCATCTAGGCAACATTAAAATGTATATAGATTTAAGGAAAATTTTCTAGTGGAGGAATATAAAGAATGATATAGCTGAATTTGTGTTTAGATGTTTAATATGCCAGCAAGTGAAGATTGAACACGAACCATGTAGAGGGATTATGCAATCACTTTCTATTCTAGGATGGACATATATTACAATAACTTAGTTAATCTTCTACAATCATTTCATTAACATATATAGCACAACTTTAATTAATTAGTTAATCTTATGAATTTCTTTCCATTTTTAAATATTACAAAAAATAAAACAAAGTTCTCGCCAATTTTATTTTAATATGAGTAAAATTTAAAAATCAAACGTTTTAAACCAAATAATTTTATTAGTAGAACCACCTAAGACCTAAATATTAATTTTCTTCAATGCATTAGCAGTTTCCCAAAACCATGATACTTTTTTTCCTTCTTTTACTTTCTTTTGTTTTTCTTGTGGTCTAGATTTTTTTTTTTCCAAGTCATATAATAAGGATTGCAAAGTTTGAAACTATAAAGTAAATAATAGAAGAACAAAAATATTTTTAGTTAATCACCTCAATAGAAGCAAGTCTTTTTTAATAAAGCAAATCTTTAATTTGTACAATATTATATACGATAAAATCCTTTTAAGTCACAAATAATCATAAGGTTATTTGTTTTTTTATTGAAATCTGAATAATTTTATTTAGATATTTAATAACCATTTGTTTTTTAGCTTTTATTAAAACTTATCGAAAATGAGTGAAGGTAATTAAGTTAAAAGCTCTAACTTAAATATGAATAACCAAATATCTTAATAAATTAAATATTTTATTTATCAATAATACGCTTAGTTTATTATCTAATGTTTATATATCAACAACTCAACATATTAATTTAAGATTTTTTTATGGCATATATGTTAACATATCTATTTCAATTTTTTATTTTTATAAAACAAATAATTTAACATTTATGCTTAAACTTTAAAGTAAAAAAACAAACATATTAATCATATTTAAATTTCAGTTATATTGAAACTTCTGACAGAAAAAACAAATACTATCATACTTTAATTCATTTGATACCTAAATAGATTTTTGCCAACTCCTTTATTAATTTAATTAGATTTATAGGCAGTATAATTGATTAGCAACACTTATCTACATTTCTTTCTTAAATCTATATTAGTAACAGTGTCATAATTAATTAATTAGCTAATCATATTTTTGTGATTAATATAAATATTTAACTTCAAATTAGGCCTAGCTGAACCGAACCGAATCGAATCGAGCCAAATTAATTTGGTTTGATTCCACAGTTCGGTTGAGTTTAGTTTAAGTCCTAAAAATCAACTTGTATAAATATTAAAGTGAACTTGATTTTATCTACTCATACTCCAAATGTTGTAATTTAGATAAGACAAAATAATATGATAATATTACCTTAATATTAAACTGTCATAAATAGAATATTCTAAAGCACACAATTTTACTTATGTTCATAGACTTAAAGTTGTCTTGTTATTTAAGTAATATGAAAACATTGTCTATTTACAAATCAAATAGACAACACATTCTTTTTATTTGAAAAAGAGGAATTCGAGGAATTGACAAGAAAAGAGAAAGAAACTTTACTAGAAAATAAGAGAAAAAAATACTTATGAGAGAAGTAAAACATAACATAACATAACACAAATAACTAAGAAAGAATTAATTAAGAGTAAACCATCAAAGAAAAACTTAGCATTTAGGGATGAGAATTTTTCTCGAGCCCGCCGCTCTCCACCCAACCCCACTCCATTTGTGGTGGATTTAAGGCTTAAAAATCTAACCAATTTAAAAATTGAAGTGGGTTCAAGGCCTTAAAATTCAAGCTTTTTGAAATCGGGATAGATTCCAGGATCTCTCGCCCTATCTCGCCTGCTCCGTTTACAATTAAAAAATATTGTTACTTGATACTGTAGGACAGCTGTAGTTTGAGTTTTGTTCGTATAGTTGGCCCAAAAATTTAGCCCATCATGTAGCATTCTCTTGTAGCAAATCTTTTAATTTGACTATAGTAAACACTATAAATTATTATACTAATACTGTAGCTCAATCAAAAATATGGTCGAATGGGGACAAGTTAGGACCTTATTAAGTGGGTTAGAAACAAAAACAAGTTAGTCCCGACTTTGTTTCTTTTAAAATAGGGAAGGGCATGTTCAAGGATAAATTAGCCCCAAACGAGGTGGGTTAAGGGATGGTAAAATCAACCCTATTCCCATCCCTATTAGCATCCAATAATACGAGAACTAGGAAGCCCAGCAGCATCATGAATTAGGAACTTCCGACAAATCTCGTAAAGAGGAATGTAGAATCAAGTGGAAATTTGAATAATTAGAAGCCGTATTAGCTCACATTCTGACGGGCTACGTGTGTTTTAATATAGAAAAGATAATTAATACAGTAGAATATTTCAAATAAGGGTTTAGATGAAAATTAATCATTGAACACAAAAGTTTGCGTCAGATATAGAGATTTACATTCTTTAGTGGTTGTAAATGGTCGGTGCAAAATTGCCATCCACTTTTAAGTCAAAATTTCAGTACAAGGATTTATATAGACAAAATGGAGGTAAACAGAAACAGCAGCCAGCAATTCCCATCTGAAAGTGACATTTCTGTTCTGCATAATTAATTGATCAAGCACTCATTTCGCTGGAAACAATACCAAATTATGCTTCCAAACAGTTCACCGATCTCTTTGTCTTTGCCGTTATGCTTTTCGGTTATCAAGGTGGTATTGGTATTGGTACTGTTGGTCTTAAACCATCAGGAAGAGTAGTGAAAGCCTTGGAACGCACGGCTCACTCTGAGAATGTACACTAGCTACTTGCTTTGTATTGATTAACTCTTCTTCTTTGTTAATTCGGGAAAATGGTGGTTTGCCCGGCAGCGTGATTCCATTCTTGGCAAAAATCCCAAGTCATTGAGTTACTTGCATACGGAACAAAATTCCAAGTTCATATTCACCACATAGGTTCATTCGTTGCTTCTATATACACTCTCCATTCTGAGGTTGGATGTGTCCAAGGATTCGAGACATGGTATCGTCGCAACGAAGGAAACCCCAATGCCATGTACGAGGCACTTGTCGGAGGTCCTGATGGAAAAATAACTTCTCCAATGACCATTCCAATTGTGAAACAAAGTGAGCCTACACTCTCTGCTTCTGCTCCACTTGTTGGCCTTTTCTTTAAGCTACATGCCTCTTCATCCAGTACTCCATGCTCAGGATATCACCATAAAGAGACAGGATACAATAACAAAGAATCAACAGGACCCCATCAAACAACACCGGGTAAGTAATGATTGCTTTTTGCCTGTTTTCTAAGAACATCAAGAAACAGAAGAATCTGATCAATATTAATGAATTAATTTCCTCATTTCTGCAGCTTCCTACAATCGAAAAACAGCAGCACCATACACAATTCAGGAATTGGGGATAAGCCGCCAGTTGAATTTCTTCACTCAATAGCTGCAACATGGGATCTGGGTGAGACAAATCAAGAATATATCTCAGAAGCCAATTATGGACCTCAAGCTTCGACTTGACAACCTCTCAAGCTCAGAATCATTATGGGGTCTCTCTCCAGTTAAAGAGAACAACAAAACTTTCCAACTTCCCCCATGGCCAAAAGTATTGAAACCAGGCTCACAATGCACTTTCGTCTAGTTCCAAGGCGGGCCCCAAGCTAAGGTTTCAGTTTTGAGCTACAATTGAAGGCAACGTTATCTTTTCAATATGAGAAAGAAGCCTTCTGTTTCTGTAATGAAAATTTTGTAGTGTGCGCTTGAGCATTAAATTCCAGATGTCATATTATTCTTCTTTCGATGTATTTGACAGGCAATTTTTTTGTAAATGTACAGAATTACTAAATAAATAGTACGTTATGATGGGAAAAGTTTCCGGAGGATCAATTCTTCTCCTACCAATTTTGAAGCAAAAACTTTTAATTTGAATTTGCGCAAAGGCTGAGATGAATGGATCACAGCACAGCTATTCAATAATTGTTACCATATTTCCAGTCCAAGGCCCTGATCCTACTGGTCTGTTTAGTTTGTGGAAAGCACTGTCTGTATAAGCTGCTATTATATTTCTGCTTTGAAGACTATGAAGCTGAAGATTTATGTTACAGCTAGCAGTGTGAGGTTTATGTTAACTGAAATTGCTTGTAAAGGCTGCTACCATTTACAGCAGTAAAAAGCTTTTATGATCCTAATAAGAACAAAATCATTAGCTGTTGTGATCCAGAGGCACTGAGGTTCCAATCTGAAATTCCAAAAGATATACAAAACAAATCCAGAAGTTGCCCAAGCAATATTGAAGCAGGTTTAACCATGGACTTCACTGCCCTGATTACTGTTGTAAATTGAATCAAGCTCCGATACCCGTTTAAATTCTTATTACTGTTGTATAAGTCAAATGATTCCACATCTCATCTCATTTTCAGAGTACTGAGAGAATCATACAAATATATTACGAGAAGAACTAAAACAGAAGCACATAAAAAGAATCGTTCACAGCCATTGCGGGTTAGCGGTTTTGGTCAAGTTTCCATTGGGTCTACGACCTGACTACCATTCCAGTACATCAGTTTACGGCTGCAATCAGATTCTTCAATCAAAACCCCCAAGAAAATTTATAATACTGGTGAGCTTTCTATCAAGAGATGGTCTATACCTAAGCTGAAAACTTACAGATTTAAGAGAAATAAGCCCTGGTGAAATTCATCACTGGCACCAACAACTTCAACCTGAAGAATGTAAAATTCAGATACAAGGTCATTTTAAGTCAACTAAGTATAAGAAATCCTAGGAAGGGAATATTGCTTAGACGATCTTACAGAGAAATTGCCTAAGCGAGTGAAGCATCCAAGACAATGTGCAGCTACCAATGTAGTTCTGTTAGCCCTCCTACTAGGTGCAATGTGGTTAATCAGCACATTTTCACTAGAGTACAAAGATAGCTATAATGAATCATAATGAATCATAATTCCAAGAATTTGTAAAACTAATTTGCTAAGAAGAAAAAAATTTCTTGAACATTAGTTGTTGAAACGATTATTATTTAAATAAATAAATATATCCTACGCTTTCTCCATGATGATGGCCCCACTGGGTTTATCCTGCAAAGAAAAGTAGATTGAGAACAATAGTTAGACCAACAGAATAATAGCATTATTCCTTTATATCTCCAAAAATGACACTTTGCCTTCAATACTATCATCAAAGAAACACTCCTATCATCACGGGCATCTCCGTTTTAGGTTTTTGTTGCAGTTGAGGAAATAGTGTAAAATCGTATACAGAAGAGAACAGACATAATAAAGATCCGAAAGAAAGCTTAGTTCTACCATATAATATGAAGAGTGAATGATAAGAGAGAAGTTAAAGAGTAAGAAATGTTACCTCGAAGACAACTTCTTGCAACAAAGCAATGTGGGTATTACATGTACGACACAAGAAAAACCGTGAATCAGGATTCTGATCGAATTCAACAATATGTTGGTCTGCCATTGCTACGTCCTTCTGGTTGATTAAAGAATAAGCTCTGTATGCAATCCAAGAAGATGAAAGCAATCAAAGATCGATATACACATATAAAATGGGTAGAAAGAAAAAAAGAAAGAGACTGAAAGAAATACAGTTACGCGCTTGATTTTGGGCGGATGAGCAAATCTTGATCTACTGCGAGTTGGAAAATTAAAATTAAAGGCACAATCTTAATACGCTGAGCACTATGAACAAGTCTAAGTCTGATATGGGGTTTAATGGTCAGTATATGTAGTAGTAGTAGTAATAGCAGAGAGAAAAAGAAGAGGGAAAGGTATTTTCAGTTTTTCAGTTATAACTGCCACAGCGGGAAAGAATTGCATAGAAAGAAACGACATGTCGCTCTCTCCGCATTGTCGTAGGGAAATTCGACAAGTCGGTTTAATGAAAAATTGCAAGTACTAATACTATATAACTGGGTAGCGTTGTTGTTATTTCAGCATCAGATATTTTGTTTTTTGAAGTTGTACATTAGAAAATATGATACTATTTAATTGATTGTATGAGAAGAAAATGATTTTAAATTTTTTTACCTATTGATACAAAATGAAATTTACAAAAACCTATCTGTAAGGTTTAAAAGTATATAGATTTAGTCGACTTTTGATCAAAATGTAGGAAATACTAATAATAACTATAAAGTAAATAGTGCGAAGAAATTTTAGTAATAAGTTGTGAAGTATTGGTAAGAAAGAATGTCCATTACCTCCTTCTTTTTTAGTTAATATTTTATTACTTCTTTATATTTTATCTAATACCTTATCACCCTCTAATTCTTTTTTTTTTTATTTTACACTTTAATTCCAATTAATTTACAAATGATAAAATCGAAAATATTAAAAATATTAAAGAGTAAAATCAAAATTTAGGAGAGTGATGGGATATTACAAAAAATATAAAAGAAAATGGGATATTAGCTGAAAAAATATGAGGGTAACGAGCATTCACCCTCTTGATAAAGTAGCAAGCAAGGTAGTGGCTTTGATCAATAGAACATAGAAAAAAATACACTAACTGACTGATAAACTAGCAGTTAGTTTGTTCAACTTTAATTTATTGTTTCCGGTTCAATAAATCAGAATAAAAAAAATACTCTTTTCTTCATCTTTAATTCAAGATGGTAGTTGGTTCGTTTCCATTTCTAAATGTTTATTGATCCCGACCCTCTTTGATACGTAATTTTCATGCCTGAATGTGTCTTATATGTAATTTTCGTAAGTTTGTATTTTATAAAAAGTTGCCTCAACAAAAGCTGCCTTTGTTAGGAGCATCGAACAGATAGCTATTTGATGCTACTGGAGTGGTTAGTTTGCGGAGAGCATTGTCAGTCTGCATAAGCTGCTACTATATTTGCTTTCAACACCCTGATGCTGCAGATTTATCTTACGGCTAGCAGTCTGAGATTTATGTTAACTGAAATTGCTTGTAAAGGCTACTACCATCTACAGCAGTAAAAACATTTTATGATCCTAATAGGAATAAAATCATTAGCTGTTGTGATTGAAAAGGAACACTGTTGATCCAGAGGCACTGGAATTCCAAAAAATATGCAAGACAAATCCATAGAACATAGAAATTCCCAAGCAATATCGAAGCAGGTTTAACTATGGGCTTCACTGCCCTGATTACTGTTGTAAATTGAATCAAGCTTTGATACCCCCATTAAATTCTTATTCTTTGAAGGATATTCATGAGCCAGCAAACACTCTTATACCTCTACTTATGTTTCTAAGTACACTATCAAATGATTCCACTTCTCATCTCATTTTCAGAGTACTGAGAGAATCATACAAATGTACGAGAAGAACTAAAACAGAAGAACAGAAAAGGAATCCTTTACATCCATTGCGGGCTTGCTGTTGGTCAAGTTTCCATTGGGTCTACGACCTGACTACCGTTCCAGTACATCAGCTTACGCCTGCAATCAGATTCTTCAATCAAAACCCACAAAAGAATTATAATAATACTTTGTATCAAAAAATGGTCTATGCTTAAGCTGAAAACTTACAGACTTAACAGAAAAAAGCCCTGCTGAAATACATCACTGGGATTATGCACTGCAACCTGAAGAATGTAAAATTCAGATACAAGATCACTTTAAGTCAATTTATGGAGTATAAAGAAATCCTAGGAAGGGAATATTAATTGTGTAGAGGATCTTACAAAGAAATTGCCCAAGCAAGTTAAGCATCTAACACAATGTACAGCCGCCATTGTAGTTCTGTTAGCCCTCCTCCAAGGTGTAAAGTGGTTAATCTGCACATTCTCACTAAGGACAAAGACAGATACAAATATAATGAATCATAATTCCAAGAATTTGTAAAAATAATTTGCTAAGAAGAATAAAATTTCTTGAACATTGGTTGTTGAAATGAGTATATCTACATAAATAAATATATCTTACGCTTTCCTCATGATGATGGCCCCAGTCGGTTTGTTCTGCAAAAGGAAGTAGATTGAGAACAACAGTTAGGCCAACAAAATAATAACATTATTCCTTTATATCTGCAAAAGTAACACTTTTCCTTCAATATTGTCATCAAAGAAACACACTCCATCATCACAAAGCCTCTGCGTTATAGGTTTTTGTGCAGTTCAAGAAACGGTATAAAACCATATATATGCAGAACGGAGAACAGAAGAAAAGAGAACAGATATAATCATGATCCGAAAGCAATTAAGCTTAGTTCTACCACATAACAAGTATTCTTAATGGATATAATATGAAGAATGAATGATAAGAGAGAAAAAAAAGAAAAGAAAAGAAAGAAATGTTACCTCGAAGACAACTTCTTGCGATAAAGCAATGTGGGTACTGCATGAACGACACGAGAAAAAACGAGAGTCTGGATTCCGATCGAATTCAACAATAAGAATATATCGGTCTGCCATTGCTACGTACTTTGGTTGAGTAAAGAATAAGCTCTGTGTGCAATCCAAGAAGAAGAAAGAATCAAAGATCCAACTACATATATGAAAATGGTGGAAAGAAAGAAAGAAAGAGATTGAAAGAAACACAGTTAAGTGTTCGATTGTTGGTGGGTGAGGAAAGAAGAGATTAAATCTTTATCTACCGCAAATTGGAAAAATGTCACTGAAGGCACAATCTTAATACGTAGAACTATCAATAACTCAAGTGTAACTGTGGGGTTTAACTATATGTAGTAGTTGTAGTAGTAGTAGTAGTAGTAGTAGTAGTAGTAGTAGTGGTAGGACTAGGAGAGAGAAAAAGAAGAGGGAAAGGTACTTTCAGTTTTTCAGTTATAACTGCCATCGCGGGAAAGAAATGCATAGAAAGCAACGACATGTCGCTCTCTCCGCAGTTCATGGAGAAATTCGACAAGTCGGTTTAATGAAAAATTGCAAGTACTAACAATTACTATACAAGGGGGACCATGGTAAACAATAGAAGGTTGGCTAGGGTCCACTCTGTTACACGTGGTGAAACCCAGTCGTTATTGCCGTGAAATAGGAGAAACACGTCAGATGCTGTGGGAAGACATTGAAGTCAGATTTAATTTCTTCCTTTTCAACCGTTCTCTTAATTTGCAGGTCTCTATACATCTCCATTAAATTAAATGGATGGGGTTTAGATAAGTTCAAAAATGTTCTGACGATGATCAACAGAAGATCACCTGAGGGTCGATTCCAAAAGCCAGGCCCAGGCAACAAATTAGAATGAATGAATTATGAAATTAAGCTGGTTGACACTGAGCTGCCCGCATGCTTTGCTACCCAAGTGCTCTAATATGCAAGGAACAATTAATCACGCTTTTTTCTTTCAGATCCGCAAGTTATTTATTGAATTTATATTTAAAATTGGCATATCGATTCTATTTCAATAACCAGTAATAAGTAACTTTATTATCAATATCATATATTTTTGTCAATCTCCACCGGCTTCAAATCATACGACTAATACTTCCTCAGTTCTGTTTTGTATGGGTAGAGCTAACAATAACATTTGGCGCTACGGATCAGCATTTCGATTTTTCTGATGGTAATTAATTAATAATGTTTGTAACTACGAAAAAGAGATTTATCTCTTTGAGCGCCAACCAAACCACAAAAATGAAACAGAAAGAAGCTAATTGGGCCGAATTATGGGCCATAGTACAAAGACCGCATAAAGTCTAAACCATAAGGCCACAAACAGGCCCGAGGTTGCCCATATCCAAGGTAGCAAAGGAGAGAAAAAATCAGAAAATGATAGGACACCGAGTAGAAAAGATAGACGAAAGAGAGGCACCGCACGGAAGATTAAGTTCCGGAGTATATGTGTGCCTTTTTCTCCATACTTTCGGAGTGATAAAATCCCTCCATCAACAATATGAAATATAAGCAAGAGAGTTTACATTTAAAGACAGATAAAAAATTAAAATAAAAAATAATAAGAACAATAGATTTCATAATTTGCTCAGCAAAACCATGCGCACTTGTATCCCAACAAGTATCATAGAACATTTACCCTAATAAGCAGTCGGAAAAGCTTCCATGAGATAAAAGAACAAACACAACTAAATCTTGTATTTGATTTTACCAGAAGACACAACAAAATTAATACTTAAAGTCAGTTGAAAAGCTGAAACGAAGACAGCCTTGCTCAACTCTTGCTTCAATCTTCGTCATTAAAAGTTGTCTTCCTCCCTGCATTATAAACGATTCCAGGTATTTCTTCAATTCATAATAAAATCTCAAGCTAGCTAATAAGACAAGAAACTAAATAATATTATAAGGGCAATGATCAAATGCTAATCATTCAGCGGTGAAGAAAGGGCAAACATTTGACATAGAAGATACTTGCCTGTACCCGCTGCAGCCAAGCTTGGTTTATTTGGTGTTCCACGTCCTCTACCACCACCTCTACCTCCACGTCCTCTGCCACCAAAACGGCCACCACCATCTCTGCCACCACTTCTTCCACCTCTGCCGCCACTTCTTCCACCAGCTGATCCATCACGGAAATCACCCCTCGGTTTTGCCTCTTCCACGACCAAAGAATACTCGCTGATTTCAGTTCCATTGAGTTCTAGGGCTTTGTTGAAGCTATCACCATCCACGAAGTCCATGTAAGCAATCCTGCAATTCACAAGATAATCCAAAAAATTAGACAAGACCAACCAAGAATATAAGCCAGAATGCATGAGTATGCTATACATTCAAAAACTTGTTTCTTAAATGACTTGTCATTCATTGTTCAGGTGGATGGTTGGACAATAAGCACTGCTGTGGATCTTGTTATAGAAAAGAATTTACCGGTGGGACCAACAGTACAATTCACAACTCTCTAGAGATTAAGCAATAATTATCAATTATTTGGTCTTTTAATTGCTATTTGTATTATTTTGATGTTCTGTTATGTGGACAATAAAAGTTGTGATAATTTCTTCAAATGAAAATAATTAAAATATATATTACCAAATGCATACTTGTATTCTGAAACTATCAAATCAGAAAACACCATTTTCATTTCTACAAGTTTTCTGAAAAACAGTTTAGTATCTACTTTATATGCAAAAATCCAAAACATTAGTTGAAATAGATCTTAATGCCAAGGAACAAACGATTCAAATTCTAGATAGAAGGAACTTACCCTTTAACGCCACCAGTATTATAATCTTTCGGAATGGAGATCCTTGTTATCTCTCCACAAGAACCAAAATGCTCTTCCAGGGAAGCCCTAACCTGCAAGATTTGAATTCCATGCAGATTTATGAACATAGGAAAGAATACAATTTTTATGACATAAAGACAGCTAAACTTAATTCATTAGATAAAATTACCTGGTCTTCTCCAAGTGATGCATCAAAACCTCTAATGAATATTGTTTGGGCCTGACCTTTTCCTCCCTTCTGGAATGAGTTGCCTTCTTTGCTGTAGAGATTTGCAATGGACAATTAAGTGAGTAGATATAATGATATCATATCAGCTAAATAAAAGCAATAATTTGATTGAACTAGAACTAATACCCGCTGTATGGAGTATAAGCGCCCCTCTCACGAGCTAAATCAAGTCTAAGAGGACGATTATCCAACATTTGACCATTCAACTCAAGCGCCTGCAATAAGAGCCAAGTTATGGAGCAACAGCAAAAAAATATCAAATCAACGCTATCAGCGGACATTTTTCAGTTATTGTATCGCCAAGGGTGCAAAAACTTCAGGTCACAACTGAAGGTCAAATCACTTGCACAACCACAAATCCCACTTTATCCAATAGATAGTTATAAAAGAGCAAAAGAGTTTCAAAACACTTTAGAGAACACATTATTTAAGAATATCAATATAGCAAATATTCAAATACGTATAAGTATCAAAAGGTACAGGCAAAAAAAAGAAAGCAGCAGTAATACAGCTATCTTGAAAATCAAAATTATGTCAATTGGATATGTGATATGAACATTTAAACATTTGACATTTCTATCTTTCTATGTTCATTTTCTGGTCCCAGTATATGTAGTCAGCAGCTAATCCTCACATTGCACTCATAAAAATTAACATTTCCTGAATAAACCCTTGCACCTGTATTATGCTCTGGGAGCTAATTTTGACTTCCAAACAGTCATTTTGGTGGAAGAAAATACAACTGAATCTTCATTCATATTTTGTAAAGTTACACACACACATATATATTCTGATTCTAAACAGAAAATTGAGAAGTTGCCAAAAGTAGAAGTCATAAAGATAATGAAGGATAAAATCAGCAATCCAACACCAATCATATACTTCAGCATCAAAACTTGCAGGTTCTAATACATTTGTAGAATAACTGATTATAAAAGCTTACTTTATTTGCGTCTTCTGCTGTAGCAAACTCAACATGTCCATAACCCTTAAATCTCCCATCAGCATCTGAAGATAGACGAACATCAACTACCTCACCGACCTCCTTAAAGAAATTTTCCCTGTGAGAAAATTCAACTTATCAGACAAAATTCATCTTATTAGAAGAAAAGTCAAGATTTCATATTGAATTCTTTTAGCCCAAAGGAACCTAGAAAGGCATACACATCAGCTTGTTCGACATGAAAAGGTAGATTGCCAACAAAAAGCGTCTTGGATCCTGTAGATTGAGCTTGAGGGGTGACCGGAGTTTGTGGCTGTACAAAAGATGTTATTAGTTCAAACAGAAAATAGCAAGCTAAAACAAATAGAAGAGTAGAAGGCAGATTGGATGGTTACAGCTTTCTTCCCAGATTTTAAATCACTCTGCTTTGTAGTTGTCTGTGGTGATGCATCTACCATTTTTACATCAGTGTCCTGATCCCAAAAAGTTCAAATTAAAAGGTTTTAGGAATAGCTTAAGCATTTATGAACCAACAATTACTATGGTAAAGAAAAGGCCGCTGAGGTTATATCACTTGTTATGAAATTATCGGAGGTGTTCCAGAACATGCAAGCCCCTTATTTACATAAAATCATCCATTTGCTATCTGATCCAAAAAATCTACAAATTTTAAAACCTTACACCAACCCAAAATTATTCAAAACTGTACAAAAGCATGATAACAGACCATATTGCTAACCCAACAGCATACTCGCAAATCATCATCACTTCAATTTTATTTCCTCCACTCAGGCTATAAGAATATGAACCACTAATAAATTATTACCAGATTTGCAATATAAACACCTCCTCAATTGTAAAATACTACTTAATGAATTAGAAAAAGATAAAGATTCCATGACCATGGTAAATATTTTTTCCATAATCCCATTGAGAAGATGACTTGAAATCATGTATCCTCAACATAGCATGAATGTCCATTTAATTAATTCAACAAGGAACCAAGTTGAAAAAAGATTATCCCAACTTATTTATAAAAAATATAAAACTAGATCAAATACCATTACCTTTTTCTTCGGAGACTTGGAAGCCTCTTCTTCCTCACTTTCATCCTCGTCATCTGAATCATCCTCATCACTACTGCTTTCCTTTTTAACAGTTTTAGCATTCGTATCCTTCACAGGATCCTTGGCCTGCAGAACACAGAATCAAGCAAACTAATTTAAAAACATTAGAGGCATGAAAACAGACACATTACATGAACTTCAGATTATATTTAAGAATTCACCTTTTTCTTCTGAGGCTCCTCGTCACTACTTTCCTCCTCACTATCTTCCTCAGAACTACTATCAACTTCCATCTTTGTCGGTTTCTGTAACAGTGTAAAATAGATGAGCATTTACTATCAACTTCCAACAGACAATAACATAGAGGAACATACTTTGAAATTCAAGATCATAACTGATCAAGAGTTAAATATTTTAACCAATTTAAAACAAAAACAAATGTGAAGCAAACACCTACGAAAAAAATATAATTAGAAAATTCACATGCGAAAGGCAACCTAAACTGCCTACCCTAAAATGTACTTGCAAACAAAAAATATGAAACCGCTAAAAGAAAGAATGATCACCATATATGAGACAAAAACAAATTAATTCTTCTATGTCAATTGTTAAATGAAAAAAAAAAAAAAAAAGGATACAACGCCACAGAACTTTTCCATTAAATTAACTTACAAGTATAACACATGTTTTCCATTAAGAAAAACATGGTAAACTATCAGATTGTTGATTTTTTTTTTTTTTTTGAGTTGATTATGTTGTAAAAATAATCTGTATGCATAGCTAATGGATGAATGATGATACAAGCAACCATATAAAAAACCTATGGAGTTCACAAGCAACAACTAAATTCATAGAAACTCAAACCTTATCTTCATCACTGGAATCATCACTCTCTTCTTCAGAGCTATCACTTGATTCGGCTTTCTTCTTGGCTGCTGCAGTAGGAACATTGTTAGCAACTTTCTTGGCTTCCTTCACATTATCCTCATCTGAATCTGAACCATCTTCAGAGCTTGAGGAATCATCATCTGAACTATCACTTGATTTCTTAGGAGCAGCAACAGAGCCATTCTTCGTGGTAGAAGCTGGCAATTTCTTCGGTTGAGAAATCACTTTGGTAGCTTTCTCCTGATAGCACAATAACATCTTGTTTTAGTGTATAAAAAGAGAATTTGTAGTAAATTTCTTGGAAAAAATTAGTTCCATTTCAGTTCATTTAGTATTATAAAATTGTACTTGTATCCTTGGCTAAAATCTACCAGAACTGAACAATCACTTCCTTTATGATTGTCAAAATTAATTTTGTCAATGAAGACTTCGGAGTAAATTGCTCAGATAAGAATCATCAAACTAATAATAAAGACTGCACTCCTTGAACCCCCTCCACTAAGAAATTACCACATCTGAAAACCATCACTACATTTAGCATCATATCAACATTAATTTTAGAAACAACCAAATGATACGAGCCAGTTGATCAAATAGTCGAGCAAAATAAATACATAAATAAAGAGAAAAACCATCACTTACATCCTCGTCTGAGCTGTCATCTGATTCCTCATCAGAGCTTTCACTTGATTCATCTTTTTTCTGAGAAGCAGAAGGGCCATTCTTAGCTCCAGCTGCTGGCAATTTTTTGGCTGCTGCAGGACCCTAAAATAAATGGAAAGAAAATTTCTAACAAAGCATTAAAAATTTTAGCATGCACCTCAAGATAGCACGAATAGTCATTTTATTTAGCATCATGTTAAAATTAATTTTACAAACAGCCAAATGATACAAGTCAGACAACAAGTGATTAAGCCAAAAAGAAAAATCATCACTTACGTCCTCGTCTGAGCTGTCATCTGATTCCTCATCAGAACTGTCACTTGATTCATCTTTCTTCTGCGGAGGGCCGTTCTTAGCTCCAGCTGCTGGCAGCTTTCTGGATGCTGTAGGACCCTAAAATAAATGAAAAACAAACATTTATGTACCAAAGCATTGAGATCTTTAGCACAAAGATAACAACCAAGAAATATCAACATTTCTCATGAACATAGCACAAAAGTAACCATCATACTGACCTCATCCTCAGAAGAATCATCATCCGAGGAATCAGAACTGCTAGCGGGCTTGCTTTTCTTAGCAAGGGTTGCAACAGAGCCATTTTTGGCAGCTGCCGGCTTTTTCTTTGGAGGTTCCTTCGAAGACAAAATTAGAGACAAGAAATTTAGATTATTTCAGTATATTACATGCTAAACAGGGAATGTGAGAAGAACATTACAAAATTAGTAAATCAAAAGTAAATAGCCAAGGAGATTAAGAACAAAGCATTCAGAATTTTTAGATCAAGTAAAGTATAAAGGAATCATCAAAAATGCTACTAAATATGGCCCAATATCAACATGCTCACCTCAGCCTCATCAGAATCATCAGATGATGAATCTGAGCTGCTGCTAGCAGGCTTGCTTTTCTTAGCAGGGGCAGCAACAGAGCCTTTTTTGGCAGTTATTTGCTGCTTCTTTGGAGGTTCCTTCCAAGTTAAAATCATACAAAGACCAATGTAATTATTATTCAATCAATAAGTTACTAAAAAGAGAAAGGCAGAATAATCAGATTCAAGTATGCTGGCTGCTCACTTCATCAGAAGATGAATCCTCCTCTTCACTACTTGACTCTTTTACAGGGGGTTTCACTGCTTTTCCTCCCTTACTGGTCACAGATTTAACCTAAATATTAACATATTCAGAAACATTAACCAATTAAAATTGAATTAGTTTATTCAATAAGAACACAAACAAGTAAAGGCTTTCATAAAATCAAGTAATATAAATGACAAATCCATAGCAAATTTCAATTACGTCTTCCGGCATGAATAAGATTAATGAACCGAAACAGAAGACCAATCTTCGAAGAAACAGAGGGAACATAATTGTGAAAAATAGAAGCCAATTAATGTAGAGTCACCTTTTGTTCTTCCTCAGAATCTGAATCTGAAGAATCCTCCTCTGAACTACTAGTTTCCACTTTCTTGTTTTTCTTCTGTGTCTTTGCTTCAGCCTTCTCCTTTTGTACAGCCTGTGCTACCCCATCATTTCCTTTCAGCTTCTTGGCACTGACTTGCTTCTCTATAAGGTCCTCAGCTTCTCTCTTTACACCTATTTTATAGAATACAAAAAAAATCAATAGCCAAAAACAGGGAAAAGCCAAAGAATACAAACAACCAAAGAAAAAGCTTAACAATGATATAAAAATAAACACCAAGAGCATCAAAACTACAAATAATACACTCATTCCTTCAACTTTGCAACACAATAACAATCCTAAAATAAAATCACAACACCTGAAGAAGACACGAAACGTGAAAACATTTAAAAGACATTTCCACCATAATTCTTAGCAGTACACAAATCACATTATATTATTAATAAATTAAAAGAAGAGGAACCTCATTAAACATGATTAAACAACCATTTTCATATCCTGAACCATGCTGAATAACAATAATAGATGAATACATTTGCCCTGCTCAACACTATAAGATTTCAAAAATTCAAACCATGAAATAAAAGCAAAACTTCAAACGGTCCATAAATGAAGCATTGAATAGAAATAACTACGTATACAAACGCAAATTCCACACCAGAAAAAGCATACGTAAACACTTAAAACAAAAATGTAGTTTCCTACCCCAAACGCAACCTTCAGAAAATCCAACATGAATACACGAACAACATACAAAAAATTATACCTTTCTTAGCAGACTTTGTTGGAGCGGCTACAACAGGAGCTGCATCAACCTAAACGTAACAAAACAACGAAACATATTAAACATAATCAAACTTTACGATCAAAGAAGAAGAGAAGACAGCAAAGAGTGAACTGAGCAGTACGTACTTTGGGGGTAGATTTTTTGCTGGACTTGCCCATGTCTAAGTATTGTAAAGTGTATTGAAGTGAAGATAGAAAAGAGAAGTAAAACACAAAACCCTAATTCTCAGATACTTTGAGGGTTGTAGGGTTTGGAAAGAGACAATGAAGAGTGCAGCAACAACCTTCGTTATTTATATGCGCGGTGACGAGAGGTTTAGGGTTTTAGCATGTCTGCCGGTCCATCTTAGCATTCCGTGGAAACGCGCCACTTTTTGTTCGTTTTTTAGTGGATTCATCTCAGCCGTTCGTTTTATGATCAACGGTTAGTAAGATATCATTCACTCCAGTGGCAGCAGCCAATTTTGTGTTTTTTTTCAATTTTTAATGTTTAAATTTATTTTGAAGGTAAATTTGTATTTTGATTAAAAATCAATGAAATTTAATAACTATTACCCAATAAAAAATATATATATATTATGATTCTTGAGTGAAAATTTACCACATTTTGGAAATACTTAACTTATTATTAAATAAATAGAAAATTTTTAAAATTTTTTTTGATTTAAAGTTAAAATATAATTAAAATTTAAATTTAACTAAAATTTAATATATTCGTTTTTTTATGTCAAATGTATGAATATAAATATTAAATGAATTATTTTTATAAAAGAACCAAAATCACCCATTGCCATTAACCATCATGCATGTATTGTAGAATCAGGATTGAGCATCAACTACTACACCAAATCATGTCATAGAATCAACAAAATCATACAAGAAACATAACCAACGAGCAAATCACTATCCCTACAACTGCCGCCATCCTCTCTCTCTTTTTCCACACTTGCCTCGCAAATGTCTTTTGAGTCTTTTATTCTCATCTCATGCACCCCCTCTTAACAAAGCCAAACACGATGTGGATATCAGTCTCTCCGTTCTCGATGACACATTTAATGTTATCATTCAACCCAAGAAACACCCTGAAAATTGAATGCCTCAACACCGTTTCATACTTCAACATTCACGTCGTGATACGGCAATCGATGGCAAAAAAAGATGGATGGCGGCTTTTGGGTGGGTTAATAAAAAATAATAATAAATAATAACTTTTACCTTTAATTATATTTATTATAACTGTACATTGGTAAAATTAATTAAAATACAATTTCAACCATTCATTGTTAACGATGCCACGTATCTGTGAATCCTTAGAAGTAAGAAGAGATGAGATTAGGATTTGATTTTGATCCTTTAAAAAAATAAAAAAATAAAAAAATCTAAAACTGATATACTAATACATATGTCTTAAAAAATAATTTAAAACTGATATGTTAAGTTGTTAACATATATAAAAAATTATTTTCAAATTTATTCTCAAATTTATTAATAATCTTCATATATAACCTGAATTTTTAAAAAGTTATTAGCAAGAATCCTATTAACTAAGAATGGCAAAATTCTCCATAAGAATCTACCTTCAATGAGAGCGAATTCAGATAAATTTACGGGGAATAGGGTGAAGAACGGAAAGAAATTAATTTTCAATTTATTAATGCAACGGGGATTGGTTTACCTTTCCTGACCCCACCCCCACCCCCTTTCTCATTAAAACATAATATAAATATATTATAATTTATAAATTAAATTTTATATATATAAATATAATTTTATATTACAATTTCTAAAATTATATATTATAATTAAATGTAATTAGTAATAAAAAATTGTGGAGTTATGAATTAATGTGATAAAAAATAAATATACAAATAAAAAAAATTAAAAATTAAAAAGACCTTATATTGTGTTTCCAAAATATATTAATAATATGTTTATTTAAGTTAATTAAATTCTTATATTATTAAAATTAATTTATGAAAATAATATAAAATGGGGAATTAATATGGGGATGAGAAACTCATTCCTTGTGCGAGGATTCTCCATCCTCATCCTATTAAATTTATTGAGAAATGGGACGGGAAATGGGGGTTAAAATAGAAAATGGGGTGGGGAATGGGGCATGCCTCTCCACCCCTACCCTGCCCCATTGCCATCCCTACTATTAACAGTAGAACACTAACCATGTCTGGGTAAAACCAAAATTTTGTAATTATTCCTAGTATATTTATGGTTTTACAATTACAAATGTCTTCGGAATTGCTACTACTATCAATAAATTCACTCGAATTTTCTAAACTTGAATAATATTTGAGTTTGAATGACTTTCTATTGGGCTAGTGAAGTCTTCGCTAAGAAATAATTGGCTAAGTTGTTCTCTAAGTTCGGGCTCATTCTTGAATATCTCATTGATTTTATTTTTTACTTTACATTACCTAGAAATATGACCGTTTACAAGTCCAACAGAGTATGAGTTGTCTTTTAAATTTAGGCTACCTAGACTTCTTGGGCTTTTTGTAGTAAGGCTCAATAACCTTATTTATCTTATTGGGCTCCTTGTGATAAGTTATAGATTTGGGCTTTCTATAGGGTAGTATAAGTCATTATAAATATATTGTTTACAAAATTTTCTACAATTTGCTTAAAAGAAAACTTTTTATTATTCTTTTTGTTCTTTAATTCTTGACAAAAAGTTAAAACTTACTTTTTGATAAAACCAAAATGTTGACCGTAGGTAATGTTATCCCATGGATTGCATTATCATCAGTGTATTCCACCAATTTCTTGAGTATTGGCAAAAATCTTGGATAATTCTGAAATGAATCTTTCTTTCTAGAAAAATGCAATATAGTTTAAACGTTGGAGTATATGGGTTATGAAGACATTCTTATACCATCTAAAATCACCTAAGGTTAGACATCTAAGATTGATTAACACTAATTTAGAACTTTGTAATTTTTCTACATGGTTACCTACAAAATGCATATATATTGTATAAATAAGGACTTTTACAATGTTTTCATGTTTTTTTTCTTGTTGAAATCCTTCTTCATCTTCTAATGTGTATTTTTTTACATGATTGAGAGTGGATTGTTGAAACCAAAGGATAGACTATTATTCCACCAATAATAGAGGAATCCTGTAAAGCCCACTATTAAGAGTTTGGCTAACTGATGGTCAGAGTATTTAGCTACTTTATGAGAAGTTAATGCCATTCCCATCTCCTAGAGTATATTCATAATCTCATATTCAGATTGTCATCTATGTTCCATTCATGGATAGTGTCTCATATATATTTCTAAGTAAAAAATTTACTACGTTTCTCAAATTAGATATCAAGTGAAGTAGGTTTGAAATAATAATGCTTAGTAGAAACAGGTGATTTACCAGATTGAGTTCTAGCAATCTCTATAAGATGATTTCCTATTATGGAATTAGATACACTACTAGAAATTTCATTTGTCATATTGACATTATTATTTGAAGGTCTTAGAAGGTTAGCTAGTCTTCGATTAATCTGATCTAAAAGGTCTATTTTTGGAAAAGTAACTGGTTGACTAGATTTTGGAGATTAAAAATGGTTGAGAAATATTAGATAGAAAAGTTGGGCTAGGCTTAAGTTGCTATATTTTATTTTCTATGTGGGTTAAATGATTGGCTACTCTATAAAGCGTTTGAGATCGATAATTATTTTGTTCATAAACACGCTTGATCTCTCCTAATTAGGCTGGATCACTATTGGGCTTATTATCTACTACCGTAAATGGCCTTATTGAAATAGAGACTCCTAAATTTTGAATAGTAATAACTTCTAAAGGTAGATGTCTAGATTGAATACATTCATAGGTTTTGGTTTCCCATTAATATAAATTAGAAGTTCTTACATTGATATATAGGCTAAGAAATGGATAAGAGGGTCTAAATTAAACTTATTTAAGTTCATTTCAGACCACTCAAAAAATGAGATATTAATCTTATATTGATTCATTTCTTTATACCAACAACTTCTAATTCAAACTTGATCAGCTAAATCCATTGTACTAAGGAATCATACTTTTTTTTCTCTCTTTCTTTCTTATCCAAAGTCTTTTCTAAGGAATTCTTTATCTATTTCCCAATTTTCTTTTTCTATCACGTTAATAGATTGGAAATCTGATAAAGTTGGGGAATCTAGTCATGGCTTGATTCAACTATAGGTTCTGTTATTGGTTTCGAATACCTAACAAAAGATTGGGCCTTGGATTAAATATCTATTTTTTTATTTATTATTGAAATACTGTGAATTGAAAAGGATGATCTAAAATCCTAGAAATCTAAATAAGTAAAGATTCGTCTAACTTACTTAAAAGAATTAAATATAAAAAGAATCTGACCACTGGGATTTTCTTCTATTTGAGTAACATTACTATTGGCTAAATTTATAAGAATTTAGAAATTATTAATCTGCCATCCAGAAGGAATAGAGATTTCATCCCATTTAAGAAGTTTTGAAGTATACGACTCTACTAAAGTATCTTGATGTTATATTTGAATATTTAATATATAAGTTTCTCCTCTATCATCTTGAAGTAAACATTTAGGGTTGAATTGAGAAATAATTTGTTTAAAATAAATTCTATATAATACAATGTATATTCAGTACTAAAGTGTCTAAGATGGTTGAATCATATAAACTAACCTGAAAATTAGGGGCGCAATTGAAATAAATTACACAGTTACGTAGATTTGATTGAACTATACTGAAAAGAGAATTTTAAAATTTGTATAGTGTCTTATCTCTAAGTAAAACTAAAATTGATAAGTCTAAACTTTTTCTAACTAAAGGTTTAATAGCAATTTAAATAAGTTCAAAATGAATATAATTAAAACCTTAGTTTCTATATGTAGTTAGTATAGTTGAATTAAAAAACTTTATCTTTTCAAATTTATTTTGAAGAGATAAGGTTTCATTATGCCCTTTAATGGAATATGCAGTCCTAAAATCAAATTTTCTTATACCATAAATAACATTTGAAAGAATATTAGGTAATTTATCCTTTACTAAATAATTTTTTATATTAATAATTTTATTCATGACTTCCCTAAAACTGATTATCTTAGAGGAATTCTTGGATTTAAAACCTAAAATTTTTCTAATTGTTGATATCATGATTATGCTTGTACATGCAAACAACAGAAATAACCAGATTTTATATTTAAAGAGAGTCAACCATACTGGGTGGTGAGATAATCAAATTTAGATTTTAATTTAATTAAGATTTCAACTATATTATGATTTCAAACAAAAAACGAACACTGCCTAAGTCAAAAAAACGAACAGGCTCGTAGTCTAATTTATTTGATCTCTTAATATAAACATACATGTGAAAGTTTAAAGCACGTGGAAAGATAATAAAAACAAATATTTTTTAAAATTATTCAATTTAAGTCTTATTTGTTAGTGCATATAATAAAATTGGATAGTATAGAATCGTTTGTAATATATTTTTATATTTTTGTAATAAAATATATATTTATTAGTTTTTAAATATTACATATAACTTACAAATTTCATTAAATTTGTTACTATTAATAAATTTTTTATAATTTATGATATATTTCCATAATAAAATTATCATCATATAGTAAATAATTAATTATAGTTAAAACTAATTTTAAATGAATTGAATAACTTTATCCCATGAAAGTTACGGGACAAAGTTAAATGGTGGTGTCATATCCTACCCTCTTTTGTCCTTTCAAACATAAGTTTGGACAAAAAGTTGACCAATCCCATGCTTATCTCCCTTTACCAAACAGGACCTAATTTCAAAAAATAAATAAAAAAATTTATCTTATTATTTTTTGAGATAATAACTTATATTTATCTCTAAGTTTAGACAAAATAATAAATAAATTTTAGTTACTTATCTCATATTAAAATAACCAAAATAATATGACTCACTTTTATGAATAGATCTTATATTAATTAATAGACTTACTATAAACAGAGATTTTAACAAAAATTTATTAATTATTTCAGCTATTAATCACTTATTATAACAAAAAGTATATTATTACCTTAGACAAGTTCTTTTTAAATAATTTTAAGAGACAAATAAAGTAAATACTTTAAAATAAAAATATTTTTAATAATTTAAATTACAATAGTTCAATAAGGGCTATGCTTTTAAAAATCCAAAATTTTAATTTCTTCTATTAAAGGGAAAATAACATTCAATTGTACACCAACTTTTCTCTAATTACAACATAACATAAATAACCTAAGATATTCCAAAAGACATTTTTAGCTAATAGAAAAATTATACCAAATGAGCAATAAGTTTTTTCTTATTTTTAATAAAAGTTCACTAGTTATTTATATATTTTTGTTAAAATTGTATACTTATCTTAATAAAAAGCTTTTAGAAGTTATGTTATGAATTAAATCAATGAAAATTCTTGAAATAAAATAAGGTTATTTTTAGATAATTGATTTTTAAAATAAAATAAAGTTATTTTAAATAATTTAACAATTGTAAAATTTGCAAAATGGTTGTACTCTTAAAACTCAAAATTTGAGTTCTGTTAATATAGATAAAATGGTCATTTTAATTCTCAATAAACTCTCCTCTAACGACAATTAATTGACACTTGCCCCCAAGGACAGTCGAGTTAGTTATCTACCTTTATTTGTTGAGCAACCGTGTTTAACTCTTGGGGGTGATAAGTTGAGCTAAAAAAATTTATCTTTGAGCTATGTCTGCCCCTACCTTACCTTAAAAAAAAATGTAGATAGCTTTTGGTATTAATAAAATTTTTTTTTACCAATAAAAAAGGCATACCAAATGAGTACTAATACTAATTTTGCATTGATATTAAGAAAACTAAAAGTAATTTTTGATAAATTAAAAATCACTTCTACAATAAAGTATTAAGAACTTGTCATTACTTTTCAAAATCAAATTTAGAAAGTTTCTATTTGATAAATTTTCTTAAACTTATCAAATAATTATCAAAAAATTTCGTACCAAATGATATCACATTTATTATTTAGATGATAAATTTTTAAAAGCTTCTAAAACAATTTTTTATATTATTTTTCCATCAAATTGATGAATATTTCGTCATATATAATAAAAGGTTTGAAATAATTATTTGAGACTTATAGTATTATCCTTTTAGGTAGTTGTCTCAACATAAATAATACAAAAACAAATATATTCTTCCACAACCTTTTTAATTTCCACCATAAAATCATAACATATATTTAATAATTGCTAAAATATTCAAAATTCAAGAATATATACGATAATAATTTTAAAATTAATATTTAAAAAATAAGAACAAAACAAAAACAATAAAGAGTTCCAAGTAAATATTTTAAATTTTTTATTATTATTAATAAAATATATCAGTTAAATATAATTTACTAGAAAGTTTTTTGGCCCTCTAAATTAATTTGAATAGTTTTAATTTGCTTAAAAATTTATAAATAAAATTGTCTTAAAAATATTTTTAAAATTGTTTTTCCCCTCTAAAGTCTACAATTTTTTTTTTTTTTGTCCTTTCGAATCCTAGTATAGTACCTTCTACTTTTAATAAGTCCTATACTAGATCAAGATCATTTTCAATGACTTTAGAAAAAGTAAGCCACTTTTTTTCATCCGAGTATCAACCACAGGTCTTAAAAGACCGATCAAGTTGAACAACTCAAAAGATAAACAAATATCATTAATTTCTTTATGCTCATTCTAAGTTCAAAATACCATTTGTACAAATAAAAACCCCCTATGTTATATGATTTCTTTTTCGGAGATGCCCTCTTTAAAATCCCATTTTCAAGACAAGTGAACAAATAAGATTTAAAGATTGTTTTTAAAATCTAACTAAAACAAAAAGAATAATATTTTCCACTTTATAATTAGAAAATAAACACTTTATTTTACACGTAATCCGGTTTTCTACCTTCAGATAATGAAAACGAAAACGGGACTATCATTTTATGAAAATGAAAGTAAGGCTTGCAAAATGATACTCGACAGTTCCTTGTGCATACTTCTCAGTTTCACCTCCAGGAGTTTGTTCCACAAAGCAAAATCAGTTCTCAAATTCATTTTTACTGTGTTTCTCTGGGTACTATGTTCTTCATTCTCCATTTTCTTTCTTACAATATTGAAAAATAATGACTCAAAAATCAAAAGTTGAAAATTGAGATGTCATATTTTACAACTGTAATGCCTAAATAAGAGACTAGTGAGTCCCCCAAACATATGACTAGCAAATTAGAAATTTGGCCTTCAATGGCCCTCATTTTCTTGGCAAAAGCAAGTTCCTGATTATCCATGGCTTACCATTCACATGACTACTTAAGCCTCACAAGATTGCTCGGCTCGTTACTAGTTTCCCGCCGTAAAGACTATATGTACCTCGAAAGCATCTCCGATCTTCTACGTGTTTGTTCTTTTCCATTTGCTTGAAAAAATCATCTGGACATCAACATAAACAATCAAACTCCAAAACCAGAAAACATAGATTGCATTCAGTAGACAATACTGCAAGACAAAAGTTCCGTTTAGCAGGCAGAATACACAAGCTTGAAACTTTTGAAGTTTGAGACTTGGTATTGGGAACAGATCAACATAAATTCATGAAAACACTTAGAGCCATAAAATTCTCAATAATGAATCATAAGTAGACAAACACAATCAATTTTCAAGATTAACCTTCTGTTTTGACTTCTGGAAGCTTAGAACTAGTCACTTCTAATGAGTGGTTTTAACTAGCGAAAGAGATGATAAGTACTTGAAACATGCTGTTCACACCATGTTAACACAAGATTTTATTTATATTATGTTACTTCCCCAGTTGGATTGGCTTGCACCTTAAGTACAAAAGGGACTGCTGGGTGGTTTACATAGTAAGTCGGTAAATGTAATACCAATCATAAAAGTCGAGTTTACAATGTTCCAACAATGTTCCATAACCAAGTATAAAATCCACGCATCATCATCAAATGTTTCCATATGCAAATTCACAAAACAAGTTGTTCAATAAAATGCTATCCCCAAACCACATGGTTTAAATAAAAATACTTTCACCTTCAAGTCCGAACCCATAAGGGTTCCATAGAGAAAGGTTTCTCGTTTCGATTGTGAACAGTCGTAGTCCCAGGGGGAGGAGCATGCACAGTTATAGGAAGAACCCACTCACTTTTGTCTCTACCCTCCACGAGAAGAGGATGTTCATATCTGAATTTTAAAATCCAAAGTTTTACATTCAGACATAGGATAAAAATAATCAAACTCCAGCAAAATAAGGGAATAAAAAGTTATGCAAAGATTCGGTAATTAAGGCTCAAGAAAACCATCTCAAGATGGACAAGCAGAAACAGTAGAAGGTGCAAGTATTGCACCATACCATTAGAGTTTATCTCATCTTACATCAGTGACACTGATTTTCATATATCCTAAATTATTACCCATTTAAATAAACTAAAGTAATATAATGATGACACAATTATTTTCATAACCCTTTTTTGTGATCAATGAAAATTGTGAGCACAGAAGTACAAGAATGATCTTTATTCTCAATGAAACTGCGCACATGGCTACTAAACTCGGTAAATTCAGACACAAATTTTTAACTATTGATCTACGCAATCTAGTGGTAGACATGATTGCCGAGTTAGCAGCATTAAATGCCACTTTTTAACTTTAAACTTCAACCTTCAGATTGCAGGATCTAATAGTTGAAAATTTATGTCTCATTTTAAGTCAAGAGAATCCCACCCCTTATAGTTTTTCTTATATTAGCAGCCCAAAGTTAATTCCTCTAGTCTCTGGCTTGCCACCAGCACACCTTCTGATACTAAGCTCATTAACTATAATTTAATATCAACAGAACATCGGCAAAGCAGTACTTCTTTAAGAAAGGCGATAATAAGACTGTCAAATGCTGTAAGAATGATAATATTCAGTAATACCTAGTCCATGGTACATTCTTCGGGGTGGTAAGAAATTCAAACCGTAGTGCCCACTGCACAGAGACATGAGGAGTAGAAAAGGACATGGGCCCATCCATGGGAATAGAGAAAAGAAAGCTTGTCTGCACCAAATCTGCAACAACCTCATGGTGATCACTCTGAATCTGCAGGAATCATCCGGCACAGATGCACTAAATTAAATCATCAGAATGTAGATGCGCATAAGAACGTCTACTTTTAAAACTTAAACGTTAGAAGTTCACAGAAACAGCAAATCTTTTAAAACTTAAACCTTAAGAAGTTCACAGAAACAGTCAATCTTTGAGAATTGCACTTCATTGGGAGGTCTCCGAGAGAACATAATTTCAGTAGTAAAAGAATAGAAAATTGAGATATATTGCACTATGAATAGCAGGCTTGCAAACTCAACAGAAATATAGAATTAGGGTCTGTTTGGTATAACTTTTCAAATAGAGTTTTTTAAAATAAAGCTCTTACCCGTAAATCTTTTATAAGTAGAGTTTTTAACAAAAATTTATTAATCGTTTGATTTTCACAAATAATTTTTGAGAAAATTTTAAGTAATTACTTTAATAGATAAATTTTTAATATTTTATTTTAAAAAAATAACGTATAATTTTTAAAATAAAAGATATTTTAAACAATTTTACTTTTTAAAAAAGTTGGGGAAACTCTACTACTAAAAGTCCAAATTTTGGGTTTTTTCTAATAAATGAAAAACAACTTTTTAATTCTCAAAAACTCTTTTCCATTATCAACCAAACGACATTAAAAAATTTGAAAAAATCTTTTATCATTAAAAAAACTCTTTTGATAATTGAAAAAACCAAACCAAACGGGCACTTAGATAACATTCTACAATAGGGCTCAGGCCGATAACATTTTCTTTTTCCAACCTTTCCAAGTCATTTTTAATTTCTTATATTTTACCGACACAGCAGCATATATCATGAATGTTCTCTAATTAGCTATGAATGACAGATTTATAACTTCTATCTGACCATTGAAGCATATGGCTAGCATTTTCCATCTTCTTTTTTCTAGATCAGAGGTGTTATTCATATGACCCATCCAATGTAAAGCTTTAGCTCTCTTCTACTAATGTTCCATTACAAACAGCCATGATCAGCTCAGTAAAGCAGTTAACTGGTGATATGAAGTAGCAAATGATAGAGATATCTAGCTCACTGACTTGATAACGAAGTAGTTATTATACACAAAAATCTCATTCCCTGCCTGAACTATACTTAGATGGCAAAAAGCCAATACACACTTCAAAAGGTAGGAAGTAAAAGTTTACATCAGACTACATTATTAGTTGCTATTATGTCCTACTTCCAAACTTTTTTTAATGAAACTTTACTTTCCCAAGGGGATTAATTTTTATTATGTTAAGGTTTTTGAGAAATACACTTGATTTTTGGGCATGTAAAGCTACCAACTCTGGACCTGGCCTCATTATATCATGCAACCCATAACATTTTTTTTTTGGAACCGTTCATTTTCTATCCAGAATTCAGAACTTATAGTATTTGAAGTGTAAACCAGCGAGGATCTGGAATAACATAAAGCATGTACATAAGTTACAAATATCATCAAAATAAGTACAGCTCTAATTCAATAATCTTTTGAGTGGAACATAGTGTAGAATCAAAAAATAAACCTTTGTAATTGTCGGGGAATTTCTACGAGAGGGATGAACGAAACGCCGACTTATAGTCTCTGAAGTTTCCAATGTTATTGAAACCTGCAAGACACCAAACACGCAAGTCAAAGTCTAGATACATTAAAACACCTTTCTATCAGATAATTTCTGAAAGTATTTTTTTGCAATTGTTGTCATATGAAATTTACCTCAAGGCATCTCCTAGCTCCTTCCTCATGAAAAAAAGTAAGAGTTCCACCTATCTATTACTAAAACAAGTTAATAAAACTGAAAAGGGGAAAATTAAGAGGAAGAATGTTAAATCATACAATGTGTAAGAAGTGTCATGTAAAACTGCCATCACCATATCACTGAAGTAATATGTTGAATCAGAATTCTTTGGAGAAAATCTTAGCAGAACTTGGTCATCCATCCTGATATTGTAAGACCTTCCTCGAATAAAGCCTTCTGCTGCAGAAAATGTTTGCAGCAAATAAGTTTACCAGGATTTATTACGAAGTTCTAATTAGGCCAAAATATATGGTAACCCAAGGGGCAGAAAAATGAACGGAGAAGAAAGTAAAGCAGGCTTACATGCTGCAGTTTCGATGACTCCTCCTTGAGGTGATAGCGGTATTCCTGTTGTATCATCTGGAGACACAGGTTTTGCAAGCTTCTGCTGCTGCCCTGGCGACACAATGGCTGTCGATTTGTTTGGTGAAATAACATCTTTTATTTTTTAAATAAAAAAATATATTTTAGAAAAGCTATATCCATCTAACATCATAACACAAGGCTTCCATTACTTTCACAGGCATGCCGAAGAAATTGCAGAGAAAACTTTATAAAACATGAAAATGAATTTGATATTTGAATGTATTACTATGCTGAACTCAGAAGAAAACATAAGTCGTGCAAAACTAGTGATTAGCACATTCTCAAGTTACTCACCTGCACTAGAATCGTACAAAACCTCAGCAACAGACAGCCGAGGAAGAATTGCATTTGAAGATAAACCAAGTTCTCCTTCAAAAGTTGGAATATCCTTTGTCGAAGACCTTGCAGTAGACGATTGCAATGATAATGAACTTCCAAAAGTTTTGAGTATACTTTCTTTACTGGGGTTGTAGGAGGAAACAGAGGAGATCTCATCCCTGGAACTCTCATATCCTTCCTCAATGCCATCATATATATCATTTGCTCTAGACTGTCAAAAGAGCAATTGAATAGCATTGAATAAGTATTATAAACAAACAGTCTATTGAAACAATTGGTTGAAAGACAAATATGCTCTAGTGGCTGTATAAGGGCCCATAAACAGGAAAGATTTTAAGATATTAAAAAAACTTTACATGACGTAGATAAGCAATACTAAAAACTTACCCATTCAGAATCTCCATCCATCTCTTTCCAATATATATCAATTTGGATGGTGGTAGCAGGAACAATCCCTGAAACCGTTGAGCACATAAACATAATTATCAAGCTATTCCTTTTATTACATGCATGTGCCACAGCACATTAAGTGTTGTATCACCCAGAATTGACAAACATTACGCAGCATAATTACAGTTCGCCTATGCTATAATATCTGTTGCATGGTTCCATCATGTATGACAGTAACTTTAGGCTTTTTTGTTTGCATAAAAAATTTACGGCAGCATCACAAATCATGTTTTGCTAATAGACATATATTCTTAAACAAATGTCCAAAACAATTTACTCCAACAAGATAGTATCAATTATAAAATTAACGAATTACTCAAGAACCATTTTACTATCACCCAGTATATACAAGTATTAAGCAGCAGATTTACAGTTGAGATGTGCTACAAGGTCTATATCATGGGTCCGTCTTGCATGACAACCATTTTAGGCTTCTTTGTTTCCATAAAACAAAAAATAAATATAAGAACATCAAAAATCATCTTGTGCTAATAGACATACATACGGACAGATATTATGGATAAAGATACAAAAAATAATTTACTCAACAAGATAGTACCAATAAAGGAAAAAAGTTCCTAATTTACAGTGGAAAATATTGCATATTCTATCCTCTATTTCACATATTCTACAAATTTATATTAAAGATGAGTGAAACAAGTGGTGCAACACCTTTATGTCGACAGAATACAATACCTTTAGGATCTTATAATAATAATTTCCCAATAAAAGATAAACTAAAGATGAAAACAGAATACTTAAGATTTCAAGCCATAAAAGTTACATAACTGCAAAACGCAATCCAAAGTCAATTTAGCTAAGTTTTACAATAAGAAATCCATCAAACATGTAATTAGGGGCATAATGACTGGCAGCTCCAACTGACGTTTTGCAATTCTACAACAAAGGAATGCAGCGGCACAATAATGGGACTGAAATTAAGATTTTCCTGAATAATCACTTTTATCATAACAGTTAAAGCCAATCATCTGAGCATGTTACCATATTCAGAACCACATAAAATAGTTAAGCAATAAAATTGAATATTGAACTGGCAAGTAAGGATTTAAACCCATTGCAGAAATTCTTAAGTTATGCTACTGGGCTACTGGGCTACTTTAAGCAATACATGCATATATTACTTGTCAAAACCCTTAGCATCAGATAATGCATGTCTCTTCACATATTACACATTTGCATCAATTTACAACTGATTTTTGAATGCATAAGGTACAAAATAAAATTCTAATAAGCATGAAAACAGCTCTAGTTTTTTCAGGGAGGCATTATTCAGGTTTTTATCATTAGCTACTCAAGCAATGGCAAAATGCTATTTTACAGTTAATACATATACAAGTGTATCAAAAAATTAGGATAAGTGAAGAAATTTTAACATTAATATAAATGCATAACTAGTGTATCATCAAGCTTCCATTCCTATTCAAGTAGCACCCATTCAACAATGAAAAAAACATCATGAACATGCTCTTCAAAAGAGAAACAATCTTCCAAAGCATCCATCTTTGCTCAGATTATTCTTCCATCCTTTATCTATTACGGACATTAGTGTACATATCATGCATCAATTTAGGTTTTAAATGAAAATATATTAGATTTAAGATATGTCATGATAATGAAGAATCTTTAGATGAGCAAAACTTTACTATTGGCATTAATAAATCCTAGATAATAGTTGTTACCTAATAAATAATAACATAAAACTTTTAATATGTTATGAGTAAATTTTGGGCCAAAAGAACAATATTTTCTAGTCTAAATTTAAGAAGAATATCTAGGTGAGCAAAACTTTACTATTGGCGTTAATAGATCCTAGATAATAGTTTTTACATAATAAATAATAACATAATAATTGTAATATGTTGATAAGTAAATTTTGGGCCAAAAGAACAATATTTTCTTGTCTAAATTTAAGAGTAACTGGTGTACGTCTAAACATAAGAGTAACAGGTGTCCAACAGCAGCTCACCATCATTTTGATCTTCTGTTAGCAAGCCGTTGCTTTTCTGAGTGACCCATATTTGTAATGGTATACGAGCTTCCTGTTGGAATTAAAAATTGATAAAGATCATAACTCCATAAAAAGACATAAAAATCATGGTTGTCAGCTGTAACAAAAGTTTAGGTGTTTCTTCCAGAGTGTACAAATAAGAACATGTACTATGTCAGAATGTGTGTGAATAAGAAAGCACATCTTACCTAACAACTAATTATGAGATAAATACAAGGTATCAAAGTAGATGTGCACCAATAGGCAGAAACATGGAGAAAATTCTTTATGACATTTTTCATTGTCAATGAATCCTACCACAGGATACAACCTTGAACACCTTGACATTCCACATAACTAAAATACCTTCATATTTAACAACAGAATAAAGGAAAGAGCCATCCTTTACATCTATATCTAGATCCCATACACCACCCACTAACTCGCTGTCAACGAAATCCTCTTCAGTCTCCTGAAAGATCACAATATTAGGCCTTAGATTAAGGAATGCAGCTTCTATAATACTTCTCTTTCTTTTGTCCCCTAAACCTCTCATGTTCCTGCTTAGAATCTTCATGGTCCTCTAACACAAACAAAAAACCTACTTTAACTCTTTCCTCAGACTGCTTACTACTCTCTCTGTTACTACTCACCAGTGACAACTTCATTGTACCCAACAGCTCCCCCAATGCTTATCCATTTTTTTACATCTTCTAACAAAATCTAGAAAAGCTGGCATTAACTACATCATTTTGATCAATATTTCATGAAGCAAAGCTTTGAAGATCTTAGGATCCAATCTTTGCTTATATCAGGTTTCTACGTGGTTTAGTTTTCATTTATATGGTATAAATTTTCAAGAACAGCTTTGAAGATCTTCACATCCAGTTAGTTTGAGCACAAAGATAACCATTGTAGAAACCTAATACTCTTCTCATCTGTGACATGTCTATAAAAACCCATTTATGCCAGTTTATACTTTATTCCCAGTTCTGTAATTTTTATACCAGGTCAAAGATACAAGAATATGCAGCCAGCTCAAGAGTTACCTAAATTTTCAAATCAAGTATTCGTACTAAATAATATCAAATTAGAACACAGAGGAAAACAGTAAATTAAATTTTGAACTAGCGATATTAAAGAGTTGTTAATAGAGAATAAAATATCAGAAAAAACTCAAAAATATATCAAAATATGAGAAGAGAGATATCTCAGTTAACAAAGAATTAGATCATATTATAAGAGTACCGTAAATGCATGTATAATGAAAATTAGTAGTAAACACCACTCATAAACCACAACAGGAAAAATATTATGCCAAAGCAGATTAACCAAAAAAGAAAATGCCTCACACAACTTCCAAAATCTAAACAGCAAATTTAATACAGCATTTGTCAACAAAGTCAACAGGGAAAATAATGAGGAGTTAAAACAAATGAAGTCAATAGAAAGGCAGAATACAAAGAACTTTAAAAGCAAAACAACAAAAGCTGCAAAAATTTAAACCTCGAAAAAAGCAGTGTGAAATCTATACTCTAAACATAATACAGATAGCAAGAGAATTTAGAGAACAAACCACTTCGGTAAGATCTTTTTTCGATTCTCTCTGGGCATGGCCATTTTCCAGAATCAGCCATCGTCCAGATAGTGTACTCTTAACATAATACAGATAGCGAATTGTAGTACCCTTGTAAGACGGTGGTATAATGATAGGTAACTCAGTTCGGACAACATCTGCAGATACGCAAAGGTGTTTACCAGATTAATGGTCTTAAATCACAATAAAGTTTGAAAAAGCTTATATAATTCACCACATATTGCAGACTCTAAATACAAAACATTGTATTCACCACAAGTTATGAATAATAACCCCACAAAAATCACTGCACATGAGTCACATGAAAACAGCAGTTTGTTGACAGCTATTAGGAATCATTGAGCTAGACTAGATACAGCTTATAAGACATAAGAATTTTTTTAGTTATGTATGATCCTCTAATAGGGTTTTTTGCTTCCAAGTTTGCATCAATAAATCTCTTTGCTTTGAAAAAAAAATTCAAACCCAAGATCTCCAAAATGGAAGCCTAGCAATAAAGCTCACTCACTACCTGTTATATGTAATTTGGTATATCTTTTATATTTACTTTTGTTGGCTCTGGTGTTTTCTCTCAGAATTTGTGGCCTTTCAGTTTAAACTACAATAGAATTTCATCTTCCCTCTAGTATGCCTCCTTTTACCTTCTTACATAACAAAATTTCCATTCATAATGAAATCAAAGATTCTAACTGTTGATCACTTCACCAAATTTTCAATTGCTAAAATATTTGGTATCTACAAAGAATACAAATCCATAGAGCAAATGAGCTTACATGATTTTGTGGCACCGGCAGACACAATCTGATTTGTAATCAATTTTGGTGCGGAGGACTCCAAAAACACACGTTCCCCTGCAAAAATTCAGCGTAAATCTTAATTAAAGTATAAAAATCCCAAAAAAATATTCAAAAAAGGAGATATATATAGAAAAACCTCTTCTTTGTCTGGATCCAGGAACCGGCTTCTGAGTTGCGAACCACTGAGAGTCCAACTTTTCAATCCCCTTGACTTCAAATGCAAGGCTTTCAATCAAGAGCGAAGACAAAGCAGCAGGATCACCATCACTACTCAAAGGATTGCAGATCTCAATGCTAACAAAAACGGCGTCGCCTGGTCTGTACACATTCTTATCCGTCGCTAGTTTGAGCGTCGGCAACACTCCGCCGTCTCGGGAATTATCTGCCGCCTTGTTCGATCCGCCACCGCCGAACAGCGAAAATCTGCCCCCCAACATTGCTTGATTGAGCTAAGCAAATCTGAATTATTCATTCATCTACTTGTAATCGAGAACAAGAAATGATGAATCTGGGTAAAATTGGAGTTGGAAGAGTTTCTTTTTGGTTGTTTCTGCCGTTTGTTTTTTAATTCTCTGATTTGAAACTCGATCCATCTGTTAAATTATTATTATTTTTTTTTTAGTTTTAATTAAGAATTAAGCATTAAAATTGCCAGTGAAATAAACAAATACTACAGCCATCACTTTACCGGTTCAGTTTTTATTATTTTCGCTTCTGTGTAAAATATAAAGTAAGATGTTTTTTTCAATTATCATAGTATAGTTGGTATTGGTAGGTTATCATCATTTTCATCCTAAATTTTTAAAAAAATAATAAAATAAAATATATTATTTTTAATTATAATAATTTAATTTTCATTATTTACGATATTTTAATGACTAAAATGTTAGAAAAGAAAATAGTACTATAAAAAAAAATTATAACAATTATACTTCGCTTAAGAACTATTTTTTATTTTTTCTTTAATTTTAATGTTTTATGCATTTTTTTAAACTAATTTGTATTTTATATTTGAATTTTGAAAATTTTGTATAGAATTTTTAAATATAGTACTGAACTTACATGTCTTTATGATTATAAAAAAAAATTTTATATATCTTTTTAAGTAATTTAATTATATAAAAATACTTTTAAAATTGTACAATAAAATGATTAACTATTACGAAATACTTTTCTAATTGATAAGTAAACAGTCAAAAAAATTTTTCTTAATAACTCTATTCGAAAGAGTTCTATTTCTAAAAACTCTACTTTCAAAAATTTTATTTGAAGAGTAAAATCAAACAAACCCTTAATTCCACTTTAGTAATTGAATTTTCTTGGAAATTTGTAGGAGTATTTTACTCTTTTCTTTAGTTTGTTCTAAACATGGAAGTTAGGATTTTCTTTTTTTAATTGGACACATTGTTATCTAATTAGAACTGGCCTTAGGCTAACTAGCTTGGCTTAACTTTAGTGATTTTAGCTTTTTTTTTTATTTTTTAGGTCATGGATTCTTTTTTTTTTTTTTTGATACTGTTTTTAAGATATCTGCATGAGTATTGTACAAACTTTGAATCTAAATTAATAATTAGACAATGTTATTCTCAAGTTGTTTGTTAACCATCCGACAAGGCTTCTCATTAGATTATCTATTTGGAATTTGTTTTGGTTTTAAGTTATATATTTTTTGCAATAATTTTTGATTTAAAAATTTATGAGATTAGTTGTTGGTAAATAGGTTAATATAAGATATAAATAGTAATTATTAATATATTACAAAATTTTATAAAATTTTCTCTTAATAAACTGATCTCAGGGCCTTGGCTAGGTTGGAAATAATGTTCATCAATGAATTAAACTAAATTTGAATTGAAATTGAATTAAATTAAATTAAATGGAACTAATCCAATTAATTTTGATTGAATTCAGTCTTTATAATAGCTTGATTTATTGCAATTATGAATTTAAAGAAACCAAACTCACTTTAGTTTAGTTCGATACCTTGATTATTAAAAAGCTTTAAAATATTAACATAATTTCAATATTTTAAATAATACAAATTTAAAATTAAAAACATTTTAAATAGATATTTTTTTGATATTTTCTCTTATCTCTTTCTATTTTTCTCCAAGATAACTATTATTTTAACATATAAAAGTAAAATGCCAATAAAAATTAAGGTGTAACTTATATTTGGGTAGCTCAAGTATGACTCTGCTTACTCATAAATTTCTTCTCCTAACTTATACTTAAGTTATACAAGGGTCATTTACCCAGATTAGGTCATCTACCCAACAAAATATTCAAACACGTATCGCGTCATCTACACAAAATACACAAAAAGTCTCATTATCAAGTTAAAAGTTCATAGACAAGGTCAAAGGTTTCACATGCTTTTGCACTGAAAGTAGTTTCGTCTTCTTCTGATAATTGAGTAGTTTTATTTTGAGAATATTAAATAATTGAACTGTAGAGTTTACGAACTTTTACAACTCAAAAAGGTTTTGATTAAATGGTTTACTAAAGGAGTCATTCTTATTTGGTGATGATCTTATTGAAGATTTTTGAGTAGAATCATGATCTTCATCAATTTCTTGCGTAATTTTATCCAATAACTTTAAATAATATTCTCTTTTATTTTTCTTTTTACTATGAGATCCCCAAGGTTTTGTTGAAGAAGGACTAGCTTTATCCTTAGCTGACAAATTTGTCTTCTTAGGAGGTGAACTTGGAAGGCATAGAGTACTACCAGCTTGCTTGAACTTTAACCATTAAGTAAGGGCCTTCAGAGTTACTTTGTTTAAATCATATTTATCCCACCATTTTATTTTGAATTCTTGATAAAGCTTAAATAACATTTCGAATAATAACTTTCTACTGTAAAATTCCAAGATAATACTATGGAACAAAGAAATTAATATGAAAGAAAATTTCTTGAAAATAAGGTTGATTAGTTCTTAACATATTTTTGATGTACTAAGAAAAGACTCTTGAGTAATGTCTTTTAAGTAACTTGAGTCATTTGGTCCTAAGTAAAACCACCATTCTTGGAATCATTATGGCATTACATTTGAAATTTTCTTCTATTTGGGTAACATTACTATTAGTTGAATTTCTAGAGATTTAAAGGGTATTAATCTGCTATTCAGTGGGAATGGAGATTTCATCCCATTTAAACAATTTTGGAGTATACGTTTCTATTGGAGTATCTTGATATTCTATTTGGATATTAAGAATAAGGGTTTCTCCTCTACCATCTTGGAGTAAACACTTAAGGTTGAATTGAGAAGTAATTTATTTGAAATAAATTATATACAAAATCATGTAACCTTGTTTATGGGCTTGAAATTTAAGTTAAGGAATATGGATATTAAGTACTAAAGTATCTAATATGGTTGGATCATGCAAACTAACTTAGAAATTAGGGGCATAATTGAAATAAATTGCACTATTAGATAAGTTTCACTTAACTACTCCTAATAGAAACTAGTTCAGAATCAGATAGTATTCAACTCCTAGCAAATTCTAATGATTCTGAAACTATTAATAGTAGTAGCAATTCTGAACAAATTTGTAATTGTAAAAATATCAATATGTTAGGAATAAGTAGAAAATAGATAAACAATTTCTTTTAGATATCATAGATAAAATAAAAAACCCTTCCACTAAGCAAGATTACTTAGTAAAACATAGAGAAATACTTTTGGATTAGCAAAGAATCAATACTCTAGAATCTTTTAGTTTAACTAAAGTCTTAGATAAATAACCTTCTCAAAGCTTGTTTAAACAAGTGATTATAGAAGAGCTTTAACAAGAAGTAAAACTTCTTAAGAAGGAAGTGAAAGATTTAGAGAAAACCCTTAATGATCAACAATTTAGTCAACTTCATTTAAATGTTAGGATTACTCAATTAGAAAAGTCTAAATATTCAACCTCTTGCCCACAACATCAACCTAATTTAGATTTAGGCCTATCCCAACCAGAGCCTACAAAGGACTTTGATAATGTAGCATTTATTCAATTCGTTAATAAGATTAATTTTCAAAAGTTATATATACTTATTTCTTTGCATATACGCAATAGCTTTTCCTTAGAAACAATTACATTAGTTGACTCGGGTATAAATCAAAACTATATTTAAGAAAGTATTATTTCTACTCAATTTTATGAAAAAATTAGTGAATATTTGCATGGTGCAAATGGTAGTAGTTTAAATGTTAGGTATAAATTATCAAAAGCAAAAATCATGTCAGGCTACTTTTGATTTTTTTTTCAACAATAATGTTTCTCCCTTTTGGTTAAAAGACTAGCCGCGTCACCTTAGTTTTGTTCAACTTTTCTTTTTAGTCCAAAAAAATAAAATAAAATCTAATGATTATAAATTTTCAATTTAAAATATAAACATATCTTCAACTTTTTTAAAGATAAAGTCATTTTGTTGTTGTCTTCGTTTTTCTTAATAAATGCATATTTGACTACCTTTGTCGTTTTAATTAACTAACGACACGAAGTATCCAATATTATGTCAAATAAGATATTCGAAAATTTTCCCAAGAAAAAAAATATGTCGTGTAACCGTTTGTTATATTTAATCTTACCAATAGAAATCATTTCATGATTATACATGATAGTTTATCATTAGAATAATTTTTTGTTTTCAACTTTATCCATAAAAATATTAATCAAAATATAATAAAGAATTAATAACAAAAAATTTAAAAAATTGAAATGATAATAAAGATTAAATTTGTTGTAAAATACCATTTTCTTGAATAGTTTTTCATAAATATCACTCATACCGACCTCCTTACGTATAACTGTTAACAGATAAAAAAAAATAATGAATTTTTTATTTAATTTTGTTATTATTTTTAATAAAAAATAATAAAATATTACTATTCACTTTTTGATGAATAAAAAGAATAATAAATAATGAATGAACTGAGTACAAAATAGAAAGAAATGAGCTTTCTATTTACTCAGGGGAAAAGATAGAAATTCTTGTCTAACAAATGTTTTCCCAACAATTACTTCTCAACTACTTAATGCATGTGCCTTGCCTTTTTTTACTTGTATATTGTGCCATCCTTCACCTTTCACTCTTTCGCCCGTTTCTTTTTTGGTTAAAGGGAAAGCAATTATAATAATTTGTACAACTTACATTAACTTAGCATAAAATGACAACCTTTGTCTCCCTCCCTCCCTCTCTCTCTCTCTCTCTCTCTCTCTCTCTCTCTCTCTCTCTCTCTCTCTCCTAAACAAAGAGTATTTCCCTCTTCCAATGCACAATAGTACAATTTACACTACTCATTATCAATATGGTTATTATAATTCTCTATCTTTGTCTCTTTCTTTCTATCTTTAAACAAAGAGTCTTTTTCTCTTCCAATGCACAATAGTGTAATTTACATTACTCATCATTGTTATTGTTATTACAATTCTTTTTCTCTTTTACATACACATGTTTATTTATTTATAATATTAATAAGATAATACAATGAAAGTGATTGTAATGTTAAAGATAGGAGAGGGTTGAAGTCCAGTCTAAGCCATAAATGAGAAGCGAATGCGTGGTTTTTTATCGTGTAATTTGTTTTGTTTCTGTAATTTTGCATGTGAATTTCTTTCTCCTTAATTAATGCATTCTTATTTTATTAATATTAGAATTTGATTAAATCATATTCATCCCACCATTTTATTTTGAATTCCCTGATAACGCTATTTCTAACCATATGAAAAATGAAATAGTAATTTTCTATTTATTCAAATCTCCTAAAAAAAACTATAAAATCTTCATACTATGCAATTAATACTCAAAGTCTAAGTGTGTTCTAAGCATGAAATAAGAATCTATAAATAGAACAAAGAGAAAAAGGAGAAAGCATGAAGTAGAATTACTTTTGGGCCACATCCCCACAAAAAAATGCTTTTCTATAAAATGTACTTAATATGACCATACGAAAGGTTCTATTAATGGGTGGATTTGATTGGGTTGCATGTATCTAAAAATAGCATAATGTATCTCAATAATGGGCTTAAGATCCATTTTGAGTCATTGGTTATTTCATAATACATAGCATTGACTTTGTCATTATGCCCTATTTAAGTTATCAATAATTTATTATGAATTTTAAATTTTATATATAATCTATTTAATACCTATAAATTGATACCATAAAATTATATTATAATCAAATATCTTGTATGATTTATTTCTTTATAATAGCTTGAGTTATTGCAATTATAAATTTAAAGAAGATAAACTCACTTTAGTTTAGTTCAATACCTTAATTATTAAAAAGCTTAAAAATACTAACATAATTTCAATATCTTAAGTAACACAAATTTAAAATTAAAAACATTTTAAATGGATACTCTTTGATATTTGCTCTTATGTCTTTCTATTTTTCTCCAAGATAACTATTATTTTAACATGTAAAAGTAAAATACCAATGAAAATTAAGGTGTAACATTTAGAATGTAGGAAAACAGAAAAAAAATTAGAATAGTTGTCATATTATATTATTTAAAAAGATTATATAATATGTCAAGCTCTAACTAGTAAGTTTTAACGTTATTATGTATTTTAATCAGAAAGAAAAATACAGTTTATGACTACTTCTCATAAAACAAATTATAAATTCATGTTACTCACCATAACTATCTTTAATCCTAAATCTTAAAGGTTCATTTTCATATTCAAAACACAAAAGTAAAAGATTAATAGAAAAAGATATGACAAATAAAAAGAAAAAATATATTTACATATAAAACAAATAACCTGAGCATATGTATAATGGATTTGGATCCAATTATGATATTTTATATCCTGAATTTTCAAGGATCTATTAACATGTGGTATAATATAAAATAGAAGGTTGAGATTAGGACGAGATCTAAAGCCGTTATCACACCCATCATTATTCTTTAAGTCCTAACTCATTGTCACATTTAATGCACATGAATCAAATATAATCATGATCATAAAGATCTGCAAAAGAAGAACTATTATAGTTAAAATGAAACTATAGCAAAATCCAAACGTTAAACCATGTGATTAACCTTTTATTTGATGCAGTTCATTCAATTGCCACTTAAACATAAAAGTTTAAACTTAAAGCTTGTAGATAGGTTGGATATTGATAATTAAACCGAACTAAATGTTGTGTATGATAAGTTTTGAAAAGAGATATTTAGAACTTGCATTATTTCCTTTTTTTATTTTTTTAATATGTATGAAGACTTGGGAAAATTGGAGAAGTAACCATTTATATTGCATATGAATTCCTGTAATATTAGAATGGGTTTTAAAACTAAAAGGTACTTCAAAACCAAAAATTTTTTGTGAAAATATATAATACGTGGTAATATTATATAATATTATTTTATCAATTTATATAGATAGATTTGTACGTGTAATAGTAATGATATGATATTTTTTTCAATATATTATTTTTCATATGTGTTAGTCAATATAAATAATATTTTTTTATTAAATATTAAACAAAATATTATAAATTATTCTTTGTATAGAAATTTATCTAAATTTTGAATTCTTTTAAACATGATAAATTTATCAAAATATTAAATAAAATTGAATGATCAACTTTATAATTTTTAAAATAAAATATTATTACTTTATCATGGAGATTACTATTTTTACTTTAAATTAATTATTTTATTACTCAACTATTAAAAAACATATAAAATAACCATATGATCCTTATTTTTATTTTATAATAACCAATATAATCTTATTCTAATATTTAAATTTAAAAGTAATAATAATATTTTGAAATTTAATTATTTTTCTTTTTTCAAATTTGGTATCAAATTTTTTCAAAAATATTAATTATATATAATTTAAAAAAAATCATTTATTTAAAATAGTCTTATTTTAAAAATTTACGTATAATTAATATTGTCAAAATTATGTATAAATATGTAAAAATTTAAGAAATTTTATATTGTAAAAAATTTTACAATCAATGTTACATAATTTTTAAAATAAACCGTTTTAAAATATTAAAATAAGAATTATTAATATTGTTAAAATAAACTAACATATTATTATTATAATTTTTAGTATTGTTTGGAAAATTATGAAAATAATTAATTAAAGGATTATTTTTACTTTTGCCCCCTAATTTATTGATATATATTAAATATGTTATCAGTTTATTGAAAGTCATCACTGCACTCTGTGTAATAGAAAAATGATTATTTCGCCCTTATTTTTAATTAAAAATAAATGCAATAAAATAGTTTTAGTACTAAACTTGACAAAATAACAAATCATGACATACTTTGATCAATTATAATATTTTAGTTCCTGATATTATATTTATCATTATTCGTTACAAATTTTTAAGTATAATTCACTTTTTCTCCCTAATAATAAAAAAATCATAATTTCACTGCACTAAATAAAAAATTTAAAGGAAGTACACTTTCAAAAAAAGATTGTAGAAAAAGTTAATATATTTTTTCAGATAAAAAATGGTAAGAAAAGTATTCTTCTTTTAGATTTTTTATTAAGTGCAATAAAATTATAGATTTTAATGTTAGAGAGAAAAAGTGACTTATATTTTTAAAAATTTTGTCAATGATGATAAATATAACAATAAGAATTAAAATATTAAAATCAATCAAAGTGTGCTCTAAAATATTATTTGATAAAAGTTTAGGGACTAAAAATGTTAGTATCCCTTTTATTTTTAATTAAAATATTAATAAAATAATCCTTTTATTGTTAAATGAATTTAGAATAATGACTTTTAATAAATTGATGGCATATCTTATATATGCCAATAAATTAGAGGGTAAAGTTACAAAAATTATATAATTTTAAAAATAAGATTATTTTAAATAAATAATCTATTTTAAAAATTATATATAATTAATTTTATCAAAATTTTGTTAATAAATTTGAAATAAAAAATAATTAAGGATTAAAATATTATTATTTTAAAATTTTTAAATATTAGAATAAAATTAGATTGATTATTATAAAATAAAATGAAGAATAGTATAGTTATTTTATATGTTCTTTAATAATTGAGGGATAAAAAATAATTAATTTAAAATAAAAAATAAAAAATTCCAAAAATATATCATTATTTTCTTAGAAGTTAAAGGTATTTTGGCTTATTAAAAATTTGGTATATATTGTTTTTGTGTTAAAATTGAGGGGTGAAGTATAATAATCCCTTTAAATAGTTAAATTTTTAATATAGATAATTTACCCTAAACAGGTAATGGATGAAATTTAATAAAAAAATTAAAAAAAAATAGCCCAAAGCATTAAACCGAGTCTATGGATCCCACTCTTACCAATTTTTAATCCAATATTTTATTCAATCATTATCTTCTTTGTTTCTGCAACATTGAAGATTCCGTTCAAACTAAGAGTATCTTTACCTACCTTTTGTGATGGAGGATACTTTGTTACAAAGTTCTATCAATATTATTTATTTATTGGAATAATACTAAGAATTTTAAAAACTTTTTTAAAAGTTATTTAAATAACTTAGTATCCATTCATTAATATTTAATTAAGATGGTATTAAAAAATAATTTAAAATAATAAAAAAATCGCTTTTTTATTATATTAATTACATATTTAATGTAGGACAATATATTGATACAAAATTCAAAATTACTAAAGTCGACATAAATGTATATTTGATAGCATCTGTAAAAATAAGCACTTTATTCTTAGGATGCTAATAGATAAAACAAAAGTATCTTAAAAATAAAAAAATAAACAGACTTAATTATCTAAAATAGATAAATTCAAAAAATTAAATATTCAAGCCAAAAAAAATTAACAAGACTCCATATAATTTATTATTATTACAATTATAAATTTAATAATACTATAAACAAAAACTTGGTATGCAAACTTTCTTTAATAAGACAAATTTATATATTATTATTGCATATCTCATATAATTTATTTTTGTTCACTGAAACTAATATATATATATATATATAAAGGGAAAAATTAGTAACCTTCTAATTTTATATAATTTCTTACATTATCTATAAATTATTGAATTTAGTAACTACTTTTGTTCTCTTAGAAACACTACGACTATGATAAAAAATGATGACACAAATATGGGTGATAGTTTCAAGAAATTACAACAATTGAGAAATAATAAGTCTCTTTGGATGAGTTTTTAATGATCCAAAAATCTTGTACATTTTTAAGCTATTTGAAAAGGAAATATAAATATATTTTATGCTCTATTGTTAAGTAGGAGCTTCATACTTTTAAACCGACTTAATTTGGAAGATTATTACAGTTCACAAATAAAAAAAGTTGAAAAAAAGCATGAATAAATCGATGTGGTATATAGAGACAAATTATATACTTGAAATTTGAATTGTTTGTCGCTTTAACACTACAAGAACTGCTCTAAAAATGTTGTTATAAAATAAATTTTAAACTTGAAGTTGAAATATAAAGACAAAATATAAATATATTCTGTACTTCTATTTTAGTGGTTGGCATGATCTGGTTCAATTAATATTTTGTCAAAATCAAATGGTTAGAAAATTTTGGGTTTTTATCTTTTAAAATTGAAACCAAGTCAAATAAAAAATAAAATCTTTTGAAGCCAAATCGAATCAGTTGATTTTGATCCGATTCAGTTTAGTTTTTTAGAAAACCAAATTGAACCAAAATGTAATGTAAAAATCTATGATTTCTATTTTTGGTCCTTTTTTTTGTATTTTTTTTTAAAATTTTCACAAAATGATATAATTTTAATACTAAAATATATGCAAAATGACGTTGTTTTGAATATAAAATATTTAAAAACTATTTTTGGTTAAAATTTTTTAGGTTAGTACTGGAATTGGACAAAAATTTTTGGTTTTATAAAAATAAAAAATTAGGCCTATATCAAATATTGTTTAAAATTGGATGACCATGTCATTTTCAATTTAGTTTAATTTTTTGAGTTCTAGGTTTTTTTTGTTCAATTTTATTTTATTTTCAAGTAATGTCTTTATACTTTTATATTTTAAGTGATCTGGTTAACATTAAATCTAACAAATATAATTTTTTTTACTATTAATACATCTACTAATATTAAGATTAGAATTATTTTGAAAGTTTTGATGCATACAATTATGATACACTTCAGAACTTTACGTATATAAAGTATGAGATCTAATCTCACACAGCGTGAGGAATCCTGTATAAATAATAGGGATAGTAAAAGCCAGACACATGCCCTCCAAAAGGGAGGGCATGCCCCTCCACGATACATGATATTATATGTATTATATGTCTAATATATGGAATTAATCATTAATAAATATATCATAATTAATATATATATATATATGTGTGTGTGTGTGTGAGAGAGAGAGATGTAATTTGAAGTGTTATGTTATGTAATTTGTACCATTCATTTTCTATACCTACCTCGTCTCTTTGAAAATTATATGGCTATATATTTGCTATATTTACTAATTTTTTTAATTGGCAATTAGGTGAGGTAGTGAGCTGTTCATTTCTATTTAAACGCCCAACAGCCCACAGACCTTTGACAGCTACCATTTCTTTCTTGCTTGCTTTCTCTCTCCCTTCTTTGTAATTGTAAAAACGATGAGCGGCCAAGCAAGCATGTCACTTCTCAACGATCTCCTCAACCTCAATCTTACTGACTCCCCTGAGAAAATCATAGCCGAATACATATGGTACCATTACTCTATCTCTTCCATTTCCTTCTCCATCATCATCATTATTATTATTATTTTTAAATTTTTAAACAATTCCACCGGTTTTGTATTCCAGGATCGGCGGATCTGGTTTAGACTTGAGAAGCAAAGCAAGGGTTCGACCTGCGAACTAAGAACTGATCATTTCTTATTTTACTTTATTATTTTATTTGAGTAATTGCTTTAAATTTGGTTTTGATACAATCAACTAGACGTTGGCCGGACCGGTAACGGATCCTTCGAAGCTACCGAAGTGGAATTACGACGGTTCAAGCACTGATCAAGCCCCCGGCGACGACAGTGAAGTCATTTTGTAGTACGTCTTTGCCTTCCAACTCCTCCATCATTTTTTCTTTTCTTTTATTTTTTTTTTATTATGAACTGGAATATTCGATCGGAGTCTATTCCAATTGATTTAGAATATTTTTTGTTTTCATTTATTTGTTTGGTTAATTATTGATTTAATTAACTGTATTTTACTTTGATCGTATTAGTCCACAAGCTGTGTTTAAGGATCCGTTCAGAAGAGGAAACAACATCCTGGTAATTAAATTCAACGCGTCGTTTTTGTCTTCTTCAATTCCGTGATTTTTGGTAGAATATTAATTATTGGGATAATAACATATTTTCGCCCTAAACTTTGATAAAATAACAAATTTGTACACAATTTATCAATTTAAACAATATAGTCCCATTCTTGTAGGTGTATATAGATAGGACTAAAATGTTCAAATTGATAAACGTATGGTCTCTGTTATCATTTTAGAAAATTTTAAGGACAATATGTTATTATCCCACTAATAATTACTGTAAGAGTGGTATTAACGTCTTTTTAAATATACTTAAAAACTAGGTGATGTGCGATGCTTATACTCCGGCCGGCGAACCCATTCCGACGAACAAGAGGTTCAATGCGGCCAAGATATTCGGCCACCCTGACGTCGTTGCTGAAGAGCCCTGGTAAGTATTACCTAAATCAAAAAATATATATATATATATTTATTTATTAAGAATATTTTGATTATTAATTAATTAAAACTATAGAGAAATCGTACTTGGATTTCACGTTGAGCGAGTCTTACAATAATAAATATCAAAATGGGGTCCATGGTCATTGTCAATAGTCAGTCCTAATAGTCACGGGCCCCTTCCAGCCAACTATGCCGAACAATGCGGGTCTTTGCGTAGTAGATAATAGTCCAGGATAAAATAATAGCCTGCGACTGTGACTTGTCCAACATTCTCATAGTGCGCAAGGACGTTCCGTATATATATATATATATATATATTTTTAATTTCATTAATTTTTATTACAATTACATTAATTTTTAGTCCGATTTTTCAGACTCACAATCATATTTTATTTGGCTCAGATAAGAGAAAGAGATAAGATTTAATGGTTAAATTAGAAATGGTCTAACCAGACAATGTAATTGTGGATACCTAAGGTTTGTACTAAGAGAAATATTAATTTCTTTTCTTGAAAAGATAAAAATATTGGCTGGGGGAATTATATTACATACTAACCGCATCATGGAGAAAGTTGTAAAATAATAGATGTCAGTAGGGTAGAGTAGTAATTATGATTTTTTTAATTTTGACCATTTTGAGAGAGTTTGAAGGTTGACCCGCGAAATTTTGTCGTAGTAATAAACTTTGTATTTATCAATACACTTAGGGAATGGTTTAGACAAATGGAGTTTTTGAGCTAAAATTCTCTCAAGAATTTTTGGGAGAATTTCTTCTCAATTTAAGGGTAGGTATAAACCAGATGTCAAAGATATATTATATGTTTAAAAAAAATTTTATATTACATGTTTCTTTTTTATGTCAATTAATTTTAAAAAAATTTTAAATTTTATCTTAAATTTCAAGTTTTAATTTTTTAAATAGTAAAATAATATATTAAATCATGTTGTTCTCCTAGCTATGCTTTCTTTTGGCCCCAGGTCTTTATCAATTGTCTTATTCTGTATCTAGAATGACAATGTTGCCCCTATTCATAAAAAATGTAATTAATTTTCCATTTAATTTATGTTTTTCATTTAAAATAATGAAAAAAAATACAGCTATATTAGGGGGTCACATGGCTTTTCTTTTCCTACCTACCTTAAAGTTGTTAGATCTTTCTCTGGTTGACGTTGACGACTGAATCACGTGACTTAAGATCCAATTTCAAACTCGCTAAATGTAAATATCATTTTATATTCATTTAACAAGTGTTTATAATCTAATACTATAAATGAAATTACAAAATTTTTACTAAAAATTAAATTTTGATAAGAATGTTTTTGTTAATTATAAACTTTTTAATTTATTAGGTATGGGATTGAGCAAGAGTACACTCTACTTCAAAAGCATGTACAATGGCCCGTGGGTTGGCCCGTGGGTGGATATCCAGGGCCCCAAGGGCCATACTACTGCGGAGTTGGTGCTGACAAGGCTTTTGGACGAGATATCGTAAATGCCCACTACAAAGCTTGTCTTTATGCTGGTATCAACATCAGCGGTATTAACGGTGAAGTTATGCCAGGCCAGGTATATACAAACACACATATGTATCTTTTTATTTTTATTTTTATTTTAAATTCTAAAATTTTATTCATGTAAATTATGTATTTAGTGGGAATTTCAAGTTGGTCCATCTGTTGGCATCTCTTCTGGCGATCAGTTGTGGATGGCTCGCTATATACTTGAGGTGTGTACATCTTTACTAACGACTCCGTTTACTGTTTGTTTCATTTGACTTCTTTATTGTGTAAAACAATTTTATTAATGTTAAAACTTCTTTTAAAATTTTGTTTTTATAGTTACGTTGTCAATAAATTTTTTATAGAACTAAAACAATTATTTTATTTCTGGTTGAATTCAAAATTTTAGGTTTTTGAGCTTTATTAAAACGTTAAATTATTTAAAATGAGTTTATTTTATATAAAAATATTATTTTATTTCTTTAATAATATAATTTCAAAAAAATTATTTACTAAAATAAATAAAAAATATATAAGTGACAACCACACACACATACACACACATATATAAATACATATATATATATATATATATATATAATTAAAAAGGTTTTGGATGGGTGTAATTATCACTCCTGACTATTACTCAAAAGAATTGATTGTTACTATCAACAACCTGGTTCTTCTCAGTTGGAAGATCATCCTGTAAAGATAATACGCATTCTATATGAGAAGTCCAATTCGAATTCTTTTGTTTGGAATTAAAAATTCTACCTATAAAAACTTTATTTCAATAAATTTTACTTTAGAAAAAATGCATCTAATATTTGACTCTTATTATGGGTATTATATAATTCTATTTATATAAATAAAAATTAATTTTTCGAACGTGGGTTGATGAAACAGAGGATCACAGAAATTGCTGGAGTAGTTGTATCATTTGATCCAAAACCAATCAAGGGCGACTGGAACGGCGCCGGAGCACACACAAATTACAGCACCAAGTCAATGAGAAACGACGGTGGAATTGATGTGATAAAGAAAGCAATTGAGAAATTGGGTTTACGTCACAAGGAGCACATTGCTGCCTACGGTGAAGGCAATGAAAGAAGATTGACTGGTCGCCATGAGACTGCTGATATCAACACTTTCTCTTGGGTAATTCAACCAACCATCCATTTTATTTAATTATTTATTTATTTAATTAATCCCGTTTATTCTTTTGTATGAATAATTTCTTGTAGGGCGTAGCAAATAGAGGAGCTTCCATTCGTGTTGGTCGTGATACTGAGAAAGATGGAAAGGGTAAGCCAACAAGATGCATCATCATTACTATAGGCATAATAATAACATTTACCTCCTTAAACTTTATCCAAATAACAAATTGTCACATAATTTACTTAATTTCAATAATTTAGGCCATGTCCTTCGTTCTTTTAATTATTACCCTACTTTCAATAACATGCCAGGATTAAATTGTGAAATTTGAGCAATCATATCAAGGACTAAATTGTTAAATTTGAGCAAATGTATTATAAAATTTTTATACATAAAAATTTTTAACAAAAAAAATTTAGTAATAATTTGGTTGTATGTAATGCCTATCTTCAAATAAAACAAGTTCTTAAAAGTATATTTGGATTTCGTTTAATATTAATATATAATTTTAAATTGACAGGATACTTTGAAGATAGAAGGCCAGCATCCAACATGGACCCTTATGTTGTTACTTCAATGATTGCTGAAACCACCATTCTTTGGAATCCTCCAAAGTGAAGAATTAAGGGAATTTGAATCCACCGAACAAATAATAATTCTTCTTAGGACTAGTGTCTATTACTATGTGTGTGCCTGCTTGCTTGCTTTGAATTGTCTAAGAGCCTTCTTTTAGTTTAATTAGTTGTGTAAAATTATCTTTTGGTGAAAATGAAAATAAAATTCTGTTGTAATTTGTGTTATTATTGACAACCACTCTACTAAAAATAAATCTTTATATTGAAGTTATTATAGGCCTCAATTATGAGCCTAAGAATTAAGTAATTTTTATTTTTTAAAATGGAATTTTTCTACTTTGATCGTTATAGATTTTAATTGTACATATTTCAAGTTTTATAGTTATAAAGTTTACTCGGGTACTTTCATGCTAAATGCTATTTCTAGCCTTTTGTTCTTTCCTTTTTTTTTTTTTTAAATTTTTTTAAAAAGTTAATTAAATATGTAGTGTTACTCGTAAAATATTTTAAATGTTATTTTAATTAATAGCTTAGTTTAAGCATGATTCTTAGTTCTAATTAAATTTGATAAATAGTTTTAAAAGGGATATATTATTTGGTATAATATCTTATCACCTCTAAACTTTGACAATTATCCTATCACCCCCTAATATTAAATTATTGACTTCTGTTACTTTTCTAGTTCAATCTCATTTTCTCACTTTATTTAGTTATAACAATGAAATCAATCTGCAATTAATTAATTATAAATGGATCCCATCACATACATAATGAATTATTTTTTAATACTAATTTTTTTTTCTCTTTTTTCTTATAAAATCCATCCAAAAATTTAAAATACCCAATATTTTTTCTTTGGTCTCAAGCTTTCCTAAACATGCTAAGACATTTCCTAGTGTTCTATCTTTTTTTTCCCTAGCCAAACAAAAAATCGATCTACAAGTCTGTTAGATCATATATATGTTGAATTACATCGAAAGTTAAAATATATTGAAGTAAGATAAAATATCTCCACTCCTAAAACTCCATCTAACTTCATTTGTGGTGATTAGCGAGGGATTTTAACTGAAATTAGTGTTGGGTGCTAAGGCTTTTGAGTTCTTGATCTCACAGGCTTCTAACAACATTTCAACAGAGTTGGTTTCTCCATATGGTGATTTGGGTGTGGAATAGAGGCTATGCCAAGTTGAACTGCCTTGATTTGAGGTGATGACCATTGACTTGGAAGGGGGAATTCTAACAAGGATATTAAAGTGGATAGAGTTACAGAAAACACGAGGTAAAAAAGCTTGTATAAGTTAGTATTGGATTTATATTTGTGTATTGAATTGAATTGAATTGAATGTGTAGCTAATGACTAAGGGTAAAAAAAAATATATATATATAAATTTAGGGTTTTCTTGAATTTAAATAAAAAATTATTTAAAATTTAATTGGAAGATAAAGACACAAAGTATGAAGAAGAGAGAAATAAGAAGATAAAAATAAACTAAAAATAATATTTAAATAAAAAATTATAAAAAATAAAATAAAATTGAAAAAAAATTATCTAATTTATTAAATAAATTATTGATTGGAATGTTATCGAGACCAATAAAAAAATATAATACTGTTTCCAAAAATATAAAGTTCATTTATTACAAAATGTGAATATTTAAGGAAAAGGAAAAAGTGAAAATTTTTTTAAAAGATTAAAGAAAAGCATTAATATATATTCATATGCAACAAAATGAATTTAAACTTTATTCTTATTTTTTTAATATGTAACGGTATTAATATAATTTATCATGTTTTTAACCCAATACAAAGTTAATTAACACTAAAGTTATTAGAATAGACCTTTGCCAAAAGTTAAGAGAGCCATTTCATAAATGTCTCCTAAAATTTACCAAAGTGAATAATGGATGTAATGACAAGGGGGAGATGGGGTATTTGTCAAAGTTTAAGGGTTAATGAGATATTAAGCCAAATAATAGAGAGGTATCAAGTATTTCCTCCTTTCGAAACAAATAATCAGACTAAAATATAAGTACTTATATCATTTAATTTAATATTTATGTAGGGTTGATTAACACTGCCAATGGGCTCTTCGTGAATAATAAAATTATTACTATTTGTTTTATCAAATCACTTAGCTAGATATAAATAGTAAATAATATTATGATCTAATTACTTCGATTAAATATTAACTAATTATCATATATTTCAAAAAGTCTATATTCTTGAAAAATATCAATTAACTATAAAATTTAATTGTTAGAGAAACATGAGTAACATATATTGTTATTTCACTACCAATCTGAATAAACTATAGTGGAAACAAATCATCCATTCATTTAAAGATTATTAAGTGCTTGAACCTTTCTGATTGAGAATATGGTGGATTTTAGCTTGCTTAACTTGCCATTTTTTCCTATCAAATTGAGACTATAATATAAATGAGCATATTTAGATAATGCTTAATCTTGATATATTTTACTTAATTTTAAAAGCAAAATAATTAAAATATTTGGTAATTATTATCTTTTAATGAAGATGACTTTTTATTAGCCCTAAAACTCATATGTTATTATTTTGATGATAAAAAATATTGATATTTTTGACTAACAAAATTCTTGTTATAGTATTCTTTGTGATGTTTTTTAACTTGAAAAATTAAAATAAAATTTTAACATTAAAAGACTATTTAAAATTAAGGCATTTATGGAAAGCAAAATTGGAAATCCCAATAGCTTGCTGATGAGAAGATTTGAACAATTAAAGGCACACTTATTAGGTGAATTTTTATTTGTAATGTGTCTTTAAATTGATTATGATTTGTACTTAAAAACTCAAAATTAATTTTCATTAAAACAAAACTTTTTAAAACTTTAAAAAAAATTCATATAGTTATATGATTTTAATTTGAATATTATGAATATGTAAAAATAGTCATAGGTTTTTAAGGACCAAATTGCAATGTTTTGAAATTCTAAAAAATGGACCAAAAAACAAAGTGTTTTAAACTTGTTTGAAAACCAATTTTTTTTTCTACTTAGTTTAGGCGAATTGATTCAGATCAGTTCAAGTGAATCGAAAAATCGATTGACCACTTTGTGCATATTGATTGATCATTCTTTGAGGCAGAATGTTTGCTTTGGTTTGAGACTCAAACTAGTTGACAGTTTTGACTATATTGATCAACTGTTTCGTTGAAAAGTTTATTTTTTGACACCATTAATTAGCAACGATTATTTTTCTAAGTTTTAGTATAAGTACTAGCCTCAATTCATTTGGAATAACTCTTGAACATTTGGAAAACTTAGGAATACATTCTACAAGTACATTACAAAAAATTTGAACTTTCATTTGTAAATCAAACATATAATTCCTTATACACTCTAATTCTTTGAAGAGAGTGTTTATACTTCCCTTGATCAAATTCTTTGATCAATGTATTTCATGGTAATTTTTATGTGTGAGTGTGTAAGGAAAACACTCTTAAATTGTGAGGTATAAGTGACACTTCGAAAGTCACTTGGTTGTAAAGATTGGTGAGGCACTCATGAAGACTTATTGGTGTAAGATTTAGGTGGCATCCAAAAGTCCACTTGGATCTATATTTGTTTGCATTCGGATTTAAAGACCCAAGTAGTGGAATCCTTAAGCTTGGAGCTTGAAGGCATAAACGCTAGCCCGAGTTTGCCAAACCACGTAAACATCATTGTGGTTGATTTCTTTTCATCACTCTTTATTTATGTTTATATTATTTCACATATTTGCTCACATATACTTGGAATTTAGATTGTTATAATTTACATATTAATAATTAGAATTGTAAGTGGAATTTGGTGTATTGTACTCTAGAATATTTGAATTGCTTGATATTAGTTGCTGGGTTAGATTTTGATTGTTAATATTCTTAAAAACCCAATTCACCCTTATTGGGTTGCCATATTAGTATTTTAATTAATATCAAAACAAGGTATTCTAGTAAAGAATTAACCGTCTTAGAGTGATTTATAGCAACCTAGGGATACATTGAGGGATAATTAACCATTAGACCACCATTTTTTGATGAAAGTGATTTTACATATTGAAAAATTAGGATGAGTATATTTTTGTGATCCATAGATTATGAGCTTTGGGAAATAGTTTGTGATGATAAATTCATTCCTAAACTTGAAATTGATTGAAGCGGCATAGATAGGAAAAATGCCTCATTAAGTGATACCATAAATATTTTATTTTGTGTCTTAGGTAAAGATGAGGTAAATAGACTTACCATTTTTGATTTTGCACATGATATTTGTTGGCTTTGGAAGAATGTTATGAAGGTACAAACCAAATTAATGAGGCCAAGATATTGAACCACTTATAATATGATGATTGTCTTGAAACTTATTACAACAATAAGCACCAATTTGATAACAGCAAAGATGATGAGGGAAAGGTGGATGAAATTGTCAACATATGCTTCATGACCATTAACGATGATGAGTTAAGTGATCTTTAACCTAAACCCTCTTATGATGATTTATTAGATGCATTTGAGAAATTGTATAATAGTTTTGAAAAATTGATTTCCAAAAATCACATTTTTAAGAAGAAAATTGATAGTTTTCTTATTTAGATTGAATCCTTGAAAAAGGAGAAGAACATTTTTGAAAATAAGCATGTTACTTTGATGAATGAGAAAATTACTTGAAAAAGAGAAAATGAGAATTTTCAAAATTTGCAGAAAGATAATGAAAGTTTGAAAATCAAAATTGATTGTTCACAAGTCATTGCTTTCAAAGAAGAGAGAAAAAATTTTCCAAAAGGAAATTCTTCTATTTTTTACAAAAAAAATTAGTGTCTCAGAAAATCTTAAGAGCTTTAGGCTTCAAGCTTTAACAAACAAAAGAAAAATAAGGGACTTAAGAAATGGACCATTAATTTAAATGAGATTATTTTCAATTCATAAATAGCCAAAAGAATTTGAAAAGTTGTATGACTCTCAAAGATGTGTTTTTGACAAAGGAGCATTAGGTTACAAACCTTATATTGAGCGAAAATTTTACAAAAATTATTTTGTCAAATCGTCTTCAAGTAATGAGTCTAAAATGGCATGCAATTTTTACAATGGGATTGGTCAAATAAGTTATGCATAGCCTATCAAGAAAAACACATATGTTAGTGTTAGAAAAATTTGGGTTCCAAAAGGAATCAAAACTAACATTGAAATACTCAAAGCCTTTTGTGTACCAAAGTGTAAAATTTGAATACTTTTGTAGGTACCAAAATTAAGAAATAATGAATGATGTTTTGATAAGGACTTACGGTAGGAAGGAAAATGAAATGGGATGTGGCATATGCACAAAATGCAAAGGGAAGAATCTGCACAAAAAAATTGGTATCAAAATTCTTGACTTATCTTTTCATTGCTTTATACACAATTCTTAGTTAAAATTTTCAAAGTATATGTTGTGATTTAAGTTTTAGGTATGTCTTGCTTGAAATATATATTCATGAGAAATTTAGACAAAACATCCTTTATTTCAATTTATGCCTTACATATGCTTGATGCTTGTTTGATTTGCTTGGCATGCACTTGATTTCCATTCAATTCATGCTTTTCATGATATGTTTAAATGGATATGAATTAAAAATCGATCAATACATGAGTAACTTGTCTATCCATTTTAAGCCAAACATTAATGATGGACTTATTATTAATTTGATACTATATTTTGAGTTGCTCATATTGTGTTGTGGCTATGGATAAAAGAAAAAGAGAGAAAAGAGTGTTTGAATGTATAAGAATTATTAGATAATTTCTTGTATATGATTATTTTTTTTTTTTTTAATATATAGCAGGTTGGTGTGTGTTGTATAAGGATTGAATCTCCTTGATTCTCTCCTTTAAATTATGTTTATCTTTCCCGAGTATAAAGAGCTGAGGATCTGATCCGAGGCTTATAAATTGACGTATTCTCTCACTTTGTATTATGTTCTAGTGTTCTGTTTTAGCTTATTTTATTTTTTCTAGCAATGTTATTTTTGGTCTCTTGCTTGGTTTCAGAATTTAGAATAGTGATTATATAATGAAGTGCTTTTTCTCTTCCATGTTAAACGTAATCAGTGTTTTGATAATAAATATTTTAAATGAAATTTGTAAAAGTATTTTTTTGCTCTCTCCTTTTACAATACCAAAGGAGGAGATATGATTCCTTTTTGTTGTATTTATTTCTTATGGTCTTATGCACTTATTTGGATTATGTTTATCATACTTTGTATTAAATTTCATTATTTTGATGATAAGATCTTTTTGGGAGATAATTTTGCTAGTTTTTTTTTATAATGCTTAAAAAGAAAGAGATATGAAATTTTTGTAAATCTATTTTTTATTTGTCAAAAATAAAAAATTTTGCAATATTTTATCCTTTAAGTTTTGACTTGTGAAAATGGAAGAAACATTTGATATGCAATATATTTAATGGGAGAAGTTGATTTATTTTTTTTGTGTTGCATTAATTTCATATGATGAGTGCATTTTGATTTATGTATAACTTGCATTGATTTAAAGTATTTCTTAGTGCACATTTTTATGCAAAAAAAGGGGGAGTAATACTTATTTTTTAATTTCTTTCATCCTTAGTATTTTTTTTGCATATGCTCAAAATTTTAAGGGGCACTTTTGCTATGAAAATTCTTAAAAAATGAAAGAGTTTAGTATTTGAATTTGTGCATAATTTAAGATTTTCATTGTGTGCACTCTTGAAGCAAAAGAAGGAAAAAAAATGTTTCTAGCTTCATATTATATTCTTCCAATCTGATCCTTTGATTGCATATTCTCAAAATTTTAGAAGGAATTTTATTTTCAATTTTTTTTCAAAATCCTTCAACAATTTGCTTAATCTTGTTATCATGCACTTATATTTGAAAATTTTTTTATGATAATAGAAGGGGAGAAGTTTGATTGATTGCTATATGCTTGAATAAAAAATACCTTATTTAAATGGTCAATGTACTTAAATATTTCTTTTATGCTACGATTGAGGAGAGCATGAATTTTGGATTGTATGATGTATGATAAATTCATTAGCTATATCCTTATCGGCAATTAATGGTTTATCATTGTCATTGTCAAAAAAGGAAAGATTGTTAGCCCTAAGGTTCATAAGTCATTATTTTGATGATAACAAGCATTAAATCCTTGACTAACCAAATTCTTCTTGTACTATTTTTCGTGATGTTTTTAGCTTACAGAATTAAAATAAAATTTGAACAACAAAAGATATTCAAAATCAAGACATTCATAAAGAGAAAAACTAAAAATCACAAGAGCTTATTGATGAAAAGATGTGACAAATTAAAGACACACTTATTAAGTGAATTTTTATTTGTAATGTATCTTTGAATTGATTACGATTTACACTTAAAAACTCAAATTTAATTTTTATTAAACATATTCTTTTAAGGTTTTTCAAAAAAATTCATATGGTTATATGATTTTGATGTAAATATTTTGGATACGTGAAAAATAGCCATAAAGTTTTTTAGGACCAAATTGTAAGATTATGAAACCCTGAAAAAGGATCACAATACAAAGTTTTTGAACTTGTCTAAAGATAGGTTTTTTTCTATGCTTAATTTAGGCGAACCAGTTTGGATTGGTTATAGTAAATTGAAAAACTATTCGACCACCTCGTTAGCTATACGCTCTCTTAACTCTTCTTAATTCTCTATTATTGCCTTTACAATATCTTATTCTCTCACATATAATTTCTCGTCTCTCTTTTTGTCTTTGTTGTCCCTCTTACTATGATATCCCGATTTCACCATTACCAAACTTTGCTCTCATCAATTTCCTAAAAATTTTTGATTGATTTTTTTGTTTTGCACATTTTTATATATAAAAATATGAGCTCTCTTGCGTCGTATTTGAAATTGTATAAATTTCATATAATTAATGTTATCATGAGATTGATATATTTGCGAATTGAGTGATTTGATTGCACATATTATTTATGTTTTTTATTGGAAGGTAAAGAGATTGAATTAGTGAGATTCAATTTTTAGATATTGTGATTTGAGCTAAAGAAAATAAAGGTTGATAACAAGAAGAAAGGAAACAAGAAAAAGAAACAAGTAGAACAAAATAATGAAAGAAGTTACCTTGGTTTGAATAAGAATCCTATGATGAATAAACAGATAATAACATTGGTGGTCAAACTTATTAAAAAGTCAAGATTCAAAATGGTCAAGCCAATATGGATAGACATCAAACCAATGGGAAAAAAAGCATAAGTTTGGATTTAATTGATTTGAAATCTCCAAACTTTATTTGGAGAAGATTTAATGTAGTTGATTTCATTATGCATTTTTGAATTGCTGGTGGTGCACTTGATTTTGTATAAATAAGGTTGATGTCTATTAATTATTTTTAGAATGTCTTGAGCGAAGAGTATTTGCTTTTCTCAAACATTTGTTGCCTAAGTCTATCACATTATATGTGATTTGTTGATTTCAGCTTTTTTTTTTCCTATTGGTTGTCTTTTCTAATCCTACTTAAAAATTTTTTTTCGATTTCTTTGTGAATGTTCTGAAAGTTTTTTTTTTATGAAAGTTTTGAAAAGAGACAAAAGAAGAAGTAGTTAAAAAAAAAAGAATAGTTCAAAGAAGAAAAAAATATATTTTATTAATTTAGAATTATAAATTATAATTTTACCTTTTTAGGTGTTATAGATAATTGTAAGAGTTAATGGTGTGAGGATGCATTGCAGATTTACATTATATTTGGGGGAAAAATGATGATTATCATAATATAAAGGGGGTGGAATGAAGATAACCCTAGATAACTTTATGATGGCATTTGAACATTTAAAATGCATTAGTTGCTGTAAACAGTAACATTACTAATTAAATATTGTAGTTATAAATGTTTAATTGTTTCATGACATATCTTTGTTGAAAATAAATCAATTTCAATACTTAAGCTACAATTACAAGTAATTAAATGAAGCAATCAAGAAAAATAAATAGATAACAAATAAAATACCTTAAACATCTAATTGTAAAAAAATAAACTATAATTTTTAATGTTTTCCTAAACATCATTAAAATATCTACTAAATAATTCATCAAATGAATATAACCATGAAGAAACTTAATAAAATAAAATCTTATGATAAAATAATATATAGTTTTCATAAGTCTTGTAAACTGTAAGGATATTAAATATTGTCAAAAGCACCATTTGCATCTCTATCATTTTAAGTGTTTGAATTTGATCGGGCTGTAGCATTATGCATAAAAGTATTAAAAAAATTAAAATTTGAAAAAGTTAACATACATTGAACTAAAAATTTAATGGTTTTACTATTAAGGGTGATTGTATAATAAATTGAGAATGACTTTAATTTACTACTAATTGTTGGATTAATTTTGTTAAATTAGCTGTTTTCTTGCATATAGTTTGTATTTTCGTTTGCGTAAATTCCTTGCATTTGATGCTTGTTTTTTTGTTGCAAAGTTGACTTGACATAGAGCCATGTTTATCATTAGCTTTAAGGATTCTAAGACCATGGTCATACTTAATACCTTTAGCTATCTCAAGAAATATGTCTCAATCTTTTCTTAATGAGTTCTCACCTATCTCACCTAAGTCACCTAGCTCAACGTTTTTTGATATTATTTGTTTCTAATTCATAAAAATTATCAATATATGAATGTAACAATAAGTATATACATTTAAGAACAATAATTTGCAAATTTAAAATTTTAAAATATAAATGATAACATACATGAAATTCTTTTGTTTTTTTGGAAGGTAAAATTTCTTCTTTTTGCACATTGAGAACACTCTACTGGACTAGATGTAACCCCAATTTGATAAAATTGTAAAAAACAATAAATAATAAATAATAACTACAACAATAATAAAGTAAATTACAATCGGTGAATAAACATTAATCGAAATTAAAAGTGAATTAAATATTTTTTAAAAAAAGTAAATATTGGAGAAAAATATAATTATTATGCAACCATCATAATTATTTATTTGTTACTTTCTCATTGGAATTGAACTAGTGGTGTGCACAATAGAAGATTTAAAACAATTTGTTTTGTTTCTTCTACTTTTTTTGCATAAAAAATTCAAATAATAAATACTATCAAATTTTAATATATATGTATAAATAATAGCAAAGGTAAAAGTTCACTTTATAAGGTATTTATATTATTTTACCCTACAAAAAATTATTCATAACGCATTCATTTGCCATTTATTGGGCAGCCACTTCTCAACTATTTGTATCCATATAGAGGGATCAATATTTAACAGGCAGTTAACAAAATGTTCTTCATCTATTTTATACTTGATGAGAACTTTACCTCTAACTGATTTCATTCAATTTGTAAATTGATTTTGAACATGAGAAAAAAATGTAATCTTAAACTCTTCCTCAAGATCATCAAATTTGAACCTTATTCTTGAATTGCCCAAATAATATTTCAAGTTTTTGTTTTGAATACTCCAAAAAAGACCTCCAAGGTCCTTTAATTTGTTTCTTAAAGAAAACACTTATATTACGTACAGCCTCTATAATTATAATCCTAAAACAATGATCCAAAATATTTTATATTATGTAATAATATTGAGAAATACTTATTACCAAATTAATTCATCTAAAGTATAACATATATTACGTTTGATCATATTTCTATTGTCACGTCTTCTTCTTTGTAACTATCTTTCTTTTAGTAATAACAATATTTTCTATATACATCAAAGTATAAACATAACAAAATATGGTTAATAGAAGAAAAATAATGTAGTTAATGCAAGGAGTTACTAATAAGAGCAAGATATTGATCAGTAAGAGTTGAATGTTAGTCAACAAAACATCTCGCATTTGTAGATTATTATGAGATTGTTAGACTGTATTGTTTTGGTTTACAAAAAATTTTCTTTACAATGGCTACAAGTAGAAAATAAAGAAAAATAAAATTATCAAATTTTAATGGTAGTAATGATTGTACATAGATAAAGCAATAGAAATTACCAAAACCAAAATAATATAGAAAATTAACTTCTCTATTAGGATACGAGAAGTGTCTGGTGCTCTTAATCGTTGACCTTTATAAGTTGACTCGTCTACTTTACTTCTATATATAAAAGCAATTTGATGTGTCTTATTTATCTTGGGAAACATATCAATTTCCCCTAGATTTCTTGGCTTATATTAATTACAACCCATTATTTTAAAACTACCATTTACCTCTCTGACGGTATAATACTAACTGTAAGATTTTACTTTATAAGGGCAAATGTGTCGTTGTGCTCATGTCAAATATATTTTGAGACAAAAAATTTAAATTGCTAAGATTTTCATTGTTTTAGAGCAAATGCGTCATTGTGCTAATGTGAAATATATTTCGATTAACAACAAATTTAAATCGCTAAGATTTGAACCCTTGTATTATAAATGAGGATAAGAGACAAAAGATTTATACCACCAAACTAGACTAACATTTAATAATTTTGTTTAAGGGCAAATGTGTTAATATGCTCATGTGAAATATACTTTGAGACAAAATTTAAATTGTTAAGATTTTAATTTTTCAAAGCAAATGTATCATTGTGCTCATGTGAAATATATGTTGATTGATAACAAATTTAAATTGCTAAAATTGGAATCGTTGAACTATAAATGAGGATAAGGGGTAAAAGATTTATACCATCAAACTAGACTAACATTTAGTGATTTTGTTTATACATTACTATATATATAATAATGCCACACATATTTTTTCTTTATAATATATTTTATGAATTAATTTCAGTTTGTGAATTTATATTTGGTTTTTAATGTTACAAAATAATTATTATTTTAATTTTGTGCAAAATTTTCACAAAATGATTATTTGTCTAATGCTACAAATTTGTATTTTTTTTGTAAATTTTTATTAATGAATTGAAGTTTATGAATTTATATTTAATTTTTTATTATTATACAATAATTATTTATTTTAATTCTTATACAAATTTTTTTACAAAATTGTTAATATTATAAAAACATATATTCTCATTTGTAATTTTTATTAATTGATTTGGTTATTTAATTAGAATACAAATTTATTTTTCTAAATTTATGTAAAATAACTTTAATTTTACTATTACAAGATAATTATTAATTTAATTTTTATTCCTTTTTTTTACAAAAAAAATATTATTTTAGTACAAATTAATAAAAACAAGCACAATATGACCGTTTTTACTAAACTATGTAAATATATATTTTTTTATTTTTATTTGGAGACACAAATATCTTTGGGCCTACGCATTACAAATCTAATGATTATCTTCTAGGATCAATGAGGTTATTTTCTTTCAAAAAGTAAAAATTTACAGTTAGTGTCATAACATTAAAGGATAAATTATAGTTTTGAAATAATTTGGGTGTAACTGGTATAAACTAATAAATCACAAAAAAATTGATATATATTCTTTATTTTGTGATCGAAGTTGAAAGTTATAAAAAGAACTAATTTATTACATATATCCAATCAAAAACTAAAATATTAGGTCTTTAATAGACAAAAATTAATTAATTCATTCAATTTATCGGTACCAACTTTAAGCTGTTTTATATCACTTATAATTGTTGATATTTTTACCCTTTTAATTAGTCTATTTCTACAGGTATATATGATTTGCTTTATTTCTTTTATTATCATTTTCTCTTTTGGTTTTCAAGTAACAACGGAAAACTTTGAAGGTGTAGAATTTACACCCTTTTTTCTTTTAAATATTTACTTTTATTTTTCGAAGTCCTATCCAACAACCTAATAATATAAAATAGTTATATGAAATACAATTAGATTGAGTCCAATAAATTTTCATATGCCAAGGCCTACTCATGAAATAAATAAATGAACTAATTCAAACCAATTGTTATTTTAGAATTAAAAAGGAAAAAATAAATGGTTTAATAGTGTTTTAGTGACAATTATTGTGAAAAAGAATTAAGAGGATATTTCATATTGAAGTTGAAGAGATGAATCGTTGCGTTGAAAAGGTAGAGAGATTTGGACCATTACAATTCTAATTTTTGTACTAGATACTAATATAACATCAACAAGAGTAGTCCAAACTTGTCTCCTCTCCTTTCTCTCACAAAACATAACTATTTTCCTTAAATAAAATGCTAAATGGTTAGTTTCAAATCTAAATTAGAATTGTATATCTAAACTTTATTCCTATTTGCTGCCTAAACAATTAGGGGTTTAATTTCCAGAAAGCTATAACTGTATATATGTATGCATGGCAAACTACCCAGCCGAGTGGCATGTTGAACTTGAAAAATAAATAAATAAAATACTAAAAACAATTATAATTTATCAGTATTATTTCGATTCAATACAATTCTTTTTTATGCAAGTAGTGGTCTATTATGGTTATTTGAATTTGTATATGCATTTCATTGTCCTTTGACTTTTTTAAGCCATGATAGTTGTTGCAAAACAAAACAATTATATGTTAATACCTAATAATCTTAAATAAAATAGATTCAATTGCAATTTCTAAGAATTAAGCTTAGCAACATTTATGAAAAAAAATACAATAACATCAAAATAAATTCAGGAGCCTAAATAACAATGAAAATAGAGCTATTAGTAGCAAAACACTACATAATCCAACTAAATTGCATAAATAAAACCAATAATGAAAATAAAGCAATTGGCTACAAAACACAACACAACCCAATCATATTTAAAAACAATAGCAAATGGTAGTAAATTGTAACAGGACCAACAAAAAGCATTGCAAGTAGTATCATAGGGAAACTTAATAGAATTATAAAATAAAGGGAAGTAATTTGGCAGCAGCAGAAGGCTTTAAATATTCTCCCTTGTCAATAATAAAACAAAATCTACAGTATAAAAATAATATAATAGCAGTAGAAATGGAGCTGTATTAGTAGTTCAACTCTAGAAGCATCTCTAACAATACAAGAATCATAAAGGGGAAAATTAACCCCCAAAAATGTGGAAAACATAAATTGTATAGTAGTAGAATTGCAACAAAGAAAATCAACTCTTACCATAGTCCCAACAACAGTTCCAACAACATTAACAATCAATAATAGTGAAATTTAACCACCAATGATATGAAAACAGAAAAAAAAAAAAGTATAGAAGAAATCTAGCATCAACAGAATATATAAGATCAACACCAAAATTGAGTTGAACAAATGAGTGTAGCATCAAAATGACATAAAAGTCAAAATTAAAAAAGGAAGAAGAAAAAAACTCAAAGGATTAAAAAATAAACGAAGGAAGCAAAAAAATTAAAAAGCAATATTATAAAAAGTTAACATTAAACAATTATCATTTTAAAACTACATAATTAACATTAGTCCTAGTTTAGTCAATATAATGATCTTCATTATCTTCTTAATTAATATGAATATTTTTAAATTGAGTTTCTTTTTCTTGGAAGGGCTCTTCTTGATTTGTTGGAATATCAAAAAAAATTTTTAGGTTATGTTTTTATTAAGCACTTAATGTAAAACAACCTCTTAATCTCATTTCACATTTAATATCCAACTCATTTTTCATAGTTTTTTCAAATAAAGACTAATAGACTATATAATTTGTCATTGTTTTAGGTTTTACTATAATAATAATCATAAAACAAATAACGCATGATTTTAGTGATTTAACTAAAAGATTTAGCATAAAATGACTTGAATGAAGTAAGAATATAAAGAATAAATATGATTAGGATAAAAGTTGCAAACATTAATAATGAATTTGACAAACCTTGCAAGAAATCGTAGATGGAATTGAGGGTTATTACTGGTGCAAATTACAATTGAAAGCGACCGGCAACAGCCAAACAAAAGAACTTTAAGTTGACGATGGAAATCGAATATTAGAATTTAGAAGAATAAAGAATCGAAGAACAAAGGTGTTTTTTTTTTTTCAAAGTCGAAGAAAGTGAAAGAAACATAAAAAACGAATGGAAAAGAAACTGGAAGTGGAAAGTGTAATTTTTTATTTTTATTTTTACTTTTGGTTAAAATCCAAAACGACGTCGTTTTAGTTTACAAAATAAAAAATAAAAAAATTCGATCCGGTCTGGATTTTTTAGGGTAAAATCAAAATTGAACCAAAATTTTCGAATTTTTATATTTAAGCACTAAACCCGGACCAAATTCTACTAAAAATTGAATAGAACCTGTCGGTTCTGGGTTCGACTCGATGTGGTTCAGTTCAGTTCGGATTTCCTACCCGCTCCTAAATGTAATACCTTTCAAATTCTTCATATAGTAAATATGAGTTGCTTGGGATGAAACACAAATAACTCTTAAATATTTAACTTTTATTTTCTATTAATAGTAATTATCCCATAATTGTCTTTTTTTTGTATCCTATTCCTTTTCTAATTGTATCATACCAATCATAAATAAACAATATGGTTATATTTCTTTTTTATACAGTAAACCTGTATCTAATGATATACAGCACAGGATATTGTCTTCTTGATTCTCCCACTTAACCATAACTTCACTATTTTGTGTTTTTCTTATCTCATCACAGTTCGTCGTATGAAATTTAAAGTCGTTAATATTATAACATGAATAATAAGTCACTCGCCTTTCTGACTCGTGTTAAAAAAAGATTTCCTTACTAACTTGTTAATTACTAAATATTATCTACAATAAATAAAATTTTCAAATTTAAATAAAGTAAATACAACACCTTAGACCACTGAAATAGAAGAAATAATAATAATGTCTTTTATTAAAGGATATACTTATTATTTCAAGAAAATAATTAATGAATTATTTACTATGTACTTAATTTGTCTACATTACTAACACCAAATTCTAAAAGTAGGATAACATTGTGAAGATTTTTATCCATCTTCTTCATCATAGGCTTTCCCAATAATTTACCAATTATCAAGAAGATAAACAACTTTGATGAATTAGAAAAAAACTGACCTTCATCATAATATTACTCAACTCTATTAAATTTGATTTCAATATTATGTAAATATGGCAAACAAAAAGTTATACATTCATCTACCAAATAACTTTCTGTAATAGATTTTTTTGAACAAGCTTTATTACGTATATAACTTTTCAACTTATATAAATATATATGCATAAAGTCAAAGTTACCTGTTAATTAGATTAAAGTATATTTTTTTCTATAAGTTCAATAGTTAAACTAAATATTGTATTTAAACATAACATTACATTTTAATAAAATACATCCATTTATATTGCATTGGATCAACAACTTTAACTTCCTATACTAAGCGAATTAAGGTGCACCATAATATGAAAAATGGTTAAAGGAATTTTTTTTCCAATTTGTAATAAGTAAAAGGAATTTAATATTTCAAACAATCAAAATTTTTTTCTCTTAAAATTTTAGCATATAAATTTTTGAAGAAGTAGGAAAGTTTAATTACAGCATTAGATAAATATTCAGGTTATAACTCAAGGGCTATAAGTGAGAGTAGTTTCTGTAAAAACACATGATAATGGTGAGTTTTTATAGTTGAAGTGCTATTAGTGTTGTATTCAAATATCGAGAAAAGTTTGTAGAATAACCATTTGGTCCTTTTAAATATAGAAATCGCTGACACATTATTTTTTTTTCCCATTATTAGACAATGTGTAACAAGCTGCATGTAACACTGTCTTTCTATTCGCCTTTTTAAGGTAAAGTTCATGTTTTATACCTATTACTTGTAAATCAAGACGAACATTTAAAGAATTATTCTTTTGTCTTAACATCAAGGTTCATTATCGTTCCTATTAAATTTTTACATGCATTTTTTTTTTGAATATGTATAATGTCTAAGTTGTAATGTAACAAAAGTGTACGCCAATATGACAATTGAAAGAAAATTGTTATTTCCAATTATGACTCTTTGCAACTCCTTCAATCACTTGTTTTTTAATAGTTTTACAAAAATTTTTTGAGATTAATCCCTCAAGTTTTATAACAACATCAACACCAGAAGGTTTTTTAGGAGCATGCTTTTTCTCTATCTTACCATTAAACTAGCTCTTTTGATTATGCCAACAATGATTTATGGGCTAAAAATAATGATGACTCATATAACATATTTTTTAGGCATATGATAATTTATGATAAAAAGTATATGATGCGCAACATGGACACACTAATTTCCCTTTTGTAATATATCCTAACAAATTAGCATACGTATAAATGTTATTAATAGTCCATGAAAATATAGCTAGGCAACCTAAGAGGAGAGGTAGAAGGGTGTATTAGGTTTTTAAGAAATTTAATGGTTTAAAAGTAACCCAACAAACGACTAGAAGTAATTCAATTATTCCATATTACAATACACCAAATTTAACTTATAATTCTAATCACCAATAAGTAAATGCCAATAATTACTATTCAAATGTATAAGCAATATATAAAACAAATATAAACATAGGCAATAATAAAAAGTAGCGAGAAAAAAATCTAATTTAATGATTTTTATGTGGTTCAACATACTTTGACCTATAACCATGCCTTCATGCTCAAAACTTGAAGATTCAACTATTTATGCCTTTAAACCTAAAGGCCACGAATTAATACACCAAGTGAACTTTCAAGAAAAATAGCATTGATAAAGCAATTTTATCAAGGAAAAATATAAACACCATTTTCCAAAGAGTAATAAAAAGAAAAAATTAGAGTGTGTATAAATTAGATATTTGATTTACAAAGGACAGCTCTAATTCTTTGTATTACACTTTTAAAATATGTAACAAAGTTTTCCAAGAGCCCAAAGATTATTTTAAGTGAGTTTAGACTAATATTTACAATAAAAATTGGAAAACAAGATATTATTAACCGTTAGACTTTCAAAATTCAATTTTCTAGAAGTTTGGTCAATCAATATTATCAAGTTGGTCGATTAGACTGAAAATCAGAAGTTAAAAATTAAAAATCTAGAAAGTCGATTAACCGTTTTAGCCTTATGGGTCAATTGGATAGCTTAAGTCAGCTGACTAATGGTTCAATTGACTTTTGATAGCATTCTGCCTTCAAGACAGTTGACCAAGTTGGCAGGGCCAGTTGACTGACACTATTTACAGGCACTGTTTACATGTTTGAAAACTTTGTATTTTAGTTTATTTTTAGGATTCCAAAATCTTGTGTTGCTCTCTATTCTAAATTTTAAAAACTTAATTTTGGTCCAATTTTGAAAATTAATGATATAGACAAAACATCTTGAGTTTTCTAGTAAAATATAATACACTTATAAAAATACCTATATGTATAAAATACGCAATAAAATATCATTTTCTATGCTTGTGTCTTTACTTCGTATATTGAGCTTGAATCGTCCTTTTTCATTTCTTTGATTGGACGATGTATTTTATGATTATCAAAATCAGAATTGTGTGATACTAAGTTCAATAATCCATATAATTGTAGCTCTTATTTGAGAGTCCTATAAATTTGAAATGTTATATGTTTCTATTTAGACTTTCCACGACTCTTTTAACCCATCAATTAATAGCCTTACATATATGTTAATATCATTATCTAGACCTTATGGGCTAGGAATAAGTAAAGACATAAACATATAAGGTTTTCCTAGCACATCCATGGAGGAAGATTATATAAGAATAAAATAACAGACTATGTATTATTACTAGCGCTTATATTCTCAAAAAGATTGAAACCATCAATTGCTAACCCTAGTTATATACTTTGATGTGAAAAAATGAAAGATTTTTAATATTATCAAAAGATTTTCAAACTCCAAAGTCAATCGAATGTCTCAAAAAACTATCTTTTACTCATTTTTTATTATATCATCTTGTATCAATTGTTGTTTTTGAAGACATCAATAACCATTAAAACTTGGGTGTTAATGAAAAATAACATAAAACCTTCTAAATAACCTTTTTACCTTCCTATTATCACCATATGTTTTCCATCTAGAAATAGTACACATTGGATATTTGCATGCTCCTTATAATAAATCAATAATTATTTTTACATGCATCAATTTTCTTATAATAGAGACCAAAATCTTTGACAATTTTTTTACTTTATAAGATGATGTAGGCAACTTGTCACACATAGAAAATGCATCAATCAATAACTCTAGCAACATATTGAAAGTTTTTTTACTCTAACATTTTATATGCATTAACTTCACAATAAAAGATTTTGTTGACTTGGTGAAATTCTTGATATCTTTCAACTTTGATGTAAACTTTATATATATTATATTTTATTGACTTTTGTCATATATTATTTTAATTTTTACGTAGGTGATATATTAGTTTTTAATTATTTTAATGAATAAAATTACAAGTAAATGGGAAAACATGATAAAGGGATAATTTTTATGTTATTTGAGTAAACAAGTTAAATGAACATAAATTATATTGAATAAGTTAAATAAGTTAAATAAGTCATGTTGATTTGATAGCAAGATTACCTTATTAATAAATGGGTTAAATGAGTTGTGTTGATTAGACAACATATTACTTGATTAATAAATGATTTGACAGATCATCATATTTTATTTGTTTGTTAAATAAATCATGTTTGGATTTTGAATTTTCAACATGATTAATAAATGGATACTATTCGATCAATATAAAATTTTGCTATAAGTTATTGGAAGTGACAGAAATATGACTAGTTTACTCAAATTGTCACTCTTAATAATGTGATTTAAGATGGTTGTTCTCCAATATTAGTTGTCAACCTATAAGTTCTCGACATATTATTCGAGCCTAGTTAAAAATATCTAGTAAGAAAATAGTGAAGAATATAAGATAAAATTAGTGTTAGTATGAAGATTGCTACAGTATTTTATCAAACATATGGTAAGCAAAGGGAAAGCAAAATATAGTGTCTGAGTGGATATTGGATGAAAAAGAAGATAGAAGTAACATTTCATATGCACTTACAATCATGCAACTTATTGAAGATGATAAACTTAAGGCTTCAATACAAAAATCCGACAATATTCCATTGTTCAAATCATTATGGTGTGAACATAAGTTGGTATTTGTGAGAAAATTTTTGTGGGAGATATGGTTTGAGTTTGATTTGAGAGCAAATATGCTTGGCTTTAACAACGTTATAACAATATACATTTTTTTTTAATCATACATGTGATATTTTGGTAATTTTAATTTGGTAGTAAAGATGTGTATAAACGTATGTATTTCAATAATTAGGTTGACATGTTAATTGAATGAAGACATGTTAATTATTTAGTATCCTTATATAAAACGTTAATTGTCTAGTATCCTTGTATATTAGTTCTAACAAATGTATGTATATTTGGAAGAACTAAAAAAATAAATGTCATTTTTCACCTAAATTTTTGTAATTTACATATTTTACAAATTAAGGGTTTATTTGTTTTTTTCTCTAAAATTTAAATGTATATGAAATGTGAATAAATATAAATAATTTTGAATAATATGTTTGTTTTTTATTTGTCATGTTTGAATATAAATATTTAAAAACTAGTAATTTTATTTACCATATCTTTATAAATAATTAAGATAAACTTCCTATATCAAAAAATATATAACTTTTATATGAATTTATTCGAAAAACCCTTTGATTACTTTTTAATATACTTCTTATCTTTGACCTATATTGAACAGTGCATTGGCATAATATCCTTTTAATCCAAGTGACCAATATAATGATGTAAATATCTTTATTTTATAATTAATATAAATACTTCTTTGACCAATCTAAAACATAAATACTCTTAAAAAAATTTATCCTTAACAAAATCCAAAAGACAAAAATAGAAATTTAATGATATATACTTTTTAATTAATTAAAGAAGAGAAAATTAAATATTATCTTTTTCAATTGATAGAAGAGAAAAATAATTAATCTTTTTAAACTGATTAAATAGGAGAAAAATAAAATTAAGCTTAATTTTTTTTTAATTAATTAAAGAAAAAAATTAAAATTAAAAAGAAAAAATAATAATGAAACAATAATAATAAAATAGCTATCGAAATTCGATGTCGACCATTAATTCATAATTCATATAATTCTTTTTTAGATTAGAATCACTATGCTACATCAAATTTTGATAGTTGTTTTATTTGGGAATTTTATTGGTATTTTCTTAATTAATTAACAATTATAATTAATTTCAATTTTTTCTCATTTTTAACTAATAAAAAAAGATCATATTATACACTTTTTAATTTTTTTATCTTCTTTAATTACTTAAAAAAATTATATCATTAACTATCTTATTCTTTTAGATTTTATTAGGGATATTTATACTAATTATAAAAAAGATACTTTATGTCATTATATAAGTTAAAAGGGATAATTATGCCAATGCACTAATCAAAATATATTAAAAATAAGAAGTAGTAGAAGAACTTTGGTTGACAATTATTTTCAATTTAGAAGTCTTTGAGCTATACTTTAGGAGTCCAACAATAGTTTGCCTTAAACATAATATATGATTTAAAAGTGTCTTACATTCTTTTTTGTTTGTTGATGTTTTGATTTTGGATATCTTTTTAACCATCAATCACATTCCAAATCTTCCAACTAATTCTTGCAAAAAAAAAAAAATTATAAGAAAATTTTGATTAAATAAAAATATCAATATTACTATCACAACAACTTAATCCTAATCACTTGCTTACCAAAAATATAGAGGAATAGCAAAAATGGCTTTGGTGGGAGTGTGTTCAAACATGCCTTGACAAAGAAATCCATAATACTTTTGGTATTCTACCATATTTATAATATGGACATCAGTATATTTGTAATGCGGGTAAATATTTCTGTAATTGAGGGTTAATATCCTATTATATAGATAAATATTTGGAGTGTAACGTAAGGTGGACAATTTTCTAAGTTTGGGCTGAGTTTTTTAAAGTTCAATTTGAACATCGAAAATTTTATTTAAAAACTCGGTGCAAGACTAGGCTCGGGTCATATATTATCTAGCGAGGCTTTAAATTCAGGCTTTAAGGCCCAAATTTTGTTTTAAAAACTATCGAATCAAGTATATATATATATATATATATATATATATATATAGGGCAAAATATCCAAGTACTTAGATTCGGTATGACCTGGCCTAACATATACTCAAATTTTCTAATAAAAGCTTGGGTCTGACTTGAAATTTATTTAAGGTCAAGTTAAACTTGACCTTATAATTCGGACTTCACTTGAGTCCGGACTTTTTTGTCTACCCTACTATAATGTAACAGTCAAATCTATACTATTAATAAAATTCTGATATAAATATGAATAGATGTGTAATACACTACTAAAAGCCCAAAAAAGAAAATAATCTTATTATTGTTTTAAAAAAAGAATTGTTTTCAGCTTAAGGCCTGGCTAGAGAAAGAAGGCCGCGCAGGGCCAGAAAGGGCCCATTCTCTTATCCAAGTATCAGAGAACTAATTTGTACTACGAGGAATGTGCAGACCTACAAACACTTGTTGCTTGGAGCACAAATCTTGGCAGTTGCAAAAACATAACTCTCACCTCCTCCCAATCTCCTAACTCTGCTGTTGTCCCTTTGTTTTCTCGCACCTTCACTCAGATCTTGTCTCCTCCCATTTAACGCTTTTCTCGCACTATCTCTACCTTCATCTTTCTCTTTTCAAACTGCCCTTTTACTCTCTTCGTTCAATATGCACCAAACCAGAGCTGCTTGACTTGGGTAATCATTCGAAAAAGGGTATGCAACTTCTAATTTATCTTACGTTCAGTTTCCCCAACTTTATTTTGATTGTTTTTGATTTGGCTTTCTTGGTTGCGTTATTAGCAGAATTTTGCTTGTTTTAATGATGCTGAATATTAACTTATACGATTCCTTAGCACTTCAGAAAGCACCTTAGTTTGCTTCAATGTTATATAGCTTAAAACATGTTGTGTTTGTTAGTTGTTCCATTCATGTGCAGTAGTTCTTGTTTGTCTTAATTAATTTGTAATTCGCTTAAGAACCAGAACTGTTAACTGTTAGTTTATTTTTGGTTGTTTGCTGTAGTCTTATTGTTTAATACTGTATAACATTATCGGTTTTTCATCTTTTCCTTTCTTTGTTTTCTCATTTCTCACAGAATTAGTTTTAAGTAATCTGAAGAGCCATGTGTTTTTCCAAATTTTTATTAACTGTGTTCTTTTTAATCTCTCAAGCATGTTTTTTAGGAACAAAAGGTTTTTGAGGACTCTTAAGAAGAAGAAATCAACTATTTGTCAGATAGAATTCTTTTTTTTTGGTCATCTTTATGGGCTCTAGTTATCAAAAAATTCAGGCACTTTCTTCTTTTGCTAACGAGAATCAGAGTGCTGTTCTGCACGACTGCTTACTGTAGCTCATAATTTGTGTAGGATTATACTGTAAATTTTGTCTAATAGATCTTTTGTAGTTGTCAACCTCTAGTACATCTCCCTTCTTGTCCTCTTTTTCATAGTATTCATAATATGGGTTTCTGATACCCAAAAAAAAGGACAAAGTTCAATATTTTTCTAAATGCAATGATTTCTTGATGAAAATTTTGATTTTATGTTTAGGTTCTGTTTTGTTGCAATTAACTGCAAGCTAATTGAAAGAGTGATTGATATCTGTTATGTTCTCCGTCAATGTACTGAAAATCTTTACTTGCCATTCAAACTTTGCAGTTTACTCGGAGTTAGGAGTAAGAAGTTGCGATGTATGCAAGGAGAATAAAGAGTAAGAATCAGAGCTGGGGTTTTGTGTTTCAGCCATCCAAATATTTGTTTGGGCCAAACATTTCAGATTGTGCTTGCACTCGACCTCTCAGCCATACTTCTGCACTGAGAAACCACTCTTCAAATGGTAGTTTGATAAGAAGATCTTTGTTAGATTCTGTCTCATCATGGTGTGTTGTACCTAGAAATAGTTATACAGGTTTGGAAGTGAGATCTACTTTATGTTTTCAAAGTATCCAATCACGTGCCTTTAGTTCTGAAGGTGATGGGAGAAATGCAAGTGAGAATAATCATAAACCTATTAATGAAGGTGCTAACTTCGATAAGGGAGATAAGGGAAAAAATCGGAGGGAAAAATTCAAGGACAATGTGAAGCACTATGATGCCCATGCTCGGCTTGGAGATCTTGAACAGAAGGAATGGCTAAATAATGAGAAGCTTGCTATTGAGAGTAAAAAGAAAGAATCACCATTTTTGACTAGACGTGAAAGGTTCAAAAATGAGTTCTCAAGGAGGGTCGTTCCATGGGAGAAAATAAACATTTCTTGGGAGACATTTCCTTACTACATTCAGTAATTACCTATCACTTTTATTTTTGATCATTCCTTTTTTGTCTTTATGATATCAGTTTTGTTGTAAATAACTATTTTTTAATTTTAAATTTATAGCGAACACACCAAAAATATTTTGGTGGAATGCGTTGCTTCCAATTTGAAACACAAGAAGTTCACTGCTTCATATGGTGCTCGCTTGACATCTTCAAGTGGAAGAATATTACTTCGAAGTGTTCCAGGTTGTTCACTGACCAATCCAAGTTAAAAAATGTTCTCTTTGTGCAACATTTTTAGATGGCATTGCTTGTCAAATAAAAAATAATGTGTAAAGTTAATTGTTTTTATAATCATGCCATCTATAGGTACTGAGCTTTATCGAGAAAGATTAGTCAGAGCACTTGCACGAGATTTAAAGGTTCCCCTGTTGGTGCTTGACAGTAGCATTCTTGCTCCTTATGTAAGTTTTGAATACTGTGGATATGTTGGAAGTAGTAAAATTTTCTGTTAATGTGATGTTCAAGGTAAATTTTGGTCATTATTTCTGTTAAATTTTGGGTAGGATTTTGGTGATGATTGCTCATCAGAATGTGAGGATGATTATGAGGACTGTACTTCAGAGTCAGAGGTTGAAGATGAGAATGATGTGAGTAATGAAGAAGAATGGACAAGTAGTAATGAGGCGAAAACAGATTGTAGTGATGATGAAGTTGATGTGCAGGCTACTGCTGAGGCGGCTCTAAGGAAGCTTGTTCCCTACAATCTTGAAGACTTGGAAAAAGTATGATTTTTCTAGATTATGGGAGCTTAATAATTGCTTTTATTATTCATCTCAAATATGTAAATGGTCTATTTAGAGTTTGAAAAAACTTCTTGCAGTTTCATTTAATGCATGATTGTCTTTTTCTGTGATTTATACATATTAATTCTTCCTTAGGCAACCATAAGTGAAAGTTGTGTAGCTTTTATAATTTTGCCACAAAGTCTAGAACTAGTGTTAGTATGACTTCCTATAGAAGTAATAGATCTTCTATCAGTATGAATCATCATGCCTTAGGAGATATCTTTAAAATTAGACTTTGTTAATATGAGGCTTATGAGAAGCCTAAATAGAGAAAGTACATTTTAAGCTCTTTTAAACCTTTCCAAGATATCTAGTTATCAAATTAGTAGGAGTTTTAACTGGTATAGTGATTAAATAAGGCAGGCGTTTAGGTCCGAGGTTGACATTAGGCAGCTTCGAACTGGGGAAGTAAGAGACTCTGTTTGAAAATTATACTTCTGTAGAAAATGACTCCTGCTGGGCCTTATATATGTATTTTTGTAACAGGGAAGTGCAGATCTCTCAGCTTCTTTCTATCTGTTGTCTCCATTGTTATTGTGAAGGATCACATATTTATGATTTTTTTTACTTTTTGTTTAAAAAATTTCTATTATCGTTTTGGTCCTTGATTCACACATACTATTGCGGATAGCTTGTGTTTTGTTGTATATTTTCTTGCATGTTTATGAAAGTTTTTGCTTGTATAGTAATTGAATTGAACTATGATTTCTTTCCTGATTCTGGACTTGCTTTCTATATCAGAAACTCTCCAGTGAAATTGAGGGTTCTTCTGAGTCATCAAAGTCTGACGCTGGCGAGCCTTCTGATAAAGCCAAACAACCACTTAGGAAAGGTAATGTACACCATATTGACTTGCTGGATCTTTTGGGTCCGTTAAAACTTGAGCTTTTTCGTCAAGTGGTAACTTGACATGGCATTAGAGCTGGTTTTATGCTATGGTTTGATTTCGAATCCCCATGAATTATTATTCTATTGATTGATTAAAATTATAATTCACATAGAGTGAAATGGGCTGCCTGTCTTTGACATTTAGATCCATGCGACAAGCATGTTATTTGTCCAGCCCTGCACATGACTGGAAGTGTTATATCTTAAACTTTTAGATCAAGTGATTACTTAACATTGCCATTGCCTAGAAAAGCCGACCAGAATTTTCTTTAAGCTGGCCAAGAAAAATATTTTATATATATTTTCTCTCCTGCAGTTGCATGCAGAAGATCAACAACTGTTCTAGTCTAGTATAGCAAAAACATAAATGAGAAAGGGGAGGGGAGGGGGAGGGGGAGGGGCCATGCATTGCTATGGGTCAAAGGTGGTGGAGTGTAGAGGAGACTCTTGAGTCCCTGAGTGTTTGGTGGCTAAGGCTGTTATGGGATAGGGTGCTTTGTTGCTCTCTAGCTGATGAGAATTATTTATAGGTCAATTCTGTTGCTTTGATTCGTAGTTTCTAATTTTTGAAATCAAAACTGAAACCTAACCGATTGTTTTTTCATTTTCATAAAGTGAAATTGAACTAAGGACTTCAAAAGATGGAACCCAACCAGACAAAAAAAAGAGGTAGGGTTGGGTTGGGTTCATTATGGAAGTGAAGCTGTTTTTTGTAGTGCCTATGGTAGGTTGCTTGTGTGTCGGGAGTGTTGGTGTGATTAAGATGATGGTTTGGAGTCAGATGCTCATGATGTTTTGATTTTGGGTGTTTACATATGCATTATTTTGTGGTTGCTACATACTAACCCAATGTTTTGTGTTTTTATTCTTTTCTTTGATCTAATATGTTTCTTCATCTTTTCTTAGGGGATCGAGTGAAGTACATTGGGCCTTCTGTACACATAGAAGCTGACAACAGGTTATAAATTGGTTCTTGTCTATGATTTTTTCGTGTTTAAGATGTAATGTTTTGGTGGAAAGTTTGAACAGGTACTTTTAGAATATGTACATCAGCCTCTATTTGGATGCCACCAATGCTTGTTGCACACCATTAGACCAAAATTCATTGGTCAGACAATACAGTGGAATGCATTTGAACCAATTAATTAGTTAAACTGAAAAAATACAGTATTTCTTATATTAGGGCAGTTGAAAATTGGAGATAGTTTGAAGAAGAAAAGCTATTACATGTGTGATGTTTCTGGTCCAGTTTTAGTAAATCAACTAGGTTATGCAAGTTTCTCTCCTTATGGCTTAAATTTGTTCAGATGCACATAAATTGTATAATCCATTTATTTTTTTGATTATAATTGTGTGCTGGTGGGCTGTGGCCGCCCTTTTAATTTACCTGTTTTCCAACTGATCTGCTGGACCATAGTTCATAAGATACAATAATCTTAGGTCCTTAAAAAGATATCATATGAATGGTATCTATCGAGACTCCTGGTACTGGACCTTTATTGTAGTAAGCTGAATGCCTATTCTATGTTGGTTGCCAATAACCTATATTAACTTGTTAGCTTCTCATAAGTAAAACCTTCCAAGGATATTCTAGTGAATATGATCGATGCTCTAGCATGACCATATTCGCCTACGAAATTAGAAAATATAGAATGCTCTCTTCTGCTCTCTCCTCTGAACAATGCAAGAAAACATATAAATTAAGAGCATCACAAGAAAACAAATAAACTCCCAAAGGATGAGTGTGTACCATGAAACTGGTGGTGCATATTAGCATTGATGAATATTTGAATAAGAACCTATTTCATTTACTAACATCTGGAATAAATCAATTTTTGGAACATTTATGCTTTTTGAAAAGGACTTATCCTGCAGATTTTGGTTTGCTAATTGTATATTATATGCCTTAACTGTAGCAATTGCGAAAAATTGATCTACTTCTGAGTCGGACCTTGATCCACTGTAGCCTGGTGATTTTATTGCCTTTTTTCCTTTGGACACTAGAAGTATTTAGGCTCCCAACATTAGTATAAGTTAAATGTCCTTCGATGCCATTTGATTTTACTTTTTCATATTCTTCTTCTCACTTTGTGATATACATTTCATGTGCTTTTGTAGATAGTTTCTTGATTGTACGTGTTTTATAAATTTACCTAGAATTTTGGTTGCATGGTACATTTTTTTTCCTCCTTTTCCAAAGTTTATATGTTTTACTTAGATGTGGGGCTTATGGTATTTGACGTTTAGATATTACTTAGCTGCAAATTGTTGGATCTAAAACATTTTGAAGACTGACAAGCTTCCTGCTCAGAGGGTCATCTTTTTGTTCAACTTTTATGAACGTTTTAACATAAACTCATCCAACCGTGAACTTTGGCTTCACCGTCACATGATATTTACTAATATAATGTATCACAGGATCATTTTGGGGAAGATAATGACATCTGATGGTCCAAAAAATGCTTATACCATTATACCTGGCAGGTGGGTTGGTAAGTGGTCCCAGTGTATATAAGGGAAACTCTTAAATGCCCCTTATTTTGGCATCTTAAAGTGCATGTACTGGTGCTTCATTTTCCGAGGATCAGAGTCGGTTCTTTGTTTTGTCACAGTTATGGCAGTTTTTAACGCTGCACTATTTTAAGACTAGCCGGTTGGTTTTAAGATCTCCAATACAAATGTGCTTTTGCATTCATTTTTTAAAATTTGTCTGTCCCCTTCATATATGTGAAGATTTTTAGCCTGCTGAGAATTTTTATATTCTTCTATATGCATATGTATATATATGAACACACACACACACACACCCACAAGCGCTTGCATGCGCGCGCACACAGAGTAGTTCAACGTCTTCAGGCCTAGTCTTCCTTGTAGTCTGAAACTTCATCAAATACTTGGTGTCTGATTAATAATAATAATACTTCATTTTTTTGCTTTAGTTTGGGCGGGTATGCAGTGTTCCTTCAGTCTTAGGAACCTTTCAGTTGTATCGTTATAGCTTTTGAAAGATTTTGGTTTACTATGCCATTTAAGTTGATTTTAAAGGAAATATCCCTAGTTAATAAAGAAATAGCATGCTTCAGAAGTGTCGCTGAGTTACAGGTACAAATATGGTAAAATTTCTGTAATCCGTGGTTAGAAGACAGAGACACTGCTGTGAGGCACCACAGAATACTTGAGACATGCATTTATTTGCACTACAGGCATTTGTGTGCATGTATTTGGCCAAAAATAAAATCACGTGATGAAATGTTTGTTTTTGTTCATAAAATCATTATATGTACAGGAACAAATGTTACCAGTTGACTATTTTTTAAGTTTAGCAATATATATTCCTTTAGTCAATTAAAGTTTCTATCATTGTTAGCCCTTTTTGATTAATTTGCAATATGTCTGTTTTTTTAATATATTTTCCAAGTGAAAGCTATCAACCTAAGGCATGCCTGGGTAACAATGTTGGTAGTATGGGTGGAGTTAATGATCTACAATAAATATATGGTGTTTCTTAACTGATAACTGATTGGACCTAACTGACTTTACAGAATAGAGTTAGTGTTGCCTTAGTTGACAAGCATCTATTGATCGCCACTCTTTTGCTCTGTTGGTCACCTTTTCAGTACCATGAAAAATTCAAGAGCTGTTACTTTCTCTTCTTCTATTGCAAGATGATCGGGCAAGTGCTATATCGGTGGAAATCTTGTTAGGTTCATTGGTCTATTGGCATAGATGAACTTAGTGAGGGTTCTGAAGTAAATGTGCGGGAATACTTGAAGATGATTAGAATCATAAGCTTAATTTGGTTATAGAATAACTGCAATGAAGTTTAGGCAGAAAAGTTTTTTTTTTTGTGGTGGCAATAGACAAAGATTGTCTTTCCTTATTCTCTCTCAATTTCTATTTAGTGTTTCTGATATTTGAGTAAACAAGTGGGTTTAGTCTTAGAATTTAATCTCGAGCAATCTACCCTGTGTAGCTAGCTTCCGGGATAAATCTTTGGATCTGTATGAATTTTCAACAGCTGTGAAAGAATTAAATCCTTTAAATGCTGTCCACTGCTTTTACCCTAGATTTAAGTTCATCTACAAGATATTCTTGCAGCCTTTTTTATTATTAAAGAATCCATATTTTGCAGGCCTTTATCCAGTGGGCAACGTGGCGAGGTGTATGAGGTGAATGGAGACCGAGTTGCAGTCATTTTGGATATCAGTGGTGGCAATAAAGTTAATGAAGGAGAAAAGGATGAAAAAGTAGTGGAGCAGCCTGCCAACCCGCCTGTTTACTGGATAGATGGTAATATTCTCAAAATAAGTGGGCTTTATGTTATAATTTCGGTTGCAGTTACATTGAAATTTTCTTAAGTTTTGATATTTGATATTTGATTTATTTATTTATTTTCTCTGTAGAAAACAAAGAAACTTATATAAAATAAAAGATGTACGATGAGTAACAAGTCCACCAAGAAAAGCCTCTAAAGATCTCAAAAGATCTGTACAATTAAAACTAATCTTTATGTAGGGTCTGTAGACTTGGAGAACTCAAAACAAAAGAAACAGTCTCAAAATTAAAAAATTAACCGAAAACCCCATCTGAATTTATGAATGAAGAAGAAAGAAGAATCTTTAAGAATCTCGACTTTTGATGTTTTGGGGTTAAATTTGCCTTTTCTCAGTTTCTAGTTAATGCTGTTAACATTTTTGCTTGTCCTAATCCATCTCTTTACTCTCTCTCCCTTGTTCTTTCTTTTATTTTTTCATTGGCCCAAGAGCTACAGACCAGAAATTGCCTGCTCTTATCCTATAAATTCTTCCCTGTTCATTGGTTTTGGGACTGGGTTCTGACAAGCGACTTCACTGACTAAGCTAGCTGACAGCTATCCATTTTCACAAATCTTCAATGTGATATTAGGTTGGATATGGATGTATCGGTGTAATATTTTGTTACAGTGCATTTGTTTGTAGCAGTATCTTCTGATTAAAAGACAAAAGTGGCCACTAAGTATTGAAAAATCTAGCTTATGTTTGATTGTTTTGATTTTCGTTCACCTATATGCAAGCAATCTGAACATGTTTTGGTCTTGTACAGTTAAAGACATCGAGCATGATCTTGATACACAGGCGGAGGATTGCTATATTGCAATGGAGGCACTGTGTGAGGTATAATGATAATACTTTTGTTCATATATATGAATCTTAAGTTGTATGTTGAGCCTCTAGCTTATTCTACAGCTCCCTCTTTCTTTTGTCTTGACACCATTATGTCATAACTCCCTGGAGACTGGATTTTAACTATTGCTTTGTATGCAGGTTTTGCATTCCACACAGCCTCTTATTGTCTACTTTCCAGACTCTTCTCAGTGGTTGTCCAGAGCAGTTCCCAGGTCTAATCGCAAGGAGTTTATCCATAAGGTGCACGAGATGTTTGATCAAGTATCAGGTCCAGTTGTTTTGATTTGTGGGCAGAACAAAGTTGAAACTGGATCAAAGGAAAAAGAGAAATTTGTAAGCTTCATAGTTTATATCAAGCTATATGTGCATACAGACACCGGTGATTATGTTGACTTGATTGATCTTATGTGTTGATCTAACATTTCATTTTTCCTTTTCTTCTATTATGATGCTCAACAGACGATGATACTTCCAAATTTTGGTCGCCTTGCGAAGCTGGTACTGCTCTTAATATTTAGAAACTTCATGAATTTGACACAAGCTCTTGTCATCATATAAATTACTTTGTCAACTCTTCACTCCTTTTTTATAGCATGGTTCTTTATTTTATTTTATTGTTCTGATTAAATAGTTCATTTATCATGTAGCCTAGTAATAGCTTCTGAAATATGACTTTAAATGTTGTGAGGAATGTGCTTTCAACCTTATTATGGTTTTTGATCTAAGCCTTCCATGACACAGCTTTAGCCTTACAACTTTCAAAATCTGGGCTGCTATGTATTCACCCTTGCCCTTTCTTTTCATCCTTTAGATTGACCAGAATTAAGCTTGGCAAAGAGAATGTGTTGCTATTTGTTTGCTTTGGCAAGAGCCTTGATAGCAAACATAATCATGTGTCAACATATTGATTTTCATGTTAAATACTATGAACCAGCATTCATCGTTGTGGGGTAGCAGTACTGAATTGAGCTCTTATAACCAAGGAGGGTTGAATTAAGAAGTATTTGACATGTTGACATAGAACGATCTAATCTAGTTCCAGATTTGTTTGTCATTGCGTTTGTATTCCTTATTTTATTTAGATTAGGGTTTAAGTGTCTTATTAAAGTCATGTTTAGGATATCTATTTTAGTTAGGTTTTTATTCTTGTTAGAATAGGATTTCTGTTTACTTGTTAGAAGTAGATTTCTATTCTCGTTAATTTAGGGTTTATGGCCACTATAAAAGGGCCCTAGATTTAGTTCTAAAGAAAGACTTTGGGATTTTCAGATTATTGAATAAAGTTATGCTGTGTCCCCCTTAACTTATTCTGGTTTTTCTCTCCTTTCTCTCTAACTTTGTCCTCTTTCTATAAGTCTTATTTGGCGCTACAGCATGTCTAGCATGTCTATTTCACTTAAAGAAACTTGTTTTTTCTGGTCCAGTGTTTCTTATTGCACCTGCTATACATGTTTTTTTGACGTTCAGTCAAGTACTCTTTGAACTTTATCAACTCAATTTCTTCAATTCACCTACTTATCATGTGTGGACTAATTTATCTTTTGGCTCAAAAGGAAATAATAGGAGTTTTAAGGCAATTATTGTGTTAGGGACAACTGTCAAGTGAGAGTGAAGGGCTTATCATCTAAGATGAAGAGCTGATTGATAGTTCTATATGTGCAATTGCTATTTGTTATTTTGCAATGCCTGGTTGATTGGTTGGGCTCATTGGTTGTAATTTGTGATGTATTCACCCAATTTGGAACAAAAAACTTTGGTGGTTGGTTGGGAATTCTGTTTACTAATTGATGTAGAATGTGGAGGGCTAGATGTCAAATTTTATCAATTAGTAATTAATCAGGTTTAGACCAAATAACATCTTAACGGCATACTTCCGTGGTGTAAAATATGATCCTGATGATGTTTTTCGTCGCCCTTTGTTTCAAATTTTGTGGAATGATAGGCTGTATTATGTTTTATTCAACATAAGTGCTAGCTATAGTAGATTAAGGAGATTTCGGGTATGTTTGGAATTGAGGTGTTTTAACTTTGAAGCCACAACTGTTGTGGATTAGAATCACAAGATATCAAATATTAGTGGTAAAGTGAGTGGTTGCCAGTAGAAGTTGGTGTTTACCAGACACTATTTTTAGTTGTGCTCTTGAAGTTAACTAGAAGCACAACAGTGCCAAACATGCCTTTCATTAACTTTGGATTTTGTGTTGCTTGCTTCTGGTTCTGGTTTTGTAAAGTTGGGCTCAGTCGGGAGGCTTCTCGTCATTTTTGTTACTGTTTCAAGACATGCAATGAATTTAGATTGTTCTATTTTTTTCAGCCACTGCCTCTGAAGCGCCTAACAGAAGGACTTAAATCGACAAAGACATCTGATGATAATGAAATATATAAGCTATTCACTAACGTTGTAACCATATATCCACCCCAGGTAAATGCCTGCTTTAAATTTGTTATGTATTCTTGAAACATGAAGATCTTCTTAGTGATATAGTCTTCAATGTTCCTATTGTGCAGGAGGAAGATCTCCTTAGAATGTTTAATAAACAAGTCGAGGAGGACAGAAGAATTGTGATATATAGGAGCAATTTGAATGAATTACACAAGGTACGGAGTTGATTTCAACTTGTCTGTTTATTTATTTGTTAAACTATAGTTAATATCAGAGGAATGTTATCGGTTATGTTTGGTAGATAATATAATGATGCCAAGTTCATCATATTTTATGCTTGAGTACTTATAAAAATGTTCTTGAAATCCTTCAAATCTTTGAAATTGCTGATTAAGTAATGTTTTGCAGGTTCTTGAGGAAAATGAGATGTCATGCATGGACCTGTTGCATGTAAATACTGATGGTGTGATACTGACAAAGCAGAGTAAGTTGCTGAAGCTGAAATACTTACTAAATAATTAAAGAGTATCACGTATGTTTGAATATGCCATACTCTGTTGTTGATTTCAAATAATGAATTTGGTGTATTTTTTTATTTTGGGAGTAAAATATTGTGAGATCAAAGTTTTGGGTTCGTTGGTTCAAAATTTACTACTTGATGGGGCAGGATTCTTAAGGTGCATGATTGGTGATACAGTTGGGTCATGGGTGGAAAAAGTTGAAGTCTAATTATAAGAAAATGTCAATGTGGCTGTTATAGGTGATATATACAAGAAGCGCCATTGAGACTTTTAAATATAGCGATGATGTTAAAACCTTGGGTTCATTCCAAAAAATTTTGTTTGCGAGGGCAAACATGGCGGCTAGGAAGATAGTCTACTCTAATTTTCTGTATTTTTGTAAGCATAAAATTAATGCTAGGTGTTGACTTGTATTTATGAAATTATCACATCTGTTTATCGGTCTGCCTATTAACATCCTTGTGAATTGTGATTGGTGTGTGGTAATAACCTGAGTTTTGATGAAGTCAAGCGGTGTCACCCTTAACTGAAGTTAAAAAATAAAGGATTATAAGGCCCAAACTTTGCATTGACATATTTGGGATTTAACAGCAAATTTCGCCCAACTGCCCAGAAGTCTTAAACACTGAAGTAAAATTTAGTCTTTTCCTATTTTTGAAGTCTTAACTGGGAGATCAAGAGCTCAGTCAAAATGTCTGTCTCCTTTGTTTTGAGAGTTATTAGATGTATACCCAAAACTTCTTTTATTATGTTTTTTAGGAATCTCTTTAAGCTTTTTCACAGTGGTATTAATATGTCTGTAAGATTATCTTTCAAGCATGAATAACCCAAAGTCTTATCATTAAATCTTTTTCTACTTATTGTCAAATTACTGTTCATATCAATAAGACCAGTGTAGAAAAGTTTGTTTATGGGTGATATTTCGGTAAGCTCTACCCAAAACTTTTATTCAATTTATAGGTCCTACCTTAAGCACTCTTGTCACTGGGAAATAAAAGGTAAAGAAGACTTTAATTTTTTTTTTTCCCCTTCAACTTGGTTTAATTCAAGTTGACTTTAAAGCTTCGTTATCTGGTTCTCAAACTTTCTGTGTTTCCAGAGGTCTCAATTTTTCTATGCATCTAGACAATCTGGGGGGTGTGCGCATCAATTTGCTTCTGGATGTGTCAATTGTCACTAACTAGGCAGAAATTAGTAAGGTCGGGGAGGTTGAAACATGCTAAATTAATTCAGGCAGGGCGGGGGGTTTTTGGGGGCCTTTTGGTTGGTTGTTGAGTGATGTCAATGGGGAAAGACTGGTATGTCCCACTTGTGTATACTTCAATCTTCGAATACCTGTTATTTAAGGAGAAGCATATCTTGGGTATTTTGCTTTTAACGGTGACCATAATGTCATCTATACTATATGCACTGTGGTAAATGCCAAGTATAGCTGAGTGCAGTCACTTTCCGTTCTGTTCATGTGGCATTGGCATTTTTTATGTTTATCAGATAAGTGATTAGATTTTTTTATTTGTACTTGAGGACCTCTGTAGTACTCTATATACCTAGCATTGTTGTTTCTTCATGGCTTTTTGGTGGCTTAAGTTGGATTTGTTTGAATCTTTTTTAAGTTTGGGGTAAAAATTTTTATGAACCTCAGCAAGTTTAATTAGTTGCACAATTTTGATTGTGGTTATTAACACATTCCTTATGCAATTGCGCAATAGTTTATCACCTTATCAATTCTGTGCAGAAGCTGAGAAAGTTGTTGGCTGGGCAAAGAATCACTATTTGTCATCTTGCATGCTTCCTTCCGTAAAAGGGGATAGATTGTACCTGCCTCGTGAAAGGTACTGTTTCATTATTTTGACCATTTTTATCCCTATTAGTCAACTTTCATTAGCTAAAAATTGATTGCTGTCTTTTCATGTTTAGCCTTGAAATTGCAATTTTGAGGTTGCAGGATCAAGAAACTGCATCTCGAAAACCCACCCAAAATTTGAAGGCATGTATTTTCATATTCTTTTCTTTACATCTGCTGTTCAAATGATAAAATCTTTGTATATAGTCCTACCACCCTAACAAAGTAAACCTTTTTGGCAGAATCTTGCAAAGGATGAGTATGAGAGCAATTTCGTCTCAGCTGTTGTACCTCCTGGTGAAATTGGTGTGAGATTTGATGATGTAGGTGCTCTTGAAGATGTGAAGAAGGCCTTGAATGAACTTGTTATTCTTCCAATGAGGAGACCAGAGCTCTTTTCTCGCGGAAATTTGTTAAGGGTACCCAACTGATATCCATATTAATCATTTGATGGAAAATGGTCAAAATTTTGTGTTTTAGTGTATAATTTGTGTGGACCTATTTTTCCAGCCATGCAAAGGAATATTACTTTTTGGGCCTCCTGGAACTGGGAAGACCCTTCTTGCCAAGGCCCTTGCAACAGAAGCGGGTGCAAATTTTATCAGCATAACTGGTTCAACTCTTACGTCAAAGGTATGCTACTGTCTATATCCAGTTTTTAATATTGTTAATTCCAGGTTGGAATTTCTGGCTAGTCATCTTAACGTTAATTGTTCTTGAACCTCTCTTTCATGTTCCAAGTTCCATTTCTTGCTTTTAAACTGCCATGGTCATGTTTAAATATGTTGCTAGAAGATCGATCTCATTTTCTCTTGACAGGTACAGTTACTCATGAAGGCCTGTGAGGTGAAAGTAGAGAACAAAAATTAAGAAGCGTTGTGATCTTAAACGTGATCTTAAACTCTAGGCATCAAGTGATTCTAGGAAAGATAAAATAAGTTGAATACTGGAAAAGCTGACTTGAAAACCTTGCTATTCCTTTCCATTTCAAATGCCCACTACCAACGGCATTCTCCATGCTTTTAAGTTACTTATTTTTAAACCTCCAGCACCAAACAGGCATCACTTGGCTGCCCTAGACATTGCAAAAATCATAGCCCAAAAGACAGTGGACCATTTGATTATGAAAGATTGGGGTATTATAGTAAATGCCGCATTTATTAGTTACTGAGTTTCTTATGTCTCTTAGCATCTAAAATAGCTTCTTCACTGGTATATGACTTTTAGAGCACACATACCCCCAAAATATTAAAAAAGAGAGAATGTCTAGGTAAATTTACTTTCGAAAATTATGTTATATGATTTTATGCATTACAATAAAGTGAGATTGGAAAATGTGAAGTTTAGATACTTGGATAAAAGAAAGCTCACCATCTAGCATGATGTAAGGCGTGTTGGATCAGGAAATCGTAACATTGATTTGATAATTCCTATATGATCGATATGTACATATACAAATACAAGCAGAGATATTACTAGACATATCTGTACTATGATATCTGATGGTAGACTTGTTGATTATCTCCATCCATTGGAATTGGTATGTTGACTGATTGATTTTAAGAGACCTTTAACTTATGTTTATTATCCGCCTTATTCGTAATTTTCTCAGTGAGAGGGCTACAGTCTGGTTGTTAGTGTAGTGGAAATAAGTGACAGTAGAAGATACTTGATCTGCTAGGTCCCTTCTTTGAAGCCCAAAAGGTTTCAACATTTTGCTTAGTATCTTCCTCTGCTCTGAAGATTTTTCTTTTAGAATTTCAACTTTGGTGTCTTTCTTATATCAAATTCTTGTTTGGCAGGTTCAGAATCCTGAAATTCTGAATCTGCTTTCTTTCTTCACTAAATTTGTCAATTATATATTTGGTAAAATTCTTTTATTACAATAAATTATGGTTGCTACATATGTGAACATGATGAGAATTAGTGATGTGCGGAGCAAGTCATATGAACTAAAGATACACTCCTCTTACCTGTACAGTCATAGTTCACCATACCGTTCGCATACCTTCTAAATGAATTAATATATTGATGAGATTGTCATGACAACTAATTCTGAAAGGCCTATGTCTCTTGAAGATCACATTTTAGCGTCCTAGTCCTCCACTTTCATTTTCCAGAACGTAAGATAGATTAAATGCTTTTCTGAAGAATGATGTTGTATAAAAAATTTATTGAGAGAAGAAACATAATTCTCATTCGTAAATGTGCGACAGGGTTACACAAATAATAGTTAATTGGGAAAGTATGAAATAATATCTATCCTAAACTGAAAAGCATCCCAGAGTTTATTCCGCAAAAATATTTTTTCAGTAGGAAATAAATCATAACAAAATAAGACAAAATCTGAGTTGATTTTTCCACAGATGTCTATAGGAGCAAATCATGAAAGAACTGAACCTCATGCTAGTTCCTTTGTAGTTGTTGGAGTCCGTACTTCTATGCTTTCTTTGGTCTAATGAGGCAAAATGAATGTCAAGTCACTACTATATTAGTTTCATATAACCATAGTTTATTAAACATTTTTGTTTATTTTGTTGGAGATTTGTTATGTTGCAGCTTGGGATGGAAGATATCTTAAATCTCTGTTTCTGTGATACAGTGGTTTGGTGATGCCGAAAAGCTTACCAAGGCTCTCTTCTCTTTTGCTAGCAAGCTGGCACCTGTCATAATATTTGTTGATGAGGTACAATTCTCTTTTCAAAATGTGGCATAATAAGCTTTTGTTTGCAATCATATCAGCATAAACCCAATTTGTCCTGCTCAAGAATGTCTTGAAGATCAGAAAAGCAAACAATACCGAGACAGTCACATATGTGTATGTAAACAGTAAACACTTTTTGAGTCCTTTGATATAATATTTTTAATTTTGCTGTTTTTCTTTTTCTTTTCTACTTTACCAAAAGAGTTAAATATAAAATAAAATACAAAAGCTTACGGTGGAAAGAAACATAAGAAATTTAACAGAGTGACAGCTCTAGAGGTTTAAGAATTCGGAGCCGTCACTTCTTATGCTTAGGTCTGTGAATAAGCATGCACCATTAGAATATATTTTGTTCTTTATCCTGTCTTCCACTTAGTAAAGCAATTTGGAAGGCTGAGAAAGTTGCTGTGCGAATTTGTGTAATATCTTCATAATCAGATGTTCCTATGTTGTGTTTAAAGAAATAATGAAGTCCTCTAATGGAAATATGCTTAACCACTGGTATTAATGTTTGCAAGACACAAAGACAAAGTGAAATGCATATAGTTGGATTTCTGTCTGTTTGTCTGTGTATTGATGTTGATGAGAGGAGTAGGTAATGACTGATCTTTGAGAAACATTTGTTTTCTTATACGGTGTGTTCCTTTTTAGTCTTAAGCCTTGTAGATTATTGTCATGATGACCCAAAATGGATTCCTTGCTGAATATTTTATTTTCCTTCTTCAGTTATCTGCAAAAGGTTCCCATAATAAATTTTGGACCGTATATTACATAGGTTGACAGTTTGCTTGGTGCTCGTGGTGGTGCTTTTGAACATGAGGCGACTAGAAGAATGAGAAATGAGTTCATGTCAGCATGGGACGGATTAAGGTCAAAAGAGAGCCAAAGAATTCTCATCCTTGGTGCCACAAATCGACCGTTTGATCTTGATGATGCTGTCATTCGTCGCCTGCCAAGAAGGTAAGATTGGATTATGAATTACATTGCTAGCATGACCTTGATGTAAAATGAGTTAGGCTAGTGTTAGCATTGTTTATTTTTCTTATTTTAGTTAGATTAAACTTTATTTTCTTGTTAAGAATTGCATTTAGCATATTTGTTTTACTTAGTTTGATTTTCCTTGTGTGTTAAGAGTAGGATTTCTATTTCCTTATTAGAAATAGATTTCTTCTCTCTTTTGTTTAGGTTTATGGTTGCTATAAGTAAGGCCTTAGTTTGGTGGTACTTCACCACTTTTTCTTTCTATTTCACATGCCTTGTGTACTGATATAGGTAGAACTGATATGCTGCTTATGGTTTTACATGCTTTGTCTACTGATATGTGTGGAAATGATCGTATTGCTTATGGAGTTCTGTTGGTTGCTATTTAGGATATACGTGGACTTACCAGATGCTGAAAATCGGATGAAGATTTTAAGAATATTTCTGGCGCATGAAGATTTAGAACCTGATTTCCAATATCATGAACTTGCAAATGTAACTGAAGGATATTCTGGCAGTGATTTGAAGGTAGTAATATTATTTTAACTGTCTATTTGAGATATGTATTTTATATCTCATACTATGTTGTGCCCTTTTGTAGAATCTGTGTGTTGCTGCAGCATATAGACCTGTCCAAGAACTTCTAGCGGATGAAACCAAGGTGCATACAGTTTCTTTTTAGCTGTTTTTATTTGATTATGACACCAAACTATTGGATTTAGTTTGTTGCAAATTGGGGAAAAATGCATTTCCTTTCCTTTGAAATGTTATTTGTTAGATAAATTGCTTTTTGTCTCGTTTTATGGCATTTATTATGTTGCCGTCATGGGAACATCAGATAATTTACCACAAGGGGGAGGAGGAGTGTGGGAGGTGGGATTAGGTTATAATTTAGGAAGGATAGGTAGCTGAACTTATGTCACACTGAAATGACTTGAAGTTAGGGCAGAGCCACATTTCATGATCTTGGGGCCAACATGTAACAAATGATGGAGACAACTTAAAAAGCCATATTTTTGGCTAAAATTATAAAATCACTAATTCTTTGTTTGAGGTGTTATGGCTTTAAAGTCATGGTTACTGGGTTATGAAAATACTAGGTATCAAATATTAATATAAAAATGTGTGGATCCTACTTAAAAGTTAGTGTTACCAAATACGTTTTCAGGTTTACTTTCAAGTTATAGTAGAAGTACCACAATCCTAAACGAGGTCTAAATATTTACTTTCGAAACTCTGTGGGGCGTTGGGGGACAAAAGGCCCTGCTGTAGCTCCACCCCTGCTTGCAATGCCCATTATATTAGTTTTGGAACTACCAATCACTCTTCCATCTTTGTTGGAATCAAATTATTACTGCTCATATCAGCCCATTTCTGTACTAAGTACTGCTTTGAAATACATGTATTTTCATGCCACTTAAATTGTTCTTTTTCTCCATATAAGCTAAAATCTCTGTGCTATTTGTTTGTGATCTGTCATTTAATTTTGGTCACTTATTTGTACAGAGGGGTCAAAATGATGCTGCTTCAGTATTGAGGCCACTTACTTTGGAAGACTTTATTCAGTCAAAATCAAAGGTAGTGAACTCACTTATATCTCATGTATTTGCAAGTTACCATATGGGGGTCAAAAGAAGTTCATCAGATATTTGGTACTCCATAGCTGCACAATCTTTCATCCTTTAATTCCTGCTTGTGTTTACTGTTTTAACACTTGTGAATGAGAGAGATCCATTGATGTCATAATAACACAATGCACATATCGTTGCTACGAGTTTCATTCACATTATGTTTTGCAGGTCGGTCCATCCGTTGCATATGATGCCGCAAGCATGAATGAGTTAAGAAAATGGAATGAACAGTACGGAGAAGGTGGAAGCCGGAGAAAATCACCCTTTGGTTTCTGAAGTTAATGTGTTTAACTTACTCTCGGATTAAAAGCTCAAGCTTAGGTCTACCGAGCCACCATCGTGTCAGCTTGGCGGTAGCAGCTAACTCGGACTCGAGGATACTTCTTACTTGTTAGCTACCAGAAAAGCAACCTCTTTCTCATCCTTTTTGTATGGGGTGAGAGACCTCAATATGGATCAATATAATGCGATGTAGAAAAATTCTTTTTGCCTACCCTTTAATCATTTTGTTGGCATAAGTTATGCTATGTATATGTGTATTAATAGGGCTAACATCATGTAATTTTTATTTTATTTTTTCTTAAAAATTTAAATCACAAGCAAAATTAGCAACGATTTTGGACATTATAGTTGCTGGCTTTAGTAATAATTTCCCTACAGGTATCTTGTTCTTCAGTTCCGCTCTTTACCTCAAAGTCTACTTAGATCGAATCATTTTTATGTTGTTATTATTCGCTTTGTTGCTTCGGTGTAAGTTATGGATTTATGTAAATGTGAAATATTTTGTCTCGTATTATTTACACTTTTTTTTTGAAATTTTATGTTATATATATTTTGAGTTTTTAAAATTTAAAATTTATTTACCTTGTCGAACTTAAACTAGACCAAAAAATAAGCTCCAGTATGGAATATATTGTAGGAAGAGAGGGAATTAGAAATTACTTTTCTTAATCTCCTAAGAACCATATTATGAGTTCTATATGGAGAAGTGAAATGAATTTCTCAAAAATTAATGAATAATAATAAAACTATATTGTACAATGTGTAACACAACCAAATACGTGTTATACTCAATTTACGAAAATAATTTTTTACCAAATTAACTAAAAAAATTAATTTTGGAATTGCGAAACCTCAATTTCCCTTATAGTGGTTGATGGCGGTAGGTACGGCAGAAATTGATGACGACGGCGGAGACTGACGGAGATTGATGGTGGCTTCGACGGAGTTGACTTGGCAATGGATTGACGTCGGCGTACTAAGTACCGGTTAATTTTTGCTATTTTCACCAAATTTAATCCGAAAATCATGAAATATTAGATGATTTGGAATTATTTGTGATGAATTTGGTGTTGGCGGGAAATGATGCACGATTGGAGGGCGTCGATTAAGGTTTTACAATTGAAAAATTAAGGTTTGGAATTTGAAAAAGAAGGACTTTGCAATTTGGGAAATTAAAAGATGTGAGAAGACATGAAGCATTTATTATTGAGGATTTTTTTTTTCTAAAAATTATTGTTTAATTAGTTTGATAAATAATTTTGAAATATTGCTATTTTTGCAATTTAATAACATAATAAGGTTATTTTGAAAAATTTTCGCATTTAAATTGGGAAATTAACAAAAATATCCACTGTTCACCCCACTTTTCTCAAATAACTACTATTTAAAACTCTTTTCAAAAATGACCATCTCACATTTTTTTGGACAAAATTACTCTTAATCCAAAAATAAAAACCCATTCTTCATTCTTCTTTCTCTCTTCTTTCTTTCTACTCTCTTTCTTCTTTCTTTTTTTCTTTCTTTCTTTCTTCTCCCGTATTCTTTCAACAAATATATTTCTCCTTAGTTTTTTTTTACTACAAACTACGAATTAATCATTTAAATTGAAGGAAATCAACCAACCATTTGTATAAGGAGGTGGGTAATTTTAATTTGAAAAACAAAAAAAAATTATTAAAAATATAAAAATTGATGTTATTTATGTGTGTTTTGAGATTATGGTGTTAGAAATTGTTATTGAAGTGTATGTAGATTGTTTGATTATGTTTGGTATAGATGATTAAGGGAGAAAATGAAAATTGAGATGTTATAAATAATTCTGCAACGTAGTTTCGATCATGGCTAATTTTTTCTTCATAATCGAAAGTTAGTTTCGATTATGAGAAAAAATACCTGTGATCGAAAGTTACTTTCGATCACATGTTAACCTTTAATCATGATGAAAACCTTTCAATTTTTAGCGTGATCAAAAGTATAGTTACCATTTTTCCAGAACGGGCGACAAAATAATATTTGAAGTTTCGATCATGTAGTATTCAGAAGTTTCGCTCACGACCAGAATTTTAAATGTGATCGAAACTATAGTTTCGATTTTTTTTCAGAACGGGCGACAAACTAATATTTGAAGTTTCGATCACGCAATGTTCAGAAGTTTCGATTATGACCATAATTTTGAACGTGATCAAAACTATAGTTTCGATTTTTCCAGAATGGGCGACAAACTAATATTTGAAGTTTCGATCATGTAGTGTTTAGATGTTTCGATCATGCCCAGAATTTGATACGTGATCGAAACTATAGTTTCGATTTTTCCAGAATGGGCGACAAACTAATATTTGAAGTTTCGATCACGTAGTGTTCAGAAGTTTCGATCATCACTAGAATTTGATACGTGATCGAAACTATGTTTCGATTTTTTCAGAACAGGTGACAAAATATTAGAGATTTTCGATCATTAATATACCATCAACCATGGATATTAATATTATTCGATATAACATTATGTGATAGCACATGAAATTGATCAAATTAGTAAAATTGAAATTATGGTTTCACTAATAAGTAGTCTCTTTCTACACGTGACACAATAACTAAAGGCCAATTGTTTTCTGCAACACTGCAAAAGGCCTATAACCCTGATACTTTTTCCTACGTAAGGTTAACTGTATGAAGTAAAGATTTATACGTGATAGAAACTGTAAAGGGAGTCCATCTGTAATCAAAGTTCTTCATATGGCAAATGGATTTATTACATGTGACTGTCAATAATTCGCTTACAGAATACACTAAAAATTTTATTTGATTTAGTAGTGTTCATAATGCGAATAAGTTCATTATTTAGTTAAAAGTATTACTAGCATTCATGATGACTGTGCTACTGATAACATTAATTAATTTTTCTCAACAATTGATGGAAGTGTAAGTTTGTAATGCTACTTGTATAGCAAAGATGATAATTATAGTCAAAATTTCAAGAATAAATAATACTCAATTGTAAATTGTAAAAAAATTGATAAAGAACAAATTAAAATATTGATACAGCATTATTTTATCAAAAGTTGCAGAAACATAGCATATGCACCATGCATGAAGCTGCCTCAAGTCCAAAAAACCTTAGTAGAAAATTAACAAACAATGTGAAGATCTTAATTGCAATTATAATATTTTTAATAAAAAAAAATGTAAATATTGAAAAGAGGACTAAGTCTGACCAAGTAAACTATTTCCAACCATAGCTAGTAGTTTATGAGGGACTTTGAGACCAAACATTTGATTGTAGAATAAATATAAACCTTAATGTTATTTAATTCCGTTGTATTATAACATGAAAAATGCTAATAGCCAAATTCTTTTCTCTCACTCCAAGACAAAGAACTTAGATGTTAATCATAATAGTGAAGCAACATACTCCTCAATTTATCAATATCCTTTCGTAAGCAAAATTTTTCTTGTAATCCTGCAACAAAGTAATGGCAAAAACACAGCATTAGTGGTAAATTTAACTAGGTTAGCAGCAGGAATAAACATATATAACAATTACTTTGCAATAGCTTAAGTGCCAAAAGAAATCTAAAAAAAATAATCAAAAATTTTTAGATATATTGCCACTAATAATATGAATTGAAGAGCAAAGACATTAATCCATCTTATAAGGAATGTCTACACACCATATACATAGAGTTAAAATATTCAGCGTATAAAAGCATAATTTGTTAAAAAAAAAAAAAAAAGGAAGCCGCAACAACAAACAACAGCAGCAAAACTATAACACAAGTATCAGTTCTTAACAACTGAAAGCAGTTCCTAGACAAAGGAAAAAAGCTGCAATCCATAGCACCAATAGTAGCAAAAGAAATATAAATAGATTTTTTTGAAATCTCTATTAAGAACAAAACAATCTAGCAACAAGCTGCAGCAATACATGTAACTGCAATACCAACAGTAGCAGGAAAACAAGCAGCAAGCAGCAGTAGATTGGGATATCAGAAGTAAACAAACAAAAGCATCGGTAGTATTCGGACAAGTTGGCAATAAGTTATATTCATAAACCAACAGCGGCAGCCAACACTAACTATTACTAAAGAAAAACAAGTAGTAAGCAAAGAAGTAGCTTAAACAGGACATTAACAAGATAAGAACAAGAATCTATACAACAGTAATTAACAACATGAATAAGTCTAATACAGAATCAAATGAATCCAACACAAAGACAGTACCACCGTCTAAAAAATTAATACCAGCAATTAACAACACAAGTTGGCGACAAAGACCAACAGTTGGTTGAAAAAAAATAGCTACAAGGCAATAGCAGTGACAACAAGCAACAACAAATTAGGATATCAGAAGTAAACAAATAAAAGCATTGGTAGTATCTGGACAAGTTGGCAATAAGCTGCATTCATAAACCAACAACAGCAACCAATAATCCATCATTGCTAAAGAAAAACAAGTAGTAAGCAAAGAAACAGCTTAAACAGGACATCAACAAGATAAGATAATATGAATCTATACAACAATAAATAATAACATGAATAAGTTCAGTACATAATCAAATGAATGCAGCACAAAAATAGGACCACCGTCTGAAAAATCAATACCAGCAATTAACAGAACAGGTTGGCAACAAAGACCAACAGTTGGTTGAAAAAATTAGAGATAAGGCAACAGCAGTGATAGCAACAGTAGCAGCACAAAAACCCTACTTTCATTGTGCCCACAACAAGGCACTTAATTGCAAGATTGCTAATATCATTATTTACTTAACCACAATATCCACCACCTATTAAAACATCCATAATTAGCACACAATCGGTAAACCAAAACAAAATCATGAAATAACTCAAATAATAAATCCAAAAACTCCAACAACCAGGCCAACAAAAATCATGAGAATATAAAAGTAGGAAAGGGCCAACAATCATTGAAGAAAGAATATGGTATTTGTAAAATAAGAGTTATAATCTAAACATAATTCCCATGATAGAAATAACACGAATGATAAAATTAAATTCACAAGATTAAATGTATAAAGCAGCCATCTGTCAATATTTTCAGCCACAAAATAACACTGAAAAGAATATTTTTTAATCTAATATTATTGAAAGAAAAAAAGAAATTTACAAGGAATTACAAAAGCAAAGGCAAAAAAGTAGAAATGACACTATCTTATGAAAACAATGATCCTAAGTAAGAAATCACACCAGGAAACAACAGCACCTTCACAAGCTAAACTCTATGCCCATTGGAAGAGGAGAATGTGTAACATAAAGTACAAAGAAGTGTGTACGATAGATATGGACAATGTATGCGAACAATTAAAGGTTAGTTTCTTCACAGTTAAGTTTCAGTTTCCATGCTTTATGGCTTGCTTATTTTCTCTTGGTGTATTTACTGTAGTTTATTCTATAAATTCAGTAATTAGGAGATTTTGTGATACTAGCTCTGAGAAATGTGGGTGAGGTTTAACTTTTATCCAAGGGCTCTTAAAGACATGTTATTAATCTATAAAAGCACTATAAGTATTTGGGTTAGTTGTATATGACAGATTAAGGATTCAGTAATCACTTGAAAGTTTATGCTTTAGTTATTCTCTTCTTCCATTAATCAAATTTCAAGTTTTCCATTGTCTACGAGACTGAGCTACTGGACATGCATGAACTTAGTGCGATCCACGTGATATGAGAAAATGTGAATAATGAAGTTGAAACATACTAATGTAGAGAGGACGGGATTAGAAGTCCTATTTTCAAAAACCAGTTAGTGATTCTGAGGATGTAAAGGAATCTAAAGTTGATGCTATAATTTCTATTTCACCACCATTAAAAGGGAATGTCTAAGTAGCATCGTGTAGTCATATGCTCTAAGCTAAGGATGTTAGTCTAAGAACCCTCAATATAAACATGTCCCATGAAGGTTCTAAAGAAGTGCATGCAGAGTTACATGAGAATTTGTCTGCCCTAAATGATGATAAACCATTATCAGTAACTGTCACAGTTCAAGCCACAGTACACAAACAAAATCAAACCCCACATCAATCTCAAATCCATCTCAAATCCATCAATTTTCACATACAATGTGAATACTATACTAATTGCCTACAATTAATCAACAAAAATCCACATTTTCCATACAAATCTAGCCTTAAATCAATTTAAAAACTTAGTCAATCCTATTGCTTACCAAGATGATTTTGTAAATTTTTACTTTCCAGTCACCGGAAGAGAACACATGACTTGACTTAAAGATAAGTTCAAATTCTATTACATCATTCCTTACATCTCTAACATCCTTATTGGTACTAGCTAATATCAAAGAATTTTATCCTTCATCATAACAAATCTGTGTTTACACTTAACATCATATAATTGAAAGTCAATGAACTCAGAACAAACTAAATAAGTGAACTTCAACGATCTTTATAACGAAAATTACTATATATATATATATATAAGATAACTTGATTCTAGCATTGAATCCAAATTAGCAAAAAAAAAAAAAATTTACACAGCTTTAAATGGGGGAAAATTTAACATTAAAATATGTATATGCAGAAAATTCTCAAAAACCCTTAAGGTTAGTTTCAAAACAAGAAACCCATCTCTCCAAATAGATTTTCAAACATGAATTCGAATTATTAAATATGAACTGAACAGCCGTACCACAAAAATATTAGCCCACATGCAAATACAAAATGATATGAAAACGGAAGAAGCTGCGATTTGATAAACCAACCTTAAACTCTGTCTTAGTGTCACTGTATCAGTGATTTTATGTAATGCAATGAGAAGATTGATGATAATATTGATGGGGTTAATTTGGATTCCTGCAAAATTAAAACTTCAAGCGCATGAGTTTAATGTCGTCTCTGTTTGTGCATTTTGGGAAGGAAGAAATCATGAAAATTTGGGAGAATTAGGGATTGCTCTCCAAACAAATTTTCAAACATGAATTCGAATTATTCAACATGAACTGAACAGCCATACCACAAAAATATTAACTCACATGCAAATACAAAATGATATGAAAAACGAAAGAAGCTGAGATCTGATAAACCAATCTTAAACTCTGATTCGTGCCACTGTATCAGTGATTTTATGTGATGCAATGAGAAGATTGATGATAATATTGATGGGGTTAGTTTGGATTCCTACAAAATTAAAACTTCAAGCGCATGAGTTTGACGTCATCTCTGTTCGTGCGTTTGGAAGGAAGAAATCGTGAAAATTTGAGAGAATTAGGGATTGCAAAATTTGGGTTATCAAGATAATTTTGTCCACAAAATTTTGAGATGGTTATTTTTGAAAATGATTTTAAACAGTGGTTATTTGAGAAAAATGATGATGAACAGTGGGTATTTTTGTTTATTTCCCATTTAAATTTGACTTGGAGTACAAACTTTCTCGCAAGCAGCTCGTTTGCTGGGTTTTTCCTCGCAGAGAATGACAGTGATCCGATGATGTCAACGACAGTGCGAAAAATAAAGGGAAAGTCCGCGGCAATACATATAACATAATCGCAGACCCAAAAGATTTGCAAAAATGTCGTCGTTTTGGCTCTCTCGCGTTTCACGCAGCAGCAGACGATTCTTAAGACCCTCTCTTATACCCCTCCTCGGCAACAACAAACCATTGCCTATTCCACCTAAATCTAATCCCATTATAAACCCTAATTTAACCACATTCCTTAATCCCCACCCTTGGGGTCCAAATTTTAATGAAAATTCCTTCAGATACCTACCAGTAGCTAGTATATCTACGACGCCTTCGGCTTCAGGTGTAGATAAAGGTAAAGATAAAGGTGAAGAGAGTAGCAGTAGCAGTTGCAGTAAAAGGCTATCGTGGATTGACTTGTATCTGCCGACGAGAGCAAGGGCTTATGCGAAGCTTGCTCGGCTGGATAAGCCCATCGGAACATGGCTGCTTGCGTGGCCGTGTATGTGGTCAATTACTATGGCGGCATCGCCTGGACACCTTCCTGATTTCAAACTGATGACTCTGTTTGGCTGTGGAGCTCTGCTTTTACGGGGTGCTGGATGTACCGTTAATGACCTCCTTGATAGGGATATTGATACAATGGTAACTATTTTCTGTCTCCCGATTCTTAATTTTCGACTCTCTTGACAAAGGAAAAACAGGAATTTCGAGTTGTGCATTTTATATAATGTGTTTCGGAATGCTTTTGAGATGGTTAAATTTCCTTTCAATTCTGTGTGTTAGTTACCACAAATAAAGCGCTGTGTATGAGTTGTGCATTTTATTCAGCGTTGGGCTAACATAAATAAACCGCATTTTGGGATATCTGACTTTTTGAAAGAAGCACTTGACTGGTACTATTCTAAAATCTATTTCTGGATCAGAAGGTTTACAAAATGTGTCCCAGATGCAGAGTAGACGCAAGAATCTATAAATGATCCAAGTTAAATGTTTAGATTCTATAATTCCATATTTTGTACTTGTTATACTGGTTTCATCTAGACACTAAGGTTTGCCATAAATGCAGTTTAATTTATTATTTTTGCTGGTAAGATAAATTTCAGTTTTGATTGTGGTTCCTGAAATGCAGGTGGAACGTACAAAGTTGAGGCCAGTTGCAAGTGGTCTCTTGACACCATTTCAAGGGCTTTGTTTTCTTGGATTTCAATTGCTTTTGGGTCTTGGGATTCTCCTCCAATTGAATAATTATAGGTTAGTGTTTTTTTATCCGTATACTTTTGTGATTATCGATATCTGAAGCATTTTGTGTGTCTTATGTGGCAAATGGAGTACTTCAAGTAATGTTGCAAACAACATCGAACGCAAAGATTGAATGGGATTTGTTGCTTATATCAGGTCTTTGATTTTTTTACACATATTGTTTAATAGCCACAATTGTTGAAGTGAATTTTTTCTAACATGCACAAATCCACTAACGTAATTGATGAAGTTGTGTTACATTTTATTGTTCATGGCCACATTAATTACTGTACATTTTGATAAGGCATTGATATGGGCAAAAAATTTCTTCTTCATAAATCTAGCCCATGTAATTGATGAAGTTTTGCATTTTGTTTTTTATGACCATATTAATTACCATACATTTGGATAGAGCATTGATATAGGCAAAAGATTTCTGCTGTGTCTTCTTTTTCCTGTTTTGATTTGCTAATGAAGTTAATCAACATCAACTGCACATATATGAAGATTTGGTGCTTCTTGGAACTGATTTTGCATATTTTAACAGCCGCATTTTAGGTGCTTCATCTTTGCTGCTTGTCTTCTCTTATCCCCTCATGAAGAGGTTCACTTTTTGGGTAATGATGTTCATATATTTGTTTTTTCCTCTCATTTTCTTGAAATCTGTAACCCTTTATTTTTGATAAATTGTTCCATGTGGACTGACAAAAAATTTATTCTGGTTCAGCCTCAAGCTTATCTAGGCTTGACCTTTAATTGGGGAGCCTTATTAGGATGGGCTGCAGTCAAAGGGAATTTAGATCCAGCTGTTGTGTTCCCAATGTACACTTCTGGAGTTTTCTGGACTCTTTTATATGATACGATATATGCACACCAGGTATAATGACGTGTCTCCTGAATATTGTCACCTCTTTATATTGTGCCATTGCTTTTCAACTTCTTTATGGAATTACAGTCCTGCAGAAATTTATGTAACATAAGATTCCTGGGTTCTAAAACGTTTTCTTCTAATTTCTTTGAGATTTGCTAGATTTTTTTTTCCTTTTTTTGTTCACTTATAGCAAAATGTCTTTTCAATTGAAAATGATTAATGAAGTTGGGTGATCATCGTGGTTAACTGGGAATCATCCTCAAAGGGGTTGGGTTGAGTGGTAGAAGACCCTTGAATACAACCAACAGGTTGGGTTGAAATCCCCTTTAGTAAGCTGCATGGGATATTAAAATCCCACAATTTTCCAAGTTACAAAGGTCGTAGGGTTGAGCAACAGCCCTAGTTTAGAACTCGTTGAATATAGAGAGATCGCTGGGTTTTTGGGTGTTAAAAAGAACATTATATGAGACACTTTTAGATTTTGGGGCATTCTCTTTTCAACATTATTGTTTAAGTTTTTATTTGAGGAACCTTATTTTTTTAACAGGGTGTATCCATTCTCAGCTTGTATTGTGATCATTTTAAAATGTTCATCATTTTATATTTTCAATATTCATTTAAGTGCTGGAGAGATATCTTCTCATTGTTTAAAGAATTTATGGTTTAAAGATTAAACGAGTAGAAATGAGTAGACTCTTCACTTTGCTAGATGATGAATGACATTTAAGATTCTGTGTTCAGGATAAAGAAGATGATCTGAAAGTTGGTGTAAAATCTACCGCTTTGAGATTTGGTGATTCAACAAAGGAATGGATTACTGGGTTTGGAATTGCATGCATTAGCAGTCTTGCCCTCAGTGGATTCAATGCTGGCATTGGTATTTGCTTGCTCTCTGTTCTTTGTGTTTATGATGACTTCTTTTCTGAGTTATTTTTTAATCTTTTTTATGGCACAGGTTGGCCATATTATGTTTTTTTGGCGGCTGCGTCAGGACATTTAGGTTGGCAGATATGGACTGTTAATCTATCAAGCCGTGCTGATTGCAACAGAAAGTGCGTAATTAGTCCAAAAGAATCATGTATCAGTACCATTAAGCTTTTATGTTTCTGTTCTGCTGACATGAATACCTTGTTCCCTTTCTATTTATGAGTCACCTCGAGGAAATACACAATCACCGCAATTTTGAACTTCTTTGTGAGGGTTGAAATTGCATGCTAGTATAGATGCCATTGTTGTTCTAAGAATATATGATTTTAGGAGTCATCCTTGTTTACATGATGTTTAGTAGGAGGACAGTGGTAGAGGTTATGTATGATGATGTATCCAAGCTGTTTTCTGCTTCTGTTTTTCATATTTGCTCTTGCTTTGTTTTTCATAAAGTGGTAGGAGGACAGTGGTAGAGGTCATAAATTTTCTTTCGGTTGATCTACACCATAGTAGCTAATAGTCCACCTGATGCTACATCATAGGCACATTGGGAATGTAGATAATTGTAACCATATACATACAAAATGACAGCCCAAAATGCCAATTCTTGGGTTCTTTTTTTTTTTTCCAAAATTATGTTTTATTTTGCTGATTATGGAGTTGAAAAGGCTTTGCATTATGATCAGGCTCAGTGAATCTAAATTACTATTGTTGTAGGCTTTGTTAGAGCTCAATGTAAGTAAAATTTACTTTATTCAGCTGTTAACATTGTTAACCGAACTCTTGTTATTTCTTCTTTTCTTCGTTCCAGATTTGTGTCCAACAAATGGTTTGGTGCTCTTGTTTTTAGTGGAATTCTATTTGGAAGACTCATGCAGTAAAGGTAGAGAGGTTTGATCACTTCTTGGAATTTGTAACATCAGCTGTATTAACTTATCAAATTTGTCCATGGTTGATGATGCAGCAATTTCAATCAATTGACCATTTATGTCATTTTTAACTGCATGTTCTTCACTGTTATCTCTTGCATAGGCTATAGCAACATCATAAATTGTTTATTTTGAGGTTAAAGATATATAAACTGCAGATTGAATTTGCAGAGTGGGAAGATTTGGGACAGGATGAATGGCTCTAATGTTTACCTTTGCTTACTATATATTCTCGTGATATTCTTTGTTCACTCACCTAATTGTTTGATTGTTCAACTTCTCAATTCCATTCTTATTTTCGGTTTTCACGTGACTAGTAATTATCGATGTTATCATTTATATTTCTTGATATTAGCAAGCATGCTGAACTGTGAGGGAGTTTAGCACCTTATATTGTCTATTTGGTTGACAAAATTCCACTTGCTTCTGAATCAGGTGCCCGATGCTGACTACCAGGCAGAAGTTCTGTTCAGTTTCTTATTCTCCGATTATTTTAAAATCGTTGGGACAGGTTTGGCTAATTTAGAAACAAAATAGAATTGTCTGCCAATTTTGAGCTAAAAATTGAAGATATATATTCTAAATTAAGATAGTTGAAGTTCACAGTTTGAGAATGAGGTTCATTTTTAGCTATAGGATCAATATTTACCATAGTGGGATTCAACATTTGAAATGTAGATATTGTGTTGTATACCAGATGAATGTTATTCAAAATGAAAATTATGTTAGGTTTCTTACTTGCATTATTATTATTATTATTATTATTATTCGAAAAAGGATGAGATTTTTAGTGTATGTGTTAAGCATATTGTTCTTAATTTGCTTTATCATTCATGAAAAAGCATCATTTCTCATAATTTCTTTTATTTACTTTTTTTTTTAATTACAGATGTTAGTTGATTTAATTGCTAATTTGTTTTTGGATTGTTAGTGGACTAATTGAAACGTATGAAATAACTAAAATGGCCTCAATAAAACATAAAATTCTTTTTGTTTCTTTTTAATTTTAAACAAAATGTCATAAAAGTGAAAGGATTACAAGAGCTTTACAAAAGATCCAGCCATATGCATGCATGGCTGAAAACAAGAAGAAGCCAATTTAGCTAAATTATGAGCAACCATATTTAAATTTAAACCATTGGTCAACAGAGGTAGGGATCTGATTTTTGTAATAACCCAATCAATTTTCAACTTTGCTTCAGAGATTGTTTTTTATTTTTTTTCTATAAATATTACAAGAAAATAATCTAAATATTCCTAAATTTGAAGGAAGCAAGATTTTTAAATAATTTACAGATACAAGATCGAAAATTTGTTTGAGATTCTAAATATGTGTAGAGTTTTGATGCCATTCGCAGAAATCTACTTTTAATTTGAATATTTTATGATTTAGATGTGAACTTTAAGATATTTTAAAAGTTTTATAAATTGAATCAATTGACACTCTAAAAAAATTATTTATAGAATTAGATTTGGTAAGGGAGTGAATCTACAAGGAACTGGAATTAAAAGATAAAAAAATTAACTTGTGCAACTTATTGAAACTTAATAAGAGATACCTATTGGTTTTTATATACAATGAGAAATATAACTACAAAACATCTTTCTAATATGGTTTTCTCCCAGACCAGCTTGTTTAAAAGGCATTATCTAAACAGGAAAAAAAAAAAAATACGAAGAGTAGAATTGCCATCACATCTAGAAAACATATGTATGAAATCACACAACAAACACTTAACCTTCAGTCAGAAAGGCGTCAACCCTGTTATTGGTAGCGGCGGAAAGGAACTTCATGCAAATGGGAGCCTCAATGTTGACAAGAGAGAGTATTGCAGCCGGTACACCCCACAGAGAGTCGCCGCAGATCAGTCCTGAAGCCACCGCCGGAGCAAAGTCTGTGGCCATTCTCTTGTTCTTTAGTTCCCAAATGAAAAGAATCAAGCTTCCAACGCACATGTCAATGGCGAAATAACCGCCTAGATAGAATGGAATGGCCATGCACATTGGGCTTGGAATGAACCTGTGAATCTTGTACTTTCTATGCTGCAACACTTGCTGAAGTATGTTTATGACAATGGCGGCAATGAAGAATGCGATGGAGAGTGTGAGGCAATTCTTGGGAAGAGAATTGATGCCTTCGACTCCGAGAAGAGCAATGCCGCGGTAGAGCAAACCGTAGGGAGCTGGGTAGGTGCCCTCTGGGTCTCCTATGGGGTAAGCATTGTAGAAGAACCAGAAGACCCATGGTGATAAAATGCAGCCCATCAATGTGCCGAGAACTTGGCTGAAGAACATTGATCTTGGAGACGAGAGAGTGAGATACCCTGTTTTGAAATCTTGCATGAGATCGGACGCTGTAGACACAGTGCTCATCATCACTCCGCAAGAAGCAAGCCCGGCGATGATTCCTCCGTTTTCCAGGCCAACCCAAGAGCTGAAAATGATGATTGCCAATTTACCATAGTTTGAGGCGAGAGACCAGTCAGTGAGGCCACATCCATAGGCGTTGCAGAAGGCCAAAATGGGGGCGAAAGAGAAGGCGACGAGGATGTGATACCATTTCAACTGATGAAAGATGAAAGGGACAACAATGGTGGCTATTAGAGCAAGAGCAATATAGCCAGCAAAAGCAACCCAACTTGGGATCTCATCTTTTAAGAAGTACTCAATTCTTCTTTGATCATCCAGGTTTGCTCCTTCATCATGAGCATTACTGTTATCGCTGTCGTTGTGATCTGCAATAATGGCTCTCTTCTTTGAGCTATGCTGCTGAGCAAGACTGCGTGAGGTGTTGATAATCATGTACATAACATGATACAGACCATCTCCAAGCATCATGGCAATGGCAATAAAAACCTGTTCATCAAGTTAGATACAAACATTAATAGATAAACAAATTAATATTCAACATATCAATAGATTGACATTATGTACATACGTACGTACTCTGTATCCATTCATCCCGTGAAGATTGCTTTCAGGTAAGTCAGCACTATACCATAAACCTTTCTTAGTATCAATGATAGGCCACATGATTCCCCAAGACAAGATAGCTCCAAGAAGCAAAGAAATATTAACCATGTAAGGGCAAATCATACCAACACCAACATATGTAGTTGAGAAATCGAAGAAGAACCTGAACACCAAATTCACTCAATTGATCAAATAAAATGAATTAAAGAAGAACTAATAATTCTAGCAAGCAAGCATCACGGTAGTAATATTTTAGTACTTGTGTTTAAAGGCTTGTAGGCCAAAAGTGGGGAAGCTACTGAAGCCGCAACCATCACCGGCGGTGAAGAACCACTGGAAAAATGCCCATACAAAGCTGAACCCGAAGCTTCTAAAGAGCATAGCAACTTGTTTCCTTTTAACATATATAACAACATAAATAATTAATATATAAAATCACACAATATTATTTAAAATTAATGCATTAAAAAATATATATATATATATATATATAAATTACCTGGCTAGATTGGCTCCTTTTGGGGTGTGAAAACTGTTGATAAGAAATGCAGTTGCTGTACCACTTGGATATGTCAACTTGTACTTCAAAATCATCATCTAAAAATTAACAATTTCATTAATTAATTAATTAATATACACACCAATAATTAAGAGTAAAAGAACATATATATATTCGTATATTTTTGCTAAAACAAATTTTTAGTCCTCCAATTTCAGAAAATATTCATACAGAACCCTATTAATACAAGCACACTGTTATTAATCTCTACAACACAAGGCGAAAGAGTCTTGTTGTAGGACAAGATTTGAACATGTTCCCTCCTTACCATCCAGTCTAAGGCTGCTTGACGACATGTATAGTACTCTTAAAATTTGGTCACAAAGACATTTTAATCTCACTAAATTTAAAAATGAAAACTAGAACAAAAACAGTACTCTTAAAGTTTGGTCACAAAAACATTTTGATAACTTATTTATTTTTTTTATTACAATTACTATTATATAATACTTTATTAATCATAATCATTTTAAGAACTAAGTGAATGGCATTCCATTTTTTTTATTTAAATTGACGAATTAATTAAAACCAATCGAAAATAATCATTTTAGTTGGGAATTAAACATATCATGTTATCTTTAGCATTCTTGTCAAAATTCAAGAATTTATACAAGTATTTTTCGTCGTAGGATTAAAGTGTAAATCTTTTTCCATTAATTAATCAAATAAAAGCAGGTACGCACCTTTCTTAGGGGGACGATGCTGAACAGGCCGACGAAGCTAACAGCAAAAAGAAAAGCCATCATCCAATGAGGAGACAGAACCTTAACATTCGCAGGCGTGTTTCCTCCATCAGCCTGAGCCGCTATCTTCGGACTCATTCCCAGCAAGTAACTCGCCGTCCCACTGCTGAACGCTATACCAGACGAAGCTACAATACACGTTTGAATCACAGTGTTCTCCTGCCTGGTAAACGGCTGCCTCAACATCCCAAACTTTTCCAGAACCCTCGTCCAGCACTTCACAAGCGCAAACCCTAACAACCCAGCTGCTACGTTCAGGGAAGGTATCACACCAGTCGTCAGATTCAACTTACACACTATGAAGTTGAACACCACGCTCAGAACAACGCTCGTCGCCATTGCCCTGACTGTTATCTGCTGGTTCCAGGATGGAACGCGACTGCTCTTGAACGCATCTTCTATCATGACTGCTGCTGGTACAACTTCGTCTGCATGATTCTGCTGCCTCTCTTCTTCCATTGTCGTTGGCTCAGCTCTCTCTTGCCCTTCTTCAACTGCTTGTTTGCTTCTGTTAATTGTGTTCTCAATGCGGAATTAATTAATTAATTAGTGATAATTAATATTGAAAGGTTGAGAGAGATTTTTGGTTTGTTGTAACAGTTATTGTGTAAACAGCTAGCACTAAACAAATGCAGTTTTAGAATTGTGTGAACAGTGAATATCAGTGTATGACAATTTTTTTCTCTTACTTATTATTTGCATATATTTATGAATATATATGGTAATTAATTAATATTGACAGGTTGGATACATGTATATGGAAGCAATAATGGAATGTATTGTTTGGTTTTTCCTTTAAAATTATGCATACAACCAATTATCATTAATACAATATCTTACCATTCTTTGATTATTTGATATTGAAAATTCAAATGCCATACTATTTCTAAGTCGGGCTTCTCTTCTCTCTCTCTCTCTCTCTCTCTCTATATATATATATATATATATATAATTTCTAAAAATGAAATTGAAATTTAAGAAACATGGTGTGTATAGAGATGGAGTAGGGGTGGCAATTTTGATCATAATACAACACAATTATTTGATAGAAATTAAATGCAATTAAATGAGTTTGAGTTTGAAAATTTTGATGTAAATAATGTCGTGTTGTATTTGTTTCACCTAGTTAATAATTTTATTGTATTTGTATTTGATCTTTTTGACCCTTTTATTTATTTAAAACATATGTTTATGATTCGTTTAAAATTATAATTAATTTTTATTATATTTGTAAAATATTTAAATACAAAAAATGTTTTCATTACTAGCCCCAAATCTAATGTCCAAACAAACTCAATATATAAATGTAAGAAAAATACCAAAAGAATAAAAAGTTAAAAGTTTTAATTTTATTTAATCATGTCTCAACTAATCATGTTTAACGCAAATAATTTATCCATTTATTGATTGCATCTAAATGAATAGTATTTGTGCGACCTTTTTAATAAACGTGTCATATCAATATTTGAATTTTTGACATAATAAATAAATAAATCAGATTTATATCAATTAAAAATTTTGTTATACCCACTAATTATATAACACAAATATGATTCGTTTACATGAATTGTTGCTCTTAACATAGAGAAAATTTTTAAATAGAATTAGACATATCACATCAACCGTAAACTCGTTTAATAAAGTTTTATTACTTGTATATTTTATTTGAATTTTAATTACCCATGTTAGTAATTATAATAAGGAAAAAAATTAATATATATTTTTTAATTTGATTAAATAATTTTATTATAACCATTTTATTCAAGGACTTTGGCTTAGGTGTGGTTGGAATGCTCTTTTTTTTCTTCTTAATAGTGGCTAAACGCTTCAAGCTGGATTTAAGTTGTCATATAATTGATTTGGTTGCATTTGTCAATATATGGGAAATAGAAGTAAATTTTATTTATTTATTTATAGATTTAATTAGTAAATAAAAATCAATCAACAACTCTTCTCGATGAAAGTAAATTAATGGATGGATTTGAATCCTATGGTGTCACTTATGGACTATTACAACTGTCTTGTCATTTAATGTCCTAAATATAAATAAGTATAATAATTCAAAAAAATACTTTTCTAAAATTTGAAAAATAAACAAATACTTCTTAACCTTAACTCTCGAATAGAATTTATTAAGTTAAATTTCATAAATTTTTTTATTATTTTATACTGTATATTTATTTTATAATTTAAAATTTTATACAAATAAGTCCTAATAAAATTTTCCTATTCATTATCTCATATTATTTTTTATATTTAAAAAATTAATAATAATTATATACCCAATATAGGGATAGCAAAACTCGGTCCGTGAGGGCTCGACTAGTTCGAATTGAGGATCGGTGAGGGGTAATGGTGACAAATCGAGAATCAGATCAAGGTTAAGAATAAATTTTCATCCCATTTTAAAATTGGGTTAGGATGGGGATTGGTCTCCATCCCCGGCCTCGCTAAAAGCAATCAATTTAATTTAGTTAATTACGTGAATATTTATTTTATTTGATAAATAATTATAAAAATTTTGTAATTCTTATTTTACTAAAGTCTTTTTAAAAATGTTTATAATTTTTTAATTTAGTCAATTACGTCCTTCATAAATCATAATTATTTACAAATTTTCAATTTAATTGATTTAGAATTTTTAAATTCGTTTTCTTAATAAAAAATTTTACTGAAATAATAAAAAATTAACAAAATTAAATAATTTTTAATAATTAAATTTAGAACAGTAAGTTTTGATAAAATAAAAATAATCAATTGATATCAAACAAAATAATCAGTTTATTAATGAATTAATTTGTTTTAATATATTATTAGAAGATTAATAAAACAAATAAATTTTAAAAGATTTTTGTTTACCAAACAAAATATTTTTATGCAAAATTATCAAAAATAAAAAACTCTTTAATATATTTCTCTAACTTTATCAATTCAATTAAATAATTTACTAGTATAGTTATTTTTTTTATTTATATAGGTTAATAAAAATATTACAGTAAATGTATCAATCAAATTTCGATATTTTGTTCTAACAAAATTTTTATTAGCTATATTATTTTATATAAATTATTTCGTTCAAATTTATGATAGTTATCATTTTATCTTATATTTAGCAATTAATTAAAGAAAAAATTAAACATTTATTTTTATTATATTATTTTGATGATATGTAAGTTGGTGATTCCACGTATAAATATCTAATTTAATTATTATTAAAATGATATAAAAATATGATTTGTGTTATAGTATTTGATAAAAGATTAAGAATTAATAATATATTTTTTTAAGAACAAATTAAAAATTAATAACAGTAGGAGATAATTTTTGTTAAATACTTTAAATATATCATTAAGTCAATAAATTTAATATTTTACATATGTTTGCTCAAATATTTATACTTGTTAATTTCTTCAATAATATACTTGCTTATATGCTTGCAATATATTTTGGTTTTGATCAATGAAAGCATTACAAAGTCTTGGAAAAATGATTGAGTAGCTATGTACTGACTGCTTCTATACTTATTTGTTTTGGTCAATTATGTGGTTCGATTGCATATGTATGTTGTCATAATGGCATATTTCATAATAACCCCAATATTACATGTCAATTACTGAAAATTCCATCCATGAGTAATTGAAAAGTTATATATATATATATATATATATCTATATTTTTACTTTCTCTTATTTTAGTCCAATTAAATAAAATAATAATAATAAGAGAAATGTTGAATTTACGTATTTATAATGTTAGAACATAATTTATTTTACATTAAAATAATAATTCAAAAATAATATTTTAAATAATATAAATTAAATATGTATTTTTGTTACATATATTTTATTTATATATTATATTAATTAAATATGAGTGGAGTAGTGGTGAGTGCAGTATCAATTTTTCAATAAATCTCGCTTCAATTCCTAGTAGTTAAAATAATTTTGCTTTATTTTTCGGTCAAACTCGGGGACGGACCGGAGACCCATTGCCAATCTAATTCAATAAGATAGGATTATTTAAAGTTTTAATCAAAATAATTTTTTGAAAAATAAAAATTAAATAAACACATAAAATAAAATTATTTTATAACTTGCCACAATTGATCGAAAATTTTTAAAATAAAATTGTTCAATCTATATTTAGTCTTTCTATAATACTATAACTAGTATAACAATTTACAAACTTTCTATAAAAACTACTGAAGATAATTTGATATTAAAATTGTCATATAATTATAATATGTCTCTTGTTTTTAGTTTTATTAATTGAATTTCTTCTTATTTTTATTCGATTAATGTTATAAGACCAAATCAGTTTGTACACAATATAATGAGGGCAAACAGGCTTATTTCATTCATCATTTTAAGTGTATTAGTTAATTAATCTATTTAGTTTAATAGTTAATTAACTAATATAGTCATTTAATTTTTTATTTTTTTTTAAATAAAATTAATATTTTATTTGAATTAATTAGTACTTTTATTCATCGATGTCGATATCAGAGTGTGTTCAATCAATCAATTAGACGGCTTTAAATCTTCTAAGCTGGGAAATGTAACATATGAAAACGATCAACATGAGCTATGTCAATAGAGGAATACGAAATAAACTACAACTCATTTTGTTCAACAATTAACCCTGGAAATTGAATAGTCTTTAATTAATTCTTCTAGCAAAATTTTCAATCTAAACGTTTTCATCTTTACAATGAGAAAGCGTTGAATAGCAAATGAGGCAGAAATTAATTACTTTAGAGTAAACCTCCCAAAGTCTTTCTCTATCGCATCTACTTCTGCTACCATATTGTATAGTTTAAATGATCAAATTCACCCTGCAATTAAATGCAGAGAACAGTCTGTCAGATTGGAAAGCCTTTGATTTCTCCTCTTCTCTTTTCGATTTGTTTGTTTGACGAATTCGTTTAGTTTATCAGTAAGCTCCTCGCATCTATAAAAGCCATTAGCCGTTGCACAAAACTGAATCAGGCCCATTTTAGAAAATTTGGTACACCAACACCAGCAATTATAGCCTTCACAAGGCTTGTTTGCACTATTTGACGTTGATTTAATTTAGTTTTTTTTTTTTATTGAGATGAACAACGGTTAAACCCTGTAATAGGTCGATTTCTTTCTGATTTTCTGCTTTTCATTATCCCCAAGAATGGATAGCTTTACCGTACGAATACATGAAAGACGTTCATACATACTTTTATCTTGCAATTATACGTCACTAGTCTGGAACCAGGTCTTGATGACGTTGAATCTTTGACGAGACAAAGTTCGAAAAGTAAACAAACATTACACCAATCATTAAGTAGATGCCAAAAGCTGTCTATGTTGTGCCATTGACAGAACCATTATTTGTTGCAGAGTATTAACTCGACTGAACAAATCCAGAGAGTACTGTAACTCTGCGGCATGGCAAATTAAGCTAGAAAGCTTGCTAGCCTGATTCCCGTTAGGGTATCTTTTCTCAAACACTAACATATTAGGTAGAGGTACAACTGCACCAAACGCCCTTTGTGTATAACCGACATCCTCAATTTGAGCATTCTGAAAAAAATATACATAGCAAATCATTCTCGTAGAGCATGTATCTCAAAATAGGTGTGTAACATGATCATGCGGAATATTGACAGATTATGTATTTCATATTACTAGATAGAGCCAAGAAAGAAAAACGATAGTAATAGCATTAACGTACCTTTCCTTCCAACATTTGTTATAAGCTAGATCACCTTCCCAACGCCCTCCATCCTGTCTTTCAGACAGTGGTAGTTTTGCAGCTCTGACTGCACTTAGGATCAACTCTTCATCTTTGAGTACTTTCTCGCAATTGCCGGATCCAAGGATGGGAATTCTATCGTACGGATTCCCGAGCAAAAGTTTCCAAGACTTGGTAAACGCTTAAGTCTCAAATAATTTAGTTCTTTGAAAACTATCTTATCCCTCACTTCATTTCCCAAGTCTATGACTGTTATGATTTGTTCTAATCTTTTACAATCGCTTATATCTAATGTTGTGAGCTGCGACAGGCTTCCAACTGTTTTGAATCTCACTAAACTTATCAAACTGTCACACTTTGATACTTCCAAAGCCGTAAGATTTTGGAAAGACACTGAGGATGGCACTATATTCATCAACTTGTGACATTTAGATACCTTAAGAGTAGCTAGATTTTGAAAAGCTTTGCTAGATTGAGAATTTTCCTTCCACAAATGTAACAACTCGGGCAACTTAGATAGCTCCAACTCTTCTAGCCGAGGAAATGCTACCTGTAAATCAACAATAATTATTGAGAGAAAAGAAGAGAGAAATGTGTCAGCCAGAATCAAAATAGGTTGGTATCGACGATGCTAACAGAATATGACATGGCTGATGAATGATGATTTAGGATTTGCCAAAACAGTTAATACTGTTTCACCCACAGCATCAGCATTGCAGAAGCTTGAAGAAGATTCAATGGAGAGAAACATCCCGTAAATCTGGGGAATTTTTGTTAAATTTTTTCTTGGTCATCACTCAAATGCTTTATGAATATCTCTCCGTACTTGCTTTGTATATAATTAAACATATAAGTCTAGTTCTCGGCGTAGTTTGGGTCATACCTTGTCAACGAAGAACAGGGGATGTTGGCTTTCCTTGTGATTCTCTTGATGGTTCAGAAATTCTGAAGCTAGTGTCTCAACTGTCGTACAACTATCCACCACCAAATGCTTTAACATAGGCCATTCTGAAAAATGCATGCCTGAGTAGAAACATCTGAGTCTTGGCAATTTTATTAGCGTCAATGATGTCAATCGACAAAACATCTGAACTGCTTCAACTTCTTCCTCCTTTTGCATACTACATACACGCTTCAGATTTGGCAAATGAGAAATCTGCAGTTCTCTCAATTGGATGGCTATTATAGCATTTGTTTCCTGGCTGCCGAGTGCTTGAAGTTTAAATATCTCTTCGACTGAAGCACAATTCCATACCATCAAAACGCTTAAACTCTGAAGTCTCCCATGTATAATAGATGGAAATATATTCAGCAGTTTATCGCAGTACCCTACCCTCACGTCACATAATTTGCTGAAAGAATCCACGTTGAGCTGGTCATCATCCCATATTGTTTCTCGGTTGTGCATATCATATGCATACTTCAGATTTGGTAAATGATGTAATTGCAGAACTCTCAATTGAGTGGCAATGATAACATCTGTTTCCCGGCCACTAAGTGCTTGAAAGTCAAATATCTCTTCAACAGATTTACAATGCCACACCTTCAAAACCTCTAGACTTTGTAGTCTCTCACGCATAAAAGATGGAAAAATATTCAACAATTTATTGCAGTGCCCTACCCTTATCTCGTGTAATTTGCTGAAGGAATCTAAATTCAGCAGATTGTTGGCCCATATTCTTCTCAAATTATCCATTTTCCGTACTATCAATTTCTCCAAATGAGGAAGTGACACCTGGAAAATAATTTTGATTTAATCACATCAATACCATACCATCACTGGTAACTTATAACCAAAAACAATAAAGATAAGACAAAAAAGCTATATATAGCTAAAAAGATAAGAAATGTGAAGGAAGGAAAGAATCAAAATGCCAAAAGGTCAAGGAGATTACCAATTCATCAAAGAGAGATTGCATGTTGTCATGGTGATTTTCCTCTGGACCGTCAGCAATTGCAGATATAGCATGGGAGGTGAACGATTCCAGACCAGTGCATTTATCAATAAACAAATTTGATAATAATGGAAACTTAATTAAGTTTCCGGTGCAGTTGCAGAACATTTTGAGGCTTTGAAGATCCTCAAGCCTCAACGAATTTAGTCTAGGAAACGTCATCATCTCACTCATTCTTACATCTATCACCATTTCCAAGGACATACATTTAGTTACCGTAAGCGACTGCAATTGGACGAGACTTTTAAACATGCAAGATGGAAATAAATATCTCCAGTTATCACAGCCATGGATTTTTATGATTGTTAAATTCTGCCAAGATGTTGCGAGAGGATTCTTCTGACATATCATTAAAAGACCGAAAACAACAAAAAAGAAAGATAATAGATTTACTATAAGAACATAACGAACTAATATGAAAAGACATATATGCCAAGGAAAGAGTAAAATTGTGTACCATGTTGATGGAGAGAGGTTGGTTTTCAGACTCAGGCTCATTACTGGTTATCATATCTGCGAATGTGGGGCAATTCTCAATAATGAGTACATTCAAAGAGGGAAATTCAATAATATTTTCATTCCCAAATCTTGTGAGTTTTGGAAGATCTTTGAACTCCAGGTAAAATAGCTTAGGAAATCTGATGCTTTTTTCTCCTTGTAATCCTTTGGCATCAAGTACCTGTTCCATTGACTTACAGTTGCGTAACACAAGACGTTGGAGCTGCGCAAAACTTTTAACCATAGAAGGCGAAAAACAGAAGTTTAGACCATTACAGTCCTCCAAAGTCAAGCTTTTTACAGTTTGACAGCAAGAAGCTAATGACAAAACCTGCCCAGGCCATATCCTTTCAATGCCAATTGAGGATAGTGTCAAGTTCTCCAACTTCGGAAATTCAACCTGCAAATCTATTAGTTTAGTATTTTTCCATTAATAACTTTCATTATTGTTTTCTTTTTTTTTTTTGAAAAAAGGAAACCATAAATGCAAGGTAAATTTGTTCGCGTTAGGTAGTTACCAGAAACAAAAGCGAAAAAGAAAACATACCGATTCACCAAAAAATGAGTTGTAATCCTCATGATCATCCGATGTACTGATTTCTGTGGAAGGAGTGTTAGTCTTCATGGCGAAGCTGAAATTTGTGAACTGTGGTAGGCGTTGCAGAATTAGGGAGCGTAACTGAGAGAACTCAACTTTATTATTCGTTCCATTAGCATCGCCGGCACGACCTTCGTCTACTCCCTCAGAAAAAATACCTTCTAGATTCCTGCAATCAGTCACTTCAATTTCTTGGAGCTCTGAAAGCCTTTTGGCCATGGAGACTGAGAAAAGATGCTTCAATCCATCACACTTGTGTACTTTGATAGTTCTTAATTTTTTGAACGACTGGTCTTGGAGTGGGCCGTGGCATATCTTCTCCAGCTTAATCAAATTAGTAAGAGACAGTATCTCTAGCATTGGAAAGGCATTACAAGCAACTCGTTTTACCGAGTTAACAAGGTATCGAAGCTGGGGACAATTTTGCGTATGTAGATACTTCAAACTCGAAGAAATTTCCATACCTAATTCATAAAAAAAATTTTGATTATCAGTCCACCCATCTAGATGGAGATCTTCAGTTCTCTTCAACAATCTCTTAATGGGCATGTACCCCAAGTAACTCCTGTTGCTGAGCTTCAGCTTCAACGTTGTGGAGGCTTCAATTCTATGAGACCAGTTCCACACATCTCCTATTAATATTCTAAATCTTTTGAATTCTTGCTCGAACAAATCTGGGGTTATAATTTGGGCGTCCCGGATGCATAAGTTTAAAGTGGTCAGGCGAGACAACTGAATTAACTCAGAAAGATTAGCATTACTTCCATCTTCATTGTTGAGTCCATTCTCCCATTGAGAAAAGCTCCTATCCAAATATAGTTCTTCCAACCGAGACAATCTTGAGATAACATTTGCCGGGATTACTCTTAGTGATGAACAATAGCTCAGATCTAACAGTTGTAATCGCGTCAATTGTCCAATTCCTCCAGGCAACTCTTCAATATTTGAGCGTGAAAAGCTGAGAATCTCTAAATTCTTTAGCTCTCCAATGGCTGATACATCTCCAAGCTGGCAACCATCCAAGCACAATGTTCGAAGCTTCGTTAGGTAGTGAAATGATGAAGGTAATGACAGGAGATTAACACTATCAAGGTCTACCACTTTAAGCTTATTCATTCCTTCAAAAAAGCTATCTGGAATTTGCAGAGAAGGAGATTTCATGAACAAGAAAAATAACTCCAGTGTCGGACAACCCAACTTTTCAGGCACCTCACAGATATCTCCACGAGGCAAAGAGATAGCAGTTGGCTCTTTAGATATTTTCTCCTCGATTACTTTATCCAGGTAAGGGACATGTTGAATATTCAAAAAAAGATTGCTTCTTGCTGCTATTGATATGGCAACTGCATGAATGAACTCGTGCATTTTAACCAATCGTTAGTGTCCCCTTCCAGCAGCAAACACGAAGTCTTGAGAATGTTGATCAACTCGCACAGCCTCTTCTTTCCATCTTCCAATGTATAAGTACCTTCAAACAATCCCCAACCCCTACCATATCTCAGCAGGTAATCTCGAGATATATCATGACCAGAATCGACTAAACTGCAAAGCAGAAACAGTTTCTTTGCTTCATCACTTTGCAAAAGATTGAAACTCAATTCTATAACAGAAACCACTCTTTCATCCATTCCCTGTATGTTTCTTGTATTAGCCGCTGTCAGCTTAGACGAGGCTTCTTCCCAGGCTTGCAAACTCTTATGTTTCAGTGCATTTGCAATTGTTGCAATTGCAAGTGGCAAACCTGCACATTTTTTGACTATCTCTGCGCCAATCCCAGAATCAGTTTTACTTTCTGCTGAACGATGTTTATCCACAATCTTCCAAAACAGAATTTCTGCGTCATCAGCGGACAGGATATTAACATGGAAATACTTATGAACATTCATATCATTGCGTAGTACGTCTAGCTTTCTAGATGTCAGCAAAATTTTGTATGCCCTCTTATCATCATCATTTTTCTCTTTGCTATCCTCTTCGTTAATTCCATCGTCTGCTAAAGGAATTCCAATAGCCTCAAAGTCAGGCTTAGCCCAAACATTATCCAGTATGATAAGAACACGCCGCTTCCGTTGCTTCAATCTGTCACGCAGTCGTTTTGCTCTGTTAAATTCGGTCTCATGCTCCACAAATTCCAGACCCAAATCACAAGCAATTTTTTCCCGAATCTTTCTGTTGTCTGGATTCTGAGTTACCTCAACGACGACCACATCATCAAATAACTTATCCTCTATGACTTCCCAGGCAATTTTCTTGACAAGTGTGGTTTTACCCACACCACCCATCCCGTACACACCAATCCTGTTGACATTAGCGTCCTTCAAAGCCTCCATAATTTCCTGCAAAATTGACTCGAGAGAATCAAAGTTTTCATAGTCATCTCTGACATACATGGATTCTGTTCTCTGCAGACGAGTAGGGTAAGAAAAATCACTGAAGGTTATTCCCAATTGATTGGAAGCGTTTGCAGCTAATTTCGCTGCTTTCCGGCCGATCTTGTAACGTGTCTTTAAGTTGGAGCAGAACCCTTTGAAACAGCGTGTCTTTGCTTGGCCTTCATAATTCGCTACCCTTTGGAAAAGCCCATCCACGTCGGTCAACCATTGTTCAGCAGACTCATGAATCTCGACCCCTTGTCTTATAATATGATCAACAGTCAATTGCACCTTTTCTCTTTTATCTACCAGGTCGTCTAGGTAGCTCTGACATTTGAGCACGTAAAATATATGTGGCTTAATGGCTGCAAAAACAAACTTAACAATATCCGACAGAAGACTGCTACCCAATGAAGTACAAAAATCTTGAGCCATTGCCCGGTTCTTGTGTAATTGGGTGTTTTTTTTTATCGTTTAATCAAGGCAATAACAAACTATGAGAAACAAGACTCGGGAAGAGCAAGAAAAACTGATAATAACGTTGGAGGAGCTGCTGAATTTTTTTTTTGTTTGGTTTTTCAATGAAAAAAAAATAAATTATAAGAAAAATGAGTAACAAGCAACAATAGGAAACCGAAGTAAAGCAAAACGACACAGTGAACAGATTTAAAAGTGGAAGAAAAGAAAAGGTCTAATAGAGATTTTGAACCGAGAAACAGACTTAGAACAAATTATTACAGGCGCAAAACAAATGCGGCTAATGGAAAATCAAATAAAACGAGAAGCAAATTTATAAATTTTGCAGAAATTAAAACGATAACAATGCTAGCCTCCACTGCAGAAAAAGATAGATATGAGAAACAACGCTGAGAAAAGTGAGAGAAAAGTCGAGAGTAAATGGCAGATTGTAATGAGTAACAGGCAATAACAAAAAGGAAGGAAAGAAACAACACAGGAAACAGAGCAATCGTTTTCAAAAATTAGCCGGACTTTTAAAGATTAATTAGCTGTCATGTGTTACAATGAAAGGCCAGGATTTCATTTTCACAGTCTTATCGCAAACAACAGAAACTAACCGTCAACATGACCCGTACAAAATATAAAAATATCCAAACCTAAACGTACATATTTTTATCTCTCAAAACTAAAGATATATACGTATTTTTATTTCTTCCTTGAATCTAAATCAAAATTTCAATTACATTTGAAAGCCCTTGTGTACGTGCATAAATTAAAAAGTTCTGTTATTCACAATCAAAGTGACGGAATAACAAACACAAATTGATCGTTGATTGCATCATAGGCCTTATTCATTGTGATTCTATGTCTCTGTTAGTAAGTTTCTCAACTCTGATGTAGGCGGGGTAGTGGGTCGAATGCCAAATTTCGTTCGATTTTTTAACTTAGTGGATTACTTAAACGTTCTAACGGACAGGATTAAATAGCATATTAATTCTAATGATTTAAAACACGAATGTAAAAATAACAATCTCATGAAAAACAAAATTAAAGGAAAATATTTTATTGAATAAAAACATTACTTAAATAAATAGTACAAGTTCTCTATATATAATAAAAAAAATATAGTGTTATGAATTAATTCAAATAATAAAAATAACTCGTATTTAAATAAGAAAATGAGGAATTAAATAACAAATTAAATTGATAAGAATAAAAAGTTTTTTAAACTAATTAAATTCTAAAATTGTCTTATATTGGATTCCCCTTCTATTAAAGAAAACTCGTCCTCGAGTTTTGTTTGGCGGATGAAACTTGTAATGTGACATTAAATCATTTTGTGATTTAAAAGAATAGTTATTCTCAGCAAGCTTCTTTAAAACTTAAAAGTACTTAAATTTTATCTTTTTTTTCCTCTTGTGTGTGGCCTTTTGGAAAAATGTGAATTTATAACAATAAACTACTTTCATACTTCTTATAACTCTTTCCATATCTTATTTAATGTACTCACCAATTAAATTTGTTTTTGTAACCAAATTTTTTTAAAAGGATAACCTTTATGTTTTCGATATGGATAAGTAAAACCATGTCAATGATCAGTGGGTTTTCAACTTGAATTTTTTGTACATGCTCAATTTTCAAATTCAGATCAAATAAGACCTCTTCTTATACAATTTTTGGCACGTTTTCAATTTTCTTTTGAAACTCATTTTCATACATTATCTTATAGTCAACTTTATTCATGTTATCAGATATCTTGTGAATTACATTGTTAACATATCTAATAACTCTATCAAAGTCAAGATTTAGTTGCACTTCGATTTCTTTGGCTAAAAGAATAGCATATGATAATGTATGAATAGTATATAACGGCATTCGATCTCTTATATCGACATGAAGCCCTGTAAAAATCTCTCAATTAAAATCTTTTCACTCTTATAAAAAAATGAATGTTCATAAAAATTCTCAAACTCCATAGCATAAGAATAAATAGATCTTATATTTTAGTGTGTCAAACAATAATTAAGAGGAATAAATTGTGACTTCATCAATAGTTTCATCTGATCGTATGATTGAATTTTGTTTTCTCAGCTTGTAAGTTGTGATCTTTGTAACATATTCCACCAATATAATGCACTCCTTTTTAATAAAAAACAAGTAACAAATTATAGTCATTTTTCTTTGGATATCCTCTCCATTTTAAAAAATTTCACAACATCTTCCAACCAAAACAAAAATAATTTAGGACTACATTTTTCATCAAACAGTAACGTAACATGCCTAACATGATAGATTATGATTTTAAATTTTTTTTGAATTTTTTTTTGGGTACAAGGATGTATTTATGAGTGTGGTTATGTTTAGCGGTTCAGGAAAGTTTTGTCTGGTATAGAGGTAGGCTTTAATACTGATTGACACAAGTGGGGTAGCTGGTAAGATAAAAACACTTTGTCAAACATCGAATCTTGTTCGGTTATTTGACATAGTAGATTAGATAAACGTTCTAATAGAAGAGATTAGATATCATTCTAACCCTAACGACTCGCAACACGAGTGTTAAGATAATAATCTCATGAGAAACAAAATCAAAGGAGAACAGTAACTCAAAAATAATAGAATAATCCTTCAGCAATCAGTGGCAACTATATCAGTAGACTAACCAAATACAACCAACATGGATCAACAACACAAGAACAATAACCCACAACAACTCTACTACACCAAGTAGCAGAAAAATAAGCCATTAGCCACGACAAATGAATGCAACTCAAAAAAAGCAGAGTAATCTATCAAAAATTGCAAATTAATCCTTCAACAATAAAAGCACTTAGTAGCAGCAGATGAATCACTACAAGTTCATTGGGTTGAAGTAATGTTGCTTGAAACTTGTGACTTTTACAACATAAATGAGAATCCTGTGCTATTTTGTTAAAGCAATTGCTGAAAACTTATTTTTCGACATTCTTCGGGATGCATCAATGCTAATGAATTGGAAATTGAATTAGGCTCATCGCAACCTTGTAAAACTAACTGTCAACAAAAAGATTTTTTGTTGTTAAAGTAGCTTACAATTTTTGTTTCAATAATAGAAAAAAGAATTTACTTATAGAATAAGGATATGTTATTAATGAATAAGGAATTTGGTCTCTATAAAGCAATGGCTAGATATCTATATATCATACGCAAGCGTTGATTTAAATAATTATTAATAATAAAACACTTGTAACTAACAATATTACAATTTTTAATCATTATTTGAAAGTTACCTAATTTCTTTGGGAGTTTGATGAAGGATTTGATACCTTCCGTTTTTTTGCCAATGCCTTTTCTAAATTGCTTTTTATTCTACGTCTTCCTCGAGATGTTTCTTTCTTTTTCAATCCTTTTGCTTGGACAATAGTGACATCTAGTGTACATTCCTTATCAATACTATTTGTAAGTTCTTCCAAAATTTTTAATCTTTTTATGCACATTACCATCCATTTCTAAATGTAAAGCGTCCTTAATTAATTTTGATAGCTTGGCAGCTTGCACATTCACTAGATTATACGTTGTTTCACTATTTGAAGCCATGTTTGCTATTCTAGCGAAAATAGAACACAAAGTCCTATATATACATGTTTGTTGCAACTTAGGATCTACTTGAATTGCATGCCCGAATTTCTTTGATGTTCATAACTTCTCTAAGAAATTTAATTATATGACTACATATTATCCCCTTCATTTCAAACATTCTATAGCTACAACATAATGCATTATTACCCTCTCTTTTTACACGTTGCTTCTTAGAATGACCATCCATAATAACTGTATACCAAGAACATTCACCATCTCAAACACATTTTGTTATAGACAAATTAATAGCCTCTTCAAATTGATCTTGAAACTCTTGAAATATTATTTTTCTATAAACTTCCCTTGCTTGAGTCAACATTTTATCAGCTATTTTGGGATTCGCTAATTAGTAACACGATTATACTATACTTCTAATTCTTTGTACTACTTATCATTGACCATCCTTTCAAAGTGCATAAAAAATTGCACCATGTTAACATTTGACTTCAAATAGTCTTTTAGACTGGCATTAAAGCTTTCATTGAGCTGTGAACTTTTTATTACAATAGACCATGCTTGCCTAACATATGTGTAAGCCCATTTTTCTCTCAACTCAAATATACTCTTCAACCAATTATTGTCATGCACATAATATTCATCAAGCATATTACTCTAAGAAGTTAAAAATTCATTTTCTTATTCAATAAAATCCATAAACTTTGATAAAACACTTTTTACTCTTTCAGGACCTTTGAAAACATAATTTACATGCTTCAAGGCATTTTGCATCATATACCAAGTGCAAAGTTTATGATATATATTAGGCATTATAAGTAAAATAGCCTTACCTATTGCTGCATCTTGATTTGCAAAAATAGTTTTTGGAGCTTTTCTAGACATTGCCTGCAAAAATGTTTCAAACAACCATATAAATGAATTAACAGTCTCATCATACATCAAAGTTGCTCTAAATAGCACAATCTCTTGATGATGATTGAACCCAACAAATACTGCAAATGGTCAATTTGCTTTATTAATTTTATAAGCTATATCAAAACTAAATACATCCCCAAATTGACCATAATTGATTATCATTTTAGCACCTGCCCCAAAACATGGTTGTGATCTATTTCTAATTGTCTAACTAAATAGAATAAAAAAATGATGGATTTTCAACGTTTGATTTGAGAAATACTTTTATAGACATGCAACTTCTTTATATATCATTTTTTTTTTTGCCTCTTCGATTTAAGATAATTTTTCTGATCAAGTTTTGTATATTCAAGAGACTCTCTTCCATCTACTTGCCTACCCATCAACACATATGCAGACTTTAGTGCAATACCAGATTCTTCAGCCAAATCTACTTCGATTGCTTAAGTAGCCAATATTTTTCTTTGAGAGGGTAATATATGAGCACATTCTTGCATTACTAAAGGATGGTTATGTATTTCTAAAAAATGATTTACATAATAATTTATTTTTTGCCTATTCAACTTAATACACAGTTGAACAGTGCAACCAGTCCTTGTTTTTGTTCTAGACTTCATTACCAATGAATCCCTCTTATCTTTCTTGCGAAATCCCTTCATACAACAAACAAAAGTCCTTAATGTAAGTTCACCAGTCTGTTTATTTTTATAAAATGTCTCTTTGTTTATACTAAACCCATTTTGTAGCCTATATGTCTTATAAAAATCATAAGCTGATTTCTCCAAATCAAATTCCATACCAAGCAAAGGCTTCCAATTCATATCTAACAAAATGACATAATTTAGTTTTGAAAAACATAGAATTATAACAAGTCTACTATAAATACATATATATTCAAGGAGGAAAAGACAATATAGAGAAAAATAAATTAAAAAAATATAAAAGCTATCTAACAAAATAAAATCCAATAAAATATAATTAATATTGCTGACCTCTTGGTTTTGTATAACTTATTTGTTAATATCTTTTTCATTTCTTTCACAGTGAAAGAGTGCTGAAGTAGTGGAATCGTATTGTAGTTTATTAAGCTGAAGAAGATGAGAAGGTGAGGCAAAAAGAAGAAATAGGCAAGAAAGAAAATTTTGGGTTTATTTCCTCTTTTTTTCTTTTTAAATATGGTAAATTATAATAGTTAATAAGTGAAAGTTATTTTTTAATCTTTCAATATAGTAAATTATAATTGTTAATAGGTAAAAGTTATTAAAATACAATATGAGCCCTCCATCATCAATTATGTCACATGTCAATAAATCCTTTAAAACCAAGAATAGAAAAGAGTAGGAGAGGATCCATGTCCTCGCTACAAAATGAAAAGGTGTTTGATGCAAATATAGAACAAATTAATTAAAAATAACAAAGAAATGCCTTTATCTTTAAAATATCTTAAGCCTTAACTATAAATTATTGATAATCTTCATACATAACCTGAAATGTTGAAAAGTCATCAATATAATCTCATTTTTCATCTACCGACCATTTAAATTAATAGACTTTGATGAAATTATATTGTTATCCTTTCTACAGTTAACTAAGTGTACATGAAGACACAAATGGCCTTATACAAAATCTATGATAATTTATTCTTTTTTTTTGTTTTAACAACTCTTTCTAAATCCCTAGCAAAATTTTGACTAATATCTATCTCCAATTATTTTTTTCTAACAAACTTTCAACCAGTCTTTGCCAATAGTTATCAAATTTTACCCATTGCAAGATGAGAAGAAAACCCTTCTTCATTCTTGATTGATGAGTTTTAGTATGAAGTGGACAATCTAGATAATGGTGAGGTTATGCAAGGAGAAGGATATAGTGAGAATTGTGATGGGAAAAACCTTTTTCTATTTTCAACAGGAAGGAAGAAGAGGAAGAAGAAGAACAAGAAGAATAATGAGTTGTAATGGAAAATACTCATCTTTATTGTAAAGAAGAAGAGGGTGTTGTGATAGAATGCCTACCTTTATTTCTAAAAAATTAATAGAATTTTTTGCAATTGGAACTTCAACAATATCTTTTGGGCTAAATTTTAGATCTTCTTCTTGTTAAATCTGCTGAAAAAAAAGAAAAGAAAACAAAAGAATAGACAAGATGAGAAAGAAGAGATATGGGAGAAAAGAGAAGGGAAAAAGGGAGAAAAAATTAAAAAATATTAATTTTTTTTTAATATATTTAATCCATTACTAGTATTGTTCCTCATTTTTGATATATATATATATATATATATGTATGTATGTATGTTTGGGAAAATACCTAACCTTGAAGCATGTTGAAGTGATAGCTAGCACAGTGAAGGCAGACATGGCCTAATTGAGTGTTGACATATGATAAGAATTTTGAAAAAATGAAAAAGCAAGTTATAATTAAAGGTATTGTTGATAGCTGTCATGCGCTCTAAGAGGTGAAAAATTCGCACAAAACTAAAGAGTCACCAATTTTTTCAAAAACATAAAAGGACGCTGGCCAGATCAGGCCAGGAAAAATGTAAGGCAAAAACAACTGAGTTTCTAGCAAAACACATTTAACTAAAAACTCTAAGGCTTGATGTTTAAGAAAATACTTGACCTTAAAGCATGCTGTATTGGATGAGAATAGAATTATGTGATCAAGAAAAAACTTTGCTTTAATATAGTGGCGGTAATTAATGGTCAGGCAAAAAATACAGCCCAGGTCGAGTGATAAAATACAACTCAACCAGGGATATGGAGACAATTGCAAGCTTTATCTTGTAACCACCCACTATCCCACCTTTAATCATGGGTGGTTATAGCTGAAAATAACCGCCAAATTGTTGGTTCTCAAATATATATAATCCTGGCGATTTGAGGAACAAGCTACACACTTCAAAAACTAAACAAAAATTTTCCAAATTGATTACTCAACATAAAGTACTTTGAATAATTTGATTCTAACTTAAGCATAGGAGATCATATGTCGAAGAGAGACCAGCAATACTTTAATTGTTCTTGTGTTTGTCGGTGAGGAAGAATTTTCAAAGTTTAGAAGAATCAAAGTTTTGTTGTTTAAGGTAGAAGAGATCAAATTTTTGGCATCAATAATATATGCAACATGAACCTGGCTTGAGGGATAGCCGTTCAAGTGTTTTGTTGGATTGTCCAAATGGTCGAAGTGATCTTGTATTGTATATTGAGGAGTCTGCTTATTCCTACGACACCTCTACACTTGTCCACCTTTTAGTATATATTAATTGAACCATTATCATTTTTTTTATTTTGGAAAATAGAAAATTTAATTTCGTTCATTAAATTTTGGATAATTAATAACTCGAGACTATTAAATTAATAATTGGCTTACATAGCCAATTTCACTAGAGATATATAATATTTGATACTATGGCCTTGCTTGCATCAATAATATTTATTGGAAATAAAATAGAATGTGGAAGCGTACCTTTTCACTTTGAATGTTTGAACAAGTTATTCTATCATTTTAAGGTGGTAGAAAATCACACACAAAAAAATCTACTCGCTTCACAACGCAAGAATTCAGTCTAATTTTTACTCACTCTCTACTTTTTGTGTATCTAAATTCTGGACTGCTCAACAACTATTGAATAGAACAAATAAATACCCTATTTTTAATGTTAAGGAGTTGAGGAAGACCTCCCTTGATTAGGATTAGAATTACATAATCCTAATCCTAATTCAATTTAAGACTTCATCTCTTATTCAATGATAAACATTTTATCACTTAATGTAAGACATATCTTTTAACTCCTTATTTATCTACAATAATTAATTAATTAATTAGATAAATACAATAATATTTATTACATAAATACATATTATCCTATTATAAATGGGCTAACTTGGTCAATCCACCATGGCTCCTTATTGGGCCTACGTTAAGTCCAACATCTCTTACTTCCACATGATGGGATGACATTCTATATAGAGCAAAAGCGAATGAAAACTTACAAGATAAATAATGTATCACATAGTGTATAGGGGTAAATGTATTGTGTGACCCATGAACAAATAAAACAAATAGAGCTTTATATATATATTTTTGCAAACAACTTCACAAAGCATATAATAAATTGTTCATTTATATCGTAAATTTATGTTTGTTACATTAATCGAAGCATACTTAATCCGTCAAAATATATGCTTGATTTACTTTAAAACTCTATGTAATAACAATTTTATCGATCTAAAAAATTACGTAATTGGTTGACTAGTGAAAACACAAGTTTTAATGTAAACAAAATAAATCTTCCCATTTCACTCATGTTATTTCGTTTTAGACCATTTACTTTCCTAAACATGTTTCATAGACTGCATATTATTTTATAACCATAGATAACATGCTAAAGTAGCTAAATGTTGACTTGCTACTTTATGACATGGGAAATTATGACTAATTTTTCATGAGGTTAAAATTTCTACCTTTAGGAACTTACGCAATGAAGAGAATAAGGATATTTCTTCATTTTCCTAATTGGTCGACTTAAGTACATGTGGTATAAATCACATACTACAACACTTTCTTTTTAAAAACATATTTCAATATTGCTATACAAATCTTTAGCTTAGTTGTTATCTTAGTGTCTAACTTGAGTTCTCGAATGCTTCTTTTCGAAAAGATAAATTAAGATCTCATATCTGGCTATAATAAGATCATCATGATAATAAATATACCATGTTCGGGTCTATATAAGCAAACCTCATCTTAACCTACTCAAGGTGATACATTTTTATACACAAGCTAAAGATATTATAAGTGTCTCATCTCAATTTGTTGCAATCAACAATTGAGGCGATCACTCGTAAAAGTTAATTAATATTCAATATGATGACATATTATTGGGGTATAAACATATGTGTCATTATGCAATACACTATAAAAGAATAAATATAAGAACAATAACTTCATTTATTCGAAGAAATATTAAAGTAACATCTCAGCACATTAAAAACATAATCTATTCTTAAAGATCAAGCATATGATGAATAAACATCATTAGTAACTGTTTTGGTTAATGGATTAGCCACTATGTAGCATGTAGAAATATACTGAATAGTTTTTTCTTTATTTGCTACAATATCTCTAACAAAATTGTATTTAGTCTCTATGTGTTTGAATTTGCTATGGTATTTAGCTTCTTTTGTAAAAGATATAACTACTTAACTATCACAATATACAGTGACCGATCTAACAATAGTTGTCATAATTTTAAAATCCTCGAAAAATCTCTTTAGCCAAACTGCTTCTTGTTTGTTACCAAGCATGCCATAAATTCAGCTACTATAGTTAATAGAATGGTGCATGTCTGCTTCTTACTATCCCACGAGATAGCTTCTCAACTAAGTAAAAAAATAAGGGTGGCAATTTTGGACCTAACCTGCGAACATGACACTAACCCAACACGAAAATTCTGGGTTTGAATTGAGGTAAGTCGATACAATTAATAATCGTGTCGGGTTCGTATCACCTGTTTATTAATCGAGTTGTGTTCTGGCTTGACCTTTTCAACCTGCCAATCTATTTAATGATACGACTATTATTTAAGTAAACGAATTGCGTTAACCCACTAACCCTTTTAATGACACGATTATTATTCAGGTAAATGGGTCGTGTCAACCCGCCAATCCATTCAATGACATGGTTACTATCTTAAAAAAATTTGTGACTACTAAGATTCAAACTCAAGTTTTAAAAGTCATAATGTGACTTTTTTATCCACTAAACTACTGCCACTTTTTTAGTTAAATTTTGGGTGCACTATAAACTTATATATTAAAATATTTTAGGTCCTTTTATATTTTAATGCTAAATTATTTTCAATAGTTTTAAATGTACTTATTTTTAACTTAACGTTAAAAATTAATAATTACTTATAAATACAATAAAATTAAAATATTTTAACTTAATATTTGGTAACCATAATTTTATAACAAATAATTTATAAATTTCTTGTGATATTTTTTTAACAATAATTTAAATAAAGTTTATATATGTAACAATTTAACTAAACTATAGTCGTGTAAAGAAAATAAAATCATCTAATAATAAACATATTGCCTTGTATAATATAGTTACCTTTTATTATAATTGGAGGCTAATTATTTAAAGAAAAAGGTGAAGATAAATTAATTAGATTAATACTCTTCATTTTAATAAAATTTTAACATAATCTTAATTAATTTATGATAAAAAAAACTTATTATAAATTAAGCTTATTGCAATACAATTCGAATATTTTTATATCTATCGTAATTTGAGTCTATTGGCAAATAATTTATACTTTGTGAATATATAAATGATAATAGAGGTGACGTACTAGTTAATTAGTATATTATTTTTCTAAAACTTTGAAATTTAATTGCTAATACTTATAAATTAATAATATTAATATATGACTATTACATTAATAAGAGTATGAAAATTAATAATTGTGGTAAAATGGTTATATTAAATATTTGTAAGTAAGGGAGACTCAAAAATTAAATTTTTGACTACTAAATTGACATAATCAATAAATAATTATGTATACACCACATCATATACTAGATACATTAGATGGATGATTAAATGGATAATGATTTCAAAAACTTAAAACAATAATGAGAATAAAATTATCTAATAAAAAATAAATTTAAATAAAAAATAAAAAAAAAAAATCATTTAAACATTTTGTAAAAAGTTATGCAAAAAATATATAAAAGTAAAGAATTACTTTTTATTAAGACTATAATTATTTTTATTTTTTAAGAATAATTATTGAATAATATATTTCTAGATAATAAAAGTTTACAAAAAATCTTATTCATAATCGGTTTTTATAATACATTGTGTTCATAAATAGTTTTTTTATTTTGTGTTAGCTGTAATTAAATTTGAGCATTATAAACTTAATTTTCAAAATAAACTATATAAAATGTTGTAAATAAAAATTCAAATTATTTGTATATTTAAATTTAAATAAATTAAATGCTATTTATATATTGACAAATTTGAGTTTGTGTTAGTTATAATTGATTTTAACAATATCATTTATTTATTTTTTTTTTGAGACTAATGAGTGGGTATTTCACTCACTTATTCATTACTTTCAAACTTAAATATATATTCGGTAATAATTATAACATGATTTTAGATACTAAAAATTTACAAAAAATCTTATTTATAATTGGTTTTTATAAAACATCGTGTTCACAAATAGTTTTTACAAGAAATTTAAATTTTTTCTATTTTCTTCTTTGATTTTATTGTAAAATTAAAAAAAAGGAAAAAAAATAAATGCATTACATTATGATTTTAATTTTTTAATTTTTTATTGTTAGTAATTTTTTAATTTGAAAATAATTTTTATTAAATAATTTTATTTTAATTACTTATAATAATTTAACATTCATAATGTAAAATAATTCTATATAAGATAAGTTAACATTATAATATAAAAAAACTTAAAATGTGATATAATTAAATAATGTATTCATAATTTAAATAAAAATATAGTTGTAGCTCAATGGTTAAAATTGTATTAAGCTAAGGTCTTGGGTTTGATTATCTATAATTATAATTATTTTTATTTAAATTAAACAGGTTAACCTAATTACCGAATAATAAACGGATCAAATTGACAAGATTATCTAATTAATAAATGGGTTAATACACGCTTATCCAACTAAGAATAAGTCAATTCCTTGGTAGCATAAAGAGTAATCTGCAATACCTTTTAAGTATGTTAAAATCCTTTTAACAGCATTCCAATGCTTTTATCCTAGATTATATTGATATTTACTTAGCAATCCAACTGTATAGCAAATATCAGGTCTTGTACATATCATAGCGTACATGAGACTACCAATAGCATTATAGTAAGGAACTCTTACCATTTTTTCATGTTCTTGTGGAGTCTTAGGACACATATTTAGGCTAAAAGTTTGTCCTTTTAAAATAGGAGTATCCATGCTTTTATAACTAGTCATGTTAAATTTTTCATAAATTTTCCTAATATAAGGTTCTTGAGACAAAGTTAGAAGTTTTCTTGAACAATCCCTATAGATCTTAGCTGCTAAGATATTAGTTGCTTCGCCTATATCTTTCATCTCAAAATTTGAAGATAACATTCTTTAATAACTTTAACAAACTCCTTACTATTCCCAGCCATTAATATATTGTCTACATATAAAGATAATATCAAAAAATCATCCTCAGATCTCTTAACATACACACAATGGTCCTCATCAATTATAGAGAATTAAGAAATTACATTACTATGAAACTTAAGATATCATTGTCTTGAGGATTGTTTTAGTCCATATATTGATCTTTTGAGCCTACAAACTTTGTGCTCTAGGCATTTAGAAACAAACCCTTGAGGTTGGTCCATAAATATTTCTTCCTCTAGTTCTCCATTAAGAAATGTTGTTTTCACATCCATTTGATGTAATTCAAGATCCAAACATATGACTATGGCTACGATTATATGGAAACCTTACCACAGATGAGAAAGTTTCCTTATAGTCTATATCTTTCTTTTTGGTATAGCTCTTTGCTACCAATCGTGCCTTATATCTTTCAGTTGTGTCATCCACCTTTCTTTCAATAAAAAAAAAAAAAACCATTCGTTTCCAATGGCTCAATGATTAAGAGGTAAATCAATCAAATCCCAGACTTGATTGACTCTCATGGACTTCATTTCTTCTTCCATTGCTTTCATCCATAATTCCCTAGAAGATGAAGTGAGATCTTTAGCAAAAGTCTTCGGCTCATCGTTATTATATAAAGCAATCATAAAAGCCTTTCCTTTAATCTGAAAATGACAACGTGGGATGATTGTATGATTACTTCTACAAGTTGGTCTTATCAACTCTGAAAATGTTCCACTTCCACTAAACTAGCATTTCGAGAAAATTTTATATTTTCCTCAACACCTTTGTTTGAAGTATCACCATAACCATCCAATTCATAAAATTGGATATTCTTTCTACTTCTCTAATTCTAAGAAATTCATTTTCGAAAAAAATGGATCTTTCGATTCTAATTAGGTTATTGTTCCATCAATCCATTCACTAATGAACATACACATCCTTTTAAATGTTCAAGATGTCTAATGAAGATATAACTTCTACCCTTTGTATCCAATTTTTCATGTTTATCTAATGGATCGTAAACATAAGCTGTAGACCCCAAGGTTGCAAATGCATTAGATTAGGTTTTTTTTTACTCATCCATAACTCATAAGGAGCAGTGCTAACTGATTTGGAAGGAACACGGTTAAGTATATACGTCACAATAATTTACTCATCTCCCTAATAAGATACTGGAAGATTTGCTTGTGCCATCATAGATCTAACCATTTCCTTCCCGCTACACCATTTTGGTACTAAATTCTAACAATAGTTAATTGTTTATTAATACCTATCTCATTACACGGTTCTTTAAACTATTCAAAAAGATATTCACATCTTCGATCAATCCTCAAGGTTTTGATTCTTATCTAATTGGTTTTCAACCAAGTTAACATACAATCTAAAGCAATTTAATGCTTCTAATTTACGTGAGATCAAATAGACATAATCAAAACGTATATAGTCATCAATGAATGTAATCAAATATAAGTTCTGTGCCTAGCTATTACATTCATTGGTCCATAGATGTCAGAATGAACTAATTGCAACAAAAACTCGGCTGTAGTTCCTTTGCCAAATGATTTTCTAGTTACTTTTCCAAGGGCACCATATTCTAAGAGCCCAGACTATGTGATTGAATAAATCCTCCTCTATCTACTATTATTTAAAAACAACAAGTTATTAATGATTGGATAAAAGCAAGAAATAACCCTGACATGCGAAATTATAGAGGATCTCCTTTTGCAAGCTAAACAACTCATATGGGCAATTGAATGTTAGCAAGTGTCATTATTAGGCCTTCTTTAGCTAGTCTATTCATTCTATCTTGCCCAATATATCCTAATCTAGCGTGCCATATATTAACATTCACATTCAAAACATTAGAAGGGGTAATCATTGAAAAAAAACCATCATAATTATAATTACCAAAAAATCAATATCTTAAATTATAAAACCATCCAAAAAATAACCATTGTCAATAGGAATAGAATTCAAAATATGACTTATTACATTACCATAAAAATGTAAATGGTAGTCTAATATAAGAAGAATAGAAACTAAGACTAAATTTTGTCAAATTTATGAAGTGTATAGAACATCATGTAAAAGCAAAGTATGTGCACTATGTACAAGCAATTTGCAACTGTCTTTGCCTTTTACTTCAACACTAGTGTTGTTTCCCAATATATCCATTTTGTCCTATAACTAATTTGACAATACTCTACATAAACTCCTAGATCTCGAGCTAGTTTATAACTACTAAGTCTATAGTTCACAAAAGACGAGATTCATTTGGAAATAGAGATCAAGTAACATAACTATAATGAGCAATATTGGCGTTGGGTTTTACCTATTTTGTCTAAACGTATTCTCAAGCGAATAACAATTATTTTAGACTTGTTCTTTTTTAGCCTGCTCGTTTGGCCCTTTTCTTCTTTCCCTGATCGAACTTCAACTGATTAGGATTTTGTCCCTTCTTGTAGAACTATTTGTCCCTCTTTCGTTTATTACCCGTAGTATTATACGAGGTCGAATTGAACACATAAAGTTGATTAGCAGCCTTAGCTACCTCAAGGCAATTATTTTCTAGCTCAAGATGATGTTGGATATCATTAAACATTCTGATGTTATCATTGTATATCATGTTCACCTTCATATGTTCCTAATTATCTAGAAAGGACAGAATGACTGCCTAGATTTGTTGCTCATCAATTAAAGCATGTCTAGCAGACTTTAGCTCTCATATCATATTCGACATATCCCTTAGTTGTTACCTTATAGAAATGTTTAAGGCACTTAAGATGTGAAATCAAATCTAATAGTGAGCTTCTCAGTTTGGTTATAAAAGTACCACCAAACTTCTCCTTAAGGGCAAGCCACATCTCTTGGGCCATCTAGTATGGCTTATACTTGCATAGGAGATCATCACGCATACTACTCAACAACGTTATGCAAGCATTGCTATTTTTTGTTTTCCAACCATTATAAGCTTCCATTCTCTCCTATTTTAAGCAGTGTTACCCTCAAGCAGTTGAGACATCACATTGTTCAAGGCCTCAAGAGATTACTGTTCTTTTAATACAAATTGAATCTTCTAGTGTCATATATCATAATTGTCACCGTTAAGTTTCTTTACCTTATTCAAATAAACCAAAATGTTCTTAGAAGCCATGTTAAACTACTATATATAGACATTTATAGTGTAAGTATTCTTAAAGAAAAATATTTTATCTGTGCAGCAATCTTAAATGATAAAAGAATAATAAAAAAAAATATATTCAAAAAGTCGTTGATACTTTTAATCATCATATATTTCAAATATTATAAGTTTATAAAACATATGCATAATACTAGTTCTTTTTAAGTATGTTCCAACATGTCTTTACACGAAGAGTATATATATAAAAATTTCAATAAAGGCTAAAGTGGTCACAATGATCCCGCTTAAAACCTATACTTCTTAGGCAGTTATAGCCCTTTTGATAGAAAATTTTCAAATGTACATATTTCAAGTGCCTCATACCTTTATGTAGTAGTGCACGAGAAAAAATCATTAAAAAAGAATGGAGGACTCATAATGATCCCACTTAAAATTTAGACGCGTTAGGTAATTGTAACCTTTCTAGCAAAATTTTTCAAATACACATAACTCAAGCATCTCAAGGTTATGTTTGTCCATTTAGCATATAATTCATTAAAATTTTTCTAATTATCACTAAATGAATTATATTCAAAGAAATTAAGCATATATATTTATCATCAACAAGTTTTCTCAGTTCTAGACATTTTAAAACTTTTAATACACATAGAGAGAGAGAGAGAGAGAGAGACAAACATATTTGCACAGAATAAGAACTCCCTTTTAATTTTAATTTAATTATTATGTTACAAACATAAATCTAGGATATAATAAACAATTCGTAAATGTATTCTTTGCAAAGTTCTACAAAAAGATATATATATATATATATAATTGTTTTACTTGTTCATGGGTTACGTGATACATTTACCTGTATGAGCTCTGGGATACATGATTTATCTTTATCTTGTAAGTTTTTATTCACTCTTTGCTTTGTATAGAATGTCATCCAATCATGTGCGAATGAGAGATATTGGACTTAGGCTAGGCTCAATGGGGCACCCATAACGGATTGACTCAATTGGCCTAATTTTAATGGGGTAATATTTATTTATAAATAAATATTATTGCATTTATCTAAAGAATTAAATTAATTATTTAGGATAATTAATTAATTATTGTAGATAACTAGGGAGTTAAAAGATATATTTTATTTTAAGTGATAAAACGTTTATCTTTAAATAAAAGATAAAATCTTAAGTTAGAATAAGATTAGAATTGTGTAATTCTAATCTTAATCAAAGGGGGTTTTCCTCAACTCCCTAACAATATAAATAGGGTGCATATTCATTTCATTTATTAGTTGTTGAGTAGTATAGAATTCAAATACACAGAGAGCAGATAGTAAGTAAAATCAAAGTTGGTTCTTGCATTGTGAAGCGAGTAAACTTTCTCGTATGTAGTTTTCTACTACTTTAAAATGGTAAAACAATTTTTTTCAAATTTCTAAAGCAAAAACGTATACTTTCGAATTCTAATTCATTTCTAACATTAGTATCAGAGCCAAGTTTATTAAAATAATTAAATTAAAATTAAAATATAAAAATTAAAAAAAAAAGACAACCAAAAATACAAACGGAAGGGTGACACATGGCCCCTACACGCAACCTAGGTGAGTGGCACATGCTGGAAATTTTAGCATATAACAACTTTACTCAAGTGGAAATTCTCTTCCACTTCTCTACATAAATGCATGCATGCCATACGCCTACTTTTGTTCATCTTCCGACGATCAGCCGGCCACCATTCAACTTGGAATTTTACTCTTATTCTATTTATATAATTCATTTTTCCATCGAAGATAGAGGCGAAGCTTACTCGCCAGGGGAACATTCTATCATTAATCTTTTATAAAAATAAAATATTTAATTTTATTTATTTATTTATTTATTTATTTATTTTTTTAAAATATAACTTACTCTTCTAACAAGTCTTTCTCCCTCTATAGAAAACCAAACATAGTCAGATAGAATATCAGAAAGCTTACGAAAAGCACTTTCCAATGTTACAAGATCATACAAATCAGAATTCAATATAGAATGTTATTGGCTAAATACAAAAAATTGAACATAAAACAAATATACAAATTTGCTTTTAACTAAAAACAAAAATTAGCAATTTCTTCAAGCTTTCATGCAGCATATAACATTCATCTTTGAATTCTAATCCAATTAAAACACATGAATCATGCATGTTATTTTGTTTTGTTTTTCAATTCATATAAAAAACTAGCAAAAACACATACTAAAGATTATGCTATCAAAACAAATCATGCATATTCAACGTGATTTCAGTAACATTCATATTATACATAGAATTTTATAACAAACAAATAATTCCATAATATACAAAAACAAAAGACCAGCCTTACAGGCTCTGATATCAATATTGGAAATAAAATGAACAAGTACCCTATTTATAGTGCTAGAGAGTTGAGGAAAACTTTTTTTAATTAGGATTAGAATCACACAATTTTAATTCTAATTTAGTTTAAGACGTTATTTTTTATTTAAAAATAAATATTTTATCAATTAAGATAAGTTGTACCTTTTATTTTATTATTTATCTACAATAATTAATTAATTATCCCAAATAATTAATTTAATTACTTAAATAAAACCAATAATATTTATTACATAATAAATATATATTATCCCATTATAATTGAGCCAACTAGTTAACCCATTAAACAGCCCCATTAGACCTAACCTAAGTCCAATAAGCCTAACCTAAGTAATAATATTAAATTAATTATTTATCTAAATAATTAAATTAATTATCCTAATCAAATTAATTATCTAGGATAATTAGTTAATTATTGTAAATAAATAGGGAGATAAAAAATATATCTTATTTTAAGTAATAAAACATTTATCTTTAAATAAAAGATAAAGTTTTAAGTTAGATTAAGATTAGAATTGTGTAAGTCTAATCTTAATGAAAAGGGGATTTTTCTCAACTCCTTAACAATATAAATAGAGTGCATATTTATCTCATTCAGTAGTTGTTAAACAATCTAGAATTCAAATACACAAAGAGCAGAGAGTTAGTAAAATCAGAGTTCGGTTCTTGCGTTGTGAATAATGCACTTTTCCCTATATGATTTTTTTTACCACCTTAAAATGATAGAAGAACTTGTTCAAATTTTGAAACCGAAAAGGTATGCTTTCGCATTCTATTTTATTTCTAACATTAGTATTAGATTTATTAAAATAATTAAATAATTAAATTAAATTAAATTAAAAAAAAAGATAGCCAAAAATACATGAAAGGGTGCACATGGCCCCCGCACGCCACCTAAGCGAGTTGCACGTGCTTGAAAATTTCAGCATACAACAACTTCACTCAAGTGGAAATTCCCTCCCACTCACCTACATCGATGTGTTCACCCCATGCGCCTACTTCTGTTTATCTCTTGGCGATCAACCGACCACCATTCGACTTAGAATTTAACTCTTATTTTATTTGTATAATTCATTTGTTCATTAAATATTTAATTATAAAAATAAAATATTTAATTTTATTTGTTTGTTTATTTATTTATTTCTTAAAATATAACTCAGTCTTCTAACAAGTCTTCCTCTATCTATAGAAATCCAAACATAGTCAAATAGAATATCATCGGAAAGCTTACGAAAAGCTCTTTCCAATATTGCAAAGATCATGCAAATTAGAGTTCAATATAGGAAGTTGTTAGCTAAATACAAAAATTGAACATAAATCAGATGTACAAATTTGCTCTTAGCTAAAAACAAAATTGTCAATTTCTTCAAGCTTTCCTACAGCATATAACATTCATCATTGAATTCTAATCCAATTAAAACACATGAATCATGTATTTTATTTTATTTTGCTTTTCAATTCATATAAAAAACTAGCAAAAACAGTATGCTATCAAAACAAATCATACATATTCAATGTGATTTCAATAACATTCATATTATACATAGAATTTTATAACAAACAAAGAATTCCATAACATACAAAAATAGAAAACAACCTTACAAGCTCTGATATCAATATTGAAAATAAAACAAAATGTGGAAGCTTATCTTTTTGCTTTAGATATCTAAACAAATTGTTCTACCCTTTTAAGATGGTGGAAAATTACAAACAGCAAAATTTACTCGTTTTACAACGCAAGAACTTATTATGATTTTATTCACTCCCTACTTTACTTTCTATGTATCTGGATTCTAAACTACTTAACAACTAGTTAATCAAAGTAATAACAACTACTTAATCAAAGTAATAAGCATCCTATTTATAGTGATAGGGAGTTGAGGAAAATCTTTTTTAATTAGGATTATAATTACATAATTTTAATCCTAATCTAACTAAAAACTTTATCTTTTATTCAAAAATAAATATTTTATCACTTAAAATAAGTCAATCTTTTATCTCCTTATTTATTTACAATAATTAGTTAATTATCTTAGAAAATTAATTTAATTATTTAAACAAGTATACTAATATTTATTACATAAATAAATATATATTATCTCGTTATAATAGAGTCAACTGGGTCAATCCATTAAAGGGTCCCATTGGGCCTAACCTAAGTCCAATGATATTAGTCGAGGGGAAGCCATTAAACGGAGTGGGTGGTTGCATTGCATAACCAACCAACAATGTTTAAAGTTATGAATCGAATTCAAAGCTAAGTAAGAGAGTAGATGAAGACCATTGAGCGTCATTTCAGGAGGCCGGACGTCCGACCCAATTCGTTCATTATGAAAACCTAACACATTAAACACAGAACTGTACAGCTTTGGTACATCCCTCTTAAGATTTTTTAAAAAGAAAGAGATTGATTTCGAGCCAAATGGATTTGGGAAAAGGATGTAAGAGACAGCAAGCAATTATGAATGAAGAACATAGGGGACCTGACTGTTCAGAGTTGCATCGTATGTCCGTTTGCATTGAATATTAAACAGCGCTAGCACCTGTCAATGTTCAAGATCCTACTGAGAATCTTTGGCCTCCTTGCTTGTTTAATATATATATATATATATATTTTTTTTTTTTCGTTTTTTTTTTTTTTTGTTGTTTTCTTAGCCTCGTGATCCAGGCTTTAGGCCGTACACGTGGCATATTTACGCCATCTAAGTTACTGCTCCGCCGTGTGTGTCTGATATCTATTGCTTTTTTGTCTCTTCTTTTGACCCGCTTGTATTTATGTAACGGACCGTAACCTGAGGTCCGTAGACGACACAGAATCTAGCAGGAGATACACCTAGCAGCATCTTTCACTTTCAGCTTTAAAAGCTTTTTTAAGTTTTTATCTTGACATTGTTGTTTCTACTTTGCGTTGGCCCCAGCCTAATTCGTTAGAATCAAAAGCGTAAGCCTAAATACAACTCTCGCATTTTCGTAAAACTTGGGCCTCTTAGATTAGTTGGGCTCGGGCCTTCCATTTCTGTTTCATCATGGATTCTCTCTCGAAACAGACTGTTGATGGGTGATTCCGATAGAGTGTGATATGTTTAGTCGTAGGCTGCAACAGCAACCCCTTATCTAAAATTTATGGAAATTATTTTGTGCATTTCTTTAAGTCCATTTGAGTCACTATTTAAAAATTGTTTTCCAACATTTATATATGATTTAAAATTTTTGTATACGATTTAAAATATGAGTTATATTTTTAATATTTTTAATATTTAAAAATATATTTTATATGATATTTAAGAATTATTTTTTAATTTTAAAAATTATAAAAATATATTTAATATAATTTTTGAAAAAAATAAAAATAAGAATATGTGTTTAATTGAAACTATTTTTAATAACTTTTTTTATTAAAATTTATCCATAATCAAGTACAATCTTTTATTAATTTTAATTATTTTAAAATTTAAAATATATGAATTCAAATAATATAAGTTGGTTATTTCCATAAAAGATAAATATAAATAATAGTAAATGATTGAAAAATACTTGAAATTTATTTAACTTAAACATAATAGAACATAAATAATTTTATTTAAGAATTAAACATATGACAATACCTTTATTCCGGTCTAAATTCACAAATTAAAATAATATTGACAAAATTTTATATAATCATTATTTTCTTTTTTCCATTAATTGATTAATCAAGCTGCAAGTACGCGCCTTTGTTACGTGGACGATGTTAAACAGGGCGACGAAGCTATGAATAAAGAGAAAAGCCATCATTCAATAAGTAGACAGAACCTTAACATTTGCCGGAGTGTTTCCTCCATTGACCTGAGCAGTCATCTTCGGTCTCATTCCCAACAAGTCACTGTCCCACTATTGAACACTGTACATACACAACTACAATACATGTTTGAATCACAGTGTTCTCTTGTCTAATAACTAGCTGCCTCAACATCCAAAACTTTTCCAGAGCCCTCGGTCCAGCACTTCACAAGTGCAAACTGTAACAACCCGGCTTCTATGTTCAGAGAAGCAATCACACCAGTTGTTAGATTCCACTGACACATTATCAAGTTGAACACCATACTTGGAACAATGCTCGTAGTCATTGTCTTTGTGAAATTGTAAAACTCACTTTTGATGAACAAAACTATATAAATAAATAGTGCCATATTTATAAACAGTATTATATTATATATGAATATCAAAATATACCGAAAGTGCAGTTATTCTTTTTTTACTTTTTTTTACTAATTAGGTTGATGTTAGATGAAAAAACTTTAAATTTATGTAGAGGTTGATTGATGGAGAAATTTGTAGAGTAAATTGTGGAATGCGTATAAAAAAAGAGAGGAGAAAACTAGTATAAATACCTTACTCCTCTCATCATTCTGTTCATCCCAAATCATCCTTCGAGAGTTTATACAAAAAAAGAAAAATTAGTTTCTTCTTTATATATATATTTTTTTTCACTTTGAGAGTTGTTTCTCTTATTTTCAAGAGGAAGATGAATTGTTTTTTCCTTATATTTAAAGAAAAAGAGATGTAATCTTAATTTTAAAATAGTGAAATTCTCCTCTACTTGTCATATGTTTACTTTAATTTTGAATTTTTCACATAAAATACTTCTCTCGATTTATTTTAATGATTTATTTTATTATGAACAGTTATACCTCTTATACATAACATTTAGTTTTACTTTAGTGTCGAGACAGCCCTGAGCGTTATCAGCTTGTTCCGGATGGAATGCAAGTGCTCTTGAACGCATCTTCTATCATAACTGCTGCTGGTACAACTTCGTCTTCATGATTCCGCTGACTCTCTTCTTCCGTTGCTGTCGGCTCTACTCTCTCTTGCCCTCCTTCAACTGCTTATTTGCTTCTGTTAATTGTGTTCTTAATGGGGAATTAATTAATTAATTAGTGACAATTAATATTGAAAGGTTGAGAGAGATTTTTGATTTGTTGTAACTGTTATTGTATAAACAGCTAGCATTATACAAATGCAGTTTTACAATTGTGTGAACAGTGAATCAGTGTATGACAATTTTTCTCTCCTACTTATTACTTGCATATATTTATGAATATATATGGTAATTAATTAATATTGACAGGTTGGATGCATAAAAATGGAAGCAACAATGGAATGTACTTTTTGGTTTTTCCTTAAAAATTATGCATACAACCACTTCTCATTAATACAATATCCATTGTGGATACACCCAATTATCATTAATACATTATCCTAATTATTCTTGATTATTAATTTCATGATAACATTTTGATTTTAAACAATAACGTTGTGTATAAAAATTCAAATGCCACGTTATCTACAAGTCGGATTCCTTTTTCTTTTTCAAAAGTAATATTATATATATATAATATTATAAAAAATATTTTGGTACAAATTAAAATGTTATTAATATATATCACTCTATAATGGGCATTTTTATGTTGTTACAATTGATGTAATTATGTATATATAGAAAGCTTTAGGAACGGGACTAACAGGTCTCTAAGTTTGGTCTGTTAGACTTATTAATTTTAATAGTTTTAAAAATATCTATTAAAATTTTAATTAATTGAAAAAAACAATTATACCATTTTTTATGATAGTTAACAAAGAAAATTATTTTTAACTTCTAATTGAAATAGTCATAAGTATTAGTTTGTAACATATTAATAACCAAATATTTATTAATAATCATAATTAAAATATAAATTTATTTATTTTACGATATATTAACAATTCAACATTAATTACGTAATAGAAAATAAATAAAATAAAATAAAAATAAATATTAATTTATAAAAAAATATATTAGAATACAATACTTATAATTATTTATAATTTAAATAAAATATAATCATATATAACTAATATATATAATATAATAAAAATAAAAATAAAATACATTATTTATAACAATATAAATTTATAAATATATTAATAAATATTATGTTATTAATGTGCTAGAAAATAATATTATCATTATTTGATTAATGTATTTTAGATAAATATATTCTATTTCGTCAACTTTTAAAGATTTAATATTTATTATTAGAAGGGGTATGATCATTATTTTTTAAATATATAAGATTTTAATGAGTATTTTTGAAATAATTAAGATTAGTCAGTCTAATAAATTAAATTTTAAGAGCTTATAAATTCTTTACCCAAAATTTTTAGAATGAAATTAGAATTTAAGAAGTATGGTGTATAAGTTTTAAATGAAATAGATATATCACATCAACTATAAGTTTATTCAATAAAATTTTGTTATGCGTATATTTTATTCGAATTTTAATTAATCACATAAATAATTATAATAAAGAAAAAAAAATAATATATATTTTTTAATTTGATTGAATAGGTTTATTAGAACTATTTTATTTAAGGACTTTGGCTTAGGTGCGTGTGGAAGGCTTTTTTTTTTTGGTTTTTGTTTTCTTAACTAATGAAATATTTAATGCTTCAAGCTGGACCTAAGCTGCCATATAATTGATTTGGTTGCATTTGTTAATATATGGGAAATAGAAGTGAATTTTATTTATTTATTTATAGATTTAATTACTAAATAAAGATTGATGAGCTCTTCTCTTTCAAAGTAAATTGGTGGATGAATTTGCATCCTATATACGGTGTCACTTATGGAATATTAGAACTGTCTTTTCATTTTATTTTCAATTGGAAAAAATTTTCAAATTGTCACGATTTTTTTTTTTTTTTGTGAATTTATCAAACTAATCTCCTTCTTAAATTTTATACTCAATTAGTTCAAGATTATTACAAATTCGAAAAAAAAAACTTCCTCACCTATTCGTTGTGTACAAAAATTTGTCTTACCCGACAAATTGTCAAGCAAGCCCCAAAAATTTACCTTACTTTAAAAATAAGTCCCTCAAATTTAAAGAATAGACAAATACGCATTAGCCAAAACAATTAAATAGAATTTGTTAAGTTAAATTGCATAAAATTTCCTATACATTTTATAATGTATATTATTTTATAATATTAAAATTATATACAAAAAAGTCTTAATAAATTCTTCCTATTTATTATCCCATATTATTATTTATATTTAAAAAATTGATAACAATTAATATACTCAATAAGGTAAAATCATTTAAAAATTTCAATCAAAACATGTTTCTTAAAAATAAAAATTAAATAAACATAGAAAATAAAATTATTTTATAACTCGTCACAATTAATCTATAAAATATTACTACTTTATTTTACAAATCTTAAAAACTTTTTTAAAAAAATTAATTCTGATTAGTTATTAAAATATGTAAAAAGTTAAGTCTATATTAACTTAAATCTTTCTATAGTTCTATGACTAGTATAACAATATACAAACATTCTATAAGAATTACTGAAAATAGATTGATATAAGATTATTATATAATTATAATTTTCTGTTGTTTTTATTCTTATTATTAGGCCAAATTACTTTGTATACAATAATGAGGGTAAAGAGGTCTATTTTTAATTATCATTTTAAGGCTATTAGCTAATTAATCTATTTTTTAGTTTAATAGTTAATTGACTAATGAAACTAACTTTTTACGTTTAAATAAAATTAAAATATTTTTTTATTTTAATTAATTAATTAATTTTAAAGGAAGTGGCTACTTCTAGTACCACATATAAACGACAGTAAAATAAGGTAGTATTATCATTATCAATATTAGAGTGTGTTCGTTCAATCAATTAAACAACTTTAATTCTTCTAAGCTAGGAAATGCAGCCTATGGAAGTAAACCTTAGGATTATTGCAGTTTGCGTGGATTAAATTGTTACTAAAAATCTTATATATTTTGATTTTGATTATTATAATTTTAAAAGTAAAGTTTAAAACAAAAATAAGAAGCTTTTTGTACACTTAAAAAAGAGGGAAGTATCTATTTCTACTACTAGATCTGTGACGGTACAATGAGCCATCATTGTAGATATTCAAATGTGTTCATCAATCGATTATACAGATTTAATTCTTATCAATTCGGAAACACAATCCCTATCAATGCTTTAAAATCCCTATCAAAGAGGGGATGGACCTCTTTCCCTGGCCGTCCGATTCCTTGCAACAAAATTTAAATTTTTTGCTAATTACATGCGCACCCATTTTATTTGATAAATGATATAATAATTTAATAGTTTTTATTTAACCAATTAAGTTTTTTATAAAAGTTTATAATTTTTTAATTTAATTAATTATATTGTTCACAAAACATAATATTTTAATTTGGGTTATAGCTTATTGCCAGAGAACACCATTAAATATTATTCGTTTGGGTCATTGCAGATATCATTGAAATTTTTGTTGCATGTTTTACGTAATGGTATAAACACCAATACCATTTAAGCAACCATTCGTCGTAAATTTAAAGTTAAATATTTTGAGTATCAAAAATTCAATTTTAAATTTACGATGAACAATTATTCAAATGATAATAGTGATTATACTGTTGAGTAGAGTATTCAACAAATATTTAAAAAATATTTATTATAATCGAAACAGATAAGATTAGACGGTAGTCAATAACAATCAATAATGATAAGTGGTGGCAAACCCAAACGTTCAAATAGGGTCAAATTGGATCGAGATGAGTGAGGCCAAAATTAAGGAAATCCCTAGCCCAATTAGAAATATCACCAAGGATTAGGATCTTAAACCTGTCCCTAGGTCGTCGCCATCCCTAATTTATACAGTTATGTAACGTTTGTTTTTTGTATCTCAAATTTGAATATCACCAAAATTATTAATTTAAATGAATTCTGAATTTGAATTATTTATTTTTATAATAGTAAAAATTTTCTAACTGGTATGATGACATATATACCCTCGAAAATATGAAATTAATATGTTAAGTTATTAACATATATAAATGTTAAATAATAAACTAACAATATTAACAAATAAAATATTTAATTCATTTAGACATCTAGTTATTTAAATTTAATTTAAAATTTTAATTTAATTAAGTTAAGATATTTTTAACAAATTTTTTAAACATAAATTAAAAAATAAATAACTCATAAATATCTCAATAAAATTATTTAGATTTAAATTAAAAAATAAATACGCGCTTAAAAAAAAGAAAAGAAAAGAATGAATCCACTTTTACCACCAGGTCTACGATGGTAAAATGAGCCATCATTGTTAATTGTTGATATTAGATTGTGTTCAGTCAATCAATTAGAGAACTTTAATTCTTCTAAGCTGGGAAATGCAGCCTATGAAATCGATCAAGATAGAGCTATACCAAAAGAGGGATGCGAAATAAGCTACAACTCCTATTGATCAAATAATTAACCCTGGAAATTGAATAGTCACCAATTAATTCTTCTAGCAAAATTTTCGACCTAAAACATTTTCATATTTACAATGAGAAAGTGTTGGATAGGAAATGCAGAGCAAATTAATTAGAGTAGAAACCCCAAAGTCTTTTGTCTTTCTCTATCACATCTACTTCTGCTACCATATTACATAGTTTAAAAGATCAAATTCACCTTGTAATTGGATGTTGAGAACAGTTTATCAGATTGGAAAGCTTTTAATTTCGCCTCTTCTCTTCTGATTTATTTCTTTGAGGAATTGGTTTTAGTTTATCAGTAGTTCCTACAAAGGCCATTAGCCGTTTGTCACGGCCTCACTCTCTTCACTCGCTTCATAACAAGGCTTACCCTCGACATGGGGGTCTACGAGGATGCCGCACGTGCCTTTCTGCTGGGCACGTGACACGTTGCACAAAACTGAAAGACTCGGGCCCATTTTAGAAAATTTTGTACACCAACACCAGCAATTATAGCCTTTGCAAGGTTCATTTTCGCACTATTTGACGTTGATTTAATGTACTTTTTATCGAGATGGACAGCGGTTAAACCCGGTAATAGATCGAATTCTCATACATGAAAGACATTCATACACACACTCGTATCTTGCATTGACATAGTCTGAAACCAAGTCCTGATATATGTGTACATATAATATTGAGGATTCATCTTGACAGGACAAAGTTCGAAAAGTAAACAGACATTACACAAATCATTAATAGATGCCAAAATCTGTGTCTGTTGTGCCATTGACAGAACCATTATTTGTTGCAGAGAATGCCTCCACCGAACAAATCCAGAGAGTACTGCAACTCTGCAGCATGGCGAATGAACTGGAAACCAAAGCTCTTCATTATCTAGCACCAGAAAGCTAGCTAGACTGATTCCAGTTAGTGTATGTTTCTCAAACACTAACAACATCGTACCGTCAGAATTAGATAGAAGTGGAACCGTACCAAACACCCTCAATGTATAACCGATATCCTCAATTTGGGCATTCTGAAAAAAATATACAAAGCATATCAGTCTAGTAGAGCATGTATCTGAAAATAGGTATGTAACATAATTATGCACAACAGGGACAGATCCATTGGGAATTTCATATTACTAGACAGATCCAGGAAAGCAAAACAATAGAAATATCATTAAGGTACCTTTTCTTTGAACATTTGTTATATGTTGGTACTAAGATCGCCTTCCCTATGCCCTCCATCCTCTATTTCAGACGGTTCTTGTTTTAGGAGCTCCGAGTACTTTCTCACAATTGCTGGATCCAAGGATGGGAATTCTAAAGTACAGGTTCCCGAGCAAAAGTTTTTAAGCCTTGGTAAATTCTTAAGTTTCAAATAATTTAATTCTTTGAAAACTATCTTATCCTTCCCTTCATTTCCCAAGTCTAAGACTGTTATGATTTGTTCTATACTTCCACAATCACTTACATCTATTGTTGTTAGCTGTGACAGACTTCCAACTGTTGGAAATCTCATTAAACTTTTCCAGCCTTTACACTTCGACACTTTCAAAGTCCTAAGATTTTGGAAAGACACTGAGGATGGCACTATATGCAACAACTTGGGGCATTTAGATATCTTAAGAGTCGCTAGATTTTCAAAAACCTTGCTAGGTTGAGAATTTTCCTTCCACAAATGTAACAACTCGGGCAATTTAGATAGCTCCAACTCTTCTAGCCGAGGAAATGCTACCTGTAAATCAACGTAAGTATTGAGAGAAAAAGGAAAGAAATGAGTCAACCAGAAAGGAAATAAATTGGTGCTGATGATGCCAACAGCATATGAATGGCTAATGATGTAGGATTTGCCAAAACAGATAGTACTGTTTCACATATCCCTGTAAATCTGGGGAATTTATTATTAGATATTTTTTTGGTCATCACTCAAATGCTTGAATATGAATATCTCTCTCTACATGCTTTGTGTATAATTAAACATATATGTGTCTAGTTCCCAGAATAGTTTGGCTCATACCTTGTCAACAAAGAACAGGGGATATTGGCTTTCTTTGTGATTCTCTTGATGGCTGAGAAATTCTGAAGCTAGAGTCTGGACCGTCCTACAATTATCCACCACCAAATGCTTTAACATAGGCCATTCTGAAAAATGTATCCCCGAGTAGAAACATCCGAGTCTTGGCAGGTCTCTTAATGTCAATGATGTCAATTGACAAAACATCTGAAGTGGTTCAACTTCTTCCTCCTTGTGCATATTACAAACGTGTTCTAGATTTGGCAATTGAGAAACATACAGTTCTCTCAACTGAATGGCTATTGTAGCATTTGTTTCCTGGGGACAGAGTGCTTGAAGTTTAAATATCTCTTTGACTGAATCACAATTCCATACCTTCAAAACCTCTAAATTCTGCAGTCTCCCATGCATAATGGATGGAAATATATTCAGCAGTTTATCGCATTCACCTACCCTCACGTTACGTAATTTGCTGAAAGAATCCAAATTAAGCTGGTCATCGTCCCATATTGTTTCTCGGTTGTGCATGTCATATACATACTTCAGACTTGGTAAATGATATAATTGCAGGACCCTCAATTGAGTGGCAATTATAACAACTGTTTCCTGGCCACTAAGCGCTTGAAGTTTAAATATCTCTTCGACTGAATCACAATTCCACACCTTCAAAACCTCTAGACTTTGTAGTCTCTCATGCATAATAGATGGAAAAATATTCAACAATTTATTGCAGTACCCTACCCTTATGTCGTGTAATTTGCTGAAAGAAGATAAATTGAGCTGATTGTCGTCCCATATTCTTCTCAAGTTATCCATTTTCCATACTATTAATTTCTCCAAATTAGGAAGTGAAACCTGAACAATAATTTTGATCTGATCACATCAATACCATACCCATCACTGGTAATTAATAACTGAACAGAACTAGAGATAAGAAAAAAGGTTATATATAGCCAAAAAGATAAGAACTGTGAAGGAAAGAATCAAAATGCCTAAAGGACAAGGAGATTACATTTTCATCAAAGAGAGATTGCATGTTGTCATGGTGGCTCTTCTCCAAACTGTCAGCAATTGCGGATATAGCAGGGGAGGTGAATGATTCCATACTAATGCATTTATCAATAAACAAATTTGACAATGATGGAAACTCAACTAAGTTTCCAGTGCAGTCGCAGAACATTTTGAGGCTTTGAAGATCTTCAAGCCTCAACAAATTTAGTCTAGGAAACCTCATTGTCTCACTCATTCTAACATCAGCCAATATAACCACTTCCAATGACGTACAATTAGTTACCATAAGCGTCTGCAATTGGACAAGACTTTTAACCATGCGAGATGGAAATAAATATCTCAAGTTGTCACAGCCATGGATTTTCAAGATTGTTAAATTCTGAAACCAAGATGTTGCTAGAGGTTTCTCCTGACATATTATTAAAAGACAAAATGAACAATAGATTTAATCTAGAATCTATAAGAACAAAACAGAAACTAATAATAAAAACCATATATGCAAAGGAAAGAATAAAAATATACCTTGTTGATAGAGAGAGGTTGGTTTTCTGACTCAGGTTCATTAGCGGTTATCATATCTGTGTAGTAGGGAAAGAACTCTCCCAAGTTGGGGCAATTCTCAACAATGAGTACATTCAAAGACGGATATTCAATAATATTTTCATTGCCAAATCTTGTGAGTTTTGGAAGATCTTTGAGCTCCAGGGAAAATAGCTTAGGAAAACTGATGGTTTTTTCTCCTAATCCTTTGGCATCAAGTACTTGCTCCATCGACTTACAGTTGCGTAACACAAGGAGTTGGAGCTGTGCAAAACTTTTAACCATAGAAGGCGAAAAACAGAATTTCAAATCATCACACTCCTCCAAAGTCAAGCTTTTTACAGTTTGACAGTATGAGGCTGATGACAAAATTTGCTCGGGCCATATCCTTTCAATGCTAATTGAGGACAGTTTCAAGTTCTCCAACTTCGGAAATTCAACCTGCAAATTTAGTAGTTTACTATTTTCCCATTAATAACTTTCATTATTGTTTTGTTTTTTTGCAAAAAGGAAACCATAAATGCAAGGTACAGGAGAAACTTATTTAAATTATTTGTTCGCATTAAGTAGTTACCAAAAACAAAAGCTAAAACGGAAACATACCATTTTACCAAAGAGTGAGTTGTAATCCTCATGGTCATCCGCTGTAGTGATTTCTGCGGAAGGAGCGTTGGTTGCCAGCAATGTCTTCATGTTGAAGCTGAAATTTGTGAACTGTGGTAGGCGTTGTAGAACTAGGGAGCGCAACTGCGAGAACACGACTTCTCTATTTGTTCCATTAACACCATGGGCACAACCTTCATCGTCTTCCTCAGCAAAAATCACTTTTAGGTTCTGGCAATCAGTCACTTCGATTTCTTGGAGCTTTGCAAGGCTTTTGGCCATGGAGATTGAAAAAAGATGCTTCAATCTATCACACTTGTTTACTTTAATAGTTCTTAATTTGTTGAACGACATTTCTTGGAGTGGGCCGCGGCATATCTTCTCCAAATTAATCAAATCAGTAAGAGACAGTACCTCTAGCATCGGAAAGGCATTAAAAGAAATCCGTTTTACTGAGTTAACAATGTATAGAAGCTGGGGACTATTTTGCACATGTAGATACTTCAAACTCGAAGAACCTTCCATACCTATTTCGTAAAGAAAATTTTGATTACCATTCCACCCATCTAGACGGAGATCTTCAGTTCTCTTCAGCAATCTTTTAATGGGCATGTACCCCAAATAACTCCTGTTGTTGACTTTCAGCTTCAACGTTGTAGAGGCTTCAATTTTATAAGACCAGTTCCACACATCTCCTATCAATATTTTAAATCTTTTGAATTCTTGCTCGAACAAATCTGGGGGTATATTTTGGGACTCCGGAATGCATATGTTTAGGGTGGTCAAGTGAGACAATTGAGTTAACTCAGAAAGATTAGCATTACTTCCATCTTCATTGTTGAGTCCATTCTCCCATTGAGAAAAGCTGTTATCCAAATACAGTTCTTCCAACCGAGACAACCTTGAGATGACATTTGCTGGGATTACTTTTAGTGATGAACAATCGCTCAAATCTAGCAGTTGTAATCGCGTCAATTGGCCAATTCCTTCTGGCAGCCGTTGAATATTTGAGCGTGAAAAGCTGAGAATCTCTAAATTCTTTAGCTTTCCAATTGTTGATACGTCTCCAAGCACGCAACCATCCAAGCACAATGTTCGAAGGTTGGTTAGGTAGTGAAATGATGAAGGTAATGACAGCAGATTTAAACTATCAAGGTCTACCACTTTAAGCTTATTCATTCCTTCAAAAAAGCTATCTGGAATTTGGAGAGAAGGAGATTTCATGAACAAGAAAAATAACTCCAGTGTCGGACAACCCAAATTTTCAGGCAACTCACAGAGATCTCCACGAGGCAAAGAGATCGCAGTTGGCCCTTTAGATATTTTCTCCTCGAGTGCTTTATCCAGGTAAGGGACATGTTGAATATTAAAGATAAGATTGCTTCTTGCTGCTATTGATATGGCAACTGCATGAATGAACTCGTGCATTTTAACCCAATCGTTAGTGTCCCCTTCCAACAGCAAACACGAAGTCTTGAGAATGTTGATCAACTCGCACAGCCTCTTCTTTCCATCTTCCAATGTATAAGTACCTTCAAACAATCCCCAACCCATACCATATCTCAGCAGGTAATCTCGAGATATATCATGACCAGAATCGACTAAACTGCAAAGCAGAAACAGTTTCTTTGCTTCATCACTTTGCAAAAGATTGAAACTCAATTCTATAACAGAAACCACTCTTTCATCCATTCCCTGTATGTTTCTTGTATTAGCCGCTGTCAGCTTAGACGAGGCTTCTTCCCAGGCTTGCAAACTCTTATGTTTCAGTGCATTTGCAATTGTTGCAATTGCAAGTGGCAAACCTGCACATTTTTTGACTATCTCTGCGCCAATCCCAGAATCAGTTTTACTTTCTGCTGAACGATGTTTATCCACAATCTTCCAAAACAGAATTTCTGCGTCATCAGCGGACAGGATATTAACATGGAAATACTTATGAACATTCATATCATTGCGTAGTACGTCTAGCTTTCTAGACGTCAGCAAAATTTTGTATGCCCTCTTATCATCATCATTTTTCTCTTTGCTATCGTCTTCGTTAATTCCATCGTCTGCTAAAGGAATTCCAATAGCCTCAAAGTCAGGCTTAGCCCAAACATTATCCAGTATGATAAGAACACGCCGCTTCCGTTGCTTCAATCTGTCACGCAGTCGTTTTGCTCTGTTAAATTCGGTCTCATGCTCCACAAATTCCAGACCCAAATCACAAGCAATTTTTTCTCGAATCTTTCTGTTGTCTGGATTCTGAGTTACCTCAACGACGACCACATCATCAAAAAACTTATCCTCTATGACTTCCCAGGCAATTTTCTTGACAAGTGTGGTTTTACCCACACCACCCATCCCGTACACACCAATCCTGTTGACATTAGCGTCCTTCAAAGCCTCCATAATTTCCTGCAAAATTGACTCTCTCGAATCAAAGTTTTCATAGTCATCTCTGACATACATGGATTCTGTTCTCTGCAGACGAGTAGGGTAAGAAAAATCACTGAAGGTTATTCCCAATTGATTGGAAGCGTTTGCAGCTAATTTCGCTGCTTTCCGGCCGATCTTGTAACGTGTCTTTAAGTTGGAGCAGAACCCTTTGAAACAGCGTGTCTTTGCTTGGCCTTCATAATTCGCTACCCTTTGGAAAAGCTCATCCACGTCGGTCAACCATTGTTCAGCAGACTCATGAATCTCGACCCCTTGTCTTATAGTATGATCAACAGTCAATTGCACCTTTTCTCTTTTATCTACCAGGTCGTCTAGGTAGCTCTGACATTTGAGCACGTAAAATATATGTGGCTTAATGGCTGCAGAAACAAACTTAACAATATCCGACACAAGACTGCTACCCAATGAAGTACCAAAATCTTGAGCCATTGCCCGTTTCTTGTGTAATTGGTTTTTTTTTTTTTTTTTTTTTAATCAAGGCAATAGCAAACTATGAGAAACAAGACTCGGGAAGAGCAAGAAAAATTGACAATAACGTTGGAGGAGCTGCTGAAAAATTTTTTCTTTTTTCTTTCAATGAAAAAGTAAATTATAAGAAAAATGAGTAGCAAGCAACAATATGGAAACCGAAGTAAAGCGAAACGACACAGTGAACAGATTTAAAAGTGGTGAAAAGAAAAAAAGTCTAATAGAGATTTTGAACCAAGAAACAGACTTAGAACAAATTATTACAGGTGCAAAACAAATGCAGCTAATCGAAATCAAATAGAACGAGAAGCAAATTTATATATATTGCAGAAATTAAAACGATAACAACGCTAGCCCCCAGTACTGCAGAAAAAAAAATATGAGAAACAACACTGAGAAAGAGAAAGGAAAGTTGAGAGTGAGAAAATGGAGGACTGATATCAGTAACAGGTCAATACTAAAAGCGGAAGGATAGAAACAACACGAGAAACAGACTAAATCGACAGCAACAAGCGGAGTAATAGAGATTCCAAACCAATAAACCAGTCTTGAAACAAAGTATTACAGGTTTAGAAGAAATGTGCTAATGGAAAAGTCAAATAAATGGAAAAAAATTAAGATATATTGCAGAAAACAGAAGCAATAAAAGAAGAATTCCCGAAAAGCTTAGAGCAAGTGCACCTGGTGTAAATGATCAAATGAAGCAGTGCGTTTACCAAGATAGAGCTGCTCAATGACCAATGTCTGTTAGCTTTCTTGTCTGACTACAGAACGAGAAGACGTTCGGTGGCAAATATAGAACAAATGAATTTAATATAAGGGAAAGTTGACAGGTACCCCTTCAAGTTTGGGGTAATAAAGAGTTAACTCTTTGATATTTGAAAAAAAAAAAAAAAAAATACTTCTCATATTGGATTAAATAAATAAATAAATAATTTTTAAATTATTATATAATTAAAAAAAAAATAATTATTTTATTTTTATATTTAAAAAAAAATATATTAATTGACTATTTTAATCTAATTATTAATACATAATAATTAATATATCCTCGTAATTTATTTTTTGATAATTATATATTCAAATATTTTTTAAATTATTAATCTTTAAATTATTATTGATATTTTAAATAATTTTATTATCATTATATTAATAATATTCAATATTTTTCAAAATATTTGATTGTGAATTATATAAGTTATTCAAATTATTTTATCTATAAATTAATATAGTTATGTATAAATTATATAAAGATCTCAAAATTATGAATAATATAATTCATATAATTCAAATATTATTTGGGTTTTATTTTAATTGATTGTGTTATAAATTAAAAATATTTGGTTATAAATTGCATAAATTATTTAAGATATTTTATTTATAAATTAATATAATTATGTATAAATTATATAATTATTCTCAAAATTATAAATTATACAAACAATTAAAATAAATCTAAACTAATATTTAAATTTCATGAATATATTATTTATAATATTTTTGATATATAAATTTCAAATATTCAATATAACATATTTATTTATCAAAAATATTCTCAAAATATAAATAATATAATTTATATCATCTATATATTATTTGAAATTTATTTTACTTGATTGTATTATAAATTAATATAATGATAATCAAATTATTTAAAATATTAATAATAGTTTACAAACTAATTATCAAAAAAATCATAAGAGTATATTAATTATTATATATTAATAATTAAATTAAAATAGTCAATTACTATACTTTTTAAATATATAAGAGTAAAATAGTCATTTTTTATGACTACATAATAATTTAGGAGGGTATTTATCTATTTAATCAAACATTAGGAGTATGTATTTTTTTTTTTAAATATTATAAAAATATTTATCTATTATCTCAAACATTAGGGGTATCTATCAATTTTCCTAAATATAACGAAGCATATCCCTGCTCTTTTTTATAATATTAGTCACGTAAGTCCCTCATTTCATTTAATTTTTTTCGCCAAAGAATGGTTATGCGGATGCTGCCGAAGATGCTCCATGGTCATGGCGTCATCCGCGCCGTCATGTTGTAGATCAGAGTTTTCTTAACTTTATCAAGGTTTTTTAATTTCTTTGTTGTATGTCTATGTTTCATTTAAATACTTAACTAAAATGAAATAATAGTAATGTAAAAAAATTACATTAAAAAAGTTTGTATTAGATAAGATAAAAATAAAAAATAAAAAAACCTCAAAATTATAACCTATAAAGTAAAACAGTATTTTATGTGTCTTAAATAATGGACTATATATATCAATAGTCTCTTTTTTTAACACAAATTTTTACATTAATCTATAACTTTTAGATTAAGTTTCTATCAAGAATTTGTATCAGATAAATATAAAAAATTCCTATAAACTCATTTAATAGTCTTTTACATCTTTTTATTTTCTCTTTTTTACCTTTAATTTATTAATTTCTCTCTCTTACTTTAATTTTTTTTATTCTATCTTTAGTCTCCTCAAATATTTTTTAATTTTAATCATCATTTATAAGTTAAAAAAAATTATTGATTAAATAATCCTTTTTGAAATATTTATATATTACAATAATTTTTAAAAAATTCATGAGTTTTTTAGATAAATTAATTAATTAAAATAATTTTTTTTTAAATTTTTTAAGTTTTCAATTTATAAATAAAATATTTTTAATCAATGAATTTATAAATGATGATTAAAATTAAAAAATATTTGATGAATTTAAACACAAATTTTTTTGTTTTAAATTTTTATTTAAAATATTTTTATTTATAAATAAATTTATAAATGATAATTAAAACAAAAAAAAAAGAATAAGAAGAGAGAAGATGTAATAACAAAGAGAAAAATATAATAGAAATTTTACGAATTACGAAATAAAAAAGAAAAAAAGAGAATTAAAATATATAAAAGATTTTAATTAATTAATATAAAATATTTTATTATATTTTTATTTTATTTAATATACACTATCCACATACCATTAATTTAAGAACTAATAATTGATGTAAAAATTTGTGAAAAAGAAGTTATTGATCTTGATATATGTGTATATATATATATATATATATATAGAGAGAGAGAGAGAGAGAGAGAGGTGACAATTTGAGTTATTGTGTTGCATGTGTGTCGTGTCAATTGAAAATATAATATATTTTAAGCTAAACTTAAGCCCAACACATTTAATAATCGTATGAAAACTTGAAATTTTAATCCAACCTATTTAATAATTATATCACTCATTTAATAATCATGTTATCTATTTAACATGTTTTTTTAACATATTTTTATATATATTCTAAAATACTTATAATATTATCTACTCAAACATTGAGAAATTTTATTGTAAAGAGTATTAAATTTTTTAAAATACTAAAAATATATTTAGGTGAAAAAAATATATTAAATGATATAAATAAGTTAAAATAAAATAATTATTCAAATAATTAACCATGTCATAAAATCGATTCACTTGTTAAGACCTCTTAAACCGAACCTAGTCCATTTATTAATTGCGTGTGTATTTATGTCCGTCCGTGTGTGCATGTGCGCATGTGCACAAATCGATTGATATAAATTCATGTGATATATTAAGTAATTGCCGCATAATTTATATTTTTAAAGTGCATAACATAAAGTTTTATTCAAATGTAATTACCATATTAGATCAATCAAAGTTTATCAATGAAATAAAATAAAATTGCCATAGGCAAATATCCACTTTTTCAACATCTATTTTAATTGTAGGGTTAGAACTAGTTTGGAATTGTTGTGGATTATAGCATAATTTATTTTTAATGTGCTTTAAAAATAATCAATTTTAAAGAGAATGAGTTTAATGTTAAATAAATTTTATATTCAAAAGTGCTGTAAATTTAAAAATTAGTTTTGTATGTTTGGTAAATTTTATTGTCAAAATATTGCAATAATATAAATCATTAAATAGACATATCATATTGAATATAATATTTATATATCAAATATATATATATAGCTAGTATAAAATAATTTATACTAAAAAAATACTTATTTTTATTGTGAAATAATGTAATTAGCCACCATTATTGAAACAAAACTTGATGATGGTTGTACAATACTACTTATTGATGTAGAACACTGTATTTTGAAAAGAAATAGAAATATACATATAAGAAAACATATAAAAGAAATTGATTATATACTTAAATTTTATTAGGGACAATTTTGGACTTATCAAATTCATGCAATAGTATATGTGAAATTATACATATAGATACAATAGATTTAAGGATCAGATTTTGAAAAACAAGTAAAAACCTTCCTTTCAAAATGTGTGGTGGAAAAATAAATCTTAGATAAAAATTATTTTAAAAAAAATTATCAAATAGTTAAAATAGATTTTAACAGACTTTCAATAGCAATTCAAAACGAGCTCTTAATCTATGACCTCTTCTAAAAAGGAGGAGGTCTCCATTTCATTTCACCATCCCACCCAATATCATTAAGATTTATTTTTAATAGAATCCTTTGTATTCATGTGTTCTATGGTTTCCATTGCTTCTCGATTATTTTTCAACATTTTCAAAATGTATTTTCAAAATCAATTATCTTTAATTTTTCAAACTAACTACTCTACTCTACTTGTTTAAAACAAATAATAGGAAACAAGTAAATTCTTATTGTTTTTAGATGTAGAAAAATATTTTCATAAAATTACCTGGTATTTTTTATTTTTAAAATTAAAAGATTATTCTTATAATTTTCAAAAGCACTATCTTAAAAACATTACTAAACACACTCTAGTTTATAATTTTTAAGAAATAATAACAGCAATTTAAGCTAATACAAAATTAATAAAAATGACCAACAAGCAATAATGGAAAGGAAAAAAATAGCAACCGCAAACAAACAGATCAGTTGAAACAAATTAACTAAAGGTGCCAAGTTGTAGCTCATTACTATTTAATTAATTAATTAAGTATATTAGATTAAATTAATTTTCTAGAATCCATATTATTTATTCTTTATTTCTTTTGATATATGCTCGCATGGGCAAATATTAATTAATTAAAATAAAATAATGATGGCATGTGAATGGATCCATAAAATGCGTTGAAGAAGGAGAAAATGCAAAGGAATAAGAGCAGAGTATTAAAGAATTAACTAATTAATTAATTATATATATGTTAAGCTATTTTAATAATCAGATAGCAAATGGGCATTAATTTTTTTGTTTACTGACACAGTGTAACTTCGAACCTTCGAGGCAAAAGTTTTTAAGTTTTTAAAAAAATTAAATATTCAAATTTATTTAATATTACAGGTATTTTCAGCTACCTATTCTATCTATAGTTACATTTTATTGTAATATAATAGTTATTAAAATATAACAGTAAAACTCAATGATGTAATCTGTTCGTTAATACAAAGGTAAAAATATAAAAAAGTTCATTTAAATTCTATTACTTTTTTCTATTAATAGAAAATATGTTTTTTATTTAAATTCTAATAAAAACATGAAAAAGAAAATTTGTGATTGTATAATGTTATACGTAGATAATAAACAGTAGAATACTTATCACTACACTATTTATACATTCCATATTATTTTATGAAATTGGTAATATTTATTTATAAAAATCCATTTCCAATTACAAATTAGTTTTATTAATATTAATAAAATCTAGATTATATTGATTAATTATATAAGATGTTCATATGTACCCCTTAACTTTTAAGAAAATACTCTATATTGCATATTTAGAGTGTGTGAGATACCTTTGAGTTTTAAAAAAAAACTGAGGAAATCCCTTAAATTTTGAAGAAATAGAAAAATACCCTTGATCTGACTTTTGTTCATTTGACCTACTAAAATATTATTATTTTAATCTTTAAATTTTAGTAAAATAATAAAATATGATATGATTTTTCATAATTAATAATATAGTCCTATTATGTTCAACATATTAGTAGGACTAATAGTTTTTAACATAATCTATCAACCTTGACACGAACACGATACATAGTTAACAGTTTTGAATTAACTTAAAATAATATGATTAATGAATGAGTCATGATAATGTGACATGCTCAATAATTAGGTCGAGTTTCGGTTTAGAGGTCGTAACACATAAATCCATTTATAATATGATTAATTATTTGAATAATCATTTTATACTAATTTATTTCTAATTTAATATATTTATTTTATATTTTTCATAGTTTAAGAGTGTTTAATTATATTTTTAACATTTTAAAAGCTTTTTAATACTATTTAGAATAAAATTTATTAGCATTTGCGTAAATAATATTATAAATATTTTCAAAATATATATTTAAATATGTAAAATATTATGTTAAATAGCTAACATGATTATTAAATGGATAACTGATTAATAAATAGACGAGGTTAGGGTTTTAATTTTTGACATGATTATTAAATGGATCGATCCGAATTAATTTAAAATACGTTAAATCTTTATTTGACATGACACGAATATGGCACATTAACCTGAATTGCCAACCCTAAATATTAGGGACTAAATTTCAACTTAAAAAAGTTTGTTTTATTTTATTATTTTAAAAAACCATAGAAATAAAAATATAATTTATTTTTAAATTAAAATGCAAATAATTAATTTAGACAAACTTATATCATAAAATGCTCTTAACTTTCTTTTTCTTTTTGGTAATAATTTCATATGTAATGATTTTAAATTTTTAAAAGAAAATATGTATAATATTTTAAAAATTATTTTATTTTTATTGATACAATAATAAATTTAATTCACATGCTAGAATCTATTATTATTTTTTATCATAAAATAATTAATTAGATTTGCCTTAATAAATCATTTTAAGTTTACATTTTAGTCCGAATATATTAGAAATAATGGATATTATTAATTATAAAACAATTCTATCTCATTTTTTATTTAACATATTTTTAGGGACTCAAGTAATAATATTTTAACAGGTCAATCTGACGGAAGTTAAGTTAGAGAGGTGCCTTCTTATTTTCTCATAATTCTAACGTATCTAACATACTTAAAAAATTAACGGGTATTTGCTGTTCCCCAAGAGGTAAGGAATATATCACTATATTCCTTATTTAAATTAAGAAAAATTGCTCTAGACTCTCTTCAAGTTTGGTTAAAATATCCATTATCTCCTAAGTTCTAAAATTATTCTGTTATGTCTTATTGTAAGTGGATATAAGGAAAAAATTTAATTTTTAGGGGTAAAATAGTAAATACCCCACCACAGGACACACAACTCTCTCTCTCTCTCGTTAGAGTCAGATTCCTCGTTGACTTTGCCCCCATATTTTCTTCCAACATGCCTAGCAATTGTTCAACCATCATGTGGCTCCATCATAGTGGTGACAAGTGAAAGCACAACACCACCATCATCAGAATCAACAAAAGTCGATCTATCTGATTATGGTGGTGATGTGTTTCCATTCACTGTGATATGGTGGAGCCATACGGTGATCGCTACGATTTTGACCACTTTTAACCTTTTTTGGTCATTTCTTGGCTGAAAATAATTATAATTTTTTGTAGGTCAAAAAATTTGGAGTCTAATGATATGCATAATAATTTATTTGAAGTTGATTTTCATTGGCAAACAATGGTTGGTATTAGTGCTAGTAATGGCTAACGATGGTCAGATGCTAGTGATAAAATATTCATAAATTAATTTGGTATCTAGATATTTTAAATTTAAATTTTTATATAAATTATATAAAAATTATCAAAAAGTACAAAAAGTATAAAATTTATACATATAAGAGATGAAACAAAACTTGATGATGGTTGTACAATACTACTTATTGAAGTAGAACACTGTATTTTGAAAAGAAATAGAAATATACATATAAGAAAACATATGAAAGAAATTGATTACATACTTAAATTTTATTAGGGACAATTTTGGGCTTATCAAATTTATGCAATAGTATATGTGAAATTATACATATAGATACAATAGATTTAAGGATCAGATTTTGAAAAATAAGTAAAAACCTTCCTTTCAAAATGTGTGGTGGAAAAATAAATCTTCGATAAAAATTATTTTAAAAAAAATTATCAAATAGTTAAAATAGATTTTAACAGGCTTCCATTAGCAATTCAAAATGAGCTCTTAATCTATGACCTCTTCTAAAAAGGAGTAGGTCTCTATTTCATTTCACCATCCCACCCAATATCATTAAAATTTATTTTTAATTCTATTACTTTCGTCTATTAATAGAAAATATGTTTTTTATTTAAATTCTAATAAAAACATGAAAAAAAAATTTGTGATTGTTTAATATTATACTTAGATAATAAATAGTATAATACTTATCACTACACTACTTATATATTCTATATTATTTTATGAAATTGGCAATATATATTCATAAAAATCCATTTCCAATTACAAAGTAGTTTTATTAATATTAATAAAATCTAGATTATATAGATTATATATTGATTAATTATATAAGATGTTCATATGTACCCCTTAACTTTTAAGAAAATACTCTATATTGCATATTTAGAGTGTATGAGATACCTTTGAGTTTTAAAAAAAAAAAACGGAGGAAATTCCTTAAATTTGAAAAAAATAGAAAAATACTCTTAATCTGACTTTTGTTCATTTGACCTATAAAAATATTATTATTTTAATCTTTAAATTTTAGTAAAATAACATAATGTAATATTATCTCATCATAATTGATAATTTAGTTCCCACATGGTAAAGAATGACAAATTTCCCTATAAAGATAGGGGTTTAACTCATTTAAGTCGGATATTGAGATAAATTTTAAAGAATTAGATTAGAGATGAGAATAAAAGTCCATCCTCATTTTTAAAGCGAAATGGGGATAGGGATTATAAGTTATCCCCAACCAAGCCCTCTTCTTTGTTAAAGTTTTTTAATTGTAATTTTTTATATTTTTAAAATATAATTAACCTTTTATATGAAAAACTAAAAATTAATTTTAATTTTAATTTAAAATCAAAAAAATGGAAACCCTAAATTGACCCACGTTTACTTGCACAGTCGTCTGCTACCCACCATCCAGTCTCCCTTTTGCTTCTCCATACTGTTGCTCACTTGCGAACTAACCTGTTTCATGCATTGTCGTTGATTAAAGATGCTCGCACAGCAACATCATAGGAAAGCATTTGAGTTTGACTCGATCTCTGTACTCGCCTGTCACTGATTTGGGTTTCCTTCATAAATAGATTTTTCTTCCGATTGGTACATTCCTTTGAATGTTTTTTTTTTTTTAATATGTCATTTTCCTGTATAAATTTAACAATAGTAACCAAGACTTGAGGTGAATATTTATTAATAATTATTATTTAAAATGTTTTTAAAAAATGACTATTTCAAATTTTTTTAGACTAAAATATCTCTACCTTAATGTGTTTGGTAGTCATTTTTTGAAAAACTTTTATTAGGGATGACAATGGGGTGGGGTGGGGGTGGGGAGGCATGCCCCGTTCCCCACCCCGTTTTCTATTTTAATTCCCATTCCCCGCCCCATTCCCCACTAAATTTAATGAGATGGGGATGGAGAATCCCCACACAGGGAATGAGTTCCCCATTCCCATATCAATTCCCTATTTTATATTATTTTTGTAAATTAATTTTAATAATATAAGAATTTAATTAATTTAAACAAAAATATTATTAATATATTATTGAAAATACAATATATGGTCCTTTTAATTTTTAATCTTTTACTTTTTATTTGTATATTCTATTTTTTATAACATTAATTCATAACTCCATATTTTTTGATTATTAATTACATTTAATTATAATAATAATTTTAGAAATTATAATATAAAATTATATTTATATACATAAAATTTAATTTATAAATTAGAATACATTTATATTATGTTTTATTGGGGAATGGGGTGGGGGTGGGGTGGGGAGAGATAAACCAATCCCCGTCCCATTAATCAATTGGGGATTAGTTTCTCCCCATTCCCCGCCCCATTCCCCAAAATTTATATAAATTCTAACCCGTTGGGGGTGGATCCCCGTGGGTTTGGGGCCCCATGGGGAATTTTGCCATCCTTAGCTTTTATGAGGGTATTTTAGTTTAAATTGGTCATTTTTGAAATATATTTCATATAGTGATTATTTAAAAAATTAATTTTAAAAATTGGTTATTGTTAAAAATTTCCCTTTTCTTGTTGTGTTCTTGGACTAGGCTTTTGTTTTTGTGAGCTTTTTTAAATTAAATATCAAATTTTATTAAAAAAAATAAAAGAAGATAATCAGAAATATTTTAATATATGAATTTGATCTAACTTATTAATAGAATTTTTGTTTAATAATAGTATTTTCTTTTCTAAATTTTTTATTGAAATAATAAATTAAAACGGAATTTTTATTTAGTCATTCGCATATTGTGAAAAAATATTAAAAAAATGACTAAATTTTTATAAATAAAAAATATATTGTAAAAATATTAAAATAAGAACTAAATTGTTATTATTAAAAAAGTATATTGTAAAAATTTTGAAATAGAGATAAATTATTATAATAGAAAAATGTATATCTTTGTTATTTTGCAAAGGTTTTAGGATAGAAATAATGATAGAGTAAAAGTCAAAGAGGTTATTTATTTATTTATCCAAACTTTAGAAATATTTATTTTTATCCAAATATTAGGAAGTATTATATATTTATTTGCCTAAACTTCAGACGAGTATCTCCCACAAAAAATAATTCTTGTGTTAGTGAGTATCATGTCACCAAACATAAAAGTTAATTATGATTGATTATTAATTCAAATTTAAAAATAAAATGTAGTATAAAATTAAAGAAAGTCATATGTGGCTTGGCTAATTTATTGTTCCTCCAAATAATTATAAAGAAAAAAAATAATAATAAAATTTTTTAAATAATTGATAAAGATAAAATTGTTATTAGATTAATAATAATAATTATTATTAGATTAATAATAATTATTATTATTAGATTAATAATAATAATATTTATTATTATTATTTAAATTTGAATTGTTTTATATAACAAAATTATTTTATATCAATAATAGTAATTCAAAAATAATATTTTTAATAATATAAATTAAATATGCATTCCTTAATAAATATTTTTATTTACACATTTTGATGAATAAATTTAGGTGGTGTGATGGTAAGTTAGTTCTTCATCTTCCTCTAAATCTTGAGTTTAAACCCATAGAGTTTTAATAGTTTTGATTGATTTTCAACAATTTTGCAATATCTCATGAAATGCACGCGGGTGTGAATTGGACTTTGGATTATAATATCTAATCAGTTCGATTCAAGTTTTTATCAATCACAATATCAATTCTAACACAAATATAAATAAGTAAGGGATAGAATAAGATTTATGATGGTTTAACAATAACCAGGCCCATATCCACTTTTTTTAACTCAACTAGAAGTATTCATTAACCACAAGCCTTGAAACTACAAAACTTAACAATTACAACCTAGGATTTTAGGTATCCTACAACCTTTAAAAGTTTGCCACACCTTATACACTTACAAATTTACTCAACCAAGTGAAAGACCCACTTTTTTCATTTCTTTGCAATGAAAAATAAAGAGAACAAGTAATGAACAACTTACAACTTTGATCTCCTTAAGAATAAATGTAGAAATTGAGTGTTCTTGGAGATTCAAATTGATGTATAATGATTTGTAACTCAAGAATGTATAATTTTCTATTAAAATCACTTAGTATTGCTCAAAAAAATATTTGAAGAAAAATTAAACTGAATATCAATTCCCAAATATATAATATTTTCAAAAACAAATCTTTACTAACTGTTGAAAACTAAAAAATTCAATATTTTGCTGAGTTCAATGGACTTAAAAGGTCAAGTCAGTCGATCAAATCATCAAAATTTAAGAGACAAGTTAAAATATAGAAATTTAGTCCATCAACCAGTTTAGTTCGGTCGATCGATCCAAAAAGGCTTTCTATCTTAAGTTCGGTTGACCAATCGTTTCAATTGAACCAGTATAAACTGGTTTGGCTAAACCAATGCAGTAAGAAGCCCGTTTCATGAACAATAATCTAGTTTTTGAAATTTTGAAAGGCTTGCATTTGGATCCCTATTCCAGGATTTAAAAGCATTTGGAATTTGATCCATTTCAAAATTTAAAGTGTGTGTTTTGAAAAACATCTTGAGCTAAACAAAATTATCATGTACACATACATATACAAGTATACAATTTCAAATGTACAATAAAATACCACACTTATGTCTTGAAATTTCATTTTGAGCTTAATTCTATTTTTCACTTTTCAAGTTGGACGGTGTGTTTTGTGATCATCAAAACTTGGTTTACATGACCTCAAGTTCGACATCGTAACTTGTCCCTGACTTATTGCCATCCTTAACACAGTTACCACATACTAAGGACTAAAAGTATTAAATTTAAATAACTTTATTTTATTTATAATTTTATAAGAATTTAGAAAAAAAATATAATAATAAAAGTGATATTGTAATATACCCTCTAATTTTCGGTGAAACAATAAATAAATTTTTAAAATGTGCTAGATAGCCCTTGAATTTTGAAAAAACAAGAAGATATTCCCTTTTAATTTAACTTATATCAGTTTGACCTATTAAAATAATATCGTTTTATTTCCTAAACTTAAGTAAAATAATAAAATATGATATGATTTTTCATAATTAATAATATAGTCCTATTATGTTCAACATATTAGTAGGACTAATAGTTTTTAACATAATCTATCAACCTTGACACGAACACGATACATAGTTAACAGTTTTGAATTAACTTAAAATAATATGATTAATGAATGAGTCATGATAATGTGACATGCTCAATAATTAGGCCGAGTTTCGGTTTAGAGGTCGTAACACATAAATCCATTTATAATATGATTAATTATTTGAATAATCATTTTATACTAATTTATTTCTAATTTAATATATTTATTTTATATTTTTCATATTTTAAGAGTGTTTAATTATATTTTTAACATTTTAAAAGCTTTTTAATACTATTTAGAATAAAATTTATTAGCATTTGCGTAAATAATATTATAAATATTTTCAAATATATATTTAAATATGTAAAATATTATGTTAAATAGCTAACATGATTATTAAATGGATAACTGATTAATAAATAGACGAGGTTAGGGTTTTAATTTTTGACATGATTATTAAATGGATCGATCCGAATTAATTTAAAATACGTTAGATCTTTATTTGACATGACACGAATATGGCACATTAACCTGAATTGCCAACCCTAAATATTAGGGACTAAATTTCAACTTAAAAAAGTTTGTTTTATTTTATTATTTTAAAAAACCATAGAAATAAAAATATAATTTATTTTTAAATTAAAATGCAAATAATTAATTTAGACAAACTTATATCATAAAATGCTCTTAACTTTCTTTTTCTTTTTGGTAATAATTTCATATGTAATGATTTTAAAATTTTAAAAAAAGAAAATATGTATAATATTTTAATTAATATATATTTAAAAATTATTTTATTTTTTTTATTGATACAATAATAAATTTAATTCACATGCTAGAATCTATTATTATTTTTTATCATAAAATAATTAATTAGATTTGCCTTAATAAATCATTTTAAGTTTACATTTTAGTCCGAATATATTAGAAATAATTGATATTGTTAATCATAAAACAATTCTATCTCATTTTGTTATTTAACATATTTTTAGGGATTAAAATGATAATATTTTAACAGGTCAATCTGGTGAAAGTTAAGTTAGAGAGGTGTCTTCTTATTTTCTCATAATTCTAATGTATTTAACATACCTAAAAAATTAACGGGTATTTACTGTTCCCCAAGAGGTAAGGAATATATCACTATATTCCTTATTTAAATTAAGAAAAATTGCTCTAAACTCTCTTTAAGTTTGGTTGAAATATCCATTATCTCCTGAATTTTAAAATTATTCTGTTACGTCTTATTGTAAGTGGATATAACGAAAAAATTTAATTTTTAGAGGTAAAATAGTAAATACCCCACCATAGGACACACAACTCTCTCTCTCTCTCTCTCTCTCTCTCTCTCTCTCTCTCTCTCTCTCTCTCTCTCTCTCTCTCTCTCTCTCTCTCTCTCTCTCTCTCTCTCTCTCTCTCTCTCTCTCTCTCGCGTAACAATTGTTCAACCATCATGTGACAAGTGAAAGCACAACACCACCATCATCAGAATCAACAAAAGTTTATCTATTTGATTATGGTGGTGATGTGTTTCCATTCACTGTGATATGGTGGAGCCATACAGTAATCGCTATGATTTTGGCCACGTTTGGCCCTTTTTGGTCATTTGTTGACTGAAAATAATTATAATTTTTTGTAAGTCAAAAAATTTGGAATCTAATAATATCCATAATAATTTATTTGAAGTTGATTTTCATTGGCAAACAATGGTTGGTATTAGTGCTAGTAATGGCTAACGATGGTCAGATGCTAGTAAAATATTCATAAATTAATTTGGTATCTAGATATTTTTAAATTTAAATTTTTATATAAATTATATAAAAATTATCAAAAAGTACAAATAGTATAAAATTTATACATATAAGAGATGCAACCAAATTTGAAGATTGGTACTTTTAATATAATCATTTTTTATAATTTTTAACAAAAATTTATTAATTATATGGTTATTATAAATTTTTTCTAGTAAAAATTATGTTATTATTTTAATAAAACTTCAACTTATATTCAAAAAAAAAAACAAAATGAGAACTTATAATTTAACTTTTTAGAAAGTTTAAAAGTTTGTACTCTTAAAAGTCGAAATTTTTTTTTTTGAATAATAAAGAAACCGTACCGAAAATATCATCATTATTAATTTAGTAACTCTTTTGAATAAATATTAACGTTTAAAAATTACGACATAAATAAATTGTATATTTATTTCAGAATGTGCATAGACTGATTATAATTTTAAATAAATTGTAATTTGAAAGAGAGCACGTACATGCAACAATGCTACAATAACAAAAAATCAAACCAAACTAATATATATATATATATATATCCAGAGTTCCCTGTCTCTCTAGACTTTCATTCTTATAATTACTCCTTAATTATTAATTTTCATTAATTATTTCTCAACAGGCATGCATGTGCTTCGCTTCATTCTCATTTAAGTATTTAATTAAGAAAACGTTTTCACAATAATTATTCAAATATATATATATATATATATATAACTCTTCACAAATGAGATCTTACTTTATGTGAATATAAGTTTTAACAACGACGGAACGCCTATAGGACCTTATGGGGCCCTGCCCCTAGATGACATAATTTTTTTTAAAATTTTTTTCATAAAGATTAATATTTTTGATTCATTTCTTAAATTTATATACATTTTATTTCTTATACTTTGAAATATTATAACTTTACCTTTAATTTATTAATTTGTTTAAAATATTACTTAATTAATTTTATTTTTTAACTATTTTAACTCCCTCACCTCTTTGCCTCTCCTTCCACCCGTCTCCTCAAATTTTTTGTCTACATTGGAGAAAAATAATAATTTAAAAGACGAATATGAGACTTAAACACCTATCCTCCGTTTGAACTACAGGGCAAGTTATGACCTAGATGACTAGTATTATTTTATTATCTAATTTTAATATTTGATGCATTTAAAAATTGAAGTAAATCTATATTTTCTTCACACTAATGAAAACAATGCCCAACTAGTCTAACACACCATATGCTAATTGTATTTTATGGTTTAAATATTCAGAGTGTGCAAGTGTATGGTATAGTCAAAGAGAGAATTCTCGATTTCCTTGAATCCCCGTGCTGTTTTGTTAATACCAGCATTCTCCCTTCATGTTCCCTCCGTTAAGTTTTAAAATATATGGATATTTTCGCACAACTCCACCAAAGTTTATAAAAATAATAAAGAAAAAAAATTATAAAAATTGAATCTCCTCTACTACAATATTTTCATCCAGTTAATTGTATTTTGATCATTAGAAAAATCTTAAATAATTAAAATATAACTTTATCAACACATATTAATAAAACTCTGAACCTACCATTCTTTTACCTATTCACTTTTTTTAATTAAACTGTTAATCTAGTACCAATTAACAGTTAGAATTAATGTGAATTTCTTTTATTTTTGATTTATTTTCATTTTTATTTTTATTGAAGAATAGAAAGTATTGATTGTTGTTGTATGAAAATAGTAAAAAAAAGTTGATTTTTTTGCATTTATTTTTCTTCTTCTTATTATTATTTTACTTTTTATCTTATAGTAAAAATAATAAAATATTAATGTTACTCAATATCAAAAAAAATAACATAATAATAATAAGAAAATTTAAAATAAAAAATTAAATTTTCTTTCCATTTTCATATGATAAATGATACTTTCCATTCTTCAATAAAAATAAAAATAAATCATAAAAATAAATACAAAATAATAATAATAATTAAAAATAAAAAATGATTGAATCTCATGTGTTACATTTAGGTTAATAGGGTAAGAATTTAAAAGACAAAAGTGAATAGGTAAAAAAGAAATAGAATTAGGATTTTACTAATATGTGTTGATGATGTTATTTTAGTCATTTAAAACTTTTCTACAGGTCAACTAGATAAAATACTATAGCAAGAGGAGATTCGTATGAAATTTTACGACTTTGTATTTATTATTTTTACAGCATAGATCAACAAATGGTCTACTTATTATTTCTATAAACTTTAGGAGAAGTATGTAAAAATACCCATATATTTTAAAATTACTGGAGATAATGTAAGGTAGGAAAGAACGTATTAACTAAAAATAACACAAGAGATTCAGGGTATTATGTTAAATAATAGGGAAAAATTAAAAATTTTATTCTTATTTAGCATTAATGCTCAATTACATGTTAATTATTATGGTAATTTTCAACTTTGTATCCTTATTTATTAACAATCATCACAAATAATTTTAATTTTTTGAAATGTATTAGCAGTGCCTTTAAAATCAATAAAATGATAAACTTTATTGTTGTTAATATTTTGGGCATAGACAAAACTGACTGTGTATAATAAAAATACAAAATTAATCCTACATGTGTAGTTAGTAATGTTATTTCATTGAAAAAAAAAACCAATTATATATTAAAATTAAATTAAAATTTTCTCTTAAAAAATAAATAAAATACACTTGAATTAAATTATATATCAAAATAACCCATATATAAATTAACTAATTAACTACCTAATTGAAAATAATAAATAAGTTGATATTATAAAAATGTTAATTACTGATTTAATATTTTATATATGAAAAAATATAGTAAAAAATTTAAATATACACAACACAGGATATAATAGTAATATTAATAATAATTAATTTTTATATGATTTGTTTTTATATATAATTTAATTTAAGTTTATTTTATTTACTTTTTAAGAGAAAATTTTAATTTCAATTTAATTTTAATATATAAGTAATTTATCTTTCTCAACAAAACATAAATTGCTAACTATATATAGAGTTAATTTTATTTTGTACTGTACAAGGTTATTTTTGTCTTTATATACATAATATTGACAACAATAAGGGTAAGTGTGTTATTTCACTATTTTTAAGGGCACTACTAATACATTTCAAACATTTAAGATTATTTGCCATAATTGTTAATAAATAAGGGTATAAAATTGAAAATTACCTACTTATTATATGTATGTATATAAATATTATTTGTGATAATATTATGTATGTAAGTTATTTGTGATAATTGTTAATAAATAATTGATGTCAAGGCGTTTACTTAATTAAATAATGAAATGACAATGAAGTGAAGCACATGTATGTTAATGAGAAATAATTGATAAAAATTAATAATTAAGGTTGCTCTCTTTAAAAAATATGAAGATATATATTTGTTTTAGATCGCCCACAGACCAATTATAATTGTAAATTCATTATAACAAGAGAGAGAGCTTAAGGTATAAACGTGTGTGTGTACATATATATATATATATTCGGTTTGGTTTGATTTGGTTTGGTTTAATATATTTTTCTTACTGTAGTTGGTGTATGTAGTTGCTCTCTTTCAAATTATAATGAATTTACAATTATAATTAGTCTGTGGGCATTTCAAAACGAATATATATCTTATATTTTTCACATTGATGTACAAACAAATTCTTTAAGATGTGTATCAATGTGAAGAGATGAAGCACCGACTATAATAATAAAACCAAACCGATCAAACAAATATATACACACCTTAAGATCCAAATTCCTCTCTCTCTCCTATCAACGGTTGGACCAGTTCATTCAATATGAACACAATCTCTTAACTTTGATTCTTCTAATTACTCCTTAATTATTAATTTTCATTATTTATTTCACAAGAGGTACACATGTGCTTTACTTTATTGTTCTTTAATTATTTATTTAAGTAAACGCTTTCACATCAATTATTCAACTATATATTAATGCTATATATCTATAACAACGATTTTTTTTTTAACAATATACAGTGTGAATACTTAAACCTTAATTACAACTAACAGTTGGTGTAGTAGATTACCTGGGCATTATTTTCATTAGGGTTCTAAATGATAAAATAATAATGATCAAGTCATCTTTGTTAGTCTTTTAATTTATAGTTCTCCAACGTATTTTACGGATCTGTTCACATGCAATTTTTTTTCTTTTAATAAATATTTTACCCATGTGATGTGACCACATATAATAAGAAACCAATTTTCATATAAATTAAAGATCTCATTGGTGAAAAGTTGTTAGTTAATTAATACGGGAATTATTATTTAAATATTTCAATCAATTACTCAATTTTTACTTTTTTGAAAAATAATTTTTAAAATTTTTACATTAATTTTAATTTAAGTTTATAAAGTATAAAATAATTTACGGTATAGAGCTATTTATCAATAATGACATGTTGTAAAAATAATTCAATCATAATGTTTTTCAAGCATATTTCTTAAAAAAAATTAGTAAAAATAATAGTATTTTTACTTAATTATTGAATATATTTATTTGTAATATTATAAGTAAAATATATTTTTTAGTAAAATATATTTGATTAATTATGGCAAGTTGTAAAATATTTTTCAGTAAAAACAATAAACTTTATTGAGATGATAATTTTATAAATAACGGTGAATATTAATTTGTTTAAAAAATTTTAAAAAAAAAATATGTTTTATTAGAATTTATTATAATATGACTAAAAATTTAAGAAGTAAATGTATTATATTATTAAAAACTATACATGGAGAGAGTTATTAAAGTTTATATATATATATATATATATAAAGCTAATAAGTCATAGCCAAATTTTACTCTTATATCTACACCTGAACATCTGGGATCACTGATTTCCAGTCCTTAATGTGATCAATATTCATATATTAATTTTTAAGAGCTGAAGAGACCAATGAAGAGAAATCAACATGCAGATCAAGAAGAAGAACAACAAAATAAAGAAATTAACTTTGATAGTAAACAAGGTCCTAAATCTATCCTCTACGCTGCCTTCTTTCTTCTGTTTATGTATCTATCAAATTAATTCTCTGTTGTATTCTGTCGTAGCATCTGCATCGTATGCAGGTAAAGCCAATGATGATCAACATGATGACTTGCTTACTATTTGTTCAAATGATAACCCAACACCTGTATCTGATGGACGACAGGATACATGCAGATGCTTATCTTTCATTCTTGCAGGTATCTTAATTTTAATCCATGATATATGAGAATTTCGAGGTTTTTCCGGCAGTGGTCTATTAGCTGTTTAGGTTTGGGAAATTCTATAGGTATTGCCAAATTTCTTATATATAAAAGGGGATAAGAGCTTGACGATCGCGTTAATTTATATATGCAGGCAACTGTTTTAAACTATTTTCAGTTTCCAGAGGTAGCAGAGAGAATGTAAAAATGCAAGATGTTCAAAATCAACCTTCATCCCAGACAAATGGTTCCTTCTCTAATTCTCCATCAATATCAGATAACGGCAAACAAGCTATTGATCATCAAGGTTACTACCTTTGTGTCAATCCATTGCATTCTATCTATGCAAGCAGCGGAGTGGAATTTTCGAAGTTCATGAATTTCTTGAAGTAATCAAATTTGTTTGGCCATAATAATTTTTCTTATACGAAATCGAATTAGTTTTGTTGTTGACGATAAAATATTGGCTTCAAAATCCAAATATTTCTTTATATTGAGATAATGCATATTTGAAATCAGTTGTTATGATCAGAAATAAGAAAGGGCTTCATGATTATAATTAAGCACACTTATCAAACTAAATTCTTGCAATATATTCTCGAAGTCCAAAGCTATTTTTCTCTAAAGAAACTATCTTATTCAATGAATTTTGTTTTAGTAATCACTCCTATGGAATATTTGGCTTGGTGTATTACAGGTGATACAGCCCTAGACCATTCTGAAGTAGAAGGAATTAGAGCCCCTGCAGAAGATGCCACTGATATGTTTCAAAAACCAGCAGTGGAAATGGACCAAGAAAAGAGCATTCCTCCGGGAAAGGAGACACTTGTGAACAAAAAAGGTATTGATGACTTACCAATATAATTCACGATGTAATTTCATCAATGAATGCATCCTTCTATCAGTGTAAGACTAGTAAATTGTGCACCAATTATAAACCTCGGGAAACTCAAAAGGGTACTATAATATCTTCAGCAAAAGAACAAATATCATCGGACGGTGTATCAAGTGATGATGGGATGAAATTAGATGACAAAATGGACGAAACTAACAAAGGTAAGTACAAAACTTTGAGGTTACTGGTCAAAAAGATAAGCCTAAGTCTTTTGCGGATTAGGAACTAATTTTTTTTTTTTTTTTTGAACAATCATCTATGAAAAAATTAACAATTTACCATCTCCAATTGTGTGTAATGTGCCAAAAGTACATGTCATTTTTTCTTTTTATTTTCTTGTGAGTCCAAGAGTTGCATGCAGTATATATTATATGTTTTAATAATTTTAAGGTTGATCATTACTAATTTCATACACAAGCAATGCTGTGATAATTCATTATTATTCATGTCAATCCTTTAAGAGTCTAAAGCTATTTTACTCCAAAGAAACCGGTTTATTCAAAGAATTATGTCCTATTTTTAACTCTTATGAAGTGCTTGGCTTGATATATTAGAGCAGGCCGGTGATAGAGCGATCGACTACTCTGTAGTGGATATAATAAGAGCCCGTACAGAATATGTCATTATTATGTTTCAAAAATCACTAATAGAAAATACTGAGAAACTAACATTCCTAGTGGGAATGAGACACTTTGTGGATAATAAAGGTATCAAGGACTTCCTTATTCTATCAATATTGGGACCGATATTTGTGCAGCAATTTAATCTCAAAAAACTCAAAAGGCTGCATTAAATGGGTACCGACAGATTTTAGAATGAAATTAGATAATGCAATGGCTGAGTATAACAAAAGTATTTATAGAAATTTGAGGTAATTAGTCAAAAGGATGAGCCTCAATTCTCTCTATTGTTAACAATGAATTTTTTTCAGAATTACCTCTAAATAAGGTAGCTATCATCTCAAATTCTGTTGCAATGTATCATCATTATCTTATTTTCCGGATTTTCTTATGGAATTTCAATGAGTTGCATGAAATATGATTTGGTAATTTTAAGATCGTTACTTTCATTACAAGCAGCAGTATGATAATCGGTTGTTCATGTCAATTGGTATGTTAATTAGCATATGGTTTTAGATTGTTGCTCGGTCAAACGTTTAGCTAGAGATGTGTATATATATGTTTTCAATATTCACATATATGCATATACTCTTTATTGCTGTGCTTGTTTATAATTGTTGATTTTAATTTGATTGTTTGACCACACGCTTTTGGAATTATTGTTGATTTTATGCTTATGCTTAAATTTTTCAAATGCATGGCACTCAAAATTATAAATTTTAGTGTACTCACTGTCTATTCATGCAACGCAATGAAATTTTTCATTGCTTATGAAATTCTCTAAAGTATCCAATGTGTATAATAAATTTGTTGTTGATGATAAAATTTAACTACTCAAAATCTCACTTCTTTGTAGTGATATCATGGATATTTGAAATGAGTTGTTATAACCAGAAAATGGAAAAGTGTTGCATGGTATAAGCATACTTATCAGACTAAACTGTTGCAATCGTATATATATTCAAAAACTATTTTTCTCTATAGGTACCCATCGTGTAAAAATAACTATGTTTTGTTTTTCCTCCGAAATCTTTGGCTTGATATATTACTGCAGGTGATGGAGTTGTAGACAATTATGAAATAGATGGAATTAGAGACCCTGCAGATCAGCATTGTGATGACTTACCGACTCAAGCTATATCATCTAAGCCTGCATCTTCTAGCAGTGTAGGACTAGCAAATTTTGAGGCAACTGAACCTCCAAAGACCCAAAAGGTTGGGCTAATTTCTTCATCAAAAGAACATATTTCTTTAGATGGTGGATCGAGTGATGTTAGGATGAAATTAGATGATGCAGTGATCGAATATAACAAAGGTACGTAAAAACCTTTGATGTTTTTTATCAAAAGGATGAGCCTTAAGTCTCTCAAGGATTGAAAACGAAATTTTTTGACAATCATCTCTAAAAAAAATTAAAAATCCATCATCTTATATTCTGTATGTGCCATGACTACGTTTTTTTTAATTTATTTTTTATTTTTCTTGTGAAAAGAGTTGCATGTAATAGATTTTGGTAATTTAAATGCTATTATTTTAATATACAACCAGCATTATTTTAATTGGTTGCTCATGTTAATCGGTTCTTCGAGCATAAGCTTTTGGGATTACTATTCTGTCAGATATTTAATTATCGATATGCACATGTATCCTTATACTCCTTATTGCTATGCTTTTGATTTTTGTTATTCATTTTAATTGGTTCTTTCACATTATGTCTTTTTGGATTATTGCTGTGTGATAGCATGTACTTTGCTACCTCTTGTGGCACTCATTCTTCTGCTTACATTTCTTAAATGCAAGACATTGAAAAGTACAAATTTTCAAGTAATCACTTTCTACAAAGGCAAACAAAATGAAATTTTCATTGTTCATGAATTTCTAGGTCATCAGATGTGTTTCGCCATAATTATTTTTCTTATATGAAATGCAAATTGATTTTCTGTTAATGATAAAATATTGGCTTCAAAACATCATTTCTTCAAATTGATATTTTGGATATTTGAAATACGTTTTTATGATAAGGAAAAAGAAAGGGGCTGCATGTTTATAAAAGCATACTTTTAATACTAAAGTTTTGTAATCCTCGGAATATAATGCTACATATTTTTCTCTAATTAAAGATACCATCTTATTCAAATAATTTTCTTTTTTGATTCTTATGACATGTTTGATCTGATACATTATAAATTGTAGGTGATAAAGCCCCAAGAACATTCTGAAGTAGAAGTAATTAAAGCCCCTATAGATGATCTCATTGTTACGACTTTGAAACTATTAATAATAACATACCAAATAACCAACGTTCTTGTTGAGAAAGAGACACTTACGGATAATAAACATTTTGACTTATCAATTCAAGCTAGTCCATCTAAGCCCACATCTTCTAGCAGTACAGTTGATGCTCCGGAAACTCAAAATGATGCTATAATTTCTTTGGCAAAAGAAAAGATATCTTCAGATAGAGTATCGACTGATTTTGGGATGAAAGCAGATGATGCAATGGTCGAGTATAACAAAGGTACGTATAGAATTTTGAGGTCATTAGTTAAAATGATTGGACTTACTTCTCTTCAGTATTTGGAAAGGAATTCTTTTCGAATTACGTCTAAATAAGCTAACAACCTGTCGTCTCAAATTCTCTCCAATGTGCCATAAACATATTATGTTGTTTATTTTCTTATGAAAGTTTCAATGAGTTGCATGCAATATTATTTTGGTAAATTTAGGGCCGTTACTTTCATATACAAGCAACATTCTATTCTTATTAAATTCTGTCAATATAGGATCACAATAATCAGTTAGTTGAATGTTGTTAATTATTCCTCTACAGCGGAGATAAACAATCCAAAGGGTTTTGTGCAATTCTTTTGCGATGTTTAATCAATGTATTGCTTACCGATTAGTACATTTTTATAATTCTTACCTAATGCAAATAATGTCTCTTCAAAAATCTTACTTGACCATCATTTTGATGCAGGGGATGATTTAAGAGTGATAAATGAAACACAGCTCACCGAACTAGTGTGTTCTCAGAATGTTGATATTTCTGCACATGCTGGTATGTTATAGTCCGCATATTCTTCCAATTAATTGCATATGAAAGTTCTGCTTATGCATATATATATATATATATATATATATATATATATATATATATACATGTATGTACATTTATATGTACATGTATATACACATACATACATACAAACGTATAGACACATACACACATGAAATATATCTCTTGTGTAATAGTTTGGTCACAAAATATACCTCCCTGTTTGTAGGAAATGGATCTATTGATAGGGTTTGTGGAGCGCAATATAATGGTTTTGAATCTTTTGCTCTTGAGACAAATTCTAAAGATGAGGAACTTCGTAGAAAGGCAAAGGAGTTTGACATCAAAAAAGTTGTAGGTCCTGAAATCAACCATCGTCATCAGAGGGATTCTGAAGATAAAATCCTTCCTTGTTCGAGTTCGTCACAAGAGGTTCAATTTCAACATTTAAGGGAAGGAAAAAGTATAAATACGGAGTATCTTGGCAATATAACTGAAGATAACCGGAGAGTTCAAAATATTTGCAACAAGTTAAATCATCACAAATCTGATATTTTTTCACATGCAAGTACTAGTGCAAGCCTACGACAATATGTGGAAGTAGATGGAAATAATCACCATAACTTGTCATCTTTCTTCATTGATAATACTCCACTCCACTATGAAAGTGATTGTGATGCAGACTGTAAAGAAGATGATTGCCTAAGCTTAAAACTACAGCATTCTGAGTAGCTGGAATTAATCAAGATGACTTGTCATGCCATGAAAGTGATTATGACGTGGACCCTACACATCCGTTCGAGTTCAAATTTAAGTTCACATGCAGGCATGTCTATTGAAATTGATTTTGATTCATGGGATGATTTTTGATTAAAAGATTTTGTCACCTACACTCCAATACTTAGTTTATTGAAGGACAATGGGATGAATATGGTTTAGAGACTTTGATAAGCGATTTTTTTTAAATTGTATATTATATGTATAATCTACTAATATCACATTGGAAATCTAGAATCGGGAAATTTTGATCAAATCGCTCGAACATCTACATCTAATATATACGATGTCTGTCCTCATTAGAAAAATTCTAGAAGTCTTGATCAAATCGCTCAGACATCTACATCTAATATGAACGATGTTTGTTCTCACAAGAAAAGAATACGTGCCCTTATGAAGGAGAGAAATCTATATACATACTCTAATATAATAGACTTCACGTATAGTGAGTGATGGACACTATATATAGAGGGGTTTCATACAATATGAGATATTAACCCAAACATTGGTAGGACTCGAAGGCAGGATCTTTCAATGGAAGGTCCACCTTCTGGCCATTGAAGCTAAGCGACTTTAAATTCAATGACATAATCATGCATCATTAATTTAAGATGGTTTTGTTTCATATTTTTTTTTTGGTATTTGAAATTGAATTAATAAAAGATGATTTACTGATATGTTCTATTATGACATTTGTTAAACAAATCAACAAAATTTAGCATTCTAATTCTTTTTCTACATTGGAAATCACACAAAATTTGTTGGCTTTTTGTTCCTCAACTTTTGATTTTGCATACTGCAATTTATCTTGTTAATGTCTAGTAATTGTTTTCTCATATGATTTTGAATGTAGCTTTTATAAAATAAAGATTAAGAACTGAAAACTAATTACCATAAGATTATTACTAGCGTTAAGACTGGATATGCATTCTAAATAGAGATGGTAAATGGGTTGTGTCAGAGGTGGCATAGCCTACGAAAGTTAAGCCCACGTAGGCTGTGATGTCAAGTTAGCACCACACATATAGTAAAATAAATAAGCCTAACACGACTCACGGTACAATTATTACACGTGTTGTGCTCACCCGACACATTAAAAGGCGATCCCAACACAGCCCAGAAGCCTATATGGGTCACACGAATTCTGTGAACAGTATAAGCTTGAACATTAATAATGAACAATGAGCCACTATTCATAGTATATTCCTATTATTAATATAATTTTTATTTTATTACATTTTAAAAATTAAAAATTAATTTAAATCAATTAAAATTTGTTGAATAATAAATAATTTGCTATTTAAAAAAAATAATAATATATTTAATAAATTTTAAAATTTTGAATGAATAATTATAATTTATAATAAAATATGATAATTAATTATATTTTGATCGTAGTATAATTAAATATTTTAAATATTCATACATATAAAATTAAGAAAATTGATGGATATCTCTCTGAACTATGACGAAACGACAGATATCCTCTTGGTGTTTTAGAAATAATAGATATCCCTTGATATTTCGATAAATAACAGTTACCCTTCTGAGGTTAGTTTTCCATTAGCTTTAAACGGTCAATTTACTAAAATAACTCATAATTGAAAAACCTAACCCTAATTTGATTTGCGCTTACCCACCCTCCCACCCTAGAACTATAACTCTCTTTCTCTCTATCTATCTATCTATCTATCTTCTTTTCTCAACTTACAAAATTTTGCCCAATTTCATCATGTTTTGAATTTAGCATTTTGGGGAGTTCAAGAAAGGTAGAACTAGCATTTTGAGAATTTAGGGGATTTTAAGATTGTTTTTGTATTTTCAAGTTCTAATTCTTTTGAGAAATGGTGGTGAAGATGATGAAGTTGGGAATTATAAATAAGTGCTCAACTTCTATTTATAAGATAAAACTAGTGGAAAGGAGGATTGAAGTGTGGGATCTCGTGCTAGAAGTTGAAGATAAGAAAGAGAAATTGAGGGTGAAGGAGAAAGGGGAAAGAGAAAGAGAAAGAAGAAAAAGAGAGAGGAGATAAAGATTTATGTTATCACAAAAACATGACCAAATTGCCCCTCGAAAGCTAATAGCAAAGTGACAACATACTAACCCTGGTGTATCTATCATTTATCGAAACATAAGGGATATTTATCAATTTGCCATATTCAAGGGGTATCCGTTATTTTTTTTTTATAAAATTATAAATATACACTATCATTATCGGTCACACTTAATTATAATTAATGCAACGTAAAGATATTAACAATCATCAACCTATTATACTCTTATTTTTCTAGATAAAATGTTATATGTAAAGATGTAAATTAATTTCAAAAACAATTGTCAATCCTCATTTCACAATGCTTACTTAAAAATTTATACAAATTCTATATAGTTGTAATAATCAAAATTAAAAATTTATGTTTTATCCATTTAAAATTCACATTTTTTATTTTTTAATTTAAATTTAGGAAATTTAAAATCTATGTAAATTGTGTTAATTCTTTAATTTATTTTGTAACTAAATAACTTATTAATGGAAGTAGAGACATTTTTATTTTTCATTTTTTAATGTTACCAATTACAAAGTACAAATTTTTACATTTAATGATTTTACTTCATTTCATTTTATATCTAAATAACAAATTACATTCATCAAAACAATTAAATATTACAAATTACAAACTTACAACACAAAATAAATCCTACTAATCTTTCTATTTTAGGTATGTTGAAATTGAAATTGAATAAAAATATAATATAATTACTATATAAGTTCGATATAGTTATAAAATGAAAACTTTATATTTTATCCATTTAAAATTGGAAAATTACCCAAAGTAGCCATGTTTTTTAATGAATTTACTACAATAATCTCTTTAATAATTTGTGCACCAAAGTAGTCTAAAACTCACAAATCGGACAAAAATACCCTCCAAATAGCCTTTATACATAAAACATAAGATTTCCCTCTTTTTTCCACTTTGAATAACCCTAAATCCCTCAAATCATCCATCCCCAAAAAATTTCCCAAATTTTTAAACCCTAAATTGACAAATTGAAATGGCAAGTAAAAAATCATAGTTATAGGTGTCAACAACAGATTCAAGTTGGTTATAATTAGAGGCAATGACAATTGACAATAGGAACAATAGCAACAGAACCAACGAAGGTGATGATAAGTTCATTTGTGTGTTTTTCCTCTTTTCTTAACCAATTTTTTGAGTATTCATTATTCTAATAGATCATATTGTTTGATTAAATTGTTATACTTGATATTTGAAATATAATACGCATGATATTTTATGTAAAAGTTAGGTTTGAAGTTAAAGAAGATGAATTGAGTATTTCTCGAGCACATAGGGCTTCTCAATTTTTTTGGTCAAGTAAAACTAAACCATACTCGATTTTTGGGTGCTTTTCAAGTGCACATGCCTTACTTGACTTTTTTAGTCAAGTAAGGTTAAATAAATCATACTTGACGGTTTTGTTGAATATAGTTTTGCCTTACTCAACATAGAAGAAAAAATGCATAAGTTTGAAATTTAATATTTAACTTTGGGGGTAAAATGCAAGACTTTAAATTGTTTTTTACATGTAATATGTAAGAGTTAAAAACTTGAGTTCTAATTTATGTTCTATTGAAGTAAAAGTATTTATGCAATTTACTCATTTTACTTGTGACTAGGGATGAATGATCAAATCAAATTTTCTATTTATTACTAGGGATCATGGGTTATGTTGTCGGATGGTATCGAGATGTACATTGGTGGAAGGGTGCGATTTTTAATGGTACAACGAAACATCACCTATCAGTAATTAGTGTAGAGCATATACACAACCTTGGAGATGGATCCTGCTCTATAAAAGCGAAGTTCTTAATAACCGATGAATCATGGGGAGCCATTGCAGTAGATATTGTCAATGATAATGATGTGTTAAGTCTTATGCAGCTAAATAATTTTGCTGCTTCTCAATCAATGCGTAGAATGCACTCATTATATATTAGTAGTGATCACATCATAAGAGGGGATCTTGGGCAACGTATAATTCTTTTTCCTTTAAGGTTGAGGCAACCATTCCAGAGGTTTACACATGGCCTTTTGTGTCTTTTAAGTATAGTAATGCTATTAGTGAAGCACCAATTAGGCATTCGCTACTAATTGGACATATGTCACCAAGACACTATGCCTAGTGTTCCTTACTTCCCCATAACGAAGAAGCAGTTAATTACAGATGCTTACCACCCCAATACAACGAAGAACCAACACAAAACTACTTCAATAGTAATTCGACTATATGAAAAACTGGATTTGCTGAAGAACATTGTAAAACAAATTATTATGATGAAGAACATACTTTATGATATGATGTCGAGTCTAGATCAAGTCGTAGGCCCACTACATCAACAAAACATGAAGAAACTGTGTCAAGGTCATCAATGCCTGTCCAATGTACTTTTCCAATCTTACCATCGACCACCATTGCACTGTATGATGCACAGTCCAGTTCGACATCTAGAGAATTACGAGTTAGGCACATTTTTAAAACGAAGAAAGAGTTGTCCCATGACTTGAGTAGAATGGTGTTGAGGAAACATTTTTAATTCACCATTATATGCTCAACAACTATCCAATTTAAGGTAAAATGCATCATGCAAGGATGCGGTTGGCGAATTTGAGCTATTAAGAATGATGGACCCAACAAGTATTTCCACATTACACGGATAGGAGCAAGTCACACTTGTCGAAGTGATCAGTTACAAAACGGGCACTGTTAAGTGAGCAATCAACTCATTGGAGAGTTATGATGCATAACTTTTAGGACCCCAATAAAATTATACCCCGAGAAATATTCGAAATGTTATATAAAAGAGTACAAGCTATTTTTATCATATCAGTATGGTTGGCTAGGGAAAAATGATGTCGATTGGCAAATAGAGATCCAGCAGAGCTATTTCAACTATTACTATAATACTGCCATGTGTTAGAACACAAAAATTCAGGAACAGTAACACATATAGAAACAGATGACAATGATCATTTTTTGTATTTATTTCATGGTGATGGGTGCGTCTATCCGTAGGTTCCGTTTAGCCATTTGCCTCATGATTGCATTAGATGAGACTTTCTTAAAAGGAATATATCGAGGAACTATATTTGTGGCTGCCTCTAAAGATAGAAAGGTCAAAAAATATATCTTATTATATTTGGGATTGGGGACTCTGAGAATGATATTTCATGGGAATGCTTCTTGACTAAATTGAAAGGGGCACTTGGCCATGTATCTAATTTAGTTTTTGTATCTGATAGATATAATTATATTGAAAAAGGCATAAGTACTATCTTTCTTAAAGCATATCATAGGTTTTACATTTATCATGTCTCCGTAAATGTAAAAGCCAAGTATAAGATGAGATGAAAAAAGGTAGACAATTTCCAAGTAGGGTACTTTCAAGCTGCAAAGGCATATCAGTTTTCAAATTTTAATCGCCATATGGCAGAGTTGAGGTCAATATACCTAGAAGCAATAAACTATTTAGAGAATGATGTTGGGTTCTATAAGTGGGCTAAAGTGCATTACCCTATTTGTCAATATGACATACTAACAACCAACATAGTTTAGAGTATTAATGCACTCCTTAGAGATGCACATGCCCTACTTATTGTTGCATTAGCAGATTTGATACGGTCTATGATGCAAGGGTGATTTTACGAGAAGAGAAAAGATGCTGCTAAACTCGAACCACATACCTTATCTAATGCTGCTAAAAAAGGTGAGTGAATATGAGTTCTTATGCCTTCCCTTATCCATTTATCCTGCCTCCAAGTTCAAATTTGAAGTTAAAGTTGTTGGTCAAAATCACAGAGTGGATTTGAGTACAAAGAGTTGCAGTTGTAGGTTTTTTAATTTTGATGAACTACCTCATTCACACGCTCTTACAGTAATTAGATTTGTTCAAGGTCAATATATTCTCTACTACTCTCACTACTATACGAACAAGCCACTTTTGTTAGCATATATGAAAGTAATTTTCCTATTAGTGACCAGCGTGATTGGGTCATTCCATCTGAAGTGCGAGACATAAAAGTCATTCTACCAATAGAGCATGTTCCAACCGGTTGACTGAAAAGACAAAGAATTCCATCCGCAAAGGAAGACGTGATAAGACAAATGTGTTCAAGGTGCAAAGAGGTTGGCCATAATCGTGCAACTTTTAGGAAGCCTATCTAAGTTGAGCCCTTACAAGGATAGTGTTAAAGATTTGACATGTACTTTCTAATCTGTGAAATTCTTTCACAATGAATTTTGTTGTAATTGCAACATTGAATGCAATATTATTTCATGTACTTACTAATGATTATTGGTTTCTTAGAGATTTTTTCCTACCATATATATAACGATTGAGCAATAAATTAAAAAAAAAAACAATGGATAGTTGTTGAGCAAATAAAACTTCTTCAATGAACTTGGTTTTAATTTGTGGGACACTAAAATAAATAGAATAACTTCTATTAATATAGATATTGATCGAGAAATAGATAACACATATTTTGAATCAACAAAAGAAAGTTAATAACAAACATACATCAAAAAAGAATGATACGAACGTGCTTTGAAGTATCAGTGATCTATTTTGTCATATATATGAACAAAACAAAATAGTATGATTAATATGCAATAATAGGGCCCTATCCTTTAAACTCGAGTGGCTCCTCAAATAAAAAAATCAAATATATGTTTCATTAAATTCAAACATTTGGCGAAGTTTAAAACATTGCCCTTTAATAACATGGTGAAGTTTGAGAAAAAGGTATTTTGGACCCTTTATATACAGGCTCGACAAACTCTTACTTATCAAACGCTCGAGACTTAGTAATTTGTTGAGTGTTCCAGAACCTTTGTAGCTTTTGTCAAAGGTGGCTTGATTGTTGAGCGTTGGACAAAATGCACTTTGTCGAGCGAGACTAATTAGGCCAAAACACCCTCCCACAATCTTTGTTAACAAGGGTTCTTCAATCAAGCACTCGAAAATCATTTAATCATTGAGTATTTCAAAAAATAGATTGATTTTGTTGAGCACAACTTGATTTCAACAATTGAAACTGTCGAATGTTGGTACAATGGTCTGTATTATGCTTTATTCAAAATGACTTAATTTTCAATGCAATGAGGTTTTCCCTAATACCTAGTGTAAGTTTATTGGTCAAGAGTAATTGATTAGTTACTTGTATGATTATCTTTAGTATGTGTGCCCATAACTTAACAACAATGAAACGTGTACTACGATGAAACACATAATATAAAATGACAAACTAAAATATATATTTATACACATAGATTGACATGTACAAAAAAATAACGTTTATCTAAAATGTAGTCAACTACAATAATTCGTTAACAAATAAATCAACAGCAATTTTCCTCATAAAGAGGGGGCTGTGCTCAGGTCCAAAGTCAAAAGGTCATCCTAACCCTAAGTACTAAATAAACTTAAGTGTGAAAATACCACAATCTCTGCTCTCTGGTGATAATGGGGTATACCCTCCAATGGTCATATGTAGGTGAAGGCTAAGGTGTTATTTTTCAAATCAGTCTGTTCCATATAGACCCCATTATGACGTAGGAGATGAGGTAACAACATTCACAATACAGATTAGAATTTTTAAAACAATATAATCCTAGTAAAATAACTGAACACTCCAATTAAGTGTATACATCAACCTATCCCTACAACAATAATGCTAGTAACAGCCTTAACAATGGTACTTGTATTACTTCTTTCCCTCAGAAGTCAATATGGTCCACTCAAAGTTATCAGCATGCTGTGGACCATAAGCATGCATCTATTCTCAAATCTAATGAACAAATTGCATTATATATTCCCTTAGTTCACAAATCTTTTGTGTAACAACTGTAAGTCTTGCATTTAGCACTTGCAACACATTGTTGTTATGTCGTTCATGTGTAGTGTCGTCTCCGTTAAAGTGGTGCTCTAGTATTTTTAAGAGTTTTAGTGCTTATATGCCTATAGTGTCAATATTCACTTGTCAAAGATAAGATGATTACAATTGTCAAGATAGATAAAAAAAGGCAAACCTGTGTAGAGTCATCTCCTTTTAGGTGCTGCTCTGGTGCTATTGAGCATTTACCTATATACCCGCAGCATTAATATTCACTTGTTAGAGATAAAATGATTCAATTATCAAGGTATATAAAAGAAGTAAACCTATGTACAGTTGTTTTCAATAAAAGGCTACTCCTTTGTTTTCGAGTGTTTAGGATCCTGCATAGTAATGGCGTGAATATTAATTTGTTAGAAATAAGATAATTATAATTGTTAAGATAAAGGAAATAAGCAAACCCTTGTATTCATGGCTACATCTGTATGGTGGCCAAAAAATAGATGACCCCCATATTCACCCTTTTCCTAAATGCCCGTTAGTTGTAGTAGTTCTACTCTATAAGGTGTACCCAACTCTATAGCCAGTGGCTTCAATGTCTGGATAACAATAGGTGGCTACAAAAAAAAAACAAATTGTATTACACTTGTACTTGTATTAATACAAAAATCAATACATCTTAAACATTTTAAAGATCGTCTAATGGATTCTTTGTTCAAAACTAACTTAAGAACTTACTTTCGGTTGATACTCTTTGTCTTTGATTTCCACCTAATATTCAAGGGATTCTATTGCACAATTTTTTTGCATAATCTTTCCCCACTATAAAGATTGCCTCGTAAATCCACACCTTTACTTACAGTAAACAACATGTAAGCCAATAATGGTAGTCAATGATGGTAGCATATTAGAAGACGATTATTTAAGTGTTAAGTGAAAGATTTAATTACTTGGAAGGCAATGGGACAACCCTCAAGGTTGTAGCCACCCTTTCACTTTTGACTGATTGACAGCTTCATTTTTATAATTCTCATACTAACCAACTATAACTCAGGTCAATGGTCGAAAAGTGTATTGCTGAACAGCTGAACCTCATGGGTAAGCATTAAACTAATATAAGTCATCTAACATCCATAACAACCATGTATCAACTTGATTCCTATACCTTTGCCCAAATAATAACCATTCCGTCAAACAGAATAATGGGAGTCGAATTGCATCAAGATCATCCGTAGTACAAAAATCCCATTTGGCAAAAGCTTTTTTTAGATTCTTCAGTGAAAATGTTGATGATTTACCAAAATAAGTCTGCTCAAGCCGCTCACTCCCATTAACCTCTACTGGAAAAGTCTCAAATTTCAAATTAGTGATAAGTGCGAGCTCAACACGAGAAAAACGGATCGTATTTGCCCTTACAAGAAACCACATCTCCTGCTCAGCATTCCTCATATGCACCTCATTTAGTAGCATGTAATGAACGAGATTGTTAGAAAGATTGAGCTCCTGTATGTCCAAGAAGCGCCCCAGGCATGTCTACCTAAATAGCTCAGCTTGTCGAGTCGTCAACTTCATTATAATATTGCCAATCGTCATCAATTTGGATAAAATAATAGGCGTGCTATGAAAGTGATTTGCTTATCTAATTTTAAACCTTTTCTACACCTTCAACATGTTTTCCTAACAAAGAACAAGATATAAATATATCCTCCAGATAAAAATTTAAAATAATTATAGTCGATTATATACAATATAATTTATGAAATATAAAAAGCTCATTCTCTTTTCCTCCATTTTTGGACCAGACAATTTATATAAAACTATACATTGAAAAAGAAAATTAAATATTATATTGTAAATGTGCAAGGATAGATTAATTCCAAAATGCATATATATATAATAAATATTTAGACAACAATGGGATAACCCAGTAGAATCTTATGGATCATTAGCTTTTTCAATTGCAAATCGAACATATAATAGTCTTTCATCAAGAAAATCAATATAATTTTCTATGCTTATTTCCCTAATTATTATAACTTAGTGAAAACAAAAAGTTAATGGTTGATGGTAGGTGAAATGGTGGGTTAGAGTTCTAAATAAATTAGTCTTCAAGTCAACCAAATGATAATTTTTTTTTTTAAACTCGTTTAAGCATGTTGACAGTGGTGTGTTTTTCTAATTCTAGATTCTAGATTTTTATTTGTATTTTCTGTTGGCTTGTTTTCTTATCATTTCTAAAAAATAGAAAAAGTAAGCCTTTTCATGCCTACCCATTTCACTAAATTTAGAAAAAGAAAAAAAAATGGAAACACTTATAATATAGATTCCAGAACCCAAAAGAAGTCCACGTAACGATAATGCATTTCTCAATTTCAAGAATAATATAAAATATTTTACAGTAAGAAAGGTTTAATATAGCTCTCCTAGTCCCAAAAGGAGAAAGTTTGCATCATATTAGGATAATAGAAAATGACATAAAAATAATTCAGAGACAGAGAAAAAAAATAATTATAGATTTTTATTTGTATTTGTTGTTGCTTATTTTCTTAAAAGAGGTAATTTTCGTTTCTAAAAAATCGACAAAGTAAGCTTTTCCATGCCTACCCAATTCACTAAATTTTAAAAAAAAAAAAAAAACATTAAAACTTTTCTACATTAAGTTTTGCAACTATAAGAAGAATGAATCAATAATTTTGGTGAAGTAAAGCGAATACAAAGTGACCAAGGATAGAGAAAGTCTGAAAAACAATAAATTCGATAGAGGGAAATCCAATCCATAAGAATCTATAAAGTAATGCAAATTCATTAGGACTACATGCTCATGTTACGCAAATATTTATATCATGTACATCAAAGGAAAAATCTTTCTAACAAAGAACAAGAACTATTATTAAGCACATCCAAGGTTATAAATAAGAGTCAAAAACCACTTTATCAATTATGTTATGAGAAAATCAATTTCAAAAGCCACTATTAACTCATGTCTCACAAGATTCTTTCTATGCCAGGACACAATTCCTTGTCTTTTCATTGTCTTTATTTCCATTAACAAACCTTATCAAATATCATCCCCTTTCCTTTTTAGTTCATGCATGTTTAATACAAATGTATTAACCATCAACAGATAATATATAACACGCATGCATTAAAACATTACAATATTGACCAAAAGTCTAAAACTGCTTTACGATAGAACTTGGATGCTCCTTTTTCATAAAAGAACTTATTAAGTGCTTATTTAAAAAGCACTCCAATAGCTAGTCTTATCCACAATAAAATCTTTCTAACAAAGCACTTGTCAATTTCTTCTCAAAAAAAAATACTTTTATCTATTTCACTTATCAACCTAACAGAACACCATACACGACAAATTGTTATTGATTATTTGAAAGCATTTTCAACAATTTCAAAGGCACTATCAAAGACAACAACCCAAGAAAGCTTACAAACAAAATCTCACGCAAAATCGAAGCCCAACATTTCACAATTTCATACAGACATTTCAACAAACACTATATATGCGTATTAACACAATAAAGCCATTTCACTATTAACACTTTATTACATTAAATTTTGCAAAGGAAATGGTGAGCTAATCTACATAGGGAAGTGAACATTGCCATTTACATTTGCAAAGGAAAGTGAATCTATGATGAGTTGAATATGAACAAGCGTTGATTTCTACATATATAGGCTTGGCAAACCAAAAAAAAAATGAAATTTACCTTTCGTTTGCTGCCAATTGCTCGGATTATCCCGTCATTGCCTACACAGTCTATGCCAAAAATTGATGCTAGTGCTTTTGCAATTTTGGTGAAAAAACAAATTTGAAATTTAAGGTTGGGAATTTAGGAAAATCTTTTGGGGATGGGTGATTTTAGAGATATAGGGTTTTTCAAAATGGAAAAGGAGGAAATCTTATGCTTTGTTTATAAAGGCTGTTTAGAGGGTATTTTTGTCCGATTTGCGAGTCTTAGGTTAATTTGGTCACAAATTATTAAAAAAGTTATTGTAGTAAATTCATTCAAAAATATGAATATTTTGGGTAATTTCCCTTTAAAATTTTACATTTTTGGACTTTTAAATTTAAATTTAAAAATTTATATAACTTTTGTTAACCAAAATTGCATGAGTAATTTGTAATACCCTAGGCTATTATTTTAATTAGAATACGCATGTTGGATATTTCCACTTTATATTATGTAAGGACATAGCAGTTTCGAATTTATAAGACACAAATGTTTATTTTTCAAAAGGATTTGATTAGGATGAATATGTTTATTACTTTAAAATAATAGAATTATTAGATAATATAAATTTTGTTATCAGCAAAAGATATAAAAAAAAAAAGTTGAAAGGTTTGATTGAAATTAAGAGGCCATGTGTCTTAATTTAAGGATAGAATTTGGGTAGTATATGCAAGGGTTAAGTGGTTGGCAACTATTTAAAAAAAATAAAATAATTAAATAAGATAAGTTTGGTTCAAGCGGTGGATATATATACATATAAACTTTCGTTTTCAAATTATAAATTGAAGGTCAATTAGAAAGGAAAGAAAGGAAAAAGAAAACAGGTTTGGTTTGAATTTATAATTTTGATTATTAACTTTAATTTTAAAAATTAGTATATTATTTCATTTAATTATAAAAAATTAAACTATTAGTATATAAATATATGTTTAAATATCTAAGTATATATATGTACATATTTTTCAGATAATGAAGTTCGAAGCATCATTTATTATTATTGTTAAATTGATATTAGGAGGTGATTGGAGGGAGATAGGAAAGTCGACAGAATAATTGCATTATAATACGTTTGTCAGGTAGGTATTTATATGCATTTGGTAAATTTTGATTTTAAAACTGAAAGATAGGGTATTTAATTAGAGTTGATGTTTTAATAAATGTGTATGAAATTCTTAAATCACCACATGTTGATCCAATTAATTATTTTTTGAATCGAGTTTAAATAGTGAATTTTATAGGAATATTAAATTTACAAATATAGTGAAAAAATTGTATCAACACGTGTTGTATTTTTATAAATATATGGTTTGTATGAAAATGTTGTGAAATGAATTGATAAATGAGAATGTGATGGTCATGATTGTTGTTGTGACATGGCACCGATATTTGGGGCGACGGTCCCTGAGAATAATGCTCCTAAAATACGTAAGACCAGTTTTTGAAATAGCGGTTCTTCAGAACAATGCCTATAAAATACGCAAGTACAAAATTTATTGGAATTTTTTTAATGGAATTATTTGTTTTGCATTATTTATATGGTTATTGAAATTAAAATTTTGATTTAATATTCTTCTATACTCTTTGCAGAAAATAAGAAGTGCTTTTATATTCAAACTTGTTTATTGTAACTTTTAAAATTATCTTTATATATAATATCTATTAGGCATTAGCTCATCCTTACTTTTCAGATTTAAGCAATGTTGGAGATTTGTATGTAGAAGACAAAGAATATTCTAAAATCAAGATTTTATTACTTTTGAAATTATGTGTAATTATAGGAGTAAGATTTTACAACGAATGGTTTTGATGTAATTTCCATGCTTTTATTTGGATTTTAGAAAGTCATGAAACTGATTATCTTTTGTTAATTAATAAAATGAAGTAGTTGGTATTTAATTTTATTGGAAGTGTTTAGAGTGAAATTTTAAAATTTATAAGATTATATATTTGATGTATACTACATTCTAACAGAAATTCTATCGAAATTTCTTATAATTAAGGATGTTAAATAATTAAATTTGTATTAAATTTTATTTTAATAATTTTATAATTTCTATTTTGTTATTTAAAATTAATTTTATTTGTTAATAATAAACAGTAACCAATTGTTGACTAGATCAATGTTATTGTTTACTGTTTAAACAATAGGCCAAGATAATAGAGCGACTTGGTATAGCCTAACTCGTGAACAGTATCGGCACGACTAAGTACAACATAATTACTGTTTTTGACACAGCACAGCATGTGGGCCTTTGTTCTTAACCTAGCCCATGAACAATGTCATGTTAGGCCGTGCCAACATTGTTTACAGGTTGGGTCGTACTAGTCTCGAGTCGACTTGCCTGTTTTGCCAACTCTAATTCTAAATTATTTGAAAAAAATAAGCGATTTAGGAAAGGAAGATGACTGCATTTAGTGTTGACATATTAGTGAGAGTAGTTATTGTTTCTATATTTATTTCGTCAGCTCTGTCTATTCATTCTAGTGTGCAAGTAAAGCAATTGCAAAATCCATAACTTGTTTTTGGAACTATCCTTGGTCTTATTGTTCGATTGGTTAATGGCTGAACATGGTCTTATTGTTTGATTGGCATTGCACCGAGGAAGGACAAGTATCCAGTGGCAGTAGTAAGTTCTTGTTCATCCAAGAACAGATCTTCAGGAACCTAAACGAACCATGAGCATAAATCAGAGCCACTCCTACCATAAGAGCCAATATTAAGATGGACCCAATGCTAGTGAGGAAGACAATAAGAACACTCAACACAACCAAGATCCCAAGGTTCTCGCTGGTGAAAGTGCACTGGAAGTTGACAGACAAATTAGGTTTTAGATTTCAGATGCGTCTAGTTTCTAATTATTGTCTGCGTGCATCTTTAATTTTTCAACACCTAGAAAGAGTCTACTGGGAAGTTTGAAATTACCCAAAAATTTCTAAGAAAGTCCAATCTAAGGTGGAATTCCTACCAGTAATATTTGGTAGGAATTGAACATACGCTCACACTGGGCCTTGTGTTCTGACCATCAGGCTAAGCCCTAATGGCGAGATAAAATATATTTAACTTGAATAAAGTTATGACATCTACCAAGTGTTGTTATATACATACAGCATAAGTATATTGCTTTTATCAGGAGGTTGAAATGAATCTACACATTAAAAATGGATTTAGATTATTGACAAAGTCATATTTCAATTAAACTCCATGAAGTTTATTATGAGCTAATTCATTTTACTGTAGGAAGAGGAGATTTTTATTATTATTTGAAATTTATATTGTTATTATTTTATTAAATTTATACTTAAATTTATTTATATTTTAATTTGATATAAAGTACTGTGATTTTTTTTTAATATTATACATTACAGCTTATTGATAGCATATTATATAGATCAAAATTCTATTAAGGTAATCATGGTGTATCCCAAAAATCTACTTATCTAGTCAGTGAGATTTTTTTCTACCTCACACGACAGTGAGAGTATCATGATTTTTAAATCGTACTTAATTTGATATAAAATTACTAATATTTAGTTATAATTATAAGAGTAAACTAAAAATATGAATTAAAGAGTGAAATGTTTGACCCAATTAGCTTAATATTCTTCTTTATTCAAATTTTTTTGTTTATTTTTTTAAATATAATACATTATTAAATTTATTGTACTTTTGTTAGTACATATATTAATAGGGATATTTTTGGTTTCCTTCCCTAAGATACAAAACTATCAGTTTGTGGCAAGGTTTGGGGAAATGCTCACTTACTTCTCCTAACCTATCCATCTTCATTAATTGACCATTAACTATAAGGATAAAATAGTAAATAAGGCGAATTGCTTAATGAAAATTAGTAGAAATCCCTTGAGGTATTGAAAAATGATAGATATTCCCTTGAAGTTTTAAAAATGATAAATACCCTCCCGAACTATAATAAAACGATAGATAATACCCCTTAAAATTTACTATAAAATTATGCAAAATAATTATTTTACTCTTATTTATTTAAAAAGTATATTAATTTGGAGTTTAAATTTTCCTTACTTTGTCGTGTCATTTTTTTTTTAAAACAACACATACAGGTATTTATAAAGATATAGATATTTAATAAAGTGGGAATGGATGGTTTAGTAAGTTTAGGAAGAGTTGGAAAGCCTCTTAAGATTGGTATCATGGTATTGTTTCATAGGTTGTTGGGAGGCTTTGCCTTGTTCTTACTAAATTGTATTTAGAATTTGTTGTTATTTAATTAAGTATTGAATTTATATATGGTTTTTAGCAGTCATGGAGCTAGATGTTGACATCTTACGATAGCTATCCAAGCATGATTTTAGGGTTCTCACTACTGTTGAAATGGGCATGATAAGTGTTCGTTCTCTTAATCAGTTCTTCAATTCTTTTAATTTGTTAAATGTGTTAAATTCTTGATTTCATGTTTTCATTTTTTATGACGACAACATTCTCTAACCCATCCTTTCTCTTAGCTTTCAGCATGAAATTGTACCTGCAGAACTTGTGGATGGCATAGCTTCTCTCAAGTATTTACTTCTTTTAATAATTTGATAATTTACCAATTAATCAGAATAATAAGTAAATTATTACGTTTTATTGTAATTCTTACATCTGTATGTGTATAGGCATAGAGGCACCTACAAGGTTTTAAAGAATTTGAGGAGGCATAAGCTATTCAACCATGACTCTTCCAAATGTGAGTTTTGGTTTTGTGTTGCTATGGAATTGAATGGTTATTTTCATCAGGCATACTTTTTTTGTTTTTTGTTAATTTGTTGCTTTTAAATGGTTATATGAATTTGTCCTTGTTATTAGATGATAGGCTGCGGCTCACATATCTTGGTTATGATTTTCTTGCAATTAAGACCATCTTAAACCATGGAGTCTTTACAGCCGGAGGTCGTCAACTTGGTGTCGGAAAAGAATCTGGCAAAATATATACATAAATATAAATACGTACAAGTTCTTCATGTATATATATGGTGATTTTAATGGCATTTGTTTTGTTCAAGACATCTTTGAGGTTGATCGGGAAGAGAGTACTGTTTTACCAATGAAGTTGCACAGGCTTGGAAGAACTTCGTTCAAGGCTGTCAAATCTTAACGCGATGACTTGATGCATTGTAATAATTAAGACTGGCTATATTTGTCCTGACTTGCTGCACTCAAAGAATTTGCTTTCATGAAGGTTCTCTACTCTTTTTTTTTTCCTCATTTATGTTCACTTTTACTTGGTAATTTCTATCTCATTGAATGATGATGTAAAACCTGGCTTTGTTGAACAGGCTTTGGAAAAACATGGTTTCCCTGTTCCAAGTGCTGTTGACTGTAATAGGCATTGTGTGATTATGTCACTTGTCCGATGCTATTCACTGTAAGAGTTCCTTTACTTCTAAATCTGTTAGCTTTTTGTTCCTCAATTTTTGATTTTGCATACTATAAATTATCTTCTTAATGTCTAGTAATAGCTTTTTTACATGATTTCGAATATAGCTTTTATAAGACAAATATGAAGAACTGAAAACTAAATACCATAAGATTAACCTACGTTAAGAACTGGAGATGCAAAATAGGTAATAATTTCTGTTACCATAAAAGTAATAATAATTTTTGTTTGAGAGATTAAAATGTAATACAAAGAGCAATGCAAAGGTAAATAGGTAAAATCAAGATACAGAACATAATTTGAAAATAAGGGTACGATCAAGGAGATTCTTGCTGATTACGAGGATAGATAATAATTCCTTTTCACTCTCTAGATTGACACACCACTCTTTAAAAATTCTTATTATCTTTATGTTTTTCTGGAGCTTTCAAGGTTCCAACACTTTCTGCATCAAAAGAAACTGATTTGGAATCATGGTTAGTTGATTGTAATATATACTTTGGGATTTTTGTTGAAGCTCCACATATAATCGGATTTGTAGCAAATTTGGTAAAATCTACCATCAATTGAAGGTTATTAGAGGATTGTTGTTGACTTGGTATAGTATACTTAGCTCTTGAGGTTCCTAGCAAAATAACTCAATCATGTTAATCCTAAAATCAAGGATTAATCTTATAAGTTACATTATACAAAATCAAAAATATAATTCCCCAATTCAATCCTTAGGTCAATTAACAACTTTTTATATCTTAAATGATATTTGATTCTCATGAAATTAGAATATCACTACATAACATCTTATTAAAATATGCATCCTTGATTCATTCCGTAACTACTCTTGTCGTTTACAAAACTTAAGTCACTTATTTCCAACAATACAAAAGGCTTAGTATCTCTAGGTCTTCGATTTTTAATAATTTAACCACTTCACAAATTTATAACCTATTTCAATAATTTTCATTTTGGGTTTCTAAGATTCTGTCAATCACAAATTTACAGTGAGATAACCCACTTTAAAAATTAATAATAAATTAAATATATGAGATTAGGTCACAAATTTTAGTATATTACAATAGACATTGTTAGAAATCATTTTGTAAAATTTCGTAATTTTGGAGATGATTTGTCGACTTAAAAAATGTTGCTATTCATGTATTCTACAAAATCAGTATTTTTCAACATTTTCGAGTTAGGTTTAAAAGTTCACATAAAATTGAGAACACAACATTTTCGAAAGGAATAAATTTTATAATGACCTTTAAGATGTCTAATTTCACCGGTTAAAATAATTTTACAAATACCAAATACAAAAATTTTTAAATTTTTGGACTAAGCTATTGTCTAAGGTTTAGGTCTTGCAAAAATTTCTCATGTTATCATTACTTATTCTTACACAAATAGATAACCATTTGTATCATTAAAATCATGCTTATAAGCCATAAATATTCCACATTAGTATATATCCTCATTATTTTCTTACAATCATTATATAAAATACATCTCCATAATTTAAATCAACATCATAAAAGACAATGAAACTTGAGAGGTTGAAGAATTACTTCAGGTCTTCTCAATTTCTTCTTAAAAATTCTTAATTCTCTACAAATTCCCTTGTCTCTTTCTCTAATAATACTTTAATACTTATTTGACACTTAAACTTGGGAGAGGAAAGTATTTGTAGTTAAGGCCAATCATCTTAAGCCATTGAATTGGTTGTTGTACCTAACATTTGACCAAACTTAACCATTCATTTTATTCTTCGTCTATCAGTTTCACCTACTACACCTACCAACCATATCTAGTGTCGGAAGATTTTATGTAATGGATTCCTTAAAATTGGGCTTACGTAGTTAGATTTCTATATTCTTTTCTTTTATAAAACATAAGTTCTTAGGATTAAGCTTGTATTCTTACTAAGTATTCTCACACTTAATACTATTTTAATAATATTTCAACCTTACATTTGAGACTTTCTAAATAATCATAATTATTATAATATACAATCATTAAATACTTTTAAATACTTCTAAAACTTATAATTCAATGCTAAAATTCAATTAACTTATCTAAGTACTAATATAGAATAGGCATGCATATATATATATATATATTACATACAGCTTAGAGGATATTACAATTTCTCCCCTACTTCAAAAAATTTTGTCCTCGAAATTCACTTACTTATCTCTCAAAAAGGTGAGAATATTTCATTCACATTTTTTCCTCTTGTACTTATGTTGTCACCTCTATGGAATGATTTTGTCATAAGACTTTGACAAAAAGTATCTTTTTAGAACACAACACTTGTTTTTAATGATCCAACAATTGCATAGGTTTTTTCATCAGTAAGATCATCTCTAAGATAAAACAATTTGTATTTTAATCACATATTCTTGGTTGGGAACATACTTTCATAACATTAACACATGAAATACATCACGAACTCAAGATAATGATGGAAGAAGAGCAAGTAGGTAAGCCAGATCTCTTACCTTTTCAAGATCTCAAAAGGGATAATAAACTTTGAACTCAATTTTCCCTTTAACAAACATTTAAAATTGTATATTTATCAAGAGATATATTATGATTTTGTACTTAAGAATGTCCTTAACTCTCCCATAATTAAGCACTTTTCTTTACATTACTTCAAAGTAAGAAATGGATTAAATTGAATAAAATGATTATTTTTGCGCATGATTCATATAATGAGTGTATTTTTTAAACTAGGTTGATTGATAAGATTCTTAGATTAAGAGAAAAAAAACTCATTACTTAACAACTTTGTAAGCAAACGATTTTACGTGCCTTATGAATCATGCTTTCAAGCCTTTTATTGGAAAATTTTTTGTTGCGTACTTTGATGATATTCTTGTATATAGCAAGGATGAAGAATGACATATAAACCATCTTTGGCAAGTGTTTGACACATTTTAACAACAAAAGCTTTATGCTAGTTTGAAGTGTGAATTCTTTACTAAAAGCCTAGTGTTTTTGGGCTTGTTGTATTTAAAGAAGGCATCAAGATGGATTTCAACGAGGTTAAAGTAATCTTCAATTGACCAATGCTTAACTCTTTACATGACATTCATATTTTTTATGGCCTTGTGTCATGTTATCAGTGTTTTATCAAAGGATTCAGCACTAATTATTGAGTGTCTAAAGGGAGAAACTTTCAAATGATCAAAAGATGTGCAGAAGAGCTTTAACACTATCAAAAACAAGTTAACTAAAGCACCCATTCTTTCATATCTAAATTTTAAAGAATTATTCGAAGTTTAATGCCATGGGTCAAATGTTGTAATTGTTGGTGTTTTGAGCAAAGAAAATAAACCAATCACCTTCTGTAGTTAAAAGCTAAATGATACAAAAAGGAAATACTCAAATTATGACAAGAAGTTTGCACCATTTGTAGAGCTTTGGAACATTGAAATCAATGTCTTATTGCAACCATTTATTTTATATTTTGACCATAAAGCTTTAAAATTCATCAACACTCAACAAAAGCTAAATTGAAGACATGTTGGATTGATTGAGTTTCTTCAAGCTTTATTTCACTAATAAACACAAATGTAGAATTTAAAATGTTGTTGCTAATGCATTAACTTGAAAACATTCCTTACTATCTTCAATGCAATTGATAGTTATAAATTTTGAAGGCGTGAAAGAATTGTATACAAATGATCCAAACTTTGACAAAATATGGGCAGAATGTGAAGATTATCGTTATAAATAATTACGACAAGATAGCTATCTTTTTAAAGATAATAGTTTATCTCTTTAAGGTAATTGTTTATGCATTTCTTGGTATACTTTAAGAGAGTTTATTATTATAAAGGCTCATGACAGTTGTGTTGGAGGACACTTCAGTAGAGATAAAAACACTTACTCGCTTGAAAAACAAGGTCTTTTAGCCAAATACAGGACATGATGGGATGAAGCATGTGGAAAGCTATGGCATTTCGTCTATGTTTAACTTCTCAGATTTCTTTCCTTATTATAAAGATCATAGTAACATAAACTTAAGGATGAGCTTGTTATAACCTGGGGAGATTCACATGGGAGTGTCTGAATATGAAGTCTCAAATTCAAGTGCTTGTAAGTTTAAGATATTACCTTAATTTGCTAAGCCTTAATGACATTATTAAGGGGGTAAATTTGGAATTTAATTTATATTGATTGAGAAATAATTTTTGAATGTGCTAGATACCTCTAGAAAGATGAAGAAGTAATCTGTCTAGCAAAATTTACGATTTTGGGTTTGAAGTTCTTTAGAAAAAGTTATGATTGATTATTTACGGGATGTTCACTGTTAAGGTCAATTAAGACTACACGATTTCGAAGAAAATTTGAAATAAAATTTAAGTAAGAAAAGCATGAATCTTGAAAGACGAAAATTTTTAATGATGGAGAATGACGTGGCTAGCTGACATAGTATTTGAACAAGTGGATGATGAGTTGGCAACATATAACAATCAATAATTAATTAAATGATGTCATTGCTTACATTACGTATGTAATGTCATTACTTACATCAATTACATATGTGATGTCATTTTTTACATGAATATCTATATGATATCATTGCTTACACCAAGTATGTAAACAATATCATGGCTTCCATTTTTTAGTTATGTTGGGGATGCTATAAATATCCATTAGTTTAAGCTTTATTAAAAAAGAAGATAAAAGATTAGTTGTGTGTTTATTCAGTGATAAACTGAGTGTTCTTTAAACTTTGTGTCTTTTTGGTAAAATTTCATAGAGTAATGAGTTGACAAGTTCTGTATCTTTTGTTTAATAATTTAGAGTGGTGATATTTGTATTATTTTATTATTATACATAAAATATGAACTTATTTACTCTACTAAATTCTTTATATATATATATATGATTAGGTGGTGATTTTTTGTATCTCTTATTATTATATTGAGGTGGTGAACTATTATCACTTTAATTTCGTAAATATTTATTTATCTCATGAGTCCAACATCAATTTCGCAAGTTTGGTATTAATTTTGGTGTCAAATCGATTTTTGGATATGAAAGTTGAATTTTCGATGAGAACAAGGAATGCTCATGCTTAAAGGTAAGAGTCACACCTTTATCCTTATTATTAGCGAGTCATCCCACATACATAAATTTGTTGGACATAAGAATGCAAACTTACATGATCTAGGGGTACTCAAAGGTCTCTGCTATGTCATACAAGATACATAGTACATATCACATAATACCAAACCCAAAGGAATGACCACACATAACTATAGGCTTCACAAACACTTGTAGTTGCCTACTAAGAAAGTAATAAATTCTGATACCCTTTAAAAAAATACAAAGTTTTTAACTTTTATGAATATTTTTCTTACAAAAGCACGTTTTGAATATGTTTATGCTAATGCCAATGCTTAATGATTTTTGTACAATACATAAGTATATAGTTGTACACAATATGGTAACATATAAATAAATCAATGTTTTCACATACATAATTTCAAAACATTTTCCTATAGTCACACAAATATATATGTTTATGTGATTTCTTTTTGAAAAGTCTAGTATACTTATATATATATATATATAACTCATAACATTTGCAAACATATTCAAACACAAATACTTATGTTTATTGTGATTCCTTTTTAAAATTTTAGAACACTTACATATATAATTTCATAACATTTGCAAACATATTCAAATATACAAAATCTATGTTTATTGTAATCCCTTTTTAAAAGAAAATATAAACTTGATCTAAATCAAATATATACAAAGGCCTAAGATTTATCAAAACAGTTCAAGAAAAATAAATGCCCATAAGCCCAATAAAAGAAAGTTTTTATGTTAAGAGAATATTAGGTGATATGAATAATTGAAAGTTAAGTGATTGTTAATAAAGTGTGTTAGGTAAAGATGGATGGTTAGGATTTTGTTTTATGAAGTTTGGTACAAAATCAAATAAAAATGGTATAAGATGTTTTGTGTTTACTATAAACACTCACTTGTATTTGTCTTGTATTCAATAAATGAAAGAAGAAGTAATCAAGTGAGTTATAAGCTTAAAGGATAGAAGCAAGACTGAGGAGTTGTTTGATTGTTTTTATATGTGTTTATGAGAAAGTAAAACTTTTATATGTGAACTGAACCCAAATGAGTCAAACTGTTAATTGAGTTGTTGACCGAGCTGCTGAATAAGTAAATTTGATTGTTAACTTTGATCATTGACCAAAATTGAAAATTTTTGCTAGGTTTTTTTTAAACCCTTTCCGTTTTTTTATTTCATCTATACAATTAGATTTTATAAATTCTCATTGCATTGTTGAAGTATAAACTTGATTTAAATCAAATGTATGCAAGGTCTAAGTTCATCAAAACAATTTGAGAAAAATGAATGCCCAATAAAAGAAAGTTTCTAATATTAGGAGAATGTTAGGTTATATAAATAAATGAAAGTTAAGTGAGTTTTAGTAAAGTCTATTAGGTGAAGATGGATGGTTAGGGTTACTTTGTGAAATTTGTTACAACAATAAATCAAACGATCTAAGATGTTTTATATTTACTATAAATATTCCTTTGTATCCAATCAAAGAAAGAAGAAATAATCGAGCAAGTTGTGAGCTTTAAAGATAGAAGTAAGAGTGAGGAGTTGTGACAATGTGATAAAATTTTGGATTCAATGAGCATTTCACATCTCCTAACTTCTCTTCATTTCTTTTCAATTGATTAGAAACAATTGTGACTATTGATAAGTAATTAGAAACCATCTCACCTTCATTTATATATAAAGCATCAAATTCTCTACTTAGAGTTTGAAGACATACTTCTATAACTTGTTTAACACTTTATAGGATATTTAAAGTTTATTCTATGCTTGCTTGGTTGAGGTTGCATTCGAAATCTTTTCAAAATTATTATCATTTAATGCTTGGTAGATGTGGTAGAGAGCTTGCTTGTCTTTCTTTGTAAAGTCTTTCAATAAGTCTTTTCGTGCTTGAGTTAAGGAGGTGTCATCTTTAAGTTCATTCTAGCCTTTCTCCACAATAGCCTACAAGTCTTATGTGCCACGGAATGTTTATTTTGATATTTCAATTATCAAAGTTGTTTTGGTTGAGTGCTAAAATTTGAAATATCATCATACCATTAACCATATCTCTTAATGTAGTAAGAATTTACAAAATCTAATTGTATGAATGGAACTAGAATGCTAAAAAAGTTTAGGAAGAACGTAGTCAAAACTTTCAATTTTGGTTGACGATCAAACTTACCAGTCAACAGATTAACTTGACTCGATTCAATTTAGTCAATGGCTCAACTTTGCTCAGTTTGGTTTAATCAACGACTTAACTTGGCTTGACTAAATAAGTCAATTCAATCTCCTTTTTTTGTAAAACAATCTTTCAACAGTTTGTCGAAACATGATTTTGACTATTTTTGCTACGTTACGTTCCTTTTGTGAGATGTTTGTTTTGATATATTTTAGTGATATTTTTTACACAACAAACTTGGTTCTGATACCATTTTGTTGAAAAGATTATACACTTAAATAAATTAAACTTTTATTTTCATACAAACACTTATAGAAACACTCAAACAACTTCTTATTTTTCTTATATCTTTGAAATTATAACTCACTTGATTGCTTCTTCTTTCTTGGATTTGATGCAAGACACAAATATAAAAGGGTCTTTATAGTAAACATAAAATATCTTAAACCTCGATTTGTTAAACTGAACTTCATGAAGCAATCTTAACCATCTATCTTCATATAACACATTCGACTAATATTCACCTAACTTTTAATTATTTATATCACTTAACATTCTTCTAACATTAAAAACTTCCTTTCATTGGACTTATTGGGTATTCATTTTTTTTGGATTGTTATGATGAATCTTGGGCCATATATTTGATTTAAATCAAGTTTATACTTCCATTTAAAAAAGGGGGATCACAATAAACATATGTGCTTGGGAAGAGATATCTTGAGATCAATAAAATCATACATTAAAAAATATTTCGATCGAAACTTCACTAAATTGGACAAGACATTAATACATTTTGCCTCGAGGTAATTCATATCAAAGCCTCAAGGTGAACCCTTACTATAGGCGTCAAATAATCAAGAATGGTTTAATTCTAAATATTGAGCTTGGGTCAAGAGACAAATCTCACCTCAGTCAATTGTTAAAGTAACCATCAATGAAAAGTCAGATGGAAGATCATGGGGATAACCACAAGGAATTTCATTTCCTTTAAAACTTTTATCATGGTTATCCACCCCTTGCATATCATAGAAAATGATCTTATCCTCTACTGTAAGTTGTGAGCTTAGGTGAAAAAGGAAAACCTCACCATAGAAAAATTGTCATGAACAAGCTAGTTGTAGTAAAATAGCAAGAAAATCATAGGATGATCGCCCAAAATCCCGTTCGCCTTAAAAATTTCATCATATTAATCTTCCATCCAAATATAGTGTGAGTTAACCCTATTTACATATATAAAATGGTGAAAATCAAATGGGACATGTAGCTTTTGATTGGAACTTTTACTAAAATTATGTCAAATTTCTGTCTTATTAAGATATTTTACAAAAAACTATTTCTGGCTTAGGCATCGAAGGGTTTTTGACAAAAAATCAACTTTCTTTTAATTATGTTTCCTTTTATAGGTCAATTCACAACAAGATAAGGGAATTGCTTGATAATAGATTTTAAAAAATTCAGCATCAACGATATATATTTGTGTATTAAAATATGTTTGCGAATGTTATATGCAAGTGTACTAGACTTTTATAAAAGGATCACAATAAACATATACAAAATAAAAGGATATTTGTGACTTATGTTTAATGAATATTTAAGATTTTTTTTTTGTTCATTGTTCTTTATACCTATGCTTATGAATTATGGACTACTCATCTATTATTTATAATTAAAATAGGAATTGAGATGTTAGAAACATCGTCTTACCTTAATTAAGCTCTCTTGAATAAGTATTGAAATTGAATTAATTTAAACGGTTATATGATTTTTTTGTGATTAAATCAATTAATTAAATAAAAAACTCACATTAAGGATATACTTAGTTGATTGTAAGTAAGAATTGTCATGATTATTAGGATTTTCTAGTTTTAGTAAAAAGACTAATAATTTAACTTCGAAATATTTATATAATTCACATAATATTTTAATATATAAGTAGATAATTAGCCAACTTTCACCTGACTTCATTGAATTCAATCTACTGTAATTTTTCTTATCCATTTTTAGCAAGTCAATTATTTTTGAAATTGCATCAAACTACCAATTGATTAGAATGTTTAGGACTTTATTTATTGCGATCCCATTTCTTAGTCTTGTACACATACCTTTTTACATTCCAAGCAAATAATCAGCTAATGAGGTGGTTGATGCTTTGAGTGAAAAAACTATGGGAAATTTGGCTGCAGTTGTGGCTCATTAAGCAAATTCTAATAAATTTTGAGAAGTTTGGTATAGAATTTGTGAAGGGCGACATTAAGGCTTATGTTCTAGAATTATGTATACAACCTATTTGATTGAGTATATTAGAGGGACTCAATAGACTGACAAATTTTTGAGGAAAATCATAAAAGAAATTTCAACAGGTGAAAGACCTAGATTTATGGTGACTGATGATGGAGTTCTACATTTTGAGGTTACAACAATAGTTAGCAATTTACAATTAGTATGGCTCTTTATGAAATTTTTTATGAAAGAAAATGTTGATTTCTAGTGCATTGAAACAAAGTTGGTGAAAGAAAAGTTTGTGACTAGAGATCGTCCAACAAATATGTAAAGTGTTTGAAAAGATTAAAAAAAAAAAGAATAAAAGTGGTCTAGAGTAAACAAAAAAGTTATGCGAATAATTGGAAGATTCTATATAATGGACTTCCTAAAATTGGATTTACGTAATTGGATTTTCATATTATTTTCTTTTTCAAAATTGAATTTCTTAAGATTAAACTTGTATTCTTACTAAGTACTTTCACACTTAATACTATGTTTACCTGTATAATAACACTTCAACTTTACACTTGAATCTTTCTAAGTAAACTTATACTTATTACTATATATACTCATACAATAGTTCTAAAATATTTCTAAAGTCTATAACCCAATACTAAAAATCAATTAACATATCTAAGTCCTAACATATAATAGGTATGTATATGTATATATATTGCATACTGCTTAGAGGATATTACATGGTTGATTTTCCTTACAATCCTCACTTGATGGTGAAAATAAAGGAGATTCATCTTCTGTTGGTTGTTTTTTTCAATAAAAATCCCACGTCCATTAAAAAGGCTCATAACATAGTGAAGATCACTCGACTCATATTGTTTAAAACCATGATTGACTCGTTTCTCTATGGTGGGATAGATTCTTCTCAAGTAATATAATCTTATACGAGAGTATAATCTTTTTATACTAGACTAAGAACCACTTCCTAAATAAATGTCTCATTGCTAGGTTCAGATCTTAATAAGATGAAGCAGCTTGAGAATTTTTAATAGGACGGTAAATATGGCAAGATTTGTTATCTATAAATTCTTTAGCATCCGACCTTTTATCTTTGCCTCCTAGAAAACAATAGTTTTGTGTTTTGTGTCCAAACCAATGACAATCAAAGCATTTGGAAGGAAGGTTCTGATAATATATCTCAACTAGAAAACCATAATTTGGAAGATCTACAATTAAGATATTAGGTAATGAATTCAATAAATATTTCAACTAATATTCAAGCGTAATACCCAAATATCTTTTTTCTTGTTGCTTGGTCAATTTGTAATGGTATTCCTACACATTGAGCAACAATCAATCAAATGTTAGGATGTTAATACTCCAAGCTAAAATTGTAAACTCTAATCCATACCTAAGCATGTGATTGAATGGCAAACCCTTAAGGATTAAAATTGGGCTTCCATTGAAAAAGTTTGAACAAGCTTTTAGGATAAGGAGCAAGTGTCACCACCCCATATCCTTTACATGTTATTCTCATCATCAAAATGCATGTCAAAAAATTCTTGAGCTAAATGAATTAACAACCATGAAGAAGTTGGTTGCCCAATATTTTAGAAATATTAGTGAATTTTCTCGATTTTTGTTGGCTTTGAACTCAGTTGAAGCATAATTCTCCAAATGAGATTAGTTCTGCAAGAATGTATTTTAAGTTTGTGGGATAACAAATCAATACATATGACAATTATCTCCCCATATTGGACTAGAAGTTGATTCAACACTTGAACCATCTCTTTAGGAACCTTCAATAGAGATGCAAAGGTATTTCTCACCCAACATTATAAGCTTCTTTTAATTGGGCAAATTACATGTTGTATTGAAGGTTAGGCTTTTCATAAATTTGGATTGGATCAATTTGATGCCCTGTCAACAGCAAATAAAAAGTAACCTAAGGTTGCTATAGTAACTTGAATGAGTTTCTCGCTAATGCTATAGTACATTGGTCACGAATCTTTCTAGAAAATTCAATTTTCTAGCCAATATATCACCTCCTACACCATTGAACTAAGAATTAAACAATCTATCTTTTGAAAGCTTTTTGGAGTCATCAACGATGAGCTAAGTCGCTAGATTTAAAGGCTATAATAACTCAAAGGCTTGCTATAGTAAATCGAAGGATTGTTATATTAACATCAGTGACGAATTTACTCCAAAATCAAGGTTTTTCAGTGAGTAAACTCTCACCCTCAACACTATCAGATTCAGAATCTTGTGATCTATCTTTTGGAAGCTCTTTAGAGCCATCAACGATGAGATAAGTTACCTGATTTTGAAGGGATGCTACAATAATGCTAGTGATGAATCCACTTCAAAAATAGGGTTGTCTAGCGAAAGAACTCTCACTTCTCACACCATCTGATTTAGGATTGGATAGGCCTAGGGAAAAGTCTAAACTGAATTAAACTGTTTGGTTCTTTATAGTTTGGTTATTATTTCAATTTGTTTTAATTTGATTTTAAAATAGATTATTTCAGACGAGCACTGAACGTAAAATTTTATATAAGTTCCTAAAGTATTAAAAAATTACAAATAAAAATTTTATAAAACATTACATAAATTTATAAAAAAAATGGGAATTATTATTAATTTTACAAATTTTTTCTTCTTGTGTAATATTTAAAAGTTATAGGGACTTATATAAAAATATCCCTAAAATTAAGAACCAACAAGGAATAGTTGTTAGAATCGAACTTAGATCGAGCTAATTTCAATTTGAATTAACTCAATTCTGTAATTTGGTTTTATTCAGTTCGATTTCTCAAATCCAAATTCTATTTTAATTTGGCTTGATTTTACATAAAACCGAATCAAATCTGTACTTGACCACCTTTAGAATAGTGTTAACTATCTTTCGAAAGCTTTTCGAAGTCATCAACAGTAAGCTATAATGACATTGAAAAATAAAGACAAAGTGTCCTTTTGGAATTTTTAGCTTGAAATTTACAATTGTTTAATTTGAATGAGTTATAAATAGAGGCCAATTTGACACAATTGTTCAACCAACTAAAGATTCTGATCATCAAGTCAGAAAGCTTACCTTTGCATATCTATTTACGATTCCTAAGTATATGGTTCAATTTTTGAATCAGCTACCTCTTCTGACCCAATATGGGAAGACCACTATCATACATATTGATCCAAAACTCTCCATAAACTTGTAATACATTCTTGCAAAACTAGTCTTATTGGGAGAATCATGCTTTGATTGAGTTTAAAGCCAATGAAAACTGAGAAAATTCGCTTATATTTTCAAAACATTTGGCAACCAATATCTTCATCGTTAACTCCTCTCCCTCGAGAAGGTTTTTGAAATGTATTTTGATGATAAGAATGATATACAAAGGATATTGAGTGGTGGCCTTAACTTCTTACACCAAAGCTTGTTCAGACTTTTTCAATAGAAGCATAATTTCAATTCTTACGAGTCTACCATTCAATCATATACCTATATATGAATAGGAATTTACAGTTATAACTTGAAGTATTGGCACCTCATGGTTTTACTAGCTGCTGCTTGAGCTATAAGAATATCATTACAAATTGACCAAGAAACAAGAGAAAAGAAATTTAGGTATTATGCTCAAGTATTAGTTGAAATTAATTTATTGAGTTGTTTTGTAAGAACTTTCCTTCTAAATGCTCTTATTGTTATCAGTTTGGACACAGAGCACAAAATTATCTCTGTTTAGGAGGCAAAAATTCTCAAGTTGCTTCATCTTATAAAGATTCAAAACCTAGCAATGAAACATTTATTCAAAAAGTGATTCCTAGTCTAGTACAAAAAGATTCTACTCCTCTAAATGATTGTACCACTCAAGAATAATTTATCACACTTATAGACAAACGAGTTAATCACGATTCTAAACAACAGGAGTCGGATGATCTTCACTTGGTGATGGACCTTTCCAATGGATATTGGACTTTTATTGAAAAGAACAACCAACAAAAGATGGATCTCCTTCGTTTTCGCTATCAACCTATTAGTGAGAACTGTAAGGAAAATCAGCCAAAGTCAATAGCAAGCTCTAATGCCCTTCAATTTGTGGTTGATTTGACCAAATTTGCTAATATTCTGGATATACATAGAGATTCTACAAAAAACCTAAAGTTTGAATTATAATCAAGGAATCTTGCATACAAATCAGTTTCTTTTGATGCAGATAATGTTGGAAGCTTAAAGGCTCTAGAAAAATATAAAGATAATAAAGATTTTCAAATGGTGGTGTATAAATCTAAAAGGAAAAAAATTATTATCTATATACCCTCATAAACAGCAAGGATCTCCTTGATTATACCCTTATATGAAAATTTGTTCAAGTATCAAATAATCTTAAAATGCATCTAAAGCCCTCTTAAGAAGCTCCAAAAGAAAATCCTTTGTTTTCTTTACTTTTTGCCTTGAATTTGTACAAATGCTAGCAAAAGGGATTATTTATAGTAAATGATGAAGAACCTTCAACCACTAGCTACTTGCCACCCATTACTATTTTCAATATTCAACCACCAATTATTTGCCACCCATTACTATTTTCAACATCCATCTACCATATACTAGCCACTCATTACTATTTAGACTTTATTTTTAATATTTTAACACTAATTAGTATCTACTTAACAACTGTTTACTAGCAAACTTTAATAAGTCAACTCCTTTTTATTTTTATTTAGCCATTAATTTCAACAATCTCCACCATAGCTAAACTAAAATAATCATAACAGCCTTTTCATCGACATATATAATTTTCAACACAGAAAATTATCAAACTCCATAATAACGAGTATACTATTTAAAATTAGTTACTAACTATAAGCATTTTACTTTGGTATATGTTGAATTATCATGCTGAAAATTTATGGCACAACTTCCACATTGGCTTCTCCGAAAGTTCATCAGCAATTGACATCAATTCCACCAAACATGCCTTACACCAACATCAACTAATACCTGTGTGTAAAATTACGAATCCGCTAATATTAACACATCCTTTATCATGACATCTTCAAAATTAGCAATATGCCATAAGGATATTCAAATCCTTCTCAAAAAATAGTTTCTTCTATGGAGACAATATTAGCAGTATTATTAGTATTTCTATGTATTAACTTGGAGCTACTAGTCGAACCTTGTTTTACCATTTTTGACAATTTTTGTTTTAAAGTGCCTAGATCGTCTACTCATTTTCAATGTATGTGTAACTTGGATTAAATCAACAAATCCTTGACTTATACTTGCCACAAGCCAAAATGATTCTCCCATTAAATTCCTCAATATCGAATTTTCACACCTAATATTTCGTTACAAGAACCAAAGCTCTTATACCAATTGTTGTAAAAAAAAGATAACAAATGTCACACGATATTTAAGAAATTGAAAATTGTTGATCTATAACACATTCACTTAACACAAGAATTTTAAGTGAAATATTCCAAATCAGGGAAAAATTACTATCGTTGTCAAAGCCAATCCAAGATTAAAATCCACAATGTAAAAAATTGTTACACTCATACAGTATCAAATAATTTTAAAATGCACACAAAGCCTTCTCAAGAAGTTCCCAAAGAAAAATGTTCGAGTAATATGAACTCAAAGAGTAAAGCTTAGTTTTGGTGAATAATACTATATAGATGATCAGTACCATTTCTATGAACAATATCGTATGTGAGCACCGAAATTTGCCAAAAGTAAAACCATCTTTTTTTAACTTTTTTTATCAATTAAAAAGGTGTTTGAAAAAGGAAGTTTAAATTTAGGTAGCGATTATTATATAGAGTAATGTGTGGCATTTGTGTGAAAGAGAGAAGAGAAAATCACTATAAATACCTCATTTTTCTCACCATTCTCTTCATCCCATCTTATCTCATAACATTCTTTAAGAGCTCATATTAAAAAAGAAAATTTGTCTCTTCTTTGTAATGTTTATTTCTCACTTAGAGAGTTATTTCTTCCATTTTCAAGAGAGAGTTGAATGTTCTCACCTTATATTCCTCACTTTACAATAATGAAATACTCTTATATTTGGTTATGGCTTTCATCTTAATTTGTTTAAGGGAATTTTGATATAAAATATTTGTGTCGATTTATTTTACTACCCTTTTTATTATAGTAGAGCCAAACCTCTTAAATTTTACTATGTCTTGATTGATCGTTAAATCTCCTACATAACATTAGTTTTTTTTATTGTTTTCTCAATTACATTTTATTTATGTAAATTGATTCAACAATAATTTCCTAACAGTGATATCAAAATTATTAGTTGTATAGGTTACTATTTATAGTGAAATAATGGAACCTAATTGTAATACCTTTATGAAAGAATATGATAATTTTTCTAAAAGAATGGAGGTTTTGGATAATAGAATTTTATTTTGGGTGAAAAATGAAAAGGAAGAAGAGAGTTAGATGAAATTGACAGGTCATATGCCTTTTCTTTTAGTTGTCTAAAGCCAGACTAAAGGAATGAAAAATTAGCATTATTTTATAATAAAATAATGCAAAAGTTTTGCAAAATGTTACATTGTGTTTATAATAAAATAATGGTAAGGTTTTAGTGAATGTTGTATGGTGAATGTACAATGAATTAGAGAAATATATTGCCAAATACAACAAACGACTAAGAATAATTACCATATTCATCCCTTTATATAAATATATATACTTCCATTAATACTAAAATTAAGGTATTACACTTGTTTAAGTGAAAAGCAAATTGTCGTCAATAATGACAACAAAGTTCGATATTAAGAAGTTCAATGGAATTAATTTTTCATTGTGAAAAATTAAAATGAAGGCAATTTCGAGGAAAGACAAGTGGTTGGCAGTAATTGAGGAAAAACCCTCGCAGAACAATAAGGACAACTGGAATAAGATGGACAACAATGCAATTGTTGATCTACAGTTGGCACTAGCTGATGTAGTATTATCTAATATAAAAGAGATGAAGTTGGCAAAAAAATTATGAAATACTATTACAAAGTTGTATAAGGCTAAGTCACCACAAAATAAAATGGTGGAATCCATTTTGATGACCGACCATACCAACACCTTGAAAACTTTACATCCACAACTCATAACTTTAACATACAAAATAGACTAAAATAAACATGTAAAGTCTACTTCAAATTTTACCCGATTCGTATGATCAACTCATCATCAACCTGACAAATAATGTCTAAACAATTTTCTAGTCTTGAACAATATTGCAGCTATTATATTAGAAAAAGAGAGTAGACATGACCTTAGTTCCATAGTAGCAAGTTAGAAAGATTAAGGAATATAACCATCTGATTTGATTCTTTCTCAATACTCATGAGATGATCATCTTAGGTCGAACATTTTGTCAACAAATGCTCCTATTACAATCGTTGTCTTTGAAGGATAAGAATCAACTCTATAGAAAACGAGAAAAACAAAATTACAACTTTGCAACAAGAAGCACTAACGATGACGAAAGGAAGATGAACTGAACGTGGGTTCAGTGAGAGTTAAAATCAGAGTAGATTAAAATGATGAAGTAAGAAGAACGTTAAATGCTACAATTATGGCAAGAAAGGGCATGTCAAAAAGGGTTGTTGCAACAAAAGGAAAAGTGAAAATGTCAAGTCATCAAAAGCTCAAGAGTATGTTGCAAGTACCTTAAATGATAGTGAAGTTCTATATAGTGAAGCAACAATCATTTCTAAAGGTAGAAAATGACTTTTTAATGTTTGGCTTTAAGACTTGGGAGCAATATGGTACACGACCTCTCGATGAGAATGGTTTCACAAATATAAACCTATCTTAGGAGGATCTTTAATGTAGGGAATGATCATATGCCTTAAAGGTCACCAATATTGATATTGTCAATAAACATGCACAATGGTACAATGCCCACTAATTGGAAGGCACCATATGTCAAAAGTTTAAACAATAATCTATTGTCTTGTAGACAATTAAATGATCTTGAATGTAAGACCCATATTGAGAATGAAATTATAAAGATTATCTGAGGTGCACTTGTGGTCTTGAAGGCAGAAAAGATCGGTGCAAATATATTCATGCTTAAAGGGAAAACATAGCAAGAAGCTAATACATTTGTCACATCAACCAATAAAATAGAAGAATTTACGATAATGTGGCATCTCAGCTTGGGCCACATGTCAGAATAAGGTTTGAAGATTCTTTATAATCAAAAGCTACTTCCAAGGCTTAACTCCATAAAAATATCACCTTGTAAGCATTTTTATTTCAAGCAGTATAAATTGAAGTTTATCAAATCTTATGCTAAAAGTAAATGCAATTTAAACTTGATTAATTCTAATGTCTAGGAATCACTGAAAATGTTCATAAAAGGATTAAAATACCTTGCGACTTTTATTGATGATTACTCAAGAAGATGTTGCGTGTATTCAATCAAGAAGAAGTCAAATGTGTTTCTAATATTTAAAGACTTCGAAGCACTAGTAAAACTTAAATTCGGAAAGAAGACCAAGTGCTTTGAGACAGGCAATGGAAAAGAGAATATAGGCGATAAGTTTCTTGCATTGTGCAAGTAAGAAGGTATCAAAAGGCAATTTACAATCCTATACACTCCTCAGCAAAATGGAGTGCCAAAGTGGATGAACTTAATTCTCATAAGAAAAATAAGAGTTATGTTAAGGGTTGCGGGTCAACCTAATTCACTGTGGGCAGAATCAACCAAGACCACCTATTATATGATAAATTAATCACCATTAACGGCAATTGGAATGAAGACACTGATAAAGATGTAGACTAGTAAATCAGGTAACTACTCTCATCTACATTTGTTTGGATGTCTTGTGTATATAACACCCAACAAAGAACGATAATGAATCCAAATTCTATAAACTATATATTCTTAGGGTATATTGACTAGGTAAAGGGATATCGCTTGTGGGATCCCACTAGGGATGGTAATAGGCCACAGACCCCAATCCTCGAGCTTGGTCCAAATTAAAAAAAGAAAGCCTAAACTCGACTTATCCCTGATTTCATAAATATGAGTGTGGGTCCAGTACGAGACATGTTAAATAGTAAAATCCTCAGCCCGACTCATGGGCTCGTTTGCCTATTTAACCTCTATTTAATTACCATTAAGCCCACATTTTTACTAAGTTCACCCATTATTTAATACTAAGCCCATAACTTTTAGTGTCCCACTTTTTTTACCTATTTTTTTGAACTCATAATTTTTAGCCCATAATTCTTTTTTTAAAAATTAAATACATATATTATAATTAAATTCAAAAAATTAAAAATAAAGGTTATATAAACTGCATTGCATTTTGTGATTTTTTTATCTTTATTAATCTCGTATTACTATATTAAACAATTAGTTTAATATCGCTTGATTATTTTTATTTTATTAAATCTCAATATTTTAAATCTAGTTATTAAAAATTTTTAAATTTGATACATATTTAAATTATTACTAAATCTGAATTATTTAAAATTATAAAATTATTTTATATATATATATATATACACATATATTAAATGTAAAATTCTCCAATTTGAAGAGTATAGTCATCAAAATTATAAGTATCACAAAAATAAATGCCAAAAGGTAATAAAATCATAAAATTAAAAACTATAACAATCATTAAGTGATTGATGTTTGTGAAAATCATTTTCATCCGCATTAGATGAGGCGGTTGCGATCAGAATGAGTGTTTGCTTTTATATACATACATATTAAGGATTTAAAATTTTAGAAAATATACAATAATTCAATTTTATAATGGTTTAATAGTGCTAAACTTAACATACATCTTTAAAAAATATTAAATTTATTAAGTTGAATACAAATTTAAAGTATTCAACGAATGCAATTATCATTTTTTAATTTATTATTAAAGAAATATATCACCAATCACCGATTTTCTAATACAAATATAATTTTTCAATCTTTTCAGTAACAATAAATAAACTTTTATATGTGAAATCATCAATTCACATATCATCAAAACAATATAATAAAATTTTAACAATAAACATTAATTTACTTAAGACCATTTATATTTCTAGTTTGTAACAATTTTATTAAAATAAAATATTCAATTTGATTGATATATTTATTTTAATTTTTGATTAACCTCATAAATAGGAAAATAAATAAATATGGTAATATATCATAATTTAATTTTCAATAGAGAATATATTAAATAAATTACAGAATTTCTAATATTTTATGAAGGACCAATTTGACTAAATTAAAAAATTATTAACTTTTTTAAGGGACTTAAAGGATTAATAAAAAAATATAAAACTTTTATAATAAATTATCAACCTATATGGATGCATATGTAATTAACCAAAACAAAATTTTGAATTTTTTCGAGCATGGCCAGGTAAGGAGGTTCATATCCACCCCCGACCCTTTTTCAATCTAGGTATGGATTTCTTTACCCATACTTGACCCAATACCTGTTTTCATAAAAGAAAAAAAATTGTACCTGTAACCAACCAGGCCTAAATTAGCCAAGCCCGAGCCTCAGGCCCACAGGCATTTTTGCTATTCCTTGATTCCATTACCCATAAAGTTATAGTTAACAAGGATGTTGTCTTTGTAGAAGATCAACTACAAAGAAAATATGGAGATTATGGTATAGTGAAGAAAAGCTTAAAGACTACAATGGTATATGTGGAAAATAATCCAATACAACACCCAAACACGAGGTACAAGAACCATTTGAGCCTAAGGCATTAGAAGTTCGTTCGCTAACTCATAAGAGAAAACTGCTAACTTGGCACTCAAAGTATGTTACAAAAAGTAATGTTATATGTTGTCTTCTAATACACGATGAAAGCCGTCAACTTTCTATAAAGTTATCAATAACTCAAATGCATCTTTCTGGATGGTAAAGAAATTGAAGTTTTATATGAGAACAAGGCATGGGAACTAGTACCATTATCAATAGCTCAAATATGTCGTACTATTGTGCATGGACATCATGTTGGTAGCAAACCCTAATAAAGATCGAGTTCAACTTCCCATTGTCTTCTTAATTGGTTAAGAAGTTTGAATTAAGGACTTAGGACCAGCAAACAAGATTCTAGGGATGCGAATTCACCAAGACATAAATAACATGAAGATTTAGCTATCTCAAAAGAATTATTTAAGAAAAATCTTAGAGTGCTTTAACATGTAAGACTGTAAGCCAATCTATACCCTGCTTCTTGTTAATTTTAACTTATCCTCAAATATGTGTCCTAGCAATGAAACAAAGAAGAGAGAGATATCTCGATTATCGTGTACATTAACAATGAGAAGTTTGATGTTCGCTATAATATGCATAAGACTAGACATTGCACAAGTAATAAGAGCGATTAGTCATTTTATTGTGAATCTTGGTAGAAAGCATTAGGATGTTGTGAGGATTTTAAGATGCATCAAAGGAACCTTAGATGTTGCATTATGTTATAGAGAATTGAAATTCACTATTAGAGGATAAGTGGACTCAAATTTTTCATATTTCAATAAAAGAAAATCTACTACAAGCTCTGTGTTTACTTCTATAAAAGGAGTTGTAAATCGAGCTTTGAAACTACAAACAATTGTGGCATTATCCACCATAAAAGTAGAATAAATGGCGGTTACACAAGCTTGCAAGGAAGTTGTTTGGATCTAGATATTATTGGAAAGCTTGGGCACTTTGTTTTTTGACAATCAAAGTGCCTTGCAGATTACAAGGAATCTAACTTTTTATTCAAGGACAAAGCGTATAGGGGTTTAATATCACTTTGTTCAAGAGTTATTAGAAGATGAAAGTCTGGATTTGCAAAAAATACACGCCAATGAGAACCTAGCAAACATAATGACTAAGCTAATAAATACTAACAAGTTTGTATAATATAAATCCTCGTATAGCCTAGCAGAGACATAATCAAGCATGGAATTGGCAAGTACAAAAGAGATTATCAAAAGTGACTTTAAGTAGAAAAATGTAAAATTGTAAAGTTCACTTTTTGTGAATAATACTATATAGATGAATAATACCATATGTATGAACAGTATCGTATGTGAGCACCAAAAGTGAAACCACCTTTTTTTAACTTTCTTTACCAATTAGGAAGGTGTTTGGTGAAAGAAGTTTGAATTTAGATAGTAGTTGTTAGGTGAAGAAATTTGTGGAGTTTGTGTATAAAGAGAGAAGAGGAAACCACTATAAATATCTCACCCCTCCTACCATTCTCTCAATTCCATCTTATCCTATTGCATTCTTTGAAAGCTTGTACAAAGAAAAAAATTTGTTTCTCCTTTATGGTGTTTATTCCTCATTTAGAGAGTTATTTCTCCTATTTCCAAGACATAGTTGAATTATTCTCTTTTGTATTTGAGAGAAAGAGTTCTAATCCCTACTTTACAATAGTGAAATATTCTTATATTTGCTCATGATTTTATCCTAATTTGTTTAGTGATTTTTCACGTAAAATATTTGTATTAATTTCTTTTGTTACTTTATTTTATTATGGTAGGGCAAGGCCTTCTAAATATTGCTATGTTTTGATGGATGGTTAAAACTAATATATAACGTTAAGTTTTCATTGTTTTCTCAATGACATTGTTTTTCTCTTATTTTTAAATATGACATTCGATTTTATTATATTCATTTAATCTTAGACTTGTTCAATAATTACTAATAGAACATGAATTTTTTGTTGTCATCTTATATATTGGTCCCAGCCTACAAACTGTCGTCTTATATATTGGTCCTAACTTATAAATTTTACTAGGCATATTGAGCGGATCAGATTGGGCATATTTGACCAAATCTATATCTAATCTGTCACTTGGTGAATTAAAATTTTTTCAATCCAATTCGATCCAATCCATTTAAAAATTTTCAAATTTCATCCGATCTAATCGAAATAAACTAAAAAATAAAAATATATATATAATATTAATATTAATTGATTATATTTTTTAAAGAAGATAATCAATAAAATAATATATGTTCATTTATTTAAATTTTCAAACGAATATATTATATATCCATTCAAAATGAATAACACCATTTACTTACGATCATATCACTAAATATTAAGCATTATCAAATATAGTCTTCTTAACATCTAAAATTTCTGTAAGAAATAAAAGAAAAACAATTTTAAAGAAAGTTTAATAATAATTATATATAATTTGTTCTATTTAGTATTTACTTGACTTAATATGTTCAACCTCATCCATTACTTCACGAATATTTATCGGTATAGAACGTAACCAATTTTGTGTGCAAATAAGTGCCATACACTATCCTTGTAGATAATAAATTTTGAAATGGATCAAGAATGCGACCTTTGATGCTAAATGCTAATTCATATGCCAAAGTAAAATTAGGTACTGCCAAAATATCTCAAGCAATGCGTGATAAAATGTTATATATTAAAGAATTAGTTTTTTACCAATTAATTATATCAAAATCTGCATTTTTAACTTCAAATGGTTCCATTGAGTAACGATCCACTTTTGTTTTACACTCTTCATCGTCAAACCTTTTTACAATTTTCTTATAACTAGTTTCAAATAACTTCTTAGCATCATTCTCATCAGTGTCAACTTCTATCTTATGTCCATCATTATAGTTGACAAATGGGCTAAGTCAGCACAGGCCTGATCTATGAACAGTGACGGCATAGGCTAGTCCAACCCATTAATAGTACTACCCAACCCATCACGGCCCAATAGTCGAGCTATGTCAAGCTAGAGTGCCAAGCTCATGGGTCGAGCTGAGCACAGGCTCTTAATGGGTCGTGCCAACCTGCAGGCCCATATTGTGCTGAGCCGACCCGCAGGCCACTAATAAGCCAAAGAGCCTACTTAGCTCATTTTACTAAATACTTCTAATTCTTCTTCTTCTTTTTTTTTTTAAGAAAATTGATCGTGACAACGCTAATTGCAAAGGCATGGGTTGTATCAAGTAGTAAAATAATAAGTAAAAGTATCGTCCACGAGAATTGAAATTCAAATTAATTATTAAGTACTATAACCTTGAAAGTCCAATTTTATCTAAGTAATTCAAGTTGATTAATTGTAAAAATAAATAAAACTAAATTCAATGAATAACTAAAAGAGAAATGAAAATCTAATAAAAGAAAGTCGAAGAATGAATTGATTAATTAGAGAATAAGAGATCTAAGACCTTGATGTCACTTATTCCATCCTACGTTTTTCCTAATTGGCTATTAATAATGTATCGTGATTTTATTCATTAATTGTAAGATTTAAAGAGAATTCGCTACCTCTCCCAAGTGTCAAATGAATCACTTATGTGAAATTCCCCCAAATTAATATCCTTACTAACTTAGTTAATTAAGCATTCCTTAAGTATATCCTATTTAATTACTTAAATTAATTCAATTACCTCCGATTCTTATCTTTAATCTAAGTAATTATTTGATTATTTAGATACTAAATTCTTCCCAAAACCTTAGTACATTAAATTATATTTACCTAATCCGATAAACAGATTACACTTCCCCAAGTATTAATTCATCCATTTTAGACCATTAAATTTGTCAAACAATAAATTAGAATCAATTAATGCAAGTAAACACAAGTAAATATAATCCTTCCACATTAAAAGCATGCCAGTTAGTTAAATATAATTAAAATAAACTTCATCAAGATCCTAAATTAAGAAATCTAGTCAACCATCTCAAATATCAACATCAAAATCATCCTATATTTAATAATCTTCAAATTTATCAAATAAAATTCAAACGAAATACAAAATAAAAATGATGGAGTTAAAGAAACTAGACTAAAGGTGAGGGCCTCCAATTCTCCTTCAAGTCTTCCTCCAAAGCTTTAAACTTGAATCAAGCACCCTTCATCTCTCTATAATCCTCTCTTTCTTCTTTATCCTTTCTCTCTTAAAACTTAACTTTCCTTTTTTTGGTTACTTGGTGGCTACCTCCTATAATCATTAAAACCTAAAATATACCTAAATCAAGCCTTTAGTTGATTATCTCATAGTCAAAAATCGTCCAAAAATGTTTAGGAGATGCAAGGGCGCTCAAAATGGCATAGGAGCGTAATAGGAGCGCGATGGATGGTGCCGCCGCGCACCTAGGTAGCGAGGCAGCACAACAACTTCTGCCTTTGGGTAAAGTGCATGGCACGGCCTCGCCATATTGCATAATGAGGCCGCGCGATGCAACAGCCCAAAATCTTAAACTTTGCTTTTCTTGCATTTTAGTCCCTAAAACTTTTGCATTTTAGTCCCCATCCTTTCCGACTATTTTGACATTTCTTTTTCGAGCCAATTTCATCTTAAATGGCCATTTTTTAACTTTTCTACACAACTCACTAAAATTCATTAAATATTAACAAAATTGAGGATTTACTAAACAATTCAAGTCTCTAAGTGGTTGAAAAATGCATATTCTACACACTTATCATAAATGCTTATAATTCTAAAATAATACAATATGCACTACATTGCACTGACATTTTAAATCTTAATTTTGTAATTTTCTTTTTTTATTATTAATTAATAAGACAAACTAGAGTTAATAATTTTTTAAAATTGATCATCAATCCTAGCCATCAGCCAAACCCAAATATAATTGGTTGCAAATATATCTTCTCCAATAAAAACAGATAAAATATTTGTTGCTCACTCCAACACCTATTCTGTATAGTTTTGGTTCTCTAAACTTTAAAACTAAAACCACATATAAATTAATGTAATTGGCTCTACTCCACTTTTGGTTCTCTAAACTTCAAAACTAAAACAACATATTACTTTACTTGGTCAACCGCACAATGTCCTTTCTAGTCCCAATTTTAGAAACTACTTCAATCTTTGTTTTCTGCACATTTTCCTTCACAGTCCCAGTTTTAGAAACTATTTTAGTCTATGTTTTCTCAAAAAAAAAAAAAAAAAAAACATAGCGGTAATTTTATTATGCCTTAACATTAAAATGCAAGCAAATAGAATGTTGGGTCAAACACATGATTTGATTATCCATCTAGAACAATTCAAGCAACCACATCCAATTATCCAAATGCAAAACAACAAATCATTCAAAAATCAAATCAATTACCATTGGGTTTTTAAATATTAATAAATGAGTAGAAAGATTACAGGTATATAAGGAGAGATGTACGTGATGATGATGACCGAAAATATCCAAAAAATGAACGCATGCAACAATTAGGTGGTCACGTATTGGGCATTACTAATAGTGGATCCAAAAAGGCCAACTACGCAAAGCTAGTCAAAAAATTGAGTAGCCAATGAATTTCTTCCAAAGAAGCAATCAAGAAAAAAGGGATCAAGCAGAAAAGAAATACTCAAATACTTACAAATTAAAAGACTTTTAATATAATATTGGAGTATAAATTTTAATCAATACCTAAAATATGATTGCTATGACCTAATCTAAATGGTACTAGATGATTCATTTATTCAATGACGGGCAATGAGTGGCTACAAAATGCTTTGTCTCATAAAACAATGGCACTAATTAACATATATATTGTAGTGGCAGAGCACTAAATTAAAGCAAACCAGCAAAGTAATAATATTTGCTGCAAAAATCAACTTGAAATCTCCATGGTAATTGATTCAAAGCTACAAGACATGAGAGACGGAATCAACAGATTAACTTTGCAAGAGAAAGCCTTTGTTTTATGCGACTAGCTGACTGTAGAAAAAGAGAGTCAAAGAGTATAGAGAGAAGAAGGACAGTAAAGAGTATTTATAGCTTTGTTGTGATTCACTAATTCTTATAAAGACGAAGGAAAAAATTTTAGGGATTTGTCTTTATGGCTTTGTTTTGCTGTGACTCTTGTGAAAACCATGGGGATGGGATGGATTTTTGTATGGTGGTGGGTATGGATTATGAATTATGGATAACGAGTATGTTAACGGGTATATAATATGACTACTAAGTACTAAGAAGGGCCAAAAGGCTAGGCCTACAATTAGCCAGTTCTGCAGGTACTGTAGTAATAGGCAATGATCTCCACTCAAAGTTTCAAACACACCAAACCCAAATGGTCCAAAATAAATTCAAAATATAATAAAATAAATATAAGTATTTAAATTTTAAATTTTAAAATTGAAATTTAACATTTTAACTATTTAACTTTAAGCAATAATTACATGTACAAATGTCTTTATATTATGTTAATTATAACTAAGTATGAATGTGATCAATCATTACGTTATGTATTTTTAATTCTTTATTGAATTAATGTTGTAAAAGTTGTTCTTTGAAATTTTATAATTAACTGAATTATTAATTATAACTGAAAAGATTAATAATTTATTATTACTATTACAGTATTTTTTTAAATCTCCTTCAATATATAATTTAATAATATTATATCAATATTATCATTTTAATCTTAAATTTTAAAATTGAAATTTAACATTTTAAGTATTTACTTAACTTAAGCAATAATTACATGTATAAATGTCTATATATTATGTTAATTATAACTAAGGGTGAATATGATCAGTCATTACATTATCCATTTTTAATTCTTTGTTGAATTATTGTTGTACATGTTGTTCTTCGCAATTTTATAATTAATTGAATAATTAATTACAACTAAAAAAATTAATAATTTATTATTACTATTACAATTTTTTTAAAAAAATCTCCTTCAATATATAATTTAATAATATTAAATCAATATTGTCATTTTAGTCTTAAATTTTAACATTGAAATTTAATTTTAAAATTGAAATTTAACATTTTAACTATTAACTTAAGCAATAATTACATGGATAAATGTCTATATATTATGTTAATTATAACTATGTGTGAATGTGATCAATCATTACATTATCTATTTTTAATTCTTTATTGAATTATTGTTATAAATGTTATTCTTTGCAATTTTATAAGTAATTGAATTATTAATTATAACTAAAAAATTTAAAAATTTATTATTACTGTTATAGTATTTTTTAAAATCTCCTTCAATATATAATTTAATAATATTAAATCAATATCGTTATTTTAATCTTAAATTTTAAAATTGAAATTTAACATTTTAACTAAGTGTGAATGTGATTAGTCTTTACATTATATTAGTTATTATTTTTAATTAATTTTTTAGATATAATATTAAATTACTATATTTTATTTGTAATTAATAAGTAATAATTGTTGATTATTAAATTGATGATTAGTATCAATTATTTTATTTTCATTAATTATTTTATGGATAATTTAATATTTACTTTTATTTTATTAGTTTGATAATATGTGAAATGGTGATTTCACGCGTGAAAATTAATTTATTGTTATTAGAAAAATATAATAAATTCCAATTATATTATAAGATTTAATGAAAAATTAAAAATTACTAATATATTTTTAATAATAAATAAAAAATGTAATTATAGAATCTAATTTTTGTTAAATACTTTAAATATGTATTAAAATCAATAAATTGAATATTTTCTAAAAATTTATATTAAATTTAATAGAGATCATTGTAAAATTAAATTTTTGTATAAATTTTTAAATCTTAAAATCTTAAAATGACATAATTTGCCCCCACCATTCTATCTTTTCTCCATAATCATTCGTTATAGCAAGTAAAAACACCTTTTAAAAGTATAAATTACTTGAATAATTGTTAATGTTATACATAAAAATTTTGATTTTCATAATTTTATTAGCTTTTAGCATTAAATTTGTGATATTTGAAATTTTGATCAGTATATTTTTTATTTTGGATAATTTTATATCATATAAAGTAATTTTATAATTTAAAATAATTTAGATTGTAAATTATTTTATGTAAATATAATAATTTAAAATTATTTTCAAATAATTATTAAAGATGATATTATAGTTGAAATATTATTAATGATAGTTATAAAATTTAGACAATATAAAAATAATTTATTAAATACTTAACTAACTTTAAATATAATTTTTTAGAATAATTTTATTATTCAATGTTAGTGGCCCAATGGTAGCATAATTTGTTTATTGCTAGTGCTTGTGTTCAACCCATCCTAATATGTTAGACTTTTTTATTTAAACTTAAACCAAGTCAAATGAGCCCATGAATCAGGCTTAATGGGCTGTGTCGGGCTCATAAAACTTGAAGCGGGCTTGACCTAGTGCGATATGATTGCTGCGAGTTTAAGATTAAATTCCATGGGCCGAGTTAGCCTGGCCCGACCCATTTGTCACCTCTATCCATCATACACCTTATCCATTATGATCACATAATCAAAGCAAAGCAATTTGTAATGATCATACAAGCTATTAAAGTATTTCGTTCTTTAACAATCAACTCATGAACTTTATTTTCACCAAATAATTTTAAACAAGACAGAAATAAACAACAATATATTGGTTTTATTATTATTATTCAATATTTATCATACTTTCTTTCCACATTTTGAGCCATTATTTTAAAAAAAAATACATATTTATTTTCACTCTAAGCTCGCAGTTGAGTGTGAATCAAATTTAATTGACATAAAAATTAGTTAGATGTCACATACAAAGAACTTGAAAATTCCAAAGTATTATCATAAAATACCTACAAAAATCTTAATAAAGTATCGAGCATACAAACACGGATACATTGAGCCTCTAAGCATTTAAACACCTTTTGAAACTTTTATGTAGATTCTAATATCAAATAAGTTAAATTCTATCTAGTAGGAACATTTAAGCATACAAGCTTTTTTGAAGCAATAGTGCATTAAATCCACTTTTCAAAACTTTCAACATATCTTTAAATCCTTTATTCTCTACAACTTTAAATGACATCCTATCTTTTATAATAAATTTAGCAACTACTTCTCTATAAGCTTCAATACTGTAGCTAGTTACAACAAATTTGCCTACCTCCTCTCCAGTTTTCATTGGTTGAAAACATAAAATTTTTTGCTTTTCATCCTTTCAACCCAAATATTTTGTACATCTTTCTTTTATGTGAGTCCATAAATTAGATGTTCCTTTCTTTGAACCACAAACATATTCCACACCACAATAAAAACATTTTACCTTAGATTTAGATGGATCTGAACTTATTTTCTTAAAAATTATCCAAGCATGTGAACAACAATTTCTTTTTCTCTTTCCAAAAGATATTGTAGTATCATCATTGACAGTAGGCGTACCTTCAAGCTCATTTAAAGAAATTAAAGTTAGAAAAATTAGATTTTTTTCCTTTATCGAACCAAGAGGTCATCTACAACATAAAATAAAAAATAATTTAATTAGTTAATAATGTCAAAAGAAACTAAATTGTACAAACTAAACGTTAATAAGTATCAAAACGAAATGGTATAAGTTGAATAATATAAAAAATACGTATAATTATAAAAAAAAAAGAAAATGACACTAATATAAAATAATTCAATTACTCAATAATATTAAAGAAAATAATTCATACAAATTAAATATTAATAAGCACAAATAAATTGAATGATATAAAAAATTTAACATTAATATTAATAATCTATTAAAAATGTAAAATATTAGCAATAAAATCTACCTTTGATTTGAAGGTGTTATGGAAAAAATTCAATTTGCAGAGTGGGAGGCACATTGAAGAAAACAATTGACAAGCGTTAAAGGGGATTTAAAGGAAGTAATTTAATTTTCAGTCGAAAAAAATTGCAGAGGCATTCTGATAATGATAGAGGTAGCTTAGATTGAATGAACTCTCTCTTTTTTCTCTTTTCTATTTAGTAATTCGTAAAATCTCTCCCATACTTTTCTCTTTTTTATTATATATTATCTCTCTTCATTATTTTTTTTCATTTTAATTATCATTTACAAATTGAAAAACTCAAAAATTTAAATAACTATTTTAATTTTGATTTGAATTATCACTTGAAAAACTTAAAAATTTAAATCAAAATTATTTTAATTAATTAATTAATTTAAAAAAACTCATTAATTTTTTAAAAATTTATTATAATATATAAATATTCAAAAAAAAATTAATTCATGAATTTTAATTTATAAATGATAATTAAAATTAAAAAATATTTGAGAAGAGAGAAGATGTAATAAATAAACTTTATAATAGAAGAGAGATTAATAAATTAGAAGTAAAAAAGAAAAGAAAAAGACATAAAAGACTCTATTAAATGAGTTAGTAAGAATTTTTTGATATTTGTTATATGCAATCTTGACCCTCTACTTATCCTTAATCTAAGAGGTAATAATTGATGTACAAATTTATGTAAAAAAAAAAAAAGGTTATTGATCCTGTCTTATATATATAGTCTTTCTCTAATGATGTTGCAATTAGTTAAGCTAACATTATCAAGCCTTTTAGTAATTTTCTAATAATTAATTTTAACAATCTATGAAGATGAAGATGAAAAAGACAAGTGCCATTTTGTTTCTTGTAGTTTGCTATTTTGTACAAGTTGCAAGTACCAAGTTGCAAGTACCAAAAAGAAGAAGCGGCAGATAAGAGAGAAAAAGTGGGATATTAGGGCTTTTTATTTTTTATTAATTTTTATTAGATATAATTTTTTAGATTTTATTTAATTATATTTATTAAATTATATATTATTTGTTATTTGTAAAGACCATTATGCCTTTTTTAAATTTTTAGTAGTTATTATTTATTTTTTTGCAAGGACCATTATACCCTTTTGATTGCTAATAGTTAAGGATATTTAACGAATCAAATTGAGCGAATTTAATTAAATCCATATACAATTCAACAAGTGACGGATTGGTACTTTTCCAACTCAACTTGATCCATCCTATAATAGAATCTAACCCACCCAACCAATTAAAAAGTTTTTCAAATCCGATCTGATTTAATCTGATCCAAATAAATTAAAAATATTTTAATTTTAATATTGGTTATATATATTTCATTAACAAAAATTATTAAGATAATAGTATATAATATATTTAAGCTTTCAAAGAAATATTGAAATATATCAATTCAAAATCAATAATAATAAATAAATATATAAAAAAAATTTAAGTTAGTCTACAGTAAAAAGTTTAGAGAAACTTTATTAAGAAAGAAATAAACCAGCAAATCCTGTTTTGGCATGTTATGCGTAATATAGTTTTTTTTTTTTTTGCTCATAGTTTTGTAAGCCTGTTTTGGCATCAATAACCAAAAGAAAATAAACCAGCAAATCCAAGAAATTAACATATTCAACCCACTACAACATGGCAAACTACCTGACGGCAACATAGGCAGTAGTAGCAATACAACATGATGACAACTAAAATGAGGCATAAATTGCAAAATTTAGCAGTAGCGGTGACATTGCAGAATATGAAAATTAACCGCAATTTTCTTTGTCCCTAGCAGAAGCAAGGTTACAACAAAACAAGTAATTAGCAACCACATTAAATATAAGCATAAAATTTGTATAATCAGCAGAAATTTTGAATATACAAATAGTTATAATTTGTTTGTTTAATAAATAAAAATATTAATAAATCTAGTAAAAAGTAATGACTCCATTTACTTATAATCTTAAAATAAAATATTCATCATCATTAAATGTAGTCTTTTCATCACCTAAAATCTCTATAAGGAATAGAAAAAAAATGGATAACTTAGAAAATATAATTTTAACAAAATTATAATAATAAGTATATGATTTATTTATTTACCTATCTCAATATATACAATTTCATCCATTGTTTCATGAAGATTTATTGATGAAGAACATATCCAATTTTGTATACAAATAAGTGTATTCACGGTTCTTGTAGATAATGACTCCATTAAGTATCGGTCAAGAATACGACCACCAACATTAAATGTTGACTCATATGCTACAGTAAAGACAGGTATTGTCAAAATATCTCGAGTGACATATGACAAAATTTTATATTTTGAAGAATTAAATTTCCACCAATCAAGCATATCAAAATCTTCACTTTTTATGTTCTCAAATGGCTCCATTAAGCATTGATCCATTTCTATTTTGCACTTTTCACCGTCAAACTTTTTTACAAGTTTCTTATAACCACTTTCAAATAGCTTCCTAACATCAATCTCATCAATGTCAACTTCTAGCTCATGTCTATTATGCACTTCATCTATTATTACCACATCATTAGAGTAAAGTACTTTGTAACGATCATAAAAGCTATTCAAAGTATTTCATACTTCAACAATCAACTCATTAGCTTTATTTTCACTGAATAATATAGAAAAAAATACTTCAAAAGACATTTTTCGTGGCAAGGATCAAGCAATAACATATTGATTTTGTTATAACTTCCCCCAATATTTGTCATGCTTTTTTTTTTTTTTTTTCCATATTTTGAGCCATTATTTTCAGCAGAATTTTTCTGTCGTGCCCCCTCGCTTATTGATGTCAGGGTCTAATTCCATGATAATAGTATTTTGATGTTTGGGCTTTTTTGTTTTTTGTTTTCAAATGTAATATTTGCATATGTGGAGAAAACAGAAAATGTATTGGCCTGCAGTAATGGAACCCCCAAGGACTTACTAGATTCAAAATTAATACATACGAGGAAATATGCCTCTGATTTCCCAGAACGTTTCTTTTTTGTCTGGTTTCCTTGATCATTGTTTGCAAGTGTCTTGTGTTGTTGGATCTGTACTTGATTCAGCTTGCATTAACTTTCACTCCAAACTCGCAATTGAGTGCAAATCAAACTTAATTTACTCAAACATTTATTAGATGTCACATATAAAGAACCTAAAAATTGCAAAGTAGTATCATAAAAATCTTAAAAAACTTAATGAAGTAACAAACATATTCCAATTCCAAAGTATTTGGAGCCCTTTTGTTTTCACCAACACAAAACTCACGAATAAATTATTCATCATGAACCTCTAAATGTTCAAACACTTTTTAAAACTTTTCAGCATATTCTCACATAAAATAAGTTAAATTCCATCTAGTAGGAACATCTAAACATACAAGTTTTTTGAAGGAATTTTTTCTCACTTAACATGTGTCTTAAACTTTTGTAACCTTGATGATGAAGTCCTAACAAATTTGACAACATTACGAATTTTAGCAATTGACTCATTATAATCTTTCAAACCTTCCATAACAATAAGATTCAATATATGTGCACTGCATCTCACATGCATGAATTGGCCCCTAAAATTGTTTCATTCCAATTACTCACTCCTTCTACTAAATATGAAATATCCATACCATTAGAAATTGCATTATCAACAATTATTGTAAAAATTCTCTCAATGCCTAATCTAATAAACATGTCTCCAATTATTTACCAATTGTTTCACCTTTGTGATCAGCAACTTGATAAAAATTTAATATTTTCTTTGCAACTTCCAATTATCATCAATGCAATATGCAATAAGACACATATAATTAAGATTTTAAATTGAAGTCCATATGTCTATGCTCAGGTAAACTCTTTGACCACTACTAACAAAAAAGTTTTTTAAATTTTGTTTTTCTTTTTTATAAAGTTGCAAAACATCATGTGCAACAAGAATTCGAGAAAACACTGATATATTAATTTTTACTATATAAGTATATTTAAATTATTTATTATTAATTAGCAAACTTAACATTATTTAGTCCGTTTTAAATAATTATTTTTCTTTCTAAATATTTTACTTTTATTTTGTAGGTGTTGATGTGTTTTAACATGAAAGACATGAAAACAAAGTATAAAAGTACGTTTGCTAGCTATTCATAAAAATTATAAAGTTTTATTCTTGGGGACCAAAATGCAAGCAAATGAGGATTACAATATAAAAATATCAACATATAAACTTAAATTCAAAATAATTAAAAGTAAAGAGATTTAATTGAAATTTGTCTCACAATTGGCCTTTGTCGGCAGAATTAATGGCCTGGCAATCATGGCACAACCGTGCCATCCCTTCTGCCTCCTAGGCGTCCCCACGCCGAAAACAGCGTTCTCGTGCCACCTGGGTTTAAACTTAAGGATTCTTACATGATTTTTTATCTTTAAATTACGAACCGATGACCAAATTAAATGGGTTTTAGGTTTTTATGTTTTTTCAAGGATTAGCTTCCATTACCCACCTTTGAATATAGAGTTTTAGACAGAGAAGAGAATGAGAGGGAAAAATTTACAGAGAGAAAGCTGCATTTAGAAGAAGAGAATGATGGAAGCTTAATCTCTTAAAGAAAAAAGCTCTCCAAATTATAATTTTAGCTCTTCCTTCTTCTTACTTTGTCTTGAACTGAATAAATTAAAGTTTATTGATTGTGCTATTATTTGTTAAATTCATATTTATAAGATTTAAGGTTTTTATTATGTGTTATTAGACTTATTTTTTAGGGTAATGATTTAATCTATTGAAAACATTTATTTTTTTAAAATTATATTGTTTTTTATTTGATATATTGTATTAAGTATTTTTTATGATGATTAATACTTTTAAAATTTAACTAGTATTTGAATGAAATGTGGATTGATACGAGTTAAGAAGTGATTATCATATTTAAACCGTGTGATAAATACCGTAAATTACATGTTAAATAGAGATATACTAATATAATTTACATAGTTTAATTGAAAATTATTACTAATCGTAATAAATTTCTATTTAATTAATTTCACATAGGATATAGTGAATTCTTAGGTGAAAAGTAGTTTCTACTAATTTTGAGAGAGACTCTCAAATAAATTAAGATAATTAATTAACAATACAGATATTAAATTATAATAGTATCAATTGAAGAATTGGATGTGACTAATTAAGATGAAATCATTCACCCTAGATTGTTCCATTAATTTGTATCTTTTAATTAGTTTATTAAGTAGTTAATTTTTGTTTATTTTACTGTCTTAATCAAATTATTCGATTTTTTTAAATAAATTCAAAATTAATTATTTTCGGTACTTAATTGAGTAACATTTCTCCTAAAATCGACATCTTCTTATTAGTATATTATTTGTTACGATCCCGTGTATTTGTAGGCATACTAAATCTACTTAAAAAACATTCAACATATCTTTAAATCCTTCACTCTCGACAACTCTTAAGGGCATCTCAATTTTTATAATAAATTTTACAATTACTTCTTTATAAGATTCAACACTATAACTTGTTGTGACAAGTTTGCCTACCCCATCTGCGAATTTTATAGGTTGAAAACATAAAATCTTTTGTTTTTTATCCTCTCAACCTAAATATTTTGTATATCTCTCCTTGATATGAGTTAATAAATTAGATGTTTCTTGTTTTAAGCTATAAACATATTCTACACAACAATACAAACATTTTGTCCTAGGTTTCGATGAATCATAATTGATTTATTTAAAAAGAAGCCAAGCTTCCGAAAAGATTTTTTTTTCGTTTTCCAAAAGATATTATAGTATTATCCACAACATTAGGCATACCTTTAAGCTCACTTGGAGAAATAGGATTTTTTTACTTTATCAAATCTGGAAGTTTTCTACAACATGAAATAAAAATTAATTCAATTAATCAATAATATAAAAAGAAAATATATTGTACAAACTGAACATTAATAAAATAGTACACACAAATATAATTATATACATTGAATAATATAAAAAATTATGTATGATCATAAAAGAAAACCTGATTAAATATAATTATATATAGAAATTTTACACTAATATTTAGTGGTCCATTATAAAATATTAAAGAAATTACCTTTTAATGTGAGTTGAAAGTAATTGAACAAGAATTTAGTAAGAATCAAAGGAAATTGAAATGAAATTTTCGGGTTTAAGTGAGAATTAAAAAATTTAGAGGGAACAAAAAAACTAAATGCGAAATGATGGGAGCTAAATGAATTATTTTATGAATGCTAATGGATTTTGCAAGTGAAGTTACAGAGCAGCACACAATTGAACTGAATGAAAGATTAGGATTTATCGATTTAGGGTAAACTATTTTCCTTTTTATTTTATTTTATTATTTTAATAATTATTTTGTTGGCCCTACAAAATTATAACACTATTTTTTCTTTTTTTTTTTTTGTTTTACTATTTGTTTATTTTTTCTTTAATTTATTTTATTTTTTAATCTAATAATTAAAATTATTGGACTTTTTCTATATATTTTTTTTTTATTTTATTTAAAATATTTATTATATTATTTTTAGTAGATCTAATTTGAATTTTGGCAAATTGATGATGTGAATTCCCAATTCAATCTACTGAGAGCAAATTTCAAATTTTTTAATCCAACCTGATCCATTCATTTACCAAACATGTTAAAGATAGATTAAATCGGATCTAATTATGCGGATTAGATCAAATTGGATTTTCAACATCCCTACTAACAGTAACAAAAAAATATATATAACAGAAGATGTGTATTTGATAATATGTTTTTGAAATAGGAGTGTAGATGTAATTTATGTAATACAATGGGTTCTATATGTTATCTGTCCAAAATATATTCGCCCTACTGTGTCGTTATAGACTGAACTGACTCTTAAACTTAAGCCTTAGTCAATTTTTAAATGTCAAGAAATATCAACCTAACATATTAAAGTAACATCAACTAAATTCATTCTCATCCAATTTGTACAACTTAAAAGGAATTCATCTATTTGAAAATAGTCATATTTATTATAATTATTATTCTTCTTCATCCATTTCTTTATTAAATTGAACCATCAATAATGCTTTTTAGACAATAATATTTGAATATCTATTTCGTATTTAATATTTTTATGTTATTTTTATAATTATTACAATAATTAATAGGTTTAAAAATAAATATATTGAAAAGTTAAATAAAGAATTCATGGGTTGAATTGGACAGTTAAAAATTTCACTACCCAATATCTTGTTTTTTTTTTAAAAAAAATTAATTTATAAAATGCTTCCAAATTTTGTAACAAACAATGCCAACAGAATTAATTTTTTTTTTATTACAATTATAAATTTAGAATAATAATTGAATATGTTAATTATCATTATTTTAAAAATTAGTAAAATAAAGAGAGCAATTTTTATTCCATTTTACTGGATTAAAGTAAATTATTAATTTTTATTTAAAGAAAGTGCAATTAGAAAAGCTGATTCACAATTTGTGCGCAGGATATTTATTTATTTATTTTAAAATAAAACACTCTCAAATATATTAGTTATTTATTTAATTTTCAATAAAATTTCTTTGTAAAACCATTATTACAATTTTCCCTCCAACTTTGTTCTCATTTTTGTTACCGTTTGCTTTAGCAGCAGAGGCAGGGAGTGTGCTAACGTACGCCGGATAGGGAGCAGCTGACGTGGAGTAACGTAACTGAATCGATGACACACGTCCCGTGATTGACTCTCTTTGGTCGCGTGCCTGATAACGACCAGACGACACTCATCCCACGTAAACGACATCGTTTGAGGCAGTTACAAACTTCCTCCCGGCGTAATTTAGCCGAGGCCGGTCCTCACTCCCTCATACACCCTCACTCTCCTTCCCCTCTCTGTCCCTCTCTTGCCTCCTCACTCTGCAGGCTGTTTTTATCAAGTCTTCATTGCGGCTTTTTGAATTGAATCAGAAATGAATTTGTTGACAGATTGATTTGATGAGCGGCTGAAAAGGTATCTTCTTCTCCCTCTCTTTCTCTGGCCTTTTCTCTCTGAATTCCAAGCTCCTGTACTTTTTGGGTGAATTTAGCCTTTTCAGCTCGTGATCTGTTGATCTTCGTTGTTGTATATCGAAATTCTGTCTTTTATTTGCTGAGCTTACGGCGTTTGGTTACTGAAAGAATTTTGATTTTTTTTTTCAATTATTAGTATGCATTTTATTATATTTATGAGATCTGTACTTTGTGGGGCCTCCTTAATGCTTCGAGTAATTACAATGTGGTTTAAGGACCGGTTGTTCTCCCATAAATGAATGTAAATTATCGTCTGTTCATGCAATTTAATGATTTAAAAGTCTCCAATCTTCCATTAAAACAGTTGGTTTTGAGTTTTTATGAATATTTTCCGAGTGCGCGAATGAAGAGGTTATTTGGGAATTTGGGTTTGGTGTTCTTGTGGCTGACGTTTTAATTAGAGTTTCTGTTTTGAAGTAGATAAGGTCTTTGATTTTGAATTTGATATTGACAGGTTGATGTTCGCCAGATTATGATTTTATTTTTGGATTTTTTTCTATCTTTCTTTGACTTCATGGATGGGAAATTTTAGGTGTTAGGTTGATGGATTACCAAGTGAAATTCACGGATATTTATCATTTTTGCATTTTTTATATTTCTTATTTGGACCATGAATTTGACATATGAAACATGTTTTATTTGTCTAAGTTGACTTTTGTTGAAATTAAAGTTTTTCCCCAGGAATTCAGACTTTATTTAATCTTTTTCGTGTGTAGGATTGTGATGTTTTAAAGCAATTTCTTGTGAAGTTGTTGGTAGATACTAGATATGTAACTTTTTAGAGAATTATGCATATCATGGAAAAGATTTGACTATGATTTTTAAACTCAAGACACATGTTGAGTTTATTTACTGGCTTTAGAAATTCAAGTAAAATAGAGATAGTGTCTAGAAATACAATGTTGAATATAAGTGCTAAAAGTTCAGTGAGCTTGTATAATCTGGTGTGCAGGAAGATGGAAAAGCTTCCTCAAAATTATTTTCTTGTATTGAGCATAAATAATTGGAGGTTGCTGCAATCAGTAGGATTTATCAGCGAGAAAAGTACTCCATGTCAATAATAACATAAATTCCCTTTTAAAGATACAATATTAATGGACATAAGTGATAAGATGACTATCTGGGTTTCATATTGTTGGTCCAATACAAAAGTAAAAAATTCCATACAAAACGTATTCTACCATATGTAGGTTTTGGAATATTATGTTATCTACATCACTATCGTATTTAAGGCAAATAAAATTGACTAAAATTCACAGCTGCTAATCATAGATCTGGCCTCTAAGGTAAAGATCTTCCATTGGTCCGGGACAGTGTTCTAAAATTTGAGATTAGGAGCCATTTACATTCTTTTTCTCTTTCTGGTGATTAGATTGAGAACAACAATTAGAAGTCTTATAAAACTAATTGCGCTTCCATAAAATACCAAATTATGTAGTCGTGCCAATATTCAGATCCCTTAATCTGTAGCACACATATGAATCATTCTGAAAAAGAAGGCAAAGTAACAACTAACTGTTCCAAAATTACTACATCGACTTGCCCTATGGCGAACACTTTATTGATGGTGCAACATCACAGGAACTCAAAATACCAAAAATATTGCTTGAACTTGAGCATCAAACTTGATCTATGGATCTCAATTGACCAATACGTGGACTGGCAGATATAAGTCATTGTCTCATTGCACATCTGCTGGGATTGACAAAAGTGTGGTCTGGAGCTCATCCGCCCTCAAGATTGCTGAATTTGGGCTCAAACTAGTTGCTTAGTTGTAACTCAGGGTAACCTTGTGTAAGCTGAGGTTGTATATGACTTAATATAATTTTATAAACTTATATATTATGTTAGTTTTCATCAAGGACTTCTTATGTCATCTTATTTACCTCATTAGACTGGTAGGAAGTTATCTTGAAGCAAAATTTTCTATGCTCTTGCTCATTCCCCCCACAAATCCAGACATTGAGTTCCTAACTTGATGTATACTCAATGAGCAACCTTTCTTCTGATTTGTCGAATTTCTTTGGCAGGTCTATTTCTAGTTGAACTTTGTTGAACTTGCAGCATGGGGGTCTCAGGAAAATGGATTAAGGCATTGGTTGGTTTGAAGAAATCAGAAAAGTCTCCATCTTCAGAAAAAAATGAGAATGTGGGTATTATCATTTTTCACTTCTATTTTAAATATTCATCCCCATAATTTTGACAGTTTCGTGAAGATAGTTGAATATATGGCTGTTATATTTGGGAGTTATGTGATTGCTGGTGTACCAGTCTGAATTTATTTACTATTCCCATATTACGTATATTTCAAGTAAAAGTAAGAGCATTTGTACTTGTGTTATAGCCAACCCCATGGAGTTGGGAGTAAGGCTTAGTTGAGTCATTAACAGCTTACCTCGTACCGTTTGGGATCATGTAAGTGTGCTCTGCATCCTCTATCTCTCTCTTTTCTCTTGTGAATTAGAAGTGCTCTGCGTGTCTTTTTCAAAATATTAGGTGAATGTCAATCTGGTTATTATATATTCATCCATTGATCATATCATTGATAATCCATTATTTCAACAATGATGATGTTTTGTTTTTTGTTTTGTCAATGGATGCTTTTGAAATGGACAAGCTCCAAGACTTTGGCCTGAGGAACAAAAACTATTTCCCCTTGCATATAATTTGTTCCCCACTTTTTTTAATGAAAACCTTTGTGGACACTAGACTGCTAATGTATCTCCTATCTTTTTCTCGTAATAATACAATTTTCTTTGTTTCCTATCAAATATATCTATACACACACACACAAGTTAATGGTAAAAACATGTTTCTGGTTTAATCTCTTGTCATTTTCTTGTTACAGAGGACAGCAGCTAGCAGGTTTCGGCACCTGAGAAAGCCCTCTGTTGAGATTGATGCTGACAAACTTCATGACGAGTTAGACCAGAATGCGGCTCCACTAGTTGAAGATGCTAATGTAGATGTAGTTGCGGATGCAGCTGGCTCTCCTTCAGGTTCACTTCAAGTACAAAATGCAGCCCACAATCAACAAATCCTGAGAGAAGAATGGGCTGCAACCCGCATCCAGACAGCTTTTCGAGGATTTTTGGTATCGCCTTCCCAATTGCATCATCTAACTGTATTTAATCAGCAACTAGTTGAAATTATATGGGAATTACCTATCATGGGATCTTAAAGACTAGCTCCTTTTGATAACTCTGAAAAGGAGAGAGAAATGAAAAATTATTTGTTGGCAAATTAAGGGCATCTGCTGTCTTTTATTGAATGCAGAAGCTCTTTAATAGAAAAGACCTTAAGTTAAACCTCTATGCTTAGGGTATTGTAAGAAACTTCCTAATAATTTGCAATTATGGAGAAATTACTTAATTCTTTCTGGCATAAATTCATATAACTTCAAGAAAAGTGAATCCTATGTCTGTGCAATACAATTTAATTTGGCAAGCCTTATCATTATCAGTTGGGGTTTGCTTCACAGAAGTTTTCTTCACTGGCATGGACCTACATTCTTCTTATGTCACAGACTATGCAAGCTCGTATTACATTATTGTGATTAAGGCCACGCGGAGTAGTTTGGAGTGGACATAGTGTAGCCAGGTTAGGTGCCTTTCGGTCACCACAAAGCCAGAATAAGTAGCCAGCATATACCTAGCTATGTCTGCATGACATCAATATTAGATGGATGATTTAGAAGTCAATGGAAGGTTACTTCAAGCCTACTAGTTTCTGAGCTTAGTGTTTTGTATAAATTTTATTGCTTTTGTAAAATACACAAATATTTGTGGTAAAAAAATCAATATTATGCTGACAAAAAATATCAATGGAACCTCCTAAATAAACCTTGAACTTCATATTAGATTTTGTTGTAAGAGGATACAAAAAATCATTTTCATTACTGAAATGTCAAAAATGGTCCATTTTAGAAGTGAACTATTGAAGATCTTGGAGTATTGATATAGCAAGTTGTGCAAAAACTTCAGCGGCTGCTGTTCCAATGGAGACTTGATCATTTATATAGTATTAGTATCTCATACATGATCATTTGACCTTATTCCGAATAGTACTCGGAATGTAAATGTTCTATGCTACTTTGAGTTGATTTACTTATATAACTAGGAATTTGGAGTCCTTGCTGTTACTGCTGAGTAGTTGCATATCATCATTTACCAACTTCTGACATGAAATATCAAGTGTAACAGAATATTTTGTACATTCTACTGTCTAGATCAATATAATTTGTATTTATGATGAAATTGATAATTATCTGATAACAAGTACAACCTTTGGTTGAGTCTGATCAAATCACCTGTGTTTATATATTCAAATTCTTTCACCCTAGCAATTTTGATTAGATTAGATGACTTGGTGATATATATATTAGGCTAGAAGAGCATTACGAGCACTGAAGGGGTTGGTGAGACTTCAAGCCCTTGTCAGAGGTCATGCTGTGAGAAAACAAGCTGCAATAACTCTTCGCTGCATGCAAGCTTTAGTAAGAGTTCAGGCTCGTGTCCGAGCAAGGCGTGTTCGGTTGGCACTGGAAAGTCAAACAGCACAACAGAAACTTCAGCAACAACTTGCAAATGAGGCTCGTGTTCGAGAAATCGAGGTAAGCAACTGCATGTAGTGTTCAAGTGTACAAGTGTGAGTTTTTAACTTTCTGCGTTTAGGCACTGGGAGCTGCTTGCTTTTTTCCCCCAAGGACATTTTTCTTTTATAGAAAAATGTGATTGGCATTGGTGCAGTGCCGAGCTGAATGAGTTTGGAGGTGGTGAGTAAATACATAGTATGTGGTGGTATAAAGAAGGAACATAGAAACATTTTAAGAATGAAGAGAGTTGGATTCTGTTAGAATTAAAATTAAATTTAAATTTACTTAGATTCACTAGGTTTGGTTTTATTAGGTGTATTTCTAGTTCTAGTATTCGTCTTTCCTAGTTTGTTTTAAGATTCCTATTTTATGTTACTTTATTATTTTAGCCAATATAAAGGCATGTTTATGTACTTAGTTGAACATTCAAGTGAGACGCCATGTAATAATTTTTATTTTTTCTTTTAACAGATTCCATATTGGACTTATAGTCGCATAGTTAATACCAATTGTGCTCACGTAGTGTATTTACGGTTGGTAACTCCTGCTAATAATGGGAAGGGAGTTCTGTTTTGCTATTTATATTAGAAATTTTACCACAATAATTTTGCAATTGATTTATATCACTATTGTTATACATCAACATTAGGAAATGTTACCTTTGCTTACCCACCCACATCTTTGGCCGCTTGAATTCTGTTTGGTTCTGACTGCTGCATAACTCGTCTACTGATTGGATGCAGGAAGGGTGGTGTGACAGCGTAGGATCTGTTGAAGAAATTCAAGCAAAGTTGCTAAAGAGGCAGGAGGCTGCAGCTAAGCGTGAAAGAGCCATGGCATATGCTCTGGCCCATCAGGTATGGTTGTGATAATTTCCTTTCAGGTTGAAGCTTCCAATTTTATATTCACAGAATTGATCAGTTGTCACAGGAGTTATAGATATGTAGAAGGTGGGGTTAATAACTTCATAATTTAATGCTTAATAATCCTCCTTTTCCATGAATTTTTCTGGTAGTTTTGAATATTCACATTCTTAGAAAGCTCAATCAGCTATTATTCATTTAAACAAGTGGTCATCTCTCTCTCTCTCTCTCTCTCTCTCTCTCTCTCTCCATGTCTCTGCTCTGTGTGATTGCTACCATTCAACCTGTAGGGATTAGTATGTGGGTGCTAAATTTGTAGTACAATTTATAGTTCTAGTTAAATCCTGCTTCTAATTGTATCAGATGTCTGCTTATCACGTCCTATAGTTTCCTGAGTTAATTGTATATAAGATCAATTTTTGTTCTTTCAGTGGCAGGCAGGATCAAGGCAGCAGTCTCTTCCCAGTAGATTTGAACCAGATAAAAGCAGCTGGGGTTGGAATTGGTTGGAGAGATGGATGGCTGTCCGCCCTTGGGAGAACCGCTTTCTTGACATTAATCTCAGAGATGGAGTGATGATACGTGAGAATGGATCAGCTGAGAATATGAATGGCCCCAAATCTCAGACAAAATCTAGTGGCAAGAAACCAATTGCATCAAATCTTCACTCCAACAAGTCAAGCCAGAAAACAGGTCCATCTCAGTCTGATGGCAGTAGTTCTTCACCTGGTATATCAGCAGGCATTCTAGAACCAACCACAACACAGTCTGCAAAGCCAAAGTCCAAGCCACCTGTTGAAGATCTGATTGAAGAAGCCAACTCAAGACCTGCTGGTGTTGGTCCCAGATCCCACAGCAATCCAAAAGAGAGATCCACACCCACAGATAAACCAGTAAAGAAGCGCCTGTCTTTGCCCAACAATGGTAGGTTCTCTTTCTCTACCCTTTTTTATCACTCTTAAGGATCTCTTCTCTCTCAAGGACCAGACTCCCTCTCTCCCTTCGGTTGAATTAAGAAATTCTTATCCTGCAAGTTTATGATGTGCATCTTAATACAAATAGATGACTAAATATGCATCATATTTTTGGAGTATCTCGTATAAAAAGTTCATTATGCACAAAGTTAGTTTGATTACTGTTCCCTTCAGTTGGATAATCATTTCTTTTTTGGAGTATATGACTCATCATGCTTGTCTATGATGTACTTCTACTTCTCGTGCATTTTATTAAAGCCTCATTTGATTCAAGCAGCAGGGGCTCCTGGGACTCAAACAGCCAGGCATGGTAGAACTGCTGCCAAAGTGACTCCGGGCTCCAATAAACCCAAGAGTAGTAAATCTAAAACTAATGGAAGAAGGGATTCCAACCCTACAAAATCAGTTCCACAGCCTGTTGATCCTTAGCTGTAAGAATCCTATGGAAGATGAGGCAAATCCTCTCAGATGCACCCGGTTTGCGTACTGTATATATAGTCACATTATGAGGAGATGCGACCACGTTGCTCGTTTTCCAGTCAAAAAAAGATTAATGGTTTCACCATGGAAGAGTTAGTTTCATATTGGCAGAGGGTTGAGGTTTTCAGCTTGGCTTGGTTTCTCACAGAATAATATCATCAGCAGATATGGTGCGAATGTTGTAATTGTCTCTGTTAATTCTGTGATCTTATGTTATTTATTTTTCAAATGTATGATATCCTCCAGAGCAGTTGTGCTTTATTATATTATTGTCTATTTCTTTGTCAATTCTTATCATAGCTTTTATTAAGAATCAGATATTCAGATTGCACATGGAGATTAGGGGAATGGTGTGGAAGTGATGAGTAGAGGGGATTTGTATTTGTAATCAGTAATCTAAGTGTTTAGTGAATTAAACTGTTATGTACAAGTTTCATGTATTTTTTAAAATTCTTTTGTGAGAATTTTGTTCAATTCATCATGTGTTTACATGTATGTGATTTCAAGTGTGTAAATTGGGGGAAGTGGAAAGTGTACGTGTAGTCCCTCAAATTTCAGAAAAGAGGAATCTGTCAAAGTCAAATTTCTTAAAATCCTCTATACCTTTAAGAATCTATATTTGTTTTATTATATTGTAATTATATACAAATAAAACTTAATAACTCGTATTATTATTTTTATTTGAAAAATTATACTTAATATAGCCTAAAGAAATTTAATCCAAAAAAAAAAATTATTTGTATTTAAAAATTAAAAAATTAAATAAACATATGGAATAAATCTTTTTATATCTTGTCACAGTGCTTTAAATAAAATATTACTATTATTTACTATATACCGACAAACAAAATATGCCCATAGAAAGAGTTAAGATAGTATGAGTTGAATTATTTTATAATTTTTAATAATTCATCAACATAAACTATTTTATCTTATCTTGAAAATAAAAATATTAAAGAGTTTCGTTTAAGGCGGATGAAATTGAATTTTTAATAATTAATAAAATGATTATTATTTTTTAAAAAATAAAAAATTATATGATTTTATTCATTTATAAACTATTAGAACTAAATAAATGTATTAACTAATATATTTTAAAAAACAATTGAAAATAATTGTTTTACCCTAATATACGAACTAATTTGGCTTAATAAAATTAATTGAATAAATATAAGAAAAATTCAATTAATAAAAATGAAATAAATATGACAATTGTATAATAATGTTATGTTGATTTATTTTCAATAGTTTGTATAGGAAATTTATATATTGTTATATTACGTTTAATGTTCAAAAATTGACCAGCCCCAGCCCACGCTTAAGCCTAGATCACAACAACAATATTCTTTTAAGTGTGTATAAAATGGTGGACCCTAACCACAACTTTTTACGCTCAAATCATTGGTCATAAAATAGAAAGAGTAGTAGGTTAAAGTAGGGCCCAAATTCTATAAAATTATAAGCTAAGCCCATTCATGGTACCTCAGCTTAAAAAAAAAAAAAAAAAAAAAAAAAAAATTTGATTATGTAGTTGCGTTAATATAGAGAAATCATAAAAGCCTTAAACCCCTAAAGCCCAATAACAACTCTATAATTATTAGGACATTGCCCATAGAGTATGTGTCCTTTGAAGGATTATTCGATACATTACATTCAGTAGGTCCTAAATTTATAACTCTTAGAATGGTCATGGATACGTAGTGGGCGGTTGAGGGGTTTTATTATTATTGCTGGCACGACTTCCACTTGATCGTTTCATACTTCACTTTGCTCGGTTCATCTTGTATTCTACTTAAGGGGGCTAAATGCAAAAAATATTGCATCCCCACCCCATCCTAAATATTTGTATTCGACTTAAGGGGGGCTACATGCAAAAAATAATTGCATCTCTATCCTAAATACGAATAATGCACAAAGAGTAAAACCCTATACAATTTGGAAAAGTTACAATGTCATTCAATAATGACAACAAATTAAAACACAAGATCTAGGTTATTATAAGGTTGTAATGAATTTAGTGTAACACAAATGTTAATGATAGTTAAAATATTTACAAATTTATAACTATACCAATGAAAATTTATAAGATATTAGTATCACCACACGAAGCACATTAATGTTGATATTAACCTAAAGTAACAACACAACATAAAGAGTTTGCTTTACTTGTTACCTACATGTGCTCCTTTTTTTACTAGTTTGGTGGGTTTCTGTAATGCTATTAGGGGTTTAGGGACTAGAGATTTCACCAACTTTTGGATAACATCATGTTGAATATTTATCTTTTGTTACACACAATTTTTCTTCTCAAGTTATTGTTAGAGTTTACAACTTGAAGAAGTAGGAAAGCTAAAACAATCAAAACAAATTATGTTATACAATATTATAATAATTAGTTGGAGGGAAAAAAAGAATGTTGTTGACTAACATTAGTTATTTGACCTTATATCTTGAGTCAGTGGTAACAAAATGATAACTCCATAAGTTTAATTAGATGTTTTCTACAATTATATTGTATAACATAATACTGACACTAATGTTAAAATCTTCACAGTTCAATGGAAACTTGAAAGTGCTAAAAGAGATCTTTTGAGAACTATTATGACTGCACATTATAAAAAAATGACAAGTTAAAAGATAAAATTGTAAATAATTAACAATGTTAATGGAGGAAAATGACACTGCGATGTAAATCTGTATGCATATGACCTATAAAAATACACACATTATCTTTCCATTAAGTTCTCTTTAGAGCAATTAGAAGTGAATTCCATGAAAGGATCAGTAGTGATGACAGCAAAATTATCAACAGCAAAATTATCCCCAACAGCAAAACCCACAAGACCTAGCCGGAGGATCAAAATTGAAAGCGGATAACTGAGACCCAGTTTGAACGTTCCATAACTTAGCTGTCTGCTCTGCACTCCCTGTCATAAGCCTCATCGAATGTCGAGCAAATCGATTCAGCAAAAAATTAAAATTTTTTCTGAGAATTTTCACACCATAAAAGAAGAAGGAAAAAGTCGGGGAGTGAGGAATAGGGATTAGGGACTACGCTCGCCATTGTAGGCAAACCAGACGTGGTGTGTGATCCTTGCAGAATTAGGAATTCAGATTTCAGCGCGCAGAGGAAAGTAAGATAGCAGAAAACTCTCCATTTCAAATGTAAGAAGAGGAAACCAAATCCTTGTAGAATTAAGGATAAATTTCACTTACTAACCATATAAACTTAAAATTATATCACACTCGATTAGCTTTGTTTTCTTTTTCTCTTCAGATTTCTCTAGTTTACAATCAATGGCGGATTGGTCAGCACTTCCCCACGATCTTTTGGTGGAAATCGCTGGGAGAATAAAACTATACGAAGATTTTTTTTGCTTTTGGCGTCGTCTGTACTTCTTGGCAAGCCGGCTGCAGCAAAGGAGAATTTTAGATACGTATCTTGTCAGATTCCATGGCTTATGCTCCCACGAAAGAAATCCTACAACACATTCTTTCTTCAGTGTTGTGAAGGGAAAATCTCGTCAAGTTTTTTTTGCCAAAACCTGAAGGGAAAAGGTGTTTGTCTTCAATGTAGCTTCTAACGATTTTTACAAAATGATGCCTTTTTTTGCATCCTTTTTCCCGCGTTCAAATTAAACTTCTTTAGTTGAAAATGTTTAATTCTACTGGTAACCTTGGCGGTGGACAAAATAGGTTCCGTTCCATTTTTCATAAACACTTTTATTTATTTATAATTTTATTTATTTATAATTTTTATAAGAATTAATTTTCAATTCAGGTTCAATTTTAATTGAACTCAAACTGAACCGATTAATTCATAACTAAATAGAACTGAACCCCTTTTTAGAACGAACCAAATTGAATTGAACAATTCAATTCAATTCAATTCGATTCAATCGAGTATTTTTTTTTTTTTTAGTTTTCAATTTTAAAACTTTAATAATATTTTGTATCACCAGAATTTGAGAGTTTATGTACCAAAGACACCATTTCTCCATCATTAATTGGACCAGAGTGGTATTGCAGATCAACTATCTTGACAATTATAGAGTTTGAGAGACTTCTTCGGTTCTTGCCAGTGCTTGAAAGGCATGAAAAATGCAATTAGGTCTTATTCTTTGTTAAAGGATTGCTACTCGATCAAAATAATCTTGGAGAATTTAGTTGTTTGATTTTGTAATATTGCTACAATTATGATTTGAAAAGTTTCAAAATTTAAAATCAGTAACTCAAATTGAAAACAAGTTGACTGTCAAGATGAACCTCTCTACCCTGCCCAACCCCGGTCCTGCAAAAAAAAATTCAAATTATTTCTGTTAATTATATACAGATCTATATTATTTAATAAATGATTATATAGATGTTATATATTTCATTTTAGTTAATTAGTTACTTCATACAATTTTATAATTTTTCAATTTAGTCAATTAAATCCTTCAAATTATGACAAATTATATAATTAATGTAATTTTTTTTTCTAATTTTCTATCAATTTTATTAAGAATTAAAATAATTTACTATTATGTTTACTTATTTTTTCTGCTTATATAGGTTAATAAAAAATTAAAATAAATATATCAATCAAATTTGGTATTTTGTTCAAAAAGAATTATTGCAAACAATAATATTTCATAAAAAAATTTTCAAGAAAATTAATGATTGTTGATATTTTAATAAATTAAATAACTGTTTACAGATTATATAAATTATTAAAGTTATTGGATTTGGAATGCGGATTTCAATAACTTTTAATAATTGAATTGTATTCAAATAACTTAAATAACTTTTGTAATTGGATTTAGAACAATGAGTTTTGATAAAATGAAAAGGAAAATTAACATATGCTTCCCAAAATGAAAAGGAAAATTAACATATGCTTCCCATAAGGTTTGAGAAATCTATACAAAATGGAAGATTCAAGAAAATCTAAACATATCTCTTATGGATTGTTACTTTATTATGGTTGACTATTCGTTGGTTGTTAAACCTAAAGGTATTTTGATAAAATAATGATTTTCTTTAAATGGAAGATAATTGTCACTTTTTAAAAATCTTTTTTAATCTCAAAGATTTAGTCTAATACTCTTATTTCTCCTAATAATTTTAAAAATATCTTTAAAAGTCTCAATTTTGTTAAAAAATAATAATTATTTATTTATAATTTTATAAAAATTGGGGTCCTATATGAAAATTTTTATTTTATCTAAATCTATTTTCGATTCAAGTTTAGTTTTACCTGAATTCAAACCAAATCAATCAGTTCATAAGCGAACAGAATTGAACCCTTTTTGGAACTAAACCGAATTGAACCGAATTAAACAATTAGATGCAGTTTGATTAGGCATTTTTGTTTGGTTTTCATATTTAAAACTCTAATAGCATTTGTATCATGAGAGTTTGAGAGTTCACGAACCAAAAACACCGTTTCTCCATTACCAATTGTATCAAAGTGGTACTACAGACTAGCTATCTTGGCAATTACATAACCAAGCAACTGCAGTTTGTTAAAAGATTGAGAGACTTCTTCCTGTTCTTACTACTAGTCGAGAGACATGAAAAGTGCAACTAAGCCATGTTCTTTGTCTAAGTTTACTTCCATCGCTAAAAGATTGCTACTGGATCGAAATAATGTTAGAGGATTTTAGTTGTCTTGTTTTGTAATATTAATATAGTTATGATTTGAAAGTTTTACAATTTGAAATCATTAACTGAAATTAAAAAAGGGGCAGGTACGAGGATGGACCTCTTTACTCAGCCTATCCCTAGTCCCTAGTAAAAAAGATTCAAATTGTTTTCATTAGTTATATATCGATCCATATTATTTAATGAATGATTATACAAATTTTATATATTTCATTTTAGTCAATCAACTACTTCAAAAAAGTTTATAATTTCTCAAAGTAATTAATTAGATCCTCCAAATTATGATACGTACTATAATTATTGGTTTTTATAAGGTCCGTTTTAATCTCAAAAATTTAGTCTAATAATCTTATTTTTCCTAATAGTTTCAAAATATATCTAAATGTCTCAATTTATTAAAAAATAACAATTATTTATGTATAATTTTTATAAAAATTAGAATCCTATATGAAATTTTATATTTTATCTAAATCGATTAAAAATTAGAATCTTATATGAAATTTTATATTTTATCTAAATCGATTTTCAGTTCAGCTTCTGTTTTAACGGAACTCAAATTGAACCAATACCGAACAAAACTAAACCCCTTTTTAGGACCAAACCGAACTGAACAATTTGGTTTGATTCGATTGGGCATTTTTGTTGGGTTTTCATTTTTAAAACTTTCATAACATTTGTATCATAAGAGTTTGAGAGTTCACGGACCAAAGACACTGTTTCTTCATCGTTAATTGTATCAGAATAGTACTGCAAACCAATTATCTTGGCAATTATTTAAGCAAGCAACTAAGATTCGTTAAAAGATTGATAGACTTCTTCCAGTTCTTCTATTGGTCCAGAGACATGAAAAATGCTATTGCATCTTGTTCTTTATTTGAGTTTACTTCCATCGCTGAAGGATTACTAGCGAAAGATTACTACTAGGTAAAAATAATGTTGAAAGATTTTAGTTGTTTGGTTTTGTAATATTGGTACAGTTATGATTTAAAAGGTTTATAATTTGAAATCAGTAATCCAAAGTGAAAATTGTTCAGGTACAAGGGTGGACCTCTCTACCCAGCCCATCCCCAGTCCCGCAAAAAAAGATTCAAATTATTTTTGTTAGTTATACATATATCCATATTATTTTATAAATGATTATACAGATTTTATATATTTCACTTTAATCAATCAAATACTTAAGAAAAGTCTATAATTTCTCAAGTTAGAGAATTAGATCCTTCGAATTATGATATATTATACAATTAATACTTTTCATAAAATTTGTTTTAATCTCAAAGATTTAATCTAATACTTTTATTTCTTCAAATAGTTTCAAAATATCTCTAAAAGTCTCAATTTATTAAAAAATAACAATTATTTATTTATAATTTTTATAAAAATTAGGATTTTACATAAAATTTTATATTTTATCTAAATCAATTTTCGATTCAATTTCAGTTTTAACTAAATTCAAACCGAACCAATCAGTTTATAACCAAACAAAACTAAACCGTTTTTTGGAACCAAACTGAACCGAATCGAATTGAACAATTCGCTTCGGTTTAATCGAGCATTTTTGTTTGATTTTCATTTTAAAACTCTAATAGCATTTGTATCATAAGAGTTTGAGAGTTCACAAACTAAAGACACCATTTTTTCATCGTTAATTGTAGCAGATTAGTACTACAGACCAATAATTTTGCAATTACATAACCAAGCAACTGAGTTCGTTAAAAGATTAAGAGACTTCTTCCTGTTCTTGCTATAGGTCATGAGACATGAAAAGTGTAATTAAGTCATGTTTCTCGTTTGAGTTTACTTCCATCACTGAAGGATTGCTATTAGATCGAAACAATGTTGGAGGATTTTTGTTATTTGGTTTGTAATATTAGTACAGTTATCATTTGAAAGATTTGAAATTTGAAACCAGTAGTCTAAATTAAAAATGTGTGGGGTACGGGGATAAACCTCTTTACCTGGCTCATTTGCGGCCCCACAAAAAAAATTCAAATTATTTCCATTGGTTATATATAGATTCATATTATTTAATAAATGATTATACAAATTTTGCATATCTCACTTTAATTAATCAAGCATTTCAGAAAAATTTATAACTTCTTAATTCAGTCAATTAGATCATTCACATTATAATACATTATACAATTAATGGTTTTTATAAAGTCCGTTTTAATCTCAAAAATTTAATCTAATTCCCTTATTTCTCCTAATAGTTTCAAAATATTTTTAAAAATATAAATTTATTAGAAAATAACAATTATTTATTTATAATTTTTATAAAATTTAGGGCGTTGTATGAAATTTTATATTTCATCTTAATCGATTTTCGGTTCAGATTCGATTTTAACTAAAATCAAGCCGAACGGATCTATTTATAACTGATCAAAATGAACCGTTTTTTGGAACTAAACCAAATTGAACAATTCGATTCAGTTCAATCAAGCATTTTTTTTTTGTTTTTGTTTTTAAAACTCTAATACCGTTTGTATTATAAGATTTTAAGAGTTTATAGACCATAGACACCATTTCTCCCACACTAATTGTACTAGAGTGGTACTATGACCAATTATCTTGACAATTATATAACCAAGCAAGTAAAGTTCGTTACAAGATTGAGAGAATTCTTCTTATTCTTTCTACTGGTCGAGAGATATGAAAGGTACAACTGGATCATATTCTTGGTCTAAATTTACTTCCATAATTGAAGAATTGCTAGTAGATCAAAATATTGTTAGAAGATTTTAGTTGTTTGGTTTTATAATATTAGTACAGTTATGACTAGAAACGTTTGAAATTTGAAATTAGTAATCCAAATTGAAAACGGGTTGGGTACGATGATGGACCTCTCTACCTAGCCCATCCTCAGTCCCTGCAAATAAGGATTCAAATTATTTTTGTTAGTTATCTACAGATCCATATTATTTAATAAATGATTATGCAGATTTTTTGTATTTCACTTTAGTCAATGAAGTACTTCAGGAAAATTATAATTTCTCAATTTAGTTAATTAGATCCTTCAAATTATAATACATTATGTAATTAATTCTTTTTATAAAGTCTGTTTTAATTTCAAAGATTTCGTCTAATACTCTTATTTCTTCGAATAGTTTTAAAATATCTCTAAAAGTTTTAAGTTTTTAAAAAACAACAATTATTTATTTATAATTTTTATAAAAATTAGGATCTTATATAAAATTTTATATTTTATTGAAATCAATTTTCAATTCAGGTTCAGTTTTAATTGAATTCAAATCGAACCGATTCATTCATAACCGAACAGACTTTTTAGAACCGAACTGAACCGAGCCTAATTAAACAATTTGATTAGGTTCAATTGGGCTTTTTTGTTCAATTTTCATTTTTAAGACTCTAATAGTGTTTGTATCATGAGAGTTTGAGAATTCATAGACCAAAAACATTATTTCCCCATCACTAATTATATTAAAGTGATACTGCAAACTAATAATCTTGACAATTATATAAATAAACAATTGAGGTTCGTTAAAAGATTGAGAGACTTCTTTTTGTTCTTGCAACTGGTCAAGAAATATGAAAAATGCAACTAGGTCATGTTCTTTGTATAAGTTTACTTCCCTCGCTAAAGGATTGCTACTGGATTCAAACAATGTTGGAAGATTTTAGTTGTTTGGCTTTATAATATTGGTACAGTTATAATTTGAAAAGTTTAAAAGTTTAAATCAGTAACCCAAATTAAAAACGGTCGAGTACAGGGATGGACCTTTTTACCCGGCCCATCCGTCTTTGCAAAATAATATTCAAATTATTTCTATTAATTATATATAGATCCATATTATTTAATAAATGATTATATAGATTTTATATATTTCACGTTAATCAATCAAGTATTTCAAAAAAGTTTATAACTTGTCAATTTAGTTAATTAGATCCTTCAGATTTTAATACATTCTATAATTAATAGTTTTTATAAAGTTCGTCTTCACCTCAAAGATTTAGTTTAATTCTCTTATTTTTCCTAATAGTTTTAAAATATCTTTAATGGTATCAATTTATTAAAAATAACAACTGTTTATTTATAATTTTTATAAAAATTAGGGTGTTATATGAAATTTCATATTTTATTTGAATCAATTTTCGATTCAGGTTCAGTTTTAACTGCGTTTAAATTGAACTGATCAATTCATAATCAACATAACTGAACTATTTTTTGGAACCAAATTGAAATCATGATACAAACGCTGTTACAGTTTTAAAAACGAAAATAGCGTTTGTATCATGAGAGTTTGAGAGTTCACAAACATTATTTCTCCATTGTTAATTGTACCAAAGTGGTACTTGCAGATTAACTATCACGGCAATTACATAACCAAGCAACTAAGGTTCATTAAAAGATTAAGAGACTTCTTCTTGTTCTTGCAATTGGTCGAGAAACATAAAAAGTGCAACTGAGTCATGTTTTTTTGTTTGCGTTTACATTCATCGCTGAAGGATTGCTACTGGATCAAAACAATGTTGGAGGATTTTGGTTGTTTGGTTTTGTAATATTGGTACAGTTATGTTTTAAAAGATTTAAAATTTAAAATCAGTAATCCAAATTGAAAATGGGTCGAGTACGAGAATGGAGCTCTTTACCCATCCCATCCCCAGTCCTTGCAAAAAAAGAGTCAAATAATCAAAAATTTTCTTGTTTTTCTATGTTTTAATTAAAATTAAATTACATTGGTTAATAAGAATATAAAATATATCTAATTACTAATTCTAGTAACAAATGATACTAATTTTTTTTTTTACTTTTTTTATTTATATTTTCATAACTTTTCTCAAGAAAAATATAATAAATTTAATATAATCTTTTAAATAAAAAATATTAATATAAGAATAAAATGTTAAAATATATTTTAAAATCTTTTTAACAATTAAATATCGAATTTATTACAGAAAAAGAAAAAAAAATGATATAAATATTTTAACATGAGTTTAAAATATTTTAATATGAATTTAATCTAACTCACTGTTTAATTTTTTTAAGTGATATTTTGTAATCTAAATTTTCTATTGAAATAACAAATTAAAAATGTATTTAGTTTTGAGTATATTGTGAAAAAATATTAAATATAAACTAAATTGTTATATTTCAAAAAATTATATTATGAAAAATATTAAAATCTGAAGTAAAATATTATAATTAAATAAAATATATATCATATTATTATTATATAAAAGATTAGGAACACAAATAATAATAAACTAAATAGTCAACTAACAGAAATAAAAGTTTATGAGGATATCTGCCTATTTATCCAAACATTAGGGAGGCATATATCTTTTCTCAAATATAGAGGGATATTTGCCTATTAAGCCAAATATTTGGGAGGAATATGTTATTTTTTCTTTATTTATTTATAATTTTTATAAGAATTATAAATAAATAAAAGTCTACATTTTATTTGAATCAATTTTCAATTCAAGTTCGATTTTAATTGAACTCAAATTGAACCAGTAAATTCATAACTAAATAAAATTGAACCCCTTTTGAGATCGAACCAAATGAATTGACAATTCGATTTGATTCGATCAAATTTTTTTTTTGTTTTCCATTTTAAAACTTTAATAGTATTTGTATCATGAAAATTTGAGAGTTTGTGTACCAAAGACACAATTTCTCCACCGTTAATTGTGCCAAAGTAGTATTGCAAATCAACTATCTTGACAATTATAAAGTTCTAGAGACTTCTTCGATTCTTGCTACTGGTCGAAAGCCATGAAAAATGCAACTAGGTCTTGTTCTTTGTTTGAGTATACTTCCATCGCTAAAGGATTGCTACTTGATCAAAACAATGTTGGAGAATTTAGTTGTTTGGTTTTGTAATATTGCTACAATTATGATTTGAAAAGTTTGAAATTTAAAATCAGTAACTCAAATTGAAAATAAGTTGGCTGTCGGGAAAAAAAAAATTCAAATTATTTCTATTAATTATATAGAGATCTATATTATTTAATAAATGATTATACATATTTTATATATTTCATTTTAGTTAATTAGTTACTTCATAAAATTTTATAATTTCTCAATTTAGTCAATTAGATCCTTCAAATTATGACAAATTATATAATTAATGTGATATATTTTTTTCTAATTTTTTATCAATTTTATTAAGAATTAAAATAATTTACTATTATATTTACTTATTTTTTCTACTTGTATAGGTTAATAAAAAAATTAAAATAAATATATCAATCAAATTTGATATTTTATTCAAAAAAATTATTGCAAGCGATAATATTTCTTAAAAAATTTTTCAAGAAAATTAATGATTGTTGATATTTTAATAAATTAAATAACTATTTACAGATTATTTAAATTATTAAAGTTATTAGATTTCGAATACGGATTTTAATAACTTTTAATAATTGAATTGGATTAAAATAACTTAAACAACTTTTATAATTTGATTTAGAACAATGAGTTTTTGGATTTAGAACAATGAGTTTTGATAAAATGAAAAGGAAAATTAACATATGCCTCCCATAAGATTTGAGAAATTTATATAGAGGTGGAAGATTTAGGAAAATCTAAACATATCTCTTATGAATTGCTAGTTTATTATGGTTGACTGTTTATTGACTGTTAAACCTAAAAGTATTTTAGTAAAATAATGATTTTCTTTAAACAGATGATAATTATTACTTTTTAAAAATCCTTTTTAATCTCAAAGATTTACTTTAATAATCTTATTTCTCCTAATAATTTTAAAAATATCTTTAAAAGTCTCAATTTATTAAAAAATAATAATTATTTATTTATAATTTTATAAAAATTAGAGTCTTATATGAAAATTTTTATTTTACCTAAATCAATTTTTGGTTCAAGTTCGGTTTTAACTAAACTCAAACCCAACCGATTAGTTCAAAAGCAAACAGAATTGAACCCTTTTTGGAACTAAACCGAACTGAACCAAATTAAATAATTCGATGTAGTTTTTTGTTCGGTTTTCGTATTTAAAATTCTAATAGCATTTGTATCATGAGAGTTTGAGAGTTCACGGACTAAAAACACCGTTTCTTCATTACCAATTATATAACCAAGCAACTGAAGTTTGTTAAAAGATTAGGAGACTTCTTTCTGTTCTTACTACTGGTTGAGAGATATGAAAAGTGCAACTGAGTCATGTTCTTTGTCTGAGCTTACTTCCATCGCTGAAGGATTGCTACTAGATGGAAATAATGTTGGGGGATTTTAGTTGTCTTGTTTTGTAATATTAGTATAGTTATGATTTGAAAGGTTTGCAATTTGAAATCATTAACAAAAATTAAAAAAGGGGCGGGTACGAGGATAGACCTTTTTACTCAACCTAATAATCTTCTCAATTATGTAAATAAGCAATTGAGGTTCGTTAAAAGATTAAGAGACTTCTTCTTTTTCTTGCTATTGGTCAAGAAATATGAAAAGTGCAACTGGGTCATGTTCTTTGGATGATTTTACTTCCATCGCTAAAGGATTGCTACCGGATCCAAACAATGTTGGAAGATTTTAGTTGTTTGACTTTGTAATATTGGTATAGTTATGATTTGAAAGGTTTAAAATTTCAAATCAATAACCCAAATTAAAACCAGTCGAGTACAAGAATGGACCTTTTAACTAGCCCATCCTAGGTCCTTGCAAAATAATATTCAAATTATTTCTATTAATTATATCTAGATCCTTATTATTTAATAAATGATTATACAAATTTTATATATTTTACTTTAGTCAATCAAGTATTTCAGAAAAGTTTATAACTTCTCAATTTAGTTAATTAGATCCTTCAGATTTAAATACATTTTATAATTAATAATTTTTATAAAGTCCGTCTTAATGTCAAAGATTTAGTCTAATTCTCTTATTTTTCCTAATAGTTTCAAAATATCTTTAAAAGTCTCAATTTATTAAAAAACAATAATTGTTTATTTATAATTATTATAAAAATTATAGTGTTATATGAAATTTCATATTTTATCTGAATCAATTTTTTATTTAGGTTCAGTTTTAACTACGTTCAAATCGAACCGATCAGTTCATAATCAACATAACTGAACTATTTTTTGGAATTGAATTGAAATCATGATACAAACACTATTAGAGTTTTAAAAATGAAAATAGAACAAAAATACTTGATCGAACTAAATCAAATTGTTTAAAACTCTAATAGCGTTTGTATCATGAGAGTTTGAAAGTTCACAAACCAAAGACATCATTTCTCCATTGTTAATTATACTAAAGTGGTACTTGCAGATTAACTATCATGGCAATTACATAACCAAGCAACTGAGATTCATTAAAAGATTAAGAGACTTCTTCTTGTTCTTGTAATTGGTCGAGAGACATAAAAAGTGCAATTAGGTCATGTTTTTTTGTTTGAGTTTACTTCTATCGCTGAAGGATTGCTAATAGATCAAAACAATGTCAGAGGATTTTGGTTGTTTGGTTTTGTAAAATTGATACAGTTATGATTCAAAAGATTTAAAATTTAAAATCAAGAATCCAAATTAAAAATGGCTCGGGTGCAAGGATGGAGCTCTCTACCCAGCCCATCCCCAGTCCTCGCAAAAAAAGAGTCAAATTATTTTCATTAGTTATATATAGATCCATATTATTTAATAAATGATTACACAAATTTTATATATTTCACTTTAGTCAATGAAGTAATTCAGAAAAGTTTATAATTTCTAAATTTAGTTGATTAGATCCTCAAATTATGATACATTTATTTAGTTTATTTGTTAATATGGGCCTACAATACTTTTTTTGTTTAGTCTCCAAGCAAAAGCCTAGAGTGGTAAAATTAAATAATTAATAAGAATGTACAAACAAATGAAAGGCTAAAAAAGAGCTAATAATCATGTAGTACAAGTATGTAGGGTAGAAATAACATATGGAAAAACTACAACATATTCACAGGAATCACAGCATTTAAGGCCTGACTGATCATGTAATAAAAGACAAAGTAAATTTGCAAAACCAAACACACCAACGAGTAATACCCAGCAACAACAACAGACAAGCAGTAAGTTTGCAGCTAGTAAGCCAAACAACCACGAACCAGCATTTCAGCCAGAAACAAAAAAAAAAAAAACCAAGAGAAAATAAGCATGGCAACGTGATTAACCAAATACTAATTATTGAAAAAAAGAGTAAATGATTTTCTGCCTTCTAATTTGTGTTAGATATTTTGTATGTTTTTCATATAATTAAATACTAGTTATATATATCTCACCCTATATAATAAAGCAATATTCTATTCTACTCTAAAAACACAAAAGAGGACAAGATCATCCACCCAAAATCCGGGTGTCCCGCTAGCTGAAGTCTAAACTTCATTAAATGAAATGCACACGCAACCGTATTACATAGTCCCACAATTTTCATTTTGAATACTTGGACCCACCATAATTCATTCAAATCCCTTCATCTTCAACTTTTTACATAAATATTTTTGGCTCAGACAAGCAACGTTCCAATCATTGCCATTTTAACAATATCACTATACTCAAACCATACAAAGAAGACCGAAGTTTAATAATCATTCATTTTATATTATTAAATAGGTATAATTTTAAATTACCCTTATGATTTAATTCGCACACAACTTTTTTGAATATTATTTAAGTAAATTTAATGAAAATAACCAATACTTGGAGTCAATTTTCGATAATAATTATTATTCAAAATGTTTTTAAAAAATGATCATCTCAAATTTTTTTAAACCAAAATACCCCTGCGTGAATTTGTTTGATGGTCATTTTCTGAAAAATTTTTATGAGAGTATTTTGGTCCACAATGATCATTTTTGTAATATATATTATATGGTAATCATTTAAGAAAACTAATAATCAATATTGGTTACTGTTGAAAATTCTCCTATATTTAATACGACCCCACATTATTAGTCTTGACTGTAAGTTTTAACAGCTAATTATTGTTAACTGAGTAAAGTAGCATTTTACCCCTATAATTTATAAATATAAAGGAAAATCTTAAATTATTCCTAAAATATTTTGACAATATTCAATTTGAACCCAATATTTTTGGATATATTCAACAAGACCCTACACTGTTAATAATAATCATAAAATTTTACTATAAAATGGTAAAATATTCTTTTAGAAATTATTTAATAATTAAAAATATAGTCACCAAAAAAAAAAACCTCTTTAGCTTCTTATTATATCCAAATTTATCATTTTTTACAAAAAAAAAATAATATATTAATTAAAAAAGCAAAAAAAATTAAAGCATATAATTCATTGTTTAAATATAATGCAGATTTAGAGAGGTTTGTTAGAGAAAAAAGTAGTATTTTATTGAAGAAATAGGTGAGTGAGAATGAGGAGAGGAAGAAGACAAAAAAAGAAAGGAAATATTGATTTTAAAAATAAATAATATTTTATTTATAAATATTTTATCTTTTTGTTAAATTTATAAACTATAGGGGTAAAATGCTACTTTATTTAGTCAATAATAATTAGTTATTAAAACTGATGGCAAAGACTAACTGTTTGGGGTCATATTCAATATATGCAAAATATTGGGTGCGAATTAAATATTGTCAAAATATCTTGGTGGTAATTTAAAATTATCCCTTAGATAATTTTTTAAAAGACAAATTTTAGTTTTTATGATTAAATTTAACTATTGTTACTAATAGTGTAGGGTCATGTTGAATATATTTAAAAATATTGGATGCGATTGAATATTGTCAAAATATTCAGAAGCTAATTTAAAATTATCTCTATTAAATACAAATGAAGTAAGACATTAAAAGCAATTATAAACCCACTCAAAAGCTGAAAAATAGAGCGTCCTCTTTCTCTTCTTGAAATTGAAATTAGGGTTTGATTTTGTAAATTTAAAATCATGGCTCGTAATAAGAAGGAGGCCTAATTCAATTCATTGCACTAGAAGCCAAACAGAAAAAGAAACTCAAAAAATGTTGTTGGCTGAATAGCTAAACAAACTATCTCTTAGGTGTTATTATGGGTATAAGGAAGATGAACAGGGGTTTTTGAGAGAGTGGAGGGATTTGTTGAAACACAAATGAGGAAGGAGATGGTGGAAGAATAGAGAGAATAAAGGAGATATGAAAAGAGGTGAAGAAGGGGCCAAAGAGTGGGGAACTGGTGAGCATTAAGGTAATGAAGTAGGTGTTGTTTGAGAGAGAGAAGGATATGGTGAAGGAAAAAGAGAAGTTTCTTTTGCTTTTACCATAATACCCCTAATGCTAATGGTGAGTAATAGAGATTGATGACAATCTTTCGGTAGGGTCGAGTGCCCGCCTCATTTAAATAAGAGATAGAGATAATTTTTTGAGCTCAAACAGAGATCGAGTTAGGGATGGGGATGAGAGCCCATCACCATTTTAAAATAGAGCCAAGGATAGGTATCGGCTTCTTTTCCTAACTTGTCCCCGTTTCTAAAAAAAGATTTGGATTTTGTTGAGTTAATTACATATGAGTTTATTTTATTTGATAAATTATTATAAAAATTTTATAGTTTTTATTTAGACAATCAAGTCCTTCAAAAAAGTTTATATTTTTTAATTTAATCAATTCAATCTTTAAAAATTTTTTTACGATTTTTCAATTCAATTAATTTTGAAATTGTTTAAATTTATTTTCTTAATAAAAAATTTGCTGAAATAATCAACAACTAAAAAAATTCAATAACTTTAATAATTAGACTTTGAACAATAAATTTTTTATAAAATAAAAATGATTAGTTAATGTAAAAAAATCAATTTATAATTAATGAATTAATTTACTTTAGCATAATATTATAAGATTTACAAATTAAAAAATTATCAAAGGTTTATTTTTTCATTTTTTTTATTTGCCAAAAATATTTTTCTGCAAAATTATCATGAAAGTAAAAACATTAAACTCTAGGATTAATTTAATATATCTTCTTTAACTTTTTATCACTTTTATCAAAATTAAATCGTAATTTACTTTTACGTTTATTTATTTTTAATATATATAAATTAATAAAAAATTGAAGTAAATCAAATTTGATATTTTATTCTAATAAAATTATTATAAACTATAATATTTATATCAATTATCTCAATTACAGTGATGATTTTTGCCAATTACTTTTTTTTCATCAATTATAAAAACAAATCAAATATCTTTTTCATTATATTAATTGTGATTTGTGAAATGGTAATTTCAAGTATGAAAAATTAATTTACTATTATTGAAAAGATATAAAAATTTTGTGTTATATTATGAAATTTGATGAAAAATTAAAAATTGACAATATATTTTTTAATGATAAATTAACAAATTGATAACTGTAAGAGTTAGTTTTTATTTAATACTTTAAATATTTAATCAATTTAATAAATTTAATTTAGTGAATTATTATTTAATAATAACAATTATGTGTAAAAATTAAACATATTTTTTTGAATTTTTAAAATTAATTTTTTTATATTTTTAATCAAATTTATTTTATTAAATTCTAAAGATATATATTTTAAATATTTATTGTTTCTTCAAGATAATTATAAAAAATAATAGTGAGAAACTTATTTTTAAATAACTATTGAAAATAAAGTAATTGTTAGATTATTGTTAATGATACTAGTTATAATTATTAAATTTGAATTATTTTAGATTATAAAATTATTTTATATTAATATAATAATTTAAAATTATTTTTAAATAATTATCAAAAATAAAATTATTAGTACATTATTAATAATAATAGTTATAGTCACTAAATTTGAATTGTTATACGTTATACAATTATCATATCAATATAATAATTTTAAAATAATATTTTAGAAAAAATATAAATTAAATATATATTTTTAGTTAAATATTTTTATTTACATGTTTTAACTAATGAATATAAATGGTGCAATGGTAAGGTGTTATATATTTTTTTTAGATTTAGTGTTCAAGTTTTAAAATTGTTAAATTTTTATTTTCTTAGGAAGTCAAACGGTTAATATGGGCCCAAGGATCAAAAACTTAAGACATCCCCAGCTTGTCCTTGGTTTGGGCTAGGAATTGAGGTCTTTGGTCTGTCCTCGCCTTATTATCATTCTTAACTTCAAGAGAGGTATGTATACCTTTCTTCAAACTATTTCTTTAAATGTTACTTTTTCAAACCTTAAGGGAGGTACATGTTATTCATCTATAATTAATAAATTAACTTCTTTTAATATGGTAATATTAATTTTTACTTATATAGTTTAATAACAGAATTGAAGTAAATGTATCAATTAAATTTAATTTTTATTCAAATGAAATTATTATTAGTTGTAAAAATTTATATTAAGATATAAATACTCCTTTATATTATAATTAGTTTGTACTTGAAAGAAAAAATCTAACAAATACCAAAAATTAACATAAATACTTTCTTCTTCCACCAAAAATTCAATTCTTGCAAAAGAAAAGTAAATAAATAGAGAAACAATATTTCATTCCTCCAAATATTTTTTTTTTCCAATGGTGTTGCCCAAAGGATAAAAAGATGCCCAATAAAGATAAAAGCTATCAAAAATAAAAAATATCCAAAACATGTTTGATTATATGTTGTGTAAAATTCTTTTTTTGTTTAAAAAAATTATTTTTTAAACTTAAAGCGAAATGTGATTGTTTTTCCACTATTTTCAAAAATGAGTTTTTAAAATTAATTACAAATTTTTTTGTTAAAATAAGTATCCTATTTTTTTAAAAACAAATACTAAACAAATTCATGTTATTTTTCATTTTATAAAACTATTTTTAATAAATATTACCTAACATTTTTTTTGGTCTTCAAAGACACCATTTTGAGAACATGGATTTTATTGTTTTCAAAAGAGTAAAATGCATTTTTAGTCTCTAAGATTTGATTCAAAGTGACTAATTCTAATAATTTTAAAAATACTTATAAACACTTTAATCCATTAATTGTTACATCTATTGATTTAGAAATTCACGTAAGTATTATAATCTCTCTTTATTGTTATATCAGTGACTGACACTAAGTTATGTAAATGTATAATAAATTATTATATTTTTTGATACTTTTGAAAACTAATATAATTTATTAGTCTTAATAAGTCCAACTTTAAAAATTAGAATATTTTCTTCATTTTTTTCAAAAATGTTATTTTTAAAAAAACTTAGCAAATGCACTCTAATTTTTCATAATTTTCAGTTTTATGTAAGAGCATAATTTTGACATTACATTAATAAAAGGGTATTTAATTATAAAAATTAGGATTTAGAGGTCAAACTCACCGTTACCATTTGAATTTTTTGAAATTAATTTTTTAAAAATACTTATATTTTTAATCAAATTTATTTTTATTAAAATGTAAAAATATATATTTTTAAATATTTATTGTTCCTTCAAGATAATTATAAAAAATAGTAGTAATAAACTTATTTTTAAATAATTATTAAAAATAAAGTAATTGTTAGATTAATGTTAATGATACTAGTTATAATTATTAAATTTGAATTGTTTTAGATTGTAAAATTATTTTATATTAATATAATGATTTAAAATTATTTTTAAATAATTATTAAAGATAAAATTATTATTACATTAATAATAATAGTTATAATTATTGAATTTGAATTGTCTTACGTTATAAAATTATCATATCAATATAATAATTTTAAAATAATATTTTAGAAAATATAAATTAAATATATATTTTTAGTTAAATATTTTTATTTACATGTTTTAACTAATGAACATAAATGGTGCAATGGTATGGTGTTATGTATTTTCTTTAGAATTAGTTCTCAAGTTAAAAAATTGTAAAATTTTTACTCTTTTAAGAGTCAAACGGGGTCAATACAGTATGAGAATCAGAAACCTAGGACATCTTTGGCTTGTCCCTAATTTAAGCTAAAGATTAGGGATTTTATTCCGTTCTCGCCTTATTACCATCTCTAAATTTAAGAGAGACATATTTGCCTTTTCTCAAACTATCTCTCTAAATGTTACTTTTCCAATTTTGAAGGGAGGTATATGTTAATTTTTCTTAAACAAAATAATCAATCTATAATTAATAAATTAATTTCTTTTAATATAGTAATATTAATTTTTGCTTATATAAATTAATAACAAAATGAAAATTTAACAAAAATGACTAAGTTTTGTCCTGAAAACTAATATAATTCATTAGTCTTAATAAGTCAAACTTAAAAAATCAAAATATTTTCTTCATTTTTTTCAAAAATGTTATTTTAAAAAATATTAGCAAATGCTAATTTTCCATAATTTTCAGTTTTGCGTAAGAGGGTAATTTTGACATTACATTAATAAAAGGGTACTTAATTATGAACATTAGGATTTAGAGGTCAAAACTCACCGTACCATATTGAAGATCCCTCCACTGCAATTTTGCTTTAGAATATGGGAATCCATAACCATAAGTTAGCGTTAAACTTCAAAAAATGGATAGAAAAATGAATGAGAAGCGTGCTCCTTAAAGCAGAATCAGTATCTCTGGCGGCGGTTAGGATTAGGGTTTTCTTCAATCAATCTTTCACGAAGCGCTTCTCGTTTAGTCATCGTCAATCGAGTTCAATTTCCTCCGCCGTAGCCATGCCCGGCGTTGATCCTCAGCAGGTGGAGTGGCCGGCGAGCAGAGTCCGAGACACTTTCTTCAAATTCTTCGAAGAAAAGAACCATGTGTACTGGAAATCCAGCCCTGTTGTGCCTCTCAATGATCCGACTCTCTTGTTTGCTAATGCCGGTATCGTTAGTTATAAGTTTCTCTGTTTATTCATTTCATTTCGTGTGTTTGTACACTAAATTAGATAATGAATTGACGCAGGGATGAATCAGTTCAAGCCAATTTTTTTGGGAACGGTTGATCCAAACACTCATTTGAGTAAGCTAACGCGAGCATGTAACACTCAGAAGTGTATACGGGCGGGTGGAAAGCACAATGATTTGGATGATGTAGGAAAGGACACTTATCATCACACTTTCTTTGAGATGCTTGGAAACTGGTCGTTTGGGGACTACTTTAAGAAAGAAGCTATTGAATGGGCTTGGGAGCTTCTTACTAAGGTAGCTAAATCCGCAGTATCTTCTTTTAAGATGTAATCCAGGGCCTTGATTATACTTTCTCCTTTATTGATATTTATTTTTCTGGTTAATCGGCGACATACAGGTTTATGGACTGCCTACTGATAGAATTTATGCTACCTATTTTGGTGGTGATGAGAAAGCTGGTCTTCCACCTGATACTGAAGCTAGAGATATATGGCTCAATTTTTTACCACCCGGACGTGTGCTGCCTTTTGGTTGTAAGGTATTTGTTTACTTTCACTTCAATTTTCAAGTTCTCTGACATTTTCTAATGATGAAGTCTTCACAATTGTGGTTAAATTTTCAGTCTTTCATTTGTTATGAATATATATGCCTTCAATTTTCTATTGAAAAATTTTGTTGAGGTCATTTTGGGTTCTGGTTTATTAGCAAATTTATTCTGCTGTGCTCAAGAAATAATTAACCTTTACTATTTTGGTATTACATAAGATGAGAATTATGAATTCACATTCTAGTAAAGAACTGGGTAGCGAGGAGGAAATGTGGACAAGATGATAGAAAATGCTCAGTTTCACAATTTTGTTTTATGCATTTTCTGTACTTTTCTGCAAAGAAGGCTTAATATTTGATATTAAGTACTATTTCTAATTATTTTTTTATTTTGATGTAGGATAATTTTTGGGAGATGGGAGATACTGGTCCTTGTGGGCCTTGCACTGAAATACACTATGATAGAATTGGCAACCGAGATGCTGCTTCATTGGTTAATAATGACGATCCTACATGCATTGAAATATGGAACCTTGTCTTTATTCAGGTATAATCTTTGCTATAATATATAGTGCCTCTTCATTTTCTGATTATTATACTTAATATGAGGTCTTGAGTAATTACTTTTGAAAACTTTGGTGTGGTCTAATAATGGCCATGGTTTTATTTGCATACTAATAAATATGTTGGTATCTGCCGACATGGCGGGATCGGAAGAAAATTGCATATTTTATTACTGCTCTTTTCAGTTCAATGTGCTAATTTAACAGTTGCATTAATTACTTTTTTTTGATTAATGTTCTAACCAGTTCAACAGGGAAAGCAATGGTTCCCTAAAGCCACTGCCTGCTAAGCATGTTGATACTGGAATGGGTTTTGAAAGATTGACTTCTGTACTTCAGAACAAGATGAGCAACTATGATACTGATGTGTTCCAGCCCTTATTTGATGCTATTCAACAAGTAAGATGACTGTCTTTAAAATATTTTTCTAATATTTTTACCCCATTTTCTTAGTTTGGATTTATTAAGATTTTTTGACTGGATGGATGTATTAAAGATTTTGAAATATAGCTAAAGCTTCCATCTAGAAGTACAAATACACCAGCTAATAATTTATGTATTATCTGGTTCTGTAATTTGTTTATTTTCATATTACATTCTTTTTTAATTATGATTTTGATTGGGGTCATTGAACCTAAAAGAAGTAAAGATTGTCTGCAGCAGTCTAATGGTTGGTTTCTTTTCCATATAAACATTTATCTATTAGCTTATGGCAGATCACTGATAATAGTGATTAATAAATTTTGCCTGGCATTTTAAATTGCTTTGGACAGTGATTTTTTCCGCCCAAATTGGCAAGTTTTCAAAATTTTTGCAGTGACTTTTAATTTGCATTTAAATGTTTTATATCCTTTGTTATTCTTTTGGATGAACTTGGCTGCATTGTTAAGAAATTATGCATATTCTTGATGCCCGAATAAACACACAATCAACACCCAACATTCATGCATCCACAAAAACACATATAAAATTGTCTTGGTTTGTGATCAATTTTGGAGGTGCATTAGGAACTTTCTCAGTGAGCATTGACATAATGTTTACCCAAATGTTTTCTTGGCTCATCAACCACCTTAAATTGGTTGGTAACATAGTTGGGTTCGTCTATTTAGATGCTTATTGTGAAAGGGATAAGCTTTGGATAGCATAATGACATCCTATTGCTTTTTTAGACATTTTTGGAAGTTTTTTATAGGCTGGTGCACTGCTTGTAATCTGTTACTAGCTGACTATGCTTCATTCTATAAAGTATTCAGCCTTGTGATCCCTTACAGTCTTTTACATTTATTTTCAGCTCTGTGAGCTTCCAAGATTTTATGAAAAAGCTTTACGAAATGCTTACTCAATAAGCCAAATTTGCCCCAGTGGTTGCTTATGCCAGGCAATGTGATTGAATAATGAGATTAGAAAAAGGCAGGATATTAGTATGATTTGGCTTGTTAACTTAAAGTGGCACTTTCTGAGATTTCTTGATGATTATTGTTTCACTTAGCAAATTGATCTACTTTGGTTACTCTGTTGGGATAGGTTTTATCATCATTCTTTCTTTTCATTTCAAATTGTTGATTACTTTTCTCATGCTGTACGGAATATCAAATTGTCTAATACTAATATATAATTCTTCTCCTAGGCTACAGGGGCTCGACCATATTCTGGAAAAGTTGGACCAGATGATGAAGACAAAGTTGATATGGCCTATAGGGTTGTTGCTGACCACATTAGAACTCTGTCTTTTGCAATTGCTGATGGTTCTTGCCCAGGTAGAATTTTGAGATTCAGGTTTTAATGCTTACATATGTTCACCCCTACCCGTTCTTTTTATTTTCTAGGTTGAGGTTGGCAGTGTTCTTTGTTACTGGTTAAACCAGAGTACAGAATTGCTTTAATATGATGATGTGCTTGTTTGCTGTTGGGTTCTAAGAAAAAATCTCTGCTCTGTACTTGTTGACGTTTTTGGGCTTTTCTCTTTGATTACACCATGGAGGCTTAGTTCTTTGTAGAACACTAAAAAAGCACATTTATTTTTCTCTCTTGATAATTCAGTTTTTTGTTGGATTCTCATTTTGGTATTTCCCATGTAACTTGTGATATTTATGTTTCTTTTGTAGGCAATGAGGGTCGTGAATATGTGCTCAGGCGCATTCTTCGTCGAGCTGTTCGATATGGAAGTGAGGTCCTAAAAGCTGAAGAAGGATTTTTCAATGGGTAGGGATGATCAGTTTTTAAGTCTATAGTACAGTTCTTGGTAACTTATGAACCTAAGATTCACACTAATCACACCCCTTAATAAATATCTTGGTAAAGTTCATCATGCAGTTTTTAGCATTTTGTGTTTGGTACCTGCTAAGTTTCTCTTGCATTCTGCAATATTACTTATATTTAAAGTGGGTGTGGAAAATTGACAGAATATCGAACATTTTTTAGCTTGCTATATTCTTTTTTACCGTAACTCATTGATTATTATTGTTTAAATGCAGTCTTGTAAATGTGGTGGTCAAAGTTATGGGTGATGTTTTCCCAGAGCTGAAGCAACATGAAGCTCGCATTAGGGAGATTATTGCATTAGAGGAAGCTAGTTTTGGAAAGACTTTGCTTAAAGTAAGCATGAATTTTATTTTTGCCACACCCCTTATCTTTTCTATGTAAATCAGTTATCTCTAATATTGTTATGTTGTTATGGTTTCCAGAAGTGAAACTAGTTTGTACTTCGGTGTACTTCATTTACCTGCTTCTTAATCCTAATTGATAAAAATAAGTTTAACATCTTGGGTTTATCCAAATAACAATTCAGGTAAATTGTTACTTTACATGTGATACCTTTTGAAATTAAATTTTGACAAGTTAATCGATGTGGAGTTTTGAAGTTTGATAACTTGTTAGAATGTAAGGGCCCGTCTGTTACTGTTTTACATTCTCTATTTTTGTTTTCACTTTTTGATTAACTGATTAAAAACTTGTCTACTTAGGATTTGGAAGACGGGGAAAATGAGATTTGCACATTTTAAGTAGAAAGTAGAAAACTACTACTGGTTGTTCTCCTGGTGTTCGGAAAACAATTGTTTTGAGTTTATTACTTAATTAATAATGATAATGTATCATTAAATAAGAGTGTTATGTAAAAATTACATATGATATATATAAAATGATATTGAAGATGATATTTAATTTTATTTCATTTTAAATATTTGTCAAGATGTTTTCTTTTTAAATAACAAAGAGAACACATATTTTAATGTTTTGTCTCTTAAACAATTTAGATTAATCAAATTAATTTCTGTAGTCAAAATCTTAGTTATTACATTGTACTTAATAAATGAATTTGTTGCAATTCAATTCTTCAAAATTTTTTTTTGCACTTTGTTGTACACTTCTCATTTGTGTAATAGGATTTTTCGAAAATGGTATGAAACTCATTCTTGAACTCTAAATGCATAAAATCAAAATTGACATTTTGGGTTTCATTTATGTTTTATGAAAACTATAATTACAATAAAGAATGCTCCTAAAGTACTGTTATCGCACTTTTCTTTAATTCCTGTGATCCTGATAATGTTGGAAAAATGTGTCTGGCTTAAATAGGGTTATTGCTTGATCAGTTGCATTGCTTTCTTAATTTGATTTAAGTATGATAAACCATGCTCTACAGAAATCACTGATCATCAACTTGCATTCAGGGAATTGAGAAATTTAAGAAGGCTACTCTGGATGTCCAGGGAAAAGTTTTGAGTGGACAGGCAAGTATATTTCTATTTAATATTATTGTTTCTTGACTCTATGCCATTATTGACATGAGAACTTTTCTCCACCACTAGCATGATTGAATTATCATCAAAAATCATCCATAGGAAAACAGTTTATTGTAATATTGCTGTCAATTTTGATGTCTGGAAGATGTTTTCTTAAACTAGGGATTGTGCTGCAGATGAACTTTTGACATACTCTGGATCTTCATGCGTATTCCTTCAATTCCTGCTACTGCAAATTATACTCCATTTCTATATGAACCAGATAATTTGTATTATTGGGTGATTGGACATAATCAACAAAGAAGCCAGATGTTTTTCATTGTAGTGCTGATATTGAAAATTTGACACATACACTCAAAAAAGAGAAAATCTTTTTCGCCAAAGGTCTTTAATTATCTCAAAGCGATGCAATGGCATTCTTGACTTTCTATTTGGACCAGATAATTGTTTATATTCAAAAAGGAACCAGAAGGTATTAATGGGGTGATGATATTCAAAATTAGATGTGACAAGTGGAGAAAGAGATAAACATATGTATAGATGACCTTTGAATCTGGAAAAAGTCTTCTTTCATTATCTTTACTCTCAAAAACATTTTTGCCCAAGGGAAAAGGATGAAAGACAAACCCCATTGGAGATCTGTTGTCTAGGCTTTTTTATGAGTCTTATTGTTGAAAGAGATAATAAAAATACCTCCTATAATGATGAGGGAAGAAATCATGGTTGGTATACCGATTCTGACAAAAAGGGCTTTTAGACGTATTTTTATTATAAGGGGTTCTGTTTTTTTTTTTTTTTTTATACTATCTGCGGACATCTAGTCTACTTATGTATCCCTGTCTTTTTGTGTTTATTGATATAATTTTAGTAATGGAAATCAAGAGAGCTATTTTTATTAAAAAAGGGAGACAAGCATCCTGCTTCTCTTTCTCAAACTTCTTTTTCTCATGGTTGCAGGATGCATTTGTCTTGTGGGACACATATGGATTCCCTCTAGATTTGACTCAGGTACAATTGAGTACTTTGTTATTTTTACTGTAAAAATTCACCTAGGTGTATCTGCCATCTTATATCTTTTTCATGCCAGTTGATGGCGGAAGAAAGAGGCTTACTGGTTGACATTGAGGGTTTTAATAATGCTATGGAGGAAGCTCGGGAAAGATCTAGGAGTGCTCAGAATAAGGTATTATACGTTGTCCACATTGTGTTATCTATATTATATGCCTATAATTCTAATTGCTTAATTTTTTGGTAAGATTTGCCCATAGATCAGTTTAAACTGATCAAAATGAAATTGACTTTCCAGAAAGTGACAAATGTTACGGTAATGTGAGGAAAGAGATTTGGTATAAAATAGGCTTTGAGCGTTTTTTCCAACCATCAGTGCTAATATCAGTTTTTTTGCAGCAAGCTGGTGGTGCTATTGTCATGGATGCTGATGCTACCGCGGCATTGCATAAGAGAGGGGTTTCAGCAACAGATGATTCTTTTAAATTTACTTGGTTCCAGGTAAACATACAAGTTTTGATCAGATATCTCCCAAAGAGTTGCGTTAGTTACAGATATCCCGCGAAGAATTACATTAGTTTGTTGTCAGATCTCCTGTGAAGAATTACATAAGTTTGTTATTGAAATTGATGTTAAGTATATCTTTGTAGAAGAAACGTGACTTGCTTGATTATATTTAGAAGAAACTATTCTAGGATGGTTGTAGTTGCATTGTTTTGCTGCTGATTTGTTTATGTGACACCTGGAATTTTTAAATGTACTTGCATGATGCAGACACAAAATTGGTACAACCCACAGCTCAGTAGTGTAGAACCAATATTTTTTTCAAATGCCGATGCATTCAAGATTCCTAAAGGAGAAATGTAGGAAAAGCCTTGACCACTAGACTATTTACTGAGATCTGAAGAAAATTCTGAATATTTACTGCTGTAAACTTTAGTGGATTCTGCCCTCATTTATAGCCATAGAATAGAACTGTACTTTCAATGACGTTTATGGTTTGTGGGATCCATTTGATAACCCATGTATTTCCTAGACTCATTTACTATGTTTTACAGAAACAATTTTGACCCTTTGACTGACTATTTGATAAGGTAGGCCACTATTTGATAGCCAACCTATCCCCATGCATTTTGACTTGTCATAGACTGCTTATTAATCACAATTCTTCCTAATGAACAATTAATGCGAATACCAGCACACCATAAATGTTACTTTTAGTAAACACCTAGGTTCTTAAATTTTAATTATGATATTTTCAAGTAGCCAGAATGTTACCAATCCACAAGGTTGGGTTAAGTGATCAATCAAGAGACGAAGGATTTAAACCTCTTGGGGCCAACTACTTGAGATATGTGTATATTTCAATTGTTTTTTCATTGCTACTAAAGTTTCAGGGTTGGGCAGTAGCTTAGTGAACATAGAAAGGTTGGGGGCTATTCAGTAACAAAAAGATAAAATAGCCAGAATGTTTTCTTATCAAAATGGAAAGAAAAATAGCAGCCGCCACGTTGTTGCCTGGTCTTCAGGTCAAAGGAGCAGCGATTTGTCCCTTTAACTCCACGCATATGATAAACAGAACAGCTTCCAATAAAAAATAGAAACTGTGTTGCAGAGGTCTTATATCTCGTTCTTGGTGGTGCCCACATTGAGGTGAAAAAATTTCAAACTTAAAAGATACTATCTTGTATAAGTTCTCATTCTTCAATTTATACTGTTGTAATATCGTGTCTTCTTCCCTCAGTAATATAAGACATTAACGGGTTTGTTTTGTGATTGGAAATCTGAATGTAACTTACTGTCAATCATTTTGACATTTTTGCTTGTTTGATTTATTGACTTGACTTATTGTAAGACATTTTTATCTGAATCATAAAAAGTCATTTTTTGTCTTTTATTTGATTGCAAAAAATCTGAATAGATCATCTTAAGATAAAAAGTACATATTTCCATTAACTACTTTTTTTCCTTTGCCTCATCAGATATTACCTTACCTTAATAATAATATTTATGTGGATAATTTTGTTAAATTATTGTTTTCCAGAATTTTTTTGGGCTAGGAAAACAGTCTTTTCTGATTTGGGAAGGAGGATATTGTTCAGATCTTACATTTGGATATATTTACATTTCATTCAAATTCAGATCCATTCAAATTTCAAATAAGAAACAAACCCTGCTCGAAGTTTTTTTTGTTACGCTTTCCTCCTTTTCCCATTGGATTACGCATGTTCCTTTGCTGTAACCGACCTTTCTACTTGTCATTTCAGGACCATGAAAGTATAATAAAAGCTATTTACACTGGTTCAGAGTTTGTTGATGGTGCTGTTTCTGGCAATGAAGTTGGTATAGTTTTGGAATCTACTAGCTTCTATGCGGAGCAAGGTGGCCAGGTACTATGCCATGCATGATTTAAGCTGTGTAGTATATTGCCAATGTACAATGTTTAAATGTAAATGATAGATGCATAGGTTTTTATTTCCTTATTTGACTATAAGAATGAATTGGACTTTTTACCCAAGGAAACTGCAATGTGGTCACAGGTATATTTTGGACTCCTGTATCCAGGAAGTCCACTTGTTTCAGCTGCTTTTAAGTTGCAACTATTAGCATATTGTTTTATGAAAAATGAAACAGTTTTATAATATTTTTACAAGTCCAGTAGCAGGGGTTGAGAAAATAGTTCTTTTTAATTAGTTAATGCCAGGGGCATTTGGGTGATTCATGTTTATGTAATCTCTACTCTTGTGGTTTGACAATCTTGATGTAAAATATTTGAAAAATTCCTTGGATGGAAGCATGGAGACAGTTAAATGCTGAAACTTGGTGCACTTTTCAGTTATTAGTTATAAATGAGCTTTAGAATTAATTTAATTTGATTTTCTTGGTTTTTTTTTCTCTCTCCCTTTTTATAGTGCATCATGCATTCAGCATAGTTTCTTCTGATTATAGATCTTTGACACCGGATCACTAGAAGGCCCCTTTGGCTTATTTCAAATCTGTAATGTTCAAATTTATGGAGGTTTCATTCTCCATGTTGGTTCTCTTGCTGGAAAGAGTGGCCGATTCTCTGTCGGTGATAAAGTAATTTGTAAGGTAAGCTATGCAATTTACAAATTCCTTTTATTAGTCTAGTTTTATGTTCTCTTTGTTTGTAACTCTTTTAAGATCTTTTATACATGTAGGTTGACTATGAAAGGAGAAAGCTAATCGCCCCTAATCATACTTGCACACATATGTTGAACTTTGCTCTGAGGGTATGTTTAGGTGCAACTGATTGTGAACTCCCAAACATTCTATTATCATCATCTGAATATCAGTTTATGCATGTGGTTCTCAGAATTGTCAATGTGACTGCAGGAAGTACTTGGCAATCACGTCGATCAGAAAGGATCCATTGTTCTTCCTGAAAAATTAAGATTTGATTTTTCTCATGGTAAGTTTCTTCAAGTTAGATTATTTGGAATACATGGAATCCATGGTAAAGGAATTTAGGGATTGAGATGTGATTACTTAAAATGAAAATTCTTTGGTGTTGAAAACTGGAATTTTGTAGTAACTAGATGCTGCAATATACCATGATTATAGTTTTGTGAATAATAATGAATATCAGTGAACAAGGTAATCTGGGCTTGTGAAAGAAGCAACAAGAGAACTTGCAAAAACAAGAATTTAGCACTGTTTGGTATGCTGGATTGAATTGGAATATATATAACACTATGTGATCTATATGTATAATCTGTTTTCCAATCCCATGTTTAGGATGGCAAAAAGGGGTAAAGATGAAGGGTCCCACCTTTTAATCCCCATATCATAAATTCGTTTCAATAGTTTTTTAAATAATTTTTGAATTATAACTTAATTCTTTTATTAATGATAATAATATATAAAATTTAATTAATACTAAAATTATGCTATAAATATTAATTTATTATAGAAATACATTGTAATAAAATATTATTATTTATGATTTGTTAAAACATTTATAAGGTTAAATAAAACTTTTTAAATACTAGTATTACATTTGATTTATTGGTTAAATAAATAATTATTTTTATTTAACTATTTAAATATATTTTAATAGTAAAGCTATATATATAATCCAATCTGGCATGTCAATGGGTTAAGATTCCTAAAATTAAAAGGACAAAGAACTCTAGTTAATCAATATCAAGGTCAAATTACTCAGGTTAGATTTGAGAAATTGGCTGAAATACTCATAATTTGCAGTACTCCTGATCCAAAAATATGGTATGCTTCTGGATAAAAGTTCCCAAAACTCCTAGTATTTTAATTACAAAATTATTTAACCCCAAACTCATTTTGACTTGATTTTGAGAATCATCGAATTTTTGCATTAATAGGAGGTTGCACAACTGTCTCATGCATGAAAACCTTAAATGCAAAATTTTTAAATTATAGTATGAGCAAGTTCATTTTAAATGCTGCAACCAATATGTTTCTGCAGAATTGATTTATATTGCTGCTTAATTTTGTGTAGGCAAGCCAGTTGATCCTGAGCAGTTGAGAAGAATTGAGTCAATTGTGAATGAGCAAATCAAAGCTGAATTAGATGTGTATTCAAAGGATGCAACACTTGCTGAAGCCAAGCGTATCAATGGTTTACGTGCTGTTTTTGGAGAAGTAAGCCATCTCAAGTTTGTTTTCTCATTTGTGTTTGCACATATAATGGCATTACTGTGCTCGATAATAACTCATTTCTTCCTGGTGCAGATTTATCCTGATCCTGTTAGAGTAGTCGCAATTGGTCGAAAGGTTGAGGATCTCTTGGCTGATCCGGAAAATCAAGAATGGTTATCAATCTCAGCAGAACTTTGTGGAGGTCTGTATTTCACTGTCATTTGTGCCTCTTCATGGAGTCTTGCTTTGAGTTGGTTTGAATTGATTTACGGACACATATAGGGACACATATAGCAAATACCCGGGAAGCTAAAGCATTCGCTCTTTTGTCTGAGGAGGGAATTGCCAAAGGAATCCGGAGGATGACTGCTGTCACTACTGAGAGTGCTTTCAAGGCTATGGATTTGGCATGTTTGTTTGAGAAGGAAATAGATGATGCATCAAAGGCAGAAGGAAACTTACTGGAAAAGGTCTGTTCCTCCTGCCATATCTTTTTCTTTTTCTTTTTCCCTTTTTGCCTAAAAAACAAAGAAAGAGATGTATGTTATATCTTTCTCCTTCCATCTCATCTTCCCAGCGTTAATATGTGCTATTTATATTTATGGACTGCAAACATGTTAGGCATGAGTTCTCAACAATTATTTCCTGAACTTGCTTCCTATATTCTACAAGACGAATTTAGAAATTGACTCGTAAATAATGATGCTCCCATTTTTTTAAAACTGTGAATTTTGATAGGTTATGTTCTATTATAACTGATGTTACTGAATGTTATTATTCACAGAAAGTGGCTTCTTTAAAGAGTAGTGTGGATGCAGCAGCAATTCCAGCATCCAAGAAAGCTGAAATCAGGGCTAAGATTGCCTTGCTCCAGGTATTTTAGATGGCTGTTTGAACAGGGCTCTACATAATCATAGTACCTTTCTTTATCTTTTTTTGTTTTTCATTCTTTTGACAGAATCTGTTGTGTATATATTCTTTAGCTCCATTTGGGTATGTTATTCTTCTATATTACATTCATTGTTTTATTTTATAGAATCAAGTGAGGAAGGCTCAAAAGAAGATTGCCGAAGAAAATATGGCCAAAGCTGTCAAGGTGGCAACTGACACGGCTGAAGTTGCTGCTTCAGATGGGAAACTATTCTGCGTTTCTCATGTTGAGGTTGGATTGGATGCAGCTGCAGTTCGTGAGGCAGTTTTAAAAGTTGTGGAGAAGAAGGTTGTTAGCTTATTCATTTTTGTGGCGATAGTAATATTTTGCTTCTTTCTAAATTTGTGCTTCTCACGTACTAATGCAAAAGGAGTTAATGTGAATGCTGGTGTATTGACAGGGAATGCCAGCAATGGTTTTCAGTACTGATGAAACCACAAATAAGGCTGTTGTATGTGCGGGAGTACCTGAGAAATCAGACAAGGTGAAGCAGTTGGAGGTGTCGGAGTGGTTGACAAAAGCTTTACAGCCTCTGAAAGGGAAGTGTGGTAAAGGAAAAGGTGGTCTTGCTTCTGGCCAGGTTAGTGCCTTTAACATTGTTACAGACTGGTATCTATTATTTATAGTGTAACATTTAGGAACCGTTCTGCTTGAACTTAACTTTGAAAGCATAACAGTTAAAATGTTGGGTGAACTTACTTCTACATTATTCAGCACACTTGTGCTATTCAACTGTTACGTACCGTTTGTATACATTGGGTCTCTCATGTTGCCATCCCTCAGAAATAGTTTGTCCTTGGGCTTATTATGGGCGGGTAGGCAGCATCTCTAATAGGCTAGTCTTTTGGGCTGAGGGCAACCACTTGGCTTTGACATATGGCGTGTGTTAACAAAGACCCATCAAGTGATTCTTAGGATTCCCATCATACCTGAGGTGTGCTCTAATGCAGCAGCTAGTTCAGAATATCTCCCATTAAATTCTGCTTCTGTTGGCAGCTACATATGATAGCAACGACTAGGGAGGATACCCTTTAGAGAGTCCTTGATTTACTGCTTCAGGTGCCTGGTGATTCTTCCTGGAGGAAATTTTCACCTAACATGGTTTTCTGCCATTGAGGTAACTATTTGAAAGACCTCAATATGACAGATTCAGCGTACCTGATTGGTTGTAAGTGCCTCATTGAGTCGGCATTCAATTGGCTTGAGCCATCCTCACTATCTATGGATTCTCTTAAAATCCCTCACCTGAAAGTATCCTATCAGAGTTCTCTGTTGGTATGTTTGGATGGGAGGATTTTGATGTATGAATTCAGATTTGAATCTTGGTTTAATCTGTTGATTGAAGATGTCCAATGTTCAATTTTAAGCTTTTACCAGTTTCATATCTCCTTTTAAAAATCTGTCCAAGAATTCTTTTATTTATTGATTTACTTTTATTTCAGGGAACGGATGCCACACAAGTGAAGCCGGCCATGGATTTGGCAGCAGAATTTGCATCAATGAAATTGAGATGATGAAAATGGTGTTTCAAGAAGAAACATATATCGTTTTTCATCAACTCGTTATTCAACTATTATTATTATTATTATTATTTAAACACGGAAAAATACAGAAAAATACAGGAAAATAATTAGAATGAATACTTTCAGCCTGGATATTAAAAGCAATTTTTTGTTATCATCACTCACCTCTCTGTATACATCATTTTGTAATGTATCTAATCTATTGATAGTTTTTATGGGCTTCTTTTGTTTCGTGTGGTGGGTTTATTTCTGAGTACAAGATATTGATGAAATATAAGTTCATTTTTGAAATGGACACAATCTAAAGTTTCTTCAATTTTTTAGTAATATTTCCGTATAATAAAGAAAATTATACAACATACGATGGCAAAAATAATTGTTTATTGTATGCTAAAAATGTCAAAATTGTTAATTAAGTATAATTAGTTATATAAATAAAGATAAGGTATAAAATAAAATTAGCATATTCCTATATTAACAAGAAAATGAAATTTATGAAATATTTTATTTTGATCTTAAGAAGAATAATGAGAAAAATAACAGTATTAACTATTTTTGCAATAAGATGGCGTTGAATTTATAGAAAAATTTGTATTACTCTAATAATCGTACTTGAAATTTTTTAATGAAATAAGGTTAAATTTAATAATTTAAAATAAGTATAAAAAATATAAAATTTAACTGGTTAATTAAATAAATAATTAAAAAAAAAAACTTAGGATGAAGGAGGAGATGAATTATGATTTCTTCATTTGAAGGTACAAGAATTTGTAAACGACTAAAACTATTATTAACTACATAAAAAATTTCATTAATTAAAGATAAATATGTAAATTTATTGAAAAATTAAAATAATATATATGTATGGCAAAGAAAATGGTTCTTTCTATGTGCTCCAATAATGAATCATTTAATTTAGCTGAATAATTAAAATAACACCTTTTCTTTGTCTCAATAGCTAATGGATTTTCTCAATTAAAAGAGCTTGTATATATGGATAATACACATTCCAATTCACATTTGACTGAGCCTAACTCGTGCCTCATTACCTTAATTGTGTTTGACTCATGCTTTCCTTAGCCTGAGCTCAAATTCCATTAATCTCACTGTTGGTATTTTCTCATTTATTATGGTTAGGACTCACTTCTGTAGTAAGGGTAAATTTTACTTAAATTATGTATTACATTTCCCAGTAAAATTAGAATAAATTTAATTGAAACTCATAATTCTTGATAAATTTTTAATGTAATGTCAATAAATTATACATGCAATATATAATTTATAATAGTTAAAAAATAAATGAATTTTAATTTTTTTTGAGAATCTTTTTTATTCTCTCGTCAATTTTTACAACCCAACATACTAATGTAATTAAGTTGGTAGTTTGTTATTTTATAAGGCAATTACAAATATTAATATATAAAACATCCAAAATATTAAGAAACAAAAGATGAAACATTAGAGACTCAAAAAATCAGAGAGTTTGTGAAGGTGAAAGCGTATATACCTCTTAGTCAGTGTAAATTGGCAACAAAAATTCCCTTATAATGGTTGTTTCTTTGTAACAAGAAAGATATAATCAACAAGAAAAAAAAAAAAAAAGAAAAAATTTAGCCATACATAAGGTCCAATATTCTTTAATTTTTGACATAAACAAAAGTAATAATAATAATATTTTTTCCCATTTTATTACATAGGCCTGGTAAAAAGCAATTGATAAAATTGAGATAATTCATTTTAACTTTCGTTCAGTAAGTGGAGGTAGAATATTTTAAAGTTGATCTTAGTAGCCCATTGACAAGAGATACGATAGCTAGGGTAGTAAAAGTCACTCAAGGTCTAAGTGGGTAAAAAAAAATTGAAACTCTGAGACTGAATTAAAACTAATAAGTTCGATTTGATTCGTTATATAATTTGGTTCATTTCAATTTTTTAAGAAGATTGAATGGATCTTGATACTGGAATAAAATTAAAGGTATTTTTATTTTTGTAAGTTATGTTATCAAAATAACGTCATTTTGAAACTTAAAAATGACATCATTTTACGTTATTAAAAAAAAAGTAAAAACAAGCAACAAAAAATTTGAAACTAAAAAATCGAACAAAATTGAATTGAACTTAACGGTATCAATTTTTTTAAAAACACAACACAATATTATTTTTTCTATTACAAGTTTGATCTTAATTTGTTTATAACTTCTATTCAATTCAATACAGGACAAAAAATTTGAGACCCAACTTTTTTTATCCGATTTAATATCATAGAAGATTGAATCAAATTGGACCATGTTTACCCCTACTCAAAAAGATGTCGACTCACTTTTCTCTTATTTATTAGTCACTTATCCTATTTTTCAATTCTTTACGTTATTTTAAAAGTAACCAGTTTTTTCAAATTTTTTATTAAATGTGTTTATTTATTTTAAAAAAAAAGTATTCGAGTATAAATATTTTTTTTTTTTTGCTTCTCTCTAGTATTCAAGTACAATTAAAAAAATTTTACTCTTATTTTGGATATTAGACATAAGATGGTAACACCAAAGTATGTGAATATCAAGTTCTTTATAAATAAAACATTATACATTCAAAATTATTTATAAAATGGACAATTTATAATGTAAAACTATAATTTTTCTATTTCCGTAACATATTATTGATATAAGAAAAATTATCTTAATTTGCCAAATTGGGCTGACATTTTAAATTAAGTTTAATATTATCTTATATTGTTAGCCAAACTAGAAACCTTTCAATAAAAATACCCCTTATTTCACTTTACTCTTGTCTACTATACATTTCATACTTAGAGTAAACTTTATGGAAAATTTTCTTAAAGTAAATTTTAGGGGCAAAAATGTATTTGGACATAGATAAAGTATAACATAAAACTGATGGTAACGTGAGTCAGGAACTAATCCTAAAGTAAATAACACAAACTCATTGCTATTCTTGTCTACTTCAACATGGCACAAAAAACCCCACGTTTGATATCCGATTACGACATGTTAAGTGTGATAGAAAATGGTAAGAGAATACCCAATTGTTGTGGCTTATATTGTACGCTATAGAAAGCTTTTGTGAAAAAGAAGTTTTAGCAACCATGAGAATAAGGGAAGCATCAACAACACATAACCATGTTTAACGGTAAGTTATAACAATTGATGTGGTTAAGTTGTAGAGAAGGGAAAATGGGTTCTTGTTAAGTGGAAGAAGGGATTGTTTGGCATAAAAAATGTCATTTGTTTTTGTTAAAAATGAGCATGGTATGGTGAGTGTGTGTAAAAAAAATGGTTTTGTTATCTTTGGTAATCTGTGTTAACTTTAGTTATTTATTTTTAAAAAATAAGTTTTATCATATATTATTATTTGTTTGGGATGACAAAAAGGTTGTGTTTCTATAAGTTTGTTAGCATTAAAATGATTATTATATGGCATGACAAAAAGAAAGGTTTCTGAATTGTTGCTGATGGGATAAAGATTTATAAACTGTTGATAGTCAAAGAATACCAATAAGATAGTTGACAATATTTAGGATAGGGGAATAAATCAGGTAGACATCTCTATCCTTTCAATACCATTGAGGTGCTTTGTTAACAACATATTTTATCCTGTAAAATTTGGAAAAAATTGAAAAGAGGAAAAATTAAACTTTCTATGGGTTTTAAATCTATATAATTGGGGGTGATGGTATTAGAAAAGGAGCTACTTTAATTTATAAGGTAATTAGTTTCTCTCTTATTTCTATCAAAAATCCAAAGGGAAAACAAAAACCTCTCACATATATATGTTCTAATCATTCAATGAAATCAAAAAGACTGTTACTATGATATAACATCTGTATGCTGCTATATTTCTGTTCCTATGGTGTATTATTAGCACATTTTTGTTAAGAAATTTAAGAGGCTTGGTCTTCAAGTGGCAGTTGCTAGCATCCTCAAGACAATTGATAATGATATTGCTATTAGTTTACTAACTATATTTTGCAATATTGGTAAAAGTTAATACTGCTAAACGATGTAAGCCAACAATAATGAAGTATAGTTGATGATATTGGATATAGATGCTACTTCTTATATATAATGCATTTTTTTAACCGTTGGGGAGTAGCTATTGAATACCCTTCTTATTTGTATTCTTGAATTAGATATTGTGCATGTAAAAATGATCTAATTTTGTCTTTTTAATCATTATAATTAGGGATAGTATAGTAGAATTAGTATTTTTAATTTCAAAAGGACAAGTATTTGATATACAATCTGTAACTTGGAGGCTCATATGTCAGCATTAAGAAGTATAAAGATAATTGCCCCTAAAAGCAGCTTTTGTAACTGAGACAGAGTTAAGGCGGGGGTCTCTAACGCATTTTTATAACAATAGGGGAGAAATGGGTATTTATCCTAAACCTTATAAGGGTGAAGGGCATTTTTCCTAAACTTTATACTTAAACCTAAAATTCTAAAATCAGTTTATTCTTTTAAACAATGACTGATGGATCATTGAAAAAGAAGTCGAAATAGGGACAAATGAAAAGAACTAGACTGTGTAGTACATTGAAATTAGTTGTGTTTTTGTAGTATTCTTATACTTTGAAAAATGTTAAAAGTAGATTAGGGTTTAATACATTAAATTTAATTGAGATTGATAAATTTATTTCATTGAAGTTGTATTGTGTGGTGAAAAATTCCTTAGAAATACCATGAATATTATAAATTATTTTCAAAATTTTTGAGTAGTGAATTCCACCTATGTCACAGAAGGCAAATTCATCTCCTTAATCTAGACACTAATCTCTCATAAAAATGTTGTTGCAACAAATTTATACATATGATATTAACCCAAATTTGAAAGTTTATCTAGCAATCTAAGAAGGGAGGGAGAATTGGGTATTCAAAAATTTAACAAACAAAGATGCACCCAAATTATTATTCCATGTAATTCAAATCTTTTATAGTATAGGATAATAAATTCAACACATAATTTCAATCGCTAATATGTAAATAACACTACATTGAGCTTCGAGTGTGTGAAAAAAAGTGTATAAAAATAATAAGCATACATACAAATAAGAAAATAAAATTAGAGAGATCAAATACAATGACCTTTTTGTGGTAAAAAAAAAGTCTTGTCCTACGTCCACACATCAAAACTCTAAGCATTAGAGTTTTACTATTTGTATCTTTAAACCTAAAGACAAAACAATTATAATTCTAAGTGGGTTTAATGGGTGCCAATCAAACCTTACATCAAAAAAAACTTATTTTTGTTGCCTTTCCAATCTTCACAAACTGAGTAACTTGTAAGTGTCCCAAACCTTATAACGAAATGTGTTATCCCTTACACGTACATATAAAAATTGTAAATAGAGATGAACTTAATCAAAGAATTCAGGTAAGAATATACAAACACTTTTTTCGAAAATAATACAATTAAAAATTAGAGTGTATAAAGAATTTGATGCATAATTTGTAAATACAAACTCAAAGTATTTCTATTGCACTTTAAGAATATGTAATTAAATTTTTTAAATGTACGAAAATCATTTTAAATAAGTTTAGACTAGTATTTATATGAAAATATCAAAACTAGTCATTGTCAGTCATAGAAACTTTAAAATTTCGAATTTTATTTTGAAAATCATCGATCTTTTGGAGAAAATGATTAATCTTTTGATGAAAAATGGTTAAGCTTGAAATTGAAAATGATTGACCTCTTGCTTTTGAATTCTAACTTCAAATGACATCCATTGGTTGGTTGTTATTTATCGATTCACTTAAATCAATTCCTTGTCGACTGATTCAATTAAATGAAATAGAAAATTATATTTTTTTAAAAGTTTAAAAGCTTTGCCTTTAGGTCCATGCCAAGTTTGAAAAACTTACAAATAGTCTCAAGAAAAATTTATGGCCACTTTTACATATTAAAATATTTTCATTAAAATATATAGTCATATGTATTTTTGAAAAACACTAATAATACGTGTTTTAATAAAAAAAAAATTTGAGCTTATAAAAGCAAACATTAACCAATTCAAAGACATAATTATATGTATAATCAATCACATATTATGAATGTCCTAAATTCTTTAAGTTTTTTCTTTAACTTATTATTAATATTTTAATTTTGCTATTAATTAATGTCTTAATTTTGGATATCCTTTTAACCTTTAATACCATTCCCAATTTTCATACTAAAAGTTCTTACAAAAGTACTACAAGAAAAATTTAGTTGATTAAGAATATCAATATTATTATCATCAAAATAATGGCTTATGAGTTTTAAAGCTAACTAGATCATTACTATAAGCAAAATCAAATGATATTTGCAATATAATGATTCTCATCCTCTTTGGCGAAAAAACTATATTAATGTCATTATTTTGAAAGTTCTTATTTATAATTCTCTATTTAAGTATGCAACGAAACTTGTCTAGCATTGCATTCCTGTAATTTACCACATATATGGGAATCACCTTAAATGTCCACAATTACAACTAGCACACAACTATTTAGTATACTTAATTGGTATAAGAAGGTCAAATTATATAGTTGAGTCTAATGCTACACTCATATGGTACAATTGAGTTGAAATTAAATGAATGCTAAATATAACTAATAAATAGAAATAATGAAATTAGTCGAAGGATCAAATTGAGGTAATGAAATGTCAAGGTTCAAGAATCCACCATTAATTGTCATTTTAGGGTACCTAGCATAATCTATAAATCTTGTCAACTTAATATGGTGATAATCTTCTTTACATGTAATAATGGGATTTCTTGCATTAGTTTTTTGTCAATTATGAGTTTAATCTTGATGTAGGATTTAAACTCATCTATTCAAGAATATGTAGCAATACTAAGTATGAGCTATTGATAATATACCAAAAATGCATTAAGTGTTATGAAAATAAGAAGAATTTGCAACAACAATCAAATTGGTGTAATTATCATATTATCATAAATCACTCATACGAGAAATATTTAAGATACGGGATTAGTATAGTCCTCAAACCTTACATCAATATTACACATTTAAATCATAAAGGTTATAATTCAAACTAGGATTGGTGTGGCCCTCAAACCTTACACAAATATTGTTATTCGTTTTAATTTTAAACTCGCAAGTATACGAACCGACTATATCACGATAAGTATTCTGTAAGGTTGATCCAAGAAGAAATAGAGAAATCAATGTTTCGTAACTAGTAGAATTTAGGTTGAATGAAATACGAGTAGTGATTTGAATAATGAAAAATTAAAATAAACCAATAATAAACTAACAACTAAAAGAATTAAAATAGCTAAAGCGATTAAAGGGATAGATCAGAGAAATTTAGATGTTAGAGTTTAAGAACCCATCATTGATTGTCATATTTAGGATATTAAGTATGATTTAAAAGTTATGGAATTTAGTGTGAAACCTCGAAATTCTTATATTAATGGGAACGTATATGTTTAGATATATCAATTTTATATTATGTGAGAATATAAAAGTTTAAAGTTTATAAGATATATATATTCATTTTTCAAGAGATTTTTATCAGGATGAATATATTTCTGATTTTAAAAAAAAAATTAGATAATATAAGTTTTATTGTAGGTGAAAATTGTAAAAAGAGAAGTTAAAGGGCCTGATTGAAATTGAGAGACCATATGTTTTTTTCTTTAATTGAATTGATAATTGGTGCATTACATGTATATAATAAATAGGTTACTAGATATAAAGAAAAAAGAAAGGAGAGAAAAGTTAAGCTTATGCTTGTTAATCCATTATGTGGCCATGTAGCAAAGATATATGGGGTTTTATTATGGCTGTGGGTGGACTTATATGTATATATATATAACTTTCGCTTATACAAATTATAAGCAAGAGGCAGAAAACGAAAACAAAAAGAGGAAGAAAAAAAAAAAGAAAAAGAAGGAAAGGAAGGAAAGAAGGTTTGGTTTGAATTTATATTTTAAATGATTAATGTTGGTTTTAAAGATTAGTAAATTGTTTTATATGATTTAGTTGCAGAAACTTAAATCATTAGTGTATAGAAATATGTTTAAATATATATATATATGCATATTTTTTATATAATTAAGTTTGGATCATTATTTATCTTTATTGGGTTATTATTTATTATCATTTGTTAAATTGACATCAGAGGTGATTGGAAGGAGGAGGAGGAGAAGTCGACAGAGCAATAGAATTATAACACATTTATTAGGTAAGTATTTATATGTACTTGGTGAATTTTAGTTTTAAAACTTAAAAGTAGAGTATTTTATTACAGTTAATGTGTTGATAAATGTGAATGAAATTTTTGAATCATCACATGTCAAACTAATTAATTGTTTTTCAAATCAAATTTAAATAGTAATTCCATATAAATGTTATATTTACAAATACAGTGAGAAAATTGTATTAACACATTTTATATTTTTATAAATGTATGAATTATATGAAAATGTTGTGAAATAATTTGATTAATAAAAATGCGATGGCCATGATTGTTGTTGTGATAAGGCACCGGTGTTTAATGAGATGGTCCCTGAGAATAATACCTCTAAAGGTCATTTCTGTTGGGGCAATGGTCCCCAAGAATAATACTTCTAAAGGTCATTTGTTATGAAATAACGATGTTTAAGAATAATACCCCTAAAGTATGCATGGTCAATTTTTGGGGTGACAATCTTTTAGAATAATATTCGTAAAGTATACAAATATAAAATTTATGTAAATTATTTTTTTAAAATAATAGAATTAATGTGTTTTACGTTATTTATGTGAATATTGAAATTTAGATTTTGACTTGATATTCTACTAAGCTTTTTGTTGAAAATTAAGAAGTAATTTTATTTCAAATTTGTTTATTGCAAATTTTAAAACTATCTTTGTGTATAAATGTTTACTGGGCATTAGCTCATCTCTACTTTTTAGGTTTAGGTAATGTAGGAAATTTTTGTAAGTAGAAGACAAAGAGGCACTCTAGGACAAATATTTTGCTACTTTTGAAATTATATGTAATTATAGGTGTAAGAATTTATAATGTATGATTTTGATGTAATTTCCATATTTGTATTTGAATTTTATAAATCATAAAATTGGTTATATTTTGTTAAGTAATGAAATGAATTAGTTGATGTTGAATTTTACTGGAAGTGTTTAAAATAAAATTTTAAAGCTTACAAAATTACATATTTGCCATATATTATATTATGGAGGAAATTCTATCAAAATTTCTTAGTATTAAAGATGTTACACTTAGGTTAGTAATAGTTTATTATGTGTGATAAATATATTCACTTATCAGCTTTAAATTACAAAATTATGTATTTGTCATATGTTATATTATAGAGAAAATTCTATCCAAATTTTTTAAGTGTTAGGGATGTTACACTTAGGTCAGTAATGGTTCTTTTACATGCAATAAATATATTCACTTATCAGCTTTAAACGCGTTCACGCATTAATTTTAATCTGCATGAAATTATTTTGATAAAATTTGACAATGGTTCTATAATTTCTTTTGACAAGTGTGAAGGCATAGATGTCACATTGCATATTTATGGCTTCTTATGATTTTGCCAAGTGTACTCATTTATGTGTAAGACTAAGTATTTATTTTAATTGCTATCTCTCTCTTTTAAACTTTGTACTATTATGAGAAGGGTACAGTTATTTTTCTTCCTTTTCGCTTAAACGTTTAGTTTTGGAAGATAGTGATAAGTTTTACATTTAAGACATACTTCTCTTTTTTGAGTATCTACATACATCTAAATGCAGATACTTTGCAAGAATTCATTGGCCTTTACTTTGATAAAGCCTTTCATTTTCTAATAAGTATCTACAAGATCTTGATAAAAAGTGATATTAAACTTCACAATTAATGGAACTTCTCTCTTTTTTAGAGTACCCACTTACCTTTAAGGAATGAGACCTCTCAGAGATTTATTTACAATTGTTGTCTCTCTTTTCTTTTAAAGTCATTTAAATGGTAGTCTACCTTAATAATTCACTGTCTCCTTAGAAACAAGGCCTCTCATCAAGCTGTACATTATGGATTTAGATTTCTAAATATTGTTTCATAAATTTGGGCTCTCAAGTTTATTATGGGCTTAAACATCTATAATTATTAATTATGGGTTTAAGTCAATTAATTAAGAAGTTTAAGTATATCAGTAGTCCTCAAATATGCTTATATATAAAATAAGAAGACTTAAATTTCTTAATATCTGAAAAATAACCCTTTTTTTTATATTGAAAATAAAGCAAATAAAAGTTGAAATAGAGACCCCTCACACATATCAAATGTTTTTGTTAATAACATCATTGTAATTTGATATATTATATATTATTATTATTATTATTATTATTATTATTATTATTATATTTAAATAAAATATTTCCCCCTTTGCATCTATGGCAATATTGTGAGGAGGGAGGGATTAAGTTTTAATAAAAACCTTGTTTTTACTTTAATTATTAATTAAGCTTTTCTATTATTTCAAGGAAAAGTTATAAAGGTAGACACTTATAAAATATGAGCCTTAATGACATATAAACTCAATGGAAAAGTTTTAGGAGAAGAGAATGATAGTGGGCATGTGCCTTAGGTCTCCCACAAACTTGATATAAAAAATTTTTAAAAGGGAAGGGCAATAATAGGTATTCCTTGGACCTCTCAAAAACTTGATAGAAAATTTCTCTAAAGGAAGAGGGCAATAACAAGCATGCTCTAGGTCTCCCTTCCAACTTGGTGGATATTCTTCCAAGCATATAAAGAGCTGTTTACAGTTCCAATTGTGACAATTGCATCACCCCAAGGTTACTTTTGATTTTCTTGCCTATATTCGTTATACCTCATTAAATGATCCTTTCATATAATTCTAGACCCTTTATTTTAATTGTTATTCATATTAGTTCTTTTAGAGAGAGAGGATAATTTTAGAAAGAAAAGTTCTCAAACTTTCTTCAATTCATTAGAAGTAATAACATCTTTGATTGAAGTATTTTTTCTTCATCCTCCCTATTTTTTTCGTTTTACTTTTTATATTTTTACCACTAATCATAGGTAAATAACCCTTTTCCTAGATTATTATGGGTGAACTTCAATGTAGGTAAATCGCTAATATAAATTCTTCTATACAATATAGAGATAATATTGTGAGACTAGTAGTGTGTTAAATGAGAGAGGGGGTATAAGGAATGCATTAGAGACAGGAGAAGGTACTAGAACACATAAAATTATAGAGACTGATGAACATGACCATATAATATCTTTTAATCATCATATGAATGAGGATAAGGGTGAACATAATAAGGAAAAGAATAAAGAGGTGAAGGATGAAAAGATAGGGGATAATTCCAGGAGCGATAAAGAGGGTGTGAATAAAAAGGCTATTATTTCTTATTAAGTAGAGAGGCCTTTTAACTCAATCTATACTATTAACACTTTCCCTTGTGGACAATCATCAATTACCGTATATGCTAATTATTTTTGGTATATTATCCCTTTTGGGATTGGAGTTGAATAAGCTAGAGGTGGATGAGAGATAAGCCACCCTATAGAAGGAACATGATGAGATAGTATTTTTTCATCATGATAAAATAAAGATAAAGATAAAAAGGATGAGGATGAAGGATAAAGAAGTAAATCAGGTAAAGGATAATTCCAAGAGCGATGAAGAAGGTGCAAAAGAGGGGGCTATTATTCCTTATCAAAAAGTGGGTCTGGGAACCAAACTTTATTAGAACTCTTCTAAGATTTTTACCGAGTTTCATAGACCTCCCTCAACTACCCTCAACAATGAAGAATTTCTTTTTTTTTCTATGATCTAATAGAAGTAGGCTTGCTAGACACCAATGATCCAATATGGCCATGAAGACCTAGATGATACCATTCATAATTTTTGGGATTGGATTTAACATGATAAAAGAACTTAAGGTCATCAAGACTAGGGTCTTGGCTATATTAATGTCAAAATATGGCTCAAGTTCCCATCAAATGCCACCACCCATTAATGCTCACCTGTCCTAGAGCAAGCTTAAAATATGAAAATACCTTCCAAAACAAGATTGGAGTTGAAGTCTTAGGCTAAGTCTAAAGAATCCTTTGTGCAAGACTACTGAGCCTAGTCTCAAAAGACTAGGTAGTTCATTCTTATAAAAAGGCTAAAGTATTGTGTCTTCAAGAATAATATAAAAAGATATTATACTTTATTTTCTTAAGTTTTAGGAAAAAGTCAATATACCCCCCTGAGTTTTTAAAAAGACAAGATACCCCTTGCGTTTTAGAAAAAGTCATGATAAATACTTCTAAAGGTTACTATTTATATTGTAATTTGACTATTTTACTCCACTATTAAAAATATAAAATAATTATATTATTTTTATTTTTTACTTTATAATAATCAATATAATCTTATTATAATATTTAAATTCAAAAATTGTAATAATTTTTTAACTCTTAATTATTTCTTTCCTTCAAAATTTATAATCAAATATGTATAATATCCAATTATATATAATTTCTAAAATATATTATATTACTAAAATAATTTATTTAAAAAATTATGTATGATTAATATTGTCAAAATTATGTATAATTGTGTAAACATTTAAGAAATTTTGACAACAAATTTTTATGCTATAAAAAATTTTACAATTAATCATACATGATTTTTAAAATAAACTATTTTAACAATATGATATATTTTAGAAAATATATAACTAAATATTATATAAATTTAATAATAGATTTAGAAGGAAATAAATAATTAAGAGTCAAAATATTATTATAATTTTTAAATTTAAATGTCAAAATAAGATTATATTACCTATTTTAAAATAAAAATAAAGAAAATATAATTATTTTAGATATTTTTAATAGTGGAGGGGTAAAATTGTCAAATTAAGGTATAAATAGTAACCCTACAGAAATATCTTGACTTTTTCCAAAATCTAAAGAGATGTCTTGCCTTTCTCAAAAACTTAGGGGGATATATCAGTTTTTTCCAAAATATAGGAGGTAAAGTACAATATCTCGTAATATAAATTTCTCTAAGTTTCTCGATGCGAGAAATAGTAATGAAGGATTTTATTGAATCAATAGAGAAAGCAATGTTTGAGTCTTCTTAACCTATCAACTATCTAAAATTCACCTTAATATAAGACTGCTCTCCTGAGAATCCCTTATGGGATAATCCATTTATAATACTTTCTTTGCACTCATCATTTTGATCACATAAGTCTCTTAAAATCCCTGACTCAACCATAAAAACATCTACTTTGCTAATTTTCACCTCGATAAAAAGTCTGGCAAAAAGATACAACAATGTTGGCCTCATCACCATGACCCAATAACCAAAAAGATCCATCTCTATTGACTCTTCATTACTCTCACTAAACCCTTCATCTATGGATTTTCTTCTACCATCATCCCCCGTCGTAGAGTAAGTCAATACTTTGGATGACAAACTTGAATAATTAACCCAACCTAAAATAATTAGACAAACTCTCCCTAAGCCTAAAACTTAACAAATGAGACTCAAAGTTATTGTAACCTTTTATTTGGATAAAATGAAACCTGAGAAAGATTAGTGATTACGAGCTAGAAACATCCAAAATGCGAAAGTTTAGAACCCATCTCAAGTTAATTAAGTTTTTAAGTTACTATAACTCACCAATACGAATTTTTATGATATACATAAACTTTTTCTCACCCCTAAAAACAAGTTGTATCTCCAATAAGAATAATTCATGAGATCACAATCAACCACCACCATTTTCAAAGTAAACAAACCTATATTTAACTTTGTAATATCTAACAAAAAAACCCACAACTCATATCAACCACAATAACATTTTCACAACAACAAAACTATACAACTATGACCAAAACATTTTGACAAGCGAGAGAGAGAGAGAGAGAGAGAGAGAGAGAGAGAGAGAGAGAGGAGAGAAATGGAAAGAAAAAAGGGAAAAAACATTATCTTCTTCTCTGTGAGTAATAGAGCCAAAGATTAAGGCCAAATTAGAAAGAATGCTACTGTGTTATTGGTGGAAATGATTAGTTGGTGGATTGGTAAAATAACTTTAAAGATACATGAAAAAAAATAGTTCACAGATGAATGAAAATGGATAGAGAAATGAATTCTAGATAAAGAAGAAAATGTCATAGGTTTGCCTTTTTTCAAAAGTCCACAAAAAAAATGAGTTGTATTGCATGTAGTAACAATATGGCAATAATGCAACTTTTGTTACAAAATCAAGTCTATCAAAAGGTTACCACAAGATGGTGTGTATTAAATAAAGATTTAACCAAAAATCCCCTATTTTTTTAATCCTAAAATAAAAAATGTCCACTTAACAAAATATCATTACAAAATACCCAATATTACCCATTTTAGACAAAAATACTCTAATACACAAAATTAAACCAAATCAAAATTTGAAAACAATTTTTTTTACTTTTGAGTATTCTTCACTTTTGAGCACTAATGCACTCTTGAGCATTTTTGTTGAGCAATCCTTTCACGGTGACGAAAGGATGTGGGTGGCGAACTGACGGAGACAGGTAAATGAAAAACAATTGCATCGTTGCAAACATCAGGTTGAGGTTTTTTTGACTTTCAATTTGATTTTGTGCAAATAAGTGCAGAAAAATTAAGTATTGAGCATGATTTAGGTGTTAGAATGTTGGGATAACTTGATGGGTTATGTTTTGATCGAATTTGGTAGAGGTTTTCGCCAGAAATATCAATGTGCGATGAGTTTACGACACTTTCTAGCATAAATGAACATTTTCGAGCGTGCTTCATGCTCGAAAGTGTCATGGATTGGAAACTCAAAAGTGGCTACTTTCGAGTAACCACTTTCGAGCATGAGAAGCTAAACAAACTTGAAAGTAGATTCTTTTGAGCATGAACAAACTAGAAAGTACCTACTTTCAAGTTCAACAAAATTTTGGGTATTCAGTTGTTTGAGCATCAGAGTTATTTTTGTCCAAAATAATCAAAATTGGACATTTCTGAATAACAATTTGCAATATAGGTATTTTCTATTCTTAAGGATAAAAGCTAAACATTTTTTTATTATTTCATTATTAAATATATGAATAATATAAGAGCCAAAAAAAGGCTTGCATTTATAACTTTGTAAAAATCAACATACATGATTAGTTTTTTCGTTTTATTACATTATTATCTAAAAGCAAAATAGCACACAAGACCCAAAATATCTCCGCCCTCTTATGTTATTTCTCTATTAATTAATTCTTTCAATATTATTTTATTATTAATTAGTACAATTCCTTTTATATTATTATACTTAAACATAATATTTTTTTTATATTATTGTATTCTAAATTACATAGTTCCTTTTATATTATTATTGATTATCTCCTTTTATATTATTACTAATTGCTTTGTTATAGTAATATTGCATGTCTCTTTCTAAACTTACCGTAAATGCAGGATTTCCTCTTATTTTTTATTATGATTCTGTAAACTTAAATCAACTCACTTTTTTTTTTCATCTTATTTTATTATGGCTACAAACGCATAAATTCTTTTCATTTCTTTTAAATTCTCATTACATTCAATTACATATTTGAAGTGTTGCATCAACAATAGTTGTGAATTAGCTTCAAAGACCTATATTTTAATAAGGTACTCGAAAGCTTTGAGGCTTATGTTGTGTGCCATAACTTTTCTTTTATTGTCATGAAGAATTCTTAATGAACTATTGAGAATAAATCAATAAAGCACCAAATACGTTGCCCAACTTCCTCACTTAAGTTAATATATATTAAGACGTTGTGCAAGTATTTTCGTGTTTAATATAACCAAGTTTACTTTTCCAATTGACAAAGATATAAAAGAGTGAGTCACACAATTAACTATCAAACCTCTATATAATGAAGACATTCTCTCCTCATATTTAGAGAACAAGTGTCGTTAAGATAATAAGATAATTGTCTTTTAAGAGTCACAAGTTTATACCTCATCATGAGTTTAAATAAATAAGGACATCATGGTAATTGAACAATCACCACTTTAAGTCAGGGGCTATCGTGTGTTCTCTAAAACCCTAAGTCTCTTCCTACAAAAGAAACATTGTTTTTTGTGCCTAAAACACTTAAGCCACCAAGAATTTTCTCTCTCCTTTTCCTCTTATGACTAAACATCGCACAAGTACTTTTTAGCTTTTCTGAGCAATTTTACGTCATTTGAGTTAACCAAAACCATTTCTCCTTTGTTTTCTAAATTTTCATTGTGCTTTCAAAAGGTACCTTCACTAACTTGAGCTTTAGAGAATTATTGTCGGCAACCTCATTCGTATCTTTTAACGATTTTTAGTGTTTTCAGGCGAAGTAGAGTGTCAAAATGTACATTCAAGTTAGAGACGATTAGAGACTTTTGTGATGACTTAAAAGCCTCTTGAAAGATCCATTCTGTCCACGACAACTAGAGATTGCCTTCAAAGTTTATTATTGAAGATTGTTACAGTAGCGTTCAAAGGGTATTTTCTCTGTGTTGTTATTAAATGATTCATTCTATATTTTCACTTTATACAAATTTTAAGGGTTGTGATTGAAAGAGAAAATTGCATCAATAATAGTATCTTTAATATAAGTATGAAGCTCTAAGTCACAATGTAAATACGATCATTCAAGTTATCCAACTTAAACTCCATATTAGAATGAAACTTTCACAGCAAAAAACAAACAAAATAATGAAATTGTAAGTAATTAAATTAAGTTTAAGAATTTGGGTGCACTAGTGTTTAGTTGCTTCGTTTATTTTACAATCAGTTGTTTCTATTTTCACTACGTATGCCTCAATAAAGACAATATTATTTTGACAACATTTTACAGAACAGGAAAAAGTTGAGTAACCACAATGTAATAGTTTGAAAATAAAATTAATGTCAATTATTAAGGATGAGTTTAGGGGCTTGTTTTAATAATTTGTTATCCACTACATTTGTTTTTTTCAAAAACCATTTTTTTAACTAAATTAAAACCATATTATTTCTTTATGAAAAATTTTAGTGACAAAATTGACATTAAGAATTAGAAAGTTTCAATTTTTAAACCCTAATGCAATTGAGATATTTTTATGGAATAACTACTTTAATAAAAATAAAGTGAAGTAGGTAGATTAGGAAAAAGATCAAATCATATACTTTATAAATAAGAGCAAATAACATATATTCAAAATAACGTATAATTAAATAAACCTTATTAACTTCATAGAATACTATTTTACTACAAGCCTTAAGGGAACAACTGATAACATTATGTTATAACAATATACAGTGATGATGAGATTATGTAAGAAACATATTATGAGTTTTTTTTTACTTGTGCACAATTTATAAAAAATAATTAAATGATATAAGGCTAAGTCAAATTAATCATATATATTAACAAAACAAATGATTTCAAGTGAAGTTAAATTAACAACATCTAATTAATAATATACTAAGGTTTCATTTGAGACAACTAGGATTTCGCCCAGCTGCAAAAGCCTTATTGTCAATACGTTTGGTAACTTAGTTGGCCGATTTATGATACAAATAATAATATTTGTATACTTAAATAGTATGAAAATAATAAATTGACATAATTTTTACAATATTAACAATTTAATCCTTAATATTTGATCTTATCATTTTCCTACCACCAGACTAAAATGTTAATATTAAAAAATATGTCATACTTAATTTATTTTTATAAAACTTTAAAAGTTAAAATATTGTTATTCAAATTAAGGAGAAAAAAAAAATGTTATAGTTGAGCTTCTGCAGTTGTCCTAAACAAAGTTTAAATAACTTACGTTTTTTTTTTTTTTAAATCCGAATAAATTTGAAATATGAATAAATCTAACTACATAAATCTAAATAATTTTAAATAATATGTTTGTTTTTTATTTATCATGTTTAGATATAAATATCTATAAGCTATTAATTTTACTTATTATATTGTTATAAATAATTAAAATGAACATTATATATTAGGAAATAAATAAATTTTTAAGGGTATTTTAATTCATTACAACTAGAAAATTTATTTAGATTTAAGACTTTGACCTTATGTTAAATATTTGAACTTATTATATTTATAAATAATTACTAAATTTTTTAGCGTTAACTATATTCAGACTTTACACTAAAAAAAATAAATAACTGCGTAATCTATCACAACTTTTTTTCGCTCAAAATTCTCATTGTTAATATTTATAATATGTTAAAATTATTATCAAGTAATAATAGTTTAATTTTTAAACTTTAGTAAAATAATAAACAAGAATTATTTTAATAATTTTAACAAAGTAATCCTTAGTTTTTGCCCTTTTTTAAGTTTCACTAGGTACTTCAGCTGCTGGGGATAGAAATGTTCGAATGTAAAAAACTATGTCCTCATTATTGGTTTAGAAAACTATAGGGATAAAAATGTTATTAACCCGAATTATTAATTAATTAATTATCCCAAATGAGAGTAAGACAGCATTAGCCCAACCCACCAATTGTCTTTAGCCTCTGTTTTTAATTTTTTCTTTACTTTTTCTTTTTCTTTTTCTTTTTCTTTCCTTTTCTTTTCTTTTCTTTTCCGGTTGGAGAGGTCTGCCTTCTGTTGCCGGAACCCCCAAATTTTCTCTCAATCTTCTCGAGATGGACCATTTCTAGGGTTTTTTCAACAGCGAGCATTTCTCATTTCGACAAACACAAGGGGACTGAGACATGGCTCGCCAGATGACGTCATCTGCTTTTCACAAATCCAAGACTCTCGACAACAAATACGTACGTAATCCCTATTTCCACCTCAATGTTCTGTAATTCGATCCTTTTCTTTGTTTTGTTTTCTTCACATTTGCTTTTTTGTTGAGAAAGAAAATTGCATAACAGCAAAATTCGTAAGGGTTTTTAAATTTTCATTTTTCATTTACGAAATTGAAGGTTGGGTTTAGCATAGTGGAAAAACTTTTGGTTTATTGTTCACTGAATTATACACTACAGTTAGTCAACGAGCTTCTGATTTGCTTTATAATTCAACTAACGGTTGATTTTGAATGCTTATATGTTTTGGTTGCATTTCTTCATTCATTTGGTTTCGGAGAAGCTTGGCTAAAAGAAAAATAAAAGTTGAAGTGAAATATTATGCAGTCATTTAGAACTATTAGAGGTATCTTTAAGCACTGGGAAACGTAAAATTCATGTTCTTTAAGCACCAAAGTTGGGTGTAAGAGTTTTTATGGGTCTTGCTTTGTGATTTACTTAGAATTTCACTGTGGAACTTCTGTTGGTCTAGATGCTTGGGGATGAGATTGGGAAAGGAGCATATGGTCGAGTGTACAAAGGCTTGGATTTGGAGAATGGAGACTTTGTTGCAATTAAACAAGTTTCATTGGAGAACATCGCTCAGGAAGATCTTAATATTATAATGGTTTGGTTTCTAATTTCTCTTTATTAAGTTGCATTTTTTACATCTCCTTATTTTCCTAAGTGTTGCTCTTTGAATATATTGTAACTATAAGCATCATCCTTCTTTAGTCAATATCTTGAATTCCATGTCAATGTAAACTTTATATATGGAGTGTTGTAGAGTCGTGCTATTGGTTGCAGATAGAATATTAACAGTGTCAAAGTTTAGGTGATCCCATTAGAAAGCTTATCAATCTGCTTAAGAAATAATTGGTTTTTCAATATTTAACATCATAACAGAGATTGAAATGTGCATGCTTTGTTTTTTTGGTTCGTTTTGGCTTATAACAAGAAGATTTTGATTCCAATAGTCTGCTATGGATTTATTTAAGAGCATCTTGTTGTGCAAGTGCATTAACCTTTGGGAGAGTTATTCTACTAAAATCTGGGCCTGCTAACCTGAATCTAGTTTTGAGTTAAAAAGGGAAAAAAAAAAAAAAAAAAAAAGGTAGGAAGAAGATGACAAAAAGAACCGAAACATAGTGCAAGACTTGTCTAAATAGTTTTTCTACCATGTGACAGACTGGCATTGTTTGCTGAAACATTCTTTTTGATGCTCAGTTTTTTAATTTAAGCAGTCTTTGTAAAGTGGTTTTTTTTTCCCTCTCTTTGGGCTTTTGGACAGTTATTCTCTCCCTCTCTCTTCTGTTTGCTGACAGCTTGGCCTCCATTTGTACGTCTGTTTGTATTAATGCAATTATCCTTGTTTCATATTTTCATTCAGCTCTCATCATGTTATGGATTTTTTTCTCTTTTTTATTTTCAACATGAGAGGTAAATTAAAATGAACATTTTTCATGTTTTTGTTTGATACTTGGACCTGCCTTTTTGCTTGATATATTGTTTCTGGTCTTCTTCACTTTAAGCTTTGCTGACTAGTTGCTTTTCCTGTTTTTGCTGCTTTTCCTTGGGATTCATCATCATTTCAGCAAGAGATTGATTTATTGAAGGTATCACTGTACCTTTGGTTTTATTTTTCCATTCAATTGCTCTTTTTTACTATACTTTGACATATGAGCCTGCATCAAAATGCACAACATGTGCTGCACCTGAAGGATTTTTGTTAGTCTTTAAAGGCTGTACTCATTGTGATACCTAGAAATTTTTACCAATAAATCATGGCTAATTCTATGATCTTAATAGTTTGAGCTAACTAGCCGTCTTATTAGTTATTTTTTTTGTCCAATGGATGTGCTAATTCTCTGACAGCCCTTTGGTTTTGCCTTAGGAAATACTCGACCAAGACATTTTAATTTGCCTTTTGGAAGAATGTGTATCCTTAATATTTTGATTCATACTATTTAAAATATAATCTGTCTTACAGAATCTGAACCACAAAAATATAGTGAAGTATCTGGGATCATTGAAGACAAAGACTCACCTTCACATAGTGCTTGAGTAAGTAAAGCTATAGTTATGTAAAAATTTTGAGCATGGAATTTCATGAAATGGTGCCGAAAAAACTGATGTTGCAGTTTTTGTTTGCTGTAGGTATGTGGAGAATGGCTCACTTGCAAATATTATTAAGCCAAATAAATTTGGGCCTTTTCCAGAATCGTTGGTTGCTGTATATATTGCTCAGGTTTGCTCATGTAGTTGCAGTTTATTGCTAGTGGTTGGTTTTCAGGTTTCACAAGTTAATAATAATTAATTATGCTAAGGTGTTGGAAGGGTTGGTTTATCTTCATGAACAAGGTGTTATCCATAGGGATATCAAAGGGGCAAACATATTGACAACCAAGGAGGTAACTGATTTTTTGCCTTCCTTTTCTTTCCTTTTCTTATTGTTTTATTAATATGAATATCTTGTACATGCACAGGTTGTTCTTATTCATTGTGTTGCATGAAATAGTTAATCTTTTACTGCAATATTCCACATAGCATCTTTTACTTTTTTGGTCCAAAATAACTGCTCATTTAAGGTCTAGTCATATATTATTTTAATTTCAGATTAACTTCTTGTGTGAATGTATTTGACCATTCTAGAAATTTTTTAAATTTTGGGCATGCATCATGACTTGAGTTCTCCAGAAAAATTAATTGGTGACTTGTCATTGCACTAGTAGTAGATGGGTTTGGGGTGAGCAAATGATCTCGACCACATATGGACAACCCCAAACTCTAGGTGGCTGAGTGGACCGACTGTCAGATACTTTGAAATGGAGGTCTTCTGTTATCAGTTTTGAGTTAGGCGGTTTCAACAAATAAAACCTTTAGTCAAAGATAGTGGTTCTTTGGTTAAAGATACGCTATTATTTGGCTTCATTGAGGGTCACATGTTTCATCCTTCTCCCTGCATTTTAGGCAATTACCCCATCCACTTAATGGGAGACAGCATTTCCATACTTGATTTTCTGATTTGCTGTCTTTAATCTTGTCTAGGTATGATGGCCTTGATAGGACTCACTAGTGGATGTTCAATTTTAGTAGCAGCTTAAAATCATCCGCATGCATTTTAATGGCTTTATTGATAGGATGGGCATTTTGGATAGTTTGCATAAGTAAAACAACATGCTATACCACATAATGAGTATGAAAGTGCCAAAGATACCTTTTTACACTAGTTTGTTGTAGCATACATGTGCTTGACTGCTAAAGCCTATTATGATCACTAAATTAACCATTATCGAACCTTTCTCATAAAGTAACTTTTGTGTATTTCACATTAGAATTATCTTTTGTTTTCTCTTTCTATTTTATTGAAACCAAGGGTTCCCCTCTTCTCAATATACTTTTCTCTATCATTTTCTTGTATTAATCTTGACTGGAGCAAGGGGTTGTTCTTTTTTCCCAAAAGGTTCTATTTTATGAAGACTCTGAAGATGTTCTTTTGTTCATTTTGTTTATTTTTTTAATTCTTTTTACTTTTTATTAAATTTTTAGCTGTATTTAATTGAGTACAAAAAGTTAAAAACTTGACTTATATACAGAAAAAAAGTCTTAAAACATTCTTTTAATGTAAGTCCAAAAATTCCATGCAAAAATAATGAACTCCAAAACTGAATCTGCAAGTAATTATTAGTAAATCTAGTAAGTATACAATGGCATTGGTAGGTTTGGACTTCGGCAATGACTTAAATGCATATGATTGTTGTGAGTTGGCCAATGATGATTGTGGATGTCACATCAAAAGAGTTTGGCCACTAATATGATTGTGCAATAGCTTTAACAACAAAGAAACTTACGTCTAGGAGCAGATGAATTGGCTCTAATGTTGATGATAATGGTCATTTCACTTAATGGACAACCCTTTTATAATGGTTCCAAATCTCATAATGTTGCATCTGGCCAAATAACATCACCATTGTAGGCACGATTTTCGCTTGTGATTTAGGTGGCATGTGGTGGCTGGCATCGACACATGGAGTTTCTGCTTTTAATTTTTCTTTTGTTTACTAGCATTTATATAAAATATTTCACTGTCTTTATATAGCTTTTTCTATTAGTATTTATTTATCTTTTAAATGTTAGGTACTTCTAAAAAATATTGTTAAATTTTTTAAGATAATACAATATAAATAATGTCCTCAAATTAAATAATAGATGCATATTTAATATTATAAAAAGTAGATTATATTTTATGAAACAAATACTTATTAATGTGAAGGAATATGTATTTAATTAACGTATAAGAATATTATCTAATTAATGTACTGATATTATTTTTTTATTATATCCTTGTGTATAATTAGAATAATATTTTACAAAAAGATTTGTTATTTCTAAGGGCAAATATATAATACTAATAGTTTATAGATATTTCAGCCTTTGTAAAAAATTTGAAAAACTTGAGAAAACAAGAAAAAAAAAAGAATGAAAACAACACATATATCATTAAGACATATGTATCAGATCTTTTAAGTCAAAAGTCAAATTTAGTCTGGCTATACATATACAACCTAAGTTTTTCATATTTTTTATGCGCTTTAGCAGGCACATAGAGTTTTATTGAAGTGGCTGCTAGTTGGTTCAATTGGTAAGATTTTTTGGGATAGTACAAGGCAACTACAATTCAAATCTAATAAATCCTGCTCACACTGATTTGAGGAGGAGTTTGATTTATTTCTTGTAATTGTGAAGAAAAAGGAAAAAATTTAGTATAAATTGCGATGGTGGTTACCCAAAACATAAATTCACAGAATCTAATGTTTTGTCAGAATTAGATATAATTTGGTTGTCACATTTTTTTCCTAGGTTCAATTCTTTTAGACATTTGACGTGGTTTTGGAGATTTAGAGGGCTTCAAAGTTCCACTTCCATTAATCTGATTTTGCAGATATCAGCTTGATTATATAGAAAATGCAAATGGTACTGTGGATGAGTATGAATCCTTATGTTTTACAAATCTTTGGATATAGCACTAATTCTATGGGAAGTACACTTTCTTAGTATTAAAATTTGGCTTATTAATGTTGCATAAAGACGATTCTTTGCTGACATATGTTGTTGGCTTTATAAGGAAGTGATTCATGGTGGGAGTACTTGAGTAGTAGAATTGGGTAATGCAGGTTCTTTTATGATATTAAGCCACTCAAATAAAATTGTTTGGGTTTTTACCCTCCAGCTTAAGCTTTTGAGTCAAGTGGCAATTGGACATGGTATTATAGCAAGCTTGACCTCATAGTCTTATGTTCAAATCCCTATGAACACCGAAAATTTAAAATAATGATCTGGATCCACACAACAAAATTCATTAAATAAAATTATCATTGTACATGAGAGGGAATGTTAAGCCACTTAAATACAATTGTTTGGACCCGTACCCTCAAGCTTAAGCTTTTGTTTCAAGTGGCAATTTAATTGCTGACAAAGCTAACGCAGATAACATACAGCAAACTCATATGATTTTAGAAATTTTCTAATTTGTTGGTGTCCATTATGATGAAAAGTCTGTTTTATTTTAGTCAAATCACTGCAATATTCTTTTTTTACTTGAAATAAATCAAAATTTTATTTCTTACGTAAATTAATTGTTTGGTATCCTCCACCTGATAAATCTTTAAGTTTGTTTTTTCTTTATGTCAAATGGTCATAATATTGTTGTGTGATTATAATTCTTCAGCATGTGTACATTGCTTTCCGTGATGTACTTATATCACCCACTTGATGCCTTTAGGGTCTCGTGAAACTTGCTGATTTTGGTGTTGCCACAAAACTAACAGAGGCTGATCTTAACACGCATTCTGTTGTTGGAACACCATACTGGATGGCCCCCGAGGTTGGTCTTTCATACTTTTCGTTTCTTCAATCACTATATTATATCCTAACTGGTTGTTGGAGTGTTGTTTTACTCAATGTTTAAATTTGTATTAAGATAGATTACCATTGTCTATTACTCATCACTTGCAAATCTATGTCAGCTTTTGTTCTAAATGAGGTCATGAGATTAGTTCCTATCATTACAGGAGTATGTGGCTCTGAATTCAGAAATAGTAGAAATTATATGTATTTGTTATCCTAATAACCTCTGGTTCACATTATTTCATCTTCACTTTCAGTTTAATAAGATTCTTTTGTTTCCTATAAAAAAAATATACGTGTTTGAAGTTGTTAACAGTGAGATTAGAGAGAGATACAAGAAGAAAAGAAAAGAGAGAATATATATTTCATGTAGTTATGAACTAGTAGAATACATAGACCAAGATCAGTGATTTCTATTGAAACACAATTACAACTTAAATAAGAACTAGCTAATAACACCCTAAACTTCCTAGTCGGGTTTTAACAAAGGTAAAGGATCTCTAGTTTTGATTGTGGATTTAATTAAGAACAATTGGATCTGTATAGAAGAGTAGTTGAGAAGCACCAGTGTTTGAGGAGGTTTGCATATGGGTAAAGCTTCCTTGTTGGGTGTTTGTGCTATGCAGGTAGTAATAGATTCATTAGTGAGGATTTATATTCTGTTTGTTTGTGGTTTTTATTTTTTCTTCTTTCTTGTTTTCTTTTTCCTTCTTATAAAAACTATTTCATATTAAGTAAAAAGAAAAAGATGTGGAGATGGATTTGTTGTAGTATTGTGCTTTCTGGAGGTGAAAAAGTGATATTTGCGGAATGTATAGTCTTCCTGTGTTTTGGGTAAATTTGGCATGAAAGGAATATAAGAACTTTTGAAAATGCGTGTGGGGGAGGGAATTTGAATTTTGATGAATAGAGCTTGGTTTTTAGCATCTTCACTAGCTTCGGTTGGAATGTGATTTCAAGACATCTCATTGTTCTCTATGCACCCCAATCAGGATGCTGTTTTGTTCTAGCTTGTTATCATGCTCCATTGGATTTGAAATGTTTTATTTTGTTCTGGTGGATGCCTGGTTTACCTGATTGAACTTTTCTCTGATATATCTTGCTTGGATGTAAGATGTTGGCATTTACATATCAGGCTTTGTGGTTGGGGACCATTTTAAATGAGACCTGAATGCCAGCTCAGGTTTTTATCTCTTGCAATTCTCTTCTCTTGCTTTTGAAATTGCAAATTGGGATTATAGCTTGGTTAAGAATGAAGCCTAGTAGCATGAATTTCCTTCACGTGCTGATGCTCTTGGTGTGAAATTGTGACCTTTGACTTGCTCAATATTTTTGTCTCTTGAAACATTGTGAATGTGGAACTCATGTTTCCTAGTTTGATAAATTTGGGAAGTTCTTGGTACCTAAAGCGGTCTTAAGTGATGAAAATCATGGTTTAACCATTGACTCAAAAGTAATTTCTAATTTTTTCACCACAAACAAAGTTTTAAGAAAAATGATCTTCATGGTAACATTTTAAATACCAAGACATTTATGCTGTAGAAAATTCGATTATTTTCTTTTTCTTGTCTGTGTAGTTTTTCGTCAGTGTAGAAAAATTTTAATTATAATTTTCTATATAAACCTGTTTTACGTGTTGTGAGCAAGTAATTTTCTGCCAAATGTGTGATTGATATTTGCTACATTTAGTTTGTCTGAATCGTCTTTGATGTGACTCCAAAAGTAAATGAAGTAAGTGGTTTAGATATGTGTGCTGTTCTTAAGTATGTATGGGATCATATGAAACTGAAATATGTTGCAGGTGATTGAGATGTCTGGTGTTTGTGCTGCTTCTGACATTTGGAGTGTTGGCTGCACTGTGATTGAACTTCTTACATGTGTGCCTCCTTACTATGATCTGCAGCCTATGCCAGCTCTATTTCGTATTGTTCAGGTTTGATCTATAGTGTCTTCACAGTTATCATCAGTTTATTAATGAAGTAATGCTTCTGTAAATCCTATGAGTTTCATTTTCATCTTTCTTTGTCTCTAGTCTCTTTCACTTAAAATCATTACGTCTCTCATACTGTTCCCCTGGTGGATTTTAATGATCCATAATGCTCTGAGAATGGTACCATTCTCTGTAAATTCATTGTCATTATTATAGTTAAGTTGCTTTGTGCAGTAATGAAAACATTCATTTAATTTTCTGTCCCTTTTCCTTTTTAATCATTTCAGGATGAGCATCCTCCAATACCTGATAGCCTATCTCCTGACATCACTGACTTTCTGCGTCAGTGCTTTAAGAAGGTAAAGTGCAAGATGAATCAAGCCTTTTTCAAGTCCTTTTCAATTATTGCTGAAGGTTTTCTTGCTTCTCCTGTGGTGGTAGATTACTATTAACATTTAACTGAGAAATGTGTAAGCACAATAATTGAAAAGCTCTTTTTGCTAAGAAACAGTTTTGCAAACATATTTGCCGCAGAACATTTTGGAATTCATAATTTCTGAGAACAGTACCAGATAATTTATGCAAAACCAGCTCCCAAATTTCTCTTTGTTTATTGCAGTTGTAGGGTAGGCAATTTTACGCATAAGACAATTCAAGGGAAAAAGGCACCATTGAATATGCCAAATACATGTATTTAGATTTTGGATAAAGAAGCAAATATATCATTTAGATCCGAACATTCATAGCTTATCAGATTTCAGACTAATTAGGTTTCAGCCAACAGAGCAAACACTATCTAACACTTTTATATTTCTTAATTATTTTATACAATTTTCAGTTTCTTATTAAGAAAAAGAAAAAGAAAAAGAAAAAGAAATTGTGCACATCTAGTATGTTTGATGCAACTGGTTTTAAGTCTAGCAAAAGTCTCTCATTAGCTGTAATTTCAACCAGTTGAACCTCTAACTGTCGATATATGATCTTGACAAGGTTTGACAGGGTTTGATAACTCTGGGTTAAAAGAGGATTTTCTAGTAGTGTTAAGAACATTGCTAAAGGAGGACAGCTCTTTAAGTTACCACGTGCCTATTTATGTCTCATGCTCTTTCCAATTAACCGTTAACTGTAATGTCACGGAATAAGGTAGCTCAGTGTAACATCAATTGGACTGAATACCAACGGCGTCAAGCAAACAAGCCCTCTAAAAGGGAATGATTGATTGTCTTATAGATGCTTTTGCACATTATACATGAGCCTATAATATAGAACTTTATCTTATTATGCAATTAGCCTTAGGGGTGCTTTGCAAATCCTTTGATTTTCTCTTCGGGGAGTTGATGGTACATAAAACATGATTATGAAGATTCTAGTTTGTAAATATATAACCCTAGGTTTTTAGTAGTGGTCTTGGAATAATGAGAGGATAGTGGAATTCATAACATGAAGCGGAATTATCATATGTTGGATGGGCTTGACACTGAAGCTGCCTTCTGTTGTGTAATATATAGTTATCTACATCATCCTTAATATGACATGCTGTTGCATTTTCCAGGATGCTAGACAGAGGCCTGATGCAAAGACGTTGCTTTCTCATCCTTGGATACAGAATTGTAGGCGTGCACTGCAGTCTTCTTTTCGTCATAGTGGAACAATGAGGTAGGTATTATTATTAAGAAACAAAACTTGAATTATATTGAAACCGTAATCCCTGTACACAAAAGCCTGGATCAGTCACAACAGAACCTAAAACTCTATTTAAAGTAAAATAGGAAATTGATAGATAGCTGTTGAAGTATGGGAAATAGATAAATAGTTCCTGATGTTTGGAAAAAAGTAGATATCTCTTTAAGTTTGGATGAATAGACAGATATCTCTTAATTTTTATTTTTGAGGGTTAACCCGTTAGGTTATTATTTTTATCCCTAAAATTTTGCAAAATATCAAAATAAGATATATTTTTTTAGTTATAGCAATTTAGTCCCTATTTCAATATATTAAAGACTAAATATTTTTTTAATTTATTATTTCAATAAAAAATTTAGAAAAGAAAATATAATTATTAAAAAAATTCTAACAGTGAGTTAGATCAAACTTATATTATAAAATATTTTTAACTCTCTTCTAATTTTGTTAACAAAAAGCACCATATTCTCTTATAACTTGTTAGAATTTATTTTAAGAATAGTATTTTGTTTTCTAAATTTTTTATTGAAATAATAAATTAAAAAAAATTATTTAGTCCTTTGTATATTACAAAGATATTTAAATAAAGAGTAAATTGTTATAATTGAAAAAGTATATGGTGAAAAATATTAAAATAGGGATTAAATTGTTAAAATTAAAAAAAAGATATTTTATTGTTTTGCAAAATTTTAGGGATTTCAAATGATAATAACCTAATAGGTCAATTGATTGAAACAAAAGTCAAGGGATATCTGTCTATTTTCTCAAACTTGAGGGGTATCTATTTTTCTCTATACTTCAGGGGTATCTATCAATTTCTCAAAGTAAAATTATGCACTCAATTCCAGAAGACTGATAGCGTAAACTTATTACACAAGTTGCCAAACGTCAAATATCTGGATATTCAAACTAGCTTGGAATCCCTTCCCAATATAAATTCGAAAAAAAGGAATAAATGTGCCCTGAAGTTCCTTTGTCACTGTTACCCAAAAGAAGTTAGGGAATAAAATCTATACCTTAAACAGTTAACAACATTCCCAGCTAACAAATGAGTTACATATTATTTATTTTTCTTTATATTATTTGGTTACCTGTGTGGAAGGATATTGAGTTGTGATGCATTTATTAGCTTTGTGGTCATTTATACTCATGCTTACTTTTACAAACAAGTTTTTATTGATTTCTGTATGCTAATTCATAAGTTCATATGTTATTTTAAGTGCTTTGTGGTCTTATTATAAATTAGGCTTAAGAGTTTTAATGTCTATTTAATTAATTGCATTTTGTTGCAGTAAACAGTACAGTATATAAAGTCAAACACACATGCTCAATACAGCAGTGCTGTTCTGTTTCTTTAGTCTTGGAGAAATAATTAGACTTCTGTGGCTTTTACTACCTGCAACTTTCCCATAATTTTTATACAATTACTCTGTTTCTGCCAAAAGATTTTCCTACAAGTTCAATACTTACCATCATTATTGTTGTGCTTCTCACTGCTGCATGAAGGGAATTTAATCTTTTTTGTTAATATTTAATTTTTCAGTTACTCCCTAAACCCAGGCACACGATTTTAAACTTATAGTCTATCTGCCATTAGTGTTACTCCTATGCCGATTGTGTTTACACACAAATTTTGTACTTATGCTGTGTAAATTTGTCCTTTTAGTTTTGCCAACACTTCAATTCTTAAATGGGAGAAGATAGATATTCTTTTCCGCTGGCACTTGACTTCTTAATGATGAATTTGATTGATGTTCGGCGTGTTCTCATTATGCCCCAATTGTTATGGATGCTAATATATTATATAGCTCAAGAATATTTACAAAATAGCATATTGTGCTTATTTTCTGATAAGAAATCCATTGAATAATTGGAGGATTGGTCTTAGGTTATTTTTGTTTCCCAGTAGCATCTTTTATTTTTGTGTGTGTGCATGTGCGTACGTGCGCGTGTGTTTGTATATTCTTCAACTGGTTGACTATTGGAGTAAAGATAAGTGGTTTATTTCCGTGTATCTGATGTTTGGCCCTTGATGGGCTGTTATTTGTTGCCCTTGTGGACATCTGGACTATAATATTCTTTTGAGAATATGGGTATTAATAGTAGCTTATGGATGGTCATAAAGATATTTGTAGCATCCAACATCATAGGACTAGTTCTTTCTTTTTAATCTCACTTGGCCAATCTCGTTTATTTTTAGCATTAGGTGTTTGCCTTTAAGCTTTGTGTTGAACTGCTGCAAGTTGTCCGTTACTAGTATGAAATACTCTCTTGCAGGATTTTATTGAATTTGCTTCACATTGGGTTTAGTGAATATAGTGGTACATTCCTGGATTTCATCAAGAAATTTAATGCATGGGAATCCAGTGGCCTTTAAGGCCTTTCTTAATAGGTTTTTCTTAAAGGTACAATTTGAATACTGGAGGAGATGTAGCCATTGATTTATCAACCTTTTTTCTTCTGTCTCTCTTTTTTTTTTTGGTTACAACAAGACCTTTTTTGTCCCTTTTACGCATTCATCTGTTTAGACTTGCTGTTGAAGTTTGTTTCACTTCTGTTGTTAGATATTTTACGCTATCTCATTAAAATGTGTTCTTTTTTAAGCAGAAATATACAGGAAGATGGCGAAACAGATGCCGAAATTTCTAATGAAGATAATCAGAGTGCTGGTGAAAGCCTTTCAGCAGAGAAAGTGGAAGCAGTTGAAACAGTGGGACTATTTTCAACTTAAACTTTCTTGAAGCAACTAAATATGCTTTTGTCAAATAATGGAAACTGAACTAATCACATAGCCAAAGAAATTGAATGCACAAAAATTAAGAAAATAAAAAATAATCAATTCTGTGATGATTGATGCTCGTTTCTTTAACTTAAGGTGTAGCAAAAGAAATGTCCCTTTATTTCATTAGTGATTTGGATCTTTGAACTTTCAGGGCCCTAAGAAAGAGTTATTATCACTTGAGGCTGATCATTTGAGCAAATCTGATAAAGGACATTCTTTAAATGGTAATCTTGTTGAGGAAACAGCAGAGAATCCAGAAGATGAGCTTCTATCAGATCAAGTTCCCACCTTATCCATTCATGAGAATTCATCATTGCGAACAGGATCTGGCAGGCTATCTTCTAAGAAAATGGTGGCTACAAATGATCCGACTGAGCTTCAGGAGATATCAAATATGAGTGATCAGGATGAAGTGGTGATCAATGGTGGGGCTGGATCTCCTGAATCAAACCGGAAAAATCTAGGTAGTAAACATGGAAGGAAAGGAACTTCCAGCAATGTTGAGAACAAATTATTTGGTTTTAGTCAGAAAAACCAAAATAATAGTCTCCAAAAGGTAATCTTAAGCCACTCATTTGTTTTTCCCATTTTAATTGTCTGGATTTTGAGTATGACCCACTGTCAATTGTTCGAATATTTTGGGTTGTTTGTTTTTTTGACTTATCATAAATTTTTTCATTTGAATGGTAGAAGTCATATTTTTTCACTTATATATAAGTCTGAAATCTGAATGTAGACCCGCTTTTCTCTTCTCGGTACTAGAAAGCGCTTGTATTTGTTTATTCAGCAGTGACTTGTTCGTCAGGAGTTTCTGTATGTATGCATGTGTTAAATAGTATTCTTGGCAAGAAATTATTGCTAAGTTGAAAAAAGAAAAAGGAAATAGTTACTGACCTCTCCTCATCGTGTAACAATTTGTTTACCAGGAAGTGATAGTGAAAAATGACATTTTTGTTGTCTTTTTTTTTTTTTAAATTTTCCTTTTTTCGGTAACTTGGTGAAGTCTGGCATGGATTTTAAGTATACCTGAGAGTTTGATTCCTGGTTTTGGAAAGAGAATCTAATGGATCTTTGTAACTTTCATTTTCAAGGCTGTAAAAACATCGGCAACCTTGGGAGGGAATGAGCTAACTAGATTTAGTGATACTCCTGGAGATGCTTCATTGGATGATTTATTTCATCCATTGGAGAAAAGCCTGGATGATCGGGCAGCTGAAGCTTCAACATCTGCATCCACATCACATGTGAACCAAAACCAGGCATTGGTGTCTGATGCTGGGAAGAATGACCTGGCTACAAAATTGAGGGCTACGATTGCGCAGAAACAAATGGAGAATGAAATGGGGCAGACAAATGGTGGTGGAGACCTGTTCCGCCTAATGATTGGTGTTTTGAAGGATGATGTAATTGACATTGATGGTTTGGTATGTTTAAAATATTGAGTTCATGTGAATGATGTTTTCTGCAATGATGACATTATTGGTTTTATTTTATTTTTGTTTTCTCAGGTTTTCGATGAAAAATTGCCCACAGAAAACCTTTTTCCTCTACAGGTACCAACATTTTTTTTTTTATCATAAACACCCTTGACAGATTTGTTATTGATGTTTTCTGGACTCAATTAGTGTGCATTTGTAGATAATGTAGTGTTATTTTGATGAGTACCCTCTGTATCATCTCTTGGTTGGCTGTACAATGCCTTATTTATGATTGTGTTTGAAGCTAAGGGTAAATGTTGCCACTCAAGAGAGAATTTTTCAATCCACTTATGCTCTATTGTCCTAATTAACTTAGATTATGTAATGGTGTGTTGTCTTTCTTTTTGCCCTTTTGAAGATTTTAATGGCACTAAAAGTCCTTTTGCATCTGTTATAATATTTTGTGCAACAAATTACACTCTGGTTTTGAATCTGCTATAATATATTCTAGTTTTTTACCATATGTTTTATGAGTAATCACTGCCCACTTTTATCTGTTGGTGCAATTCAACACCCCAGTTTGTGCTCCCTTAAGAATTGTTATAAACTAAATTCTTTGCAGGTAAATAATAAAACCCACTCAAGTAACTTTTGAAATCTTGTTGCAATGATCCAAAGTAGTGCATAATACAATAAACATACAGTAGAAAGATAAATTACCGAGAACAAGAACAAACCACAACACAGTACAAGTGATTGACATGGTTCACCAAATTGGCTATGTCCACGGAGGTCACCAATTTCACTGATAAAGAGAATGGCAACGTACAAGGTTTACTGCAATCTTCTTAGTTTTCTCTACACTTGATTGTATCTTATAACACTCGTTTCAACTTGTTTTTAGGGTTTTTTCTTTCGTTGCTTTCTTTTCTTTCCGACTCTAGAATTAATCTCTAGTTCCTATATATAATTAAAAAAATATATTATATTTTTTCTAGGACTAATATTCTCAAGTTGTACTCCAACTTGAATAAGGTAAATGCAACAAGGACACTATTTGTAATAAATTAAGCAGGAAACCTCCTTAAAAAAGAATTCAAATCCTTCTTGAAAAGGAGTCATTTTTCTGAACTTTATCTCCTCTGAAAATCTATGTGCTTTTCCTAGTGATGTCCATTTTATGTTTTGTTTCTGTGCCCCTTGTTTTCAATTTAACAAGGTTGAGGGTTGTTATGGTAATTTGATTGCTAGGTGATAAAATATATCAACATTTCTTTTCTTAGAGCAGAAACATTATTGGGTATGTATTTTGGTCTTGTGTTTGTGTGTTTTCTTCTTTTGGCCACGTAATTGAGATTTCACATCACTAGAAATTGGATGTTGTATTGATTATGGTATCTCCAGCATCTTCCCATCACAGATATTTGTGGTGATGGTATAGCTTGTAATTTACAGGTATTATCCCAACAGCTTCTGTTTTACCAAGTTTGTTTTCAGTCTTAACTAGCTATCTGCCTTGGGCTGCCAGATCATGTCAGGACTCATTTGGAAGATTTAAACATATGATCATCAGCTCTTGAACTGTATATTCAATACTTTGAAGTTGCTGCCTTTTAGAATCTGCCACACGGATCAACAGATGTTGCACAATTAGACTGAAAGCTTATTATCTTTTTACTATTTTTTTTAATATAGACAAGCTTTGAAGCTTTTATTATGTGTTTGCTGGGCAGGCTGTTGAATTTAGCAGATTAGTTGGATCTTTAAGACCGGAGGAATCTGAAGATGCAATTGTGTCTGCCTGTCAGAAACTTATTGCCATCTTTCACCAGCGTCCAGAGCAGAAAATTGTTTTTGTTACCCAGCATGGTCTGCTCCCCCTAATGGATTTGCTAGAACTTCCTAAAACTCGTGTATGTTCGCAACATGAAGCTGTGGATTTTTCAATTTTTCTTTAAAATATTGTTTCCTCAGAAATTAGCAGTGTGGGACCAAAGTCTTAGTGCTTTAATGTTTCTTGCTATTGCAGGTTATATGTTCTGTTCTTCAACTAATAAACCAGATCATAAAAGATAACTCTGATTTCCAGGAAAATGCTTGCCTTGTTGGTTTGGTGAGTAGTATGTTCATTGAAGTTCTATTTTTCTAAAGTTGGACATATTGTAGAGCCTGCTTCATATGACTGTTCTCTCTGAGGCTGTATTTTTATTTTGTAAGAGTGGATGCTTCCGGTAATTTGTAATAATTTTTCTTATATCTTATAAGAACAAGAATAATAGCTTGGCATTGTAAAATTGGGTGGTTCCTGAAAATGAGGCCTACTTATATAAGTTCCCCAGTTGATTATTTGTTATAATCTTCCTATGTAAGCTGCTAGTTCTGCATAGATGGACCATTAAGTAGATAACATTTATTTTAATAGAAAATAAAGAGTTAAAAAACTTGCAGGAGAGAGGTAAATAAAGCTACAGAAAAATGGATTTTGTTCCACAAACAATTCATTTGCTATTATTCTCTAGATGCATTCATACTTTTTAAATTTTACCTTTTGATGGCAACAACCGATAAAACGTTGCTATCATAATGGTCTCTCCCTGAATTTTCCCGGGTGGTGATTGGGGAAGAAGCAGTGCAAGACCTCCCTTATCTAATCAATTTCTTCTCTAATCTTTCACTGCGTGGTCAGAAGCAAGAACATCCTTCATGAGAAGTGGTCTAGATGAACTCAGTGCAGCCCACATGATTTTGTGCTTCCCTGTACAACTTTGCATTTAAATTACAAGCGATTGAACAATGTGTGTTTCTTGTCAAAATAAAAGTAGACAACATTTGTTTGTAACATAAAGGGGCGGAACATTGGACTTTTGGTAATGCTAGAACCCCTTTTTGGTACACTACTATCTGCTGTAATATCTAGCACTGTGGTTCACATTGTATATGTTATGTTTCTATCTTCCTGTCCTTGTCAAAGATCTGTAGGCTAGACTTTTGTTTAAACTAGATGTGTTCATACTAAATTTTTCGCTCTACAATAGATCCCTGTTGTGATGAGCTTTGCGGTATATGATCGTCCCCGGGAAATTCGCATGGAAGCAGCTTATTTTTTGCAGCAGCTTTGCCTATCAAGGTTTGAGTTTTATCCCTTCTCTGGTTGTAAGTTTCTTGCTTCTCTTTTATTTAAAAAAACTATTAGGACATGAGGCTTCTTCTGTGCAGCCCCTTGACATTGCAAATGTTCATAGCTTGTCGTGGAATACCTGTTTTGGTGGGTTTTCTAGAGGCTGACTATGCAAAGTACAGGTAATCATTCTTTCTGCCTAATTTTGACAGTGGGTTGTGTGCATATCCTACTGAATGCAAATGAATGTAGAAGCTGTTGAAGAAAATAAAATTATATTTAACTCTCTTGAATTTTAAACTAAGTACATGGACATGCTTTTATATAAGTTGAAATAATAAAGCAACATAAATTAGGAATCCTTATAAACTTCAGAACCCTTAACAAACTAGGAAAAGACTAATAATAAGTCTAATTTTAATTTTAACAGAAGTAACTAACTACTCTTTGCCAGGAAGATTATCAAGTGTTAAACCATTAGAAACAGTATCGATCGTCCAATGGTAACAGATAATGGTAACATTTATTAGAATTAAGTATATTCTGTTTATCGTACATAGATGAGTTTTAGACATGTTTAGGTTCCCTGCATCATGTGAATTTAGCCATCTAAATGAATGGTTTGAATACCGAAATGAAGAACTGAGTAAAAGGTCCTCTTTCTATGCAATATTTGAGATACCATTCAGTTTAAAATATAAATTAGAATTATCTTTTATTAAAAACAATCCTTAATAGAAATTCATTGAAAATTTCCTCAGGAACAAACTGATTCTGGTAGAAATGCTCCAAAATGGACCCTCATTCAAAAGTTTGAATCTTGAAGTTCCTATGGTATTTTTGCATAAGTTCCAGTTGAAACTAAAAGATTATCATCAGTTCACCACCATCATTTAGCATGCGTTTCCACTCTAGACTATAGGATTTAATTTGACAGTGATATTTATGTTCCCACAAACCATCACAGCACACCCTCCCCCCCTCTCCCCCTTCCTTTATTCAGTGTCTTGTGTCATTTGCTTTAAAAGTTGTCATAATTAGCTTCCTCCGTTTACATTGATAGTACGTGCCTTTGCTTTCTTGATAGAAAAGCTGATTACACTCTTCATATCCAGGGAAATGGTTCACCTAGCTATTGACGGAATGTGGCAGGTCTTTAAGCTTCAGCGATCAACTCCAAGAAACGATTTCTGTCGTATAGCTGCAAAGAACGGGATACTGCTTAGGCTTATCAACACACTTTATAGCTTGAATGAGGCAACTCGACTAGCTTCTATATCTGTTGGTGGTGGATTCCCATTAGACGGGTCAGCTCAACGACCGCGTTCTGGTCCATTGGATTCTAGTCATCCAATATTAACTCAAAGTGAGGCAACCCTCAGTTTAACTGATCAACCTGATCTTCTGAAAGTTAGGCATGGATTGATTGATAATCCCTTATCAACCGGGACACAAGAACCTTCAAGAGCTTCAACGTCACATTCCCAGAGGTCAGATGTCAATCAGTCAGATGTCCGATTTCTCACCGTTGATGAAAGATCTCAATCTAGCAATGGAGTTTTAGATGTCACCGTTGCTTCCAAATTGCCGGAACCAACTTCATTGGAAAAAATTGCAAATTTAGCAACAAAGGAACTTTCGGCAGCCATGTCTAAAGAGAGAGACCTGGATCGATGGAAAGTTGATCCATCTCGAGCAGAAATTGACCCGAGACAGCAACGAGTCACCAGTGCTGCTAGCAGGACATCTACTGACAGACCTCCAAAATCACCAGAAGGTGCATTGAATGGGTTTCCTACTACAATAGGTACCCAGTCTGATCAAGTTCGGCCCCTTCTTAGCTTGTTGGAGAAGGAACCCCCATCTCGTCATTTATCTGGTCAGCTGGACTATGTACGCCACCTCCCGGGCCTGGAGAGGCATGAAAGTATACTGCCCCTACTACATGCATCTAATGAAAAGAAAACCAACGGTGAACTAGATTTTCTGATGGCTGAGTTTGCAGGTTATTGCTTTTATTAATATACTTTTTCTTAGGTTTATTTAGGCTTGTGAAAGTTAAATGAGTCCTGGAGTGTAATTCTGAGAAATGTATCTTAGGAATTTGGCCTAGTATCCTTAGAGCATCTCTGTTTTGAAGTGTGGTTAGGTATAGCTCTCTTCCTGCATTTGTCTATGCCAATCTTTAGGATTTGTTAGTGGTATTGCTGAAAACTCCAGTTTTGAGTCTGTCAGAGGACAATAGGACCTTGTCACCATTGTCACCTTCCATTTTGTCTAGCATGCAGAGCTGCAAAAGAAAGACTTTATTATGCTTCTTTTCTTTCATTGTCTAAATCCTTTATTCCTTGCTGTGTTTTCTTAATTACTTTTTAACTTTTGTAGCATGTGTTTGGCTTTTTGGTTAGGCACATGTAATTTGGTACTTCTTAGTTAAATGATACCTTCATAATTTCACAGAGGTTTCTGGGCGTGGAAGAGAGAATGGAAATCCTGACTCTACTCCTAAAATGTCACATAAAGCAGCAATTAAGAAGGTGGGGCCGCTCTCATCCAATGAAGGAGCTGCTTCCATGTCTGGGATTGCATCACAGACAGCATCAGGTGTTCTCTCTGGTTCTGGCGTTCTCAATGCAAGACCAGGTAGTGCAACATCGTCTGGCTTGCTATCCCATATGGTATCAACATTAAATGCAGATGTAGCCCGAGAATACCTAGAAAAGGTGGCAGATTTGCTGCTTGAGTTTGCTCAGGCAGACACAACTGTAAAATCCTACATGTGTAGCCAAAGCTTGCTTAGCCGTCTTTTCCAGATGTTTAATCGAATAGAGCCTCCTATTCTTTTGAAGGTAATAAAGAAAATTTCTTTTATGTTTACTTTCTATATTTGCTAAATTCATCCTATTTCTTGTATTTACACTGCCTTGTTTTTTCCTAGATATTGAAGTGTATTAATCATTTGTCAACCGATCCAAACTGCTTAGAGAATCTTCAGCGGGCAGATGCAATCAAGTATTTAATCCCAAATCTTGATCTCAAAGATGGGCCTCTTGTATATCTGATACATAGCGAGGTTGGCATTCCTAACATTTGTCTGTTTGAATCAGTACCATTTGGTGATACAAAATTGGATTTGTGTACACTTTTGCGTGTGTAGGTTTGATTTATGATAATCATGTTTAATAAGCGGCATATGGTAATCTTGTTTGGTTATTAAACAATGTATAACTGGTTAAGCAACCTTATGAATTATATTTTGATGTAGTCTATGGGCTTCCGTGTTTATTTCCTCTTCCACCAAAGAAAGAAAGAAAACAAGATAAAAATAAGAGAGTAAAAAAGACTGAGAGAGCATAGTTCTGGAGCACCGAAAATTTTGTTTGTTAGTTTCACAGAGTAAGCTTATGTGCTATGGAATAGAGGACTTAACACTTAGCACTTGAGCTTCACAGTTGTATTTCGCTATACAACAGCATATTATAAGTAGCCTTGTTTCTCTTATCTAAGCAGTGCCAGCAAATGAAATTATTGATCAATGTGAATATCATGATATCTTTCTGTGACTTTTAACCATGTCAGGGGCCCAGTTCTAATGGTATCCATTATTTTGTTTTTGTTATTTTTGTTCTGTTGAAGGTGCTTCATGCACTATTCAACCTGTGCAAGATTAATAAGAGGAGACAAGAACAAGCTGCTGAAAATGGAATCATTCCACATTTAATGCATATCATCATGTCAGATTCTCCCTTGAAACAGTATGCATTGCCTCTACTCTGTGATATGGCTCATGCATCACGCAATTCAAGGGAACAATTAAGGGCCCATGGTGGATTGGATGTGTACTTGAACCTTCTTGAGGACGAGTTTTGGTCTGTGACAGCATTGGATTCAATTGCTGTTTGCTTGGCTCATGATAATGACAACCGCAAGGTGGAACAAGCATTGCTGAAAAAAGATGCAGTTCAAAAGTTGGTGAAGTTTTTCCAAAGCTGTCCAGAACAACATTTTGTGCATATACTGGATCCATTCTTGAAAATTATAACGTAAGTGATGTAAAACTGGTCATTTTTTTAATTGATTTCCATTTTAGGTATTAATTATTAATTGTGTGTTCGTGCATACATTGGAGCCATTCTTGATAATTATAATGCAGGGGATGTAAAATCGGTCTTTTTTAATTGACTTCCGTTATAGGTATCAATTATTAATCGTAGGTTATAGAATATATTCATTGTTATTTGAAGATGGCAGTGTAGAAAATGCCAAATGCCAACATCCAAAAGTGGAATGTTCAGAGAGGATCAGATGCCTGCATATTGGTTGATTAGTGGTGTCAGTAGTCAATACTTTCAATTTACAGATGTCTGTATCAGATGTATCAATATGCATTTGATGAGTGGTATAATAATGTTGGGAAACCCTGGATGTGCTTTATTCTAAGAGTTGTTGCTTTATCAAGATATCCGAAGAAGCTCCTATTTTTTCCATAAAGTTGTTTTATGTCTCCTCACAGTCTTCCCTTCCGGACAACATTCCCCACCGCCTTCCCTCCTACACCCATCTCCAAACCCAATTATTTTTGGAAAATGTTACGTGCTGCGAATAGCAATCTCTTTCTAGTTCATCTTGTTAAATTCTCACCAATGTGTTTATTCTGGCTTACAGGAAATCATCCCGAATAAATACAACATTAGCGGTAAATGGTTTGACTCCATTGCTTATCTCACGGCTGGATCACCAGGATGCTATAGCTCGTCTTAATCTGCTCAAGCTAATTAAGGTAAACAATATTTGTGCATGCATGTATCCTTTTTTCTCTCCCTTCCCCATCTGATTTAATGTCTTATTTAATGTTGCACATAATACGTTGTCATTCAGGCTGTAGTATAGAGATAATGTTTTACTATAAATTGCTTTTGGGCTCACGGGATAAGATCATTGATTGATTCTGTCCTTGCCATTTAATAGAAGCTTCTTTCTATCACTTACATCTGACCAAGGAATAGGGGAAGTACTGGTATCTATAAAGTCAAGAATTTGGGTGGGATAGGGCGCCATCTTTCCTAATCCGGCTACCTGTTATTTTTCCCTTGGTTTTAGGATATCTCTTTTATATGTTGTTATACAACTTAGAAAATGGTGAGATTCATTTGATTTAAATATTTCATTGTTCTTGATGTATTTTTGACTGATTTATGTTCATTTAGATTGTTCACACTGGTGCATTTAAACACTCAAAATTTTTTACCCCCAACTATGAGGCTTTATGTGTCATCTCCTGTGCGAAGTTGTTTGAGAAAGTATGAATTTCTGCTCATTTTATGTTTTTCAACCTATAGGATAGCAATTATTGACTTCTTTTTACTCTTTTTAAGATATTTTTGCCTGTGGTAAAATACATAAGACAGGCTTTGGCAAACCCTTGTTCAGGTAGCTGTATTAATGTGTCCAATATGTCCCATCAACCCATGTCATAACCCATGTCATTCTTTAGCACCTTTCCAAGGCTTGGTGTGTATTTGAATTAGTGTAGTTGATGAGCTGGGTATTAACTTGAATAAAATTTTGTGTCTATGATGAAATAAAAGATGTCTTCACTGATTGCATTAAGAAATTCGTATTACCAAGTTATTACAATAAAATTGTTCTGTCAGGCTGTATATGAACATCACCCACGGCCAAAGCAATTGATTGTGGAGAATGATCTGCCACAAAAACTTCAGAACTTAATTGAAGAACGCAGAGATGGCCAGCGCTCTGGAGGTCAAGTTTTGGTGAAACAAATGGCTACGTCCCTGCTTAAAGCACTTCATATCAACACTGTCCTGTAAATTCATGCCTACGTCAGTTCCACCCTTTTGTGTATATTTGATTCAATAGGAAGCAATACAAAGTTTCTTTCTTTTTTCGTTCCCCTTCTTCCTCAATTTGCCATTTTATTGGTTGTCGTTCTCCCTTGGTTTTGATTTGTCGCTCGCCCTTTGAATGGTGTGAAAAGCAACATGATTTGGGAAATTCCTTGTTTTGGTTTTTGTGGGGTTCCAGGGTGGTAGACTGTCCTTTTTTAACTTCAGTTGGCTGCCTACATCAAGATTGCTTACTGTTTCTTTGGTTTTTTTTGTAGCTTTTGTTTATGGTAAAAGTTAATGACAATTTCCTGATCAGTCTGTAAAGTAAAACTTTTGGAAACGTCAATTATAGTGTGATTCTCATGTTGAAAGTGCAGCTATTTCTTTAGATAATCAAATTGACTGGCAAATTAGTTTGTTAGACCTTTGACCCAATTCTACCAATTTGATTAACCAAAATCCCGAAGTAACAATATTGTCTACACTTAGCGAATAAACAAAATCTTGATGAGATTTCATGGTGTGCCAATGCAGGAATTTGGATGCAATGAATGGATTTCAATGTGAGAATGGAAAGCTTGTGTAGATTGCATTTGATGAGTTAGCTAATATTCAGTCATTTTAATTTGAACCCTTACACAAATTTAAGGAAAGACCATCCTCAAGGAGAAATTAATTTCCGTCTTATCTAAGATATTGTTATGTTGCATGAAGTCGGTGACAATACTTGATGCGGATACTTTTTGCCACAGAATTTGAAATATAATTTAAAATTATTAAAAAAAAAAAAAGAAAACTTGAATTTTAATGTAAATTTTAGAACTTCAAATCTAACGTCTAATGTAAAGTAAAACCTACAAAAAAAAAATTAAAAAGAAAAATAAAGGAAAGAGTAGGCAATAACACATTAGTGTATTGTAGTCAATCCCCAAAAGCAAAATTACATAGAATAGCAGGAAGAGAAAATTAAACAATATTCCACAATGTGTCGCTTTTGCAATCAGGTCAATAAAATCTCACTTGAAAAGGTTAATAAATTTTGTTATCACCAAAGCCATCAAATAAATTCGTCAAACACCATTCCTGTATTATACAACACCCAACCCATCATCACATCACATCGCAATGAAGAGAGAATGCAACCATCCAAACCGTCAATCATCAAAATTCCATCGCCATTTCCACTCACGGGCTTGCGCTTTTTTTTTTTTTTTTTTATATGAGATCAGCAACGTTCATCGGCATTTCATCGATCTGGGTACTGTAGTATTGCTCAATATCTCTAAGAATCTTTATATCATCATTTTTGACAAAGTTTATCGCTACACCCTGCAAAACATTTGAAAAGAAAAAAATAAATAAATCCCATTTCAATTACAGTACATTAATACCATTAAATGAGACAGTGCTTCTGAAACATGTGTATATGATGATGCATCTAGAACGTACAAGAAAATTATTGTTCGGATAATCAAAAGTGATTTTGAATAGTTAAAAGTCATTCTACATACTTTATGAAAATTTTCATAATCACCCCATCCTACAAAAAATTCCAAAAGCATTAAAAAAAGTTGCTTTTGAATATCTAATTTTTGAAAATCAGTTTTATCTTTAAATATAATTTGAAACATCCTTGAAAACCCAAAATTAACCTTAAAAAATTTATTGAATTCTTCCAGTTATGCATATGCATTACAATTTTGTCACTTGCAATTATTTGTATAGAAAACAGAAATTTGTATGAGATTGACTATGATATTGACTGACAAAGTATACCAGCTGAACACATTAATGCAAAAACACTAGGAAAGTGTGATAATAAGATATGCAATTTTTGCACAATCAACTTCCCACATACAAGAGAGTTGGGTATACCCAAAATAAACAATTAGAAAAGAAAAAGATACCTTGCGTCCAAAACGACCAGAACGTCCAATTCGGTGGATATAAAGTTCTCGATTGTTAGGAAGGTCATAATTAATCACCAGAGAAACCTGAAGAAGAAATTGAGATTAAAAGAATTGGAAAGAAATAAGCACAGATATTTCTTCCAAACACAAGATATACTAAACCAGAGAACCTAGCAAACAAGTTCCCAAGAAAAAGATCACCTAAGTTAACAAAAGCCACTTAAGTTAACAAAAGCCACTTAAGTTAACAAAAGCTTTGCTCCAATCAAAATGAAAAGGATGTATTACTTCTTTATTTTTCTTCTTCTCTCTCTCTCTCTCTCTCTCTCTCTCTTTTTCTGTGTGTGTGTTTTCTCATTATTCATTAACTAAGAAATCCCCAATCTGATCTTTCCTAGTTTTTATTTGGTTTTCTCTTTTTGGATCCTTCAAAGAAAATGCACTCAATCAAGAACACACAGCAACATGAAAACACCTAATTGTCATAGGTGCCATAAGAAGGTGATCCACTGAAAAAAAGTGAGAGTCGCTTGAAAGATCAGCACTAGGAACTGGCAAACCATCATTTAACTTGTGTGAAAGTCACTTGAAAGATCAGCACTAGGAACTGACAAACCATCATTTAACTTGTGTGAAAATAACATTTAACAGCCATTTAATACATCTTTCCAGCATTTTACAGGTAGATCCGATCAGTCTATCTACCAAGGCTTGAACAAAAAGCAATCTTTCCAGTTTACTAGCATGGATTAACTTCACCATTTAAATAAATAGCAGTAATAATTTGCAGTTTACCAACATTGATTAACAAAGCATTTCAGAAAGGATTTGAACATTAAAATTAAAGAATCACAAGGCTTACCTGTTGAACATCAAGCCCTCGAGCCCAAACATCAGTTGTGATTAGGACACGCGTCGTACCAGACCGAAACTCTGCCATAATTGCATCTCTCTCCCTCTGAGGCATGTCTCCATGCATTGATGAGACTGTAAAGTTATAGCCACGCATTTTCTCTGTCAGCCAATCCACCTGTTCCAGGCAATACATCCAAAAATGATATAAAAATTCAAAATTAGTATCAAGAACAAGACTGAACCCAAAAATACCTAGATACTCCATGAGTTCAATTTTCTGGTTACATACTAAAAACGTAGGAGAAAGAAATGTAAATTTCACCCTTCTCTAGACACAATCGGTCCAAAAGGCAGGTTTATTGAGTCAACAAATAGGTAATATTTACAAACAAGGAATCAAACTGTTTGCATGCTTAAGCATCCAACTTCCCATCTCCTTCACAAGAGATATCTCCATACATCTATAACTAGTTGAATGGATAGTTTGTACATAGAGCAGAAACCTTCCATTCATATCATGCTTGGTTTTCAGAGAAATCAATGGCTCCTTACCTGTACTTCCTACCCATGCTTGAGACTATCTTATTACAGATGTTACAATCATAAGCCCGGCTCAACAGATTAGCCATAGCAATTGAATAATAAGCATGAGCAAAGAAAATTTTTTAGTGCTTTTCCAATGTATTGCCCATATGAAATCATAGAGATGCAGTCAGAGATAATTCGAGCTGAAATTGGATATCTAGAAGAATTACCTTTCGCTTTGTATTGCAGAAAATAACAGCTTGTGTGATTGTAAGGGTATCATAGAGATCACATAGTGTATCAAACTTCCACTCCTCTCTTTCCACGGCGACGAAAAATTGCTTGATACCCTGTTATGACAAAAACAAAATAGACAGGAAACCTTCTTCAGGAAACAGATTTGCGGTCAAAGGCAGCAGAAATTGAGCAGAGCAATTTATTTACCTCCAAAGTCAACTCATCACGCTTGACAAGAATCTTCACAGGATCAGTCATAAATTTGGTTGTCATCTCCAAAATTTCATGAGGAAGGGTAGCAGATATCAAGACAACCTACAGGAAGAATATGGAAGATTTAGGCCCCAATACCATTTGTCCAACCTGAGCATTTCACCAGTAGCTAAAAGCTGTCAATTGTAGCAGTCAGGTCTAACCTATAGACACTTGAAAATCCAATCATATAGAGTAATTGGTTTTGCAGATGACATTATACACAATACGAGGACAAAAATTCATAGTTCAATTCATGGTCAAGTTGTTTTCTCTTTCCATCTTCTCAGTTTGTTGTGTTTAAGAATCTCTTATATACTGTCTATCAATCTCACACAAACACAAAACAGACAGAGAAGAAGTAGAACCTGAAGGTCTGGTGGAAGATATCGGTATACATCATAAATTTGATCCTTGAACCCTCTGCTCAACATCTCATCAGATTCATCCTAAGAAAACATGAAGAAATATTATAACTAAGAACCATCTTACACAATGATAAAATCACAACACTTAACACCAAACAACAGGTCATAGAATAAGAATGAACAAGCTTACAAGGACTAATAATCTAATAGCTCTTGTGCGCAAAGTCCTCCTCTTGATCATGTCGCACACTCTGCCTGGAGTTCCAGACACAATATGAACTCCATTTTCTAACTTCCTAATATCTTCACCTACACTTTTACCTCCAACGCATGCATGTGCTTGTATGTTTATAAAATCACCAATAGCCAAAATCACCTTCTCTGTCTGAGATGCCAATTCCCTTGTAGGTGACAATATCAATGCCTGCACCCTATCATCCACATATATAAGAACTCGTTTGTTTGCAACAACAAAATAATTAACCACACAAGCTAGCTTCTTTCCAGAGACAGCAATATATTTATGTTAAATACAGAGTATTTGCGAACAGTCTGAAAAGAACCCACAAATTAATTTTTTAAAAAATTAATCAATTGTTATTGAGCAACTGCTATTGTCAATATTATAGCCGTTTCCGTTGTTAGTTAAGAACATTATATTGTCCATCCTAATAATAAATCAAAATTAGGGTTTTTGTCCCGAATAAGAAATCAAATTAGGGTTTCACTGAAGAGAAAAAAAACCAGCAACGAGCGACGAGCAGCTTACTCTCTGGTAGAAGTATCAACCATCTGGCAAACAGTGAGAGCAATCATAGATGTCTTGCCTGTACCAGATTGCGCTTGTGCTATCACGTCCCGGCCCTTAATTATCGGCATCACCGCTCTCTGCTGTATCGCCGAAGGCTTCTCGAATCCGTACTGATAAATACCACGCAGTAAATCGTCCTTTATTCCCATTGCGTCAAAACTCGTAATTGCCTCCACTCCTTCCGTCGTCTCGAACACCATCTTCTCTTCGTCCAACACCCCTCCTCTCCTCCGCGCCGCTGTCGCCATCGCCGCCATCGCTGAAACAAATCACTCTTCTTCTCTCCTTCTGAGTTAACCACCAGCGACTAAATCGGTCTATGGATCGCTCGTTCGATCGATCGGTATCGATGATGAGAGTCGCGAACGAAAGAAGACACGACCAGATTAGGGTTTCCCTCTTCTATTATTATTATATTATATTATATGTATTTGGGTTATTTTTCGGCTTTACCCCAAATTTATTGATAATCTTCAAAAATACATAAAATTTTAAAAAATCATCTTCAGTACGCCTCTTTAAGTCTAATAGCATAGTACACTTTGACAGAAAACGATGAAATAATGTATTTTACCCTTACTACATTTAAAATGTTATATGCAAAGACCAAAATAACCCTCATGTAATAAAAAACCAAAATTAGGGTATATATATATATATAAATAAATATAATAAACTATTATTATAATCATCATCATCCAATCTCATCATTGTTTAAACAATGAACAATATGAACCCTCTTTGAACAATCAAAACAAAAACCCATGAGCAAAAATCAGAAATAGCAATAAGATATTCAAATCAAACCCCTAACTAGAAATCCACTTTCGTGGCCATGTTCCAGGGGCTGTTGCTAATGCTCAAGGTGGCGTTGTTCCTCATGGAGAGCGACAAAATAATAAAAAATCATGCCACCAAAATGGACATGGTAAAGTAGATCGATAGATTAAAGTTGGATTTTGAGAGATTAAAGGATAATGATAAGCTTGGCAAAATGGGTATTTCGTTTTTCATTTTGAAAGAAAAATCTTTCTTTACAATTCCTTTCTTTTCCTTTATACCGTTATCTTTAACGGTGATATGCTGTTCAGATAGGCACTACAAATAACTTTTTAAAATTTCATATTATTTTTAAAATTATCAATAAATTTAGGGTAAAATTGAAAATAATTATATTTATTTGTAAACAATAATAATATAATAAAAAAAGGAAAATAACCATAAATACCCTTATTTTCTATAAAAAATTCAAAAATATCCTCATAAAAAATTTTCAATCAAACATGACCAAATTTAACCTTTTTGGACAAAAATGCTCCCGAGAGCGAAATTTTGCACACACAAACTACCCATTTTCTTCTTCAGTTTCGAGCAACAACGCCTTCAAACATTTGAGGGATCCATATGTTCGAACACTATCAAATCGAGTCGTATATTTAAACTTTAAGACAAATTCGGTTATTGTGCAATCGACAGTGACAGGAGATTTGGTGTCTATGAGGCGGTGCAAATCATTAAAGAAGAGGTTAGGTTTTCATTCGGGTTCTTGTTTATTTTTTTAGAACAATTATAGAAATTTATGCTTTCTAGGCATGATTAGATGTTAAATTGTATTGTCCCATAACTATGATTGTGATTTGGTTGGATTTGGTTGGATTGATGGAATCGATTTGTTTGAATCAACGATAATGCAGAAACTTCAAGCATGAAGATGCTCGAAAATATTCCCTTCTAAGCGTGAATGAAACTGATGTTTCGCTCTATGCTCGAAACTTTTCAGTTTCGAGCATAATGCAAAACATCAATTTCGCTCACGCTTAGAAAGGAACACCTTCGAGTGTTTTCATGCTCGAAACTATGAGTGCTCGAAATTACAACAACGTTCGAGCAGGAAAACATGTTTTTCAATTTCCAGTGTACTGATTCGCGCATGAAGCATGCTAAAGAACACCTTTATGCGTCTCCATGCTCGAATGTATTCTTCAGCGTGCTTTATGCTCAAATCTGTGCACTGGAAAGCAAAAAATTTCAAGCTTGAATGTAGTTGTAGTTTTGAGCACTTATAGTTTCGAGCATGGAGCGTCAGTCTCAAACATGAAGGATAAAGGGAAAATGTAGCTCTGAAATGAATGAGTTTTGCATAATTTCCAACGTTAATTGATTGTTATATATCAATGTTATATAATTGATTGTATGTTTTTTATATAAATATATAAACAATGTATTGTAATGTGCCAAATTATTGACTGATTTCATTACATTTTATGTTGGCTTATTATTAATTTATTTACATGATTATATATTATTAAAGTAATTGCTTTAAATGATTAAAATGATTGTAATATCGTGGAAAATTTGTTAAACTAATGAAATTTGTATTTTATGTGTGCAGGAAATATGGTGACAGTTACAAGATCGTTGAAGATTAAGAAAGCCGATCACTTTACAGATGTAGTGGTAACTACGCTGTCTCACCTCTATTATCTACCGATAATCAGTAGGAAGCTAACAGTGAGGTAGTAGCGCATATTTAGACGGACATGCTTAGGACATTTCTTGGACCTTGATCCGAATCTATATTTTTCTGGCAACCTTGTTCACCACATGTTGATGCACGAGGTTCATATTGATGAGGTAGAGCATAAGTTGTAGTATTTGGTTGGTGGCACGACCATTAGGTTTTCCCAGATTAAGTTTGTATTGATCACCGGATTGATATTCGGACCATATCCGAGGGTTGTGTTGCAGAGTGATTGACTGAGGGATAGGTACTTTGGCATGTCTTTATCTATTTCATTGTACACGATAGTTGAGGTCTACGAGGACATGGACCTCAGTAAGATCCCAGATACAGAAGCTATCAAGCTATCACTATTATAATTGATTGAGCAAATATTGCTAGGCCGGGGCAGTAGATACACTTCAGACACATAGTTGTTAAGGTTAATAAATGATTTAGATGAGTTTAATTGGTTTTTATGGGGCTTTCTCGTTTGGACGTATACTTATCAGTCATTGAATCGCGTTATGGGCGAGCAGATGGAGCATTACAAGAAGAAATCGGCAGAGGCCAAGGCTAAAGAGAAGACACATTATAACATATATAATGTAGAGGGTTTCACAATAGCTTTTTAGGTATTATGTTGTTATTCTTACTTACTGCGCTGATATATTAAACTTTTTGTTGAAATGATTTAACAGTCATATTAAATTGTTATGTAGGTGTGGATGTACGAGACTATCTTATTTGCGGTTTCAGAGTTTGGGATATGCATTAGCGACTGGCTCCTTCATATGTTGTAGTGGCGTTCAAGGTCGAAGTGTGTCCAAATATTGGATGTGGATAAATTTATATTCAAGCCCACACAAGTAAGTTAACTTGAAATACGATGAGTAATTTTAGTAATAAAAGAATCGTGTTAATTTTTTTTTAACGTTGTCACTTTTTAATTTGCTTGCAGGCTGCTCTTGCAGTATTGTGTTTATTGGAGCCATCAAGCAGCTGAGTGAGCATTACTGTATGTTGGACAAGTGTTTAACGTGACTGGAGACGCATCGTTCATCGATGTACCTACACCTAATAAGCCCACGGCTGAGGATACCCACGTTGGTTTTGTACTAGCTAAGATAGTGAAGATGCCGCAATGGCGGGTATAACATGGGCTGCAAGAGTGGAGGTGTTAGCTGTCCCAGCATTATTCCTAGCAAATTATGTCAATGTGAATACATGATCCTTTGAGTAATGTTTGGATATTTATACTCATAAGTGGTTTGTTTCCACTCTCAAGTGCCCACAGCCTTACTGTGGTAAGAGACAGGTGGTAGATTACTCGAACTTTAGCCCGATGATGGATCAGACCGCATGGCTGACGATGACACTCTGACACATAGTGACACAGGTCTAGAGATTGGACATCGAGGCATAACTAAGATTATTGTAATATGATTTCATTACCTTTAGCTCTAGACAGGATAGTGTGACACAGTGTCAGCACGATTTGTTGACTAGTATGATTAAGGAGATCCGAGGCCTGCTTCAGCCCATTGTTCGTGCTGATCCCTAAATATGATCATCTACTACACAAGTAACTATTTACAATACTTAAAATAGTTTTTGCATTATAAGTATTGTGTAAGACATTGTGTACATTGTGGATTGGGGATTTAAGTGGCATGCCTAAGGCTAGGTATCAGTAGGATTAGAATATTGCTTTAGAAGTGTTTTATGTATACGCAGATACAGGTTGAAAAATTTGGAAATGTCTATGTTACAAGGAAAACTCTGTCTGTTTTTTTTTTTGGCTGTTTTTTTATTTGTCCCTATTAACCATGCATTACATTTTTTTTAAAACTTTTGTAGGCCAACATCGATGGGGATGTGAGTGTGCACATAATATCTAGGCCCCTATTGGACCAACAGAGTTGATACTGGGATACATTCCAGAGGGCTCAGACGCCGCAGGCATCGTTTAGAAATCTTTTAAAAAGGCATAAACGCTCTACGGTCAAGAATACGCCTCACTATGATCCGAAGTACTAGATTCAGCCTCGTGCACCAATTTTTGATAACTTGTGTGACCAATTTCTTCGTTGGATATCTACTCCTAGGGCGTGTATTGAGTCCGAGACAGTCACAATCACACTTGAGTGGCTGCAGATGGTCAGCATGATCGGTCGATGGTTGGAGGATAATGTAAGTTTATTTATGGAGTACTTTGACATGTTAACTCATCGCCAACTGATGTGTAGAGACCGAGTACTGTAACATTGAACTGTAGCCTTCCTTCATTTAGTCATAAGTTCTCCTATTATCGTTTTTCTATTTTTTGTGATTCAGAACATGTTAAAGTTAGAATGTTAATAAAATAATTGATGATGGTGCAAAGTCTATTACGATCGTCATATAATGGATACTTGTCCAAGGTATTGGATGAGGGGACTTTTTATCCTAACATTGACATTAAGTCCTTTGCCATGGGGAGGCGAGGCTGTCTACACAAGGACTGGATTTTTGTCGATATCGTCTATATACCTGTGTATGTGCGGCGATCATTGGGTGGCTTACGAGGTCTACTTGGGCATCCAGGAGACTCGTGTCTATGATTTCGCTCCGATGCACACTTTGACGCTAAGCTAGACACTACACTACATCTGTTATGCTGTTTGCTTCCCCATTTATTCGATCAGAAGGGCTTCTATGACCACCGGCTTGATGTCGATGATAGCCTTGACCCATTCACACATACCCGACCGGTTGAGGGCATTCCCTTTCAAGCTCCGCAGTCAGCTGATTGTAGGATATTCACATGTATGTTTATACAGTATTTAGCATTGGGGATTCCGTTTGATTTTGGGCCTGAGGATAGACCTACACTGAGGACCAGGGTAGCGGTTGATTTATGGGTAAGGCAGTTATTGTAGTCACATGGTTGATACTTACATATATATGTTTCATGCTGTAGTTATAGGTATTCACATATATTTTTTAACGTTATATTAGCGTTATGTTATAAGCTGATTTATTGATTCTTACCATTGTTTCATTGCACAAAATGTTCAAGTCTTCCATTGACAATAATTGTGTTTGTAGTTTGAGGGAACTGACAATAAAAACATTGTAGGTATAAAAAAATATCACAACATATATTAACTGCATTTTATCTAAAGTTAATGAAGAAATATGTATCCAATCATTGTTAAAATGTTTAACAATAACGTAAACTACACAATAAAGTTTGAACAACTTAATTGCAAATTTTTGCGTTTGTGGTTGAACAAAATGAACCTAATTAATGAAAAAAGGGACAAAAATGCCTCTATGCTCGTAACGGTTAATATTTGATCAGTTGACTCGAAACTACTTTCGAGGAAACTACTTTCGAGTAAAATGCTAGAAATACCTGGAAACAAGTTTTGATCTATTTACTCAAAGTTAGTTTTGAGTAAATTGTTTGAAGCTGGAAACAAGTTCGAGGAGTTTACTTGAAGGTAGTTTTGAGTCAACTGCTTGAAAAACTAGGAACAAGTTTCGAGTAAAGCAAGCGTTTTTGAGGGTGTACCTTCGAGTTTTTTACTAAATGAAAAAACGAGTTAGATGTACCATTTATGCACAGGATGATTCAACATAGTATTTTTGATTAATTCCTAATTTGCTAATGAATGTACTTGTACACATCATTTCCATATAATTTGTTAATGAATGTACTTGTACATATCATCACCTTCAGCTCATAGTTATGAATCAATAAACATTAATAAAAAAAAATGCCCAATTCTAAAAACTTACAATAAGTCTGATAATACATTCAATGAATCAATAAAGTTAAATCACTAGTTTATGGCCCAACTATAGGGTTTGCACCTCCTTCTAATAATGTCTTCTTTAGCGGACGGTATACGTTGTTTCTTTAGGCAGCCGCTGGACGAACGCTATATTAGGGGCTTCATAATACGTTCTCGTACCTCTAAAGGAACCACCTAATCAACATCATTTCTTGGGGGATGAATAGGCTCTGCATACACAACCACGTGCATGTCGATTGTATAGTAGTTTGAGCATAATGAATTGTATGATAACCATATGTGCTTGCAGGCGACTAGAGCATGTGCACAAGGCAATTATTGAATCTCAACGTCCACAACTGCATTTCTTCTCTCGTACATTAACAATGTCAACGTTGTCCTTATCTTTCACCTCAAACTCAAAAGGCGACACTGGGTACACGGTCATGGTCCACAATAACTCTGTTTGTTCATCAACTTTTGCTTGTGTCGACTCTGTCAAATATCCGTCTCTCGCAATGGCCAACTCTCTACCTTCGTAAAACCACCTTTACACTAACAACCGTATGTTGTCAATCAAAGTAATGATTAGGAGAATTCAAGCATATCTAAGTAGAGAGTTTATACTTTCAGCAATATTTGTTGTCTACATATCATAACGTCTGGAAGAAAAGTGTGACCTCGCCTATATATGGAGCCCAACATCATCCTCTAAGTACTTTGCTGCTTTAGGATGCATTATTCGTAAGTTGTCCATATATTTGTTGAATTCGCTAGCACGATATACATCAGCGGCCTTGAAATATGCTGCCATGGATGTGTCAGTTTTTTGTTGCCTCATCTTGTACTTCACTTTTAAATTATTGGATATATGGTAAGTACAGAAGCTGTAAGTTGATTTAGGAAAAATGAAGTTGATTCTCTTCTGTATGCTATTGTGTCAATTTGAGATGAAAACCAAATTCTCTATCAGGCCAATGGCCCCCTATAGCTTAAAAAAAACTACTCTCATTATGCATCACTCTCGGAATCAATCATTCTGAAGGCAACAGGAAATATTTGCCCATTTCCATCTTGTGCAGCGACCACAATCAATGTTCCTCAAAATTTGTCCGTTAGAAATGTATCGTCAACAGCGATTACAAGACGAATGGCATTGCAAAATTCTTGAATACTTGGCCCAAGTGCTACAAAAAAGTACAGGAAATTGTCATCTTCATCAGTTTCAATCGCCGTGATTGTCCTTGAATTTTTCTCCTCTAACATGTGACAATATGGGGGGGGCCCTTAAACGATAAAGCTGGATCTACATACAAAATCTATAATGCTTCTTCTTGGCTACTCCATGTCTTCGAGTACGAAAGCCGAACCCCGTATTTGCTCTGTATATCATCACAAATATTCTTCGAGGTATAAATCCAACTGTCATCTTTAAACTTGTCCTTTGTCAACTATCCAATCAACCGAATACTTGCTTGTTGGTGCCCATACTATAACTGCTCATTGAGATAAATGTACGTTGCTTTAATACGTGGAACTATAAAGAAGGCATAATCATTGTTCTTAATGGCACGAACTCGCCATTTACAACTTACCATGACATACTTTGCCTCAAAACGGATTGTACCTGACTTGAAAACCTTAAACTAGAAATGGTTCTTTAGTGCCATCAACCCCAATCTATAATTCCTGCTTCGTTCTATAAATCTGCCCAATACACACATCTCTTGCTCTGGAACTCGAGCATGCATTGCTTGCCATATTCTTAGACAGTGCAATAAGAGGCAATGACCAGATGTATTGATTCGCTTTTGATGGACAAGGCATTGAGTTACTTTTGTTACACGTTTCTCTATGCACATCTTCTATTCCCGCTGGTTCATCATCATCTGTAACGTTTCTACCTTCCCACTAATTGGAAAAGTTTGTGGCATCAAAGTTGCACTCATTCTCAAAGAACTCCTGTGCTTGTTCTTCTTGACAGTAGGGCCCAGAATAACCTTCATCGACTATGGTTGCATAATCATCACCTTCAGCTCTATAAGTCTCAATAATCAGTGGAGGGTTATGTGCTTGTGTAGCTAGATAGTGATGTTCTTCAAACCTTGAAGTTGTGTAATTGTATTAGCTATTGAACTAAAATGGTGTTAACATTACTGGAACATTCTCACTTAGCTAATTGATTCCACTTGATGATTTGAATAGGGGTACAGTAGTGGTGAGATGATTGGGACCATATGCAGTTGAATGTGGTGCATCGTTAACTCATCCACTGTAAGATACAAGTAAAAGTGACCTTTCATGCTAACAAACTGTGCATCGTTGACATGAATAAAGGCACGAAAAGTGGATTTTGTATTAATCATGGCTGCCTTAGGCGGAGGTACTCCTATAACTTGTGCACAGTCAACAAATATTGCCTTTGCTATAATCCTGCACTTGGTTGGATTAATCCATGTGTAGCGTATAAAAGCTCCATAAATTGTTCTTGCCTAATGTCCGCATCAACATAAAACGGCATTACTTGTCCCCTGACATAAACATCACAACCATTTGAAGACTGTTCCTATGAACCTCAAAACCAAGTAACAATTATAACTCTACAGGCCATCACTGCAAAATCCCGAAAATAATAGTATTATCTTGTTGTATCATTAAAACCCGAAACAAAAAAAAATAGGGAAAAAATTTCTTAAGGTTCAAGCAATTGAGTCAAGTATATAGTCAGCCCTTACTTGAAAGTAATGTTGAGTAAGGTGAATTAGGCATTACTCGACAGTACGTTTCGAGTAAGGTGAAATCACGCCTGATTTCACCATACTCGATAGTACTATCCTTTACATGAAGTTTGGTTTTGAGTAAGGGGCTCGAAAAAACTTTTAAGTAAAGGATAGTCTTGTCGAGTACCTTACTTAATAATAAGTTTCGAGTACGGTGATAATTTACCTTACTCGAAACTTACTATCAAGTAAGGCGAAAGTTAGTTTTGAGTAAGGTACTCAAAACCAACTTTCGAGTTAGACCTTCGAGCACGATAGAATAGGTCCAGTTTTCATTCTACGAAATCTTATTTTTTAAGTGACATCAACTACCAAATATATGTAACTTCAAATAAGGCTTGTAAATTGAATCAAAACTAGTTTACTATCAAGAATTAATTGGAAAGCAAAGTTGAAGAAGAAGAAAACAATAAGAAATGCAAAGCGTTTTTAATTGTGTAGATACAGGGGCATTTTTGTTTGAAAAGGTTAAATTTGGGCATGTTTGATTGAAAATTTTTTATGAAGGTATTTTTGAATTTTTTATCGAAAACAAGGGTATTTTTGGTTATTTCCCAAGAAAAAAAGTCTAGTTACTTCCAAATCCAGATATAAGAGTCTTAAATTTTGTTTATATTCATACATGTCATATAATGATAGGGTAAATAAGATTCTACTTTCTTTTATATCCTAAACTCCATAAAATAATGGAAAATTTTCTACTTTAGCTACCTTCTTTTATCCTAATTTTCATCCTTAACCACATACATAATTTTTTTCAACTTTAATCAAGCAATCACAATTTGACAAAAATAATCTAATAGCCACATTTCACAAATAATCTTTGTTGCAACACTTTTGAGCACATTGAACTTGAAATTATAAATATAGTCACGTTCGAAATCTTAATTTACTATGTACTTAAAAGCAGGCTTTCTAGTACATTAGAAAACTCAACTTTTGAGAACAACTTAATTGATAGTTTCGAGTTAAGCCATACTCGAAAATAAAGTTTCTATTACACTCGAAAGTAAGGTTTGGAGCATAGTTTAAACTATAGTTTCAAGTTAAGTTAAGCTTGAAAGTATTGTTTTGTAACATGCTAAAAAGTAAGGTTTCAAGACTGGATTAAACTTTAATTTCAAGTTAAGTCATATCTAAAAGTATGAATTTTAGTGCCAAAGATGATTTAAGTTAACGTGGTTATGAGGGTATCTTTATCTAAAAAGTGATTCTTTGGTTAAAAATGAAAAAAACTTATTAAAGTGACTATTTTTAAAAATTAGGATAAAAAGAGGCTAAAATAGAAAATTTTCCTAAAATAATCATAAGACTATAATATATCAATTGTATGGTACAATCACTATATTTTGACTATTGAATCATTTAAAATACAATTCACTTGATTAATTTCAAGTACGGATAATCTATAACTTGTGGTAGAGAATCTCATTTTGCATCAATGTACCATACAGCGACTATATAGTATGACTTGTCAAATACAATACATTTTAATTTTTAAGACAATTTATTAACAAATTAGGCCTTAAGATTTGTGAAACAGTAAATTAGGAAGGACACAATTTGGCCAATTTTAACAAATTTATCGTTAATGTTGTGATGTCGTTATAAGGTGTTAAAGAATCAAGGCTATAATTAAACATTCACTATACTCTCAATTAAGCCTGACAATGAATCACAATAGTTTTCATCTATTTCAACGACTTGATGATGGATTTGCTTGGGTTTTTGTCATTGTCACTACAAGATGCTAAGAGTTGCTTGAATGATGATGGAGCATGCCTTTTTTTTTCCTTCCATTTCTTTGTCTAATTTTTGTGTTCAAATATTTTTCCAAACCTATTTTATTTTTCTTTAGATTTCCTAAATGCACAAATCATAATGTTGTGTAAAAATTTTGTTTTTTATTATATATTTTCCACCAAAAAATGTTTATAGTCTAAATTCTTGTTTTCTTTCGTTTAGTCATGTATGAATTTTTTGTATCTATTCAGCTGCTTTTCAAATTGCAATAGTAGTATTCAATTCATCACATGAAATTGTATTCAACTATTTTAACAGCTATAACATTATGGATCAATTTGTTAAATGTTACTAAATCATAAAAAATTTTGTTATTTTATAAAAATTTAGGGACTATTTTGTTAATAAGCAATTTTAAAATGATATATTTTTCAATCTGTTTCGGTACATCTTCTCTTTGTATCCAATATCGAGTATTAATGCATAACTCCCCTAAAATTTCAAACTCTAACATTTAGATATAAAGTTTGAGGAAAGATACACATGCCTCTCATAAATCGTTTGTTGGCTAACTTTGTTTGTTACAATTACACAAACACCTTTAAAAAGTTAATTTGTAAACAAAAATAAAATTGAAAATATATTAATTATTCTAATTGAAAATAATCTTATTTTATTTTATAGGTTTAACTCAAAAATACCCTTGTTTTCCATTAAAAATTTAAAAATATCCTCATAAAAAATTTTCAATCAAACATGCCCAAATTTAACCTTTGTGGGCAAAAATGCCCCTGTAAACAAAATTCTGCACACACAAACTTCCCATTTTATTCTTCAGTTTCGAGCACCAACACCTTCAAACAACCGAGGGATCCATACATTCGAGAACCACCAAATCGAGTCGCATCTTTGAACTTTGAGGCAAATTCGGTGCTTGTGCAATTGTGGTGATAGGAGATTCGACGTCGACGAGGTAGCGCAGATCATTAGAGAAGAGGTTAGGTTTTCATTCAAGTTTTTTCGATTTTGTTAGAACAATTATAGAAATTTATGTTTTCTAAGCATGATTAAATGCCAAATTGTATTGTCCTATGAATATGATTGTGATTTGGTTGGATTGATGGAATCAGTTTGTTTGAATCAATGATAACGTAGAACCTCCGAGCACGAAGATGCTTGAAGGTGTTCCCTTCTAAGCGTGAGCGAAACAGATGTTTTGCTTCATGCTCAAAACTTCAAGGGAACACCTTCGAGCATCTTCGTGCTCGGAACTATGAGTGCTCAAAACTATAAGTATGTTAGAGCACGAAAACATGATTTGTAGTTTCCAATATGCAAATTCAATCATGAAGCATGCTCGAAGAACACCTTTGAGTGTGCTTCATGCTCGAATCTGTGCACTAGAAATTGCTAAACATGTTTTCATGCTTGAACGTAGTTGCCCTTTTGAGCACTTATAGTTTCAAGCATGGAGCGTCAGTCTCGAGCATGAAGGATGAAGGGAAATAAGGTTCTGAAATGAATGAATTTTGCATAATTTCCAACGTTAATTGATTGTTGTATAATTAATTGTAAGTTTTTTATATATAAATATAAATACAAGGTATTGTAATGTACCAAATTTTGACTGATTTCATTAGATTTTATGTTGGCATATTATTAATTTATTTACATTATTATTATTAAAGTAATTGCATTAGATAATTAAGATAATTATAATATTGCCGAAAATTTGTTAAACTAATTAAATTCATACTTTACGTATGCAAGAAATATGGTGACAGTTACAAGATCGTTGAAGATTAAAAAAGCAGATCACTTCACAGATGCAGTGGTGATTACGCTGTCTTACCTCCGTGATACGTCGATAATTAGTAGGAAGCTAACAGTAAGGCAGCAGCGCATATTTGGATGAACATGCTTAGGGCATTTCTTGGACCTTGATTCGGATCTATATTTTTCTAGTAACCTTGTTCACCACATGTTGATGCGTGAGGTTTATACTGATGATGCAGAGCATGAACTATGGTATCTAGTTGGGGGCACGACTATTAGGTTTTCCCAGATTGAGTATGCATTGATCACATGATTGAGATTCGGACTATATCTGGAGGTTGTGTCGCAAAGTGATTGATTGAGGGATAGGTACTTTGGCGGTTCTTTATCTATTTCATTGCACACGGTAGTTAAGGTTTACGAGGACATGGACCTCAATAAGATCCCAGATATAACTGTTGTCCAGCTATCACTATTATACTTGATTGAGCACATATTATTGGGCCGGGGTAATAGATACACTTCAAACACATGGTTGTTAGGGTTGATAGATGATTTAGATGAGTTTAATCAATTTCCATAGGGCTCTCTCGTTTGGACGTATACTTATCGGTCATTGAGTCGCGTTATAGGCGAGTAGATGGAGCATTACAAGAAAAAATTGGCAAAGGCCAAGGCTGAAGGGAAGACACATTATAAAAGATATAATGTAGAGGGTTTCTTGATAGCCTTTTAGGTATTATGCTGTTATTCTTACTTACCGCGTTGATATATTAAACTTTTTGTTGAAATGATTTAACAGTCAAATTAAATTGTTATATAGGTATGGATGTACGAGACTATCTCATTTGCGGTTCTAAAGTTTAGGATATACATTAGCGATCAGCTCCCTCATATGCTGCGGTACGTTCAAAGTCAAAGTGTTTCTGGACATCAAACGTAGATAAATTTATATTCAAGCCCACACAAGTAAGTTAACTTGAAATATGATGAGTAAAAGAATTGTATTAATTTTTTTTTAATGTTGTCACCTTTTAATTATGCGTGCAGACGGCTCCTGCAGTATTGCGTTTTTTTGAGCCATCAATGGCTGAGCAAGCATTGCCGTACGTTGGGCAAGTGCTTGACGTGACTGGAGATGCATCATTTATCGATGTACCCACACTTGATAATGGATCGGCCATGGTTAAGGATACCCACGTTGGTTTTGTACCAGTTGAGGAAGACGTTGTGCCCAATGATGTTAGGACAGTTGACACCTCCACTCCTGCAGCCCATGTTACACCTGCCATTGTGGCATCTTCATCATTTCTGATAAAAGAGAAAAAAGGTATGCATTATTCCTAGTTAATTGTGTCAATGTGAATACATGATCCTTTAATGTTTGGATATTTATACTCACACGTCGTTTGTTTCCACTCTTCAACGCCTATGACCTCACCGTGGTAAGAGACAGCTTGTAGATTGTCCATACTTTGGCCCTGATGACTAATCGGACCACATAGCTGACGATGACACTCCGACACATAATGACACAGGTCCAGTGTTTAGAGATCCCCAAAGATTGGACTTGGAGACACAGTTGAGGTTATTGCGATATGATTTCATAGCCTTCAGCTCTAGATAGGACAGTATGACACAGCATCAACACGATATGTTAACCAATATGATTGAGGAGATCCAAGGCCTACTCCGCCCCATTATTCATGCTGAGCCCCAAATACGGTCATGTACCACACAGGTAACTATCTACGATACTTTAAATAGTTTTTGCATTTTAAGTATTGTGTAAGACATTGTACATTATGAATTGGTGATTTAAGTGGCATGCCTAAAGTTGGGCATCAGTTGGATTGGAATATTGCTATAGAAGTGTTTTATGTATGCATAGATGTAAGTTTAAAAATTTGGGAATGTCTATTTTATAAGGGACACTTTGTCCATTTTTTTTTTTAATTTTTGTTGTTTTTTAACAAGCATTACATTTTTACCTTCCTATTGATTGGAAATGTTTGTGGCATCAAAGTTCCACTCATTCTAAAAGAATTCCTATACATGTCTTTTTTTACAGCGGGGCCAGAGAATAACCTTCATCGACTATGGTTGCATAATCATCACTTTCAGCTCTAGAATTCTCAATAACCAGTGAAGAGTTCCATGCTTGTATAGCTGGACAGTGATGTTCTTCAAACCTTGAAGCTGTGTAATTGTATTGGCTATTGAACTGAAACGATATTGACATTACTAGAACATTCTCGCTTAGCTGATTACTTCCCCTTGATTATCTGAATGGGGGTACAATAATAGTGGGATGATTAGGACCATATGCACTTGAATGTGGTGCATCGCTAACTTGTTCTACTGTAAGATACAAGTAACAGTGACCCCTTACGCTAACAAACTGTGCATCGTTGATTTGAATAAAGGCACAGAAAGTGAATTCTGTATTAATCATGGCTACCTTAGGCAAAGGTACCCTTATAACTTGTGCCCAGTCAAGAAATATTAACTTCGCTATAATCTACACTCGATTGGATTAATCCCATATACAGCATATAAAAACTCCATAAATTGTTCATACCCAATGTTCGCATCAATACAAAATTGGATTACTTCTCCCTCAACATAAACATCACTCCAAATCGAGTAACAATCATAACTCTACCGGCCATCACTGCAAAATCCAAAAATAATAGTATTATCTTGCTGTATCATTAAAACCCAAAACAAAAAAAAAATAAAATAACAAAAAAATTTCTTAAGGTTCAAGAAATTAAGTCAAGTATATAATCTGCCCTTGCTTGAAAGTAATGTCAAGTTAGGTGAAATCAGACATTACTCAATAGTACATTTCGAGTAAGGTGAAATTAGGCGTGATTTCACCTTACTCGACAGTATTATCCTTCATTCAAAGTTTAGTTTCGAGTAAGGGGCTCAAAAAAACTTTCGAGTAAAAGATAATACAGTCAAGTATCTTACTCGACAATAAGTTTCGAGTAAGGTGATAATTCACCATACTCAAAACTTATTGTCGATTAAGGCAAAAGTTAATTTCGAGTAAGGTAATCGAAACCAACTTTCAAGTTAGACCTTCGAGCACAATGAAACAGATCCAGTTTTCACTCTGCAAAATCTTATTTTTTGAATAATGTCAACAACCAAATATATGTACCTTTAAATAGGGCTTGTAGATTGAATAAAAACTGGTTTACTATCAAGAATTAATTGAAATTAAAACATTTTATGTAACATTATTGGGAAGCTCAGTTGAAGAAGAAGAAAAGAAGAATAGGAAGAAGAAAACAATAAAAAATGCAATGTGTTTTTAATTGTGTATGTACAGGGGCATTTTTGTCCAAAAAGGTTAAATTTGGGCATGTTTGATTAAAAATTTTTTATGAGGGTATTTTTGAATTTTTAATGGGACACAAGATTATTTTTGGTTAAAACCCTTGTTTCATCACAACAACCGTTTGTCACTTGCAACTCCACCTCTATCATGTCACCATCACCTTATGGATGCACTTCTACCCTAGTAGCATCAACCACGAACCCAAAATACTTTCACTGTCACCCTCTTTCTCACCTTTATGACATTGCTTCTTATGTTACACCCACACTTGAGAACAAAAAAATGTTATTTTTCAAAGACAATATAGTAAAAATAAACGAATTTGTGTTAAACCCACTTCAGCTTTCACACTTTCCTCCTTTATTCAATACCACCAGCACCACCAACATTGGTAATTGAAGAAATTTTTATTAAAGATAGAAGTGATATTTTTCATTTAATTTTCAAAGAATAATACAACTTTTTATTTATAAAGGAAAAACAAATATAAATTTGGCAATAATATAAAATCATATAATTACAGGATTCAATAAATATTTCATTTGTTAAGGTAGATAATCATTTTGATTTCTTGTCAAGTAAATCAATCCGCAAATTTTGAGAATAATTATCTAGGATTCATGAAAGATCTTTTAGCATCTTCACTTGATTCTTATCATCCATCCCTAAGTTGGGGAGTGAACTTTGCGTGCTTGTAGCTTGTCTTAAAATGTTGTTAATATGGTAAAGATAAAACATTCTTATCATTTTTGTGTCAAGAAAATTTTTTAACTTTTAAATATTAGTCAGTATATCATTTCCATCATCCTTTTGTGACAGAAATATTCCGAGTCCTTATTGGAAAACATTCCTATCATCTTTGTTAAGGAAATTTTCTAGTCTATATTATCCTTTTCTTTTAAGGTAGTCTAATGTGTGCCATTTTTTAAGACAACTTAATATTAGAGATGACAATGTTCCTTGTGAGAACCCGTCCTATTCGGGGTGGGGATCAGAACATTCTTTTTGCAAAAATTCGAAGATCAAGTTGGGGATAGGGACAAAAATTCGTCCTCCTTTTCAAAATAGTGTTTTAACGGGAATGGGCTTTTTCCCCGACTTGTCCTCAATTCCCAAAATTTAAATTCAAAATTTGCTTAGATAATTACGTAAACATGCATTTTATTTAGTAAATAATTATAAAAGTTTTATGGTTTTCATTTTAAATCAAACAACTCTTTCAAAAAAGCTTATAATTTTTTAATTTAGTTAATTAAGTCCTTGATAAATGATAAGTATTTACCAAAGTTTTAATTTATCAATTTTAAAATTATTTTTAAATCATTTTCACAATAAAAAAATTTATTAAAATAATTAAAATTAATAAAAATTTAATAGTTAAATTTAGAGCAATAAATTTTGATAAAATAAAAATAATAAATAAATGCCAACCAAAATAATTAATTTGTAATTAATGAATTAATATGTCGTAATGTAGTAATATAAGATTTACCAAACAAAATATTCTTATGCAAAATCATTAAAAAAAAAACTCTAAGATTTTCTTTTTCTCTTCACATTTCATTTTCTAAGAATAATTTAATACATTTTTCTAACTTTATCAATTTTATAAAAAATTATATCGTAATTTATAACTAATACAATTATTTATTTTTTATTTATATAGGTTAGTAAAAATATTATAATAAATGTATCAATCAAATTTGATATTTTGTGTTAACAATATTTTATTAGCTGTAATGTTTTATATAAATTGTCTCAATCAAATTAATGATTGTTATTATTTATCATATTTTTAACAATTAATTTTAAAAAATCAAATATTCATTTTTATTATGTTATTTTGATGATATATGAAATGGTGATTCACATCGAAATAATTAATTTATTTATTATTAAAAACATATAAAGATGTAATTTGTTTTATGATATTTGATAAAAGATTAAAAATTAATGATATATTTTTAACAACAAATTAAAAATTGATAATTATGTTAACTAATTTTTGTTAAATACTTTAAGTATATAATCAAGTCAATAAATTTAGTATTTTAAATATATTTATGTGATACTTGGAATTTTAATTAATATATTCTTTATTTTGAAAATTTTATATATATATATATATATATTAACAAATATAACTAATTAAGTCAATTTATATAAATGTGTTCCGATAATCATACAATAATAGTCAATTTGTAAAATTTTTATTTTTTTAAAGAAGTGAAAATAGGTTAATAGGGGCCAAGAGCCTGCACGGATCCCTAACCCAAACTGGTTTGCTTATATTGGGGATGAGGATGCAAAGCCTAACCAAGGCCGAGTTTAGGAATTGGGTCTCTGCCTTATCCTCGACTTGTTGCGATCCCGTTTTAATATATATTATCCTTTTTAAGGAAGTAGTTTCAAATTTTTCTTTGGAAATATGAAGGTAAATTCTCTCCTCCTCCTTTCTTCCTTTTTTGTTTTTTTTAAATCCTACTTTTTTTTTAAGACCTAAACTCGACCTAAGGATTCTCTAATACTCGATATTGAGAAAGAGGGTGAGAAAACTTGGCAAAACACCCTTTTTTTTTTTGGAATAGAGGACCAAAATGCAACATTCTTTATTACTAGAAACAAAATGGTAATAAAATAATTATTGAAGGAATAATTAAAATTAACTTGCTAACGCCATCCCTGGGAAATATGAACAGTGAGCCTTTAGTGGTGGTGGCGTAGTACAATGTGTTATGGATGGTGACAAATTGAGCAACGATGAATCTAGCGGCGATAGTAGTGAAGGCTAGGGTTTTTGTCCTTTTTATTTGTAAAAGAAGTTAAAATTTCACAATCTCCGCATACTAATACAAATGCATCACGTACTAATAGTGACGTATACTATTTAGATTAATCTAGATAGGACTCTCTAACTTGTTCTGATACCGTTAAGAAATTTTGAATAAAGAAAGCAGTGATATTTTTCATTTGATTTTCAAAGAATATTACAACTCTTTATTTATAGAGGGAAAATAAAGACAAATTTGACAATAATATCAAATTATATAATTGTAAGATTTAATAAACATTTTATTGATTATAGTAGATAATCATTTTGATTTCTTGCCATGTAAATCAATCCATAAATCTTGACAATAATTATCTTGGATTCATTAAAGATCTTTTAATATCTTCACTTGATTCTTATCAATAACAACAATCCCACTAGAATTGGTAGCTCCTTTACTTAATAATGTAGCCAACAAAAGAATTACAACCGATTCAAAGTAGGTTAGAGTATTGTCGAAAGAGGTGAAAGACATAGTCTTGCTTAGACGATTGAGAAAGAATGTTATTAGATATGTAATATTCTAGTATTGATACAATGATGATAACTAATAGGCTCTGTACTGAAGCCATGCTTGCAATTATGCAAAAGTTTCTTCCTAGTTATTAGCCATATTCTTGAGTGAAACCCTTAATAACAAGTCGAGCTTTATATCTTTTGATTAAACCATCCACTTTGGTTTTAGTCTTAGAAACCTACTTACATTCAGTTACAGCTATATTAGGTAAAAGATCTATTAAAATCCAGTGTGAGAACTTTTTAGGGTTTATAAGTCTTTTGCCATTTTTACTCCAATACTAGTTTTAACCTTATTTGGTCACAAACAATAGCAGAAGACTTATATCCTAAAAAATTGGCACACTGGAATTTAGTTGATCTTCTATCTAATATAATTGTAACTAAACATAAGTGAGTTTCTAAGACCAAAAACCAAAGTGGATGGCTTAATCAAAAGATATAAAGTTTGACTAGTTATTAAGGGTTTCACTAAAGAATATAGCTACGAACTAGGAAGAAACTTTTGTATAAGCAGGAAAGAAGATGTGAACAAGTGTACATGAGGTGGCTTCACACTTATATATGTGGATAAATATCCAATGAATGGAAGATATATTGTTAAGTTAGCTTTTGAGAGGACAAAAAAAGAGGAAATAAAGTGGTCTAAGATCAATAAAAGAGAGAAAAAGAGAAGAAAATACAGTAAAAAGAAGAAAGAAAAGAAAAGAGGAGAAGAAGAAAACTAAGGGAAAGAACAGGGATAAAAAGGAAAAGAAGAAGAAGAATATTAGAGATTACTAAAATGGGAAAGGAGAAAGAGAAGGTCTATCCGAATTTTTGTCAAAAGTGATTCGAAGGAGAAATAAAAGTTTAAAAAAGTATAAAATTGTTACATGTTTATTCAAGTAGGTATTTATTTGTATTTGATAGATTTTAGTTTTAAAATTGAAAAGTAAGGTATTTTATTACATTTTAAAGTTTTGATGAATATTTATGAAATTCTTAAATTTCCACGTGTTAACCTAATTGCTTGTTTTCTAAATCAGATTTAAATAATAATTTTCATATGATTGTTATAATTACAAATATAGTGAGAAAGATGAGCCAACACATGTCGTGATTTTATAAATGAATAGTTTTTTATGAAAATGTTGTGTTTAAAGCAATTTGTGAAAAGTTATTGTGATAATATAAATATGGACATGGAATGAATTAGTAAATAAAAATGTGATGACCATAGTTGATGGTGGCACCGGTCACTTTGGATATGATTTCAGACTCGTAGTGAAAGCCCACAAAGATGAAATTTGGATGACAGTTCCTGAGAATAATGCCCAAAAATATTTTTGTTATGAATGATTGTCCTTGTGAATAATATCCCAAAAACATATATGGCCACTTATGAGTGGCGGTCCTTCAGAATAATGCCCCAAAAATATGCATGGAATGAATGAATTAAATTATTTACAATAAAAAAAAAGATGTGTTTACATTATTTTTATAGATGTCGGTATTTATGAAATTTTGTGTTGATATTTCATTCAATGTATTGTAAGAAATCATGAAGTATTTTATATGAAAATATATTTATTTTAAATTTCTAAAACTACTTTTGTATATAAATATCTACTAGGTATTAGCTCACCTCTACCTTTCCAATTTTAGGTAATGTTATAAATAGGATAGTTAAGGGGATGGTTGATTCTCTAAGAGGATGATTTATTCTTTGGAACCTATTAAATGAATAAGTATTTGTAGCAAGGTGATTATAATTACGTAAATGTATATTGTATTATTATAGTATGCTATGTAGTTAGTATTTAAGTGTCATAAATCATAATGCTGGTATATTTTGTTGAGAAATAAAATGAAGCAATTGGTGTTGAATTTTATTAAGAGTGTTTAGAATGAAAAGTTTAAAGTTTGCAGGTTTATAAATTTGGCATGTTTTTGTATTATAAAAGAACTTTGCCAAAAATTTTATAGAATTAAGGCTGTTATAGAAGTCATCTCAAAATAATATCAATCTTGATTTGCTAGGTTAATATTATTAACAGTGCAGAATATGTTGATAGCTAAAATACTACACCATTTAAAAGAAACTACATGAAGATATTTTAAGAAAGTTCTACACATAGTATTTAGACTTAGTCTTCGTATAATTCAACCTCCAAAAATGAATAGTACACCTCTTGAAATCATGATAAATCCCAAGTAGTATCAGTGGTTTGAAGCACTAATATGTATTTCATTGTAGACCAATATTAGTGCACGCGCAACTATTTCTAAAAAACTTCATATCATGGTAGAAAAGTTTAAGTGACTTAAAAATATAATGTGCGCATATTCATTTGTATGTTATTCATATTTGTATATAGGGGTTAGGAAGAAACAACTAATAACTCAAAATATTCTTGGGTGTGATAACTAGAAAAGAAATTATGTTTACATGGCCTAAGGAAGGGTAAGAATTATAAATATTTAAAGATTCTTTTAAATGTGTTATACATAATTTATTTTAATAAAGTTAAATTTAAATATATTAGTTTTACACGGAAAAATATTATTTTATGAATTCAGGTCATTCAAATGTACTTGGATTTTTGTTGTTACTATAATAGAAAAAGTAGATAACCAACTATCTAATAGAATCATTTAATGACATTGACATTGCTATTGAGCGATGTTTTGTTATGCTAAATGTTCGATTTCTTATTTTTAAATTAATGATATACTATACTATTATAAAACAAAAACATTTGTCTATTGCATGTTATAATTTACACAATTTTATATATAAAGAATAACAAAACTTTTAATGAATACCCAGTTGAGAATCTTAATGTAATAGATATATTGATACCTATATAAGTCACAAAAGTTTTAGTGGAATAAATTAAATAGGAAACTAACCCAAAATACTCCTATTTTGACCCAAAAATTTGAAAATGCCCCTTTATGAAATTTCATTCATTTGTGCCCAAATTTTACTTATTTGGACGAAAACACCGTTATGCCTTTTACTAACATAACTTTGTTTTTTTCTTCTTTCCTCTTCTTTTCCTCTCCAAATTTGAACACCACCAAATCCAAAATCGATTTTCATACATTATAACTACCCCATTTTTAAACATTCTTGAAGATAAATTGATATTTACTCAAGAAACAACCTTCATTACAAAGGTTAGTGTTTTGATATTTGAGGTTTTTTTTAATTTATTTAATAAAGGAAAAAAACAATTTTGTATGTGAGAAATATATATATATATATATAATATGGGGAGGGAGGGAGGGAATGCATGAAGTTTGTTAAATGGGGTGTAGTTGTCATGTAGAAAGTGACTGGGTATTGTTGGTGCGAGAAAATGTAAATGTAGAGAGGTTGAAATTGAATCTAGAGGAAATTTCGTCGCTAGAACTCAATTTTAGTTTCGATAACATGAAAATTTTCACCTTACTTAAAGCTCACTATACTTCGAAATGGTTTAGCATTAGTCATAAGAAAGTAAATTTTTGTGTTTGTTGTATATATAGCTGAATAAATGTTTTTGTTTCATTTTGGTACAATTATGGATGGGCCGATTATGTTAGTTATGCTTTTTGGAGGTTTATGAAAAAGGAGTTCAAATGGCAAGGATGTTTATATCGGTAGACTTGTCAAGCCATGTTATGTCGATCAAATGTAGCCCATGACCAATTTATGCAGACTTCGTCTGCATCGCGGGGGATTAATCCAGTTGAGTTCACTATTATAGTGAAAGCAATATTTGTTGGTAGCATACAACTGTTGAGGTTGCCTCAGACAGCTGCGACTATTGATATAGAATACAATTTTTTTGCATTTATCAATATTAATAATCCACAATATGTTTTGAGCATAAGGGATCATTATCACCTGTATTAATAATTTGCAATATGTTTCAAGCATGAGGGAACATGTAGAAAGAGCAGAACACTTAAGGGCATATGTTCTCGAGCATACTAGCCAATGTAGTGTCATGGTACCTTTGTTTAAATCCTCAAGTAGAAGCAACCAGTTGAGTGATACACTTCTCATAATTTCAATATAGCAATCAAGTTAATTGCATAATTCCTCCAAGGTTTCATTGAAATTGCTCTCAACTGCTACAAAATAAAGACCATCACTCACTAATCCTTTAGCATTATTATACTTCTTGGCCCAAAGATAATGTGACTAAAAGCAGCCTGAGGCTGCTAGTGTAGGATGCTCTAAATCGGGTTGGTGTATCAAAAGAGTGCTAAAGGATCTCATACATCAATCTTGTACTTATAAAAGTTAGCTTGGTTGAAAAAGTATGGAATTAGTCTACATAAAGGATGCATAGCTATATGTATCTCTTTCTCTCTGTGGGACTCCGGAAATGAGTCATATATAGTAGTTTCCCTTAACCGCAAATGGACATCACATGCCACCTATTGGTCATCATATACACAAAAGAGAATGTACACGATATCCGCCAGATCCAATCTTAGTGCAAACGACTCAGCCTGCACAACACATACAACTCAATGTCTATGGTAGGGGGAAAAGTTCCCTGGGTCAATTATTTCTGCTAGTACGCTTTCCACAAATGTTTAAATATTAGCTACATATAATAGCTTATAAACTTTAGCATTTACTCAAAGTATTCTTTAAGGCAAGGACAAATTGGACTTATGTACAAATGGAGTGAAACAATGGTTCAATCATATCAAACCAAGTCTCTACAACAAGTTGATGGTGCAATAGCATGTCGATATACTCGCTGATATGCTATATCCTAAACATGCATAAAGAGAAGCAAGCCAAAAATGTAAATAAGGTATTATAATTTAAAGCTTGAGTAATAATAGTCACTTACCTCATTGTTAAGCCAACTACCAAGATCCATGACACCCTTACTTAAGACGAAGTCAGTGTATCGGTCTCAGTCTTGATAAAAACCTCAGAATATCTATCCATTATAGTAATTGCACGTACTATTTGTTTGAAACTGATGCTTATGGCCTGTACAATATCCAGGGCCATATTGGGGCCTAAGCCTCTCAGTTAGATGAATTCACTACTTGAATGGCTTAGTGTTGAGGTCAGACACACCTTAAACTTCTTACACACATGAACGAATCCACTCGCCTCATTTAAAGGGGGCCTTTAATAATGCGCATACTTGCATCTCCTTCATCAGCAACCTAAGATATAAGAAACACATTGAATTCAATTTTAGAAAGAAAAATAGACTTCTATACCAAATACAATTAAAACCTATATAAAAACAAACACAATACATTTCTATACCAAGTACAACACTAACAAGGCCTCAAACACCCTCATCACATCCAATATCACATTATAGATGTCTAAAACAAACCAACAGGGCCTCAGGCACCGTCATCATATCCCAAACTACACAAGATATGAAATAGATTTCTAATTCAATTCAAAGGCTAAATTGTTATATTGTACCTGTGTTTTAAATTGTCCTTAAAAGTGCAGTAGCCACACGAACCTCCTCAAGGCCGCTTAATATACAGTCCCATTACAATTGCGCCCCTTCTTCCTGTCTCACTCTCAATGCCTTAAAGTTGACTCATAGTGCACGAACATCTCATGAAATGCTACCATCATCAACCAGGGAACCACAAAAATCATTGTAAGCTAATGTATCATGTGCAATGCCAACCTTAGGAAATAGCTCATTGCCATATTTCATCGCTTGCTTGGCCCAATGATGGCATATGGGTTGCAATATAAGTTAATTTAGGTCAATAATTTATACACCTATTTAATTATACATATTTTTAAATGTGTTATATAATATTAAGTTTAAGTTGATGTATCATATCTTTTTTGGTTTAGCCGAGGCCGGTGTCAACACAGTAATGTTATGTCGAATGTATGTAGTAGAAGTATAAGTGACAATGACATCTAATGCAATGGAGCGAGGAATTTCTGAGGCATCTTTTGTGATTGAGGAAGGTATGTCTGAGCCATCATCTATGGTGAGGGCATCCATGAATGTGGGCTCACTAATAAGCTCTAACAAAGTATACACGTACAGCTATGCATGCTCTTCAACCGTGGACTCCAATGTCCATAACACAATAGATGCCTATATTAACCAAAACAAAAAAAATCAGTTAAAATAATAAAGTTAAAACTATAACAACTTCATATTCTAAACCACACTTAATTTGTGATAAGAGTGCATACTATACATGATTTGAATATGTGTGTATTCAGGTTCTTCAATCAAACGTTCTCCGACCTAGATTGCCACCTCAACATATGAGATAAGCGGTCATTCACAAAATGTGTAAACTCCAACCTTGCATTGGAGATGACCTCATAAATCTAGATCTATAAAATAATATAGCTATTTAAGTGTAATCATCATTAATTAAATAGGGTAAAAATTTAAAAAATCCATATTCGTACAACTTGTGAATTAAGACTAATAGAGGATGTTGTAATACTTAAAATGTTACACGAAATCCCTCAACATTGTACTTGTTATGTGTCTTCCCCTTATTTAATGCCTCAATTAATTTCTCTTGATAATGTGTAACTTGCCCACCCCTTACCCTGCTCAAGCAGCGATATGTAAACAGCCAAGCAAGAGAGCCTCACGAATAATGGTTAAACTCATCTAAGTCATATATAATCCAAAAAATCCATGTATTTCAAGTGTATCTATGTTCCCTCCCCAATAGAATATGCTCAAGCAGGTAAAATAATGAAAGCTTGATAGCATCCATGTCATCTATACAACTCAAATCGATCTCTTCATAAACCTTCTCTGTCGTCTTCAAAGAAATAAAAAAATCCCTATCAAGATATTGTATCTAACAACCGATCACTTTACGAGACCATATCTAGAAATTGCTCAAATCTAAGACCTATGATCAATGCAAACTTAACCAAGAAAACCTCATGGTCATGCCTTCAACAACAAACCACATCTCTTACATAACATCATCCTTCTCGACTTCATGCAAAAGCATATGGTGCACCAAGTCGCTCAAAAACTTTAACTCTAGATCCAGGTCTAGAAAATGGCCCAAGCATATTTGCTTGAATAGCTGTTGCTGCCTAACTATAAGTTTCCATGTATCACCTCTATATCACACAAGTCTGACAACAATGTGACCACTACAGTGAAATGGTCATTCTTCTTCATCTTTAATGTCATAGTAACAGTAACCATCTCTCTTTATTAGGAAAAATATTTAAATCCATTATTTTTAATGAAATTGATAGAAAACACAATTTAAAGCTATTATAATTATCATAACCAGTATCCCAAGATTCATGCAAATTGCAAATTAGAGCTACTCGAATGTGTAAAAAGGTTCTTGCTCGACATTGTAGTTTTAGGCAAAAACATCTAAACACAATCAAGTAATTTGTATATAGTGTCCAAAATTTTCCACACAAATCAATAGTCTAATGCAAAATTTAGATTTCACAACAAATATTTATGTTTTTCTAACCCTTAAATTATGATAAAAAAGTAAATTTCATACATGTATATGATTAATCAAATGAAACCCTAACCTTTTTTTGCACACCTTAATCTGAATAATTTTCTATTGCCATCTATGTTCTCCCTTCATTGTCAGCTTAACACAATTTTTAAACATTAGAAACGCTTGAAGGTTTTGTAACTCAAAGCTTTAAGGCTTGCTCGAATGTTTTGTGAAGAAAAAAAGATAAGTTTGGGTATTTGGACATAAGGGCATTTTTGTCTGAATTAGTTACATTAGGGTAAAAATCAATGAAATTTTGTGACGGTGTATTTACAAAATTTTGGGTCAAAAGTTAGGTATATTCATTTATTCACTAAATATAGAGATCATATAACTGGAGCAATATGGTTGGATTATATTTATAATCAGCCTTAGAATAAATTAAGTAAAATTAATTTGATGTTTTTATCCATCATCAATCTAATAATACATTATTTAATAATTAAATTATAGTAGTAATGAATTTTAGATAATAGTTTGTAAGTTGCTTTCCAAATACAGGAAAAATAGTTTTTAATTATTTTCTGTTTAAAATTAAAAAGTTAAAACTCTTTTTCTTTTTTTTAATAAATTCTTTTTTAACTCAAAAATTATTTTTTTATTAGATATATTCAAAAATATTAAAATTAAGATATTTTTAAAATTGAAAAGTTACTTAGTACATTTAATATTTTCACCATTCGCAAATAATTAAAGTAATTTATATATTTAGAACATTAACTATTATATGATATTAGTAAATAAAATTACAATAATTTCATTTTTCAAAATATTATTATTGAACACCTTTTGTAATTTTTACTTTTAAAATACAATTTTCGTGAAACATTATAAAACAAGTGGTGTTACTTCTACCTTAGATATGGCAATAGGGCGCGATTGAGGTAGGAATGCTTTCCCATGTCTCACCATGTTTTTCATTTTAATCTTGTTCCTCATCCCATTCTTCAATAAATTTAATTGGAGAAAATGGACAATCCTCATGATGAATTCTTCATCCCTACTTATTTTTTCTATTTTCTTATTTATTTATATTAAATACTAATTAAAAATGTCATTAACATATTATAGTATTATTGATATGTAATAACTATATTAAAAGTATAAATATGACTATTTGATAGGATAAAATGATATGAATTATAAAATTAAATATTGTCTATCTATATTTTTTATTTTAATAATAATATGTTAAAATATTATATGTATGGGAAAGGGGGGTTAGGTTGGGGTGAGGTGAGGAGTATTAAATTGTTCTCCACCCCAATAACAATAGGGAAGATTAGTCTTCCTACATTTTTACTTTATTTAAGATAGATCCCCATGGAGTCATAAATTCACGAAGATTCTATCATCCTATGCCACCTTATTAATATTCTCTTAAACCCCTTCTTTAAATATACTCCCAATAAATAATTTTTTTATAAAATATCTCCATATATAAGTAATTGTTCTCTAAATAAACTCTTTTCTGATGCTCACTTCTTTTTAAATACAACGGATAGAGTATGTGCAATATTTAAGGTATATGAGTTTCAAAATTTAAGTAAATCAGAAGAGATATAATCAAAATAATTTAGAGATAGAGTTGATCAAGAAAGTTTATCTTGTTGCAAAGAAATAATTCGAAAGATATTTTATCAAGTTGATGTAGGTAAAGTTTTTTTTTTTCTCTGAACTTTAAACATAATTGAAATATGAATTTAATTGAAATTGAAATTTGAATGTTATGTATGTTTTTATTTTAAAACATCTGAAAATAAGTATTAAGTTATTTTTTTTATCATAAAAACTTTGAAAATTGATATTTTGGTATATATACTATTTTAAATAATATACTTATATCCATAATAATTTTGATTATATTAGCAAATAATAAATTAAAAAATTAAAAAATTATATTAGTATGTACATTATTTATTTGTTTGATATATGATATTTAAAAAAAAAATTTTAATCAATGATATAAAAATAAATAAAAATTAAATAAAATAATAACTCATATTGTAATATAATTGTAATTATATAAATATACAAATTTATTGCAATAACTAAAGCATAAAATAAGTAGAATTAAAAGATAAATAGAGAGGACCCATAATAAAGAAGAGATAGGTCAAAAATAGTTAGAGTTTTAACTTTTGTTAGTAAATAAATTATTCAAATATTTGTTCATTCAAATTTAAATAAAAATTTTTAATTTAATTATATTCAAATGTTTTTAATAAATATTCAATATAAGTTAAAAAAAAAGACTATTAAATATTTAAATAATTATATTCAGACTTCAATAAGAAAAATAAACAATTTCGTAGTTTTTCATTCTTTCTATGTGAAGATATAAATAAAATTATTCAATTCATCTTAACATCTCCATCAACTAATGAAGAATTAAGAAATATCAGCACTTTTATTGAAACTAGAGAGAGATATGATAGGTTGATTTAAAAAATATATATATTGTCTAACTAAAACATGACTAATAATTATTTTGACAATTATTTGAAAGGTGTACTTTAAAAAAGGGTTGAAGAGAATATTAAAAAGTGAAAATGGCATGACATTTTTAACTCTAAAACCTTAAATTAAAACACAATTTTTGTTGGAAAATTTCAATTTTAATCTATATCTTTAGGCAATTTGTTTTTAGTCACCTTTTTAATTTTCTTGTAAAACTAATCAAATAACTAATAAATAGGTTACCAATCACCCTTTACTTAGGGGTAATGGGTACTTTTGCTCCCAAATAGAAGGTAGGATTCAACTCCTCTCAAATGTAGAATGGGGACCATTTTTCTTCTAAAATGTGGGAATAGATTCAATTGCGTTAAGTATATTTTTACGAGCAATTGATTCAATTGCATTAAGTATTTTTTTACAAGTAATTTTTTGATAAATTTTTAATATAATATTGGTAGATTATATATGTAATTTTTAATAAAATAAAATAACTAATAAATAGACTATTTTACCCTTATAACTACAAAATACCCAAAACTTTAAATTAGTTTTTATATTTGAGTATGAGGGAATCGTATTCGAAAGTACTTGTATATCATTTTCAACCTGTGAAGAAAATTTAAAATCCAAAAAATCTAGCCTAATATACAATCAAACATGTAAATTACACCAAAATCAATTATTTATACTCTCTCATTGAAAAATTATAAGAAAACGATACATTTTCATATTTTAATAGATTTTTCCAAATCAATTAAAAAAAAAAAACTTACTTCAATGTTCAAAATCAATCAAAAAAGAAAACTTACTTCAACGTCTTTCTTTCTTGGAGTTAATTGATTGGTATATTAGAAGATCTAAGAGTTAATTTCAAAGTTTTTTTGTAGGAAAAATGGATTAATTGATTGACATTGTAAGGTTAAGTAGATAAATTTGGGAGAAAATTACAGAGAAATAGATAGAAAATTTTTAAATAAATTAGTGAAAATATGGTTTTATGGCTATGAGGCACTTTGGTCTGATTTTGTGTTCCTTGACTATTTTGAAAAGAAATTATAAAGGTGACGTGAAACACAAATCACCCAAAATTAAAGGGTAAAACTTAAAATTTCCCATTTTTCTTTTTCGAAATTTCATTTAAAACACCCTCACCGCATTAGCAGAGAGAACTCTGCTACTGCTGTTGTATTGAAGTGTATTAGGCTTGGCTGCAAAAGTAGGAAAACGAAGCTGATGAAAAGCAATTTGCTGCTGCTGGTAGCAGCTCTGATTCTGGCTTCATCATCATCGGCCGTCAAATGCGAACAAAACGGCGTCGGAGAATGGCAGATCCTCACCAAACAAAACTACTCTTCGGCGATACGACTCCACCCTCACATCCTCCTCATAGTCACCGTTCCATGTATATTACATCACATTACATTCTTGATTTACGATTTCTTCTTCAATTTCGAAATTTATTGACCTATTTCTCGAAAACTGAATCGACAGGGTCCGGCGAATCTCGATCGTTAGCCAGGGAATTGAGCAATTTGGTTATTGAAAGGCTCGACGATTTCAGTTCGCTCAAGCTGATGATCGTATATCGAAACAATGAGAAGTTGCTTGCGGACGCAATCGGCGCTGCCGAGGGAATTACGGTTTTTTATTATCGGAATTCTGTATCGTACAAATATCAAGGAAAGCTTCGAGCTTGGAATATTTTGTTTTCTGTTCATCGTTATATGTATATTTCGTCTGAAGAAATCCCGCTTACACCGCTGAATTCTTTGGAGGAATTGAAAGCTTTTATTGAATCGACTGATAAGGCTTTGATTCTGTTTGAATTTTGTGGATGGGCTCGTAAATTGCTGGCTAAAAGAAATAATAACGGCACTGAAAATGGAGTTAACTTAGAAGGTAACCATGTTTGATTTTGGGGATGAATTGCTTGTTGTTTTCATTTTGTTTTTGTATTCCTTGCCGCTGTTATAGGTGTTGGAATCCAATTTCGGTAAGCTTTTCTGTAGTAATGAGAAGGGTATAATATTGGGGGAAGCTTAACTCTTGTTTGTTTCATTGTCTTCGTGAAGATTCTTATCTGTCGTTGGATGATCACTTGTTTGTTGATGGCACTGACTAGAGCTTGTGTGTAGGGAATCGTTTTGGACTAGGCTTTGATAGAGAGATAGATGGAACACAAATATCTGGAGAGAAGGATCACAAGAAGGTGGCTGGTAGTTTCTTTCTTCATGGGTTGACACTAATTGTATGAATTAGCAATTGACAAACTTGTTGGGCAAAATTAGTTAATACTCTTTCCTTTTTACTTGAACAACAGGGTACCAATAATGGAGCATTAACGTGTGACATTGAAAATGGGTTTAGTGGAATTCCGTGGTTTGGACAATTCAGTTTAGTTAATAACAGCGATCCCCTGGAGACTGAGAATAGAACATCTGGAGTTAGATCATCTTGTAAATTAGAAGATTTTGAGCGTTTTGACTCATTTTTCTCGAAGTTTGTGAATGTTGCAAGAGAGTTCTTCCTGCCTCCTGAAAGGCATAGATTTGGTTTGGTTTTTGATAGATCATTACTTCAACATCTTCAGGTTGAAGATTCTGATTCATGGTTGGCAATGCTTTATCTAGCAGGGTGTCCCGGTTGTTCAAAGATTCTTAAAGAAGAGAGTGACCTGAGGAGTGTTCTGCATATGACCAATGGAATGGTTTCAGAGGTAGACACATCTATTCTGTACTTCATTGTTTTGTCTAGTGCACAAACTCCTATACTGGCAAAGCATTATGACATATATGACTTGGCAAAGTGCTAATTATTGGTTGGGAATATTAAGAGTTACCTTGGCTGAGAATCAGTCAATAGTAACAAATCATAATAATTCATCTGATAAAATTTCAGCAATTATAGAACTTGTTTGTTGGTGAGGTTCCTCTTTCTTTCCTGCAGTTAGTATTTTTTTTAAATAATTAATCTTAGACAACCTTTTAATCCACTGATTTTCCATGCCCAGATCCTTCATTTCTTGCCCAACTTTAAATCAGCTTTTTGGGATCTGAGAGTTGCTCATCTGATTAAGCTAGACATTCATGAGGGTCTATTCTTTTTTTCCATGGATCAATTTTCCAATTTCTCTGTGTTAATGGTCTGCTGTTGTCTTTTTGTGATAAATTATTTCTTTTTTTTTTCTTCTAGCTTTTATTCCACACAAACACATGCTCAGACGCTCAAAAAGCAGAGTTCATCATTAATGAATGTAATTATAGATATATTAAACTTGCAACAGATTCTAGTCAAGGTAGTTACTCTGTTATCAACAATGAGACAATAACTTCTGCATTAAAAGTATTGATTCTTTTGTTACTCCTTAATGAACATTACATGATTTTCTTGGAAATGATTTTGTAAACTTTCTCACTTCTGAGAAATTGCTTTCATTATCATGTGCTCTCCTTCTATAAAATTTTATTTATCCTTCACTATTATTTAGTGGACATCAAAATGAACTCCTTTACAACAATTCGCTCTATCATAATTCTATCTATTAGCTCATCTTTTCTCCTTACCTTTCAACTATCTGTTATTATTTTATGTTGTCATTATAGCTGACAATTCTACATGAATAATTGGTATATTTTTCTTTCTCGTCTTGTAGCTAGATGGTGATGGCGGGGAGCTTGACACCATTTTACCTGCAAATAAGTCATCAATACTTCTGTTCGTAGATAGATCATCAAACTCATCAGAAACTAGAAAAAATAGTAAGGAAGCTCTGGATAATTTTCGAGAACTTGCGCTACACTATCTGATTCCCCATCAGATTGTTTGGCAGAAAAATGACCAGCTTGGATCACCCTCAATCCAACCTAACCAAGCTTTGAGGAGTACATCTGGACATCCTAGATTGAAGCTACCCTCAGCTGCTCAGAAGTTTAAGGATAAGATGTCCATCATGGTCTTGGATGAGGGTAAACATGTTAGTTTGGATAGCATATCTGCAGAATTGCATGGAAATTCCTTGCATGAGATCTTGGCATACCTTCTTCAGAAAAAGAAAGGAGCACAGTTGAGCTCACTTGCGAAAGAGGTAGGTTTCCACCTTTTATCAGATGATTTTGAGATCAAAATAGCAGATGTATCATCACCATCACAAATTGAGACTCAGGCTAATCAAGTCTCATCAACACCATCTGAGGAAGGCCTTGGTACAGTAAATGTTGATCTCGACAAAGATTGGTTACCACAAGGAGAAAGTATATCTGCCGTGGAAAATTCCAAACCAGCTGATGTATCTTCTTATCTTGACAAAGAGCAGACAGTTTTTGTTAAAACCAAAGAACAGTTGGCACCTGAAGATTCTGATCAATATTTCCCGGATCATGATCTTGCTATTTCTAAAGATGTGAAGGTTGAAGAGAGAAGTTCTTCACAAGCATATGAGTTGGAAGAACCTCGGCTTGACTTTCAAGGTTTTGGGGGTACCTTTTTCTTTTGTGATGGTAATTATCACTTACTTAGAGCTTTGACTGGTGGGTCAACTATTCCATCCTTGGCAATAGTTGATTCCATCTCTCAACAACATTATGTTTCTTCTAAAGAGACAATTTTCAGCTATTCTTCAATGGCTGATTTTCTTCATGGATTTCTTAATGGAAGTCTTCTTCCATTTCAAAGGTCTGAGTCTATTCCTCAAAGCCCTAGGGAAGCCACTCATCCACCTTTTGTTAATATGGATTTCCATGAAGTGGTCTCTATCCCTCGAGTTACAGTCCATACTTTTTCTGAGCTGGTTCTTGGTCTAAATCCATCTAACAACAGAAATGCTTTCTCTGCTTGGAATGAGGACGTGGTAGTCCTTTTTAGTAGTAGTTGGTGTGGGTTTTGCCAGAGAATGGAACTGGTTGTTCGTGAAGTATATCGAGCTCTATTGGGCTACATGAAAAAGTTGAAGCATGGATACAAAGATGGGAAAAATAACTTAAATGGAGGTAAGTCTGTGGTTAAGTATTTTCCAAATTTTGTTGATATAAGTATGTCAAAATTTGGCTTTCCAAGTAAATACATCTTATAATACTTAAAATGGGAAGTTTATCTTTTGAAGAAGCCGTAATAGAACATGTGCAAGTGCTGGATATGTGGATCACCTTATGGATAAACTTCCTATGAACACTGAAAATATAGAATAGCTAAGGAAATAGGATCTAATGACATACAAATTTTAGATGGATTTTATTCATAGGATGAATTTTTTGGCATCATATCTGAAGATGAAATTATGATTACGAGGAGGAATATAATCTGATGTCAAAGACGTAAAACCCTTAGGTAATTAGTTTGCATTTTTACTGGAGAACAAAAGTTTCATTTCCATCTAGGACCGATGGACAATAGTTGTATAGATTGCCAAATTTTTCCAGTACCTAACCAAAATTTTGTGTGACACCACAGTTATAAGGTTAAATGTACTCATTGTCTGCTGGGTCTAGAACAAAACATTAAGCTTTCAGACTACTGACACATCAATGCTCCAATGGAATCGGAACCCTGTAAACTGACATCGTTAATGAGTATCTTATTTCCTCCATTACATAAGGAACTTGAAGTAACTGCCATGATCAGTGTGGGACTATTAAATGTCATTTTAAGAGACACCTGGTACCTCCACAGTGCATCCTGCAGTTAAGTTTATGCTCTTGAGGCTGAAATGTTGGATGGATACCATACCATGTACGATGAGTGCCCCAGTAATTGTCAAATTAGCATTGCTGTGAAATATACCTTTTTCCGCAAACCTAGATTACTGCATCCAATATACACCTTGACTTTACTGTTGACTATACCTTCTTATGCTCCTTACAGCTGATACAACACTTTCAGCCTTTGCAACACCTCATACCCACTTTAAATAGTCTATTTCAGTTATTGCCAAATTTAACCAGTAAAATTCCAAATAAGTCCTTACTTTTTGGGGAATGTCACTCTATAAGTGTAGTTTCCAATATTAGTCACACAAGTCTCTATTTTTGTCTAATATTAGTCACTCAGACCCCTAAATTTTCAGTCAATCTCTAACATAGTCCGCAGACCAAACATCTTTAATTTGAAGTTACTCATTTGATCCTAATTTTTCAAAGTAAAAGTAATATTTTAGTCTCATTCTATTCTTGAAAAGACTACAATATCCCATTTAATAATATTGTATTGAATATTTTATTAGTTTGTTGACACCTTCTCAAGTTACCTTTGTGCTAATTGATAATGTTGACTCTAAAGTAAAGTTAATAAAGGGAATTTTTGGGATTCAATTGTTCTTCATTTATTAGTTTGTTGATTCTATGGTTCAAAATAGTTATTGGTTTTCTTTTTATACCCTCTTTTTTTTATTTTCTTTTTTGTTTCCTCTTCACTAATATATTTCTTAGATATCAAGAATGCTTGACTACCTAATTTTCTTAAAGCATGTAAGACTAACGGAGGCTAATTTATGTGGCAGAAGATTTGAAGAATGTTATTTTTAGACTTCCTCAAATCTACTTAATGGATTGCACATTGAATGATTGCAGTTTGATCCTAAAGTCACTGACTCAGGTAATTCTTGTGGATCAATATTTATTTTACCATGCATCAGACATTGTAATGATTTGTTTGATTATGTTTTTGTGGAATATTCTCTCAATGAGCATGGTTAGTGGCCAATTATCTGGTAGCAATTGATTGCTCATGTATATTTTTAATATGCTTATTACTACATTTGACTAATCGATTCTTATATAATTGTTCAAAATTAAAAGTCTTGAGCTCACTTTGTTACTTTTGGCTAGTAAACTTTCTGATTATTGAAGATGATAAATTCTATAAATGTTTTGCTCATTTAAGTGACAAGTCTTGGGTCTTCTACTAATTACTTTTGTTCTTCTATGCCAATGGAGTAGGCAAGTGAAATCCGAATTGCTACTTCCAGATAGAGGTGTCCAATTGTGCGTTGTGTTGGGCTGGTGCCATGAATGATTCTTAAAAGGTCAACCTAGCACGGTCAATGAGCCCATTACATTCATGCAGTCTTGTACTAGGCTGTGGTGTTCCTTTTTCATAAAAAAGTTCTTAATTGCTAAAACATCTCGTGATTTGGTAGTTATATGACCATTATTGTGAGCATTATTGACTTTAATGACTTTAGAATACTTTAATTAGTTTTCTTGCTGGCCTATGTGCTGAACCATTGGTTTTTTGTCACTAAAATGTGAGCCCAACGTGAGCCTATTTGGGCTCCTGTGTCATGACAGTAGCTATTTTTTGTGTCTGCTCATGTCGTGATAGCCTTTGACACCTTGGGCATTCAAAATCAGACTTTAATGCATTTGTCTTTTAAGGAGTCCCCTAAATCAAGAATGAGGGAAGAGAAAAGGTACATGCAAGTATATATTTCTCTAGTATTGCTCCATTAATGTGATCCACTAGGAACACACACTAAATCAAAGGACTATAGACTGTCCTTGGCCAATTTGCTCTCAGACTATTCTGGATAAGGGAGCAAGGCAAGGGCAAGGCTTGGAGAAGAAAGTGATACCTGTTTTAGGGAGTAGCAGGGATTTACTTTGGCTCTAAATATTCTCCTGCAAAATGGAGGGGAAAGGGTTATAGTGCTTTTGATTTGCGGTTCTATCTGTAAAATCTTCCATGAATCACACATATTGGCATTAATAAAAGTCAAGTACGAAGGAGTATTAACCAGTTGCAAGTTTCTTTAATGGAACCTAAATGATTGGGGATCAGGAGGGTTCTCTACTCTTTTCCGTATGCTAGGGAATGTTGCCTTGAATAGATCGTTGAGAATGTGGCGTTGGAAGCTTGATTGGTTGGAGTTATTTTCTTTCTGAATCTTTTTTAAATGGCTTGTTCACAATTCTTTATCTCCTCACTTTTAGCCATCCTTCATGATTTGGATGGCAAAAGTACCCCGCAAGCTGTGGCATTTCTCTTTAAAGTTGTAGTTTCTCATGGTCATTGGCTTGTGGGTAAAGTAATCCTTGTAACATTGTTTGAAAACATTGATGAAAAGTTTGTTTTGCACCTGATTGGCTTGTTATTTGCAAACAAAGAATCTCCAAATTTTATGCTTCTGGTTTTTATTGTTCACTAGCTTTAAGTTTGTGGGGAACTAAAGAAAGCTAGAACCTCTTGGGTCATTTCATGTAAACATGGTGATAATTGGCAGGGACGAAAGAGTCTTGGTTTATGTGGTGATAATTTGATTTCAAATAAACCACTAAAAGAACACTGCATCTAAATTTTTAAATCATTTTTGGAGCTGTTTCCTTTTCCTTGATATTCTTAATTTCATATTTTTTCAATGCATAATACATAATTGTTTGACTTAGCTATTTACAAAATAAATATTATTGCTTCTCTGTTAATTAGCTTGGCCATGGTATGGCTTTTTTCAAATTATTATTGATGAAGAAATGGCAAAGTGTTGTTGATTTAGCATGAAATCAATTAAAAAAAAAAAAAGGAATTCAACAAGCAATAGTTCATTTTTAACTAAAAATCAGGATGGATTGGAATGGATGGGGTTACTGCTGTATAAGTGGGTAATGGGATTGAAGATGGGGATCAGTTTTGAATGGGGATAGGGATGGTGGGTTGCAATTCTGTGCCCTGCCCCATTCCCGATAACATGCCTAAATTAGAGATGTGGTCATTTGGCAGTTTGTTGGATAATTTTGCTCAAGGGAATTGAAGGTTATTTCAAGATTCTATTGATAGGGATTGGACTAATTGAATTCTTTTGGGCTAAGTTTCACTTCTTTGCTTCTTTGTGGTCTTTGGTTTCCAAAGAATTTGAGAACCCTTCTTTATTTGAGAGTTTGGGAGGCTGTCTTAGCTGAGGTTTGGGTTCTTTGTTTTGTTTTCGCCTCACATAATAATTTTGTAATTTTAGTGAACTGTTAGTTGCCATTTTTGTATTTTGTACCTCAATGAAATTTATTCCATGTGTATACATAGAAAAAGGAAAAGAAAATTATATTTCTTTTCTTAATGTTTTCTTTCTTGAACAATGATATCTAACCACTCTCTCTTTCTTCCTCTAACCAAACACGAGGGGAGAACAAAAATCTCTCCCAATTAACTTTATCTCTCTTTTGTATCCAAAGGGAGTTTTAAATGTTTGTACGTATAAAAGGAACCACTAGTAAATGATTCATTGTTATAATTTGATTGAAAATTCTGAGGTATATAATTTACATTTGACTTTTGAATATGGGCATCTATTTTCTTTTTTGGTTAGAATGTTTATGAACTAAATAATGGGAGACATTTTTTTTCACTAAATTTTGTTTGTGTTATTTGTTTGGTGTTACTTTTGTTTTCTTACTTTTTTTCTTTTGGATACACATGGAATATGTAGAGGGAAGTTTATCCCATCCTGATGTTATTTCCAGCAGAGAGGAAAAATTCTATCTCTTATGAAGGAGATGTATCTGTAGCTGATGTTATCAAGTTTATAGCTGATCACGGGAACAATTCTCATGATCTAATTGGTGAGAATGGTAATATATTTTAAGCATCTAATTATACGCATTTATTACACACAATAAACTGATTACAAATTGCAGTGCATGGATAAACTCTGATGTTGCCCCTAGTTTGGATTATTATTTTTACTTCTGTTTTTGTTTTTATAAGAAGCTATGAATATTTTAATATAATTTTAAGAAAAGTGTTGAAAGTGAGTAGTGGACCAGGTGTCTAGAGAGCAAAAACTAGAGAGATAGGAAGCAAAGCTATATATGAACAGCCACCGTTACCCAAAAATCTATTTTGAACCCAGAAAATATTTTAAGTTTCGTTTGCTCTTGGATCCAATAGAATATTTTTGCTTATTGTATCTGATGTTTTTGATAATGTACCTAATTCACATACGCACCGGTCTTCTTTTGACAAAAATCTGTATTTGGCTTTTCAATCAGTAGTGTCTCAAGGATGGTAGAAGACTACTAGACATAAAATATTGCGTGGATGTAAAGCACTTGCTCAAAAAAACTCCTTTTGCTGGTGGAAGCTTGTTTCACTCTGGGATTTTATAAACAGAACCTGTTAATCAAATTTGTTCTTGTCCATGTTTTCTGGTTTCATTATTTTAAAAGTTTGACAACCATATAATATTTTGTGTTGAAAATTATATTTAACCTGAAGCACTATACTCCGTTTCATTTTGTATTCTCTGTTCATTTAAGTTAATTTTCTGTTATTATTATTATTATTATTTTCAAATGATTCTGTTGGGTGCTTAAACTAAGTGTTGATTCTGACTAGTTTTTACTAATTTTTAGAATTCGGTGTGGTTTGGGTAGGAATTCTAAAGACTGTAGCTGGAAAAGGAGGCAGGCATCAAGATTTATTCGAGGAGGATTCATCACCAACTACTGGCAACAAGGAAGCTCTTGCCTCGAAGGAAAGTTTCCACGAAGTAATATTAAAGAGCGGGACAGCAAAAGCAGCGGAGAAAGATAACTGGATCAAATCTCGGACGACAAAAGTCTTGCATGAAATAGCCCATAGTGTGGTGGTTGGTTCTGTCCTCGTTGCTACTGATAAGCTTCTCAGAGCACATCCATTTGATAATTCAAAAATCCTCATTGTGAAGGCAGATGTAGATTTTGGATTTCAAGGTCTGATTATCAACAAGCATATCAGATGGGACTCTTTGCATGAACTGGAGAAAGGCCTAGAGTTCCTAAAACAGGCTCCTTTGTCATTTGGAGGCCCAATCATAAAACACGGAATGCCTTTTGTCACTTTAACTCGAAGGACTGCTAAAAATCAATACCCAGAAATCATACCTGACGTTTTCTTTCTTGATCAATCGGCCACAATCAATGAGATCGGAGAGCTGAAGTCAAGCAATCGCAATCATTCTACCGCAGAGGAGTATTGGTTCTTTCTGGGTTATTCAAGTTGGGGTTGGGATCAATTGTTTGATGAAATTGCTGAAGGAGCTTGGACAATAGTTGAAGCTGATGACAACAACAATATAGGTATGGGGCATTTAGATTGGCCGCAATCAAATTCATATTGATTGTTTGATCTCTTGCATTTGCTTGCTCCATCATTCTTTAATTTAGCATAATAAAAAGTTTTGTAGTTTATCTAACAGGGACCCACTTTATAGAAGAGAGAGGTTTTACAATACATGATTGTTTTGTGCACTTGTACATAACTTGTTATGCCGTGAAATTTTCGATTTCATTTGTAACTGAAATTACTTTTAGCTTACTGCATGTTTGATGTTTGAGAGGAGTGATTTTATTATCAAGTATAAATGGATGGGGTTCCCTTTGATTTGATTCTAGACATAAATTTTCATTCATTGATCCATGTAATCTAATGGTTGAAACGATTGTTGAGTTTTCAGTATTAAGCGTTATTTTTTAACTTTAAATTTCAGTCATCGGATTGTCATGGACCAATGGATCAATGGATGAAAATTTGTGTTTACAATTAACTCAAAAAATTTCAGTCAAGAGAACTCCACCCATTATAATATTGAGTGATATTATGTTTCCAATTTGTATTCTAATAAGGTTTAAGTTGATTTGTCACCTTTACATCATCCCATAACTAATATAAGTATTTTAAATCAATTAAAATTAATATATGAATTGACATAGAAGTTAGCCTTTTTATATTATTTGAATTAAAATTTTAGAATACAAATTAAAATAAAATATAATATTACTTTTAAATAGTTTCAAAAGTAATTATGACAACACATTAGAAAATTTTTTATTCTGATTTTTATGTATAATGATCTGAATTTATGTTGTGTACATATATATGTGTCTATATATATATATATATATACACACACACACACACACAATATATACCCCCTTTACCTTTTGAAAAAAAAAAAATTAAAACAATATGTACAATCTATTGTAGTTAAAGTCTTTAATGAAAAAACATTTATCTCCTATTCAATTCTGTCTAGTATTATTATAGAAGTTCTTTGTACAAATAATTCTACTTTGTTTGATGAAACGCTTCTGTGAATATAATATATATTATCAAAAGGATAGTTGTAGGATAAAATGAGAATATAAAGGAATATATAGTAGGTTGTATTAATAGTATGTTGTAAATGAGTAGCTTAAATGTGATTACAGGAGAGGTGAGAGGTGTAAAAGAAAATTTGACACTAATTATGAAACCAAAATGAATATATAGGAGGTTGTATTAATAGTATGTTGTAAATTAGTAGCTTAAATGTGATTACAAGAGAGGTGAGAGGTGTAAAAGAAATTTTCACACTAATTGTGAAACCAAAATGGAGACAATACGTGGAGTGGGAGAATTTTTCCGTCCCGATGCAATCAAAGCGAGAGGCGGCAAGGCCGGCTTTTGAATGAAAGGTTGGGAGCTGAAGCCGTTTACCTTCCTAGCCATGCTATTTATAGCAGTGATGGGTGGTTATTTTGTAATTCCAAGTTATTCATAATTCAATGTAACATATCAGTCCAAAGTGTAAATAGAAAAAATAAAAAAATGTAAATAATATTTCAATTACAGTTCAAATATCAAATATGCAGTTTTCTTCCAATTGATCATTAAATGATTCGTTGTTACTATAGTACATACATATAGTAAAAACTAGAGACATAACACTTTATTGTTAATAAATATTCATCGATAATGACACAATTTGGACCGTAAATTTTAGAGTCTAAATTTTTCAGAATCAAATAAGACCAAATGTAATGTAGAACCAAACCAAAACCCAACCAAAATCAATTGGTTCAAAGTTAGACTAATTTCTTTTAATTTTTTGAATTTAAAAATAATAATGTATTTTTCGGTTTTTCAATTTCTAAATTTGTTCTTTTGTTCATATCATAGAAAATGACACCATTTGTTTTCCCAAAACTAAATTAAACAATTATCCCGTCTAATCTACGTTTTTGACACTAGAATTGAAATTGAACTAAAAGTTTTGATCTTTTAAAACAAGAACTGAACGCAGACCGAATGATATCTAAAACAAGGTTGAACTTATTAGTTCCAATTCAATTCCATTCAATGTTGTAGTAGGAAAATATTGATGATGACCATAGTGCCAAGTTAAATGATGTGATATATTCAAGAAATCAACATTCATGATCTTTGGAAAGTTAGGCACTGTTATGCGTGTGAATACATAACTTTGGTTTCGAGTAATATGAATCTTCCCTTGTACTTTCAAGTTCGATAGGATTTTTCCCCTTACAAATTCTTCAATCTAAGTACATTTCATGATGTGTTTTTTGACAGGAAAATAACAAATTTATTTGTATTTTGACGCAAATATGGCTAGGCTAGTGTCGATAATGATTCAGACTCCGTTCCAAGGTTCAAGGGAAAGATCTTCAGATGGTGGCGACGAATATTTCGGTAGAGAGAGCATGCCATTTTATGTGGATCTGAACATAACTTACAAACAATTTATGCAAATATTATGTGCATCGTATGACATTAATTTTGTTGTGTTCACTATTAGGATGAAAGCTTTTTTTGTTAATAGTACAACATTCGGATAAGCTTATGGTTCATAGTACAACAGTTGGGTAGGCTTATGATTGCGATGAATATTAAAACAAAATCTAGCTTTTGCACTGTTGTCAATCTCAATAATTCAGCTTTTGTTTTCAGTTTGCCGGGCCTTTGTGGGTTATATACCTTAGCATGGAACGCGTTGGAGGTGCAAAATATACAAGAGCAAACTTTTTCCAATATTCCACTGCTAGTGGAGTTCCTATACCACTATTTAGGTCCTTTAGTGGGAGCAATCATTTGAGCAATTTAAGTACATCGATTGGTGAGCATTATATACTTTTTTAGTATATTATGACCATACATCCGTATCACGATTTGAGTATGAAGTGAGAGACCAAGGACAAGTTAAAATTGTTGATATATGCTTGAAGACATATAGTTGCAAGCAGTTTGAACTCCAACAACTATCATGTGCTCACGCTCTTACTGTACGTAAACATAACTGGTTGACGCACAATTCACAGTGAATACACTTTTACACCACCGATTCATTGGTTAATGCAGACGTAGGGTCCATTCACCTAATTGGTAATGAGGTTGACTAAAAAATTCCACTCGAGGTGGGACAAATTATTATAAAGTCCCCACGATAGCGCATGCCTGTCAATCAACTAAGGAAACAACGAATTTCTTCCATAGGAGAAGACGTGGTTATAAAGAGGTGTTCTTAGTATTAAGACGTTGGCCATAGTCATGCAAAATGCAAGAATTAAATTCTCATATACCCGAATTAGTGACATTTTTCAATGATTGTGTTGTATGACTTAAACATTTGTTAGGCTGATTCATTTTCTTCTTAAAAATATCACAAATTCCTAACATGTTTTGGTAGTTTATTGATTATGAAATATAGAGTATAGGATTCCTATTTCATATTATGTCTATTGCATTTGTAATAAAATTGTAATTCTGTCTATTATTGCTTTGAATGCCTAGGTGTATGGAATGTACTTGCAATCTCCAATATTATAAAATGAAAATAAAATTGGCAAGAATATTAGAAAACTCGAAACTTGAATTTCAAGTTTGTGCAATAAGTAGCCATACTCAAAATTGAAATTTTGAGCAAGGCCACAAATTACACTCAAAACTTTAATTTCAAGCATGAATTTTTATTGCTTCGTCTAAAAACTAAAGTTTCGAATTTTTCAATATTCTTGCTAGTTTCACTTTTCTATGAAAATGCTAATTAAGGGACCATTATACTATTCATTTACAATTCAATTATTAATTGAATTGTATTTACAATGTAAATAATGATAATTAAAGATCAATGTATTAAATAATTATTCCAATGCATTTGAATCAATAAATAATACTTTGTTGAATTCATTCAATTGTATCCATGATCATACAAGTCCATTGTACACCAAAAACATAGTAAAAATTGATTCAATTATCAATTCATTCATTTATTTCAAATTTACAAAGGATGATTTAGTTCAAAATTCATTTAAGTGTTAAAATTAACAACTAAATTATTAATTGAATGAAACGATGGTTGATTGATTAATAAAATTATTTTCTAATAATTAGTTATGTTTGTAATTAAAGTCGGCAATAGCATAAGTAACACAAAATTGTACTAATATTGGGTAAAAGTCAGTGATATAAATATACAATGTGAATAACACATATACATGAAAGTCCCTGTGATAACCCGTCGTCCCACAAGTCTACTACTACCTTCCTCTTCAAGTCAAGTCCATCTTGTGGTCCAAAATCAAAATCACATCATACTCTTAAGTGATGTATAAACATCCACATGAAAATCTCACAATCCTTAGATATATGCTACTAATAAGGGACGCCATGTAGTCGACAAATGTAAGTAAACAATGACAAATCCTCGACGACATTTGTATAATATTTGTAAAAGCCCAACTGTTGCAGTAAATACAGAAGTAGTGTACACAAGGGCTCTAAAGTAGTCTCCTTCTCGGCATCTTGGTAAGCATCTGGCGTAGAATAATATAATGTGATTCGTCACCTATATAGATCAACTGCACATGCCACCCAGTGATCATTGCAAACATTAACATGAATGTACACGGTGTCGACTAGCCCTTATTCGCTGAGCAAGCAGCTCTACTTGCCTAACACATACATCTCTAAATCAATCTTCAGGTAAAAAGTGCCTTCAGCGAGATTTTTTTACAGGTAACCTCCATGTTTCATGAATCACTATCTGTACAAAATCCAAACACATCATGTGTATAGAAATACATACGCGTAAGAATGTAAATGGATATGCAATTGAAAAACTTACATAGAGATGTGTGGATGCAATACTCCAATCCTAGGGCACCACTTCTTAGAGGATCATTTACCGATGCCCTAACATGTCCAAATACTCATTGACATGTTATACTAAAAAATTAAAAATAATACATCAATTTTACAGCTATACTTTATAAGACAAAGTAATGGAAATAAAATAATGTGTAAATAGATTATTGCTTATAATGTCCTCTAGCCAAATTCTTAGGTTGGATACATTTCTTACCTAATCCGGAGCCAATGTGACAACACCAGTCTCAATAGACACCCTCGAAGTATCAAGCTACTGTAGTAAATTGATGTACTGGTCTTCTAGAATAGGTGCATAAGCTGAATCTCCCATATTGTGGCCTCAACCTCTTAGGAGGTCACTTTTTCGATTTAGAAGAATATGTGTATAGGCTTCGTAGTGTTTAACCCTTTTTGTTTTTTCTACCAAATCGGCTTGCCTCATCCAAAGGTAGTTTAAATATAATGCAAACACTTGCTTCCTTAAGTCTCTGTCCTGAAATGCAATCAACAACAAGTTAACAGAAAATTTTAAAAAAATTAGACAGTTTCCCATATAATATAGATATTTCAAAATTTTTAACCTGCATGAAAACACAATGCACATCACATATACTTCGAACGAGGCCTCAGGCACCCTTATCACAATCTAAACCACCATACCACGCAATACAATAGTATAACAACCAATTAACTACATTAATTAATTACATCTCAGGATAATTCAAATCATACCTTAGGCATCCTTGTAAAAACATCATACAAAATTAATTAATTTATGATTCAAACTATTTTCTTCGAAATTAAATTTTCGAGGTGGCAAAATCATAGTTAACGAATAAGGACACAGTGAATATATCAGTCCATGAGTTTTTTCTTTGAAGCTCACCATGGCATCTTTCTAACGGTTGGCAATCTCCTCCCACCTCTTCTTGTATGTGTAGAAATTGGTGTGTAATGCCTGAATATTTATTCGAAGGTCCTTGCACTGTGATGGTGGCATCGAAATATGATCGTCGCTCTAACCATTATCGTGAATTGATGTATCTTACTTTGTCCCAACCTCAAGTACCTCATCTCATACAAAGTCATTAAGGTGCTCTATCTTTTGTGTGGCCTAACGAAGTTATGCACTTTACAAAACACATTAACAAGTATAAAGTCTTCTAATGTAGTACTATTTATGAAAAAGTAAACTAATTTTTTGTACACGTGTACTGTTATACCTTCTTTGGTCTCTTAGGTATTATTGTTAGAACCTGCGATGTTAGTGATGTAGAAGGAGTGCTATATGTATCATGTGAGGTAGGGGCCTCTATGTGAGACATTACCTCGGTACTCATCCTCTAGAATGCAGATAATCTCTAACACCTATAATGCATTTAGTTATATAAGCTTTGCTTTCGTAGGATCTAAAAATGGTAGTATAGTAGGTGGCTGTATTACAAAAATTAGGTGATTTTAGTAATATTTCATAACAAACAGCTAATAAAACAACATAGTTTGATAATAATTAAAATTCTGAACAAAATAAGGTCAAATTATTAATTGAAAGGGATCTAAATAAACTTATCCAGATTTGACAAATGCACATTCTTCATCTTCGACTGCCACCATAATATATGAGGTAATCAATCATTCGTGAATCATTCGAATTAGGATCTTTCTATAGAGATGATCTCATAAATTTAGACCTATAAATAATTAAAGAAAGCATTTCATTAATTATGATTACTATATAATAAAAGCAACTACAAGGAACAATAACATGAACTAATATTAATTTAAATCTTACATTGTACCTAAAATGTTATAAGAAATCATTAAAGAAAGGGATCTAAATAAACTTATCCAGATTTGACAAATGCACATTCTTCATCTTCGACTGCCACCATAATATATGAGGTAATCAATCATTCGTGAATCATTCGAATTAGGATCTTTCTATAGAGATGATCTCATAAATTTAGACCTATAAATAATTAAAGAAAGCATTTCATTAATTATGATTACTATATAATAAAAGCAACTACAAGGAACAATAACATGAACTAATATTAATTTAAATCTTACATTGTACCTAAAATGTTATAAGAAATCTCTCAACATTATGCTTACTCGTATGCTTCTTCTTCCCCTTCTCTTTAGCCTTTGTCGTTTCTTGTTTTCCTAACACTCGACTCAAAGACTGAAAAGTGTACCGCTAAGCGATAGAACTCTAAAGGTATTGATTAAATTCGTCCAAATTATTAACAATGCCTAGCATCCATATGTCTAAATGGTATATAGACCCCTTCCCAATCAGCACACGGTTAAGTAGAAAGCACAGTGACAACTTTACAGCATCTACACCATCATCCTGCTAAAGTTAAGGCTAGTGTAAACCTCATGCCTAGTATCTAGTATCTAGTATCTAATGAATATGGCATCTTACCACCAAAATACAAGTCTTTGAGTCGATCATTCTGCACTTTAATATTTGGAAATGGCTCAAAAGTCATACCTGTGATCAATCCAAACTCTATGCAAGAAAACTTGGTGCTTATGTCTCCAACTCGAAACCATATCTCTTGCATGGCGTCACTAGTCTCAACCTTATGCAGAAGCATATTATAAACCAGATTGCTTAAAATCCTTAACTCCGACTATATATCGAGAAAATGACCCAAGCAGGTTTGTCTAAATAATTTGCATTACCTCACTATCATCTTCTCATGTTAGATCTTCAAATCATTCAAATGTGTCAATGATGTTACATTGGCAAAAAAGTGGTCCTCCAACCTCGTCTTTAGCTTAGTACCAATTGTAACCATCTCCCCTAACTTAGTCAAACATATTTAAATTTCATTAAGTTTCCAAAATAAAAGCAAGCAAATAAATTAAAATAAATAAATTGCATCAAATTAAACTTTACTTAATCCTTAAATATTGCAATCACAAAAAATCTGTCAAATTCAAAAGTACTCCACTTTGCTCACTCAAAAAGTATGTGAAAGCAAAAGCATATCATACTTTTGAGTGTTAAAAACTCGAAAGTATGCAAAATGAAAACCAAACTTTTTAGTATTAAAAAATTTGAAACTATTGTTTCCATTTGATATACTCAAAATTGTGCATTAACCACGTAACTTGAAAGTGAAATTATTAATTCAACTTGAAAATGCAATAAACATGTAACTCGAAATTGAAATTTATCTTAACTCATAAGTCTATTTTTGCTTATACTCAAAAGTATTGCTTCCATAGCCGTACTTTCGAGCACCCAAAACATATGGTTTCGAGTTGAATGACGCTTAAAAGTATATAAAGTCATCGTGAAATCTATTTTCAACAATTTTTGCACACAATGACACAAAATTTTCCAATTTTTCAATCAATAATTTACAAATCAATTAAATCTAAACATTTCTAACACCTAATTAATTATGAAAAATGCAAAAAATTAGTATATGTTTTGATGAAAAGGTGGATTTTGAATGCAATAACAAATTAAAACCTTACCTATGATCGTAGAGCTAATGTTGTCATTGAAAGTTATCCTCCATCGTCGTGCGTAGTCTCCCTTCATTGACAATCGAAGGTGCACATTAATGAAGTTAGCGACACTTTTTCTGCTCAAAACTATGTTGGTTGAAGGTTGAGAAGATGAAGATGAAGATGAAAGATGCTTGAAGGTTGATGAAGAAGAATTTTGGTAATTTTTTGGGTTGTAGATTAAGTGGCATGGCAAAAATAAGGGTATTTTTGTCCCAAATCAGTTAAAAATGACATTTTTGAATAAAATTTAGTTACCATGGTATTTTTGAATTATACCCCTAAAAAAATGGCATTTTTCGATTAATTCCCTTATACAAACCATATTTCTTCATCTTCTTTGGTTCTTTTTCTTTTTCTCCATTTTTACTTAATATAAAATCACAATCAATTTATAAAAAAGGGAGAAAACTTTAAATCTAAAACATGATGGTGATTGTAGAGGTGGTGACATGACATGGAGCACCATTTGGCAGTAACGGTAGCATTTGGTGGTCATCTTGCTATATGTAATACCTATTGGTGGTCGCACGACTATTAACAACAGCTTATGTTGGTTGTACGCACAGCTACCATCTCAAAGGGACATGTGATGGCGATGGCGAGAGAAAAGTCTTTTGTATGCTATGCCACCCATTTCACCATAGACTCATTTGATGGTCGTTAGCTGCGTGGATTTAATATTGAATCTAAAGCTTATTTAAATTTTAAATTTTAATTTTAATAAAAATAAGATAAAAAGATAATAATGTATTTAATTATTTTAAAATCAAATAATATTTATTTTAGAACATTTATAAAATAGGAATAAAATAGTCATATGTTAAAACTAATTGAAAAGACTAACGATGTGGGGTCTCTTTAATATATTTTAAAATATTGGGTATAAATTAAATATTGACAAAATATTCTGGGTAAATTAAAATTAACCCTAAACCCTATAATTTGATTCTCTGTTCCTCTGTCTCTTAGGGTTTTGCAAAATGGCGACCCACCTCTTCTCTCACGCTTTTCTCTGCAACTCCAAAGCCGTAGCATCCATCCTCTCTCGATCATTCACTTCTCTTTCCCTCTCTTCCAAGCACCCTTCCCGGTCTCTCTCTACACTCTTTCTCAACCGCCTCCGCCCCTTGACCGCCGTGAGCGTTGGCCAGTGTAGAGGCACAACTGGACCGACGGTTCGCGGACTAGCGACACGTCCCGCTTCTTCTTCGGTCAACGACCCGAACCCCAACTGGTCCAACCGGCCGCCCAAGGAGACGATTTTGCTTGATGGGTGTGATTTCGAGCACTGGCTCGTTGTCATGGAGCCGCCCGAAGGAGACCCCACTAGGGATGAGATTATTGATAGCTATATTAAAACCCTAGCCATGGCTGTCGGCAGGTCAGGATAAAATTGTGGAAAATTTGGAACATTATATGTTTCTTTTGATGTATTTGTTTGTTCTTCTTGTTTGTTTTCTTTGCATGAAAGATGGGTTTTCTTTATTAGTTATGTTAAAATTGCTGATTTTTGATGACTGAAATCTTTTGTGGTTTGCTCGTTGAAATCTTGGGAAATAGAGCTAGCTATATATCTTTCTACTTTTTCGCTCGCAGAATTACGCTATATTTAGTTCAATAACATTACTACTCTGACTTGTTAGTATGTGATGATAATTTTCTCAATTCGTTTCTTTTAATTGTTTTTGGGTAAGTCGAGTTTTGGTAATTCATGTTAATATATAAACTTTTGTCAGAATAGGTTCTGATAAGATGTGGAGAAGATTTGTAATTTAGCAAGAGTGGTGAATCTTTATACTTTTTTGGTTCTCTGTCAGTTTTGTGATTTTATTGTTGTTTTCTGCTTTGCACTTTGTTGAACATGTTTAAGTTCATATTGAGAGGATAATGGTTGATTCCTTACCTGCATTCGCTACAATGTTAGCCTTTTAGTCGCATGGTCTGATATAATTTTGGGAAGCAGCTATTGCTCCTAAAAATTGTACAAATTAGTGACAATAATCTCAAAGGATCTGGACGTGAAAGCAAATATAGCTTTCTGTGGTTAGTTGTGTAAAGGTGATTATTTAAGACAATTGGAGTGTTTTATGTTGTAATTGAGGAGTTTACTTGTGGCCATTTTTGACTTCTGACCTTGGTTGTTTAAAATGTGCATGTTAAGAGAATTATCAGTTTCAGATACTTGCACCTAGTTGATATTGTTTATTATATTTTCTTTGTATCTCTCTTACAGTGAGGAAGAAGCAAGGATGAAAATCTACTCAGTTTCAACAAGGTGCTACTATGCATTTGGGGCTCTAGTGTCTGAAGAGCTTTCACACCAGCTCAAAGGTACTCATTTTCTTTAATTTCTAGGTTCTGCTTTTGCCTTTAAGGAAAGGAAAATTATGGTGTTTTCTTTTTCTCAGGACTTCCCCGAGTCCGCTGGGTTCTTCCTGATTCATATTTGGATGTTAAGAACAAAGATTATGGAGGTAAGACATTTGCAACTATGAGGTGGCCTTCTCTTAGGGAAAGAGATTTTGAGATAAGAGTAAGACTGTGAGGTCGCACTAAATTACCTAACTATAGGTGACGGTGTCATTGGAGATGTAGATGTTTTTCCTTGTATAGCAAATATGAAATTGCATTTTGTTTTGAGTTCGTTACCCCTCTTTCCAACTGGAGCTCTTTTTTAAAAGTATTTCATGCTGATTTCAATTTTTGTCTTCACGAATAAATTTTAATTTTGTGTTTAACTACTATTGAAGTGGAATAAATTCTTGATTTGTTTTCTCTGTCTTAATGCTTCAAAATTCTTTTCTAGACTTAAGTCAGGTGTGGAATTGGGATATTTGAGGACAGTGTCCCAAATTGAAACACCTTCAAATTTTTTATGGACCAGTTTGGAGAGGATATTACATGGATGACCTGTGTGTCTTTGACTCTTTTAATTTGTTAAAAATGCAGCATTCAGCTGTCAAAGGCTGTGATATGTGTCACTGTTAGTTACTCTTTATTATGATGGTCTTGAACAGTAGCTTGTTAAAAGTAATGGCCGGGAATTTTGGTTGGGGATTATCCATATCAAGAAGGCTGGTTCAGCATTTCTGCTATTGAGTGAATCAATTTCTGGTGTATTGCTTAAATCTTAACACCTTTAGGAATTTAGGTATTAGTTTCTGTAATTCCAGCTTTAAAAATGTCTTTTAAAAACTCTTGTTATGCCAATAATTTCTCTGTGGCCATCATTTTATGTAATTGCTGGCTAGTTGAATCCATTTAATTGCCTTCTCTTTATTGTTACATTATAGATTATTCTATGCTTATTTATTTTCTATTTGTCAGGGGAACCTTTCATCAATGGACAAGCAGTTCCTTATGACCCAAAGTACCATGAGGAATGGATCAGGAACAATGCTCGAGCAAATGAGAGAAATAGGCGCAATGATAGGCCCCGCAACTTTGATAGATCAAGGAACTATGAAAGAAGAAGGGAGAACATGCAAAACCGAGATTTTCAGAGCCAGGGTATGCAGAACCCTCCACCCAATGCGAGCGGCCCTCCTCCAAATAACATGCCCCCTAGCGGCAACATGCCTCCTATTATGGGGAAGATGCCACCTAGTGTGGGGAGCATGCCACAGAACAACTACAGAGGAGTGCCCCCGCAGAGCAACTATGGAGGAGGGCCGCCACAGGACAACTACAGAGGAGGGCCGGCGCAAAGCAACTACGGAGGAGGGCCTCCCCAGACCAACTATGGAGGGCCCCCGCAGAACAACTACGGAGGAGGGCCGCCGCAAAGCAACTACGGAGGAGGGCCGCCCCAAAACAACTACGGAGGAGGGCCACCACAAAGCAACTACGGAGGAGGGCCGCCACAGAACAATTATGGAGGAGTTCCGCCGCAGAACAACTATGGAGTGCCTCCACAGCATAATTATGGAGGAATGCCGCCCAACAGCCAAGGTAACATGGGAGGAGTGCGGCCAAATGCTGGGTGGTCAGGTGATATGCCTGGGAATATGCAGCAGAGTGCTGATGGCCCCACCTACCATTACCAAAATGCAGTGCCAAATAAAGAGACTATTTAGTTTTTCTTTTAATTTATTATAGCTTAAATATGAGCTTATTTTAATGTTAGGAGTTGGATTTCGGTTGGTTTTGAGAATGAAGATAAACAATATTCGTGATCTTTGTGCATAATAAAATTCCGCCTATATGTATTATATTATATTTCATGCCTTGTGCTGATCCTGGATCCTTGTAGCTGTTGCATTTACTCCTCATTTCATCAGTTTTTGGATTTAAGTGGTGGTTAAAGATTTAAGTTAATTAATCATAAGAAGCAGTTTGACATTAATTATTATTTGGGGCCGATCTAGATTTTGCTTTGAATACCACATTTGTATTAAGTGATAAAATTAATTTAATTTATGCACTCATAAAGTAATAGTCAATTCACTAATATCACAGTCTGATAAAGAGGTTACGTTTTAATTAATACATGAAAAAGTAAGAAAACATTCGCTAATAGAAAAAATGTAGCTAACTAATATTATACAGGAACATCCAAGGGAAGCTTTTTAATTATTAGGATAGGCAAATTCTTATAGGGCAGTGCTCATAATTTTTTATCATCAAGCTCGAGCAAGAATTAGCCCAATTAAATAGATACATGAAATGAACTAAATATAAATTTTAAAAAATTTAGAGCCTATTTGAGTTGTTGTTATTCGAAAACAGTTTTTAAAAATTTGGATACCACTCAATAACTTGAGTTATATCCAAATTTTTAAACCTTAAAAAAATTGAAAATATATTTGATATAATAGGTTGAAAATAATAAAAATAGCAATATTTGTTTACTTAAAAACTATTTTAAAGAATATATTAATATTAAAATTTTAGCAATAATATTTAATAATATGGGTTTTTTAATATTATTTATTATTTTTTAGTGTATATTTATATTAAAAATTAATTAAAAACTTACTTCTTAACCTGCAATTGGTTTTTGACTCATATATATATATATATATATTGATGATGAAAAATCAATATATATTTTGTTTTGAAAAGTATAAAAACTTTCGAGCTTCCATTTGGCATTTCAAAGTAGCTAGGAATTGGACCAGGTTTTCCTTAATAGCCAGGGTTTTTTCTTTTTACATTTTAGCAATGGTGAAATCCACTCGATCGGCCTCAATTGTGTGTCATCCTGTTTGAAACTGAGGATTAATATTAGACCCTAGCACCTTATTTTAGTAGTCAAAATCCTGTTTATAAGTGCCTAAAGAGATTAATTCGGAGCTCTAAGTTCTTGATTGGACAGATATCAATGGTCTTACATGTGCATATTTATGAGACTTTGGTGTATTAAAAATTACAACTTTTAAATTCTATTGGTATTTACATCAACTGTTTACTAGAAGTCTAGATATCATAAATATTAAGAGTTTAAATACGATAATTATGAAACATTCTACGTATCTTTATATTATGTGTACGTTATTTATCTTTAAATTCGAGAAATATCTACTTGTAAGAGGTGAAAACACCTCATATTAAAATTAGAGACAGTATCTATTCATTCTTAAATTTGAGATATATCTATCCATATAAAAGGTGAAAAATCTCACATTAAAGTGGAGGGAGTTTTGTTTTAAGATAGGTTTCAAACAGATTATTTTATACATTTTATCATCAAATTAAGATTTTAGTGGTCACGTATAAGAGTTTGCGAAGAAAGATAGAATTAAAAATACATTGTGAGTCCGAGGGAAATTTTGTGTAGTATGAGTGGTGGAGATTAGAGGTGTGCAAAAAATCAATAGATCAAACTAAACTAAGTGACCAATTTGGTTTAGTTTTTAGTTTACTAATCTAGAAAATTAAACTGTGAATCAAACAAAAATTTTACTGTTTTATAAATTATGTTTTAATATTCTTTCTTTTTGAATTTGAAATTATGGATTTTAATTGATTTTGTCTACATTTATATAATATAATTTTTAATTTTAAAGACAACAAGATAGGTAAAGAATTGACGAGCTTAAATATAATATCATAAAAAATTTTTAAATTATCAAAAAAAATTTAAATTAAAAAAACTTAAACTAGATTATATAATACGTACCTCCACCCATATTAACAAGTAAAAAACAACTTATAAAATGCTTTGTCTAATACAAAAACGTCTTTCAACCTATTCTTCTTTTAAAATTTCACTATGATAGAGATTAAATTATTGTTGTAGGCTATATAATTGGCTTGGATAAGGACTCTTTTTATAAGCAAAATTTTATAAGTTAAACAAATTTTTTTCTACCCACTTTTATCCCATCATGAAAGTAACATTAAAAAACTTTTGTTATTAACCATAAATATGGAAGTGATTAATCAATATTGTCTTTAACTATTCTTTAATACAAGGAATTACTTTATTAAAAAGGAGACTTAAACGAGTTTTATCACTAACTTTTAAATATGATAGTGTATAATTATTTAATTAAAATAATATATATTATATAGAATAGTGGATAATTATTACCTTAATTTAGTTAATACAATATTTATATGTGGCCAAATGAAGAAAATCAACAATTATACTCAAACCAAACTAACTCGAATTAGTTTTAATTAATTCCATTATGTTTTTTGGAATTTAAACCGTTCAATTTAGTTTTTAAGTTGATTAAAAATTAAATTGAACTAAAAATATTTGTTCTTAGTCAATATCGATCAGACTAAGTCGTTTGTAACATATTATTTTTTTTAATATTTTAGTATGTTTTGACATGATATTTGAAAATTATATTTTTTAAATTTAATAAAAAATTAAAATAAAATATTAGAAATAATATTTGAAAAATGAAGTAATAATATTTTTATTCCTAAATATTATCGGGAAAATAAATAAAGATATAGTTGGCTCAATTGCAATAATTTACGCTGCTTTATGAAATTAAATTAGAAAAAAATTTAGTCAAAGGGCTCATGTTTTAAACTTCCAAAACTATACCCTCGTTAGTTTTTTTTTTTTTTTTTTTAAATTTTTATTTTTTAGGGACAAAAATGTAATTAACTCAAGAATTAAAAACATTGGGTCAGCACTTCTAGAGGTTTGCAGACTGCTTGCTGTCGCTGCTGTTGGCCTGGGAGGGGACTAGGAAACATGGCCGACTCCGCCACCGTCAACGCGACCTCCACCGCTGATGTAAGTTATATTTTTCTTCAATTTCTTTTAAATCTATTTTTGTTTATCAGCTTTTCAATTCTCTGGTTTATTATGATTCTTGGTTTACTTGGTCAATCCATATATCATGAATTCGATTTCTTCCTTCGTTTTTGTTCCTCCTCGAATCATATGTCTCTTTACTTGCTGGAAAATTGGTGCTCATTGTTTAATTACTGCTTTTCCATCTTCATTTTTGCAAATCATTGTAAGTTTCTTCATATTTCTTGCAAATCAATCTGAGTCTGATACCATGAGAAACACCATTAATTTTGTGTTATTTAAGATAACAGATGCTTCTGGTACATAGCTAGTTTTGTGTAATTTTTAAGAGTTACACCTTTGATTTAGCATAAGAGTAATAATGTTTTTCCCAACTTACATCTCGAAGTTTCCATCTGTAATATGAAAGCTGACTTTGTTACTACACTTCATCTCTTATGTTAATTTTAATTGACTTAGAATACTGATCACTTGGGATGCTAATTAATATATGAAGTACTGTGGCACTGGCAAATCAGGTGGTACATAGCCTGAGATGAAAATTTTGGGCTATATGTTGGGAAGTGTAGTATTACTCTTTGCATAAAGCCAAATTTTATACCTTCTGAGAATAATTAACTGGGCAAATGGCTTACATATAGGGACACGTGCATGCAAAAGAGAAATAGTTAAAACAGTTTAGAAATATCTGAAGTTCTGGTAGACTTGGGCAAGTTATAAGTCTGTAATGAAAAGCTAAAAGTTTGGAATGATAGAATCAACTTAAGCACATTTTGTTTTTCTTGAATAAATGCCACCTAGAAATGGAGGTGTAGATGGAAAACAAACAATGAATTCTTGCCACTGATTTGGAATATGGTATGATCTCAATGTTGATGGTACATTGAAGACTAAACGTGGTTTTCTTAGTAACAGACAGAACAAAGTTGCTAACGTCTAGGAACAATTTCCTATATAGGAACACTTTGTGACGATGGTCACCAAGGATAATGAGCCAACATGTTGGGGTTGTGGATTGCATCTTCTTCTTGCATCTTACTCGCGTACTTTCAAGTGCGGTTGGTGTGGAGCCATCACAACTCAAAACGCATGGAAACATGAAAGCAGCTTTAGGTGGAGACGTTTGCGGGACCAGTGCTTTGTCTGCATCCTCTTTACATTTATGGTCTTTGTTATATGTATGTCCCTCTAACTTCTTCATCATTGTCATAGTCTGTAAAACTTATTGCATCTTCCACTCTCATATACATGTGCATATACTCACACAATAACAAATTTTTCCTCATGTATTGGACTGGGTATCTTTTTCCTTCACTGGCAAAATTTTATTAGGTTATTATATTATTTGGTTAGACACTGACAACACTACCAAAAGCATTTTCATTATTATTATCTTATGATAGCAGTACAGACAAGGATTCGAAATGAAAGTAGAGTAACTAGTGTAAGTAAGTTTAAGAAATGGATTGGAGATTTCAAGTTTTTTCCCTCTGTTTCTTTTGGGTTTTTGAGGGAAGAGGGAGTTGCTGAAGCTAGCTGGAGACCAACCTGGACTCCTGCCTACTGCTACAACTAATGCCTAAAAACTTACAGATTTGAACCTGATATGTTGGTTTGAATATTAGGAGCTAATTGCTGACACTTCACCGCACTGACATTATTGAGGACAAATGATTTGGCTTAAAACAAAAGAAACAAACAGAAGAGGCTTTACATAAAGTACCATTTTGTCAATTAAGGGATGTATTGACAAATGACGAACTTAAACAATTTAAGCATTCACAATAGAGATTTAGCTTTACAGGGTGTTGCTGCCTACGCTCTTTGGTAACAGCATCGCAAAAAGTTATGTCTAGAGAATTCTATAAGGACTTATATTCTTAGTCAAGAAATTAGTTGGACCTTTTTTTTTTTTTTTTCGATGGCGTAATAACATGAGTAAACCTGAATTAAGACCTGTTAACCCATTTAGAGGCTCTACCAGGCCAATAATAAAGTTAGAAAAAACATTGGCTCGTATAGTAAAAACAATAGTATCAAACTCTAAGGCAGCTCAATAACTGAAGGAGCATATAAAGAAGACTTAAAATAACTTCAAAACCTACTAAAGATCCCAACCATATCCCCGACTATTCTCCCCCATGTTTTTAAAACCTTCTTGCCTACTTACTCCAATTTACTCTGTTCAAGGTCAGGGAGGCTATGTTGCACATATCATTGCTATTTCTAGCAACTGTTGAATTTCATAAACTCTATTTCATTTAGTCTCTGCAACCCTGTATTTGTTATTTCTAGGATAAGTTGTAGTGCATAGTTGCTCATTTTAGTTTCTGCTATTGACTTCATCTGTCCAATCCTGATAACTTTATCTATAAGTGCAGGTGGCGGGGTGTGGGCAGTGTACCCTGTTATTTTTGCTATCAGCTATTTTTTGGGTATTATCCACTCAATCATAACAGCTTGCCTGTCTGTATCTGCTCTTTCTACATTCAGCCTTGCAGCATTCCGCTGTCCTGGGGTACCGCCCAGTATTCTGTGGGGCAGCTACCCACTTGTGGGTAAAGGTGACCTCGAAAATTATACTTTTTGCCACTACTGTTTGAAGCCTAAATCTCCTAGAGCTCATCACTGCCGCACGTGTGAGATGTGTGTACTGGACATGGATCATCACTGCCCATTTGTAAGTACTTGCCAAATTTATGATTTGTAGAGATGTTATTTAGGATACCTTTTCCTTTGGAAAAATGTTTTGTTCAAGCACTAAACTTTGACTTCTATGAAAAGCATTGGAGCTTGGAAGTCTCCATATTATTATAGAAAGGAAGGGTCTGATTATAGATATAATGTTCATGTATGCCAGTCTTGCCAGAGTTTGAACTTGAATTTAATTTATCTTAGGACCATCCAAAAGGTTCATGGAAGCTTAAAGAGTGTGTATGTGTGTATTTAAAAGAAACTGAGACTGTATTGATATGAAAATCAATATATCTATGGTTTGGACCGGCTGTCTATGTGAATGCAAAAGACCTTAGTGGAAAAGAAAACTACATATAAATACTTTCATAAAAACAGTCAATGACTGATGTATGAAGAATAGCCAATAAGCTGGACCAGCCTTAACAACCTTACCCCAAAACCCACTCTTCCTTGATATTAATGAGGAGATTCTGGAATCTTGGAACTTCTAAGAGACTTAGCCAATGTGATGGTAAGAGACAGACTCTGTCCCACATGCCTTAAATGTGTCTGCTCTTTATATATTAGATTGCACTTTTCTTAACTTTCTTCTGAATTTGTTGTTACCATCTCATCTTACTAATAAGAAGAAAATCAAGAATCTTGACAATTGAAGTACTTGTGTACTCCAATGAAGAAAAATTGTCAGGTTTTTTTTTTTTTTTTTTTGGAAAAGTATAAGAACTTTTGAGCTTTTTTTTGGCATTTTAAAGTAGGAATTGGATAATCTTCAAAAAAAAAAAAAAAAACGTAGGAACTGGGTAAGGTTTCCTTATTAGGGTTTTTTCTTTTTGCATTTTAGCAATGTTGAAATCCACTCTGCCTCAATTGTGTGTCATCCTGTTTGAAATTGGGGATTAATATTAGACTATTAGACCCTAGCACCTTTAATAGTCAAAAAATCTGTTTATAAGTGCCAAAATAGATGTGAAGCTCTAAGTTCTTGATTGGATGGATATCAAGGGTGTTACATGCGCATTTATGAGACTTTGGTGTCTTCTTGCAATATAAACCTAGTGTTGCTGGCTTTATATGAAAGTCCATATTTGACCAGATTTTATCTCGAGGAAGTTGTGGTTTGTTTCCAAGTATCAAATAATTTTGGCTTTCTGAAATAGAAATAACGAAAATTCACTTGATGAGGTTGTTAATCTATAAAGGTTTTACTTTGGTTGGCCACAAATTTGACTCTTTCTTTCTTTAGATTAAGGGGAGATAGCAATGGTTTTGTGTGGAACAAGGCCAGTTTTGCCTTTTTCACCCCCATTTTGCCGAAATGGTTTAGTCCAAGCACTACTGGCAAGGGACATATTAAAGAATTTTGAATTAAATACTTAGGTAGGTAGTTGGGTAGGAATGTATTTAGTTATTTGTTTTACAAAATGAGTAATAGCTATCTATTTAAACACTTATGGTTAAATAATATAGAGCCTGGGACCTCTCGTGCATGAAACAATGCTGTTCACCAATCTTAGTGAATGATTTAGGTGTTCTTTTTCCATCTTATATCATGCAGTGCACGTCATGGTGCTGACACTGATGGGAAAGAGCAATTATAAATAATTTGTTAAATAATTTATAGCCAGGCAGTGGGTAAAGCATATTTTGGACTTTTCTTGCAAGTGGATTATAAGCAAATGCTTGGATATGGATGATTCAACTATTGGCATTGGAACCTGCACTCTTTCTCAACCAGTGAAGATTAGAAGTTGAAATCTCTAGGCACTTTTTTTTCTCTGTGTATGGTTTGGAAGTTACTGGTGAGGTTAATGATGTAATACATTGGTGTCTTACCAGCGGCAGCCTTTTTCAGGCTATATCTTACTTGAAGAGCTCTTAGAGTTGGCATGGCCATCATGGTCATGGAAAAGTGTTACCTCTCTTTATGTTAGGACCTGGCATGGTTTCATATTAGAAGCTTAGAAATTTTGAGTGGGCAAATTGGTATTCTATATTCTCATTAATCCTATAGAGGGTTTGTTTGGGATTTGAGTGTTACAATATTAATTCACAGCTGTTGTAAAATAAAATTATGTGCTATCAAGTAAAAGTGGTTTGGTAAGCATTTGTTGCCAAGCAAAAGCTATTATGCATTTCATATAAGATTATCTTGTTGTTAATATAGTTGGGACCTAAAATCAAGTTAATTAAAGCAAACTCGAAAGTTTTTACCAAATATTGAAGTTGTGCTTCCAAAATTAAATTGAAACGCCAACAATTACAAGCAGGCCCTAAGTTGTCTTCTTTTTCCTTGCCTAGAGGTTCTATGAATTTGTTGTCGAGTTTTGTTCTGCTTTCTAACAAGACTTAGCTGTTGCTTTCATTTGTGATGCAGATAGGAAACTGTGTTGGTGCAGCAAATCATCGGTACTTCATTCTTTTCCTCATCTCAGCAGTTGTCAGTACAATTTATGTTGCATTTATGGCTGTTAAAGCAGGGTTGCACGTTTGGCCACCGTTATCATACAGACGATCTAATGCCCACGTAAACTTGTTTGGAATTGATTTTGCAGTGAGAATTGTGAAGGAAATCGTTATTGCTTTGCTAAACTCTGCTGTACTTTTGTCTACTAGAGAACTTCTTCTTGTTTATCTTTTTGTTTCAAGCATTTCTGTGAATATTGGATTGAGTGTACTTCTGTGGCAGCAACTGTTTTACATATACGAGGGTAAAACTTACTTAAGTCATTTAAGCTCTCGAGGAGGTGACGGAGATGGTCGAAAAGATTGCCGAAACGTTTTACGTTTTTTCGGTTGCCCATATTCAGTTTCCAGATACCTGCCTGTTGTTGACAATTCTCAGAAGAGACACTAGAAGTGAAGTGCTGTGAAGAGAATGAAAGAGGTAACTTTTTATTCATTTTCATCTGAATGTAGATATGTATGTTAATTTTCCTCTGAAGGTGGTAAGAATGGATGTTATGATTTCTATTCATGGAAGAAAGTGTTGATTTAGAATTCATTTCAAAAAGAAGATTGAAACTTTAGGCTTTTGCTATGCTCATACATATTGGTTTTTGGATCTACATTTAACTAGATATGATCTAGTAGACCATATTTGTTCACATTGTAGGGAACGATACTATTAGATGAACAGCTCAATTTTGTTGTTGTAACACCGCAAAAATTATATCATGTGTGCAGTTGTATTCTAGATGACGGTCATATTTAATTTCTCATCATATTTTTTTAATGAAGGAATTATCCATCAAGAGGGCTTAAAAATCCTTTTGAATACATGTAAAGTAATTAATAAGTTTGGAAAATAGATAGACAATATTCAAAGTACAAGGAGTTTTCCTATAAAGGTTGAGAAGGATATATGATTATGATTACCATTGATACAATGGTGTGTTAGATTTAGCATTAATTTTGAGAGAACATTATAGAAGGTGAGGTCCAAGTGTTTGCTTTCTAAATACAAAATAGTAAAAAGAGTACTCTTTTGTATACTAACTCAAATTGATGTCATCATCGTATTTGTTATATACTTTATATCTTGGCATATAAGTTTGTATAAAAGTTTATATCTTTAGTAGCATTGATGGTAAAACGGCTTTTTTAAGTTTCATGGGCTGCTAGGTTTCATCCTTAAAATTAAAAATTTTTAGTTTTTTTCTTCCTTTTTTAATTTTATTTAGAAGGATAATTACTCATATCTAGTCCGTTTGTTTACCTTCTCATATAATGGTTTTTGAATAAATTTTTTACAAGTACACGTTTGAACAAAAAAAATTATTGGTTATTTGGTGGCCACGAATATTATCTACTAAAATTTGTATAATTATCTTAGGTAGACAGATTTTTTGGAGCTATATATTGCGAGAATAAAAAAAAAGTAAGAACATTCAAACAATTTAACTTTTTGAAAAAAAAAAAAAATTTCTACCAAAAATCTAAAAATTTTGTCTCTTTATTATTAATAAAGTAAAACAATTTTTAACTTTTCTCTGTTGACAATTAAACAATACAAAAATAGTAATAATTATAAAGATATTTTAATATTAAAAAAATTCCTTTTAACATGCGAAATAGTTGTACTAATCGTGTACTTAAAAACTCCAAACACCTAACAATCAATAAATGCTATTGTCTTCTTTTTCGAGATTTGAAATGTAGAATAGACAATATTATATACACAAGCTTCTATAATATCATACTACACATATTAATGTGTATACTATTTTTTTATTAATGTAAATCTATGTTAGAAAATGCAAATGTTCATGAAATTAGAAAGTAGTAAGTTAGTATAATTTAATTTTGAATTGTTAAGAATCAAATATAAACTCCCAAACAAAGGTGGATATTTTATAATGACTAAAAATTTATATGTAATTTTTGACTAATGTAAATGTATGTATATTAGGAAAAAGAAAATTACCTTTACTCTCCTATTAGATCTAACCTTGGTACATTTCTCCCCTGATAGAAAAAAAAAAAAAAATACTTGATCACCTTCTTATTGTTAGAAATTTTTTGTTATCTTAATAGAAAAGTTGTTCTTTTACAAGATTATCCTCGTTGTTGCAGGTGTAAAAGATATAATGAGGGCAAAAGTAAATGTCATTTTAAAATGTATATTAAATTATTAAAAATTATAATCTTTTAATGGATTTTTAGTGTCAGAGAGATAGATGAAAATGGGCGAATTATATAGTTGCCAGAAACGAATGATGGTTAAAAAAACAAAAATAGTAAAAATGTTGCTTGTAAAACTAAGCCAATTGTAATCAAAACTAACCTTTTGATCATAATTGAAAACTATTCTAAACTCAATACCAAATTAGTGTCATATCGATCAATTTTTTTCCACTGTAAATGCACCCAACTTCAACATGTCCAAAATGTCATCATCATATTTGCAGATAAATGTAAGAATCATAAGTCTAAGAACAGAAAATGCAGTTGTGGTGGAAAGGTAGGGGTTCACATTTTTGAAACAAAGAAGAATCTTAAGAAACCTTTTTGTTTATTTATTTTCTTTTTGGGGGCATACAAGAGTCAAGTTGCAGCTATTTTAATTTTGGTATTCAAGCAAAGAAGAGCTTAATGACAAAGGAAAACTGGAAATGTAAATATCACATTAATAAGATAAATGGTAGAGTAATTAAGTTTTTCAATAAGAGATGTACTGTGGTGAAAGGCTAGTCATAAGAATTTTAGAGATTACCAAAAATCCAAACAAACTTTACTTTTACTAAAATCAAATACTTAGTTATGGCTATTTCACATGATGAAAACCTACTAGAGAAGAATATAGTGAAAGCAACAATAAACCATTAGATGCCTTGAAACTTGGCCATCTTCTGAAGCTTTTTAGTAACCCTAGGAGGTAATTTGGTTTTCCAAGCCTCTATGTTTTCCTTTCTTCTGATTATTCTGCTCATTAGTTTAATCCTAATAAACTTTGGTAGTTCTAAAATTGGCCTCGATCTAGCTCATTAAGAAAGCCATTTCAATTTTCTGTCATGTTATCAGTAATTTCATTAGTCTTGAAAAAGGGATCGAAATTGTGAAACATGCCTATGTTGTTGGATCACTATTCACCAACTATTAGTGAGCCTTTTCATCTGTCACTATTATTTCATCCACTGCAATTTGGAAATCATTCTTATTTGTTGTTCTTCTAGCCCTGCAAAACAGTTCTCTAAGTGCCTATAAGGAATGTTGGTTCCTGAAGATGGTATAAATATATCTTGCACAATATTTAGTTTCAACTGCGAAGAAAACTGTCCCAATTGCTACCACAAGGCCTTTCTACCTATCTGACATTATAGAGAATACCACGCCTTCCCCAATTTCCCTATACTTCTTAAAAAGTATCACTGTTTCCATAAAAAAAAACTTCAAATAGAAGTTATTTGAACCGCCTAATAAACCTTATACTTCTTACTACGAAGCGAACTTGTTGTGTCTTGAAGCTTATAAAAAGCCTGTTGAAAGGTAAATGTGGACGTTGCATGTCTTGTTGTATTTTCATTGTTGCATCTCTGTTTGTCATGAGAACTATGTTGACATAGCTATTTAACTTTGAATATGAATTAGAGAGTTAGATGCAGCCAATTTCAATGCCCTCTTCTATTTTGAGTACAACCTTCTTCTTCTTTTTATAGTGCCATACCTTATTTAAGTTTCTCAAATGCTAGGATTGTTCTTGATGACAACATAAAACTTCTAAGCAACCTAGATTAACCACCACTTTATCACACTTGTGCTCTTCCTTAAATATTGCCTTAATCATTAAGGTCACTTTGTCAACCAAAACTAATGATGAACCCTTCACTAGCATTTTGGTAGAGCACACACATCTTTTATTTTTTATTCTATTAAGCACAACTTGTTTATGAATGGCATAATTCTTTATGCAACTTCAAAATACGTAACTCAAAAGTTTGGCCAATTTGCAGCTTCATATACTCACACTCTTCACGCCCTCTGTATAATTTGTGCTGATGTTTTTACCAATTTTGTCAAACACGTCTCCATCACCCTCACCATTACTATTAATGGCTGCACGTTCATCATCTCTATTATTGTACTTTAAACAAATGGTCATCCTCTCCAGCCTGTAATGAAGTTTTGAGATTAAGAGAGACCTTAACTTTACTATAAGGCTCCACCACATCTCCGAATTCGTGCTTAGTCTAATTAATGCTATAAACATTGTTTGCTTCACCATCTTCATCTCTATCATTATCATTATCATCATCAACAGAAGCTTTATTACAAATAGTTGCATTTCCGTTACCAACGTCATCATACATTGGAACACTCCAAAAAAAGCATATTCATATGGAGCAGCATAATCAAAGTCATCATCATCGACAACAACCCTACCACTATCAACATCAATATTAGAAACTTTTTCTTATCCATAAGCTATTACTCTACTGTTCCCATATTGTTCAAATAGCTATTGTATTGCTGAAAGTATATTTTTAGTGATTTCATCAAGCAAATCCAATAGAGCTGTGGCTTGTGTACAGGTGGTAACTCTAGCTATTGTTCACTAGCTTAAGGGTTCACTAGTTCTGCTTATTGTGTTTTATTAACTTGTCTGGTGCAACTTAAAGAATAAGCGTATCATTACAAGGGATAACAAGTTTAGTAGGGATGACAATTTGGAACTCGACACGATTATTTGACACGAATTCAGTGTCATTAAATAAATTCAAATTTGAAAAACTTGAAATGAATAATAATTACATCATATTCATGTCAACGTGATTATTATTCGTGTTGCATTCGTGTTTGATCCTCTTAACACAAATATTCGTTTAAAACACCACTAAATGATTAAATGAATCATATCTTAAACAAATAATTATTATAAACGAATAATCGTCTTTTAAACAAATCGTACCTAAATAAATGGGTTGTATTTAAATTTTTAATAAAATTAATACGAATGATAAACGAATTATATTTATATTGACTAAAATATGATTCATTTATTTGAATTATCACCCCTTATTTTAGTTGAGTCAAGTGAGTTATATTGGTTATGGTTATTGTGTATTATTAACTTGGTTTGTGTAACTTGGGGAATGAGCACATCATGATATAGGCTAAGTTTAGTTGGGTCAGGAAGAGCTATGTGGGCTATTTGGGCCATATTAGGCCTGTCATTCTTTAATTGTGGTGTTAAATAGATTCTCCATATTGAATTTGGTTAGATATCTGACCCAGTTAGCAATAAGGGATAGTGACTATATAAGGGTAGAAACTCCATATCTAACCTAACATCTTGAACCCCTTTTTAACAAGATGCAATTAAAAAAATTTCATAAAAGTTCCATGTCTGTTTGAAGTCCATAACTTTTTCCTTTGACCAAGGCAGTTTGCCTTTTCACATTTAAGTGCTCATCATCATCTTTTTTACTTTGAAACATATCTTTCATCATATCATTTATACAGCTACTAAACTATATGATCCATGTCACATATCCTCCTAATTCATGTGAATCTCATAAAAAATCGTAAATATTAGTACACTCATATGCCTGTTAAAAATATGCATGCATCAAAATCTCAATCTTAGCACATTTAAAGTCACATCTATAAAAAAAAAAAAAAAGTGTATGTAATGTCAAAACATTTCCATATGACTGGGCTCAGCTCATACAAACACGGACTCATTTGATTTTAGTTTGACTTTGCAAAATTTTTAAAAATTCTAAATTTAAGTAAAGACCTTACCACAAAGCCACTCACATTCGTTTGTCAATATTATATAAATAAGAATATTTAAGTAATAGTATATATTTAATTTATATTATTAAAAATATTATTTTAAAATTATTATATTAATAAAAAATAATTTTATAATTATAGATAATTCAAATTTAATAATTATAACTGTTATTATCATTAATAAAATTATAAAAATAAAAAATCTTGTATATAACATTAACATTCATCAAAATAATTTATAATTATGAAAAATATTATCAATTGTAATAGACAATAAGTAATTGTAAAGAGAAGATAAAAGTGATGGGAGTAGCTCATGTCAGTTTCGATTTAAGATTTCAAAATCTAGATAATAATTTAATTTTACAATGACCTCTATTAAACTTAATATAAATTTTAAAAATTAAATTTATTTATTAGAATATATATTTAAAATATTTAACAAAAATTAGCTTTTACTATTTCACATGTCATCAACTAACATAATAAAAAATAAAGTATTTGATTTCTCTGCAAAATAATTAATGAAAATAAAATAATTGATAACAATAATCGATTTAATAATTATATTATTATTTATTAATAATCACAATAAAAATATAGTAATTTAATATTATAATTATCAATGAATCATTATAATCATATCAATATAATATTTTAAGATAAAATTTCTAAACTAAATAAAATTTTCAATATTGAATTTCAATTTCAAAATAAATTTTAATTTTAAATTTCAAAATCAAAACCCATAACCGTTTGGAGTTTTTTGATAAAATAAAAAATTAAATTTATGTCAAATAAAATAATCAATTTGTAATTAATGAATTAATTTATTGTAATATAGTAATATAAGATTAATATAATAAAGAAATTCCTAAAGAATTTCTTTTTTGTTTTCAAATTTCATTTTCTTATCTACCAAATAAAATATTTTGCTGTAAAATTATTAAAAATAAAAAACTCTAAGATTTATTTAATATATTTTCTCCAACTTCATTAATTCTATTAAAAATTAGATTATAATTTACTACTATACTTATTTATTTTTTCTATTTATATAGTTTAATAGAAAAATGATAGTAAATTATCAATTAAATTTAATATTTTTTCTAACAAATTTTTGTTACTAGTAATATTTTATATAAATTGTTTAATTGTCTCAATGAAATTGATGATTATTGTTAATTATTTTTTTTAACAATTAATTTATGAAAAAAATGAATATTTATTAGAATTAAAAAATTATGATATTAAAATATAATTACTGTTCCTTCAAACAATTATAAAAAAAAAAAAATTGTATTTAAATAATTGTTAAAGATAAATTTATAATTAGATTATACAATTATTTTGTATTAACAATAACAATTCAAAATAATATATTTAATAAATTTACTAAATATTTATTCTTTATTAAATATATTTTATTTAACATTTTTATAAGTAAATAAAGTTGGTCTAGCGATAAAATTGTTATTCGTGTTCTCTTGAGTCTTAAGTTTGAGTACAACAGTTGCAAATGTTTTTTTATTAAAAGTCAAAGGACTGCCCAATCAAACTTGTTGGGCTTGTCTAGGCCGGCTCGACACAACATAAGCCTGCAGATCAGCACGACCCGTGCCAAGCTTGGCCTACAGGCCAGCCTAATACGACATGAGCCTACAGGTCCACATGGCTCATGACAGGCCCATGCTATGCCCAGCCCAGCCCAACCTAAACTAGCCCGACCCGACCACCGTGTCATGTCACAGGCCATGCTAATACTATTCACGAGCTGGAACAAGCCCTTTTGCCACCTTTAACAAGAAGTTCCTACCGACAAACATGTTTCCAACATACACCTAACTACTAGAATAAACAATCACTCTACATGTTAATAAGTTGAAAAAATCACTCACCTTACGCATTATTAGTATAGACCTGCAAACATTTTACAATAATGCCTTTACAATAGTATCTTTATAATAATGACTACCAACACGTACACATAAATACTTACCTATTTCATAAGTATAACGGTCCATAAACAAATTTACATAAACATCAAACACTTTACCCACAAGTACAATGCACACACATATACCATATCATCAAATGCATAATGTTTGTTTTTCTCTTATGAAAATGCAATAACCTTTTGTTCGCAAGAGAAATCTACCTGATCCACATGCCAAGTCGTGATTGGTCGATCGCTTGCATAGGTCTAGCATCGCTCTCAGTAGATTTCAATACTGCTATGCCTTTGGATCCAAATCGAGTTTTTACACCCATTTTCTAAGTTGCAAGAAGTAAGGCCCACTACTTCCTTTGGATTGTACTTGATGATTCGAGAGTCGTAATATTGCAACCTTAAGAGATTGGCTTAAATTTGAACGGAGAGATCTGTTACCCCCACCTGTTACCACTTTTGTAACTAAAAAATATGATGTAACGTAAAAAAATGCAATTGTTTGATAAAGAATTGTGATTATGAAGGAATCAGGTCAATATTGTAGGAACTCACTCATGGCGGTACTTAATACAACTAATTGCGATTGATGAACTAAGGTTACAGATAAGGTGATTTTGGAGTTTAAAACAACCAGATTTAAAGTTAAAAGATGCAGGAAAGATGACAGAACAAGAGGGTAGTGTTTAGGGTTGACTCGGGCAACAAGTAACTATTAAAAAAACTACACCTAGAATCACGAGTGTTGCTGCGAAGGAGAATGTGTTCCTTCAAAGATATGCTTTTTTAAGACTTTTAGCTAATGAACCTCTCTCTTTAGAATGTGATAAGACATTATCCCTTGATGATGATTGAATGTGAAGTCATGTCTCTTATGTAGTGTATGAGGTGGAGTTGTAATAGAATAAGACTAGTTCATGTAATCTTATCATAATGTAAGTTAAACTTCCTTAAGACAAGACTTTAACTAGAATTTAAATTAATATAATTTAATTCGATTTCAAAGAGATGTCCAAAAATTTATACTTGTAATAAAATATCTATTCTAATTATTTCTAATTAAAATAAGACACTTATCCTAATTAATCCTAATTAGAAGGAGAATTAAAAAATTTGTAATAAAATACTTTATTTAAATAGTTTTGCTTTCAATAAAATACCTTTTCTAATTAATCCTATTATAATAAAATAATTATTTTAATTATTATTCTTATATTAATTAAAATAAGATTTTTGAGTTAAAAAGATTATAAAGTTTTGATCTCTAAAAAGAGAAATCTTTTTAGGTTTTTTTATATTATTTATGTATTAGCCTAATTATATAATTCATCCTTTGAAGTTAAGTACCTCTCAAATAGGTGAGGATATAAGACATTGTATATTTATTTGAATTAGATTTTGGACTACTTTAATTTTTTACACTCACAGTTTATAATTTATGTCCTAAAAAGTAGCTTGGACCTACCTATATTTTTGTATACATTACTTGATAAAATGATGTAGTTTAGGCTTGAGCTTGGCCAACAGTCAATTTTCGTGTATCAAAACCTTCTCTAACAGTCTAAAATTTTAATCCTTGAGTTGAGAACTTTGACTCACCAAGTATAGACTTTTAATCCACAACACTAAGACGATAAAAATTCTTGGTCGATCACATGATTATAAATTTTCACTTGTGGTTTAGGATTTTTCTTTCACAACAAACATAATGTTTAGAGCGGGAAATAATTGTCTTCAACATTCAAGTGGAGTGAATGAAATGAAGTGAGTGAAGTGAAGTGAGAATAGAGTAATGAAGAGTCAGTTTTTCACCAAAAAAAAAAGTAGAAAAAAATATTCTTTTTATCACATTTAATCAGGACAAGTGACATCGTAATTAAATTCCAGTTTTATCTCACACGTCAATTCTACTATTAAGAATAAAACTAAAATGCTCTCAAGAGGTAAATTTCACCCATTACTATTTTAATGATAAGAGAGTAATTAGTTTTATTTTTCTAACAAAGAAGTGTGTTAGGGCTAGATCTAATAGGGGATAATGATAATGTCCTTATTAGAAAAGACAAAGTTCTATGTAGTTAGCGAGTACTAAATTAGTATAATCCAATTTTTAATTGTCAATAATCAAATATAAACTCAGAGACGAGGGTCAAAATTGTATAATGAATAACGTTATCCAAAAGAAAACCGGGCCAACTGATTTTAATCTGTTGTCCTTTTATGGCATAATAATATGCAAGTCCCCAAATATTTGTATATTTAGAGTATACGAAAGAGTTTTTGGAATCATATCAAATACACTCATAAGTTTATCTTCTTTTTTTTTTTCTTAATTTTGTTTTATATTAGTTATAAAAAGTTATAATTGAAAGTAAAAAAATAAATAACTAAAGTGCTATTTGGTAACATCTTTCAAATATAAACATGAATAGTAAATTAAATTCTTTTGTGCATAATGTAGGATGTGAATTTAGGTGAGAGTTTAGATATAATTTTTTTAAATCGCTTTTAAATTAAGAGTCCGTTTGAGATTATTGTTGAAAAAGTAGTTGTGATTTTGAGTAACTAAAATTCATTTTTTAACAAAATCACTCTGTTTTATAATAGATTTTTAGAAGTAGGAAAAATAATTTCTTTCCAAATTTTAATTTAAAAAATAATTTTATTTATAAATATAATCCCAAATATAAAAATCTAAAATAATTATCTAAATAATTCTTAAATTTTAACTTTAGCAGAGAAATAAAATTGTTAAACTTAAAATTTTTCATTTTATTACTTTTTTACTTTTTTTTTTATCCTTTTTTCTATAAATTATTTTAAGTATATTTTATATTATATATATAGATATATACATGTACTTATGTATGTAGGTATATATATGTATGTATGTATGTGTGTATATATATATATATACACACACACACATACATACACTAAACATTTAAATTTATTCATGATTATTCACTACATACATTTTTGTCATTTGCATTGTTATAATATTTTAACAATGAATTTACCAATGCATAAAATTATTTTCGAAATTCATAACACTTTATAAAATAAAATTTATCAAATGCTAAACTGATCTTCTTTAAAATTAATTATTTCTACAATACAGTAAAAAAAGATTATTTCAAAATTTACAACAATCTTAAATTGATCTTAAAATTGCTTCTTGTTGCATTAAAGTGAATTTGCTGTAAATCTCACGTCTAAACTGAAAATTGAACCATTTAAATTTAATTCTTTTACGCTATCCATTATGCGTACTATTTATGCAGCATTCATAATTTTTTTTTTTGTATTACATCTTTAAATTAAATAATTTGTCAACTTTTTTCAATTTGAAGTTTTTCATTGTATTATAATAAGTTAATAAAAAGAATGTAATTGCATATAAATTCTTAATCTATAATATTTATCAAGCATGATAGCTCTATAACGCAGGAGGGATAGTAGGTGAGATAAAAAATATTTTGCTAAATGTCAAATCTTGTTCAATTTTTTGACGTAATAGATTAAATAAATGTTTTAACGGACGAAATTAGATGTCGTTCTAATCCTAACGGCTTGAAACACAATTATTGAAATAATAGTCTTATGAGGGACAAAATCAAAGAAGAATATTTTATTAAATAAAAAGATTGTTGAAATACTAGTATTGGTTCTTTATATGTAATAAAAAAAACCTAATATTATAATTTAACTCAAATAAGGAAAATAAATCCTACCTAAATAAGAAAATTAAAAATTAAATAATAAACTAAATTGGCAAGAATAAAACACTTCCTAAACTAATTAAATTTTAAAATTGTTTTACATTATATTCTCTCTCTTTTAAAGAAAACTTGTCCTCGAGTTTTGTCTGGTGGATAAAACTTGTAGTGCAACAATAAGTTATCTTATGACCTAAAAGAATAACTCTTCTCAACAAGCTTTCTTGAAACTCGAAAAGACCCAAATTTTTTCCTTCTCTTACATTTGATAGTGGATCTTCTAAAATATATGTACTTGTAATAACAACCTACTTTTAAGTTTCTTATAACTCTTCCTAAATCTTATTTGATGTACTCACTAAATAAATTTGTCTTCACAACCAAATCTTCCTGAAGGATAACTTTTTTGTCTTTAATATGAATAGGTAGAACCATGTCAATGATAAGTGAATCTTCGATTTGAATTTCTTGCACATGTTCAGTGTTCAAATTAAAATCACATAAGATCTCTTCTTGTACAAATTTAAGCACGTTTTTAGTTTTTTTTTTAAACACATCTTTAGACACCATTTTACGGTCAACTTTAGCAATGTTATCAGATATCTTATAAGCTACATTGTCAACAACATCTCTATTAACTCTATTAAAGTCAAGCTTTAGTTACACTTTGATTTCTTTGGATAAAAGAATGGCATATGGTAATGTATGGATAATATATGACGGCATTTGATCTCTTATATTGGCATTGAGCCTTTTCAAAAATCTCTCAACTAAAAACTTTTCACTCTAAAAAAAAATGAATACCCATAAAAAATTCTCAAACTTCATAACATAAGAATAAATAGACCTCATATATTGACATATCAAACAATAATCAAGAGAAATAAACCATAATCTCATCAATTGTTTTATCTGATCTCATGATTAAACTGTGTCTTGTTGGTTTACAAGTCATGTCTTTTGTAACATATTCTACCAACATAATACACTTCCTTTCAACAAAAAATAAGTAACAAATTATACTTGTTTTTCTTTATATATCCTCACAACTTTAAAGAATTCTTCAATATCTTCCAATTAAAACAAAAATAATATAGGACTACTTTTCCATCAAACAGCAATGCATCATGCCTAAACATAATAGACCATAATCCTAAATTTTTTTTTCTAATGTTTTTTGGGTAAAAGGATGTATTTATGTATGTGCATGTGTTTAGTGGTTCAGGAAAGTTCGGTCTAGTACAGAGGTAGACTCTGATACCAATTGACGCAAGCGGGATAACGAATGAGATAAAAACACCTTATCAAACATCGAATCTCGTTTAGTTTTTTGACGCAATGGATTAAATAAATATTCTAATAGACGACATTAGATCTCGTTTTAATTCTAATAGCTCGAAATACAAGTATTAAGATAACAATTCCATAAGGAGCAAAATTAAAGAAGAATATTTTATTGAATAAAAAGATTATTGAAACACTAGTATAGGTTCTCTATATATAATAAAGAAAACCTACTATTATAAGTTAATTCAAATAAGAAAAATAAATGCTACCTAAATAAGAAAATTAATAAACTAAATTGGCAAGAATAAAAGAACTTTTTAAACTAATTAAAATTTAAAATTATTCTACATTACTTTATAAAAATAAATTATCATATTTTTTTTGAAAATTAGTGAAATTTTTTGCTTTTTTTATATATATATATATATATATGATCCGGTCGGTTCAATTTTAGTCTTACTCAATTCTTTTTTTATAATTTATAATTTTAACAATTTAAGTATATTTTTATTACCTTATATTAAAGTCCATAAGCCTTTTTTATACAATTTTGTTCTCAAGATTACTATAAATATTGAAAAATTATTTTATCAAAAATATATTATAAAAACTAGGGGTAAATAAATATGAAAATATATCAAAATAATATAGCAAAAAATAATAGTAAATAAAGTATAATCTATTAAAAATTTTAAAGTATAAATTACATAATAAAAGTTCATATTCATAAATCACATAAGTAAATAAATATGTCACGTAAGTAATTTTTTTTCAATTTTTGTTTCTAAGTCTCAAATTGAAATTTAACTTAAATTAAACTGAGAAATTACCTTTAATATTTTAAAACAAAATTCAATTTAAACCGACTAAACATTTGGTCCACTCAAATTTCCTTTGTTTTATTAGTTTTGTATTCGCTCCTAATTCAACTACTCGTTAAAAATCCTCTGCTCCTCTATTAAGCATCTTGTCTTATCAGCTAAATCTGCAATAAAGCTTTCAACGAAATCTTTCAGATTAGTCAACTTTGAAAAATAAACTGTATCACCTGAAAATATTATACCCTTAAGGATTTACACAACATTTGAGAAACACATGAATATTTTCAAACCCTTCGGAGCCTTGCTTTTATGAAAATTTGTTACTTGTGAAAGATGGAATGTTATTTCATGAAAAGTTGATTATCTTTAATGAAAGAAAATCATTTTAGGGTTTACAGACAAAAATGTTATTATTTATGTGTTTGATAGTTAAATTTCATGTAAGGTTGAGTAAGTTGTATAAGGTAACTATAAAACCCTAAAAAACTAGTCGTGTAATACATTATCAATCAATTACACAAGTCCTATAAATCATATAATTAATTGTTTTGAAATTTATTTAAAAATTATTATTATTTAAAATGCTCGGATATATATTTATCATTTCAACAAAATATTATCACTACTAGTTTTTTATTCAAAATGCACAAGCATTATTTCAAATAATAGCAAAATTTTCTTATTAATTTCAACCAATATTAATTCTTTATTCATAATGCATGCTCCGCAAAAATCTTGCAGGGTACAAGAGGAGGATATTTATTTAAATAAGGATAACATGGTAATTTTCATTATGAATTTAAAGATAATATTGTAAAATATGTAAGCGAAAGCATATTGATCCAAATTGTGAACTTTCTTGGGATATTTTGTGTGTACGTAAGGAATTAGGAAGAAGAAGAAGAAGATAAGATAATCATAGAATTGTACTGAAACCTCTGTAAGAGAAAGAAATAGAGACAAGAGAAAAATGGGAGAAGGTATTCCATTCCAATTAATGTCAGCAACAGCAACAACTAGAAGAAGAAACATAAACCCATTTCTGAATCTCAATCTCAATCTCAATCTCAATCTTAATCAGAATGAGAATCAAAAACTTACACCTTCCACTTATTTGAAGATGAAGATGAAGATGAAGACATTCAACAAAAGCAGCAATAATGGTGATAACGACGTCGTATCACTGCAGGTATATGCACTCTCAATCTCAAACATAATTAATTCTTAAATTTTCCTGTATTAATTGAAAGTATAGCTGAATATTATTTGTATATATTTATTTTTTAATTATTAGATGAAAAATAAAAAGAAGATGAGTAGTGGAAAGAATAAGATTAAGGAAGGAAAGAAAGGAGTGATAACGATATCAACGTGCGATGGAAGATGGAATAGTAATGGAGGAAAATGGAATACTGAGTTTCTTGTATCTTTACGTGATTTGAGATTGCAAGATTTGATTGAAGATCATGATGATCATCATCATCATCACATGGTTTCTATCAATCTCTCCGTCGAACAGGTATTATTATTCTTTGAGATCCAGATTAGTGTAATGATTATTAGTATTAGTAGTTTTCAATTTGAAACTTTCAAAATTCCGTCTCATTTTTATAAATTTGTATAATAGCAGTTAATGAAACTCTAAACTTTAGTAAAAATAACATATTTATTAAAAAAATATATAAATTTACTTATTTTATAATATATTTAATTTTCAAATTGTGGCCGTTATACTTAGTTACTGAATTTCTTGAAGAGATAAAATACAACTAAGATATATTCTTTTTATCAGAGGTTGAATCGATTATCAGAAAAAGAATTAAATCAAAAATTAAGATACATTTTTAGAAAATAAAATTTCTATCCAAGAGAAGCAACTGAATGGCTTTCTTAATAATTTTTGTAAGATCGAGAGTGAAGTCTTCATTCTATAAATGCTAGTTCGAGAATTAATAACTGCATATAATCTCCAAAAAAATTTTAATTATTTCGAATTTTTTATTTTTAGAATAGTATATTTGTAAAATCACTATAAATAAGATCAAACCTTATTTTATGTCATTTATACAAAATTTTTGTATTTATTATTTACACTAAATAACAAACTATATTTTATTTTATTTTTTTAAATTATTGGAATCAATCATACTAATATCTTATATTTTTAAGAATTTATATGTTTTTTTTTATTATTTTATAATATCTTTCATTACAAATTAATTAATTTGATTAACAGCATGCTAGCTTTGGACTCTCGGTGGATGGAAGGATCATCACATCATTCCCTCGCAAATGTAGCAACTGTTCTTCCCCCTATTGCAAAAAGGTATATATATATATGTATATTTATCATATAAAGTTTTTGTCATTTACCAACTTTAAGGATAATCATTTTTCGATTTAATACAACATATATTAAAATGTAACACTGTAATATTATTAAAATGTAATGTAGTTATCTAAAATATTGTATTTAATTAAACTTTAGAGATTTACTAGTTATTTTTTCAAATAATTATTATTATTATATAGGAATATAATTATCATTTTTTAGTAAATTGAGATTTTTAGAAATATTTTTTAAATTATTATTAGGATTAATAAAGATATTAGACTAAAATTTTGAGATTAAAAAATGACTTGCCCTAATATATAATAAATTAACCATTATTATTTATGGTTATTGTTATTTTGAATGAATGGATGGTGCAGATAGATACAAGCTTTAAGGTGTGGATTCTACTGCAAGAGAAAGAGAAAGGGTATCGTCGTAATATTATTAAACTGCTGCCTCAACCTAATACGAGTGCCGATCCTTCAGTTCAGTAATACTAAACTAATTCTTAATTATTAATTAATTAATTACTTAATAATTATTAATTATTAATTTATTAGTTTAATTTTGCAGGTTATGTATATAAATAGAAGCAGCTATGAAGCGAATCTTGATTCACTTGTACAAGACACAATCCGCCTTACCGCCACACTTCAAGTAAATTATTTTTTTATTTAATTTTATTTTTTAATTTTGATTTTATTTATTTATTAAAAAATTAAATTAATTTAATTTAATTTAATTTAATTATTTTCAGGATGCTTGTTCAGAGTCGTGTGAGAAATCACAACCTACAATTGAATGTAAGTTCTTACTTCTTAATAATTAAATATTAAGTATGAATTTTAATTGATTTAATCGATAAAATATTAAATAATATAACAGATTTATTGATTCAAATTTCATTCAAATGTCGTTTGTGGTGAATTGATTAATTAATTATTTTAATTAATTAGTTAACTAAATTAAATGTATTAATTTCGCAGATATTGGGGAAAAAAACACAGCATCAGTGGATAAAAGGTGGGGTAAACTCTTGGAGCTGAGGAATACATTAACTCAATAATAACAAATTAATGAGTATTACTTTTATTATTAAGCCTTCATTAATTTTCTTATTATTTATAAATAATATTTATGTAATTATAAATTATATTTCCAACCCAAGCCAAGCCTATACCTATACTTACATCTATAAATAAAAATAAATATTTTTTAGACTAGAACCTCTCTTCTTCTTGTGCAATTATATATATATATATATATATATTTAGAGTTATAATATAATAATTGTATTATACACTTGTATTTAATGTGATGAAATTTGACTTAGTAATCATTGATATCTTTTAGTTATGTAATTATTTAGTTGTTTTATTGTAGTCTTAGCTATATATATATGTGTGTGTGTGTATATATATAGAGAGAGAGACTCATATTTTTATACATATGTTCATATCATGTGCAAATCGTTAGATCTGTACATTTTTAATGGTTGAAATTAAATCTAATATATATAATTATGCATCATTAATGCACTATAATTAATACATATATTAAATTCAATCTCAACTTTTAAAAGTATATAAATCTAACAATTTACAAATAAGTATAAATATATGTGTAAAAATATGGAACATTTGATCTTTTATATATATATATATAAGGCAGATCAGTAGCCTCTTAACTACACACAATTTTTTATATTATTTATACACCGTTAGATTTATATACTTTTAACAGTTGAGATTAAATCTGATACATACTATTAATATATTATAATGCATATATTAGAATAATCTCAACTGTTAAAAGTATTTAAATTTAATGGTTTATAAATAGTATAAAAAAAAGTGTAAACTTAAAAGATAATTGATCTTTTATGGCATACATATTATTTGTAATGCTACAACCTCATTAATTATAAATGATAATATTCAATCATCATTAAAGGAGTAATTTAATTGGTTTAACTTTGTACTATAGGCATAAATAATTGAGGAATCAATTATCTCTGACACCAATTTTGAAGGTGAAACTTCTTTAATTGTGCTTATCTACAAGGTGGTTGTGAAAATAAAATAAAATAACAACAATCATTTTTTACCTAATTATTGTATTATTTATTTATTAAGTTTTGGAAAATGATGGGTGATATATCATCGTAAGTATAAATTAAACAAAACTTAAAAAAAAGTGTAATATTCAATTCAAGGCAATTCTAAAGAGAGTTGGTTTAAAATTGATGTAAGTAGCTTATAAAATAATCAATGACTTTTGTATTCAAAAAGTGTTTAATAAATTGTATTGTTAAAACTGTTATGAATTTCCAAAATTAAAAAAAAAAATGTGCATATGATAAATTTTAATATTATAGTGTCATAAGAATGAATAATAACCATAACAAATATATGATTAACACCTATGATATAGTTGAAAAATAAAAGAATAGTATTCTAGCAAAGCAGCAGCATCAATACACAATGAAGGGAATATATATAGGCTCCAATGTTCTTAGAAGAACTAAGAAGGATTTGGTAAAGTTGTAAGGGGTGAGCTGGCCTATCCTGGTGCCCCTATGACCAGGCAATAACATTCTCAATGCTAAATAACTGATAAATCAGAAATTACAATCATTGGATTAATAACCAAATTAGCTAAATAACCCGTCCTTCTTTCTTAATAGTTGCCCTCAAACTTAGCTGTCTGGTAAGATGTTAGAGTTTGTTTTTCAGTGTTTTGACCTTTCTACAACAAGAGGCTTAGTCATTATGTCTGCAATTTGATCTTTGGTTGGAACATATTTAATTTCAAGATCTCTATTAGTCACCTTTTCCGAATAAAATGCACATCTATCTCTATGTGCTTGGTTCTACCATTAAATATAAGGTGAGCTACAAGTGACTCTACTCCTATATTATCACACCATATTACTAGTTTCTTACTTAACTTCATCCCTAATTCAGACAAGAGTGAGCACAACCAAGTGATTTTAGCACTTGTTAAGGCCAAGGACCTGTACTCTAATTCTGTGCTTGACCTTACTACTACCTTCTGCTTTCTAGAGCTCTAAGAGATTAGGCTTCCACCTAAAAAAATTGCTGTAACCACTCACTTATCTTCTGTCATCAGAATCTTTTGCCCAATCTGCATCCGTGAATCCAACCAACTCCATTTTACCTCCTATTGTGAAGTAAATACCATGTTCAAAGTTTCTTGTAGATATCTCAATACTCTTTTACACCTAACCCAGTGAGGATGCTTTGGATTTTCCATGAACTGACTTAGCTTGTTCACACTATAAGCTATCTCAGGTCTTATTAGTGTGATATACTATAGGGCTCCAATTAGACTTCTACAGAGAGTTTTGTCCCTAAACTCAGATCCCCTGTATTTTGTAAACTTATCACTTGTGCTCGTAAAAGTAGAACTTTCCTCATAGCTCTGCATTCCAGTTTCTCTGAGAAGTTCTTTCACATACTTTGTCTGATTAAGATGCATTCCATGTGCATCTCTTTTAACTTTTATTCCAACAACATAGCTCAATGACCCTAATACCTTCAGCGAGAAGCATTTATTCAGTTTCTTGATGGTTTCTTGAAATTAAATCTTCATTGTTGCCAGTGATTGAAATGTCATCAACATAGACTAAGAGAATTACCATGCTACTATCCTTTCTTAATATGAATAATGAGGTATCAGACTTTAGATTTTTGAAGCCCCAGAGAACTAAAGCTGACTTTAGCTTCTTCTACCAGGCTCTAAGGGCTTGTTTCGAACCATATAGTGCCTTTCTCAGTCTGCAAACCATCTGTGGTTTGAGATTATCGTCAAAGCCTCCTAGCCGATGTATATACACTTCTTCAGTTAACTCCCCATTCAAAAATGCATTGTCAATGTCAACTTGTTTAACATCCCATCTATTTTCAACAGCAATACTCAAAACAACTTTGATGTTGAAGATCTCACAACTGGACTGAATATTTCATTGTAATCAACCCCAGTAGTTTGAAGATACCCTTTAGCCACTAACCTTGCTTTATATCTAGCAATTGAGCCATTTGGGTTGTCTTTCACTTTGAATGCCCACTTGTTTCCTATAATTTTGACTCCTGGTTCAGGATTAGTCGGTAACATAATAAGAACTTGTGAGCTTGTTTGAGAGATTTTATCAACTTTAAAGATGGGGTCAGTCTTATAGGGAAAATCATTTTCATTGAACACTACATGTCTTGAAAGGTATATCCTACCTGAATTGTGAAGACACTTATCTCCTTTATGTTGTGGACTCCATTCAATGAAAATGCATTTTCCTATAGAAATTGAAGTTTGTTTCTGTTGTAGGGTCTTAAATATGGGTAGCAAGCACATCCAAATGTTTTGAGGAAAGAATAATCTGATTTCTTGCAGAAAAGTCTCTCAAATAGTATTTCAAAGTTTGGAGCTGAGGTTAGCATTCTGTTTATCAGATAAACAGCAGTTTGAAAAGCTTCCCACCAAAAATTTAGAGGTACTTTTGCCTGCGCAACAAAAATAAGGCCAGTTTCTATTATGTGCCTATGTTTTCTCTCTACCTTGTAACTTTGATGTGAAGTGTGTGGACAAGAATGCCTAAAAAACATCCTTCTTGCTTCAAAAAATTCTTTAGCGGCCTAAATTCACCTCCCCAATTGGTTTGTATAGTAAGGATTCTTCCATTTAATTGTGTCTTCATGAATTTTTTGAAATTAATGAAAGTTGTTAAGGTTTCAGCTTTGTTTCTCAAAGCAAAAAATCCAAGCACATCCTGCATGGTCATCAACAATGCTAAGGTAATATTTTAAGCCTTTTTCAGAATTAGTGGTGCTGGTCCCCATAAATCAGCATGTAACAATTCAAGAGGCTTGATAGATGTGTTTTCACTGCTTTTGAAGTTTTGTTTATAATTTTTCCCAAGCTGGCAGGCAACACAAAATGAAGGAGATTGAATATTTTTATTGATGGAGAAGTTTTTACATGTCAATTTTATCTTCCTAAGAGTTTGATCATTTGGATGACCAAATTTTCTATGGAGAATATCCATGACATATACAGACTCTTCACTAATTCTTAAATTGCAAGATGACTCTTGGTCTAATACAACAAATAAGGTGACAGCAGATAAAACAAACTTGGACTTAGGTAAGACTTTATTTTTGATGTGGGAACTTTCTTCAATCTCCTTGTCATTGCTTAGCCAATACAGACCTGCTTTAGCCACTCCTTGCAACAGCACCTTCTGCGTCTGGTTCTTAACAACACAAATGTTATGATGGAATTCAACAGAAAGATTGTTATAAGTAGCTAATTTAGAGATGCTAATAAGGTTTTAGTTATGTGAGGCACATAAAGGACATTTCTTAAGAGCAATGGTTCAGCATTTATAACATGTAAGCAGGCATTTCCAACATGTGTTATAGAAAGTTCATTTCCATTCCCAACAATAAGTTTTTTGTTACCTTTGTACTCAGACTTCATGGTAAGATTGCTCAATTCATTAGTCACCTGGTTGGTTGCTCCACTATCCAAGTACCAACCTCCATCATTTCTAGATTCTTGAGTTGCCATGTAAGGTGAATTCTATCCTTAATTGTTTCTATTTTTGGGCACAAACTCCTCATCAAACCTGTGCCAGCAGTCAGTTAGTAGCCACATATCCATTCTTGAAGCAAATTTGACAGTTTTCTTGAGATTGATTTTGATTTCTGCCTTAAGGTGTTCTACCTCTTCCTCTTCCTCTTCCTCTTCCTCTGTTTGGTCCTCTATTCCCTGAAGAGTTAAATCCTCTACCCTTCGGGTTCTTTTTCTAATTCCATCCTCTATTGTTGTTGCTGAAGGCTTTACTTCCATATTCATGTTCCCGGCAGAGTAATTATGTTCAATTCTACTCTCAAAAGAGAGGAGCTGGGCAAAAGCATATTCAAGGGACATTGTATCAATTCTTGATGCTATATTTACTACCAAAGCATCATCCTTACTTCCTAAACCCCTCAGAATATACTCAATCAGTTCATCAAAAATTGATTTTCCTACTATGGTGAAGGCATCAGCTAAGCTTTTCATCTTTGAATAAAACTCTCCCATTGACAAGGACATTTTTCTACTGGTTTAGAGCTAGGTTTTTTGTTGCATAATCCGAGCATGTGACTGAGATGAATAATACATTTTAGTCATAGCTTCCTAGAGGTCCTTAGAGGTCACACAATTTGTAAGGGAGCCAAGAACAGAAGCTGAGATTATCAATTGTAAGCACACTCTGATTTTCATCAATGGTAACTTGGTACCCATTAGGTGCTTTGTTTGATCCATTTATGAAAGTCTCCAGGTCATCTCCACCCTAAGCTTTCCAGATCAAAAAATTGTTTCTGTCAAGTTTGACAAGAACAGAAAACGTAATGCTTGTTTGAGTGGGTGTTCATGGTAAAAGCAAAAGTTGAAGAGTTGTTACCCATGATTAGAACTATAGAGGGTGAGCTGGCCTATACAGGTGTCCCTATGACTTAGCAATAATATTCTCAATACTAAATAACTGATAAATCAGAAATTACAATCATTGGATTAACAACCAACTTAGCTAAATAATCAGTCCTTCTTTCTTAACAGATGTATAAAATATGTTAAAATTAATACACTATTGCAATTAAAAAAAAAAAAGTAATTATAGCTTGAGAATAAGAAATAATTGGATGTAATAAAATATATAATAAGAAGATAAATTAACTTATTCGTTGAAAATTTAAAACTTTATATATGTAATTAATACAATAAATTATAATATAATAATAAGCTTATGTGCAATAATAGAATTAGACTCTATGAAATTATAGGATATAACTGTATTTTTGTTAAAGTGTCAAGGTTAAAAAATAGGAATTCTAGAAATCATATTAAATAATGGTTAATTATTTGATAAACCTTTTTTAAGACTATTTTTTCTCTACTTATAACAGGTGTTGTTGAAACTTACTAGATCACGAAATGAATAATTTAAATTTTTTTTCATACACAAATTTAAGAAGATTTTTTAGAAATTCATTAAGACTTGTATATTTACTAAAACTTTTTTTTTAAAAAATTAATTTATTTTATTCAAATAAAATATCTAAAGTCCTTATTAAATTAGAAAATCAGACTGTCTAAAATGTATAGTAATATTTGAAAAGAGGGATGTGTAATAGAAATGGAGAATTCATAAAAAATTTTACTTCGCTATTTTACAACTTTTTTTTCATAAAAACACCTTATCAAACATGTTCTTTTTCTTTTTTTTTTTTTAAAAACAAAAATTGAGTGTCAAAATTAATACCAATCACCACTTTAGAATTAGAGTCATTCGATTTTCAAGTAGAATTAAGTTTTTTAAGTAAAACTTTTCTAAATGGAGTTTTTGTAAGTATCAAAAATTTATTAATTATAAAGTTGTTACAAATAAATTTTAAGAAAAATTATATAAGTACTTTAATAGACACATTTTTAAAGATATATTAGAAAATAACTTAAAATCTTTAGAGTAAAATAGAAGGATTTCATGCAATTTAGCTTTTTAAAAAAATTCGAAAAACTTTATTACCAAAATCCTAAAATTTGAAATTCTTCTAATAGACGAAAAATAGTTTTTATAATTTTAAATTTTTTTTTCATTGTCAATCAAATGACACCAATAAAATTGATAAACAATTATTAACACTAAAAAAAAATTTTGGCCAATGAAAAAACTAAGTCAAATGGGTACTTAACACCGTATTTCGCATAACATTTTAAGTCGGAATTTTTAACAATAAATTTTTTTATAAATAGAATTAAATTTAAAATTGTGTGCCAGTATTTTTATTGAAAAGTGAATGTAATTCAATTTAATTATTTGTTTATATGAAAATATTTGTTTTTAACTTAATATTAAAAAGCTGATAGTTACTAACTATTAGAAGGGCCGAAGTAAGAACATGCCATTGAAGATGTCGATTTGATTTAAATAAGAAATATTAGAATAAGTTTATCTAATACAATTTTAAAAATATTCCTACAAATTTTGCTTATAATTTTTATCTAATCATTTATAAAGATTTGATATACCTAAATTATAATTTTTAGATACAATAAAGAAAAAATAAATATATTATATATTCAAAATACTTCATACTCTCTATTTATATTTAGAACCATTTAGATTTCACCTAAGTAATATTCAGGTATTGTTCAAAATCATTCAGATTTTCTATTCATGCTTAGGACCTATTAGATTTTAGCTACTTATATTTAAGTAATATTCAGGCAATAAAATTAAAAAAAAAAAAAAGCCGTCCAATTTCTAAAACATTTAGATGCTGTTGATAATATTTTTTTACATATTTTTTAAAACTATTTAGAGAATAAAATTTACATTTTCTATTCAATATCTTTAAAATTAAAATGAGATATAGAAATTTATTTTAAAAATTAGGATCTCAAAATAAAAATATTACAAATTGTTTTTCGTTGTCTTCATAATAAAAGAGACATTTGTCGATAAACTTGTCCTTATTTTGGAAGATCATCATAAATAATTAAAGTCTGTCGTTCACAATATATAAAATAAGCAGTCAGAGCTACTCCTATACAAGGAGTGAGGTACTGTAATGTAACAGAGGAATTCATTATTTTGGCTACCATAATAATGTATTTTATAGCCCCTCTTTCATAAAAAGTAGTCACTACTTGAGTTACAGAAGATGCTTTTCCACCCTATATTTTGACCACATTGACTAATTATCCCTATTAAGCAGTACACTAATCCTCCACAACATCATACTCTTTCAGACCTTTCAACTAATTGATATCATTAAGGAGAGTAACTTCTACTAAAAGTTGAGCAGTTTCTTAAAAACTTACTTCAAATATACAAATTTGAATATTGGAAAATGCCCTTGTTATTCCCAATAAAATAGATATTATTTTCACATATTTTTTAAAATTATTCTAAAGAATAAAAATTATATTTTTTATTTAATATCTTTAGAATTAAAAATAACGTATAAAAATTTATTTTAAAAATTTGAGTCTCAAAATAAAAATAGTAAAACTCGTTGGGTATCCACAAACATAAACTTTATAGACACCAAAAAACGAGAAAATTATAACATTTAATTATTATAAAATTTATTACAAGAAAGTCTTAAGTAAGACAACAATAATAGACCATAAATAGAAATATGATACGAATTTTATTTTTTTCTCTCATCATTGTTATTAGTAACATAATTAATAATTTTAAATAAATGCATATATGATAGAAATTTATTAGACGAGGTATTCTAATCTCACTTAAAACTTTCTCTTTCCTTTCTTTAATTCATGGAAATAGACTCTATCTACTTTTAATTTGAGTGAGTTTATTTATACCCTAAAATTTATTTTTAACATCTTGATTTTAATAAAATAATTTAATACAAACAAATACCTATACTATAATTAGTAGATAAAAAAAGAAAATAGTAATCGTCACAACTATTTCCGCAAGTAATAACATACAAACTCTATAAAAGTGGTTTTGTAAATCTAAATATTTGTAAAGCCATAATTTGTAGAAAACTATATATTTTGAGTCAAAAAGATTTGAGTGGTTTATAAAAAAACTATATATAGATTTAAATTTTAACATAACTTCTTTATTATTATTTTTTAGTTTTGATTAATTTTAAAAATAAAATGTAATTGGGTGCAACAAATATGTGTATTGGTACAGAGAAAAATTAAATATATAATTAAAAAATTTTAATTAAGAATTATTTAGACATTTATAAAAGTATGTACAGTAAAATTGAATAAATTTAACTCAATCCTAATTAAAATTTTATTTTTAAAAAAAAAGGTTACATGACGAATAAAATATAATTTTATGATCACGATTTAATTATCAAATAAGTTATGATCGTTTTTATAAGATACAATTGGTATGACTTACAAGCTAAAATTATATAAGGATATATTATGTTTTGTAATACCTTTTACATAAATAAAAATAACTATTATTTATGCTTATAACAAATAATATCAAATATATATTTATAAATTAATTTTGTATATATGATAATAATTTATAAAATTAATTTTTTTAATTGATACTAGACAAATTATTTTTTATAGTACAATAATAATTTATTTAATATGATAAATAATTAAAGCTTAAACTCTTATAAATAATAACAATAATAAATTAATTCTTAAAATATTGTAATTGTAAAAAAAAAAGTGTGAAGCATGATTATAATAAACAATATAAAGTTATTCTCAAACTTTATATCTAATTGACACACATAATAGCATTTAATAAAATTTAGTTCCTCATTGTAATGACTAAAATGCCCATATATGACAAAGTTAATAGTCGAAAACAACAAAAAAGAATACGGATACGGATGACAATTAGTTTGAAAGAGGAGGCATTCTTGTCAATAATACTGAACTATGGGGTCTAATTATTATTTTCCCTCCAAAAAGGCCCGATTCCACCCAACTTTAAGCTCAATTCGATTCAGTTTAACGAAGAAGTTTTGGAATGTTTTGATTTGATTTTTAAATTAAAAATTAAATAAATTGAACTAAAATTTAAAATTATTAAAACGAAAAATTTTCAATATTATATATTAATATTTTTTATTTACAAAAGTTAGAAATTCAAATTTATTGTTTATATTTTAAACTAAAATCTAAAAATTATTAAAATCGAATTAAATAGAGTTAAAATCAAACCAAATTTAAATTGATCCCAATCCACGTTGCCCACCAATAATTATACAGATTCAACCATAATGATCATAACGAATTTCATCTTTTAAAAAAAAAAATGCTTAAAAATGATATCAAATAAGAATTAGGAATTGTGGGTATTATGATTTAGGCACGACATGTAAAAGGATTGTTATAAATTACTTGCCCAAAGCCAGTGCTACATTTGTGGGCTTTAAATGGACTTGAAAGGAGAAGTGGGAATCCAATCAGTAATAATAGGATAATAATATTTTATCCCTAAACTTTTTAAAACAATAAATTATGACGTAATTTTCTCAATTTTAATAATATAATTTTTGATATTTTTTTTAAGAGCTTTAGATAAGAGTAAAAAAGCTCATCTATAAAATATTAAACCCTTATCTTTTACTATTATTTGAATTGAGAATGGTCTGAGAGCGTCAAACACTTCCTATATCATTTGAGCTATTGCCTAAAAGAACAATTTCTAATATGTTGTTATGAATAGTATTTTAAATTGTGTAAATTATTCTAACTTGATCTGAAAATTTTAGGCTCATTTGTGTTTTCTATCAAATTTTTGCCATAACGTTCTTAAATAATCCACTCGACACAATTCATAAACTCTTTAAATTCATGTTGTGCAATATTTTATCCTTTTTAGACTATTAATTATAATTATCAGAATATCATTCAATTTAATTTTTAGCCAATTATTAGTACAAATGTTATTAATATTTTTAATTAATTATTCGTGACTTTTTATTGGTTTATTTATTAAATTATTGTATTTTCATGTTTTAAAATATAAATTCGATGTTAATTTATTCAAAATTTTGTGATTCCTGTCATATCATGTTAACTCTATCTGTTTTATACCTTTGTTTAAAAGTAAGGTAATAAAACGAAAGAGTGAGGATTAAACTATTACCAGTGAGTAAACAATGTCTTGATATATTGTTTTGTTAAAATATAGGGACTAAAGTGTTATTACGCCAGTAACGTGTCTTAACCTCTATTTCTCATAGTTCCAACGGCTGTCCTTGGAAGATAAGGCAGAGAGAGAGAGAGAGAGAGAGAGAGAGCCAACAGAAGAAAGATGGTAGAAGCATCAGCTACCCGTTCGATATCATCAACAAATATAATTACAAACCCAGTTCTGAATCCAAACCCTTCATTATTATCATTCAGCAACAAATTTCTGAAGCTGAAACCGCCATCCAAAATCAGCTTTTCTTCCATTAGAAATGAAGAATCATCACTGGTTAGTTTTAGTTTCATTTCTATTTCCATTTCCATTTCTTTAACTCATGTCTACCCTAATTTCCACATCTCAACCTTGTTGCAGAAATGGGTTATTGGCAGAAGCAGAAATCAAACAGTTGCCACATTCTGTTTCTTGGGACTCTCAAACACTTTAGCAGAAGCAGCAAAAGCAGAAACAGCAGAAGCAGTTGGTAATTCAATGCTGTTGGGAGATTTGAATTTGGGATTGGAGCCTGGAACAGCAAAGGTGGCAATAGGGTTCATAGGTCCATTTCTATCTGCATTTTCTTTTCTGTTTATACTGAGAATAGTGATGTCTTGGTACCCAAAAATTCCTCTTGGGAAGTTTCCATATGTGATAGCTTATGCTCCCACTGAGCCTTTTCTTGTTCAAACCAGAAAATTGATTCCACCTCTTGCTGGTGTGGACATTACTCCTGTGGTTTGGGTTGGTTTGTTGAATTTTTTGAATGAAATTTTGGTTGGGCCTCAAGGCCTTCTTGTACTTGTCTCTCAACAACTCAACACCTAGCTAATACAATATAATCCTTCTTTCCATTCCTGATATGTTTCTTTGATTTTGAGTATTGTGCATTTTTGTATCTATGTTTTTTTTTAATTGTTTGAAAATTTTATTAATTTGATGTTGTAAAATTGAAGTTCATAATAAGATTTACTGTTAATCTGGTATAATTTTTTTGAGTGTAGTTGTTTATTGATTGTTTGATTATAACTTCTTCTAAAAAAATGGTGTAATTATTTAATGAATAATCTTTTAAAATTCAAAAAGTACTTTCAACATTAAAATTATTCATATAGCAAGTAGACACTTCCTATGAAACAAACGTTAACATTCTCTCATGATAACAGTGGATAAATTATTGTGTGAAAAAATTTTTGATACTATTGATTTTCACTTTTAACTTTGAAATTAAAGTTAGAAAAATATTTGGTAGCACCAATTAGGTTGACACACTTCAACCTCAAATATGCTTTAAATGTGTACTAACTATGTAAATTAAATGTATAAATCTAATACATAAAACTCTTTAAGCCTTCCACTAGTAGAATAGTAATAAATGCTTTCTTCATACTCAAGTGAAAAATGGTTCAATTTTTCATGTTAATTTTGAGATAGATTTTCTCTAAATGCAGATAAATTTCATAAAGACTTTTTTAGATAACGTCAAATTAAATCTAATCAAAACTCTCAATTCGATCTCTTAATAAATTTTTATGTGATATCAATAAATTATGTATATAATTTGTACTATTAAGCAAAACATGTAAAACTCCTTAATTTAACAATAATATACAAAACAATTAAAACAATTAAAGTATATATTTCATCATAGAACCAATAATTTTAATTATTTTGTATTGAAACAATGTGACTTTTAATTAATTTCTATTGTAGGACGAAATTGTTTGATATTAAATTTAAATTAAAAATAAATAATTTTTACAAAAACTAATACATAGTAAAAGTATTATAATTTTGATTGGCATAATATAAAGTAATTTACTTACAAATATGACACAAATAAAAATTTAAATCTAAATTCAAATTAAAATAAAATAAAATTTAGCATGTCATGTACTAATAGAACTAAACTTTTTAAAGAATCAAATCGAATCGAACAACTTAGATTCAGTTGAACCAATTATAAAAGTTACTTAAATTATTTTTATTACTATTGAAGATTCTTTGTGAATAAGATTGAGTAGTAGCAAGTCATTTTGGATGAAGCTCACTTGATTAAAAATGCAAATGCTTAACAAAGTAAGGTTAGATGAAGCTCACTAATTTGAATACCAAGAAGAGATGGCTGTTACAAGTACACCTATTCAGAATGAATTATTTGATTTGTTCTCATTGATGGCCCTTTTAAAATTTGAGCCATTTCAATGCTAAGAGCTATTGGCAAAACTTTATAAAACACCTACTTACGGTTGTAAGAGGGGCTCTTACATCCACAAGTATATTTTATCATTCATATTTTTTTTCACTATATGCTATTAACTAATTCATATTGTATCATTAAATCAGACATTTACAAATTTCTTATACACTAGGGGAGGAAAAAGATATATAAAAAGTAGGATGAAATTATTTGATATTAAATTTAAATGAAAAAACAAATAATTTTTACCAAAAATTAATATAGAGTAAAAGTACTACTATTTTGATTGACCTAATATAAAGTAGTTTACTTACAAATATGACACAAACAAAATCTAAATTTAAATTCAAAATTAAAATAAAATAAAATTTAACATGTCATGTCATGTACAAATAGAACCAAACTTAATAAAAAATCAAACTGAATCGAATAATTCAGTTTGATTCGGTTGAACCAATTATAAAAAATTTAAATTATTTTTATTACTATTGAAGATTCTTTGTGAATAAGATTGAGTAGTAGCAAGTCATTTTGGATGAAGCTCACTTGATTAAAAATGCAAATGCTCAATAGAGTAAGGTAGTTACTAATTTAAATGCTAAAAGAAGGTGGATTACTACAAGCACACTATTCAGAATAACTTATTTGATTTGTTCTCTTTGATGGCCTTTTTGAAATTTGAGCCATCTTTTGTTAAGAGCTATTTGCAAAGCTTTGTGCAACCGCTCAATTGATCATGGTAGTAAGAGGGGGCTCTCACGTCTACAAGTACATTTTATCATTCATACTTTTTTGGGTGTATACAGCAAACTAATTCATATTGTGTCATTAAATTATGCATTTTAAGATTTCTTTAAGATTTCTTGCATGCTAGTAGAGGAAAAAGATATATATATATATATATATAATGGACATAAGACTAGTCGAAAGGATAGATAAAACATTCTTATCAAAACATGAATTTTATATTTTTTTTTTACGACGTTCTAAATTTGATATTTTAACATGAAGACTTCTTTGCATTGCATTGTTTTTTATCCAAATTGTTTCTACGCAATTTTGTCTTTCTTTCAGGTTTTAATATCGACCATTTCTTTAAAGAAAATAAACAATAAGTTGGTTGGATATGCTTTAAAAAAATTGTAGAGATGTTATATTAAACTTTTTGAAAAAGAATGTGAATTATATAATAAGTTGAAAGTAAAAGTTAAGGATGTTGTCTAAGAATATAAATTTTGATAGAATGGACAAATTTAGATTTGATTTCGTTTTTTCAGAAATCAACCAAAATAGAGTTTGATTTTTTTTACTCAAATCAAATTTAATGGAATTGTAAAATTGAACTAAACTAATTCGATTCAATTTAATTCAATTCCTCGTTGGTTTTAGTCAATCCAAATGTCGGTCTCTTTTTTTAATAGATATTTTAACATAAGTCCCTAAAAGTTTATAAAATTATAAATAAAAAAAACTATATAAAATTTATAAAAATTTCTTTGTTATATGAATTTTTATAAATTTATTTAAACTTTTTCTTTATTTGTAATTTTTATGAATTTTAGGAATTTATATAAAAACATTCCTTTCTTTTATGTTTGGTCCTAATCGGTTTTCAATTTGGTTTGGTTAGATCAATTTAAAATCAAATAGAATCAACCTTATTCATTGGTTTGGTTTGGTTTGGTTTGGTTTGGTTTGGTTCAGTTAGACCTTTTTGCCTATCCCTAAATTTTAATCATCTAATGCATAACTACTCAATTGTACTTAGCATATTTTTGCAACTTTGTCAAATCTATACAAATTTGGTTTTGTACCTATCAGACGTGAGATCAATGCTTCTTTCTAATAATAGAAAGTATTGAAACATCAATTTGATAATACTTTTTCTATTTTACTCTAATCACCTTTTAACTTATCTTCTTTTATTTATAAGAATTTTGCTTTTCTTTCTTTTGAGGACATTTTGATTTCTCATTAGAAAGCGACATTTTGCTCAAATGTAAGGAGCTTTCATTACATATTCTCACACTTTAAGGACTTGCATTGTTTTTCTTTGAATTGCATGAGATTGTTGTCTCCAATTGTCTTCCTTTTTTTTAGTTTATAGAGTAGATTTTATTGATCAATTTTTCTGTAGTGGGGTTAGCATGAAGAGGAGATGACGCATACTACTATTTAACAATATCCTAATAGAAACTTTAAAAGTAAGCTTTTATTTTATATTGATGTTTATTTTTACTCTTTGATATTAATTTATTATTTTTATTTTTTAATCTTAACTTTTACAAGGTTCATGTTCTATATACAAGTTCTATGCAGCAATTTAATTTTTATGTCAATATTATAAGTGTAATGTTGGTTTATAATTTTTATGTTATATATACTCTTTTTGTTTCATATACAAATGTAATATTATTTTTCACTAATTTGATATTAACTTACACTTACATTATCTTATTTACATATTCGATGTTGGGTTTACAAGATTTATTTTGCAATTTCATTATTTATGTTAATTTTACATGTGCAACATTGATTTACAAGTTTTCTATTACATTGATAAGTTGTAGTTTTGATTACAAATAAAATGTTCTATTTACTTATTATGTGCAGTTTTTAGATTTGCAATAAATTTGTAATTTGCTATTTAAATTTTAAAAAATATGTTTTGTTTATAAGTGTTCATTATAATATAATAATTTATATTGAAATTTACAAATTTTAGATTACATTTATGTATTTTAAAATAAAATATCATTATTTACCATTTTGATACAGTACCACGCTGTATTTACGTGTTTCATAAATTTTAGGTTTATTTTTTATTTTGACATAAATTTTAAAACTTCATATTTTAATTTTATTTTTTGTGAACATTATATTTTATTGCAATTTGTCATCAAAAATTTTATTTTTATATTAAAATTAGAAGTGCGATTTTGATTCACAAAGTATACATTGCATTTATAAATTTTAATTTGGTTTAAAAATATTAAACTTCAATAATTTCACATTAATTTATATGCATTATATTATTTTTATATATGTCAGATCTTGTAAAATAATAGGTGTCTATATAGATATATATTGATATGGATATTAAATAAAAAATTAAATTCCAAAATTATGATTAGTCTATTAAGAAGTTTATGCTAATTCATGTTAATTTAATGATAAAAACTTTATATTTACAGTATAAAATATAATTAATTAAAATTTAAACAAGCAAAATATAATTACTTTATATGTTTGTAATTGCTTAAAATTGAAGTTAATTACTGGCAAGAGATTTATGATTTGAAAAAAATGAGTATTATTGTCAAGAGTTTTAAAATTTGAATAAGATTAGAATTAATTACAGGTAAGAGATTTAGATAAGCACATAATGAAGACATATTTTTGTTTATTTACTTAGACAAGAGATTTAGATAAGCACATAATGAAGACATATTTTTGTTTATTTACTTAGACAAGAGATTTAAATAAACACTGAATAAAAAATTTTATTTTTTTTTAGTTTAACCCTTATTTTACTAAACAGATAAAATTTTATTTAACCTATAAACTATAATATTTTATTTAATTTAAGTTAATTATTAGAAATCATATATATAATCCAACAATTTGAGTTTCGAATATTGATACGGAATTTTTATTTAGGTATCATAGAATAACCAATTAATAGCTTTACTTTAATGTAAGATATAAACATCTTTATGAACAAGTACATATCCTTCAAATTGCTTCTTCATCAACTTATAGAAATAAACATCAAAAGATTTTCGTAAGTATACATAGTTCATTTCAATTATCAATTTTAAAATTTAACTATTATAAATAATCTTTACATTAAAAAAAAAAAAAGTATGTTTAGTTCATAGCATATAGATTTTTACAACTAATAATAATTTTATTGGAACAAAAAATAAAATTTGATCAATACAATTACTTCAATTCTTTTATTAACCTATATAAATAGAAATAAATTTTACAATATTAAAAAATTAATTCATTGTTTTAATTTTATCAAACCACCCATTGTACTTCTAAATCTAATTATAAAATGTTATTTAAATTATTTTTATTGTTTCCAACTTATAGTACTCTGACTACTGAAGATTTTTGGTTACTGCTTTGAATGCTCAGAAGAGATGGGTCGCCACAAATACACCTATTTAAAATAGCTCATTGAATTTGTTGTCGTTGATGGAGTTTTTGAAATTTGAGTCATTTACTGTTAAGAGCTATTGGCAAAACATTATACAACGTCCACTTAATGAAGGTAGTAAGAAGGGTAAAAGGAAAAGATAATATATAAAATGGACATGAGACTAGTAGGAAGGCTAAATAAAACATTTCTTTCAAAAGACGAATTTTATGTTTTCTTTACAACGGCCTAAATTTTATATTTTAGCATATCGAGATTTCTTTGCATTGTATTATTTTTTATCCAAATTGGTTTTATGCAACTTTATCGTTCTTTCAGGTTCTAATGTCAACCATTTTTTTGAGAAAAACAAAGGAAAAATGTTTGATTGGATTGCCTCCAAAAACTGTAGAGAGATGTTATAACTGGAGAAGAACATGAATTGTATGATGATTTGAAAGTAAAAGCCAAGGGTATTGCCTAGTAATATTATAACGTCCTATTTTTCCCTAGCAAAATTAGAAATAATTTTATATGATTTTATTAGGTAGTATTAATAACTTTAAGAAATTTTGGGATTTAAAAATTACATGTTCTAATATTAAAAATGATCAAATCATCTAGGTTATAGATGGTACTATGTAATATGAGTAATACATACATATTTTCTATAAATACTTTTATGAGATGATTATTTTGCTATTGTGGATAGTCATTATATACTATATTTTCTGAATAATAACTTCATTTTTAAATCTTACATTTTGAAATATTTGAATTGTTATTATGTGATTATATAATTAAAAGGCTTACGAATATTTTATGATTATTAAAATAGACGTCCACACATATATTATAAATGACATTATCTATCGGCTTGACAGTTCATCCCTCGTTATTTATTGTTTGCAGATTAAATAATTTAGAGTGAGAAGTTCATAGCTTTATTTGAAGGATGGCTTTAAATTCTTAATTTTTATTTTTATTAACAGACATTTTAGGATATTTTTCCATTTCAATACATTTCCCTCTAACCATACAAGTTAACTTCATAACATTTTTTTTCTATTTTTCTCTAGTCACCTTTCAACTAATCTCCTTTTATCTACAAGTATTTTGTTTTTCATTCTTTTGAGGACATTTTGATTTCTCATTAGAAAGCTATGTTTTACTTAAATGTAAGGAACTTTCATTATATATTTTCAAACTCTAAAGAGTTGTTTTGTTTTTCTTTGAATTGCATGAGATTATTGTCTCCGTTTGTCTTCTTTTCCTTTTAGTTTATATGGTAGATTTTATTGATCAATTTTTCTATAATAGGATTAGCATGAAGAAAAGACGATGCAGACTGCTGTTTAACAATATCCTCACAAAAACTTTAAAGAGTAAGCTTGCATATTTGAGAATTTATGGGTTTGAATTTTCCTAAAAGGCTATTGCTTATTGTATTATACCTCCTAAAATTGTCATAAAATCACACACTATAGTCTTTTATAAAAGACTTGAGTAATATAGCATCACAGGAATGATAGAAATTCTTGAAGAAAATGTCTCTGCATTTCTTAAGGTTAAAAAAAAAAAAAAAGTTTTACTCTAAAGTGATTTTCGAGTAAAGCAAAAAAATTATAACCTTACCCGAAAATCACCACTTCCTTCCCTTTCAAATTTTTTTTTTAAGTCTCATCTTATTCCAACAATTTTTTTTTTCATATATCAGCCAGATTTCTATCAAATAAATTCACATTATCTACAACCAGCAAAAATTAAATCCAAAATATACCCATTTTATTATCCTAAAGCCATGTTTTTTTTTTTAAAAATAATCCAAAAACATGTATTCAATAATTTCATAAAAAAATTCATCCTAAAATACATTCTAAACATTTTCATTTATGTTATAAACATCATAAATTACATATCCATTTGATTTCATATTAAAAAAATAAATAAGTTACGTATCTACTTCATTCCACCACCATTGCTAAAACAAAGAGATTTTGGGAAAAGAAAGTCAGCATTTTTATAAAAAGTAAAAGTAGTAAACAATAAAATTGTAAAAAAATTAAAAGTATGAAGTAAAATTGTCCAAAAAAATGTATGTCGAACAAGGTTGGTAAAAAAAAAAAAATAGATGACTATTTACATCAATTGAATCCAAATTACGGTTATTTCAAAAAATTTCCTAAAAACATACCCAATAATCCATAACAAAAATATTATATATTAAAATTATAAATATAAAATTTAGCTTAAAAAAAACTCTAGCCCCACAAATTTTATAAATACCCACAAAAACCCTCGTTTATTAAAAAATTTTGTTAGTGTATATAAATTATTACTATAATCCTCTCAATCATAATATTTAAAAATTAAACGTACTAGTTTTTAGAAAATTCACAATTAGACGTCTAACACTCTTTAATTTTGTCCAAATTCTTAAAGTAAACTAACGGCTGAAGATTATAAGCATGTTTAAAAGTCGTAAGATTAAAATATATATTCACACAAATAGACTTCCATATTTTTTTCCCTTACATTTTATTCCCAATGTAAGACAGACTTTCATTAAACCTGTGTTTATCAAGCAACTAGAATATCCAAAAACATGCTCTGACTAGCAACTAAATCCAATAAATTAAGCTCAATCACAACTTTCTTTGTAGCTATATATATATGTCCATTTTTGGCCATCCAATCTCAGATTTTAAAAGGGTAGCCATTTTCTTCCCAAAATAACCTCCAGAGCTCCTGATCATGACTACACAAACGGATCACAGCAACCAAGCAAACTTCAAGCTCAAGTTGTTTCAGTTTACCAAAAACTTCTTCAGAATGAGCCTAATCGTAATTATTTCTTTAAAATAATTCTATTATCAATGCGTCAAACAAGATTAAAAAGAACTAACTCGAAGCAACTCAGAGGTAAGTAGTATCAATCACCGCTTCCAGGATCTTCTTCTCCAATTCTTTTTCATCGATCCACACAGAACTTTGTCATCGTATGAGCTCATTCTTCTCTTTCTTCTTCTCTTCCCTTCCCTTTTCTTTCATCTTCCAGTTTTCAAGCTTCTCAGCTCTTTCCTTCAACTGCATTCATAAATAACAAAATGGTTCAGGCATACGGTGTACGCATATCAATAGCATAAGATGAGGTCGGCTATTCAAATAATAGAAATGATCACATTGCTGAAACAGACAAATGATTGACTTTCAAGTACATAAGCAATAAATAAGGTAAATGGTAGTTTTAGATCTGATGAAATATTGCACAAGTCCTCAGCCATTCCCAACAGTCCTTCCTCAATCCTCCATAATCACACAGTTAGCATGTTCATGGTCAAGGGCCACAGCAACCTATTATCTTTTCCATGTATACTCCAAATTTATATCCAATAGTTCAAGAACTCTCTAAAATTAGGAAAAAATTAATAAAATTTTTATTCTCAGACTTTATTTACTGAATGTGTTTAAAGTTTCAACATCTACCCAAAAATATTCACCTTGATTTTGTTGAAAATATGAAAATTTCCAACTACATGATGAATTATTACATTCATTTAGCAAATACTATCAATCCTGAAATCTTAAAAAACAATAAAACATGAAATTGTGATTAGTATTTATTAGAATTAAAAAAAAAGGGTCACATACTAGCGTTTGCCGAAACTCCTCTTCAGCAACTTTCCTTTCCTGGGCTCTAACCTTAGCGGCTTCGGCTTTCAACTTCTTCTGCTCTTCATTCGCAAGCCTAAGAGCCTCTTTTCTGGCTTCATCTTTTCTCTGCTTCTCGAGCCTCAGCAGATCCATTTCTTGGATGTAAGCCTTGCGCACCTCCTTGACTTGCTTGGCATAATCTCTTCGCAACTGGGCAAGTTTCTTCTCCGCTTCTTTTGGGTTTTGGGGGGCATCCCAACTGCCTAAGAAGGAGTTTTGTTAGAGAAATTGGTGGGTCTGTTGGTTATTGTTGCAGTAGATGGGGCCGCCGTGCTCGAGAATGAACGACTCAAGCGGCGGAGGATAGAGCCATGAATGGTGGCCATTTCATGGAGAGTTAAGTTTACAGTGAGCTAAAGTTTCCTTTAAGGAAAGGCCAACCACAGATCAATGCAAAGTTTGGGTGATTTTCATTACAAGCATAAACAGGAACGAGTATAAGAAGCGAATATAGAAATAATAATAATAATGATGATGAAAGAGAGAAAGTGAAATACAAACTAACCCGTAAACAACAAGAAGATCTCATGAATCTAAAACCTTGCAAATATTTATTTTGATTTTTGATTTATAAATTTTTATTTTGAAGGTGATTTTCTGATACCTCCCCTGAATTCATAAAACCTGCAACCACATCAATTAAGAGATCAAATGATAAGTTCACACAGAAATGACAATAAAACGAACAACTAGTACTTTGTTCAATTAAACATGCTGTCATCTCATGGCCCACAGACAAAAATTCAATTTTAATGATTTAAACCATGTTACAGAAAAATGCCATATAGGTATGCTGCACAACTAAAATCATTAAAGATGTAACTAGACAAAATGAAAAACAGAATATGTCCCAATTTCTGGAAGGCACATTAATTTTTATTTTATCCGATTGAATAGAACCTATAAAAATGGCAATGAAGAAGTCATGTAGTGCGTTATCCAACATCCTTTTATACAATATCAAAGCACTATCAGAAACAGCCTCCATGCCAGTAAACAACAACTGTAACAGATATTCAATAAGTATGGTTGTTGTTACTGTTGTTAGGCCTTAAGGTTGCCACTTTTTGATAGGTATAAATTCAGCCTTTTTGTTAAGTTTTCACGCCAATTAGTATGGTTGACAGGAATAGTAAATAAATGCAAATGATTGTTACAAGAGGGTTCGAGTATAAAATCAAAGCTTATTCTGTTCAGTTCCATCTGATTAGTGACAAATAAAGATTTCTATCACTTCAGCAAAACCAGAGTTCTGACACAGGCAAAATCCACTCTCTACCAGTGTTCAATAGCAGCAGTATTGAGTGAACTTATCACTGAAAAGAGTTACAGATTAACAGAGAGCTTTGCTACTGAAGGAGAAGGTACAGCAAACAACATATGCCCGTTCTCTGTGGGTAAAAATAAAAAAAAAAAAAATCAAACGCACATTCATTAAAATGCCCTGCACTTAAGCTGAAAAGTGACAACTCAAGATAAAACTATCAACTGGAAGAAAATTTGGCTATTCAGGATTAGAAGATAATCCACTCGAGGTTATCACATTGCAAGAATATCCATTCAAGAATACTTCATTGCCAAAATTCATTTTATGTTGCTTCTGCGTTTCATAACAATATTGTGACATGTCTAAAATTACAAATAGTCATGGTCCTTGACATACAAAACTTAAACTCCTCCAAAAACAGAAGCTCCAAATAATATATAATGATATTGCAGAAGCAGAGGCAGCTAAGATCATTTTTAATGAACTTACTCGTATGAGGCCAAGGACTTTTGACCAAGAAAAGTACCAGTCATGATGCTCCTATGATCTCTTTCTTATCTACCACCAATCACTTAATTAGCAGAAGTTGTTCATAAGGTTCACAAGATCCAGAGGAAAAAAGCTTCATATTTGAGCACTTTTATTTCACAAAATTGGACATTATTGAATCTTTTGACACAATGCATATTCTTTTCCAAGGAAATACTCTTCAGAAACACAAAATTATTGGACTGATGTAACCATGGATCTTTCCAAGATGAAGCCTTTAATTGCTAAAGCAGGTCTGCAATTTAGCAGAAGACAAGTTGAAATTCTGGACCAAATTCAATAATATCTGTAAAATCAATAATAATTCCAGAATCAGCTCAAAATTGTTCAAACCAAGCATTTATCTTCTCACTATTAGCATATTGCAATTTTAAGTAATTTAATAGTGGTCATCTTTTCCCCAACATTTCATAGGAACTAGCAAGTACTACCTTCAGTATGGAAGGTGGAACCATTGCATCACTGTTATTGGCATATTGCCCAAAATATTTCTTATAAAGTTCTTCTATCTAAACATGTACACCAAACAATGCCCAAGAAAGTGCAAACAAAGATACAAGATCCACAGCCACCAAGACAGAAGTTCACCAGAGTACGGAAAAGTAGGAAACAGGAATAATATAATAGCATGCGACAAGCATATCATGAGCTTCAAGAACTACGAATTCATTTATAATTTATAAATTCCATATATAACTACATAAACATCCATATTTTCATGAAAAAACAAAGTCCTAAAACACCAAAGATGTCAAGTATCTACTTCAAAAACATCACTAATACATTTGCATTTTAAGATTTGTTTAAACATGAGATAAAGGTCTCATGACTCAGATTAACTTTACCACAGATAACCTGTAATATAACATATGGATTGAACGCCCTGCATCAAGATCATACCAATCAGTCCGCATCAGCAAATACTGGACACCTAGAAGATTTCAAACCTATAGATCACTAGCACAAGTTTACATTCTTTTACCAAATAATGCTAGAGATCCCAAAATTTTTATCCCAAATACTATAGAATTTCATCTCATAAGTTTTTAAGATCATTTATCATACTATTTTCTCACCCACTTGATGAATGCCACATCATCTGAGGTAGTAATTTCCCCAAATGCTAAAATAAGAATAAAAGGACAATTCAGTTGCCTCTATAAATGTATCTACACTTCAAATTTTTATGCTAAGCCACGTTAAAAACTCGCCAAATTCAGACCCTAATCAATCTGTAATCCCCTAATCCCTCTTTCTGCTGCAACTCCTAGCTCTACCTTACCAAATAGACATTAATAAACAGAAAATTCACATACTTCATTTTGAATTTGTTGTTGCTTCTAGCATTTATAGATACAAAGATATCGACAGTCGCATAATAATAACGTGACAGAAAGAACCCCGATCAGTCGAGTCTGTTGCGAGAGTGAAAGGCCAGTTACAGTTGAGGAAAGCAAATCATGCGCGCACACACACACACACATATATATATATATATTTTTCACATTACTCTGTTATTTCACAAGCATGCATATATATAGGATCAGTTAACAAATTTAACATATAATACCTTTTACTCACGCTTGTCACAAGAAGAAGAAGACGCAGCAGCGGCTAAAGCTGGGCGAGAAAGACGCGAACGGATAGGAGACGGTGGACGGGGTGGAGAGTATTTAGATAGCAGCGAGAAAGACGGTGAACGGAGAGGAGACCGTGAACGGAGTGGGAGAGTTTTAGACGACGGCCGGAAAAAATCAGAATGGAAAAATGTGTGTTTGAAGGTTGCGACACACGTGGGTTATTAACATCAAAATCTTGGGAAATTATTTAAAATAGTCTTAAATTTTTTTAAGTTTATATAAATAGTTTCTTATAAAAAATTTTACTAATCTAACTCAAAATATATTTTTGAAATTAAATTACTCTCAATATTCTACTTTAAATTTATTTTTAACAAAATTAATTTTTTTTACTTTACTTTTTTTTACTAAACTAAATCTTCACTTCTCAAAACCTTCATCTTTTCTTTAACGGTGGTGGCATCAATAGCAAAGATAGTGATGATAATGTCAAGAAAAACTATATAAATAAAAGTTGATTCTAATTTAACAATAGTAAATAGAAACTATTGATAAGTTTTATATAATTTTATTTGTATTTTTTAACACAAATAAATAAAAAAAAATTTTAGTATGATTTTTGTTGAATATAAATAATGTGAATGTATTTAATTAAAATAAGAAAAAATTTTGATTAGAAAATGAAGATTTTGTAGAACATTATATTAGGTTTGGCAGAAAAATATAGTTGAAATTTTAAGGAAAATTTACCTAAAAGTGCAGAAAATTTCGGGACTAATACATCTTGAAAATAATTATTGTCTGAGAAAGAACTTATTTTGGGAATGCATTTGTCTCAAAATAGATCCCTTTATAACCCCTTTCAAAAAAAAATATAATAATAATAATAATATATATAAAAAATAATAATAAATAATATTATATGAAATTATTATTTAATAATAGTATAAATAATAAATTAATAATTATATTTTTAATTATTCAATAATAATCAAATTAATAATAATATAATAGTAAATAATTAATAATAATAAATAATATAGTAGTAATAATAATTATTAATAATGAATAATTAATAATAATATGAGATGTAATAATAATAATAATAATAATTATTATTATTATTATTATTACTAATAAAATGAGATGTAATAAATATAATTGATTAGTAATAATTAATAATAATAAATAATAATGGTTATAATAATTGATTATTAATAATTAATAATAGCAATAATAATAATAATAATAGTTACTAATGATAATAATATTATGAGACAAAATAATAAAAATTGATAAGTATTACTAATAAAGTAATAACTTATTTTTAATTATTCAATAATAATCAATAAATAATTAATAATAAATTAATAAAAATAAATAATAGTAGTAGTAATAATAATAATAATAAATAATAGTAATAATAATTGATTAATAATAATAATAATAATAATAATAAAAATAATAATAGTAATAATAATAATAATTGATTATTAATAATTAATAATATCAATACTAATAATAATAATAATTAATACTAATAATAATAAGAGATGTAATAATAATAATTTATTAGCATTAATAATAAATTAATAATTATATTTTTAATTATTCAATAATAATCAAAAAAAATAATTAATAATAAGTAAATAGTAAATAATTAATAATAATAAATAATAGTAGTAATAATAATAATTATTATTATTATTAATTAATAATTATGTGAGATGTAATAATAATAATTTAATAATAATAATAATAATAATAATAGGAGATGTAATAATAATATTAAATAGCAATAATTAATAATAATAAAATAATAGTAATAGTAAAATATTATTAGTACTAATAATATGAGATGTAATAAAAATAATTGATTAGTAATAATTAATAATAATGAATAATAATAGTTATAATAATCGATTATTAATCATAAATAATATCAATAATAATAATAACAATTAATAATAATAATAATATGAGATGTAATAATAATAATTGATTAGTAATAATTAATAATAATAAATAATAATAGTTATAATAATTGATTATTAATAATTAATAATATCAACAATAATAATTAATAAATTAATATTATTGGGAACACTAGTAATAAATAAATAATAATAATAAAATAATAATAATTAATGATTAATTATAATAATAAAAAATAAAAGTAACAATAATAATAATTGATTAATAACAATAATAAAAATATTTATATTATTAACCTATAATTTTCTTTTAAAATTATTGTAATAATTTATTAACATATATAAAAATTAATAAAATCATGAATTAATTTACCTTGTGTTTAGTGCATAAATTATTATATTACGGTTATATTATATTTTAGCATCAATACTGTATTAATATATTTAATTTAATTTTTCAAGTAAAAGAAAAAGACTAAGGCAGTTAGGAGATTAAAGATTAATTTCGTCGATCACTTTTACAGCGTTCCCACATCACTATCTAAACTACAAATATTGGACACAATTTGAAAGAAACTCACCCTTGGACAAGTTGAGTTTTCAGAGAGACATATATGAGACATTTTATAGACATTGATGACCTCCACTTCTTCATTAACTTGACCCATTATATGTTGTTGCATGAGGCATACGCAACTGGTGCTCGAGACGAAATGTGGTTTTTGATGGGTGGTCAATGTATTCGTTTTTCTCAGGTCGAGTTTAGAATTATCATAGGCCTAAGATTTTCCAAATATCCATTTAGAACAGTTAGGGGCAGCAATCGTTTAAAGGTCCAAAATTTTGGTGGCAAAAATAACATTAAATTGTCTCAGTTAACTACGATTTACGAGAACTTCGATTTTTCACAAATTGATGATTATGTTGCTATAAAGTTATCGTTGTATTTTTTTATAGAGCGTGTTATATTTACGGCGGCCATCATAATTATTAATGGTTATCATGAATATTAGATGTTTGAATGAATTTAACCAGTATCCTTGGGGTACTGCTGTTTGGCGCTTTACATTCTAATCATTGTGCCGAGTTATAGGAGGACCTTTTGCTAGGTATTGGAGTATGGTTAACAACGAAAAAAACTTGAAGTATACATATGCTCTCGAGGGTCTGAGCATTGCCTTCCAAATACGTGGTTTTATTATTTATTTATGCGCACCATATAATGTTTAGCTTAATCTTCATATAATTGCTAATTAACAATTGATATTATTATTATAGATAAAGATTTATGAGGTAGTTTCATCTACTAGTTATACGTTTACGCAGATAGTGAATAGTAGGATACCTTGAATTATTAATTGACGGTCAAAGAAAAAAAATTTGACGGTTGAATTAGTAAAGAAAAAATTATTTAATGATGCACATTTAAGAAAACAAAGTTCATTTTCTTATTTGAAAATTTAATTATTTTGTGAATTTTATATGATGGATATCATTGTATTGTTTTGTACAACCTCCTGACATTGTCCTTATGTTAAAGTTATTCGTTAATGAGTTAATGCGCCCATACATCAAAAAGTTGCTTGTACCCTCTGACGCTACTAGCAAGGTGAGTATGGTGGTAATCTATTTTCTGATAATATGTTGACTAGCGCACGCACTGACAGTGAGGGTTAGTCCAAACACGTAATGAATCAGGGTCTAGTACAAAAAGCTGCAAACCGGGATAAGGTAGGCATATAATGGTTATTTTGCGTGTGAATTATACACATGTATATACATGTATATTGTTGTAAATTATACACATGTCCACTTGGATAATATAGGTTACACGACCATCTCATTCTCAAGTATCCACTTCAGTTGACACCCCTTACAAAACCCAGACAGTGCATGACAGGGATTATTTTTTGGATACTTGATCAATGTAAGAAGAATTCACCCGAGATATCACAACATTAAAAGAAGAGCTCACTTGAGATATATCATTGTTAAAAGATAATATCACCCGAAAAATTGATGGCTAAAGTGCTGATATAAAGGTTTGGATGGATGTCCAGCGAATAGAGATTACACAGTTCATGAATGCCCAATGGACAGAGATTACACAATTCATGGCAAAGTAGGAGGATTTGATGCAAAAGTATCCATTTTATGATAATTTTCAAGGCATTCACAATGAGGACGAGGGGTTTGAATGGGCAGCCTCCACACCAGCTGATCAAGTAAATATAAATTATGAAGTATAAATATAAATTTGTTCGTATGAATATAGCTTAGTGTATAATAATACACCTATTGGTTGATTTATATGGCCTAATATATGATTATTGTGTATATTGGTTGATTTGTATTTATTCACACCATATATACTAAATAGATTTTTTCCGTATAGGAAATAAGTGGGCATGAACAGTTTACAGAACACTATACAAATAGTGGCAATATTCCACCAGAAGATAGGTTAGGGCCGAGGGGTGGGGGTGGTGGAGGTGCTGAAGCGCTTAGTTGGTGCAGTCGATCTTATAGACCAGGTTGATACGAACAGAGCAAGTATATAACGTGGCATAGGCCTCAACAATGGCCTACTTTACAATATAGATCACGTCTGTGGTATGGTCACGAACTTGTCATCAAGCTGCTTGCACTTATTTCGAAGCAAAGATATGCAATGATGTTGCAGTCGATTAAGGGTACCAGCGTACGAATTGAAACTATGCATATTGCCATTATGCCTAATTAGCTCTGTGGGATTATAGACCAAAACACGTGGCTAGAAGACATTGTAAGTTATATTTGTAATTTTTAGTTTCTTTTCATTTTTTTCCTCCTTGTTTTTTGTTAAAAGCGAAGACTATATGTATCCTTTTTTCACTAACATGTTTGTTGTAGAACTAGCATGTTGACAAGTTTTTAGACATGGTTACACATCAACAGCTAGCCATACCTTGGACAATCTCTCCAGAGTGGCCCATTGTATCCGCGCAGCTTCATGTATGCATTATAATGCGAATATGTTAGATTGTATACATATTTGTTGTAATTAATATAAAAAAGTCTCATGTTTGTTGTTGTTTGTGTTGCAGGCCACCTTTGAGGCAATACGGTGGGATGTGGCCAGTAGCACTAAACAGCTAGGATCATGTTTTGACGGCATTAATGTCATGTAATATGTGGTTGGGGACAATGAGGTGTGTGTAGAAATTGGGAGACAGTTGATGTTGTTTACATTCCAATCATATGTAGGGGTGATCATTGGTTGCATGTGCCATAAAATTTTCGAATCATCACATCACGGTGTGTGAGTCATCGCCCTCATCACACTCAGATGCCGCGATGGAAGGCCATATGAGACTTCTATGCCGATTACTATCTAATCTTATACACTATATTGGAATATATAGGGCGAGGTCAAAGTTGGGGAACTACATTGAACCTTTCACATTTGAACAAAGACGTCGAAAGTGCCAAGACAGCATCTAAAGAGTGGTGATTGTGGCGTGTTCACGTGCAAGTTTATTGAGTTACTTGAATTGAGTCAATCATTTAACTTTGGTCCTAATCACAGTATCTTATTAAGGCGTAAGATTGCACTGGACTTATTCGTTGGTAAGTTGTTATGGGATATTGATATATTATACTTTTCTATATATTGCCAACATGATATATGACAAATATGTATATATTGTTATATTTATGTTTTCATGAAATTAAATTAGTCTAAAATAGTGTTAATGAAACATAATTAAGTAAAAAAAATTCGAATAATTACATTTCGATAAAGGAAATTAATGAGAGACATAACAAATAATAATAATAATAATAATAATATATTTCAACAATTTTTAGGATAACACGACTCATTTACAATAACCAACCAATTACATTATAATAAATTAGCACTCATATTGGATAACCTTGATTAAAAGTACATTACCCTAAAAATTGTACTTAAACAGATATTATAAAACTTAAAATGTTTGTATATATGAAATTTTAATGTCGGAATAATTTGTGTATTGTTGTGCTGTAGGGCCATTTGTTATTTATTTTTGTGGGATTGATATTTTAAATAAATATTCTTTTTGTAAATTTTTTAAATTTTTTATTTTTTTGTGGTGTTGTGTAATTTGTATAGGAGGTTTATGTAATATTTTAAGAGTGTTACATAATTTTACAAAGAAATATTCCTTTTAAAGGGGATTGTGTAATTAATCATGGGAGCTATTTGATATTTTTAAATTAAAATTATTTTCAGGTACCCATAATTTCGGGTACTCGAAAATGGGTACCTTTCTATTTAATAATTAATAATTTTATTGTTAAACAATTAGTAATATAATAATAATAAATTAATAATATAATAATAACTAATAGTAATAAAATGAAAGTAATTATAGTAATTAATAATAATAAATAATAATAGTAATAGTTAATAATAATAAAATAATATAATTAATAATAATTATATAAAGTAATAATAATTTATTAATAATAATTAAGAATAATAGTTTTTTTAATAAAAAAAATTATAATTTTAAGATATCTATCCCATGATGACAAAAACCAACAACATGATGATAGTGTTAATTACAATGGAGTTTTTTAAGCATTAAAATTATTTTAATAATACAACATCAATATTTTCATTCATTACAAGATTAATAATAATCTTAACTCTACGAAAAAACAAATAATATTATTTTGTTAATCCAAATAGATTGGATTCCGACACGTTATACGATTGTGGCCAACTACCTTGCAGTGTAAGCATGTTTTTTTAATCATGTTTTCGCCCATAGATAGAATATGTTGTTTCCTTGGTCGACCCATTGGTACCCTCTCTCGGGGCGATTTAACGATTATATTCTGAATCTCATCGGAAACATCTCAATCACGTTGATTACCTATAGGATATATATTCTTTGCATAGGCCAACACAAGTGCGCTATTTATATAATAGTTGGAGCAAAGGTTGTTATATTATCCTCTAATAAAACAGGTTGCTACAAGTGCATGTAGGCAAGGTAATTGCATTAGATCAAATTGCCGGCACATGTAACTCTTTGCGCAGAAACCCATCGCGCATAAACCCACCATGTTTTCTTGTCCACGCTTTTCACCTGAAATTCAAAACTGGAAATATAATAACCTTTGCTCAGCAAATGTATAAGCTTTAGCAGCACTGTAATACCTAAGAAGAACGTCTCTAACTTTTTCTCCTTCATTCTACATTTTGCCTTAATGTTTTCATAAATATACATTTAGGAAGATTGTAGTGATATCTTTTTCAATGCTATTGTGTCAGTCCAAAATAAAAACCAAATCTGATGCTGAGCCAATTGCTTCACGAAGTTTTGACAAAAACCATTCCCAAGATGCATCGTTCTTAGAGTCTTCAATCCCAAATGCCACGGAATATATGTGATTGTTTCCATCAACAATAGCTGCCAAAAACAAAGCCCCCTTATAAGTCCCTTTTAAAAAGGAATCATCAAGAGCAATTACTGGACGAATGGCTCCACGAAACCTTTAGACAGATGCACTAAAGGCCATGAAAAAGTACAAGAAATGATCCTCGTCGTCTTTTTTAATATATGTAATCGTCCCTAAGTTTGTCTCTTATAACATATGACAAAGTCGAGGGAGTGCCTTAAATGACTCAACTGGTCTCCGTTCACTAATCGACGCACTTTTTTTTTTGCCAACCATGCCTTCTTATAAGATAGAAGCACCCTATAATCATTATGTATGTCATGTCGAATATTTTTTGGTGTCTAAATTCTGTTAGGGTCCTGAAATTTAATCAAGACATGTTCACCAATTAGTTGGCTACTAACTTGTCGATGGCCATCTTGTATTTGATCACTTCAGTATATGTGCACTCCCACAATTCATGTGATGCAGAAGTACCCATTAATTCCGTCATTATTTATAGCACGCATTCAACATTTACATCCATCCATAACATATTTTGCCTCAAAACGTGTAGTTATTGATTGATGAATGATAAATTAAAAATGCCTCCTCAACGCCATAATACTCAAATCATGTCATAACTCCTTTGTTCTAAAAATCTGCCTCATGTGGACATTACTATCTATCAAACTTGACATAGCATCTGAGATCATGGTAAATACTGTTGGGATGAAAAGAATAATACGGGTAGAAGCTAAACCCCTCATTGCATTATCTTCATAGGCCATTGATGTATTGGCTAGTGCCTCGCCACTAATGTCCTCTCTTGCATTGTTATCCTCATCACAATAATTTATTTAGCTTCCTTCCTCGGAATAGTATGTTCTTTGCATAGGCGGTGAGCATACACCATAATTAACCGGCGCCTCATGATGGGGATTGAAAGGTAAGGTACCTCTTTGGTGTAGAATTTACTGTAATCTTGAGAATTTTGCTTACCATCTCTCCGACATATTATAGTCAAATGGTGTATAAGTTTGCGAGTCTACATTGCTAAAGCGATTACTGCACTTAAAAGAGACAAATAGACATGCATATGATTCTCAAATTATATCTTGAAAAGTAGTAGGTTGTGTTATTCTAAGTTCTTTAAACTCTGTGTCTTTTGCTCTAACAATGCAATTCAAAGTTATATACAACAGAGTCGAACCACCTAATTGAGAGCCATTGGCATTAAACAAATGCACCAGAGACAACAGATCATGGTCATCAATTATATCAACTTGAATAAACGCAATAGACAAGTCACCATACTCTCTATACTTCGCCTTTATACAAATTTTGAATTCTCTTCGATTTATTCGAAGCTGAGTATATATTATATCTACTAGATTCTAGTAGTTAAAATATCTTACTCTAATAATAGGTCAAACTTTTCCACAACGTATTTCTGAATACCATCACCAAGTATTTCTCACGAACCGTCATAATGAATAAAAAATATTACTAAATCTTCCATACCTATGCAACTACATAAGAATTCTAAATTGTTATAATATAACAAACACACAAAAAATATATAATAGTTACTCACCTGATACTTTTCTTAAGACTATTTTTTGCGTAAGGGAAAAATTTTTAGGGTAAGGCAAAATTTTGCCTTACCTGAAAAGTGACTTTGGGTAAAAAAACTCATAATCCACAATTAGTAACACCTTTATATCCTCAAATCAATCCTTATCTTTATATTCATACAACAATCAATTAATGTAATTTAAATACTGAATCAATCACTTTTTACTAGTTAAATAAGTTCGAATTACAAATCTTAAATTGAGGAAGGATTGAATATTTTTAATTCACACATAAAACACATGCCTATATGGTGAAACAAATTACTTAATGCAAGTGACGAATACTTTCCTGTCAAAACTACACTACTGCCTACCGTCCACTATCATCGTTAGTAAGATATGTGAGTTTGAGAAGAGTAAAGTTTAAGTTTATAAGAGTTTGAGTTTATCAAAGTAAAAAAAATGACTTTCATAAAAATAAAATTAAAATGGACTACTGAGGGCAATTTAATCCGAAAAATATATTTTGAACTAGTTTGATAAAAAAATTTTACAAGAAACTATTTATCTAAACTCAAAAAAATTTAAGGCTATTTTGAGAAATTTTCCTAAAATTTTTAAGAAAATTTACAAAAAACCCACTGTTCACCCCATATTTTTTGAAATAACCACTGTTCAAAATTGTTCACAAAAATAACTAGCTAAACTTGTTTCGGACAAAATTGCTCCTGACCCAAAAATTAAAATCTTTCTTCTTCTTGTTCTAGTCTTGCTTCTCTCTTGTATTTTGTTTCCTTCTTCTAATTTCTTCCATCTTACCTTAATATAGAGAGTTTTTCTTTGATTTTTCTACCACAAACTTGATTTTTCATTTCATTTCAACTGAAGGAAAGTAACCAAACATCAAAGTACAAGCAAGTGAGTGATTATAATTTGAAAAACAAAGAAAGAAAATTTGTTGAAAATATAAAAATTGATGTTGTTTGTATGTAGTTAGAGATTATAGTAATAAAAATTGTTATTAAGGTATGTGTTGATTGTTTGAATGTGTTTGGTATAAGTGATTGAGAAAGAAAATGAAAACTGAGATTTTGAAAACAAATTTATGACGTGGTTTCGATCATGAATGATTTTTTCCTCATGATTGAAAGTTAGTTTCAATCATAAAGGAAAATACTCATGATCGAATGTTACTTTCGATCATGTGCCTTTTCCTCATGATCAAAACTAACTTTCGATCATAACGAAAAAATTACTCATGATCAAAAGTAACCTTCAATCAAGTACGAGTAAAATTTGATGTTTGCCATTTATTTTTAAGTAAAATTTGAGCAATTTTTATTTTTTTTAAATGATGAATTGTCTTTAGATTGTATATGTAATATTGTTAATATTGTTGGGATTTTGTATAGACATGACAAAGGCAGTAATGATAGTTACTATAGAGGGGGGCTTATGGTAGTGAACACCAAGTAGAGGTGAAAAATATGTTGGTAAGAGATAAAGGGGCATGTGCGTGGAGCAAAACATAATTTATAATGAATTTATGTAGATGTTGTATGAGGCGTTGGATATTTCTCCTTCAGAATTTATAATCAAAACAAGGACAATGTATTTGTTGTGTATAGAACTACGAGAAGGCCATTTGGCCGCAAATATTACCAACGAATTTGACTTCCAAGCATTTATGACTGCCAACAACCTTTACATGATGAGACAAAGGGGTTATTGTCCATTGTACATCATATTACATCACATAGATAGTGGAGAACAAATAAGGTCACACATTTCTGATCACAATACAACAGCTAAAGTCCCTACAATACCAATCCAGTTCAAGTCTTTGAGTGGAAGCAATCAAGTCAGTGATACACTTCCTGCAATGGCATTAGAGTTTCACTACAACACAAATATTCAATACACAAGACAAAGTTTAGCAGATCATTACTCCTAACTAAGTGAAGTCCGTGAAAGAACTTCGCAATATTGTAATCAATTTTCTGATGATGTAAGCCCTATATATAGACGTGATTTTCCTCCCAAATACAACGAAGATAATCATATTGATTTTCATAATTGTCAGCCAGACATTGGTGTCAATGACACTACTCAAAAGTGCAAAGATAGAAAAAATGTTGCAGCCGAAGATGATGAGCAAATAGAAGAGCATGGTTTTAGGCCTAATCATATGAATAGCTCAACGGCAGCTTTATTTACTTCAAATCAATTTATTTAGTGGTTGCCTCTCGTTCTACCATCCATCACGATGCTGCCAACTTTAGTATCCTCCACTATAGGATTAGATGATGTTTGTGTTGAACAAATTTTTAATATCAAACAAAAACTTCGAGACAAGTTGGATTTAATAGTATTGAAGAATCATTTTCAGTTCAAGGTTTACAAATCCTCAATGAATCAGTTTGAGGCTAAGTGTATTACCGAAGGGTGTGAATGACGAGTTAAAGCTACTAAGAAGAACAATGATAAGTATTTTTTGATGTCTCGTATGAATTTAGTCCACATGTGTCAAAATGAAGATCTACAGGATGGCCATTAGCAAACATCGATTAGGTTAATAGGTGAATTAATCAAGGATAAATTTATTGATGCCAGCAAATTTTACACTCCTAAGAATATTCATGATGATGTTCAAAACGATTATGGGGCTCGCTTAAGGTACATGACGTCATGGCAAAGCAAAGAATATGCATTAAAGCTTGTGTGTAGTGATCCATCCAAGTCATTCAAGGGACTTTCGTTGTACTGTAATGTGTTAAGGGAAAAAAATCCTGGGACAGTGATAACGATTCAAAAAGATGTTGAAAACCATTTCTTGTATTTCTTTATGGTGCTAGGGTCATGCATTCGAGGGTTTAGCAACACGATTCATCCTATTATTGTCATTGATGGAATGTTCTTGAAGGGAATATACAGAGGGACATTATTCGTGACTGCTACACTGGATGAAAATAAAAAATTTATCCTGTTGCTTTTGGTGTTGCCAATTCAGAAAATGATGCATCGTGGGAGTGGTTTTTAGTGAAGCTTCGAAAAGCGATTGGGCCAATGGATAATTTGGTATTCATATCAGATCAGCATAATAGCATTGAGAAGGCTCTTGCTATGATATTCCTAGAGGTGGCCCATAGTTTTTGTACTTACCACATTTCTGGAAACATCAAGGCAAAATACAAGATGCAATCGTAACAAATGGAGACTTTAATGGCTTCATACTTTCATGCTGCAAAAACTTATCAGATAAGTGAGTGTAATGAATATTTACAAAATATGAGAACAATGCATCTTGGAGCAACTGAATACTTGAAAAACGAGGTTGAACTTCATAGATGGGCAAGAGCATATCTTTCATAGCTTAAAAATAGATATTCCATTAAGTTAATGTCCCGTAGCAACTCTTTTCCCTTGAATCAAAGGTGGTTTTCCAATTGCAAAAATTGTGAACTATAGAGGCATGTTTCAGATGAATATTTGAGAGCTTTTGACAATAAAAACAATATCCTCAAATATTTTGTTATTTATTAAGAAAGATAATGCAAAAACCAATTCTTAATTTCTATTAGAAGAAGAATTTTATAGTAATTAGTGGCACCAAGTTATTAAATTAAACTAATAATGCACACAAACTACTAAAACACACATAAGAAGAAATTTTTTTACCATGATGCTCATAAAAAGCATTTCTTCTCTTCATTCATTTTTCCAGGATGCAAGCTGCCCTTTATACAGAAACACCTGAGACCATTGGAAGTCAAACAGTTGGTCAATAAATAAGCTACGTCTCTTCTTCAAATTACTTGGATGAAAATATTAACTTTTATAAGACAATGCAAAAATGTTACAATATTATAGATTGAAAGACGAATGTAAGAAAATGTTTAAAAATATGTTAAGTTTGTTAAGTGCCCCACTGGTTTATTATCATACTAGCAACTTAATCACATAAAAAAAACTTTAAGATCCTATAGAGATCTTTTTTTATTTAATTTTATAAAATAAAAGATTTTATTTCAAGTCTCACATAGAAAATTACATCAAAAAAGAGTTGTGACGATGCTACGTACTTTTTTTTTTTTAATTAGAAAACCATATTATTAAAAGGAGAGAAGAAGATACAAGGGCAACTTCAAGGCTAACAAATGCAAACAATAATAAAAAGCCAAATAAAAAAAAAAAAAAATGAATTAGCAACAAACTGTAGAAACCAGCAAAATAGACATCAAACAGTAGCCATAAAACAGTGTAATAGCAGCCCAACAACAAATGACAACAAATAGTAATTTCAGTAGCAAACTGCAAAAACCAACAGCAAAATAGATAGCAAGCAGTAGCCACGAAACAACATAACAACAGCAAAAATTCAATAGGATCAACAACAAATGACAACAGATCTGACAACAGTATTGTTGCCTTTTTTAAATCAAAGAAATTTATTAATACAAAAGAAAAATAAAATAATAAAGAACAAGCCCAAAGAGGCTAAATGAAACCAATCAAAGAATGGAAGGTAAGAGTTTCTTTTACAAACAATGGCATATAAAAGCCACAGAACAGAGCACTTATAAGTGCAACAAATAAAATAGATCTTGTCATAAACTATATTTATGTTCCTGAAAAGCTTGCTTAAAATGTAGCAATTTCCCTCCTTGCAAAGACCAATAGGATCTCCAATAGTCAAACTTCAATAACTAAAAACAAAGAATTTTCACAAGAATCTGACGCACAAGAAGCTATAAAGCATAGCCAGTACAGCAATAAAGAATTTGTAGTACTAAGTAAGAATAGCTAGTACAAGATAACCGGCCAACACCAGCTAACCGCAACTATTTTGCATTAGCATAATTGGACCAAAGCTGGCATCGAGTTGTGGAAAGCAAATACACAAGAAAATCAGTAGCTAACAACAACTAATTGCACCAGCACCAATGAGAAAATCTAGCAACTAAAGTAAATAAGAAAACTACCACTTTCTAGCAAACCACTAATTTCTAACAGCACGAACTAAAATCAGCAATAGCAGAATCCCAAAGTCCAAGAAATAACCAAATAGAGATAGTAGTGACAAAAAAAAAAAAGCACAAGTCATGAAATTTGTAATTAGAAAAATCCATATAGTTTTAGTGCAGCAAACCTCTTATTTTATTTGGAGAATCATAAGATCAATGCAAAGAATGATTGCAGTTAACATCATCGTTATCCTTTTCAGATGCTGAAAAATACCACAACCTATCAACAATCTATGTACCTCCAATCACTAACTATTTGTCTGAAAATTCAAACAACATTGTTAACCACAAAAATCCAAAACTAAAACACCATCATTCATGAAATCCCATCAAAACCATAACATTAATTTGCTCAATAATAAAACTCATTGTGATAACAATAACTAAAAAAATAAAAAATTGCCGAATACACAGCGACCCAATTCTTTAGCTGATTAATTTTCATCTTCATCCTTAATTTCAACCTGACCTCTTTTGAATTGTAAAACCCATTACTATGGGTGACAAGGTTAAAAAAGGCAACATAACAATATTCATGAAACAATAGAATTAATAATCACGTAAACTGTTTTAACGGATTGCAATGTGGAAGTACAGTAGCACATATCAACTTACGCATTTCAAACCAAATTATAATGCACATCAACATAAATTTTTTATTCTAATACATTTCAACCACAAATCGCAAAAAATTACCTCAATAGAACATCCACAAGCGTGTGAAGAGTTGCCGTTGATACCTTATTCTAACAACTCCCGTCGACAACTCCCGTCGACAACTCCCATCCACCACAACCGTTGACTACCACTGCCCAAACACAAGTGTTCTCCGATTCTAATTTCACAAAAACGAATTAAGGGTTAGGGTTTCGTTTAGGGTAAATTTGGGTTTCATTATTTTTGGGTCAGGGGTAATTTTGTCTAAAAAAATTTAGTAGGTTATTTTTGTAAACAACTTTAAACAATAATTATTTCAAAAAATATGTGGTGAACAATGAATATTTTTATAAATTTTCCAAATCTTTAAGATATTAAAAATTAATATATTTTGTCAAATATGTATCTTTATATATAATTACATTTTTATATTAGGAAGTATTTGGTAAAAATAAATTTATATCTTATTTTTTTTTTATTTTATTATAATATATTTGTTTTTATATGATTATTCGTTTAATTAATCAAATATTAAACAAATAAACAAATTACAAAGGTCAAACATGAATATAACATGAATATTAATTATTTGATATGAATACGATACAATTATTAATTATTTAATACAAATACGATAAAACTATTAGTAATGTCAATTTTTTCAAATATGAGTTCATATAATTTTACCGGTTTATGTTGAATAATTGTGTAGCATTTTAAATTGTCATCCTTAAATTTAAGTGGAGGAAGCTAAATTAAATTTGTATTGGGTTTAAACTGTAGTTCACGCCCGACTTTATTTTTTTGAAAAGAAAAGAAATATGATATTTGTCAGTATTGAATTTGAACTTTGGACCTTAGACTCAAAATTTTAATTTTTTACTACTAAACTACTTTAATCAACAATTTATTTTATATACACTATTTTATTTGTTATAAAGACAGTAGATGAATGATTAAATAAATAATGATAAAAATAAATTTACCTAATAAGAAACAAATTTAAATAAAAACAAAAAGAAATTTTATTTAAAGTTTTTATAAAAACGAATGCAAAAAATTTATAAGAGAATTTGACCATCTTTATTTAAAAAAAATATATTATATATTTATATTTTTTATTTATATTAATTACGTGCTTAATTATTTTTTAATAAAATATAATAAAAATAACTTTTAGGAGTATTTTTAGCATATCATTTTGTCCTAATTCATTGTTAATATTTTAATTTAAATAATTATTTTTTTTGTAAATAATAAAATAAAATAATTTTTTAAATTTAACATTTTATTTTTGAATATGTTGTAAATAATGCCATTATAAAAATAATATAATAAAATAAATATTTTTCACAAAATTGATTGTTAAAAATAAGATAGTTGACAACAATCATTAATTTAATCTTCAATACAACTTTACATATAATGCAAACTACTGACCAAAAAAAAATTTATCTTAAAAGTATATTAATATAATTTATTATTGGAAATTATAAAGCTTCTATGTAATTTTTTTTATACATAATATAACATTTATATAAATTAACAATATAGTTAATATATTATTGTATGATTATCTAAACACATTTACAGAAATTGACTTAATTAGTTTGTATTTGTTTATATTTATATATTTAAAATTTTCAAAATAAAGAGTATATTGATGAAAGTTTCAAGTGTAAAAAAGAAATTTAATATTAAATTTATTGACTTGATTACATATTTAAAGTATTTAGCTAATATAATTTTCAATTTTTTTTAATTTGTTGTTAAAAAAATATATCATTAATTTTTTAATCTTTTATCAAATAATATAATACAAATTAGATCTTTATATCTTTTTTAATAATAAATAAATAAATTATTTATATGTGAATTACCATTTCATATATCATCAAAATAATATAATAAAAATAAATATTTGATTCTTTCGTAAATTAATTGTTAAAAATAAGATAAATGGTAATAATCATCAATTTGATTGTAGAAATTTATACAAAATATTGTATCTAATAAAATTTTGTTAACACAAAATAACAAATTTGATTGATAAATTTACTATAATGTTTTTAATAATCTATATAAATAGAAAAATAAATAACTATATCAGTAAATTATGATATAATTTTTCTTATAAAATTGATAAAATTAGAAAATAATGTATTAAATCATTCTTAGAACATGAAATATGAAGAGAGAGAGAAAATCTTAGAATTTTTCATTTTTTGATAATTTTGCAAAAAAAATATTTTGTTTAATAAAAGAGAAAATGAAATATAAAGAGAAAAAGAAAATTTTTAATAATTTATTTGTTTTGTTAATGTTATATTATTGCATTACAACATATTAATTCATTAATTACAAATTAATTATTTTGTTTGACATTAATTTATTATCTATGTTTTATCAAAATTTATTGTTCTAAATTTAATTATTAAAAATTTTTAATTTTACTATTTTTAATTATTTTAGCAAATTTTTTTATTGTGAAAATGATTTAAAAAGAATTATAAAATTGATTAAATTGAAATTTTGTAAATGTTTGTGAAGGATTTAATTGACTAATAAAAAACTATAAACCTTTTTAAAAGGACTTTTTTGACTAAATAAACTATAAAATTTTTGTTATTATTTATTAAATAAAATGAATACTTATGTAATTATTTATATTGAATTTAAATTTAGGGAATTGGGATGGGTCGAAGAAAAAAACCAGTACCCAACCCGTTTTCAAAACAAAAATGAATTTTCATCCCTAAACCACACTCGATCCCCAAATTTTTAAAAAAACCCTTCTCAATCCCCACCTCAAGGCCCCCCGGCCTCGTCGAAAAGATTGTCATCCTTAAATAATAGAGACTAAATTATTAATTATGAGAAAAGTATATTACATCTTGCTATTTTATTAAATTTAAGGACTAAGTTGATAATTTATAAAACGTCAAACAATGCTAAATATTTCCTATTTCATCAAAACCTATAGGGGTAAGCTACCGCTATCAACACAGGCAATCTAATCTTTCCACAAAAATCAAGAATAAATAATAATTTCTTCTTTATAATAAACAATCATTATAAATAAGGAAAAATATCAGTTTCTTTCTTAATTTATTTCAATATTACCACTTATATACTTATTGTTCTAAAATTATACTTTTAGTCTCTACAGTCAAAATTTGGCCGTTAACTATTTAGTATATTTTGTCATTTGATACATTTACTCTTAACTAAATTAAATTTGTATTGGGCCTAAGCTATAGTTCAAGCCCAACTTAACTTTTTTTAAAAGAAAAAATATGATATTTGTAGGTATTGAATTTGAACTTTGGACCTTAAACTCAAAATTTTAATTTTTTAATACTAAACTAATCAACAATTAATTTTATATACAGTATTTTATATATTATATAGACATTAGTGAATGATTAAAAATAAAAAATAAAATTATCTAATAAGAAGTAAATTTAAATGAAAAATAAAAAGAAAATTTATTTAAACTTTTCATAAAAACAAATGCAAAAAATATAAAAAATAAACTTCTTTTTATTATGACTATAATTGCTTTTAATTTTAATTTTTTTTTTTTTTTATTTTAACAAATAATTATTGAATAATATATTTTAGATTATAAAAATTTACGAAAAAATTATTCATATCAGGCTTTACAAAATGTCTTATTCATAGATTTTTTTTCCTTTACAGGAAACTTAGGCTTTATTATTTTTATTTTTAGTTAATTTTATTGTAAAAATTTAAGAAAAAACTCAAAAGAAATAAATTTATTTAGATATTTTTTATTTTTATTTTTATTTAATTTTAGAGTATAAATATAGAAAAACTAAAAGGAAATGTACTTATTTAGATTTTTTTATTTTTTTAACATTTTTTTATTTTTATTTAATTTTACTGTAAAAATTTAAGAAAATGAAAAGAAATAATCTTATTTATATTATATTATCTATATTTATATTTGATTTTATTGTAAAAATTTAAAAAAAATGAAAAGAAATAAATTTATGATATTATGAATTTGATTTTTTATTCTTAGTAACTTTTAATTTGAAATTAATTTTTATTAAATAATTTTATTCAAAATATATGTTTGAGTTTTTTAGAATTGATATTTATTTAATTATGTATTTAACATACACTTCCAATAAATAATATAGTGCATATAATTATTAATAATAATTGGTTTGGCTTAATGGTTAAATTTTAAATTTTGAAAATTGAGGTCCAGGGTTTAAAACCCTCTAAAAACAAATATTTTGTTTCTCTTAAAATAATTCAGTTAGGCCAAGTATCATTGGTACTATAAAGACAATAAAATCATTTGTACTTAAAAATTGAGTTTCCAGTATTAGTGCTATAACAACAGTATTAAAAGTGTAATTTTGAAACATTAGAGATATAAATGATAATATTAAAATAAATTAAAGATAAAATTAATAGTTTTCCTATTACTAATATGTAAATATTACTTCTTACATAAAGGTATTATATCAGTTTAGAACTGAAATGAACCAATTCTAAAAGAGATCAAACCGTTATGAATTGAATTAAATTAGTTCGATTCAATTCATACTTTGGTTTAATTTTGGTTCAAATACATTGAACTTACTGAATAATATCACTTTTAGTTTTATTTAGAAAATAGAGAAGAATTTTAGATTTTTTTTTAACTCTTTCAAATATATTTATCATTATTTTTTTACTTTGGAATTTCTTCATCTGTGAATTATGTTGGGATTCAGTTTTCATTAGTCTAAATTGTAACCCGTATTACAAGACACCCTCAAGTTAAAAATAATTTATAACAATATTACTAGTTATATTACATAGTATAATATTTTTTTTAATTTAAGAATAAAAATAAAAAAAACTCTTGTGTATTTAAAAAAAGCTGATAAAGTTAAAAGTAAAATATAAAAAACTATAGACTAAAAATGCAACGCATCAATTCATACCGCCAAAAGTCGCCACCGTTGTATATAGATTGAACCATAGAAACAACCGCCATCTATCCTAATATTTTTATCCTTAAATTTTATTAAAATAATAAATTAGTAGATAGTAGTTTAAACAAATTAGTCTCTATTTTTAATATTTTACTTATAAGTGAACTTATTGGTATATATTATTGATAAAAATATTAATCATTTAAAAAATAAATAGAAAAAAATGTTAGAAAAGAGAACGAAAGAGGTTGAGTATAAATAGACTACTTGAGTATGCATATATATACTTTTTATATTTTTATATGTTTTAGATATAATATATTGTAGGAAATGATTGGCAACTCTATATTTATATATATATATATATTTACACTAAATTATAAAATGTTGAATGTGTATACTTTTAACGGTTGAGATTGAATATAATATATGCATTAATTATAATGTATTAATTATATATATTAAATTTAATTTTAACTATTAAAAATATATAGATTTAGTGATTTATAAATAATATAAATATATATATATAAAATTATGAGATTATTGATATGTCCCCTAATATTATATATAATAAACTTATTTTTATTTAAAAATTATGCTACTACTTTTTGTATATTGACAATACAAATTTATAATTCAATCCATTATGTGTGGACTTCAAAATTTTTAATTCAATTTGATTCATGGATCCATCAAGTCTACTAAAAGATAGATTGAATCGGATTAGAATGGATTGGATTGCGTGCGGCCCTTTTATTTTTCAGTCCAGGGACAATAATATTAAAATTGTGCAAACTATATCCTAATTTGTTATTTTCATAAGGTTTAGGGATGAAAATGTTATTACCCATTATTTAATATCCTCCAACGGGTATAAATTTGCTGGCATCAAAGTTTGCAGTCTCACTCTAGTTTAGAAACAGTTTCCTTCTCTCTTATAGATCATTATTAGTGTCTGCTAAATGAAATGGGGAAGAAACGGCGGGTCCCGGAGGTTCTGTGGAGGTTATTCAGAAACCGAGCCCGAAGTCTGGCCCACACCATAATGTCCCTGATCAATCAATCACCACCGTCAAAATGCCGCTGCAACAGTTGCCTCGTATGCGTCAGTACAGAAAACGACATGTCGTTTCTTATTCAACCGGATGATCCCTCCGATTACCGCAATCTCCTTCATCAATGTTTCGTCGTTGTCAACGACAATGCGCCTCCGCTCTCTAACCTTTCTCTGGACAATCGCTGGCCGCAACTTCAGGTACCTGGTTCTTCCTTCTCGCCGACGAACAATCAGAAACCTTATCACTCGTTTTTTGATTTCTGGTTAGATTATGCTTAAAGGAGATTATTATTATTATTAAGGTAGAGGAAAGTCTAGATTGAATTGTTGAAATGAATTACATTGTGATTTTGTTACACTGATGTTTTTAAAAATATGGTGTTTCTGAAAACTATAAAATAATGTTTTGAAAATTGTGTTTTTAAGAATAGAGAAGGTATTTGATAGTGTTTGTTAGAAATTGTTTTTTAATGAATGGAAAACAAAAAAAATTTGGTATTGTTTTGAAAATGAGTGAATCTAAATTGTAATTTTGAAAAACTCAATTTTGAAAAACTCAATTTTGAAAATGATGAAAATAAGTTTTACAAAACATGCAACAAACCAAATATGTTTTTTTTTTTTTTAAATTGAAAAACGGTGAGGCACATTTTTTGTGCTTTGCGAACAAATTGATGTCACTAGATGATAAAATCTTTTCAGTTTCTTTGTGTATGCACAAATTTTAGACTTTTTTTTGGAAAAAATGACGTCTGGACCCCATACTTTGAGTTTATTAACTAGAAGACCCTCTTTTGAAAATTAATTATCAACTACACCCTTCGGTTTGCTTTTTCTTTTGACCATTGCCAAGCAGCAAATCTCCTAAGTACCCTTGAACTCACTTTGAAAATGTGTCAAAAGAATGCTAAATTGTAAAGACATGAATGGAGCATGTGTAATCTTATTCATAGTTTATATATTTATCTAGCTATTAAAAATTTGTCATAGTTTGTGTAGAGTAAGAGAGGTTGCTGCTCGTGTGTGTATGCATCATTCTCTTTTGTTTTTATTAAGTGGAAATGTATAATTCTTAAGAGTTGTCTTTGTATGAAGTGTGGCTTCCATATTAATTCAAATCTATGTGAATGAAATGATTTTGCATCTCTGATGTGTTTTAAATCTGTCATTCCTGTGTCTTCAGATTGCCCAAAGGACTATTGAAATGATAATGACTGAGCAACCAGTTTCTTCTAATACAATATGCAGTGGTTATGACAAGGCAAGTATCCTTCTTATCATCACTAGTGTTATATTTTTACTTGACAGCAACATTGTTCTATTTTCATTTATAATCCTCTGATTGTGCTTCACTGTGGATTTTTGCTTTTCCTAATTTTTATTTATTGTTTCCTATCTATGAGTCTTTACACTCACGTGTCTTTTTATATTATTTATCGTCACATATAAAAGCTATTCTAGACTTTTTTCATTAAAACGTTTTGTCTTTATTTAATAGGGTAAGCGTTCAAGCCTCATTGTAGAACTTCTAACTGATTCATCATGGGGTCTTCTCTTAAAGAGGGTATTCACCTTTAATTGTTGTCCTATTACATTCTTGAGCTATCATAAGAACGTTCTTCTTGTATGGTTATTTCACATGGGCTTGCATATCTGTAGGTTGGGGATGATGTCATGATTTATCTGCTAAAGTATTCATCAATATTTTTGCCCCTTCCTTATAAGAAACATCATCAAGTAGCAGGTCCTCCTATTAATGATTTATGCCTTAAGTCGTCCAAGCTTGCAGCAAAGTCTAATTTTCAACATCCCCCATCCTGTCCAACTTGGTAATCAATTAAATTTCATATTTCATACTTCATTTGTCATGAGTTTATTTTATCAGTATATATTAACTTTTTCAAGGGACCCAAAAGAAGAGGAAAAGAGTTGATGACGTTAGTTTAATATTGGAGAGACAGCCAGCTAATTCTTCTGTCAGCTATTGTGACAACTCGAGTTCCATTGGTTGTGCTGGCTCTATTGGCAGAACTTATTTAAAGCCATTCAGCAAGCATCCAAGGTGCAACCATGGTCTATTAAATTTCTCTTTTGTAGCTACTCTGACAGATATTATTTCTTCTAGAAATGAGGAGGATTCAGATAAGAAACTTCAACAAAGCTCCAATCAGGTTACAGGCAATTCTAGAAAACGCTCAAGACCTTTTAGTTGGCAGCGCAACAAAAGTCATAGAAAAAGTAATTTTGAAGAATCCAACAATGAGACTCCTTGTGTAACCATGTGTCCTGATGAAGATCGGTTATGTGGAAAGCTTCAGTGTGTCTTTAACAACAGGGTAAGCCTTCATGGAAAGTTTATTTTCTTAGAAGAATCTAAGAATGACTTGGATTTTGGCTTAAAATAATGTTCATGGCCATTTTGATTTATTTGCTAATGTATAAAACTTGTTAAAGCATGTTCAAACATTTCTTGGTATTTGTTGTTGTATGGCTTACTGGAATCTTCTTATTGCCATCACAATTTTATTAATTGTATCTTGTGTTGATGTTCTAATTTCTCATTTTGATAAATCTACAGATGCAAGAAAACTGCTTTTGCTGTTTCTTGCTACAAGCTCCCAAGTTAGTCACTGAAAGGGATCATATTGACAGACTTTCCATGTTCTACAGTTTGGAATGGTCTTCCACAGTCCTCCCCAGGAAACGTATCTTTTAAAGGTTCTTACAGTATGCACATAGCTTATGTGTTCTTTCTCAAACTTAAATTTGCTTATAAATGGCATTGTTATTGAAGTACTTTATCAATTCTTTCAGCAGTGAAGTTATATGTGATTCATTAGTATTCATTCCCTGTTATAATTTTGTAAGGTGAATTATGACTTGTCGTTATTTTTCTCTCTTTAGTCCATGAAATGTACCATGAACCCTGCTTTTTATGTTATAAGGCACTGTTGCACCTCTTTTGGTTTTAGAAAACCTATGCATTGCCTTAACATTCTTCAGACATACTGAATTCTTTAAAGCCCAGTTTTGCAGATTCAGAGTTTCTTATTGGAATATATATTTGGTTTATCTGGTCTAAATGTAAGTGCTCCGTCAATGCTACATTCTCACGGCAGTGGCTCTTGTCACATGGGATCTGCATGCCTGTAAGTATAGCATTACACATTGAATCAATTTAGGGTTAAAATGTATTCTTAAATTTCATAATATTATTTTAGATTTTATCATGTTATATGAGATTTTTTTGCATTGGTAAAAGGAATGTGAAAGTTGTTGTTGTGATGGTTTCAATTAAGTTTCAATGATGCTGATAGGGGGCAGAATTATTTTAGGGCTATCTACCTACCTTTTTCATGACACGGGAAAAACAATTTGTGTTTTATTATTTCTTTATAGGATTTTGGTCCATTAATACAGATTTCATAATTTGCTACTGTCAGGGTTATTATTTCCATATTCTTCTGCCCCAGCTGCTGTTGTTTCTTGATCAGGCCCAAACAAGGAAATTAGAGGCTCTAAAATAAGATTAGAAGATACACAGTTGGGGAGGATTTGAGACCTTTTAGTGTTTAATCAGTGTGGCCACTATCAGCTAGTTAGGAGGAAAATTCTTACCATGTTATTATCCTTGATGGTTTTTAAATGGTAGCAGTTTTGTGATTTGTTCGGCAGACATATGAAAACTGATGTGGATTAATAAACCTAACATGAAAAATAGATAATTTATTTAAAATAGGACCGTGGCCATCCAGACTAAGTCCAATTTACTAATTGTTTTGGTTCTGCAGGTTTCACTCGCTTGTTAAGTTGCTTAAGATTCTCATTCGCAGATCTCAGTGTTGCCAGCATTTCAGATTATTGGATAAGCATTGTTCTGTTCCATCATTGGATCAAAAAGCTACAGAAAATTCAATCCCATTATTTGAGGTTAACCATTTTGTAGGACTCTCTAAATTTTTCTGGTGTATTAGGTTCAGACAGAAGCTCAGATATGACATGCTGTGGTGTAGGCCTTGCTTGTCTTCTGTCTTTGCATGCCTTCATGTTTTTATATATAAAGGGTTGAATTTATAAGGATAATATCTTGCAGTGTGCATGGGACTTCTTTTTTCAACTCTTCATCAGTTGTTTTTTCCTTTTGTAATGAGGGCAATAGCTTACATATCTGCTCCATCAATCTGGTTGCTTATCTTAGGCCAATGCTTAGTCTCTCTATCAATTACTAATTTCATTTCCATCTCATGTGATACTGTGACTTATTTTAGATTTTCTGTTTCAGGGGAATGAATTGGGGAAAAAAGTACACGAGAATTCTCATATTTCCAATGCCAAAAATCGCAAGAGAAGTTTGGAAGCTAGTGATTCTCAATTTGAGGCAATTAAGCCGTATTGCTTGAGAAGTCAGGTGGTATCATTTATATGGGCTGTTTGCAGGAGTATAATTCCTGCAGATTTGCTAGGAGATCCTTCTAACTGGAGAGTGCTGAGGAGGAATATTTCCAAGTTTATTCAGCTAAGAAGATTTGAGAAATATTCTATTAAGCAGTGTATGCATAAATTAAAAACTTCAAAGTTCCCATTTTTGTCAAATAAACACTTTCCATGCTTTTTGAATGCTCAGGTGCTAAAAGATGCAGCAGGAGAGAATGTACTACTGCACAAAGAATTTGGTAAATTGAATAATGCCATGCTAAATATGAAACATAAACTTTTAAGGAACTGGATTTTTTGGTTATTTTCTTGTCTAGTTGTGCCTTTAGTGCAAGCCAACTTCTATGTAACTGAAACTGAGCATGGGAAACAAGATATATATTATTATCAGAAGTCAGTTTGGAAAAAGTTGACGGACAAGGCTATCATGTGCTTGAAAGATAAGAGTTATTGTCACTTAGATGATGCAGCTGTTAGAAGTGTTATATGCAACAGATCTTTTGGTTTTTCAAAGCTTAGACTTCTTCCAAAAGAAGATGGAGTAAGGATCCTGGCAAATCTTAAAGCACCCTCAAGAATTCTAGCAGAAAAATCCTTTTTCCAAGGATCAACTTCCAGAGTGCAAAAGAATGCTCAATTCAATCATAAAAGATTGATGTTTGACCACTTCAAGTCTGTGAATTATGTTCTCCGTGATGCACATGCTGTTCTAAAAGGTTTATTGTTAAAAGAACCAGACAAGTTAGGGTCATCAGTGTTTGATTACAATGATGTCTACAGAAAGTTATGCCCTTTTCTAATTGGTCTGAAAAATGGATCACCAACTGTTCCTGGTGTTTTTGTTGTGGTCTCTGATGTATCAAAAGCATTTGATTCTATTGATCAAGATAAACTGCTTACGGTTATGAAAGATGTCATACTGAAGGATGAATATAGTCTTGAACAGCTTTATCAAGTTTTCTATACAAAGAAATCTTTGTGGGTTCGTGGTAGTCTTAAACTGATGGTTGAAAATGCCAGCACTTATACAAGATTCCCATCTTCTATCACTCTTCCTTCATTGAATAGCATTCTTGTTAACCAGGTATCTTACTTGCTGTATTGAGGAAAGTAATTGGTCTTGTCTATCTTAATATGTCTTTAATCTATTCATTTGATAGGTTGTTTATAGCTTCTATTGTATCCTCTTGTTTATTAGGAGCATTTATAAAATAAAGAACTCTGCTCTATCTAAAAAATGTTAAAAAAGAAAAGAAGAAAATTTGTATGGTTGGATCAGTTACTTGCATATCACTTCTCTTGATTGATGCTATTTGAAATATGTAAAATAATCTTTTACATATCTGTCAGCTGACTTGACATATTAATGATTTTGCCAAAGAGACGGTAGAACTCTTCCTTCTCTCTCAATACAAGTCTTAAAAATATTTGTCAGCTGACTTTACATATTAATGATTTTGCTGAAGAGAGGGCAGAACTCTTCCCCTTCTCTCAATACAAGTCACATTGTTATCTTCTATGTATGTTTTCTAACACTGATGTCTCATGAAAGTAATGATCTACTATATTGAATAACCAGAGCTATTTTCAGGAAGCTAATTTTCCTTTTGTTTCCCTTTTCTCCATGGGTAATGTGGCAGGGTCACAGCCGGTGTGTGAGGAAAGAAGAACTCTTTTTTATTTTAAATGAGCATGTGAAATGCAATGTGCTGCAGTTGGATAAAAAATTTTACCTGCAAGGCATAGGCATACCTCAAGGAAGTGTTTTGTCTTCTCTGCTTTGCTCCTTATATTATGGAGATATGGAAAGGAATGTGATCTATCCTTTTCTTGAGAAAACTCAAGAATCTGCTACCAAAATTGTATCTGGAAGTCATAATTCTGGACACAATACTGTGGATGATGCCATTAGCTCTTACCCAAGCTATATGCTCCTTAGATTTATAGATGACTTCCTTTTCATATCAACCTCAAAGAAGCAGGCTGCAAACTTCTTCCACAGATTGCATAGGGGATTTCGGGATTACAACTGTTACATGAATGAGGAAAAGTTTTGTGTAAATTTTGATAGTGGACATAACTCAGGGCTTCCATCAAGCAGAGTAATTGTAGGTGAGGATGGTATCACATTTCTTCGATGGAGTGGTTTGCTCATCAACTCCAACACTTTAGAAGTTCAGGGAGATTACACAAGGTTTTTTTCTGTTTTATGGTTTCTAGTGGGATATGAATCCTATTGAGTTTTTATTTGGTTTCTTATTGTTCACATTTTGGTGGACTGCTTGTCAACAATTATGTTTGAGTTCATAGTTTTAAGTGCTTTAGGATTGTGAAACATTTATCATAATTACTGCCATTTTAAAAATATGCCTTTTTTTAATAATTTAAAATTTTACAATTTACACTGGGAATTTGAAAATGGTTAGGAGCTTTACTCTATTTGGCCCTTACCTGTAAGTTCTTTTTGGTCAAGAGATTACTTAACGTGGTATTACAGCAAGTTTTGACCAAGATTTCTTGTGTTTGAATCCTCCAATGTGATTGCTTTGTATTTATATTTGTTATTTTCATTTATTTTTATTTCTGTCTTCTTTCTTTGTTTGGGCTTGATCAGTATGACAAGCCCATTTGAGTATCAATCTTACATGCTAGGGAGCCTGTTAGTCTAATACTATTGCTTGGACCCTTACATATAAGTTTAAGATTTTAGGTCAAGTGGTAACTTAACTGTGTCTTTGACAATTTTGATATGATAACCTGATAATTTCGAACTGACAATAATATTATTTGTTCTCTCTTATATGCTTTTCTGGAATCTTGAACCAAAACATCTTCCATTGGCTTAGTCAATCTTTTGTCAAGTATGATTTCTTTAGTTTACACCTTATGTTGTGAAAAGTTAAGCATCAACTTGATGTTTAGCTGGTAACTCATAGGTGAATGAGTAAAAAGAGTACTAGGTCTTTTTTTTTCTTTTACAAAATTCTGCACCTGTGCTTCTATGGATTGTCTGGGTCAAACTGTATTTTATTTGCATTGCCCGAATACAGTATGTGGATACCCAGAATGGTGATGCTAGATTTAAACCAATTCATTGTTGCAACTCTGTAGGTTCAAAAGTAGGATCTAATTGATTTAGTTTGAAGATACTAAGGAACCTGTTTAGATGATGCTGTTCAAGTTAATTTGGAGCAGGTGTTCTACCTCAGATGCTATTCAATGTCATCTGATTCGTGTTTGAACCTCCTAGTGTTTTATTGATTAGTTTCGTACGATTGAGTAGTTAGAATTCAATATGGTGTACCGTAAGTTATTTTTACATGTCTTTTTACAGGTATTTAAATAACCATTTGAGTGCCACTCTTACTGTCTGCTGGCAAGGAAAACCAGTTCAACATCTAAAGTCAAGGTTACGTGGCTTCATGAGACCTAAATGCCATCCCATATTCTTCGACTCAAATATAAATTCAGCTGCCGTTGTCAGATTGAATATCTACCAAGCTTTTCTGTTATGTGCAATGAAATTCCATTGTTATGTCTCTGAGTTATCATACATTTGCAATCTCAGTGCAACTTCCTATTTGAAAATCATTGAAGGATCTGTACGGTACTGAGTTTCTCTATTTTATTTAAATCTTAATGTGGAAGCCCTAAATATTACTCATTTTATTTTATCTTTTTTAAACTGTTAGATATATGCAAGAGCTGATTAGGAAAAGAATGCAATCTGTGTCTATTGGTTGGCCTGATTTGCTTCCAAAACTTGAATTAGAAGAGGATGAAGTTGAATGGCTGGGATTGAACGGCTATGTACAAGTACTGAAGAGAAAACAATGTCGGCACAAAGAGTTGCTGTTGTTGTTGAGGTGTAAGTTGTTGCGACATAGAATCACGGGGAGTGTTTCATGTCCACTGAAGTATGCAGTCGATAGGCCGCATTCCTCTTTGTTATGGAAAATCAAGTACTAGTTGATACCCAGAACCAGAGCAAGAGGTATGCAAATGCAACTATTATGACCTTTTGGATTCTCCTGATCAATCAAATCCATCACCACTTATTTTGCAGTGAAAATCACAGCTAATTTTGCTCGGTTGATAGGTAAACCAAAACTAGAGCCAGAGCTTGAGGTATGCAAATGCAAACTATTAATGATCTTTTGATCCTTCTCATCAATCAAATCAATCACCATATGTTTTGCAGTGAGTATTTGTTGGAAACAGCTAATTTTGTTTGGTTAAAATGTACTTGTCATAGCACATATATTCTGTATTTATAGTATTTATATTTAGCTCTTATTGTTTCTTATTGTGAAATTTTCCTTTTTGACCATGTTTTCCCCCCATTTTTTTTCTTTACAAATAACCACATAAAAGAAAATTTTTCAAAAATTTGACCAAACACTACATATTTAGACCATTTTACCTCCCAAAAATTTAAATCATGTAAAAGTACTTTTGAGCATGGTATTTTTCGAGTGCAAACTCAAAAGTGCAAAAAATAACATACAAGAAAGTGTGATATGCATAGCGCTTAAAAGGGTGAATGCCCATTACCCCCCGATTTTTTCAACTAATATTTCATCACTCCTTATGTTTTCTATAATATCTCATCACTCCTTTGAGTTTCGATTTTACCCTTTATATTTTTAATATTTTTTATTTTACTATTTGTAAATTAATTGAACTGAAAGATAAAATTAAAAAAAATAAAAATAAAAATTAAAGGGTGATGAGATATTAGACAAAATATAGGGGGGTGATGGGGCATTAGCTGAAAAAGTAAGGGGGTATGGGCATTATCTCTACTTAAAATGCATTTTCAAGCGTAGTTTATATCACTCTTGAGTATGTTGTTTTTGCACTTTTGAGCATAATAAAACAACTTTGAGCTTATATTTTTTTAATACTTTTGAATTTGCATGTGAAAAATGTCATGTTCAAAAGTATTTATCAGGTTGATCATGAGGATAAAATGGCCCGAAAATATGTGTTTGGTCAAAAATAAAAAAGTTTCTGTTATATTGTCTTATTATTTCTTGTTTGGTTGAGGCTAGAAACATTTAGGGGAGAAAAGGGCAGAGAATAAAACTAAGAACAAAACCTTCTTTTCCCGTTGTGGCTAGTGCTCTTTTAGTTTGGCTTATTTACTACCTATAAACATAATTTTAATGTTGAAAGCTCTTTTCTCTCCTTGCTTATCGCGCTACTAGACAAAAATATTTTTCTGATGTTAAGAAATCTTTCCCTCAAGCAAAAGGTTTTTCTGATGTTCAAAAACATTATAGTATTGGAGTAGAGTTTTGAGAGGATTTCAAAAATAATTTTATTTTTGTTAGAAGTTTAACACTTTTTAACTAAAGTTTATTTTTTAACCTTTTAAAAAAATTTAATTGTTTTTAGTTTCATAACAAAAATTTGAAATACAGATTTTTTATTAATTTAAAATATAGGAAATGAATAGAATAAAAAAATTTTACACACCATTTAATGCTTAAATTTGACAATTTATTCTATTACCTACAGTTTGAATAGTTTGAGGCATACCTAACGATTTTAAACTATATACCATATTCAAATAATAATAACAAAAAAAATATTTGACGTTTGATATTTTTTGAATGAGGTTTTTTCTTTATACCCAAATTATATATAACTTTTTTTAAATGTGTAATGATTAATATAAAAGGCAAACAATAACTCAACCCCAAAGGGTACCTAATTTGATTGCTTTGTTATTCAATTTACTCCTAAATGTTTAAGGTGTATTTTCTATTATAGTACTCTTTGAACAACAATAATTATAAATGTATTGTTTAAAATTAAATTTGTATCAGTAATTTAAAATTTATATGAAATATATCTTACAATATGATTTAGTAGAGGCGTTTTTCATAAGGTAGTTTTATTTTTCTTTAAAAATACTTTCTTTAAGAGTATATTTTAATAAATTATTCGGTAGACGGTTTTTTTATATAGTACCTACCTCTAATTGCATCGTAAAATATATTTTAAATATTTTTATTTTGCACACCCATTTTAAAAATTTAAAATTACATTTTACTTTATGACCCTCATAAATAGTCATTAATTTTCACTTTACACACCCTTATTTTACATACAAAATAATTAAATCATTAAGTTACTTGAAAGTAATCTATTGAAGTTCGTATCTTGTTAAAAGCTTCAAAACAACATATTACGGACAAAAATCGGACAACTTTTGTTAAAAATAAAAAAAAAAATCTGCCATTAAAATATTTGAAGATAAATTTGTTTAAATCAATATTAAATAAGAAAAAAAACATTTATTTCTGTCAAATACTGATTTCCTTCTCCATCAATAAAAACTTATAATAAATTAGATTAAATATTAATACAAAAAAGTATAATATGTAAGTTCGATAATTGTTTATTGAGAGAGGTGTTAAAATGGATGTCAAGAGTAATATTATTTTATTTCATTAAATAAGGTAATTTTAATTGTTTTAACTATTTTTATATATAATTAATTTTTTAATAGAGAAATTATAGAAATAAACAAGTATTTATTAAAATATGTTAAAAATTTATTTGGTTGAATATAGTTTTAGTTTTAAAGAATACTTTTAAAAAACCTTACAACCATTAACCACGTTAATGAATTCAATATTTGTACATGAGGCTTTAGATGAACTTGCAAATTAAGATAATTTAAACAGCAAAGGGTTAACTTATATTAATTCCAAAACTTTTTAAAGATTTTATATAATTTTAAGTTAGTTTGAATTTATTTATTCTTTTAATTTTTTTCAATGTCATTTTTCAACTAGGGCTATTTAAAATTGCTGTTGAAAAAAGAAAAGTAATTTTGAATAGCTAAAAACTCATATTAAATATTTGGTAAAATTTTTTTTAGAATTACTTTTCAGAAAAACACTCCATACAACAGATTTTTAAAAGTACAAAATAGTTATTTTTCAAATTTTGATTTTTAAAAACATTTTTATTCGTAAATATAATCCTAAATGTACTAATTTACAATTGCAAAAGCTTAAAATAATCTTATAAATAATTATTAAATTTCAACTTTAATTAAAAAATAAAATTGTTAAAACCAAAATTTTTTTCTTTTCATTACATTTTTACTTCTATTTTTATTTTTGATTTATATTTTTCTATAAATTATGTTAACTAAACATATTTAATATTATATATGTATACATATATATTATATGTATTAAACACTTCAATTAATTTTATTCGTTACTATTTACTAAGTATACTTTAGTCATTTGCATTATTACAATACTTTAATAATAAATTTATCAAATGCACAACTATTTTTGAAATTTACAGCCTTTTGTAAATAAAATTTACTAAAAACTAAAATAATTTTTTTTTAAATCTAATTATTTATACAGCATAGCAGAAGCATATTATTTCAAAATTCACAATATACCCAAATCGGCCCATGTGCTATTTATAGATTTTATGGTTTATAGTTCTACATTTTAAAATATTTTTAAAATCTTTTGATATTTAAAAGAAATATTTAATACAAAAAATATAATCACAAACATTTTGTAACATTATTTGAATTATCACTCTATGACTAATTTTAAAATACATTTTGTCAATAAAAAATTAATTAAAATTTATTTTTAAAATTATTTTGTTCAACATTTTTTCATACAATAGTGTTAATTATGTTTTAAAAGTATTTTTATCCATAAATGCTTGTAATGAAAGTATTTTTAAACCCACCAAGAGGGTGTTATATATTTTTCTCATCAATATTAAAAACAAATTTACTTATTTTTATAGATGTTTTGATTGTTTATATATCTATAAACACTTATATAAAATAAGTAACTTGCCTATTTTGCTCTTAGGACCTTGAGTGACACTTTCATAAAACTTTTGGGAATCCAACTATGTTTGTTAGATAATTCAATTTGAAATATTATTTAAATATTTGATAAATTTCTGTTATTGATCAAATATATCTTTCTTATTGAATTTTTATAATTTTAATAAGAAAATTATATACATAATTTAAATCTCATCTGAAAAGAAAAATTATGAGATATGTTTTTAAAAAAAAATTACAAAAGAATAAACCAAACTCTTCACCAACTAAATTTAGGTAAATTTTGAACTTCAAATCTCTTGTACTACTATATAATAAATTTTACTAGTTAAAACCAATGAGTTTGCGATACCTTAATTAGAGGCGAAAGCTTAACAAGTTGGAATATAAAAATTTATCTATATAAAAAAAAAAAAAGAGGCAAACTCGGTAACCCTGAAAAAAATGATGTTTGTATTTAAGATCCAAATGCTCTTACTTAATTCAAAGCTGCATATGAAATAACTTGATTAGTATAAATGGAGATGGATAGCTGATAAACATTAACTACTCAATTAAAGTATTTATCAAACTATTAAAATATTCTACTTTCAAAATCGAATAGAAATACAACAGTTATAAATATACCTCAAGATTATATACTAATTTTGCGTTTAGTTACAAAACAAAGAGAGTGACAAAGAAGGATAACAGATTAAATAGATAAATCTTATGGCATTGATGACTTGATTTTCACACAACCTCATCTTCTTTGCATTTGCTTTTTCAAGTTTCCAAGAGGGCCATAAGTTTTCTCTTTGACTTCCTCCTTGCTACAATTACACTTGCTAGTATTTAAATTTGTACCACATTTGAGACATAACCCTTTACAACCAGCATCACAAATGGCATTTATGGTAATTTCCAAATGCACATTGTCTCTAATATTCTTTGAAATATCAACTTCTTTCTCTTCCGAAGGAAAATATAGCCGATCATCCCAATCTATTGAAGCATCATCATCGTCATCATCTTCCTGTTCTGAACTATTTCCTGCATCCTTCCCAAACATCATTCCTATATCAATAACCTCTGGTTCCTCAATAGGTTGCTCGGTTAGTAGAAGGGAGAAGTTGGAGAATACACTCTCAGCAGCGGGCCCACCACACCTTCAATGGTGAAAATAGCACATTACTCGAGTTCCATTCAAGAGGGTGAAAACGAGGGAAAGGTTTTGTACTTAAACAAAGTAAACAGATGCCTTGTGTGAATTGAGTTTGCTTCTAAACAAACAAAGTAAACAGACCCCGGTTTTGTTCTCGTGTGAATTGAGTTTGCTTCTAAACACTTCTTTGTATTTCATTTATGTAGTGAGTCCTTGCATGGACCAACACCATTTTCTGCATATTTTCATAGTTAATATAAGCTAAACTCTACAAATTTACTTGCTGAAATCCATCAAAGAATGAAGCAAATACAGAAGCAGAACTTGTGTAAAACAAAATGACTTTCCTTGATATCCAAGCATTTTCTACACTCTGTTAGCAGGTAAACATGAATTGTGTTTTGCTATGTGCTATTTGAGTAGCCATAAACCTAGAGCACGTAATAAGAGACTATATATTATGCAGAAAGCATCAAATTAACTTATCAAGATAACAGCTTATAGGACCTTTTTCATTTCAAATAAAAAAGGCAAATAAGTTAACAAAATAAATAGAGAATATTAACCCTGCAAAGTTTCAACAGGGTGGAGGTAGTGAGGCAGTGAAATGCTAGGACTAGAAACTTGAGCTACACCAGGAGAACATTTATCACTTAAAGGAAGTAATCTTTTCATTTTCTACACCTCCTCACTGATGAGAAGGGTAAAACTGTAGGAAGGACATGTTTGGAATTGAGATAGTATAATTTTGAAACAATAGTTGTTGCAGGATGAAAGCATTAGATCTCAAGTATTAATAAGAAAGGTTGATGGATTCCATAAAAATTGGTGTTACCAAACAGTTTTTCCAACTTTGTTTTCAAAATTAAATGGAAATGGCAGTACCAACATGCCCTAATACTCGTAAAACAAGTTAAAGAAATAACAAATATAAAAAAGTGAAAGGAGGCCTTCATTAACAATAGTATTCACTGATTAAAGTTTGCTTCAAACATCATAACTACATTTAATTCACATAGACACAACGCTAAATTGCAACTTCTCGAACTACAAACTAGCTCTTAAGTCATCAATCATTCCACACACACACACCCCACGAAAAAGGAGAAGGTAAAAGACAGTGCATTTAAACATGTGAACATAATAGCGAAAACAGAAACAAAAAAGAAAGAACTGAGAAACGAACGCACTGTAAATTGAAACTATAAATAAATTAAGTACCTGTTGCAACCGAGGGTGAGGACAGTTCTAATGATTCCATCAAGCCTCAACTTTTGCTTCTTTCTTGTCACGTCAATCGAGACCTGAACAGGCGTTCCATTTGGATAATCTTTCACAGCTTTTGTGACACGCAAACCCATTGCCGAAGCTCTAGACAATGAAAGTTCAGTGGAAAGCCTTCCTAAACCAAGCCTCTCTAAGGTGGTACAATATTCCAGATGTGTAATGGAAGGGTTTCTCTTGTAAATAATCGCCCCTTCCCATGGCGACCCGGTATCCTCAGTTTCTTCTTGATCTTCCCACTCAAAAGATTGTGTGTCATTTTCAGTGAATGATTTGGGGTATGTAGAATCTCTAGCAACAGCAAGCAGTTTATTTCTGAAAATTTTGCAAGTACTCTCGTTACCAGGAACCGAATAGCATTGCTGCGAGAAACAACAATGTATTCGAACTTTTGGATCAGCTAGCATACATAGCTTGATGGGAGCAACTGAGCAGGATGACAATGTAAATGGCATTTTGAATTCCCAAATATAGATGATAAAATCCCACGAGAACCTGGACAATTATTAAACAAAGAAAGTAAGTAACTGCGAAGTAACAAAACAGTGAGCACTCATAAAGATAAATCAAAAAGAGAACCAACAACTTATCTGCCATAAAAAAGCAATGAGATGAATGAGGATACAAAATTATTAAAATAACACTAACTGGTAAATGTGTTGGGACATTTATACAAACAGCTTATAGGAAAACAAATTCTGTGGGCTTGTACCAATAACAACATTCCATCATAAACAGAAACAGAAAACGATTTTCACATTCAGTTCATTTAATCAATTCAATATACAGAGAAAGACAACATGAAAATAAATTTTAAAAAAAGAAAAAAGGAATTGCAACAAACAGAGCTCTACGTTATATTATACTAGTTCATTATTTGAAGAGGCTACAAATAGCCTCTGAATAAGAATTTGATAAAGCTTCTTCTAGTTACCTTGGAAGTGGGTCTGATCTTTACTCTCAGCTCTGCGCTCTGTTTCTGCAAAATTATCGTATGCAACAAGTTTGAAGAGGATAGAAGTTATAAATAACAAGTATAATTTTCACTAAGCTACTCAATGAACATCAGATGTCGTTGTAGTATAGCGGTAAGTATTTCCGCCTGTCACGCGGACGACCCGGGTTCGATCCCCGGCAACGGCGTAATTTAGTGACTTTTTTTGTTAAACTATTTTTTAATTTAGGTTTATTTTAAACTTTACCCAAATTTATTGATAATCTTTAAATATAATTTAAATTTTTAAATCGACCCTATTAACAGTAAAATACTATTATCTTTAACAGTGTAAAAGCTAAAACTAGAATTTTATAATTATTTATAAAATAAAAAATTGAGATATTTTCGGTCATGCCTCATATTTATTGACATATATTATACATAAATTCACTTTTATAAAATTCATTACTCCATCCCCTAACAATAATAAAATAACTATTTTATCTTTATTTTAATTAAAAATAAATAATAATAATAATAACATTTTAGTTCATAAACTTTGATAAGATAACAAAAGGAATACATAATTAATCAATTTTAACATTTTAGTCCCTATTATCTCATTTTATTTGTCACTATTTGTTAGAATTTTTGAGGGTATGATTGACTTTTTTACTAAAATAGTAAAAAGTTTTAATTTTACTACAGTAAAAAGTTGTAGATCATTAAAAACACCAATTAAACCCATAAAACATGACTTTCATTCATAATTTTTAAAAACAAATAATAATAAAGATTATAGGGATTTATTTGGATGGGTTATTGTGGTTTTCATTAATAAATTTTTTGACATAATTTAGAAAAGATTTGTATTCGAAAAAAAGATGGAAGAAGGTGGCAAAGGATTGAGGACAAAAGTAACAGTAGAGACTAAAATGTTAAAATTGATTAATATATGTTCTAATTTATTATTTTACTAAAATTTAGAGACTAAAATGTTACTATATCTTTTTTTTATTTGTAATGAGATAGAGGTAAGATAGATATTTTATTGTTATTAGGAGTGGAGTGATGATTTTAAAAAAAAAAAAAATAGGTTTATATATGATATATGTCAATGAAAATGTGAGGCATCACCGAAAATAACTCTAAAAAATTAATTTTTTTTTAACATATTACAATCCTATTTATTATTTATAAATAATCTGTCCGTAATGTATAATCCTATTTATTATTTATAAATCTATCTGTTCGTAACGTGTGGCTCAGGGATCTAAAGGTATACCCAAAATTTTTTCTGGGAAATCGAATTCATATTTTGTGAAAAATATTCACATTTTTTCATCACCAGTTGCAGCTGGTGGGAGGTGAGTTCGATTTTTGCCATCAGACCAAAAACATTAACTGAAGAGTAAATTAATAATTGTATACAATTAAATTTACTAAATAAAGATATATTACAATTGTTATCTCTCTCCCTTATTTATCTCTTCTATATCTTTTTCCTCTCTTTTTTTCTTCTTTTTCCCCTTGTCTCTTCTCTCTTACTCATCTCTTTTTTGCTAGATTTTTTTGGTTCGGAATTTGATAATCTTTTAGATTTTTTTCTAAATAAAAATGATTGTATTTGGATTTTGTTTGATAACTATATTTAATTAGAGAATTCTAGGGTTTGTGAAATTGAAATGGGTTTAAAAATTTGGGAATTTGAGAGCTTTCCAACAATGGAAGATGAAGACATGTTGTTAGTTGTTGGTACTTTACCTCAAGTTATTGTTAATTTACTACTTCTGGAGCTTAAATCAACTGCTGTTGCTGGAAATTTTAGTATAGCAGCAAAGGGGTATATTTGTCAGTATTGCAATAGCAGGGATTCAGAGAAAGCATGGAAACCGATTTCGGCGGACGAAGCAAAGTTGAGAATAATTAATAAAATTATGAAAAAAATACTTATTACCCCCTAAGGTTTGGGCTAACTACCCATTTTTCCTTATAGTTTCCAAAATATCTGTTACCTCCCTAACTCCATTTTTCTTCCAACTTGAACCACCAAGTTAAATCGAATTAGAATCAACAAACTGAACCTTTAAACTATCAAGTCGAACCATTCTTTTAATATTCAAATATATATATAATTTATATTTTTTAGTTTAAAATAATTTAGATTTAATAATTAAAATTAAACATATATAATTTACATTTTTAATTAATTGCTAACTAATAACAATTATATATAAAAGTTAAATATATTTTTGAAATTTCAAATTTTTTTTAAAAATAAGTATATTTATAATCAAATTGATATTATAAAAATTTAAAATTAAATAATAATAATTATATGTAAAAATTATATACATTTTTTCACTTTTAAAATTAATTTTTTTAAAAAATAAATTGTTTATAATTAAATTTATTTAGTAGAAATAATTCAAATTTAATTATTATAATTATCTTATATAAATTCAATTATTAACTTATTTGAAACATGATTTATTGGTTAATTTAGGAATAATTTTAACTTAAAAATAATTTTTTAATTATAATTTTAATTTAAAAAAAAAAATTTTAATAATTTTTTATAATTATTTTTAGTTATAATTTTAGAAATTTATAAAAAAATTTCTAAATTAAAATTGTATTGTATAATTATAATTATTAAAAATTATTATCTAGTTATAATAATTAAAAAATTATAATCATTAGAAATTATTAAAAATATTTATAATTAAAAAAATTAATTTTAAAAGTTTCAAAAAAAATATATTTAACTTTTATATATATTATTATTATTATTTAATTTTTAAATCTAATAATATAAATTTGATTATAAATATACTTATTTTTAAAATTTTAAAAAATATATTTAATTTTTACATATAATTTTATTATTTAACAATTAGTTAATAATATAAATTATGTATATCTATTTTAATATTAAATTATTTTAAACTAAAAAAAATATAAATTACTATATTTATATATATTTGAATTTTAAAAGTATGATTCGGTTTGAATGTTTAAAGGTTCGGTTTGTTGATTCTGATTTGATTTGATTTGATTTGGTGCTTCAAGTTGATTAATGTAAGCGCAAAGTTGAAAGAAAATTGGAGGCAGGGGGTAAGGGGTATTTCTAAAACTTTAGGAGAGAATTGAGCAGTTAGTTTAAATCTGAGGAGGGTAATAGGTATTTTATCTAAAATTATTTAATTAATTAATATTATATATTAAGTTAATTAATAATAATAATGATGATACGACAACGACAATGACATAATAATAATAATGAGATATTACTTTATTATTTATTTTATTGAATTAATTAATTTTTCAACGTTGCTTTTTCAGGGATTAATTTAATTTAACCAATTTATTTTTCAAAAAATATCCATGAGGTTATTTTGTCTTTCTACAATAATGTTAGCTAAAATAAGGATAAATTTATTTTTTTATCATTTTCTTTAAAGATAACGGTGTTATTCTCTTAACAGGATTATTACTAATTACTTTTTAAAAATTTAAGTTACATGTGAAGAGAAAGTTGAAAATAATCTTTTAATTTATTATAAATAGATGTTGTAATTTTTTAAATTTATTTTTTTTAAATAATAAACATTTTCTTTTCCTTTTTTTTTTTAATTTTGAATAGAAATGAAAAATCTCTCTCACAAAATGCCAAAGCCTTACTATAATAAATATTTTCTTTTACTTTTCTTATACTATATTTTATCTCATTAATGAAATTTTTTTTGTGGCATTTATTTTTTTAACAATTAATCAACATTTTACTTTCTAATTTCTCTTTTCTAAAAGAAAATCTTATTATTTTTTATTTTATTCTTTTATATACTTTTTAAAGTTATTTTTTTGCAAGTCATAAGTATTTTCTTTACTTTTTTATGCTTATTTTATGTCATAGATGAAAATAAAAAATGAATTATTTTATTTTTGGCATTTAATTTTTTTTGATAATTAATCAACGCTTTACCCTTGAATTTCACATATTTTTTAAAGAAAATATAAATTGTTTTATTTTACTCTTTTTTAATACTTTTTTAATTTATTTTTCAGATACAGAAAATGCAATTTCCTCTATTTTTAATTTTATTCTTTTGCAAGTATTAAACTTTTTTTTTTTACTTCTTTTATGCTTTCTTTTGTGATAAATGAAAATAAAAAATGCAATTATTCTTTTTTTTTGGCATTTACTGTTTTTGAAAATTAATCAAATATTTTACTCTCTAATTTCTCTCTTTCCTTTTTTCTTTCACTTATTGCAAATAATATACATTGATTTTTTTTAAAGCTTTTCTTTACGTCATGGATGCAAATAGAAAATTTATTCTTCATCTTTTTTTTGGAAAATTTTCTAAAATAACCTAACCGAAATCCAATTGACATAAACAACCACTTTAAAAAAAAAAATTCACCAACCTAATCCAACATCTATTTTTTGGACAATTTTGCCATCGCTAGCTGCATTCTTTTTTTTTAATATTTTAACACTACTTTTTGACATTTTCATTTTTTACTAACTACTCACACTAACTTTACTCTTCCAAAACCTTTTCTCTCTAACAAAATATGATTTATGATATTTATAACATAAATGAGAATGTTTAAAATATATTTTAGAATAAATTTTGTGATGAAATTATTGAATGAATGTTTTTAGTTTGCGAAAACAAAAAAAAGCTTGGATTTAGGATAAATTGAGTATGTTTTGGATATGATTTTTGTTGGGTCTCAATAATGTGGATGCATTTGGTTAAAATGTCGTCGGAATTTAAAAAATTTTCGTTGGGACGTGGGTGTAATTTTCAGGTGGGCAATTTTTGGTTGCCCATGTTGGGGCACACCCACCCCATCCCCCGAACAAAAATCACACCCGCTCCCTCCCAACCCGAAAATTACACCCACACCTCACTCGAAAATTATACCACACTCGAAATTACACTCAGGCTCTACTCGAAAATTGCACCCCTCCCCCTCCAATTCGAAAATTTTCCAAATCATGATCATTTTTGACAATTTCTTTTCAAATTCCAACAATATTTCAACCAAATATATATACATTATTGAGATCTAATAAAAATTATACCAAAAACATACTTATTTTATCTTAAATTCATATACTTTTTTTAAAAATAAAGTACTATTAAAATGTGAAAAAAAATTGAATGTGGCTAGTTAGGGTAAAATTATCCAAAAATATATATATAGAGTTAGGTTGATAAAATTTTTTTTTAAGTAGCTATTTACGTCAATGGAATTCGAGTTAGGGCTATTTTGAGAAATTTTTATTTTTCATCATGCATTTAATTTTTCAAAAATTTTTAAAATAGTCTCTTTTTATCTTATTTTACTAAAATGACCCTCTTCCAATAATTTACACCAAACTATTCCAACATCTTATTTTCAAACAAAAATACTCTCAACTAGTTATTATACCCAAAAGCTATTTTTTTCATAATTCTCACTTTGAAAATCCCTAAATTTCCCAATCACCTAAATTGAAAACCCTAAAAAAATTCTCAAATTCTCAAATCCTCAAACTCTAAATTAATTGCTGACTTTAGCGTTACCTAAACCCGAATTTTGATTATTTCAAAATATACTGTTCAATCCAAGAAGTGGAAACAACAATCAAGTACAAATAAAGTTTCAAGGCACAAATGTAATTTTATTACTTTTAATGTTTTATATTTTTTTATCATATGCTTGTGAATGTATGATGCATGATGATTAAGCTCCAGATATTTTTTAAAATATATGTTTTTAAGTTTTTGAAAATAAACCAAGTTGCAAGATTTCGAAACCTTAAAATTGGGCTAAAATATAAAATTTTCAAACTGTGAACAATGCATATGAATAATACTCATGAACAGTACCTTAGATCAACCAAGTATACCAACTTGGTTGACCAAACTGGAAGCAAAAAGCATCCCAAGTTTAGCCAACTAAATCGAATTACTTGGTCGCCAAAGTGGGAATGACTTGGTCGACTAAAGTGACCCCTCCGGTCGACCAACATGCATGAAATTTGAATTTTTGGCACACCGAGAACTAACAATAGCTAGTTTTTGAATATACTATACATTGGAGACTTTTTGCTCAGTTTAAAGTTTCTTGTAACATATTTTTGAGCAATACTAAATGATTTCAACATCAAACTATATATTCTTGAGCTACAAATCATCACACATCAATTTAGATCTCCAAGAATATTCAATTTCTATATCTACTTTAAGGAGATCAAACTTTAAGGTATTCATTACTTGTATTCTTTATTTTTTTCATTGTAAAGAAGTGAAAGAAGTGGGTCTTTCACTTAATTGAGTGAGATTATGAGTGTTTGGAGTGAGCCAAACATTGTAAGAGTCATAGAATTTAAAAACCTAGGTTGTAATTGTGAAGTCTCATGGAATCAAGGCTTATTGTTAGTAAATATATCAAGTGAGTCTTGAAGGAGTGGATAGAGACCGGGGTGTTGCTGAACTACTATAAATTCTTATGTTCATTTTTTTGTCCCTTAAACTCCCTCATTTGTATTTCTGTTAAATTTGTGATTGTTTAGGTTAAAAAATTTTGTTGTAATTTGTATTAGAAACCCAATTCATCCCCCCCTCCACCCCTCTTGGGTTATTTATTAGTATTTCAGTAATAAATTGATACAACAAATTAGGAAATCAAATAAGTCAAAAGCGTTAGCAACTGGTTGGGGTTGAAAGCAATCGACAGAAGCCGTAGTTTGGATATGAACCTTGATCGTGATACAGACCATATATTTATCTTATGAAAGTCATTTTTAACTGAGGATTTGCCTTACTTGAAAATTAAATGAATTCGAGTGAGGATTTGCTTTACTCGAATTCTTGCCTTGCCAAAAAACCATTTTTGAGTACGAAATGTGTGCTTGAAAATGATTCATCTATAACCTCAACAAGTCACTATTATTTGAAAAATTGCATATAATTTATTTTAAACATCATATATAACAATCCAATCAAATATTATATTCTTTTAAAATGATGACATATTGAATTGAATTAGAGTTTGAAGACTGAAAGAGGAAAAATATGGAAAAGAGTTAAAAATTCAAGTTTTATGTTATAATGGCTAGTGAGGAGCAAATGTTTTTAAAAATATTTTTTGAGCTAATGCAAATTATTATAAGAGAGTCATTCTAATAAAATGGAACGAAAAGGAGGTTATTTTGAGAAATTTTCCTTATTTAAATATTATATCATTTATTCTTTTAAAAATATTTTCACAAAAATCATTTAACAATAACAATACTATATTATAATTTATTACAGTAACTATAAAAAAAAAAAATCATAATAAGCACGTAAAGTAATTTATGGTATTGACTTAGAATTTTGTTCAATAGTGTAAAATGATAATTTGAGATAGAATAAGTAAGGACAAAGAAATACAGAAACTAGAATTTTACGTGGTTCAGCATGTTGTCTACATTCATGAGTAGAATATATAGGGATAGATTTTATTAATACTCAAAATTAAGGTTGTTACAGTACAAACAAAACCCTCTCTCTTCTCCCTCATTCTCTTGTCTCGATTTCTCTTATTTTTCTCTCAATTGCTTTCTTCGTCGTGTTTTTTCTATCTTCCAACTACTCTCCTTATAAAGCTTATTTTGTAGAATTTCGACTAAAAACAAACTAATCAGCACCTTTCTTCAAATTTATGTAAGATTTTCTAGAGTTAGAGATATCATCCCCCTCTTAAACTTATCTTAGCTAAGATTTTATATTGAGTTAAACTTCCACATGTTAATTGGGCATGTTAGACTTCGACTAAACTCGCTAGATTGATAAGCTTGGATTGGACTTTTTTTATCAACTCTCACACTTGGTAGCTAAATATGTAATTTAGAGAAAGTTATTTCAACTTCACATTGTTAATAATCGACACTGTTCACAAATGCATAATACTGTTCACATATGATTTTTTTCCTTTGTGATGTGCTAGAAGGAGACTTCCTTGCACATAGTGTGCTAGCGAGACTTCTTTGTGCATGGCCGGCTAAAGGTGAATTACATGTGAATGGCATGCATGTTAGAAGATGACTTGCTTCTACATGGTATGCTGTGCAAAGTATACTAAGACGTGATTGCTTGTGCATGTCATATACAAGCAAGTCACCTTCTAGGATACCATGCACACATAAGTCACGTGTTAACATACCATGCATAATCAAGTCACTATGTCATGTACAAATTAGTCACTTCCTAACATACTGTATGTAAAAAAATTCCTCGCAGCACACTATGAAGGCAAAAAAATCATATGTGAACAGTATCATGTATATGTGAACGTTGCTGAGTGAAACAATAACCGGCATAAACAGTGTTGAAGATGAACAGTATTAAGCTGGAACAATGCTACATGGAAACACTGACTTTGTTCAAATTACATATTTTACCATCAAGTTTGAGAATTGATCAAATAAGTCCAATCGAAGCCCAACAATGTCAATGATAAATCTAGCAAGTTTCACCCAATACTAGCTAAGATAAGTTTATGGGATAAATGATATCTCTTATTTAAAATAATCCTAATTAAACTTTCTAAAAGAGCTAATTAGTTTGTGTTTAGTTGAAACTCCACGAAGTAAGCTTTATAAAGTGAGTGGTTGACAAATAAAGAAAAATGAAGAAAACAATAGAGAGAAAAATAAGAGAAAAGAGAACAAAAGAGAAGAGTTTATGTTTGTGTTTGTGTTGTGGCAACCTACTGTTGAGCAATAATAAAATGTCTTCTCAAATATATTATCTGTAGACGTACATAATACGGCAAACCACATAAAATTATGGTTTTTGTGTTTCTTTACCCTTGCTTATTTTGTCTTAAATTACCAATTTACACCATTGACCAAATTTTTGGGTCAACAACTTGGCGTCTTTTGTGCATGGTATATAGTAAGAGGTGACTTGCCTATGCTGGCATGCTAGGGGGCAACTTGCTCTTTTTTCAAAAAGGTGTTATAGTATGATGCTAGCATCCAAGCAAGATGATTTGGGGAGGAATTTCAGGCATTCATAATAAATAAGGAATAAATGCCTTGCCAACATGCAAGAAGTAGCAATCACGTGATCATTCAATACGTGTAAAAGGTAAAGTTTATTGCGGACTATAGGATGAGGGTAAAGGAATAAAAAACTCTCTATAGTTAGAAGTAAAAGCTATAAAGAGCTTAGGGATACATGTTGTGAAAATTATAAAATCTAATGGTTAATAAGGATAATCTCAGAATAAAAGATCGTCATCATCCAAGGAGAGAGAAGCAGACAATTTTGTCCTAAGACATTTTTGAAGGGAAAAGGAACTAACCTTTTCCTAGAACATGTCACTTTGTCCTAAGACACCTTTTTGAAAGAAACATGCCTGGCATAAGTTACCTCGTACCAAGTCATGCATATGCAAGTCACCTCTTACCAAACCATACACATGCAAGTCACCTTCAGATATGCCAAACACATATAAGTCACCTCCTAACATGTCATACACACGTAAGTCATTTACTAGTAGGCCATACACAAAGAAATTTCCTCCTAACAGACCATTCACAAAGAAGTTTCTCTTGGAAGGCCGTGTACAAAAAGAAGGTTCTTCTTAGCACACTATGCACAAGAAAGTCTCCTCTAGTACACCACAAAAGCAAAATATCATACGTGAATACTGTCCAATTGAAATAGTGCCTTTGGAAGAATAAAGATTGTATCCAAATTACATACTTGGATGCCAAGTCACAGAGTTAATGAAAGAAGCCTAATCCAAACCCAACAAGTCCAACCTAAGATGAACAAACCCAATTAACGTGTGAAAATTTAACTAAATATAAAACTCTAGTTAGGATCAGTTTAAAAGGGAGATAATATCTTTGATTCTAAGGAATGTAGACTCTAATAAAGGAGCTAATCAATTTGTTTTTAGTTGAAACTTATAAAGTAGACTTTATAAAGAGAATGGCTAAAAGCTAGAAAAAGGACGACAAACAAAGCAATAGAGAGACAAATAAGAGAAATTGAAAGAAGTGAACATGAGTGAAGAAAAAAGTTTTGTTTGTACTATGACAACGTATATTCTACTCTTGAACATAGATAATACGTTAAATCACGTAAAATTCTAATTTTTATTTTTATTTGTCCTCATTATTCTATCTCTAACTTACCAATTTATACAAATTTCTATGTCAACACAACACGTAGTATTTTAAAAAAATCTTACGTGAATAAATTAAGTCGAAGGTGTTTATATTTTATTAAATATTTTAAAATACATGTATTATTTTAATCATATCGATAATGCAACAAAAGATTAACACAAATATTATGGAAAGAAACAACTTTTTGTGGTATTATTTCAATTTCAAATGGTGTTGGTTCTTTTTAAATGGTTTATCAAATTAAAATTCCATCTAATCGCCACAATTAAAAGGGAATTATGGAGAGACATATTTCAAATGAGAGAATACATATATATCTAAGCAGATGTGTCATACTTTGGCTATAGGGATTATTGAAACAAATTTTCTAAATCACCTCTTTACTCTCATCACCTTTCTAGAACTTATTTGAGTACTTATGTTGATTTTGTATTAGGAGTGCCCCGTAAACCTATAACCCATTTTACATCATAATAATATTAAGAGTGAATACTTTTCTTAAGGATCCTTGATTTTCTGGTATCAATCTTTGGCGCAACGATTTTCAAAACAATCTCTCGAAAAAATTTTGTTAATCTTCAGCAAAATTCGGGGACAAAAATGTCTTATCACCCCTTAAAAAAAATTATCTGCTTAGGAAAAGGCAAAGCTAACGCCCCACATTGAAGATATAATCAGTCAAAATATATCTCAAGGGCACCAAAATGTAAAAGAGACAGAAACTACATAACATTCTCGACTAAATCAATAATTATCCTTGGGGTCATAAAACCGTTCAAAGGGTCTAAATTCTAATCCAATCCGTTAATAAACTTCTGACCACCCAATAATGTCAGTAGATGATACCACAACCGGCGTTGAAATTGAATGGAAAACTACCAAATTCAGATGACATACAAAACACAAACACAAACATAAACAAGAAAACAAAGGAACCCTACCGGTAGAATTATTCCGGAAAGTTCACTCCAAACTCAGTCGATAGGCTGGTCTATCTCTGCATAAGCTGCCTCGAGGTGTGCTTGTTCGGCTTCTTGGACCTCTTTCTCGGTCTTCCTTCCTTTCTTGGACTTGTAGTACACACTCATGAAGGTTCCCACAGCTTTATACTTCCTCCTGCATTTCTCGTAAAGCTCGCCATCAAACATTCTCCAAAAGCTCTTTTCAGTCAGCTCAGACACTGCATACTGTGGCTGAAAGCCGTGATTCTCAATCAGCCACTGCTCCATTTTACGAACTGCCTCTGCACCATCAAATACCTCACCCCTCAATACAGGGCCTGGAGCATAGTATACCCCAACATCGGTATACATCTGAGCATAATCAGTGTCTCCCTGTCTGTGATGGTGCTCAAAACCTGGCTCAGGATACACCATAGTTTTGTATGGAAGCTTGTACAGCCTGTGCGGGCAGAGCCAAAGAGGATACAGCTGAAGAATTGGAAACAGAAATATTTATATCAACAAACTGGATTTATTGAAACAATAATAGCCAAAATTTATAAAACTACATCTAGTAACCACCAGAGCAATCTTAGAACATCTTATCCTGCTTCAGATCTGGTTTGTAGCACTAGTTAAAGTGGTTCTATTTCCTCCTGAATGTATTAAGTAATCTTTGCTTTCTGAGGAAATGTTGCTTTACAGACTACATAGAAATATGTAAATAAAATGACTACAAATAGAAAATTAAGGAAAATAAGGTTACCTCCATCTCACGGTGGACCCACTCAAGGGCATCGCCAACCTTGTAAAGCGGAACAAGCATGTCCTGAATGACGTGCATCTCATGGTAATAGTTTCTGATTGCTTCACCTTGAGTAGCCTTAAGCAAAGATACCTTGGGTGGCATCAACCAGCCGAACAGAAACCTGAACCAGAATTGGTCTGCAAATGGTAGGATGAGCTTCCCCTCCCAGTACAAACACCTCGTATGCCTGTGATAATACTCCCTAGTTGGTATGTACTCCACAAACTCTCCTTTCTTCAGTGCCGTTGCTGCATGTTGATAGAACCAGGGTTTAAACCACCATCCAACACTGTTAATCACATTCCCCTTTTTCTTTGCCTCTTCTTTTGAGGCATATTTCCCAGTCATGAATACAGCTTCTGTAGGAGTGTAAATCATGCCTTCTACAAAATCTGGAACCTTCTCTGGATTGTCCTGATTCCCATCTCTAGGTGCAAAAGAGTCTGAATAAGCCTGAGCAATTTCCCGTAAATTGCCAACTACAGGCTTGTAAGTTAGCTTCATGTATTCCTTAACTGGTATAAGCTTGATCTCGGCCGAGACAAGAAGCCCCAGTGTGCCCTGCGACCATGGAATAGCATAGAAAAGATCTTTATACTCGTTGTCCTGAGTAGCTCTCACAACTTGGCCATCTGCCAGAACAATCTCGTATGCAACCACAGTATCAGAAAATAAGCCATAAAGGTGGGAACTTCCTTCAATCCCATAGCCATTGATGAGGCCACCAACAGTAAGATCATCCAGCTCTGCAACCACTGCAAGGGCAAGGTTCATTGGGACCGTAGCTCTAGTTATTTGCCCCATGTTAACGAGAGGCTCACATTTTGCAATCATTCTATCTTTGTCAATGTCAATGATGTTACGGAAAGCTGATAAATCAACTTCAAAATGTCGCGCCCGCTTGTAGTCCACATTCCGCATTCCAACTGCAATCCACGGTTTACGGGCTGTGCAGACAAGACCATCCTTTGATGGGTTTCTCTCTTTCAGCCGTTTTACAACTTTCTTGACATTTTCATCATGTTCCTTCTGACGCCTCTCGAAGGACTTCATTTCAGATTTAACATCTCCAAGATATGTGAGGAAGTAAAGTGTGAAAGAGATAGGGAGCACAACAAAAATGACAACAATCCATCGGAAGTGCACCAGAATATCCACCAAACCCTTTTTCCTTTTTGGGCGCAATGGGGCCTCAAGGTCTGACATCGTTGGAAGTGATCACCCTTCAACAAAGACAAAAATATTAGTAACTATAAAAACAATCAAATTCTGCATTAAGGCTTCTGAGTTTCACGATGCAAGTAAACTTGAGAGAGCACTAAATTAGCTTTATAAAATAATAGATAAACTAAAATCTTGCAGTTGCAGAAGTATTCAAGAAAGATAAAATGTAATATTTGTTAATTAAGGAGCACAAAAAACTTTAAAGGATGTATCTTGCAGCATGATTGATAAAGTGTTAGATCCTCATTCAAAAAATAACGACATATGAATAGTACCCAAAATACATGGAATAGTGATGCCGGGATCTTCGGTAGAGATGGGCAATAAAATTTTAGTAAGATATTTTAGTAGGTAAATTACCGCATTAGACGGCAAAAGAATTGCTGCAGAAGATAAATTATTATGAACCATACTTGAAATTCAGGTATCCACTTTAAAGGAAACTTGTCTACAACTACCTACAGGTGGTAGGGGTCAAGTTATTGATGAGAGATGGATCCAGAAAAAGGGGGGTTTGAGTTGGAATCCAGAAAGGGTTTGTGTATATATCTCACAGAAAAGTTAACTCAAAGTAGGTGACGTGACCTCAGAGTAGGTGATTAAGTGGCTCAAAGACATTGAAATAAACGTATCATTTCAAAAATTTTGCCTAGACAGGACATGCCATATTTGCCAGATGTAAGGCCTGTTGATATGGTTTTCAACCCATTAGGAGTACTGTCGCGAATGAATGTCTTACAGATATTTCAATGCTTGCCCAAGAAGAAAAGAAAAGAAGCAGACAAAATGGCCATCAACTAGTGATCTAAACAAATTTACAAAAATGCACCTACTAATAAAACTGAAACCAAAATTTATCTGTGCACACCTATAATGAGGCTAAATCATCCACTATAACAGAACAATTTAAAACGATTACATATTCATCTGGGTCAGCCCCATCATCAGAATGTGAAACTCAATAATATAGTTCAAATATGAAGGAGTGGACAGAACACCGGCAAAATTCCTATAGAGAAAAGAACCAAAGGAAGCAAAATTATCTTTTACATATGCTACATATTACATGAACTTCGCTAGTTAGATATATTGGCCTTTAAATAAACTTAACCCCCATTTATAAGGAACAAAATACCGATTTAAAAAAACAAACAGAAAACCTTCAAATATGTATCAGCAATTTAAGAGACCAAATTCTGAACAACAAGACATATGGTATCAGAGAAGCAGCAGACAGGCACATGAAAGACAACAAAAAGACAGAGGAAAAAGAAATTATAAATATTTTCTTGCAGCAGCAAATAAGTCTAGTACAATTCCCCATAATTTGTTCTCAGAAAAAGAATATATTTTTCATTACCATAATCAGATTTTTCTTTGAAAAAAAAATCATATACTTAAAGACAAAGTAATTCAACCCAAAAAAAATGAAAAAAAAAAAAGAAAAAAAGAGTAATAGAATTGCAGAATATCTCATAATGCTAAAGATAGAAGTAACCTTTCAGATTTCATACAAGAATGTTAACAGTATTCTAACAACACATGACATCACTAAATCAAGGAAAGAGAAATGAAAGCAGAGTCCCAGCATGCAGCTTGATATGCTGACTGCTATGCCATAATAACTCACTGGCTTTAACCAAACCTCAACAAAAATAAAAGAACAAATCAACATAATGAGGAAGGTGTAAGGGCATTTTCCAGATCTACACAGAAAAAATTTTAACCAGTTTCAGTTGCTCAAATAAAATAAAAAAATAAAAACAAAAATAAATCCAGATCTGAACAAATCCAAAACTAGATTTTTCAAAAAAAGCGAATATAAAATTTTCCATATGACATAAAAAGTCAAACAATCAATCAATCAATCAGTAAGCATACTTGGAAACTTCAGAGATTGTAGATTATGGCTTGTTTGGTTATTATTAGTGATTTATCATTATTTCCACAGCTTTCTGAAGCACACTCTCAGCAAACAGACAGAGAATTCATCCAAATCTAGTAAATATTGCAACAAAAACAATAAAGGAACATAAAGTTTCATTGTCTCAGGATCCAAACAGAAACAGTTAGAACACTAGTAATTTAACGTCATATTCATCATTTTCAGAGCAAATTCTCAGCAAACAGACAGAGGATTCATCCAAATCCCCTAAATTTGGCAACAAAAACACTAAAGGAGAATCGAGTTCCGTTTTCTCAGTATCCAAACAGAGAGAGTGAGAACAGTGTTAATTTAACACTATATTCATCACTTTCTGAGCATATTCTCAGCAAACATAAAGATTATTCAACCAAATCCCCTAAATTTTGCAACAAAAACAGTAAAAGGAGAATCAAGTTCCATTTTCTCAGGATCCAAACAGAAAAGGGAAGAACAGTAGTAATTTAACACTATATACATCGTTTTCCGAGCACATTCTCAGCAAACATAGAGAAGATTCATCACCCCCCAAAATATGGAACAAAAACAGTAAAAGAGCAGAAAGTTTCATTTTCTCAGGATCCAAACAGAAACAGTAAGGACAACAGTACCCGAACATTATATTCATTCTCGGTAAACATAGAGAAGATTTATCCAAATCCTCCAAATTTTTGCAACAAAAATAGTAAAAAAACCATAAAATTCCATTTTCTCGGGATCCAAACAGAAACAGTAAGAACAGTAGTGATATAACACTATATGCATCATTTTCTGAATAGAGATTGCTTATCCAACAAAAACAGAAAATGAACATGAAAAATGCATTTTCTCAGGATCCAAACAGAAACAGCGAGAAAACCCACAGAGCGAAAGAAAAAGAGAGAGTACCTAAAGAACAGGAAAAGAAAAGTTGCTGAGATAAAAACTAAACCTAAAGTAGAAGAACTGACATTAATTGAAACCTTGCAAGAGTACTGCAACTGATAAGAGTGAGTGATTGAGGCTGCTGAATAAATAAATATATGCAAAGAAAACGCACTCGAGACTGCTCAGTGTGCGACTGAGAAAATATCAGACTCTAATTTTCTTTTTTTTTTAAAATAAAAATAAAAAATTGCAAAACAAAAAATAAACAAACAAAAAAAATCGAAGAAATCGAAGACAGATCACAAACTAAAACAGGAACATGTTACGATACCTACAGGTGTATCGTACGTTAGTTTCCTTCATCTAACTCGACAACTTAGCACAATCGCACTGTTAAGAGTATGGACTTTCTTAAATAAAATTATTAACGCAGGATAATAATATTTGAATTCTTAAATTTTGATAAAATAACAAAATAATGGCATTTAACTTTTAAGTCTAATAGTTTAGTCCCTAATAGAATAATACTACTAAATACCCACTTCGTGTGGTTATTCTATTAAAAAATAAATTTTTTTAATATTAAAAACTCTTTCCAATGTCTTTTCTACATTTAATTCTAATTAAAGAAAAATTTTTAAAAATTAAAAAAATATTTTGTGTTTATTTTAAAAAAATTCAAAATTTTAACTATATTGTAAAATTTTTATTTTTATAAATTAAATTATTTAAAATAATTATATTTTGTAAAACCGTAATAATTTAAAATTTTTACTAGCAAAAATTTTACTCTAAAAAATCTTGAATTGGAGGGCTTGATAGGGTTCGTAATAATTTAAAATTTTAATACAAAATTTTTATCCCAAAAAACTTGAACAAGAGGAAAGCATACTAGGATAGGGATTAAAGTATTATAATTGAGAAAGTTATGTTTAAACATGTTATTTAGTAAACGTTTAAGGATACAAATGTTATTTTTTCTTCTATCGTATCAAGTGCGGCCACAACAATGAAACAGAAAAGTACGTATAAAGTGAAAGAAACTACGATGCATCTGTATGTACTGTAGCATTTCCCCATTCAAATATGGCCCCACGTACATGAACGCACACGTTTAGGTCCAACGCGATTCGCTGGCGCAGTACAGCCGTTGCACGTGACAACGTGACTGTATCTCTAATTATTATAATATTATTTTGTAAATTATTATTTTTTTTATTATTATTATTAATTAATAAATAAAAAGTGAATCATAGTGGCTTAAAGGTTTAAAAGCCAACACCTAATCATCATTAAAGTGGACTAATGCCATTCCAACCATTAAAAATAATTAATTAATTAAAGGACCAATAAAAGTTGTACTTCTTTGGAAAAAATTAGGAAAATTGAAAATCCATGTTTTTTATTTTCAAAAAAGAAAGTTGTCTATTAAGTTGTCAAATTTGACATTTCCAAACACAAAAATTCTTATTGATTTTTTTAATTAGTAATATCAATTATAATCCTTTTTAAGAATTTGAATTAATAAAGAATATAGAGTTGTATTTATATTATATCCTAAAAAATATTTCCAAATTTGAAAATAATTCAATTTTTAAAAAGTAGGTTGCAAGTCCACATTTGCAATAATTAATTCAAGACTTAAAATTGAATTGGGATTTCTCTTCTCATGATTTCAACTCATTATATTTTTTAATAAATTTATTATTATAATTAAATTAATTTAAAATTTAAAAATAATGGGGGTAAAAAGTGAGTATCCCTCATTTTTAGGGACTAGGTTATTTAAGTAGAAAAGTTTGTTAATTGTTTATTGAATATTATATAATATTCAGACGATGAAGAAGAAAAAAGAAAAATAATAATAATAAAGGTGAAAGGCCAAGGACAGGGCATAATAACACTTTTGTTCCTATCCTTTGATAAAACAATAAATTATGACATGCATTCCTCAATTTCAACTATTTAGTCCGCGACCTAACCCTTTATATACCATGACTGTATCAGGATTTATCATTATATTTGGACTAAATTGTTATATTTGAAAAACGTATTAATTATTTTATTATTTTTATAAAGTTTAAGATTAAATGTTATTATCCCAAAAGGCGGGAAAAATAAATTCTAACGGCCATAGTTTAAAATTTGACGAGCTAGAAGAATTTTGTTAATTTAGATAATTTGTTATTTTTTATTATAATATTGTTTAATATTTAATTTTTTTTAAAAATTAAATATATTATATTGTTTTTATTTTTGTCAACATTCACAAATTAAGCTATCATCAAATAATTTTTTTAATTAATACGTATATTAAATTAAATTTTAGAGATATATACAAAGTTTCGTGACTAAAAATAAAAGACAGGCTCATTGTATGATTATAAGCATCTAAATAACCATTAATTAAACATTTTTATTATATACATTAATTTTCTCTATCACTTTTAAAGTTATTTATCATACCCAAATACTTTATATTGTTAAAAAAAAATTTTTTAAAATATATTAAAATTAAAAAATAATATTTAGTAAAAAAAAAGCATGAACATATAATTTTCTATAAATTATTAAAATATTTTCAATTCACGATAATATAGCTTTCTATAGTTAATGAATTTATAATTATTAGAATTTAAAAAGTTTACATGTTAAACTTTTCAGAAGAAATTGATTTGAAAAGTTAATTGTCCTTATTAATAAATTATAAAATGAATATTTTTCTAATAATTTTTTTTTTAAATATGAATATTAAGAATAAATTTTAGGGCACAAATAAGATCACAAACATATGTATATATAAAAGATAGATCGGTAGATGATAACTTTGCAGATCGACAATTTTAAATTTTTATATTATTTTATATATTTATATTATTTGTAAATTTTAGATCTGTACACTGTTAATGGTTGAAGTACATAATTAATGTATATATCAAATTTAATCTTAAATTTACAATTAAGTATAAAAATATATGAAAAAATATGGGATTATTGGTCCTTCTTCACACACACACACAAACAAGACAATATAGGAATTATAAGATTTTATTTTTTTTTTTTTGTTGGACTCTATCTAAAATTTAAAATAACTAATTCCTGTGAAATTTCTATTTATTATAAATTTTGGGTGGTTGCCGCATGAATTCAAATATCTTGTATTGAAAATGAATAATGTTACTACATGCAAACCGACGTGATATACTATAAATATTATTATGTCATTTTAATTTGTGTGTTTTATAATTTATATAGAAAATTTGTATTTTTATAACTATTCATTGAAAAGAAGATGCCAACTAATTCAATCAAATGTAGGGTCAAAATTGGAAAAAAATTAATAGTTGAAAAGATATGCTAACTCAATCGAATTTAATGCCAAAATAGGGAAGATATTAATTTATGAGTTGATTAAAGTTTGTGGGTGTATAAAAAAAAATTAAACAAAAGAAAATTCTTTAATCTTTTGGCGGGTATAAAATAATAATAATATAATAATATAATAATCTAATATCGTATCTATTAAGATAAAATAATTTATATCCAAAATTATATGTAATGTTAATATAAATTACAAAAAAAATATATTTAATTTATATTTAATTCATTATATTTGATTAATCGATGAAAGCTTTGTGAAAATTTATAATATATTTGGTGCGAATTTGATTTCTATGTTGAAATTCTTCTAACAATTCAACGGACTATTTATAGTTTTTAATATTTGAAAGTAGAGAGAATTTTTTTTTTTCATATTACAAATCATAAATTATATTAGAAATTTATTGGACATTATATATTATAAGTATAATCTATCTGATTTAAGAAATTTACCAAGAGTCAAAAGTCTTAATTAAATATATTTTGATGCCACTTTAATATATCATAAATTTATCAAGAGTCGAAAATCTTGATTAAATCTGATTTGCTGCCACTTTTAAAAATTTATATCCAATTTAAGAAAAATTTATACCCAATTTATTATTTAGGAGAAAAGTTTATCTCTACTTTACACTTGGGAGAAGTCCAATAGTTAGTCTTTATTCGAAAAGTAAGAATATCAACAGTGGCAGAATCTACAAAAATTTTGAAGTTTTTAGATGAAAATTTTTAATTTAACCTTTAAAATTATATTTTATTATTTTGACTCTACAAACTTTAAAAGTATTGTATTTTGACCCTATTTTAAGTAATTCCTTTTATAAATGGAGGAGAGGATAATTTTTATTGTGAATTAATGAACATAATCTTAAATAAATGTATATGTGGTGGCATCATTTTAATATTACAAAAGAAAAAGGACTTGCATGTCACTCGAAGATTTCGTTTAATAGATATATTAGTTTTAATAGTTTTAAAAATATTAATACAAATCATAAAATAACTATTATACCCATATTAATAATAATTATTCAACAAAAATAATCATTAAATCTTTAAAATTATATTATATTTAATATATTTTAGCTTTGAATAAATATAAATTATAATATAATCATAAGAATTGTAATATAGTATATTTTATTTATATATTAATATTTATTTATGATTTATTTTATTTATTTTCTAAGACTCAATTGATATTGAATCGTTAATATATTGAAAAATAAATAAATTTATATTTTACTTATATATAATATATTAGTAAATATTATTTATAAAATATATTAATTTATAATATGTTAATAAATATTATGTTATTGATGAAATATAAAATAATATTATGATTTATTTTATTAAAGTGTTTTTGATAAATATATTATATTTGATTAAATTTTAAAAAATTTAATAATTTTTTTTATTAAATAGATATAATTATTATTTTAAAATAAATTAAAATTTATATGAATATTTTTAAAGTTCGTAAATCTAATTTTTAATTAAAATAAATCTTAAGGATTTGAATGTTCATTTTTTTATTAAAAATTAAAGTCAGTTATTTATTATTATTTGAAAGTAGGGTGGGTAGGTAGGATTAGGATATGGCCAAATAGATTTAAGATCTGGAATCAAAATGAATAATAATTATTTAATATATAAAAAAATAAAATAAACCCAAACCCACCCTCCCTGCCACAATCTGCAAATTGATTTTTTTAATATATTGAAAATAAAAATGTGAATTTATTATAATTTAAAATTGATTCAATAGGTAGCTGGCTAAAACTATTACTATTAATAAATAAAATGGCAACAAGAATGTGCTATGAAGAAGAGAAAAACAGAGATTAGGGTAGTGTTCGATTTTCTATCTTAACAGCGAATATAATTAAAATTTGAATTTGATTAAAATCTGAATTTAACTAAAATTTAAATCTGATTTATAAATTTATTTTTTTTACTAATTATAGATATTAAGTTATTTATTTTTATAAAAATAAAAATTTAAAATTAATATGTTTGACATACATATTTTAAAAAATTTAATACTGATAAATTAAGTTATTGATATATATATATATATAAATGTTCAATAATAAACTAAGGGTATTATTAACAGATAAAATATTTAATTTATTTAAATATCTAATTATTTGAATTTAACTTAGTTTTAATAAATATTAATATATTTATAAATTAAAAAACAAACAACTCTTAAATGATATCTGAATAATTACATATAAATTTTAGTCAAAAAACAAACGGGCCTTAGGTCGAATAGTTAAATTTAATTAATTCATTATGAACTTTTGGAGATAATTTATTCTTATTCTAAATTTTTAAAAAATTAATCTCTTCTTACAAATATATTCTCAAAATTGTTTTTGAAAACTACTAATCTAATCTAAGAGATTCAATTTGAGTTTAAATTACTATTTTGTAACTAAAATTTATTATTCAATCATAAAAGTCAAATCATCATTCGGGATACAATTAATTTATTTGAGATAACATTTTAAAATATTTTATTTAAAAAGTATTTATTAGCAAAACAAATGATGTAATAATATTGGAGATAAATCAGCCATCTCTCAATTTCACATCATTTACAATATCTAGATTTATACATTTTCAAGTGATGAGATTATATATTTTTATAACGCCTTAATTAATTATGTCTTGAATCTAATATCAACCATTAAAAATATATAAGTTTAACAATTTATAAATAATATAAAAATTGTATAAAGTTAGTGGAGTGTAAATCTTTCATAATATCTTAGTTTGATACTTATTGAAGGTAAGGCGGTCAAACAAAGTGTAAGGACTAACTTAGTGAAATTAAGTAAATCATATCTCCATTTGTTCTTTTAGAAAAGCTTGGGGACAAAAATGTTATTATGATAAAATATTAAAAGATAGAAAATAGTCAAAGGTCTTATGCTATTAATAAAAATAGAAACATATCATTTTTAGCCCCAGTTTATTTTGATATTTCTATTTTTGTCCCTTAACTTTTAAAAATATATTTTTAATGCCCACTGTTATAACGCCACTCTGGAAATTGATTGTTAAAGAGCAAATGACTTTATTATCCCTGTAGTAATAATGATGATATCAGCTGGTCTGTGCAATCCTAATAGTTGGTAGAATAAAAAAAAAATAATATAATATATAAAATAAATAAATAAATGATAATATGAATAATAATAAAATATGTGAAAATTTATTATTATTATTATTAATATTATTATACCCATAACCCATGGTTGGAATAATCCACCATAGCAAAAAGTGAAGGTTCCATTTCTTTTCTTTTTTTTTTTGTTGAAAAATAATTCTTTATCATATTTTTATTTTTGTTTAATTTGTGAAAGATAATATTATTTTATTATTCCTATACGTGTTCAAGTGTATTAAACCCACCAGTCACATCTCTGTCTCTCGTGTCAATCAAAATCATTTTCATATACGTATAAAGATTAATTTGCCTTCAAAAAGTGAATTTTCAGAGTTTACAACAGTAAGGACCAAAAGTATAGTTTTGGAAGTTTAAGGATTCATATGAAATATTAAAATAAATTAGGCATACAATTGATAGTTTACTATAAAAACAAGATGGAAATCATAAGGAAAAAAGACAAAATAGGTCGCAATTGTAGAGATCTGCGCCAGTCCCAAACGGGAATCTCAATAGTTCGCAATTGCTATTTGACAAATTAATGGTTATTATCAAATTTCTCCCCTCATGTTTGGTATTTATATCACTCGGACAAAAACTTTTGGGAATATGTGAAAAATTTTCCCTTGACTATTAGTTAATTAACCCTAAATAACATATTTATTAAAATACCCTCAATCTTTAAGTTATCTGCTATTTAATTAGTTAAATATTTAAAAATCTTAATTAATTAAAAAATATTAAAATTATTCACAAACATTATAATAACTAAAAAGGAAAAACTTAACTTTAACTGTAAAATAATTACGATTTATTATATAATTAACTTTCATTTTATGAATTAAAGTTATAATTATCAAACGAATATGATTAGTTGTACACATAATATGTAGAGGTATAAAATAAATTATAAGTTGATAAACTAATATAGAGAATAAAAATATATAAAAATATATTTTATATATAATAAGAATGACAGATAAAAATAATAATAAATATAGTTAAATATGGTTATATTAAATTTATAAATATTACACTAATAATTATAAATTAGTTTTGTAAAAATAAATTTGTGATAAGATGATATTGAATTTAGAAATTAAAATGAATGTTATAATAATAATTAGAAATTAAATTTTAAATAATATTATATGAATTATAAATAATTAAAATAATATGACGACTTATTAAAAAATAATTATTGAGAATAATTGATTTAAAATAAAATTACCATGAAACGTACAGAAAAGAGAATAAAATAGAGACATTTTTTCAAAACCTAAGAATGATAATAGAGAATTTTATGAAAAAGGAGGAAATTTGTCAAATCTTAAGTAGAAAGAATCTTTCCGGTAGTAATTAATTAATTGATTAATTAATACAAAATTTAAAGATTAAGGACAGTTCAGTAAAATTTGGGTTAGCTGGTTCCTAAATAGGGAGAGGCTTTTGATAAAATTTTTTAAACTTTCTATTCTATCGATATAATCCCAAATCTCAAGGGAGAAATTTTATAATAATCCGACAAATTATTTCTCCCCTCTGCTCCTCGTTCTGTCGGTCAACGGTGCCGTTCTGGTGAAGTCAAGTGCGCTATCGACGTATGTATATATATATATTTGTCTATCCTGTTTCTTCTTTTGGATCTTAACTCCATGAAACAATATGCTACTGCAGAAACATAAAAGAATTGAAATCTTACATCAAATTACTATGGATGGTATGAACTGCTTAAACAAAAATTCTTGAACAGCAAGCCATCAGAGTTATTACTAATTACATCAAAAAATTTCTATTAATAAAAGATAAGGATGTAAATCTATTAGAAAATAAAAAATATGCATATCGGATGAAATGATTGTTGCTATCTGCTCCAATAATGAATCATTAATTTAACTGAATAACTAAATAAAATAAATAGACCCTTCTTTTCATCTCAGGTCGATGGATTTTATATTAATTATGCGACACATTTAACAGTTGAAATTGTATTTGATTATATAATTAATGTATAATTAATATATTCATAAGTAAACATATGTTAAATATACGCTCAACCGTTAAATGTGTCAATATTTAACAATTTATAATTGATGTAAGAATTTGTATAAAAAAAAAATGTTGCTGATTCTACCTTTTTATATATATATATATATATATTACATTATATCGGTTATTGTCACGCTTTTAAAATTTTTTTTATAAAATTCTTTTATTTAGTTAGTTATTAAAATAATAATAAATTATTATAACACTTTATTAATTTTAAATAATTTTTAATTGTTTCATTATTTTTCAAACTCTAATTTTTTCAATTTTTTCTGAAAATGATTAATTGAATTTTTTAAAAATATATTTAATTATTTTATAATAGATAAATTGTCACTTAATCACATATTGTTATTTTCTTTTTCCCGATGAAATCTCTTTTAACCATTATTTTATTTACCAATTTGAAATTCCTATGAATTTGTTAAAAGAATAAAAATTTTATTTATTTAATTTAAGATTAAAAAAAAAGAAAGTTTATGATCAGTTAAAGTTAAAAAAAGTTGTAGAAGTGCTGATGACTATGCTCAGTATTTAATATAGATTAAAATATGGGGATTTAATTAGATATTTATTTTTATCTAATTTTGATTAAAATAAAATTGTAAATAAAAATGTATGTTTTAAGAGAAATTTGAAAGGGTAGCAATGACACGGATATTTTTTAAGCTCTTTTATTAACATTTTCAATTCTTCTATTATAATTTTCAAAATTTTTGTTATAATTGAAAAGTAACATACAAATCTTTAAAATTTGATCAAATGTATGCTTTAATTTTGTTGATCTCAAAAATATTTTGATAAAATTTTGTTAATTTAATTTATAATTTTGTATATTTAACTAAGAAGGTATTACCGTGATGGTCATGTTAAAATAAATAAATCATTCAAGTTAATAAAAATTTTAATAAAATATAAATATGTTTTAAAGAAAAAAAGGACATATACACCTTTAAATTTACAGTAAATATACATTTGAGTTATACTATACCTTTCTTAGTTAGTTTATTCTGTAAATTTTGACAAAAATAATTAAAAGAACTTAAATTAACAAAAAATTTTTAACAAATAAAAATTTTTATGGGTATTTCTATAACTAATTAGACTAAAGTTTTAATTTTTACTAAATCTTATATGCCTTTTTTTTTTTTAAATTACTAAAACTAAAATATTTTTTTAACTAAATTTTTATTAAATTTTCAAGTGATTAGGTAGGTAGCACTTTAAATGCTGATATAGAAAAAATATCAAATTTCTATTAATTAAAAAATCACTTCAAGTACTAAACATTTTGTGATAAAATACTTCTACTAAAATTTGTCAAACGCCAAATTTAACACTTCTTAATTATTAATTAGCACTTATAAAGTGCTAATAAGTGCTGCCCAATTGACCCAGTATATGTATTCTTCACGCTTGATAAATAAGGGGTACTTTCTATAAAGTTTATAAGTATTTCATATCTGTATAATTTATTTAAACTTTGGGGGTGATATGTGAAATATCTTACTATGCAGGCTAAACTTCGTATTGGAGCGGCAGCATGTCTTTTTCACTAACCGTAGGCTTTGGATTATTTTTGTTTTATTTTAACAATAAAACCAATTTCTTCCTGAAGTTAAATTCCTCGATTTCTTCAAGCAGAAAAACAATAATAAAAACAAAACACAAAACCTCTCATTTCCAAGACTACCTTGTTTTTTGTTTCTTTCTTCCTTCTTTCAAAAAAACACCATCGTATTTTATATTTATATTAATATTTTTAATATTTAATATTAATGCCTCTCATTTCCAACACTATTATTATATTTATATTTCAATATCTAAACATTAAAAGCCTATTATTATTCCTTGCTTTCACATGAAATGACTTCGGCCTTCGTGTTTAGCGTCTTTTTTTAATATATATATATTCATATACATTATACTAATATTATACAATTATATATTAGAAATTTATTGAAAGTGAGAATTTAGATACATATGATAGTGCACTCTAAAAATTTAGGGAAATAATCAAAAATATTTTTATTTTTATTTTAAAATTAGAAAATGCCCCCCTCACAAAGTTTCATTTATTTTTGTTCAAAATTAATTGAATTAGACATATTTACCCTTATACCCAATACCCAAATTTCGTTTACCCCAAATTTTCCTGCATTTGTAATAACTAAATGCAACCAAGTTTTGAGCGAAGGAACACGGTTTCAAGCAAGTCAAGAGCGGTAGGCGTTGCGGTGGTCAGAGAAGGAGATAGTTTTCAGACACTAGTTTTGCACCAAATAGGTTAGGTTTTCTTTTCCCATTCTTCGCTTTCGATTTGAATTTTTATATCTATGATTTAGGTTTTTATGACACATTTGGGGCTGGAAATAGATGAATATACATTGTGTGATACTTGGCAAGCATTATTTGGGATTAAAATGTGAAAAAGTTGCATTTAGAAGACGAACATGACAGTTTCAAGCAAAATAGCTTGCTTGAAACTACGAACATTCGAGCAAGCCATTTTTCTTGAAACTGTTATATCAGATAATTACTTTTCTATGTTGTTGAATATTTGTCGATTGTTTTGGAGGGAATGTACTTATTTGTTGATTGTACTTTATATGTAAATTGTTGATTGTTTCGAGCAAAATGTTTTGCTTGAAAGTATGTATATTCGAGTAAGGTATTAAACTCTTGCTCAATAATTTAGTTTCAAGCACTGCAGTTTCAAGCAAGAGAGTTTCTCGCTCGAATGAATATAGTTTCGAGCAAACCGTTTTGCTCGAAACTGTTATGTCGCATTATTATTTTTTGTATACTGTGTAATATTTTTTGATTGTTTGGAAGTAATGCTCTTTATTTGTTGATTGTTGTTTATATGCTGAATTTTTATTGACTGTTTCAAGCCAAATGGTTTGCTCGAAACTATGTACATTTAAGCAAAGTAGTAGACTCTTGCTCGAAACTTTAGTTTCGAGTAATTACAGTTTCAATTAAGAGCATTAATCTATTTGCTCGAATGTTCATAGTTTCGAGCAAGTCATTTTACTCGAAACTATTGTGTCAGATAATTGCTCTTTTATATTATAGAATGTTTGTTGATTGTTTTGGAAGACATGTTCTTATTTGTTGATTGTTTTGTATATGTTGATTGTTGATTGTTTTGAGCAAAATGATTTGCTCGAAACTATGTACATTTGAGTAAGGTACTAAACTCTTGCTCGAAACTCCAGTTTCGAGCGCTGTAGTTTTGAGCAAAAAGGTTATTTCCTTGCTCGAATGAACATAGTTTCGAGCAAACCATTTTGTTCAAAACTATGTTCATTCGAGTAAGGAAATAACCCTTTGTTCGAAATTGTTATGATGCATTTTTGTTCTTTATAGGCTGTGTTAATGTTTTTTGATTGTTTGGAAGGAATGTTCTTTTATTTGTTGATCATTGTTATATGCTAATTGTGTTTCACATAATTGTTTCGAGTGAGTGTTATGTTCACATTGTCGTAAATTTTCATTGAACTAATGTTTTCAACTTTTTTCCATGTGTAGAGAGGATGGCTATTATCACTACTATATTGAAGATGAAGAAGGAGGATTATTTCAACGCAGTGGCGATATAGCTGTCACCCTTCTGTGATATAGCAGTGATACATGCAAAGTTAATAATGAGGTAGCGGTAGTTATTTCAGGAGACATGCTTCGGACATTTCCTCGACCTGGATCCAGACTTGAGTTTTTCAAGCAACATAATGTATCATATGATGCTGCACAACATTAAGACGATAAGGGTTGAGCATGAGCTGTGGTACTGTGTTAGAGGCAAGATCATGAGATTTTCTCAAGTTAAGTTCGTATTGATCACAAGATTGAGATTTGGGACATTTTCAAATATTATTTTGCTGAGTGATAAGTTGCAGGTTAAGTATTTTGGTAGGAAGCCTTTCATTTCATTGAAAACTATAAAGGAGTTTTACGAAAGAATCGACTTCAGTTGTATAGATGATATAGATGCCGTGAAGTTAACACTATTCATCCTTCTTCAGCGCAATTTATTGGGTAGGGGCAGCAGATATACTTCAAAAACGTGGATTTTGCAGATTTTAGATGATCTGAACGAGTTTAACCGATATCCGTGGGGTTTTCTTGCCTGATTGTTCACGTATCACTGTTTGAGCAGGGTGATGGGTGGGCAAGTTGAGCATTATTAGGAGAAATTGGTTGAGGCATTGGCGAAGAGGAAGACACATGTGAACAAATACAATGTTGAAGGATTACTGATAGCATTTCAGGTATTATAACCTTATTTACTTATGTTAATTCAAGTGTTGTACAATTATATATAATTTTCACTTTGCTTTTTGCATTTAATTAAGTCATTGATTGTATCAAAATAACTAAATTATTCTTTAGGTCTAGATTTATGAGGTTGTTTCTAGTGCAAGGCCCGAGTTTATGTAGTCTGTGAATAATCGCTTACCTCGTATGTTGAGATGGCAATCAATTGGAAAGAATGTCTAATCAAGGAACTTGGATACACATATATTTAGAGCGAGTGTGGTAAGTTATTTTTTTGAAATTGGAATTTAATTTAATTACTTGTAGTTTTAATTAGATTAACTATCGCATTGTATAAGTGGTTTCAGCCGTACACGATTTTAACTTACTATTGTTTTGACTACTACAGGCTCTAGAAATTCTGTGGATGTTGGAGCCCATAGCTTAGGAGCGTACGCAGCCGTATGTAGAGTGCTTGGTAGAGTTTATTGGTCAGGATGCATTTAAGGTTGTCTTTGCCCTTACCGATGGCAAAAATGATGGGAATGACATATTCCGTCTGACAGTACATGATGTAAATACATCATTCACACCTATTTCAGTTGCTCCAACGGCCACAACTATGTCGATTTTGGCTCCGTCTGTACCGAAAAAGGTAAGGCACATGAACTCTAAAATAAATGTAAACTTCTTTACTTGTGTAAAACCCACACTAGTTTATATTGCTTTTTTCTCACTTTTATTGCTCTGATATTACAGCGTTTATAGCCTCCTTGGGCTAAACGAGTTACGAAGTTTGGTGAGAAGCTATTTGCAGAGTCTTCCATTAGTAGAGACGACACATGTTTCTCTACAGATGTTTGTGCTTTGCGTGCTGAGTTCAAGGCCTTTTCAGTGAGACTAACGAAGGTATCGCAATTACAGTGGGACAGTTTACTCAGTATTATTGAGGAGATCCGCGTGATGTTACATTCGCATGATTGTTTTATGGCATAGGTATTCAAATTTTTTTTTGCTTTCCATCTTATTGATTGTGAAAAGGCCTTAATTCGATTAAATGTGTGAGAAATGGATGCTTTAGTCCCAAATTTGATTATGTAGGTTTTACTTTCTTGGAATTTCCATTTTATAGTGGAAACTCTATCTGTTTTTCTACAGGGATTGACATTGAATATGTGTTTCATGTATTTCAAGTGACTGAGGACGATAAAGGGGGTGTAAGTATCCGCATTGTCAACTGGCTCCTTTTGGATAAAGAAGCCTGATTTGGCTGTAAGTACAAGAGGTCTAAGCTATTTTAGGCCTTCTGTTCTGACTTGTCTTCATATTAGAACAGTGAGTTGATGAGAACTATGCCACAGTACAGCCCTAGATACCATATTAGGTCATGAGCATCGGTTCTAGGTGAGCAGTACACCCAGTTTTGTCAATAGTTAGACGCTCCAGGAGTATGTATTGAGATTGGATCAGGCACATTGACACTGGAGTAGATTAGGGTATGTTGGATCTTAGATCATGGCTAGATAATGAGGTAAGTGATTTTGGACACTTATGTTAAAATTATATTTTAATTTTAATTTTGTTGTCTCATTTGTTTGTTCATACGATGAAACAGTATATGACGGAGTATATGGATATATTGTCATATTGTCAGCTTGTTTGTAGGGACTTGATTTGCCAGGATTAGACGGTTGCCTCTCCTTATCTATATGTATGTCATAATTGTTGTAGTCATTACTAATTGTCGTATTTTTTTGTATTACTTTTAGTTAAGGCTAACATTTATAATGTATAATGTACAGCCGGCTTTTGAAGAGGTGTGGAAGGAGCACTGGCGAATCGGTTAGCTGAGGGCGAGTTTCTTCCTGATGCGGACATCTATGAAATTCATGGTTGGACGATATAGGCATTTGCAATGGGATTAGATTCAGGTGCAGAACATGTACATCCCACTTTGTATTTACGATGACCATTGGGTTGCGTGTGACATCCATTCACTGCGTAGAAAGTTACCATGTACAACTCATCGCCAAGCCGCATGGAGGTCAGGAGCTGGATGATGCTATGCAGCCATTATGCAGACTTCTCCTACACCTACTTAAATAGATTGGATTCTTTAGGTTCAGGATTGATGTTCATGATCCATTGTCAACCTTTAAGTACACCCCACCAATTGAGGGTATCCCATACCAGCATCTAGGGTTGAGAGATTATGATATATTTACATGTATGTTTATTCAGTATCTAGAGTTAGGGATTCTTTTTGATTTTGAACCGGATGATGGCCAGTCTTTACGTGTGCATGTTGCAGTCAATTTATGGTTAGGCGAGTTTTTATAAACTCATATTGTTGTACATATATTATTTTTTTGTACGAATAATCTAATGTAGCCGACCAAAGGAGCAATAGAAAGATTGCGAGCATGTTTTAACAAGGAGTTTATACTTTCTGCAATGTTCATAGTCTGTATGTTATACCTACAGGATGCAAATAATGACCTCGCTCATATGTCTTAAGATTCATTGCCCTTAAACTGTTCATATATTTGTTGAACTCATTTTGTCAGTATGCATCCGTTGCCTTCAAATATACCGCCATAAAAGTGTCTTTCTTCTATTGGCGCATCTTGAACTTTGCCTTCAAATTACAAGATATATGGTACGTACAAAATCCATGAATTGTCTTAAGGAATATCGTGTAGACAACCTTCTATATGCTACTGTGGTGATTTGAGATGAAAACTAAATTCTTAATTGGTCCGATGGCATCTGGAAGCTTCTCTATAAACCAATTCCATGATGCATTATTTTTGAAATTGGTAATGCCGTAGACAACTGGGTATATTTGATTGTTTCCATCCTATACGACTGTTACAAGCAATGTCCCTTGGAATTTGCCCTTAAGGAAGGTGTCGTCGATGGCAATAACTGGTCAAATGGTGTTACGAAAACATCTAATGCATGGACCCAGTGCCATGAAAAAGTATAAGAAATGGCCATTAACATTTGTTTCTAAGGCAATTACTGTCCTAGGATTTTTCTCCTATAACACATGACAATATAAGAGGACTTTCTTGAATGATTCAGATAGATCTCCACAAACGATCTTCAAACTTCTTCCTTGCTAAGCCAGGTTTTTGTGTAACACAAACGAACTCCATAATAATTCTGAATATCATCGCGAATGTTTCTTGAAATGTATATCTGGTTGGCGTCTTTGAACTTATCCTTAATGAGTTGACTAATCAATTGACTGCTTGCTTGGCGGTGCCCATCATGAAGCTGCTCATTTAGATAAGTATGTGTAGCTTCTATACGGGTAACTTTAAAAGAATATCACTATCATTCTTAGTTGCCTGAATTCGCCATTTATACCCCTTAATAATACACTTTGCTTGGAAATGCCTTACATTGGACTTGAAAATCTTAAATTGGAAATGGTTCTTCAATGCCATCATACTTAATCTGTCACGCAGTTCTTGTTTGATACTGAAAATCTGTCCAACACACACATCTCCTGACCTAGTAATTGACAAAGCATCGGCTGCTATGCACGTAGACAGTAGAAGTGGATGCAATGATCAGATATATTGATTTGATGATGATGGACATACCATGGAGCTACTTTTGTAAGCAGGATTAGCATGAATGTCTTCTGATGCCTTATTTTCTTTGTTGTTGTCTACCATATTTATGACTTCGTGTTGAGGATGAAAGTCAATACCATCAAAGTTCTCATTATTATCATGATACTCGTATAGCCGTTCTTCATTGTAGCGGAGAGGAGAATTACCTTTATCGATTTTGGTGGCATCGTTCTCAGCTATAGGAAAACGATGCTCATTGAGTGGTGGGTCTTCATTTTGTTGCGGTGCTGAGCAAGATGGATGAAACGCTATTGGAAGAACCATGTCATTCACTTGATTACTATATAGGAACTGATTCATCATTGCAGGTATCGGTTGACTTAACTAGTTACTTCAACTAGAGGATCTAAGTAGAGGTACCGTGGTATCGTATACGTTATTATGTTCTGGAACATATACCCTTGAATGTTCTGCCCTTCTAATAGGGTCTATAATAAGATAAAGATAACAATGACCTTTCATATTTGAAACATATTGCGGATCATTAACAGTGACAAATACACGAAATTGGTTTTTTGGATTGATTTGGTTCTCTGTATTGATTTTCGCAGTTTTCTAAGGCAACCCTAACATTCACGAGCTATTAACAAATATCGCTTTTGCAGTAATTGTGAACTCCGATAGATTAATCCCCCATACAGAGTACAACATTTGCATGAATTAGTCAAAGGTTATTTTTACATCAATACAAATTGGCATGATATCTCCACCAACGTAGACGTCACCACTGCTACGAGTTTGTTCCCATAAACCTCCAAAAAGTGTAACAATCATAATTGGCCCTACGATACTGTGCCGAAAAAAACTAAAAAAAAAAAGTTTTCTAGCAACACTCTCTCTCTATATATATATATATCTAATTGTCACTTTATTAACACAACAAATATCATTGGAGTTCCGAGTAAAGTTGAAAAATTTCACCATGCTCGATGAAGGTGAAATTTTTCACCTTGCTCGACTATAATTTTGAGCATGGTGAATTTCTTTAACCTTACTCGGAACTCCTTTTGTTCCTGCAACCTTTTCCCTCAATTTTTGTCTTCAACAACTCCAGGGTTAATTTTCCCACGCCAACAACATAATATATGTCACAACTACACCCCATTTCTCAACTTCAAGCATTTGCCCCAACCAAATTAATACATTTCCCACACAACATCATTTTTTCCACCTTATAACCTATATCAAAATAACAAGTTGTGTAAAAAAACGCTAATTTTTTTTTTGTAGATTCTTCGACAATCTTTCAAAATACGGTAATTGTATGGAATTAGTTTTGGGGTTGTAGGTGTGTGATTTGTTTGGGAAAAGAAAAGAAGGCAAGGGGAATCCAATAAGAAACAAGAATAATAGTCTTTTGGGTATAAGGACAAAATCGCTCGAAAATGTAACATTTTGGCAAAAATGAATGAAATTTTATAGGGAGGGCATTTTCAAATTTTGAGGTAAAAATAGGAGTATTTTCAGTTATTTCCCAAAAATATATCTTTACGAAGGAGAGCATTCGATCATCATAAACATCAGAGAAAAATTTACTCACAAAAACAAGAGTCCCACATTTTATATGGTATGAGACTCGAATAATTGGAGAGTAGGTCCCTTTACTACCCAAGTTATAGCTTGAGTAGCCTTTGTTATTGTATTTACAATTTTTGTTTTTTTAATATTCCATGTACATTTTATCAATCATATACAATAATATAAAAAAATTAATTATATATAAAAAATTTATTGAGAGTGAGAATTTAGATAGATTTTATGGTAATGCATATCAGAAATCTACTCTTACACAAAAGAGAATTCAATCCTCATAAAAATTGAGGGAAAATTAAAAAAAAAAAAGGAAGCTCCCACCTTTTAAATAGTGTGGAACTTGATTATTTGTCCAAATTGGATAGCAGAAATCTTTACTACTCAAAATATAACCTTAATGGCCTTTAGCCACTCGAGTTTTGCCCGAGTGGTTAGGAGGCTGGACTCCAGCCTTTGAACCTTGCTGCTTTAGATTGGTTATTTTTCAATTATGTAAAATGTTACTCACCATGTGTGTGAGATCCATCATATTAGAATGTGAATAGATTTTTCTATATGCGTGAGGGCAAGACATCACCTGATAAGGTTGGTTATTTTTCAATTATGGGAAAAGTTACTCACCACGTGCGTGAGGCCCACAAATCCACAATATTAGAGTGTGGGGCTCACCATATTAGAGTGCAAGTAAATTTTTCTTTAAGCGTGAGGGTAAGACATCACCCAATAGGGTTGCTTATTTCCCAATTATGGGAAAAGTTACTCACCACGTCTATGGGGCTCATCATATTAGGGTGTAGTTAGATTTTCCTCTACATTTAAATTTTTTTTTCATGCGTGAGGGTAAAATATTATTTAAATTGAGTGAAAATATTTGAATAGTGCTATATAAGCAAATTCATCTAAATGTTTGATAAATTTTTAATATAATATTAATAAAATTTATATACGTAATATTTAAAAAAACCTTAGATGGCCTTTGTGATTGTAAGTACAACTTGGATTTTTCAATATTTTTTATGGTCCATTGCTATTACACTAAAACTGAAAGAAAAGGACTCCCTTGGTAAAGTCTATGCAGGAGATTTGACGTTAGCTATTTGATCAGGCCTTGCAAGGGTCTTTGAGAATGTACCAACTACTTTATCTTTGCAAATATCTCGTTATTATTGATGGATATTTAATGGGCTGTTTTATTTTTGCGGCTACATCTTTGCATTATTGATGGATATTTAATCGGCTACTAGACCTTTATCACTTTATCTCTGCAAATATCGCATTGTTGATAGATATTTAACCTACTACTCTGTGTAAATATCTCATTATTTATCGAATTACTTTATCTTTATAGAAAGATATTTTTTTCTATAAAGATGTATTTTTTTTGTTAATTTATCAATTAGTAGAACGAATTTTATTTTTCCATTAATTTCTATAGTTAGCAGAGGGGGAAAAAATTTATTAATCAGTTACTTTTTTATTTAGTAGAGGAAAAAAAAATCTTTTATTTAAATTCTAATAAAAAAATGTGAAAAATGTGTTATTCATGGTTTGACTTGAGTTATGAATGGCCTGCCACTTATCATTACTCCACTTATACATTTAAAATTATTTTACAAAATTAGCCATATATATATATATGTATATATCAAGGAATTCATACTGAGAAATTATTTTTATTATTATTAATAAAATATTAATTATATCCATTACTTTATATTTTTATTAGTGCTAAATTTATAATTTATTAATATTAATAAAGATAATTTTTTTTATTGTGAATATGGCTTAAAATTAATTTTTAAATTACTGTTAATAAGTAATTATTAAAAATTAAATATCATATTTATTAACAAAAAATTAGAATTTTTAAAAAAATATAATTATTTATTGATATTTAATTTAAAAATTAAATTCTAAAGTAAATAATATATTAAATTAAAAAAATAATTAGATGAAAATAACCCTTATTGTTATTTTTCATAGGTTGTGAGATTTCTATCCTTACAAATAGGAGGGATTTCTATGCCCTCTAAATATAGGGTTTGAGCTCTTTATCACTTGGTTAGAGGCTCGGTGGCAATTGGTGAACAAGCTAGTAATGTGATTTTTTAAATTATGTGGGAGAGTTAAGAAAAATCGTGATCAATCTTATATAAATTGATAAGAGAATTGAGCAAAGTAGTTCTTGATGTGGTTAAATACACTAAAATTAGTTAAGAGTGCATGAAAATTGTTAAAAAAATGACTCTCAAATAGCACATTTAAAATGATAAATGGGCAAACTTTCTATTAGTAACTTAATGATAAGTGCTTACTTCCCTTACCACAAGAAAAAAATGTTTGATTTTTTTATGTTGGATTTGACGTAGAATTGAAAACATAGTTTCATGGGCAAAACCAAACAAACTTGTTACCATGCTTCACATAAATGGAATAAACAAGCAAATGCATTAAAATATATGTAAAATATTTCAAATTTTGTGTTGTTAATTGAGTAAATGTATTGTTATATCTCATATAACATAACCAAGTCAACAAGAAAAATAAGTCAATGTAAATTGTTTTTTTTTTTTTTTTTTTTCTTTAACATCAATGTTATTCTTCATACATTTTTTTTTTATTTTTAAATGTTTCAAAATTTAAAATTTTAATGTTTACCTTAAATTTCAAGTTTTAGGTTAGAGTTTCATTTTTTAATTTTTGGTAACATGTTTAAATTTTACGTCACAAAAAAAATGAAGGTCACATTACATCTAATGTATTGTAATCCAAATCCCTAAAACAAATATATTTATATGCTATGATCTAGTCCATGGATTGGAAGTTTATGGGATATAAACAATAGAATACAATAGAATTTTCAATGGCTGGTATAAAAATGAAGCCAAAAATTGCCGCCAAACAATACCCTTCCTCTGTTAGTAAGTAGTAGCAAGTAACTGATCATATGAAGCGAGAAACAGAAGCAGAAGCAGAAGCAGAAGCAGAAGCCAGAAACAGAAGCAGAAACAAAGTGGCTCTTCACAAGCTCTGCTTTTCCATTTCTAAGGGTTGAATAAACTTGATCCACCCATATTGATTGCAATTACTACTAATATACTTGTTATTACTGCAAGCCAAATTATTGTTGATGATCCTGTAATAAAAAATGTTCCCAAACATCATCCCTAATGCGAAAGACAAATACCCGAAACAAGAATGAAAACAAGAACATTAAAAGATGAGAAGAAGTACCTCCGGAAGCCTTTTCAGAATCCAAGGGTGTGGATTCAGCATTAGGAGGATCTTTTGATCTTGATATTGTAGTCCCTGTACCAGATATATCATCAAAAAGTCTGTTATTTCCAGTTTCAGATGCAACTATTCCTTGAAATTCCTCGCTTACTATCAAAGCTGCAAGAACGTCCATAAATGACTCTTTATCTGTTCCATTTGAGGAATCTATTTCACCGGCCTCATAAGAAGCATCTACCTCATCAGAATCAGACAATTCATCATCTGAAGTATCAGTATCCATCGACTCTACTGCTGTTGTGTCATCTTCTTCGTCCTCAACATATGCTTTATAAGTTAGTCTCAGTAGTAACTCTCCTGTAAAACCGCTTCTCAACACTCCCCAACCTCCTCGCAAAGCCACAATTCTGTCTGTTGGTACAGTGTCTTGTAGAGAGCCCAAATCAACCTGGAATTGTGTAGTATTAAGAAACCATCCATATACGTACATTAGAGTTCAATGTACAGCAACCATTTCAAAGCAATCATGAAGGATTCATTCCATTAATATAATAAAACAAAGCAATTGGCCAATTATGAGAAATTTTACCTCTCCTGTACCAATAGTTATATCTGTGAAACCAAGAGAGTCCTTAACTTGGAGGTATAACTTTTGCTTTCTAGGATTTGTGACAAGCAAATGAAAGTCCTGCCAAAAGTCACAGGTCCAAAGTTACTTGAAGAGATCTTACAGCTTCAGATGAAAAAGTATGCGTCCTTTTGACATGTGCTAATTAAAGATTCAGACTACATGAAATATATAGAAGAGACAAATCACCTGATTCCAAATTGGCTCTCCGGGAGGGCCAAAGACGGTGGTCTGACTATTCTTTTTACTACGTATAATTTGATCCCCCAAGCCTAGAACAACATATGGATCTGTCTTGCCTGATTAAAAGAAAAGGAAATAGTATATGTGTATGTAAGGCAGAAAATATAAGAAAACCAAAATATACCATTCAATAATTAAGTTTGGTGAAATAGAACTTGATGCAAATGTAGTGAATGGAAATATGGAAAGCCCCAAATTTTAGAAACGGGAAACAACCATTTGTGTCTGTTTATATTTTCCCGCATGGATTAATACATTTACCTAAATGTAATTGTTTATACTGATGAAGATATAAAAATTACTTGTCAAGAAATCAAGAAACCACCCATTTAAGAAGGGCAGAGCCATGCTGTATCAAACATATTCACTGGTATGTTAACTTCTTGCAATAGTAGTGGTAATTCAAAATCAGTTGTCATCTGTACAAAAGAAATGAATTCACAGGATGTGTAGTGCATACAGGTAATTTAGAAAATGCATAGTTTAAGTTATTGTTACCATAAATATAAAAAAGTTTCCGGGCATCTACAAGAGTCACTGATAGTTCTCCAACAAAATCCCTGTTCCCTTCTTGCATTTCTCCAGATTTGAAGTCATTTGCAATGGGGCCAACTGCTTTTCCTTTTTGGAAATCTAGAACAATCTTCTTCGGACGTACAAATAATCGAGGCAAATCCTCAGTTAGAAGTTTTTTCAAGAACCTAGAAATGTCAGTCAAGGATTAAAGTTATTAATGTATATCAAAACAAAATTTGAAAGGTATTCAAAATACACAAGACAGTTGCATCATTTTTCTGGAAGAAAAATATGGGTAAATTATTCCTCTAACCATTAGTGGTAAAGCTTTAACATTTAAATTCATCATGCCAGCACCAATACAAGTTGAAAAAGAAAAGAGTACATTTATACATGGAGACATTAATTCAAATAAGCAAATATTGTAGCCAAGTGCTTCAATATAGACAGTAAAACTGACCAAACATAATAAAAAGTCCTTTTGAAGCAGAATAAAAAGAAAACTAAAATGCAATCACATGATATCCAATGTTTGATAGAGATTTGACTTGGTCTAATAATTTGTTCCCCTGTCTAAGAAACCAGTACGAGTACAATCAAGATTAAAACAGAAGTGCATCAGGATTCCAATGCGTCAATTCATTAACACTGACATGAGAATCCATGATAAAGTTTTGTCAAATTGGCCACTAATTCCAGGAAGCATACACCCAGACATTCATCAAATGACCCCAGAAAATCTAAAAGTTATTGCCAGATGGGTGAGAAAAGCGAGTGGCAGGCATAAGAACTGAATTCCAAAAGAATTGAGGGAAGGCCACTTGTTGAATAAAAGAAATTTATATGAGAAAATAAAATAAGGTTAAAGGAAGATTTGAAATCTTGATTGATGGTTATTGGCCCCCTGGGTAATCACTATGGTTGACATGCAACAAAGGTTCTCAACATAACACTCCTTGAAACCCAAAGAGGGAAAGAAATCCATAACAGTATATATTTCTGTCTGTGTGTGCGTGTGTGTATCAAAATAACTTCATTCACATAGGATACATTAATCAAATTATGATAACTGCAAGAAACAATTCCACTTACATTGAGAGAACAGGAATTGCTGGTATCGCCATATGCATCCACCATAGAGCATAAAAGAACATGTATCAGTATCTTTAAATATCAGCAGACTTAACCTTAGAAAATATTTTAAAACTAAGGCTAAGAATTGCAATGAATACAGATATAATGTCAAAGGGTATCTCATCTATCAACAACAATAAATTAGACATGCTTTATATTGACGAATCATATTTGCTTTTGAGAAATCAACTCATGAAATCTTCCAGGCAGACCAGAATTTAAGAAAGTCATCAGAAAAATGGAAAGGGTCAGAGAAAAAGAGAGCCGTTTTACCTTCAGCATCCTCCATGTTACCTTTGCAAATTATTATATCTCTGTCAAAAATAATCTTTACACACTAAATTAATACTTTTAACAGACAGCAACAAGCTTTATTCAGCTCTATGGTATTTGAAGCTGCAAAGTTGTTTTGCAGAGTGCATAGAGAAGAAATATCTCAGAGCCCTCCAGAGAGGGAACAGCTCTTTCTTCTATTTATTTTTTGTCTTAACTAAAAGAAGGAAGCTCTTTTACACTAGGTATATAATTTTCAATCATAAGCTCAAATCACATTGAATAGGCCATTCAAATTTTGGCAAGCCAACCTCATGCCCAATAAAACTATACAAAGGCACACTTGTGCTGTTTAAACCAACCTGGGCTAACAGCGTTATATTTGGTTAGGACTTGTTTAATTGCAGACTAGGGAGCATCTAGTTTTTCAGTTGATTCCAAAACTAAGGTACATTTTCCTGAATGTTAGAACAACCCAAAACTGCACATTTTTTTTTCAGTAAAGAAGCTGTCAACCTGATTTCTGTCATCTAAATAACAAATACATTCGAAACTGAAAACCCCCTTAGAATCTCCCTTGTTCTTTGTTTCCTAATGTCAACTTACCACTACCTCTTTTTAATAACTCATCCAAACATGCAAACGATAGAGCAGATGCATAAAAAGTGAGAAGTAATATAACTTTTGAAGGTAATAACTATGTCATACCCATTAAATTAAACAAGCGGAAAGGTGACAATTCAAATTTAATCTTGGGAAGTGAAACAAAAGCCCATGAAACAGCTCCCACCCAAGGCTCTGTAGGTATCAACCGCAATTTGACCCAAAGCTCCCCATCGATATCAAAATCACGGACACCCACAGGCACAACAATGGGAATGATGCCAAAATTTAGGGAGAGCATTAACAGCATGCGAGCACCTCCAGTATAACGAAGGCCTATTTGGTACCTAGGTAAGATAACAGGGACTGGATATTAGTTATTCATGAATGTATTAGTAAGTTGAAATTTTGTCATACAACAGAACAAAAGATAGCCACAAAAGGAAATGCAAATACCAAGAAAGTTTATTGTGTACCAATGGTACATCTTATGCCCACAAGGAATATCTCATTCCAACATCTTAATGCATGTTAGTGGATCAACTGAATCTGACTAGAATATTATCCAATAGTTGACTTTGGTTGGGGATGTTAGCTGATCCACTACCCCAATAAAATCAGGATACAATTCTTCAAATTAATGATCAATCAATCCATACAACTTACATGGCAGCCTGATGCAATACAATTATTGCATGTCTCCAACTCTCTTTTCATTCTAAAATCATCTATGCTTTGTATGAATATTCCAAAATGTTTTATATAATAAACATGCCAACAACATATAGCACTATGAGAATGGAGCAAACTATCATACGATAATTAACAAGCTAGAATTTAAATTACTATGAGGTAGATCAGTTTAAACGACTAGTTAAAAATTTCACTTAAAAATTCAGTGTGAACTTAGCTCCTCCAAACCTAAAAGGCTCAGAAGACTATCTACCTACTTCCTCAGAATAATTTCAACTCCTCAGCTATCTTATGTTGTGCAAACTTTGTACCCACAAAAGCCAGAATTAGCCTTGTACTTCATCCATTACCGTTCTATTCAACACTACCTTATCTTTAATTTGAAAAACAACATAAATTGAGACTGATTTTAAGTCCATTTCAGGCACTAGAGTAGGCACATAAGCTTAAAAAAAATGGAAAATTGAAATACACCACAAGAACCGCCTAGCCAAATCCTCCTAGATACATTAGTATGAAACAGAAACAAATAATGGAAGTTGGAAAGTGACTATAACTTACTGCAAATCATTAACCCGACGGGAAGTCCTGCGTTCGACATTTCTCACAGACAAGGGCTCATCTCCTAAGGAGAACTGTTTAATTTCAACTCTCTGAACATAATCAGGCTTCTTCAAGTTATCAATAACAGGCTGCAACAACCCAATTATCCAATTCTCAATCCCACCTCTGTAAACCTTCCACAACTTTCCCAAAACCATATTCACCCACTCCACAGACTCCTTCCTCTGCAAATCTTTCTCCAAGAACAAAGAAAAGCTCGTTGGAACCTGCGGCCAAGCTCCCATTAACTTGTCTTCTTTGGTCCAAATTTTGTTGTTCTTCTTCCTTGAAGTCCATAGCTTATCAAAAATCACACCCACAAAGAAAAAGAAAACAAACAAGCCAGCAATGTTACGATTAATGGGAGGCGATGGAATTGGATGAATCACACCCAACTGGGTTCTAAGTTTATCTACAATAGGGTCTTCTTGAAAGTTGGTGAAATTTGAACCACCCATTTGAATTGTGGATTCGCCATCTTCTTCTCCATGAGTTTCCAACTCATTAGCCATATGCTTGGCTACATACTTTCTTGTGCTTCGTCTGGTAGAATTGGTTAGTTCTAAGCTCAAATTCTTGCTTCCGCTATCATGGGGGATTACACAAGCGCGAAAACGGAATCTTCTACTCAGGTAGAATCTTTTTCCGCGTTTTCTTGAGAAAGTGAAAGATTTACATGGGCAAAGTTGTTGGAAAACAATGGTGTTCTGCGAGATATTAAAACTCGCAGAAGAAGATTGGGAAATCATTTATCAAAAATGGGCATAACTAAAATTAAACGAAAACACATTAGAGTCCAGATGGTTTTCGAAACAGTAAATTTTAAAAAATGAATAAATAAATGGAAATTGGTCAACCTGGAGGACTGAATTGGAGAGAAGTTGAAAAGTCCATTAATGAAGCACGCTGAAAAGAGAGAGAGAGGGATTGCAAAAGCAATAAAAATGTGATGGAAGAAATTCAAAGACTGATTTTTAAAAAAATAAATAAAAATAGAAATCAAAAGTAGAAGAGATGAGAGAAAGTGGGAGAGTTTTTTTTATTTTATTTTATTTTTAAAATTTATTATATTTTGAGATTGGGAGGCCTCAAAATGAGTATGACGTGGATCATCTCATTGTTAATTTGAACGAAATGACAACTTATAAAATTGTATTCTCAAAATTATAGAAATGATGTTTTAAAAATGGTGTTTTGAAAAATAGAAAACGTATTTGTTAATATTTTAATAAAGTAGTTTATAAAACAGAAAATTGTAAAATTTATTTGGTATTATTTTTGAAAATGAATAAAATAATTATTTTTAATAATATAATTATAATTAATTTAAAAATTATTTTTAAAATGATGGAAAATAAAAATTATTTTCTATTTTTAATTAAAAATTGAAAAAATAATTTTTGTTTATTTTTAGGTTTTTGTCATTTTTTATTTTAAAAAAAATAAAAAATAATTTTAAAAAATATTATCAAACGCACTCTAAAAAATTTTAAATTCAATTAGTAGCAATCTTGTATTATTATCATTTGTTCTATATTTTTAAGAGAGTATAAAAAAATTTTCACAATTTAAAAAATATAAAAATTATCACGTCAAATTATTTTTTAGGATTTATATAAAAATTTATATTTGTTACTAACATTTAAAATAATAATACTAGAGACACAAATTAACAGTACAAATTATTGTTTAACGGCAATATTAACAGCCTCATAATCTATATTATTTGTTCTTATTAAATATATTAATCAAATGTTTTTATTAATTAATTATATTATAATTATATTATATTAGTTAGTATTCCATTATTTATTTATAAAATTTATGTTTTTAATATTACTTTTTAAAATTACGAAAATCTTATCAGTTAATGCAATTCGTTAATTTATATAAAAATAAGAGTAATTTAATTCATTAAAATTTTAAAATTATCTTATATCGAAGAAATATTATAATAGTTGTAATATAGTACACTAGGCATAATTTCGACAGCGTCAAGTACGTTGGACACTCATTTAAAATTTAGTGTTTCGTAGGCGTGATTCACAGTTTGGATTTAAAATATTTTTAATAATAATAATAATAAAAGAAATATTTCAACCAAATTCTAGAATTGCACGTGTTTTTTTTGTTTCCATTTGCTTTTGCACGTGGGCAGGAGAGAGGGAACGCGGATTTGCAGAAATTCCGCTACGAGTCTTCTTCGAGTTAAACTTCCACGTGGACAATTTGATTTTGTAATAATTAATTTAAATCTGTTCTTTGAAAGTAGCGGTGCGCTTTGAAGGCAGTGGTAATAATGTGAACGGAATGATATGATTCATCATCGTCTTACTGTTATTTTTGTGGCTGTTATTGTGCCGATATCAAAAGCACTCTTTACGATTACATCGCACTTCTCTCCACTACGATTCTGTGTTGGGCATAATAACATTTTAGTCCCTAGACTTTATAAAAAATAAATAATTGAGACATAATTTAACAATTTTAACAAATTAATCCCTAGTTTTAGTTGTTTCTTTAAATTTTGCATAAGTCGTCGTTAGTAGACGTGAAGAATAGTAAAGTCAAGATGACATGACATGACATGACATGAATCTTAATAGGAAGAATAGGAAACGGGTATGATTCTTATATTTAAATAACTCAAATTGAGTTCACATATTAGGTATGAAAACTCAATATGATATTATGTGAGCACCACAAAAGCATGGATTATTAATTAAAAAATTTTAAAAAAATTATGAGCAAAAAATTAAGAATATACATTGTTAATAATTGTATAAAAAATTAGAATTAGTAATATTTTGATTATTTTATCAATTAAATTATTTTTAAGTTTTAAATATTTAAAATAAGAAAAACCACGTATTATAGAACATAACATGAATTTAATGGGATTATGGAATGAGTTGGGCAGACTTATTAAAAATTAAGTACCATATATGTATGAACAAATTTGTTTAGTACAACATGATATGTTTGCTACCTATATAGATAAGTCTTTGTTAGGAATGAAATTGTTTTAGTTACGTAAATTACGTTTTTATTATATTATTTTGATAAAGTTTAGGGATGCAATGTTATCTTCATTCCTATTATTAAAATCTATATTTATATATGGACCATATATTTTCCACAATAATCAATTATATCCTCTTTATTTCGAGAATAGTTATTTGTATCCCTTTTGTTTGATGTGGCTCCTTACGATGCACGAAGCAGAAACTTGGCTAACAACTTCTCAATTCTGTAAACTCTCTTAACTCTTGAAAATTTGTTGTATGTTAAAGAAAGATTTATGAAACTAAGCAAGCATACACACAATACTATTTACAAAAGCCTTAACTTGCAACTTTTCATTATTTCATCAAAGAAAAGAAAACACAATACAAAGTGTGCTTAGAGACAACTAACCCAAACAATTAGCCTAATGAATTCCTTTAAATGCATCCATAATTTCCTGTAGATAAGAAAAATGTGACCTTTCATGTCACTAAGTGCTTGTGTTTGGTAGCCACCCTACTGCCCTTTTGTGTCTTGAAATCTCAGTGCAATGTGAGCTTCAAACATCAAATACTACCTTGATCATCCTTTCCCATTCTAAATCTTGCATTGCATGCTTGGGAATCCCTACTTTTGTATGCAAAATTTGCGTTGCACTTCGTTGACATATATATGCTCTACTCTTAACTTATGAGAGGTTTTGCTGCAACGCCCAATATTGTTCAACAAAATATTTAGTAGAAAACACTAAAATGCTTTCCCTAGAACTTGTTTTAGGGTCCTTTTAGAGCGCTTAATGCCCTACTGCATCTCTTTTTGATATGCACTTTTGCCTTCATAAATTTGTTGGCTTAAATAACTCTTCTAGGTAAGGATCACGTGTAGAGGGTTTTACATGTAATCCTTGCTTGTGGTTAGTAGCACTTGTCTTCAGTATCTTAAGGAATTCTAGCTTTTTTCTTTCATGAACTCATTCCCTATGGCTGTTTTAGACACTTCCTTGGTCTTTTTTTACTTGGTCTCAACAAGCATTGTTATATAACGCTCAAATGGTTCTTCTATAATCTTACTACCCTACCCCTTGTTATGTGCTTGTTAGAGTGAAGGTTCCAACACCTTGAGTTTTGAAAACTCACATTACACTACCCTTATTACGTCTATTGTCGCAATGACCAAACTCTACAAATAAGGAATCACATATGCTTTATTTTGCAAAAAGAAATCTAAACCCAAGTTGTCATCAAAATCCAAAAAAGTAATTATCACGAATTGTGTGACTTATTGTCATCCTTTGACTTGCAACGAGCTTATGATTATCTTCAATACCCACATTCATTGAGTTAGTAATCACACAACTCCTAAAACCCATTGAACTTGTAACTTTAGATATTGCATTTTTTTCGTCATTTAGAAGTTGTTCGTTGCTCTTGTATCAAGCAATGTCTTTATCTCCCTTTCATTAACATATGCTGTTGGATATATTAGGTCCGCATCTGCATCATTATACTCTAGCACATGACATCTTTGCCGCAACTGATTAAGCCTTTGCACGCCTTTCTTTTTGCCTTAGTTTTTATAGACTCCCCTTCCACAGATAAAGCATTAAGCCTTTCTCGCTTTGGGCATTTCTTTCACTTAATATCATCCATTGCAAATAAAGCACTTGAAACTTCTTTTGTTCTTGTGGTTTGGTCTTGTTGGATTTGTCTTTGATTTTCCCATTATCACTTTTTAAAGTTCTAACTTTGTCTTACCCTAGAAATGGTTTATTTGGCTCGGGTGGAGAGATTTCTATGAGCTACCAATTAACCACCCCATCAGTTGTTGTCATTGTGCTTGATAGGTCTCTGACCAATTTTCAACACAATTTTGCTTGCGCCTATAGCTATAAACCCGATATAAAGTTAAAGTGTTTGTCTTCATGTAACATGTTCTTGATATCCAACATCAAAGAATTGGACTGCTTAATGTAATTTCGAACAAGTCTTGTCTGTTGGAGATTTTTAAATAGCTCCTGATGAATGTTTAAAAGTGTAGATTTATTAAGAGAAATACTATGATTTACACTTAATAATTTCTTTAATTCCCTAAAATTGAAGCATATTCGCATATTCGCATATTCTTTATATTGAATTCTAAAACATGAATTGGACTAAATAGTTAGTTTTGCGCAAGTTTCGTATAATGAGCGTATCTTTCAATACAAAACATCAATTGATATGATTTTTGGAAATTGGCAAATTATGTTTATACATGTGAAGTACTTTTAGTTTTACCTATATAAAAGATGATGTGGAAGTGAAGAGGAATAATCTTAGTTATCATTTTTTTTCTCCTTTTGGTAATTTGAGCTTCAATTAAATGATGTATTTCTAATTTCATAATTAAGGTTAAGGGTGAACTTTTGATGATTCTATAGTTTTTGTTCTTTGATCCTTTATTTTGTTCTTCATTGTCAATTTTTTATTGACTGAGTACTATATTTTGCAAGTGATTTTGAATTGTTAGAAACATTGATTATTGTTAACAAATGGTATATTGAATGCTTGGATATTTTCTATATATCAAGAGTAAGACAAGTTATAGGTTTACACCATCAATTAAAAGGTAAGTCTTTTGATTTCTTTGTGCTTAAATGTTTTTTCATCATCAATTAATATCACTTCTTTTGATTCTTAATTGTGTTTTTTTTTAAAAAAGATTAAAAATAAGTTTTATACAAATCGTTAAAATGGATCTCTAATGCCCTAATATATAATAATATTGAATTTAAATTTGACAATAAGCAAATTCATTTCATTTCTTATAATATTTGAATATTTGGACTTATAATATTTAGACCTTTGGACTTATAATATTTGGACCTTTGGACTTGTGAACTTAATATAATCAATTCCCTGTAGACTAACACTTGGACTTCTAAATCTTTATTATTTGAGACAACTTACACTTGGGTATTATAACCTAAAAATTGTAGTAAATTTTTGGCGCCGTTGCCGGAGAAAATGGTTTGTATAAAATTTACTAAGTTCTTATTTTATATCCTTTTACTAACTTTAATTCCTAGCTTTAACTCTAACATTTTTGATTATTTATTTACTTTTCATTTTTTTTTCCTTTTCAATTAGGAGGCTCAGCCGCATATTTACATTTGCATTATAGTTGGTTTGGCATATACCACTTAATTTTTGTTGTTCATTTCGCTCATAGTCGGTTTTGCCACCTTTCTTAATTTTCTTTTTTAAGTATTGTGTTGTTAATTTTTATTTCCATTAATTTTATTAAGAGTAAGGTTATACCACCTTTTTTCTTTTTATTTGTTTTATTGTGCTAACATTTAATTTTATTGTATTTTACTTTATTGTGTTTTAATTTTTTTATTATTTTATTCATGCTTGAATGGTATCGTGATTCTCATTCTCATCGATTGGTGAAAGGTAATTCTGAAACTTTCTTTATAAATTTGTTTGATTTATCTTTAAACTCACACACAACTAACACTATGGTTGAAAATGAAAGTATACATGGAGAAAATGAAAATCATCATGTTTGAACCATGCGTGAATATTTGCAACCTCCTCGAAATTCATCTCTTTCACACTTTATTTTTCCTCTTAATGCAAATAACTTCAGATTTAAGGCCGGTATGATCCCTTTACTTCTTAATTTCCATAACTTAGAGTTTGAGAGTCCTTATTTGCACTTGAAAGAATTTGAGGAAGTATGTGCCACATTTATGGATCAAACATGTAGTGAAGAGATAATTAAGTTAAAATTACTTCCTTTTTCTTTAAAAGATAAAGCAAAAACATGGCTTAATTCATTAAAACCTAGATCTATAGGCACATGGCAAGAAATGCAAACTAAGTTTTTAAAGCAATTTTTTTCAATACATAAAACGAATGCTTTCAAGAGACAAATCCAAAATTTTTGTCAAAAAGGAAATGAGACCTATTTTTTGAAAAGATTTAAAGACTTGTTGAATTCATGCCCACATCATGGTTTTGAAAAATGGCACACAATAAGTTTCTTTTATGAAGGGTTAACGTCAAAGACAAAACAATTTATTGAAATAATATATAATGGTGAATTTTTAGAGTATTTAGATCATTTAGCTGATAACTCTCAATCCTGACAAACCACTAGTTCCTCTGAAAATTCAATTAGATCTAATATGAGTAGTTTTAATGGAGGTAAATATAATTTGAGTGAAAAAGATTATCTAAGTAATAGAATTGCAAATTTAACGAGAAAGATTGAAGCCATAGAATTAAGGAAAGTTAAAGAGATTAAATTTGTGCATAATGATGAAGTTTGTGAAATTTGTGAAGTCATAGGACATTCCACTTAAGATTGTCCAAATATTCTAATTTTTAAAGAAGTGTTGCATTACCAAGCAAATTCTATGAATTCTTTTAAAAAGCCTTTTTCCTCCAATTCTCCATATTCTAAAACATACAATCTTGGATGAAGAAATCGCTAAAATTTTAGTTAGAAAAATGATAATCATGCCCATCCACCACCTCAAAAACCTTCAAATTTTCCACCATACCATTCACCACATTTGAAAACTCTTGAGGAAACATTGCAAACGGTCATGCAAGGGCAAACAAGCATAAACAATCAAACATCATAAGCCATTAATGATATCAAGAATACACTTTCAACATTGACCTCAGCTTTGCGCAGTCAAGAGAAAGGTAAATTTCCTGCTCAACCACAACTAAATCTAACGAGTTAATTTCGTGTAAGTGATTCTAACTCAAATCGTACTTAGCATGAGAATTCCAACTCTATCACTACTCTCCAAAGTGGTAAGGTCATTGATAAAACCATTTCTTTGAAAGAGATTGAACCTAAAGAACCGTCAAAATTAGTGAGTGAGGAAAATAATGTTGAACCTAAGATGTGTGATGTTGAAAAATGCCCCATCCCTGCTCCTTTTCCTCAATGATTTCAACCAATTCAAAAGTTGAACCAAAATTCTGAAATTTTTGAACTTTTTAAGCAAGTTAAAATTAACATTTCTTTGTTAGATGCAATTAAGTAAGTTCCTTTTTATGCCAAATTTTTGAAAGATTTATGCACTGTTAAAGGGAAGCTTAATGTTCAAAAGAAAGCATTTTTAACTGAGAATGTTAGTTTGATTATTCAACATAACACTCTACCAAAATATAAAGATCCTGGTTGTCCCACAATTTCTTGTGTAATTGGAAACTTTAGGATAAACCATGCTTTACTTGATCTTAGTGCAAGTGTTAATTTGTTGCTATATTCAATGTATGAGCAATTAGGTTTAGGTGAGCTTAAACCTACTTCTACAACACTTCTACTTGCTGATCGTTCTGTGAAAGTATCATGAGGATTACTTGAGGATGTGTTAGTCCAAGTAGATAAATTTTACTTTCCCGTTGATTTTATTGTCTTAGACACACAACTTGTTCCTAACACTAGCGTCCAAATTTCTGTCATATTAGGACGTCTATTTCTTTTTATATCTAATGCAATAATCAATTGTAGAAATGAAGTTCTAAAACTATCCTTTGGAAACATGACATTGGAAATGAATGTGTTCAATATTTGTAAGTAGCTGAGTGAAAATGATGACATGCATGAAGTTAATTATATTGAGGAACTTGTTCATGATTGTTTTAATGTTTCATCTTTTTCTGATCCCTTAAATGCTTGTTTAAATGGTTGTAATGATTTCAATTTTGATGAAAATTGTGAAGTGTCTCATATTTATTCCTTTTAAAAATCTTCTCAGGTTTTAAAAGTTAATGGATGGAGACCAAAATTTGAAAACTTATCTTAACGTGCTGATAAACCGATGCCATCGAGTGTTTAACCACCAAAATTTGAATTGAAACCATTACTATCTGACCTCAAATATGCTTTCTTGGGTGCCAATGAAACTTTTCCGATGCTAATTTCTTCCAAACTCAATGTCCTTCAAGAATGTAAGTTGCTCGAAATTCTAAGATTGCATAAACATGCCTTAGAATGGACAATAACTGACATAAAAGGAATTAGTCCTTTGATTTGCACACATAAGATATATTTAGGAGATAATGCCAAATCATTTAGACAAATGCAACGTAGGCTAAATCCTAATATGAAAGAGGTTGTGAGAAATGAAGTTCTCAAGTTTTTAGACGTAGGGATCACTTATCTTATTTCTGATAGCATATGGGTAAATCCTATACAAGTTGTACTTAAGAAATCTGGAGTTATTGTAGTAAAAAATGAAAATAATGAATTAACTCCAACTAGAACAATTATTGGCTGGAGAATGTGCATTGACTATAGGAAACTCAATTCAATGACTAGGAAAGACCATTTCCCATTACCATTCATGGATCAAATGTTAGAAAGGGTAACTGGACATATATTTTATTGTTTCCTGAATGGGTATTTTGGGTATAATCAAATTGAAATTGCACCTGAAGACCAAGAAAAGACCACTTTTACTTGCCCGTTTGGAACTTTTGCATATAGAAGGATGCCGTTTGGATTGTGTAATGCACCAATTACATCTCAAAGATACATGCTTAGTATTTTTAGTGATATGGATGAACGATTTCTTGAAGTTTTCATGGATGATTTTTCTGTTTTTGGTGACTCATTTAATGATTGTTTATCTAACTTAAAAAAAGTTTTGATTAGGTGTGAAGAAAAGAATCTCGTGCTTAATTGGGAAAAATGTCACTTCATGGTTACAAATAGTATTGTACTTGGTCACATTGTCTCATCCAAAGAAATTGAAGTAGATAAATTTAAAATTGAATTGATTGCCAACTTGCCCATTCCTAAGTCTGTCAAAGATATTAGATCATTTCTACGACATGCTGGTTTTTATAGGAGATTTATTTAAGATTTTAGTGTTATATCAAGACCGTTGTGTAATCTCTTATTAAAAGATGCTCTCTTTGAGTGGTCTGAATCATGTCAAGAAACTTTTGTCAAACTTAAAAGCATGCTAACATTTGCTCCTATCATGCAGCCTTCAGATTGCATTTTATCTTTTGAAATCATGTGTGATGCTAGCGATTATGCTGTTGGAGTTGTTTTAGGACAACGAAAGGACAAGAAACCTTATGTGATTTACTATGCTAGTAAAACCTTAAATAATGTTCAAATGAATTATTCTACCACTGAAAAGAAATTACTTGTAGTAGTATTTGCATTGGATAAATTTTGATCTTATCTTGTTGGCTCACCCATTGTCATTTTTAATGATCATGCAGCGTTGAAATATCTTCTCTTAAAAAAGGATGCTAAACTTAGATTGATTAGGTGGATCTTACTACTTCAAGAATTTGATCTCACAATTCAAGATAAAAAAGGAGTACAAAATGTGGTTGCTGATCACTTGTCAAGACTTATGTTTAAAGAACCGATTGAGACAACATCAATTAATGACAATTTTCCTGATGAGCAATTTTTAAATGTTTCAATTTTACCTTAGTTTGCTGATATTGTCAATTTTCTTGTTATAGGTCAAACGCCAAATCATTGGAATGCTCAAAACAAGAAAATTTTTTTAAGGGAGTTACTTTCTTGGTCAAGTGATAGATAACGGTACTTTGTGACTCTTCAAATCAGTTCTTTTAGTTACCCAAGATTATTGATACCAAATTCTCTCTTACTTCTTTTTCTTTTCTTTTCTTTTTTTCATTATGGATGTCATTCTTTCTAAATTGCAAACATATTTTCCTTATTTTCTTAAAGATGTTCTATGAAAAATGTACCAAGTTAGGTGTGCAAGATTAAAAATGCTTATGCAAAAAGGTATTCCTGAAGATGTGCATTGGATAATTGAAGTAAAGGTACGTTTAGCAAGTGAGTTTTTTAATTCATTTGTTTCACGCATGTCCGGTTTAGGTAAGGGCTCTTTTGCAAAGAAACGAAGAGCAAAAAAGTTATAAGTGTATCATAAATGTGCACGTTCAACCTGTAACAAGCAATGTCATTCTTGAGGGAATGTGTTTACTAATAGAAAAGATAAAATTCAATTCATTAAGGATGGACTGAATAAGGAGTCTTTAGATAACATTTTACTCACTCTTGAGACGCACCCTAGTGGATATGTGCAACTTGAAATTCTCAATTTGTACACACAATTTCAAAAAGAATGTGATCGTTATAGTCTTAGAAATTTGACTTTAAATTAACCTGTTTGCCAATTTATAAGAAAATTGGATAGGAAGCTAATCCTCGACCCATAGAGGGCGTTTAAGTCGTTACTGGACGTAAAATCAGAGGAAGATGTGAGCCACAATCACAACTATTTGTAAATATTAATTTTCAGCTGTCATTGTTGAAATTCTTATGTTTTAAATTCCTATATTAGCTGTTATCTTTGACATTTTCACATTTTTAAATTTTAACTTTTATGTTTGTCGAGGATGGGAAGCCAATCCTCGACCCATAGAGGGCGTTTAAGCTGTTACTGGACGTAAAATCAGAGGAAGATGTGAGCCACAATCACAACTATTTGTAAATATTAATTTTCAGCTGTCATTGTTAAAATTCTTATGTTTTAAATTCCTATATTAGCTGTTATCTTTGACATTTTCACATTTTCATATTTTTAAATTTTAACTTTTATGTTTGTCTAGTTCAAAAATCATTTCAATTGATGTTTTGTATTGAAAGATACACTCATTATACAAAACCTGTGCAAAACTGACTATTTAGTCCAATTCATGTTTTAAAATTCAATATAAAGGAATATGCGAATATGCTTCAATTTTGGGAAATAAAAAGAATTATTAAGTGTAAATTATAGCATTTCTCTTAATACACCTACACTTTTAAACATTCATCAATACCTTCATTTGACACCACATGTCCAAGAAATTTAACTTTCGTGATCCAAAACTCACATTTACTCCGTTTTGCATATAAACGATACTCCCTTAACACTTGCAAAGTAATGCGTAAGTGTTGCTCATGCTCATTTTCTAGCTTAGAATATATTAAAATATCTTCAACAAACACCAGCATAAACTGATCAAGGTAGGGGTGAAAATTTTATGCATCAAATCTATAAATGCTGTAGGACCATTGGTTAAACCAAATGGTGTCACCACGAACTCAAAATGTCCATATATAGTACGAAAAGTCCTCTTTAGGATGTTTTCATCTTTAACTCTTAGTTGGTGGTAACCAGAACAAAGATCGATCTTTGAGAAGTATCTAGAATCATGTAACTGATCAAACAAGTCATTAATTATAGGTAAAGGATATTTGTTCTTTATTGTCACCTGATTCAATTGTTTGTAGTCCACACATAACCTCAAACTCCCGTCCTTCTTTTTATTAAATAAAATCGGTACTCCCCAAAGAGAAGTACTAAGTTGAATAAACCTTTATCTAGTAACTCCTTGAACTGAATCTTTTACTGTTGCAGTTTACTTGGTGCCATCTTATGAGGGGCTACTAAAATTTGTGAGGTGTTAGAATATGTCTCAATAGTAAAATCTACTTCTCTCTTAGGGGCTAATTTGGGTAAATCATCAGAAAATACATCTTGAAACTCATCAATTATTGGAATAGTTGGAGTTATTGAATTATCAGCGTAATAACTCATCACACTCGCCATTCATCCTAAGTAGTCTTTATGTTAATTATATCCAACATAGGTACAATGATGATTGGTCCCCTTACTTCCAACGATATTAAATCTTTCACCATTAGAGAGATTAATAGTTACTCTTTTTCTTTAACAATTTATAATAGCATGGAAAGATGACAACTAATCCATATATAGTATTACATCATAATACACCATTTTCATCACAACTAACCCAAATGTGACTTTACAATCACTTATATAAATTTCACAATTTTGACACATCTTATAAAAATTTTTTCCACCTTTAATAGGTGTTTTAACTGATAATTCATGTTCTAAAGGTTCAGTCTCTATACCCAAAGAAGATACAAGTTCTGCTAAAATAAATGAGTGTGTAGCACCAGAATCAAATAATATTCTAACCTAAGTATTGAATAAAAGAAAAATACCTTCTACTAAAGCATGATATGGTTAATCTACATCCTGACTGATAGTATAAGCCTTACCCTGAACTTTAAGTCTTCTTCGCCCTTGTGATATTTGGAACCTTTGAGGTGGCTGCTTATAATTTCTTTGTTGTGCTACCTACCTTGCTGACTTTATTATGCTACTTACTGAGAATTTCCCTAATGTGGGCTAGTTATTTGACTCGGTGTCTGCATCAGACGTGGACACTGGTTGCTATAATGGCCATGCTTTTCATATTTAAAACACACACCTAGAGGTATACGGGAACTTTGGTCATCTTGGGTGCTTCCCTGAACAGATCTGATCGTTTGGCCTTATGTCTGTCTTAAGGGCAGACACATATTTTGGTGATAACCCTATTGCCTATACTTAAAACACACACTTGATATTTTGCGGGGACCACGGTTACCATGGAGTGGAGGCTGACTTTTCATCTATTTTTTCTCCCCCCATTTAAAAAGCTTCTGGTTAGAACTTCTCTTTTTTGGTTCCACTATTTGCTTGATCTCTTCCTTATCTTGTTCTATCATTAAAGCTTGTTCAACCACTTCTAAATAGTTCTAAAAGTTCAACACTATAAGTTCGTTTCGAAGTAACGGCCTTAAACTTTTCATAAACTGCTTAGTATTATCTTTCTCCCTCAAAATCATTGAAGTTGCAAATCAACTTAGTGCTTCAAACCTTGCCTCATATTGTGCCATTAATATATTTCCCTGGGTTATATGAATAAATTTATCTAACATGGTATCACGAAATACCTCAGGAAAATATTTACCCATGAAGGCTTTTTTGAAAGCATCCCATGTCCATTCTTCCTCCAGTTTTATAATCTTCATAGTATTCTACCAATTGAAATGTTATAAGTTTAACCCAAATCTCTTTGGGTGCTTGCATAATATCTATAATTCGGTTAATTTGTTTCACCCCATTCTTTAATAATTAATGGACTAGACTTTCTGTCAAAAGTTGAAGGATTGAGTTTCTTAAATCCACTCAACGTTGACATATTCTGATTACCATTACCATTACCTTGATTTTGTAAATTGTCGGTGATCCCATGAAGAACAGTAATAAATTCTTTCATCGTTTAGCGAAATTGACCAAACTTTTTCTCTCTTCGTGAAAAGGATGCCTCTATTTTTCTATGATCAGACATACTAAAATAATAGATTTCATGTCACAATAGTCGTTATCTAGTTTATAATTCTTTACAATAAAACCAACAAAGGGTACTTAAAGAATAATAAAACTTAAGTTACCTCATATAAGTATATAAAAAACACTATATACATATAAAAGGCTAGTCGTTATCTAGTTTGTCTTCTTTACACCATCTCACCACCATTTTGCATAAGTGTCTTCAATAACAACAAACTCAAAAGGTTCCTCTATCCTAACAAAAAAAGGATTTAGTATTATTGATTTCTTTTCACTAATCTTACCTGTTGTACTCTTCTTACCCCCGGGACTCGTCTCGCCTGCTAAACTTTCTTTTAACTTCTTTATTCAATGCCTTTCAATCCTATAAGTATTTAGAAATCTTCTATTATAGTATAAACATCATGTCACAAATTTATTCTGATACACTCCCTTGCCATAAACTTTTAGACCCATCAATGCCTTATTTTTCAAATCTTTAGGAGTACCTAAATCTAGATCAGTATTTGAACAGCACATAATAGTCCCTACCAATTTGTCTCTCATCCTATTAGCATGCATCCTGCGCAAGTACTCTTGAGAAGACTCCTTAGAGCACACTGCTCATTCTTATTCACACAGATCCACCTGTCGTACTTGGTCCTCCCTATACTACAAAACTAAATATATTAAAATTAAAAATTCATATAAAATAATAAAGTGCAACAAGCTAAAATGTCTCTAAAACTTTTCCACTATCATAAAAGATGTTTACAAAATTCTAATCCTAAACTTTGATACCAACTTTTGAAACACTTCTAATTCTAAGAAATTTTGACATAATTTCCGTTATGATGTAGTATACGTCAAATATGTAATTTTGAAAGTTTTAAAATTTCACTCTAAACACTTCCAATAAAATTAAACACCAACTGCTTTATTTCATTACTTAACAAAATATAATCAGTTTCATGAATTCTAAAATCTAAGTACGTGCATGAAAATTAAATCAAAACTGTAATACCTTGGGTCCTGCTTTAATTAGAATACTCACATTGAAGATGTCTACTTTATATTATGTGAGGACATAATAATTTAGAATTTATAAGATATATATGTTTATTAAATAAAAATGTTGATTACGACGAATATATTTATGACTTTAAAAGAATAGAATTATTGGATAATATAAGTTTTGTTGTGGTGAAAAGTATAAAAAGAGAAGTTGAAAGATTTGATCAAAATTAGGAGGTTAGGTGTTTTAATTTAAAGGAAAGGAGTTGGTTACGTGCATGGATAATGTATTGGCAAATGTTAAAATAAAATAATAATAATTAAATGAAAATTGATTCAAGCGGTGCATATATAAATTTCATTTTTCTTTTTTTCTTTTCAATTGAAAAATAGAATGGAAGGAAATAAACGAAGAAGGGGAAGAAGACAGGTTTGGCCTCAAATTTACGAATTTCGATCATCAATTTTAATTTAAAGATTAGTATGTTATTTTATTTAATTGTAGAAAATTAAACTGTTAGTTTATGGATATGTATTTAAAATGTAAGTATAAATATTTATTTTTTAAATGATCAAAATTAGACTGTTGTTTATTATTATTGAATCATTATTTACTATTATTGTTAAATTGATACTAGGAGGTGATTCGAAGAAGATAAAAAAATTGATAGATTAATAAAATTGTAACACGTTTGTTAGGTAAGTGTTTATATGCATTTGATAGATTTTAATTTCGAAAACTGAAAATTAGGATGTTTAGTTACAGTTAATGTTTGATAAATGTGTATGAAATTCCTGAATTACCACGTGTTGATCCAATTAATTATTTTTCGAATCGGATTTAAATCGTAATTTTCATATGAACATTAAGTTTTTAAATACAGCAAAAAAATTGTATCAACGCGTGTTGTATTTTTATAAATGTGTGATTTGTATGGAAATGTTGTGAATATATTTGATAAAAAAAAAATGTGATGGTCATGATTGTTGTTGTGATGTGGCACCGGTGTTTGAGGCGATGGTCCTTGGGAATAATGCCCCTAAAGTACATTTCTGTTTGGGGCGACTGTCCTTGAGAATAATGCTCCTTAAAGTACGTATAGCCAGTTTTTGGGGCAGCGACCCTTAGGAATAATACCCGTAAAATATGTAAGTGCAAAATTTATGAAAATTTTTTGTTTATGCTGGAATTAATGTGCTTTATGTTGTTTGTATTAATATTAAAATTAAAATTTTGGTTTGATATCTTATTACACTTTTTGTTTGGAATTAAGAAGTCTTTTGTGTTCAAATTTGTTTATCATAAGTATTTAAAAAAAGTGTAAATGTCTACTGAGCATCAACTCAGTCTTACTTTTCAAGTTTAGGTAATATTGAGGATTTGTAAATAGAAAGCAAAAGATACTTCAGGATCAGGACCTTGCTGCCTTTAAAACTATATGTAATATTAGGAGAAAAATTTTATAACATATAGTGTTGATGTAATTTTCATGTTCGTATCTTAATTTTAGAAGTTGTGAATTGATTATCTTTTGTGTGAATCAATGAGATGAAAGAGTTGGTATTTAATTTTGTTGTAGATGTTTAGAGTGAAATTTCAAAATTTGCAAGATTACATATTTGGTGTATACTATATTATAATAGAAATTCTGTCGAAATTTCTTAGAATTAGGGATGTTTCAAAAACCATACATTGTAAAATCCTACTCTTATAATTACACATAATTTCAAAAGTAGCAAAATCTTTGTCCTAAAGTCCTCCTTTGTCTTTTACTTATAAAAATCTTCTGCATCACTTAAACCTAAAAAGTAGGAATGAGCTAATGTCTAGTAAATATTTATATACAAAGGCAGTTTTAAAATTTGTAATAAATAAATTTGAATATAAAAGCACTTCTTAATTTCAACAAAAAGTATGGGAGAATATTAAATCAAAATTTCAATTTCAATATTCATATAAACAATGTAAAACACATAATTCCATTAAAAAAAAGTTTCATAAATTTTGTGTTTGTGTACTTTATAGGCATTGTTCCGAAGGGTTACCGCTCCAAAAACTGACCATACGTCCTTTAAGGGCATTATTTTCAGGGATCGTCATCCCGTAAAAAATGATCTTTAGGGACATTATTCTCAGGGGATCGTCATCCCGTAAAAAATGATCTTTAGGGACATTATTCTCAGGAACCGTCGCCCTAACAGAAATGGCCTTTAAGGGTATTATTCTCAGGGACCGTCGCTCCAAATATCGGTGTTACATTACAACAACAATCATGGTCATCACATTCTCATTTATTAAATCATTTCACAATATTTCCATACAAATCTTACATTTATAAAAGTATAAAAATATGTTGACACAATTTTCTTATTGTATTTGTAAATTTAATATTCATATGAAAATTACTATTAAATCTGATTTGAAAAATAATTCTAAACTGGTATATTCACATATAATATAAAGTAGACATATCCAACATATGTATTCTAATTAAAGGAAAAACCTAGAATGTTGCACCGTTCACACTTTGAAATTTTCCGTGACCTATATTGCCATTCGGAGGGAAACAAAAGGCTAACCTTATTAGCAATTCCAAGAAATTGTTTTGTAGCAAAGAGTGTAGGCAAAAGTAGATAAAAATAGATGAAGCAAAGGAGAGAAGTTGGAAGAAGTCGTCTTAATCTTGATCGGCAAGCAAATCAAAATCCAAGAACACTACAATTAACAAACCTGTACAAACAGGTACAGTTGCAGCGGCTTGATGCTTAAATGCAAATCGGTAAAGAAAAATTGAAGGAAAATCCCAAAAAATCAAATGAATAAGTTGATTCGTAAATTTGCAGGAATGGTACGTAAAATTCAGAGAGAGAGAGAGAGAGAGAGAGGAGAATAAAAGATTTGGATTTTGGGTTGGATTTGGGGAAAGATTTTTTAATTAATTAATTAATTAATTAATTTATAATATTAAAAGTTAAAAAGAAAAGATAAAATAATTAAAATTTAAATTAACTTATATTTTTAATTTTCAATCATTTTTTATTTGAATGGTGTAATTACTATTTTAACCCCAGAAAATTGATTTTACCATATTCTCTCTAATGTCAGGCTGTATCGGATAAATTTTTGAACCTCATGTGGGTAAAGGGAATTTGCCCTTGGGTATCATCAGTTAATTGTCCAATAGATAATAAATTCTTTTCAAATTTGGAACAACTAGGATATTATTAATTATAAATTCCCATGTGCAATGTTTATAAAAATTCTTCTAATATAAGAAATTTGTACTACTTGACCATTACCAACAAATATTTTATCAGGTCCTTTGTAAGAAACAATTTGTTTGAGTTAACTTGGATTATTGGTCAAGCGTGAAGTAGTCCTTGAATTTGCCTAAAAACGTGGATCCTTTGTGTTGTTGAGATTCATAGCTGCGAAAGTCCAACGGGTTTCCTCTTCTTCTAGATACGTAGGTTCATACCTGTTTTAGCATTCTACAGCATTATGACTTATTTTTCCACAAATCTGACAAGTAATACCTAACTTATTATTTTTTGATGATTCCCAATTGTTATTCTTTTTGTGTTGAAGAGGTTGAGTTGGTGCTAGTCTATTGATTTTGATTACCGTAGCTTCTCTTCCTTTGTTGAGTTGATTTGGTCCTTTGCCACAACTACAATATCGTCCCCTTCGCTGATTTCTTCCTCGTTGTCATTGTCCAAGAAAGCTTGGTTCATATCTATGTTAGCCTTATCTTCCTCTTTCTGAGTAACTATAGTTTATTTATGATTTACAAGGCATGAACAAATTGTTTCATGCTCGGGTAAAGGGGGTTTTATGAGCATGATTGTTTTAAAGTTAGCATATTTCGATCAATAGCTCTTGCTAATTGAAAGACCATATCGTCATTAGATATCGGCTTTCCTATTGCAGCCAAATTGTCACAGATTCCATTGAATTGTTAGAGAAAATTTTCTAGCCGTGAAGCCCCTTTCTTCAATGAACAAAGGTTATCTTTTAGCCAAGACTCTTGCTCTTTTGTAGTAGGAAGCATTTGTTCCTCAATTAAAAGCCAAACTTTTCTTCTAGTTTCTCTTCCAATGATCATCATGAGGACATCTTCTATCATCATTCCTCTCAACCAAGTCATGAGAAAACCATTTCAGATTTTGAATTTTGGGTTGACAACATCCTTGTCTTCTTGTCTTGAGAGTTTTGATGGAACTTCTGCATTAGAAATATGGTGCTCAAGACAAGGCTCTTTATAAGAGGAAGAACTTAAGACTTCCATAGAAGATAGTTATTAGCAGGGACTTGGATCCAGTTCTGTTCTTTTCTATCCTATACTTTTAAGGATCCATTGACACGTGACATGAATGAAAATGAAATGTTGAGATTGTATTTTAAGAACTTTTATCAATTAATCACTAAAATTTATTATACTGAAAGATAAAAAAATAATTTTAAAATTAATTAGTATAGTTTTTAAAATACAATCTCAACCTCTATTTTTATTCATGCCACGTGTCAGTAGATCCTTAAAAGTATAGGATAGAAAAGATCAGGACTGGATCCATGTCCTATTAGCAAAAGTTTAATGGAGATTAGGCCTGTACATTGATGAAAATTTGGAGAGAAAGTTTAGGTTTTGTTTAAGAAGTTGAAGCCATTGGCTTCGAAACCATGATGAAAGTAATGAAAATTAATAAGAATAATTTATATTTCACTACTCTTATTTTATAATAGCAATTGATGGGCATATATATACAGAGTATTATTTCTAGTTTCAGGAAGTAACAAAATCAGGCAAGCCTCATGATTTTAGGAATTATTTTACCATGATAAAACAATCCAATTAATTCTAGGATTTCTAGTCATTGGGGGAATTATGACATCCTTTAATATCTCTATTTTGACTTGTAATTTTGAATACTTGAAATCCCTTTGAAAGTGACACACATATTGTCAAATTTGTCTTCAATTTTTCTATCTGCTTATTGGATATTTCTTCTTCCTAATTTAGTAGTTTATCACATCTTAGCAGCAACTTTAATAGTAGAGAAGCCGAAAATGTGATTATCGTTTTGTGGAAGTCATGGTGTGCCTTTCAGGTCAACGCTTTCTCTTTTCAAAACTTATTAATTTTTATTAGTTGATGTTAAATTTGAGTTATTTGCATTTCATGTCAAATGAAAAAGTTGAGGGGATATTAATGTGTAAACTAATTACTAATATAAGTTATTAGAATAAAGGAGGTCAAATCAAACCAAAGCCAGGATAATTTCTAAGAACTTGATTAAGATATTAGAAACCATTTATATGGAGAATGTACAGTTGTACTGTTATTAGCATTAGATATTGAGCTTATAGAACTTGTGTTTATTATTTGATTATATATGTTTGCTTTGTAAGTTGTTGTTTATTGAATTATGTTTTGATTTGTAAGTGTAATTTTTAATGTTTGATGTAGGATATTTCCATTATATCTTATTTTTAATTATTATATTTTAATTAAAAAATTAATTTGATAATTGAATAATAAATAGGAATACCATTATTGGTAATAAATATTATTTTTAATTTTTTATTCAAAAGAGCATTTATTAATATTAATTTTATGTCATCAAATACGTACTAGTATTAGTATTTAGCAGTATGTAAAATTAATAATAGTAACCAAGACTTAGGGGTGCATTTTTATTAATAATTATTATTTAAAATGTATTTAAAAAATGATCATTTCAAAATTTTTTGTATCAAAATATCCCTATTTGAATGTGTTTGGTGGTCATTTTTTGAAAAGTTTTTATGAGAATATTTTAATCCAAATTAATTATTTTTAAAATATAATTTATATAATGATTATTTAAAAAAATTAGTTTTAAACATTAGTTACTATTAAAAATTTCTCGTGTAAGTATCTCGAATGTAGAAGTCTCAATATCATTCTCATGCAAAGTTCCATTAATAAATATTTCTATTTTACTAGTATTAATAGTATACCAATCATCCCCCTAATTTTTGACGATTTTACCTCTCACGTCCCTAATTTTCTAAAACTAACAATAACCCCTTATTGTCAGAATTTGTTTGTTAATTATTAACATTTTTTGTTATTTTTTATATTTAATCGAGTATTAGACGTAACCATAGTCCAGCCCAATCTTTTTTTTTTTAAAGGAAAAAAAATATTATTTGTAATTATGAAAGTTTGAATTTCGGACCTAATCTAAAAGAATAAACTTTTAACCATCAAACGAACTTAATCATTTAATAAATATTTTTGTACTGGGTTATATGTTATAAATATATATTAGATGGTTGATTAAATAAATATTGATTCCAAAAAAACTTAAAACATTGAGAATAAAATTATTTAATAAAAATAAATTTAAATTGAAAAATAAAAAAACTTATTTAAACTTTTTTTTATAAAAATTAATGCTGAAAAGTATATAAAAATAAAAAACTTTTTTATTAAGAATATATAGTGGTTTAATTTTTTTTTTTTTTTTTAAAAATAATAATTTAATTTAGGTTATAAAAATTTATAAAATATCGTGTTCATGGTTAATTTTATAAAAGGTGTAGATTTTATTCACCTGATCTTATTGTAGAAAATGTTAAAATACTGAGAAAGAAATAAATTTATTATATTATGAATTTAATTTTTTAAAATTTTCATTATTAATATAATTGTTTAAATATTTTAATTTTTAAATTAATGTGAAAAATTATAATAAATTATGTTCATAGTCAACATTCATAAAACAAGTTTATATATAATTTTTTATTTTGTAATTTGAATTTATTTTTATTAATAATTGTATTCTAATTATTGTTTTGAACTTTTTGAAACCAATATTAAGATCCAAGGTTCAAATCCTCTGTGGTATAAGTTTAATATAAAATGTTAAGGTTAAATATGTAAAATTGCAAAGAATACTAACAATTAAGGACCAAATTCTAATCATAGAGATTTATTGGTAGTTTTAAAAAATTATGAAGATAAGTGGTAAAATAGATAATTAAGATAATTGGTATATTCCCCTTTCCTATTACATAAAAAGTCAAATTTTTTTATTTTTGATTAAATCAATAATTTTATTATATATCTTTTATAAATATATTTCAAAAAAATAGATAAAGGTAAAGATGTAAAATGATAAAAAATATTAGTCATAGAGAGTTATTGGTAGTTTTAAAAAATTATGAAGATAAGCAGTAAAAATGTTAATTAATAGTAATTGGTATATTCTCTTTTTTATTTTTTTTGTTGAATCTAAAATTATATATTTTTTATAAATACATTTTAAAAAAATAGATAAATCAATAGATCAATAAATCAATAAATCAATAAATCATTGCTATCAGATGTTAAGATATATTTAATATTCTGACTAATTAAGAATTTAATCAAATAAACAAACGTTGCCTTGGTTTGGATTCGTCATTTGAGGGTTTATATGTTAATATTTTTAAATATTAGGGGTTTATTTGTTTTTTTTCAAAGATAAAGGACGCTGATGAAATTTAGCTGTTGTCATGTAGAGAAGTGACGTGAGTGCATGGAATCAAAGGGAATAACGACTCTCTTATCCGTTCAACGGTAAATTATACTGGCCTTGTGCTCACTTTGCCCGCTTTTCTATTAAGTTTCTAAAATAAAAATTAAAAGGAAAAATAGAGGGGGAATTTAAATCGTTGGGCCAGAGAAGGGCAGTGCAAATCCACCATTTCAGAGAGAAGAGAGTTCAATCTTTGTGTGGGTTCGCCTTATCCGTTCATCATCAGGTTCTCTATCTGAAACTCACATATCCTTCAATTCCTTTGTATTCGTTTACATGTATGCATCAATTTTGTTCAAATTAATCGGTGTATTTCATGCTTTCTTAAATTTTAGGGTTCGGTCTCTATTCATTTGTATGTGAATTCTATACAGAGACTGTTTCTTTATGCGTTTTGATGGCGGTAATAGGAGATAACTACCTTAGCTCAAGTAGTAAACTCACCTCCTGATTGGGGCTTCTGCTCGGGTTCGAGCTGCGTTGCTCGAAGATTTGTCTTTAATTATTTGTATGAGTAGAAATCGCCTAATTGGAGTGTACGCATTCTTAAAGAGTTGAATTCCATGGTCATAGAGATTAAATAGTTGTAGGCGAGAGATGTAAATTTCTAAGATTTAAAGCTGCTGTTGAACTGAATTTTCTAATCAAAACTCAATGTTTTGATGCCACAGAAACAGACAAGGCTAAATTTTTATAAGTTGCACACTTGCAAGTTAACTGAAGTCTACAAAGCCTCAAGTAATCTGACACTAACTACAACAAGCTCTTTATTTTTGCTACTTGGCCTGGGATGGAATAGCAATAAATTTCTTATGTGAATTATATTTGTTTTGCCAATTATGTGTTTTGTGTATATTGTAAACCAAACATTACTTTTAAAGGTAAAAAGCAAAGGGCATGATCGGATCTTTTCTCGATACAGGATATGACAAGCATTATATCAAGCCACCATTTTAATTGGTCAGTTGGAATCGAGGAGCATCTTTGTAGAGGAAGATTCAATAAGACTTCATACTCAGGATATTTTGGTCCCCGTTTTCCTTTGAAAGGACTGATTTCTTCCCACAATCAACCAATTGGCGTTAATTACTATCAAAATGTCGGGAGATTGGGGCCTATATTTTCCAGTGCAGTGGACGATGACAAAGACCCAGATGACAAAGACCAAGATAACTCAGGAGATGGGATAAATGAGAAAGAATCTCCCAATGGTGAAATAGAAGGAGTAAGTTCAATGGATTCAAGTTTTCTTTTCCTTTTTTTCTTCTGGTTTAATTTGTTTTGTTGAAATAAAATGTGAGGTTAACAATATGCCATGTTAAATTTCCATTAAAGTTTGATGAATGAATTGAAGAAGGCAAGTATTTATTGATTGATTGATGCACTAGCACCATGTTTTGTCTATGATTATTGGTTGACAAAGTTCATGTAGTCTTCTTTTTTGTCAATTCTTTTGGCAAAGAAACTGCATTTTTGGTTGGAGGGTCCAGTTCTACCATTAACTTCCCTTATCCTCTAATGATTTGTTCTTGATGATCTAATTATATGTAATTTCTTTCTCATTTCTAAATGAATAAAGAAAGGGGGACAAAATGGATACTAAAACAAGATATGGCATTGGTGTGATTATTTTAGAAGTAGTGATTTTGTGCCTAGGTTTGCTGGTGTACTTGATTGCACTTTACTTGACATGCATGCTTGAGTACAAGACATGTTACTATGCATAATTATTTACTGTGATATATGTGTTTCTAGGTAAACAGTGAAATCCTAAGGGAAAATCTTGAGAGAATTGTGGGCACGGATGACTCTACATTTAGTGGGATAGATCTGGCAACTCTCATTAGAAACAAGTATGGAAGATCTTATGATGTTCAACTAATAAAAAAGGTATGTTGATCTTTAGTTGATGATGGCTGTAGTATCAATATATTGAGCTGCTGATACTGATAACATAATAGTATTATTTTTTTCCCTTAAAGAAATGTCTTTCTCATGTGCCTTTTAACATTCTTAGTGCATATGACTATGTTGGCTTGCTTTTGCCACACATATAAATATGGATTCCTTGTGATTTGTCTGAGTCGTCTATTTGCAAGTTTTGCTAATGCCATGTGTGCAAGACATGTATATGCAACATGCAGAGGAGAATTTCTGTCGCTACGGGTAAAAGTTTTGTGGATATTTTTGGAGATTTTATAGATTTCCTCCTTGCTCATAAACAATTTAAGATGAGTGAGTTATATTCAAATATTATATGTCATTTTCCATACAATTGTTTCTCTTTGTCTTTATCTTCTCTTGATTTTCAATTTGGTATTAGAGCTAGTTTGGACCAAGAGGTATTATGTTCAAATCCCTCTGCATGATTGCTGTTGTCTCTACTTCTATCTTCTATCTTCATTTGGGCTTGGTCCATATGACAATCTTGTTTGTTATCGGTTTTATATGCGAAGAGCATTTAACATTTTAGTACTATTTTTTACCCATTAGATTAAACTTTTAAGTCCAGATAAAAAATGTTTGAAAAAGTAGGCTCAAATCTCTTAGGATACTTGTAAATGATGTTTAGCAAGTATAAAAACCTTTGCAAGTAATGTAGAAGCCTTAAGAGATATTCAAGAAATACTCTGTATATTTTTGGTTGCATGTGAAATTTTATTTATAGCTAACGTGAAGCACCAGCTGCCCAAGAAATTCTTTGCATATTTTTGGTCGCATATAACATTTTGTTTATAGCTGATGTGAAACACTGGCTGCTTTAAACCGTCCCTGTTAGAGCCAAACAGTACCAATTGAACACCCACGACCTCCTTACGAAGTTGGCCTCAAACTAGCCATAAGTCCAATATTTCTAATTTGCCAGCCTTTATTGACTACTCTTCAATGTCAGTTGCCCATTTTTAGTTGAGTGATTTTCTACAAAGCTCCAGTTGACCACCTTCATGGTTTGTGCTAAGGAATTTTTTGTGCTATAACCAAGCTCTGGTCGACCATTCTAAGGTTCTAGTTAACCAGTTCCTTAAGAGTTTCTGTTGAGTATTTTATACCAAAAAAAAAAATTACAAAATGAAGAAAAGCACAAAACGTTGTCTGGCAAAGGTTCAATGATCTAAATTTGGTCCAAATTTTATGCTTAAAAGCTGAAGAGTTCAATCTAGGTTATTACATACCATGTTTCTAAGGGCCAATTAGATTTGCAATCTTTCGCTATCAAAAAAATCTTAAAATTCATGCTAACTTGCAAATGATAAACAAGTTATTGCTAAACCTATAATTCTATCTTCAGTCTTTGCACTTCTCCTTGAGTTCAATGCTTTGGTCATAGAAGAGTTGTGTTATGTTCTCAACCGAGCATGCTAATTTATGTGTTTTTGCCTACTCTCTATGAGGGAATGATGTGTCTGTATATTAAGAAACGTTGAATTTATTTATTGACTTATATCAGTTTGATCTGGATATAAAATGTCAGCAACATGTTTGTGATTCGTGAAATGAAAATGTAAAGTTGCCTCTTTCCTCTGGCAACCCTAAATCATAACAAACTTACTTGATGGAGCATGAAGTGATTGGGATAAAGTTTATCAGAGTTGGCTACAATACTTATTTTTATTTATTTGCTGCCAATGCTTGTACCCTGTATGCTTGATTGAATGATATTTTGTATGAGGAAAAGAGAGAAAGGATCCCTAAATGAAACCTGTCCTTTTACCATCTCATTGGAAAATGATAAAAAACTTTCTCATACCTTTAGCGTTCCTCTTATCTGTTGTTTTACTTTCCATTTAATTTGTTTGCTTAATCATTCAGTTTCCTCCTATTATTTTTATTGGAGTGTTTCAGATTGTTTTCTGGCAGTTCACACTATTACTTCTGAATGCCTGTTGTAGGAGTTCATGGGAAGAAATCTCCTTGCTCTAAATGTTATGTGGAAGTACATGGAGCAGGTAAGCATATTTCATCGTATAGATTGCTAATATCCAGCTGGAACTAAATTGATGCCAATATTTATCTCTCAACTGTCAAAGTGTGAGAATTTTCGAAACTTTGAATTTGCAAAAATTTGAAAACTTGAATCTTCTTTGGCTTTAAATTACTTTTAAGAGTTAAGAAAGAGAGTAAACAACTTTCCAATTTTAGCTTGACATGTTACATGTATCATAAATAACCAAATAAACTTTCCCTGATTTTACTTGTTCACGCTTTCGTTGAGAAGTTTGTCTTCATTTTTCTTAAATCTCTTCTCTCTTACCTGCCTTCTTCTGCTATAACTTCAATCGCCTTATCTGCAGTTTTCCTTTTGCAACCATAAAATATTTTTTCAAGTGATGATAGAGGTAGTAAACTCAAATGGTGCTGCCCAGGCTTCTTTTTTGTAATGAAATAAACCTTGTATTCCAGAGTTTCATTCATCATACTATTTGTAAAGGGTACAATACAAATTCTAGATCTATACCCAAGGTGAAACTTCTAAAAGGGAATGTAAGACTTATAAAAGTGCATTAGTTTAATACCACACTAACCACAGAACAATCAGTTGGATGTCTAGAAGTTACAACTGCATTTTGAAGTGTAAGCACACTTTTAATTCTTTTTTTTTCTCTTTTGGGCTTACAGAGATCCTTTCCACTAACTGAAGAGGAGTACATTTTGAGGCTTGATGATGTAGCAAACACGCTAAAATGCTGGGGAGCTGTCTCACATATTCGAAACAGCCTTGCAAAGTCGAAAGAGCGACCTCGGATTGGAAAGGTAATATTATGACATGATAATTGGCTATTTCAATGGGTTGGCATAATATGGTTAAATGCTTCATTATGCACTTAGATCAAATAAAGATTTTTATGACAATCTAACCTGTAAAGTTGTGGCCAAGAGATAAAAAAAGTTCATAGGGAAAGTTAAGACTTATATTTGTGGATCACTTTGCTCGCTTAGTTTTGTCATCACCAATGTTAAACTATCATCCTTGTAGAAAATTATAAACTAAAATAAATTAGAGTTTTTGTTATCTTTGGATTTTAATGAGATATTAGCATTGTGCTAGAAATATGATAATATTTTGAGTAAATTGGATGACCCTTTCATATCAACATCTCTCAGTCTACATGTTGTATATGTTTACATAGTTTGGCACAGCAAACACAATTCCTCTGCTGTCTTTTTGAGCCCCTTAGAAGCAATCTGACAGCGTATGCTGTCTGCATTCCATGTACAGTTATTAATTAGCAAATCCAAAGGATGCCACACACAAATACACGTTTGTAAAACACAACTTGATCAGCACCGTTTATCGTTGTCACTTGTAGATGATTTGTATCTTGGCTTCATCTTCATCCACTATAGTTGCGTTAATCTTGAAGAGTATGATTTCTTCCTGGCTGAGGAACACTTCTCATTCTCACATAAGACTCACTCTCCCACAGTAACTGAAGCATGTTTATAAATACTCGGCATTTTCTTCCATTGTTTGGCTGTAAATCAATCAGTTTTCTATGTACACCAGAACAACTAATCCAAGAAAGCTGAGAATATTTTGTTCACAAGACTACCAAATGTAGCTGCTGTTGCATTTGTAAGACAGAGAGGCATAACAACCAATAATCAATATGACACATGTTGTATCGTGAACTTAGTTTGAAGTTCATTTCCCTTGGTAACACCCTGAACCCAATCTAACTTTATTGACTATCTTGCTTCACATAAATGTTCATAGAAATCGTCTATAGGTATCAGATATTTGCTCTTCAGTGTTATCATATGGGGGGATCTGCATCATTAGGAGCTTTAAATAGTAGTTTATACACTGCATCAAGCAAATTTAACGATTTCCTGCTGAGTTCCTCTTAACAATGATGGAGCACGGCTTTAACTCCAATTTCATTTCAGAGCATGTTGTTAGAAGGCTCAGCCATCAGATTCATTTCAGTTCAAAGAATTCTTCACTACTATTTAAAATGAATTGTACTTTGCAATACATTTGTAACTATCATTTACTGCAGGCAGTAAGCATTTTCATAGACATGGATGAATCTGGAGGCCGTGCAAATGAATGGATTTACAAATAGATTCCTTCTTAAATTCAAATATGTAATTACAAAGTATATAAAAATTTCCTTTTCAAAAGCATTTTAACACCAATAAGGCTTTGTATTTGCATTCTATTTCTCTATTTCTTTTTTATTGGGTTCATATGTTTAATATGTATAGAGTTGTATAGAATGTAGCTTAATCTGTATAATCTCAAGTTTTCTCCCTATTTTTTTTTTGGAATACATCTATTAGCATTACAAAATAGAGTTCTACTAGTACTAACTAGAGACTAGAGTACTTCTGCGAGTTTAGGTAGATGTTGTTGTGGTGCACCCCAAAAATCTGAGGATACAGGGGTCCAAGATAAGTCTCACATTGCATGGGAAGACTCCCACATGTAGTGGGAAGGCCCTGCATTTTGTAGGGCCTAAACACGCCCTTCCTTGCCTGACTTACCAGGTTAAGCTTGGATGGCTCCAAGTTCTCTCCTTCTAATAAGTTTCTCTTTTATTTTTTATTTTATTTTTATCTTTTGATAGGAAAGTAATGTTTGGTTTGGTTTGGTTTGGTTTTCTCTTTAGTTAAAAGAAAAAAATCATTTACAGCCAGAAATATTTCGACTTTGTTTAAGCTTTATATTGTAATCAATGAACTAATTGTTTAGATTAGTCGGTTTGTGAATATCACTGCTATCATACTTCAAACAGTAGTTTTATTTAATAGTGAGATTGATTAAAATATATTAATTTAATTTTACATACACGTAGATTTAATCTCAACCGTTTTCTAAATTCAATGGTTTAAGAAATTGTATAGAGTTAAGGGGTTATTGATCTTTCTTACATATATTAGATTCATTTAAAGAGAAGAAAAATCATCATTTAAATTATATTTTTATTTTAGATTGGGTTTCTTTACTAAAGAGAAAAAAATAATGAGTTATAAAAAAAGTTCTCTTGTTGAATATATTACTTTAGTTTTAATTTTTTTCAATAAAAATATTATGAGTTATTAAGATTTATTTGTAAATAAAATTTAAAAAGAAATGCATAATATTATGAATTAAAAAATTAGTTATTAGAATTTATTTATATAATATTAAAAAGTACAAGGGTTTAATGAAAAAATTTAACCAATTTCAAACTATTTTTATGACTTTAGATTTTTATTATTTCCTGAAAAATATTTGTCCAGCGTTACAAATTAACAGACTATATATTTTTCAAATTTCAAAAGCATTTGCTATTACTCGTATAACAATTTTAGGTCAAAGCATATATTTCTATGATTTCCCATTTTTAAGGTAAAAGAAATTATTCTTTAAAAAATAAGGTAAAAGAAATTATTGAAAGGATTGAAGATATAATTGATGAAGAAGAAGGATGCTAATATTTTATTAGGTAGCAACATTTTAGTCTTTGAACTTTGAAAAAAATCAAAAAGACACTATTTAACCAATTTTAACAAATAAGTCCTCAGTGTCATCCAAAATCTAAAAGAAAATATAATGGCTACGTGGAGTTTCAAATAGAGCCAAATAATCTATAACCTTGTATTGTTGGTAAATTTCCCCTTTTTAGCCACTATTTAAACCAAATTTTTAGAAATAGTCACATTGATTTTTTTTTTTAATTGCTAGTCAAATACCATGTATGTGAATGAAAATATTCTCATAGCCACTCAAAATACTAGGTTTTTAGTACCAACTGGAAACAAATACTTATTTCAAGTTTATAATGCGAATTAACACTTGTTCCGAGCTCGTGTTTAAAATAAATATTAGTTTTGAGTGTAAAGAGTTTGTACTTGAAACAAATAGTAGTTTCATACGTGTTTGAAAGTTGGGTTTTCAAAACATTAGAAAGTAAGTTTCAAGTGCATGATAAATTAGAGTTTCGAGTTCTTCTACAGTCGAGAGTATCGAGACAAAAATATGGTAGTTTTTTTTTTAAAATATGACTATAAGGGTATTTTTGGATCAAATTATTATTGTTTGGCTAAAAATGAAAATTTTTTAATGTAATTATTTTAAAAATTATCTTTAAAATGTGGCTAAAAACGTAACAATTGCAATATAAGACATTAATGTTGCTTTGGTAATATAGATGATGCAATGTTGGTAAATTTTTGTTTGACACTTTTGGTTTCAAATTTCGAGAGCTTAAAGCATCAATAGGCTACGCTTTATATAGACAATAAAGGGCGATTTCAAAATATTATTTAAATTTTCAAAAATTTCATATCCTAATTACACCTAGGTGATCACCATTTAACAAAAGATAAAGCAAATAAAGAAGTGGAAATAAAATTCGAGGATGCAGTAGACGTTACCCATTAAAAGATGCACAATGCAACATTCCTAAAGGAACATATTAAGAAAAATATTATATGAAAAGAATATCAAATATAACAAGAGACAGATTACTTTTATTAAAATTTTAGAGACAAAATTAAAAAAAAATATTGTAGGCTTAGGGCCTGTTTGTTCTTTTGACTTAAATTTAAATAGTTTTATGCAAACATTTAAGAATTATTTGTTTTTAACTTATATATAAAAACTTATTAAAAATGTTTGAATGTATTTAAGTTAAAAATTTTAATTTAAATAAAAAAAGTACTTGGTAACTATTTCAAATCTTAACTACTTAAAGTAATATTTTACCAAGGGCTTAAAGCAAATATTAGAACTAAATTAGGAGACAAATGATTTTCACTCGAGGCTAGCCCCTTTGCACAAAACTATTCCTAGATGGAAGATGATCGAGTATAATTAATCAACGATTTTGATATTATTTGTGGTTTGTGATTTTGAGAGAATTTTGGCATACAAGGTTTTGGATTATAATTATCACCTAATAACATTTCAACTTCAAGGGAATGTTTCATTTTTTTGTTTGAAATATAAACAAGATTGAAATGTGAATTTTACTGAAATTTAAAAATGTTTGAATGTTATTTTATTTTTTACGCAACACCTTTTATCATATGTTTATGAAGAAACTCTTTATTTAAAACAAATTACTCATTTTCACTTTCAAAATTTTTTACATATATATCAACTTTATTTTTAAAGTTAATTGAATATTTAGGTACATATATTTTAATTATTTTTCATAATTTTTTATTTCATGTGATGTAATTGAATATATTTTAATAGAATTAATATCAAAACTTATTGTATCATATAATCTTACAATTTGAATTGGTAAAAATTAGTTAGCACGTTTATACAATAATTGCACTTATTATATTACTTTAGGAGATTTATTAGTTAAATCAACTTAACTATATACATATACTAAAATGGTATATGTAAGTTAAAGTTACAAACACACACACACATGTGTGTGTGTGTGTGCATGTGCGTGTATGTGTGTGCGGGTGTGTGTGCATGTGCGTGTATGTTTTTGTCTGTGTGTGTGTTTATGTCTGTGTCTGTGTCTGTGTATATGTCTATGTTTATGTGTGTTAGAAGTAGCCTGTTGCATGTGTGCATGGCTAACACATGAAAGAAAGATGAACCGAGTGACTCACTTCGAGTTGACTTAGTAATATTGCATGGCACATGAAAAAACTAAGTGATATTGGATAGCACATGCTAGAAGTCCAAGTCATTGAGTTGACTCATTCTTATCAACTATCAATATTTAATGATTATACATTTCCTTAATTGTAGTGGTAGTTTCTATTGTATTGGATGATTGGTATTTTTCTATTGTATTTAAAGAAGCATAGGCTAAAGAATAAAGGTGTGCATAAATTTATTTGAAAATTGTTTGGGAGGTGCTAGCCCCTCGAAATGTTAGATTTCACTTTTTATTTTTAATACTCTAAAAGCTTGTGTTGTAACATCTTTGGTATCAGAGTCTGGCAATAGAGGATCGCTTGAAGCAATTAGAAGATATGATGGACTCCTTTGCAACTGGCCGAAATGAGTTAATTACCAACCAAAGGGAGCTTTTGACTCATCTCAAATATAGAATGGACAAATTGAGTCAATAAGTTTCTAGAAAACCTATGCAGAAAAAGATAAAAATTCAGCTCATAGATTTCAGAGTCGTAATGATCATCATTGTTCTTTTTCAAGAGATGGAGGTTGCTTTCATGCATTTGTTCCTAAGACTGTGAAATTAGATTTCCCAAAAAATATGAGGGGAGGGACAATCTACAAAGTGGATCTGTAAAGCAGAAAAAAATATAACATCCCTAATTCTAAGAATTTCTGCTATAATGTACTATATGTAAAAAATGTAATCATGTAAACTTTACAATTTCATTTTAAACACTTCCAATAAAATTAAACACCAACTGTTTCATTTCATTATTTAACAAAATATGACTAATTCCATGACTTTTAAAATCCCAGTACAAGCATGAAGATTACATCAAAACTATATATTGTAAAATCCTACTCCTATGACTTATACATAGTTGCAAAAACAGCAAAACTTAGTTTTGGAGTATCCTTTATTTTCTACTTACAAATCTTTAGCATTGTTTAAACCTGAAAGGTAGAGATAAGTTAATGCCCGGCAGATATTTATATATAAAGGTAGTTTCAAAATTTGCAATAAATAGATTTGAACATAACAGTACTTCTTAATTTCCAACAAAGAGTGTAATGGAACATCAAGTCAAAATTTTAATTTCAGTATTCATATAAACAAGTTAAAATACATTAATTCCATTATTTTAAAAAAATTTCGTAAATTTTGTACTTACGTACTTTACAGGCATTATTTCGAAAGACCGCCGCCCAAAATACTGGCCATATGTACTTTAGGGACATTATTCTCAAGGTTCGTTATCTCATCAAAAACCTTTTAGGGGCATTATTCTCAAGGATCATCGCCCTAAACACCGGTGCTACATCACAACAACAACCATGGCCATCATATTTTCATTAATCAAATTATTTCATAATATTTTCATACAAATCTTACATTTATAAGAATATAACACATGTCAATTTTCTCACTGCATTTGTAAATTTAACATTCATATGAAAATTATTATTTAAATCTGATTTAAAAAATAATTAATTGAATCAACACGTGATGATTCAGAAATTTCATACGCATTTATCAAAACATTAATTATAATAAAACACTTTACTTTTCAATTTTAAAACCAAAATCTACCAAATGCATATAAATACCTACATGACAAATGTGTTACAATTCTATTGCTTTGTCGACTTCCCTATCTTTTTCAAATCACCCCTTAATATCAATTTAAAAATAATAATAATTAATGATCCAATAATACTAAATAATGCTTCAAACTTAATTATCTAAAAATATGTATACATAGGCATTTAAATATATACCTATATACTAACGGCTAAATTTTCTACAATAAAATTATGTAAAAATTTGTTGGACGTAAAATCCAAAATTAATCATTAAAAAATTAGACACTAACCAAACCTGTCCTCTCTTTTTCTCTCCTTTCTTCACTCTTTGTTTTTCTAATTTGTTATTTTTCTAATTTGTTATTAAAGAATTGATTGCAAAGATACACTAATATATATACATGCACTGCTTTAAGTAAAGGAAACCAAGGCCACCTGTTTGTTCATTAATTATTCACTAACCACTTGCTTTCATTTCATAACACAATGTATTGATTTATTTATTTAATTAATTATTTTTTTTCACTTCACCGACTTAAAAGAAACCATTTTAGATTCCAGACTCCACTCAAACCCTCAATTTTGTCTTTCTTTCACTTTTTATCCACAGTAAATTCTTATTACCCAAAATCCTTCTCTTGCAAACGTTTAAACATATTCATATATAATCAACTAATCTATTTCCCATAAGTATACTTATTTTCTAATTTTTGTGTTTATATATTAATCAAAAACCTAGATATTACAAAATTTTTCACACTTCATGAGATTGCAGAATTAAATAAAGTCATAATAGCTTCTTTCTATTTGGATGAAGATGCAGATTTATGGCTTCAAATGTTAGAGTAGGAACTCATTTACATTACTTAGGAAGATTTCAAGCATGGAATTCAATCTAGGTTTGGTCCCAATTAATTTGGCGATTATTTTGGTGAGTTAATTAAACTATGGCAATTGGCTTTGTGATAGATTACTAAAGCAAGTTTGAATGGTTGCTAGCCAAGATTGGTTCTCTAGCACAGGAGAAAAAGGTGAGTTGTTTTCTTGTTGGATTGAAAGATAGTATTCAGACAGATGTACAAGCAAATAGACCCACAACACTTACCATGGCAATCGGACTAGCCAAGTTGTATGAAGCTCGTGATAATGCGCAAAGGAAACCATTGACTCAAGCTTCTTGACCTGTGCTTCCTCTGTGAACAAATTTTGGAATCCAAGAGCATAAGCTTACACCAGCTACAACAGTTAAGTGGATGACGCCAAAAGAATTAGCCAAATGAAGAAAGAAAGGATTATGCTTCCATTGTAATGACAAGTATAGCCTAGGCCACAATTGCCTAAAACTCTTCAAAACATAAGCTTGTTGGGGTGTAGATGATGAAGATGTAAAGATGAAAATTGAAGATGGTATAAAAGAATCAACCCCAAAAATATCTTTGTATAGTAGGAATGGAAACACCAAAATCCATGAAAGTTTGGGGTGGACTCATGGGACAACTTGTGAAGGTTTTAGTTAACTCAAGAAGCACCCATAACTTTATAAGTTCACAAGTTGCTCAGCGATTGAATTTGCAACTAGATGTTGATAGAAAACTAGAAATCATAATAGCTTTAGGCCAGAAACTTCTGAGTCCAGGCAAGTGCACTTAAGTACATATCAAGCTTTAAAGATGATGAATGTTTAAAAGTGTAGGTTTATCAATAGAAATATTATGATTTACACTTAATAATGTTTTTCTATTCCCCAATAATGAAGCATATTCCTTTATATTGAATTGTAAAACATGAATTAGACTAAATAGTCAGTTTTGCACAGGTTTCGTATAATGAGTGTATCTTTTAAGCCAAATCATCAATTGATACGATTCTTGGGCTGGAAAAACATAAACTTATCATTTCACAACTTTGTAAGCCAAAGGTTGGACCAGTTCAAGCAATTAATGGTACAAAATTTGGCTTCAACAGAACTCAAGTGCATCTTTGAACCAGCCCAACATGCTTATGTATTTGGGCCGTATCTCCCTAAATACGTAACAAAAAATTATATGCTTGGGTGATCTAGAAACCTAAGAAAGGGATATAAATTGTTTATGTTTTACACTTTCTTAAATTTCAACTGGTCGGTTACCAAAAAGAGCTATCATTCTAGAAGGGCGGTGAAAAAATGCGACTTGAACATCTTTTTCTATTTTCAACACAACTCACGGTCTAAAATAGTAATAAGAGTGAGATATGGACCATTAGAAAGATGAGTCATTTACCTACAACTTTGAAGAAGTCTGTTTTACAAAATTTGGTGGTTTTCATGGTCAAAGATATGTTGGAAGTTAGTAGAGCGTGATTAATTGGAAATTGACAAAATTATGTTCACACATGTGAAATGTCTTTTGTTTTACCTATATAAAGGAAGATGTGGAAGTGAGAAGGAGAGCAGTTTGTTTCCATTTTCTATTTTCTTTTTTCATTTGAACTTCAATTAAATGATGTATTTCTAATTTTGTAATTAGGGTTAAGGGTGAACTTTTGATGATTTTATAGTTTTGTTCTTTGATCCTCTATTTTGTTCTTTGATCCTCTATTTTGTTCTTCATTGCCAATCTTTTTATTGATTGAGTACTATATTTTGCAAGTGATTTTAAATTGTTAGAAACCTTAATTTATTGTTAATAAATGGTACATTTAATGCTTGGATGTTTTCTACATATCAAGAGTAAGGCAACTTATAGTTTTTCACCACCAATTAAAAGATAAGTCTTTTGATTTCTTTGTGCTTAAATGTTTTTTTTTCATCATCCAATTAAGATTACTTCTTTTGATTCTTAATTGTGGTTTTCTTTAAAAAAAAAAAAATCAAGAATAAGTTCTATACAAATCATTAAAATGGATCCCTAATGCCCTAATATATAATAATATTGAATTTAAATTTGAGAATAAGCAAATTCATTCCATTTCTTATAATATTTGAATATTTGGACTTGTAATATTTAGACCTTTGGATTTGTGGACTTAATATAACGTATTCTCTGTGGACCGATACTCGGACTTCCGAACTTTATTACTTGAGACAACTTATACTTGAGAGTTATAACCTTTAAGTTGTAGCAAAAGGATTCCATTTTTAGCAGACTTCTTCGTTCTACCTTTTGAGGGCTATAATGTGGTGCTTGGCACCCAATGGTTATATACTTTAGGGCTTATATAATGGGACTTTGAGAAGCTACTTATGAAGTTCTCAAAAGATAACAAGGAGCTAATATTGTGTGGAATTACAAATCCAGACAATAAAATTATTTCCAATATACCTTTAACTAAAGTTACTAGATCAGAACATGGAGTTACTTTGCAACTTATGAGCAACGAAGAAGTCATTGGCAAAACTGATTCACTCCAAGATCTAATCCAGCAATTGTTGCAAGAATATCAAGAAGTCTTGACTAAACCTATAGGACTTTCACCTTCATGAAATCATGATCATCACATTCCACTGCTTCTAGGCCACGAACTAGTGATAATGCGACCATACCGTTAGCCTTATTGCCAGAAGAATGAGATTGAAAAAATGGTTCAAGAAATGCTAGTTGTAGGAACCATTCAACCTAGTATAGGTCTATACTCTTTTCTTGTATTATTGGTGAAAAAACATAATGGTTCATGGAGAATGTGCATAAACTATCGGGCTTTGAACAAAATCACCATAAAGGAAAAGTTTCTAATACAAATCATTAATGAGCTTCTAAATGAAGCAGTTGGTGCAAATTACTTCACCAAACTAGACCTCAGATCTGGTTATCACCAAGTACATATACATGTTGATGAGATTGAGAAAACAATATTTCGAAAACATCATGGTCACTATGAATTTTTAGTACTGCCATTTAGACTTAGCAATGCTCCTTCGACTTTTCAAGCACTCATGAATAAGGTATTGCAAAATTATTTACGAAAATTTCTATTAGTATTTTTTGATGATATACTAATATATAGTAGAAATTGGGATACTCACTTACAACATTTGATAGTGGTTTTTGATCCGCTACAAGCTAATAAGTTGAAGATTAAAGAAGAGAGATGCCAATTCAAGAAACAACAGATGCAATATTTGGGACACGTCACCTCCAATCAAAGAGTCGCGGTTAACGCTTTGAAAGTAGAGGCAATGTTGTTATGGCCTAAGCCAGCAAATGTCAAAGCAATGTGTGAATATTTAGGCAAGATAGTCGCTCTTCTCACTGAAATGTTAGAAAAAAATTCATTCAAATGGAGTTTTATATCTGAAAAAGCATTTAAAAGGCTTAAAATGACAATGTCACAAGCTTTGGTATTGTCTTTACCTAATTTCTCAAAAAAAATTTTTGTTGAATGTGATACTTCAGGGGTTAGAGTAAGAGTTGTTCTACATCAAGAAAGACCAATAGCATTTTAGTCAAGCTCTTCAGAGAAGAAACCTTCTCCTTTCAACTTATGAGAAGGAAATATTAGCTCTTGTCCTTATTATTAAAAAATGGAGGCTTTATTTGCTAGGAAGGAAATTTATTGTGCAGACTGACCATCGAAATCTTAAGCATTTATGGTCATAAAAAATCATTGCCGTGGCTCAGCAACGATGGCTATATAAATTGATGGGTTATGACTTTTAGAGAGTACCAAAAAGAAGAAGAAAATGTAGTAGCTGATGCTCTTTCTTGGCAACATGAAATTGAACCGCATTCGGGAACTTTGCTTGCTTTGACTCAATTATTGCCACACTAGTTAAAAGCCATTAAAGAAGAAGTTGCAACTAATCCTACACTTTAAGCCTTACGAATAAGGATCTAGGATGGTGAAGCAGTAGGTCTTTGCAAGGAAATTAATGGAATTCTTTTGTTCAAAGATCGAATCTACCTTGCTCCTAAATTGTAACTTACAGCTAATATAGTTAATGAGTTCTATGGCAGCACACATGAAGGTTATGTTAAGACCCTTCAATGAATAAAATCAAATTTCTATTGGTATGGGATGAGGACACAAGTTAATGCTTTTATTCGAAGTTGTGATACATGCCAATGACATAAAGTTTAACATTCAACACTAAGAGGACTATTAAAACCACTTGCAATTCGCTCTCAAATTTGGGAAGACATACCAATGGACTTTGTTAAAGATCTGCTTATTTTACATGGTAAAACCACCATTCTTGTTGTGATTGACCATTTATCAAAATATGCCTATTGTCTTCCTCTTTTTCATCATTACGCAGTTGTGGTGTAGCTTGATTATTTTTTGACAACATTTTTAAGTTGCATGGATTGGCTAAGTTAATTGTTTGTGATCGGGATCCAACTTTTACTAACATGTTTTAGAGAGAATTAAAACTTCCTTCAATTTCAGTTCGAGTTATCATCCACAAACAGATGGACAAAGTGAAGTTGATAATCTGATCTTAGAGATATGTCTTTGATGGTTCATTAGTTCACGGCCAAAGGAATGTATGAAATGGTTGTCATGGGCTGAATTTTGTTATAATACCAGTTGCCATTCGACGATTCAAAAAACACCTTTTAAGATTGTTTATGGGAGAACTCTACCTTTGTTGCTTGACTACATTCCTTGAATAGCAAGGTTAAAAGCTATTGAGAAAGAACTCATTTCTCATTGCTAAAATTTTGAAAGAGATGCAATATCACATAACAAAACCTCAAGCCAAAATGAAGAAGCTATATGATTCCAAGCAGAGTGAACAGGAGTTTCAAGTGGGCGACTTTGGTTATCTTAAGCTGCAACCATATAGACAAATGTCTATTACATTGAGGAAGAATTACAAACTTTCTGCACGATACTATGGTTCTTTTGAAGTAATTGAAAAAATTGGATAGATTGCTTACAAGCTGAAATTACCCTTTACTTTAAAGCTTCACCCCATTTTTCATGTTTCTCAACTCAAAAAGAAAATTGGTGATGGATAAATGGTTTTACAAACGTTACCATATATTTTCCAAGATGATACCTTAACATCTTTTCGTCAAGCGATTCTAGATCGTCGAGTTCAAAAAGGGAAGTATAAGGTTCTCATTCATTGGCAAGGGTTGTCTCTTGCAGATGCAACTTAAGACCTTCAAGAAACCATTAAGGAGCGTTTTCTATATTTCTTACGGGGAAAGGTGATTTATCTTCTTGCTGGATTGAAAAATAGTATTCTGACAGATGTACAAGTAAATAGACCCACAACACTTACCATAGCAATTGGACCAGTCAAGTTGTATGAAGCTCATGAAAATATTTAAAGGAAACCATTGAATCAAGGTCCTTGACCAATGCTTTCTCCGTGAACAAATTTTGGAATCCAAGAGAGCAAGCTGGCACCAGCTTCAATAGCGAAGAGAATGACACCAGAAGAATTCGCTTAATGAAGAAAGAAAGGAATATGCTTCCATTGTAATGACAAGTATAGCCCAGGGCATATGCCTATAACTCTTCAAAATAAAAGCTTGTTGAGGTATAGATGATAAAGATGTAAAGATGGAAATTGAAGATTGCATAAAAAAATCAGCCCCAAATCAGCCCTAGAAATATCTTTGCTTGCAATGGCGGGAATGCAAACACCAAAACCCATGAAAATTTAGGTGGACTCATTGGACAATTTGTGATTGTTCTAGTTAACTCAAGAAGCACCCATAACTTCATAAGTTCATAAATTGCTCAATGATTGAATTTACGATTAGATGTTGATGGGAAACTGGAAGTCCTAAAGCCAAAAACTTCTGAGTCTGGGCAAGTGCACTCAAGTACTTATCAAGCTTCAAAAGATTCCATTTGCAGTAGAATTTTTCATTTTACCTTTTGAGAGCTATGATGTAGTGCTTAGCACCCAATGGTTTTACACTTTAGGGCCTATACAATTGGACTTTGAGAAGTTACTTATGAAGTTCTCAAAAGAGAACAAGGAGGTAATATTATGTGGAATTACAAATCCAGACAATAAAAATATTTTAAACATACCTTTGACTAAAGTTACTAGATCAGAACATAAAGTTACTTTGTAACTTATGAGCAACAAAGAAGTTATTGGCAAAATTGATTCAATCCAAGATCTAATCCAGTAATTGTTGCGAGAATATAAAGAAGTCTTCACAAAACCTGTAGGACTTCCACCTTTATGAAATCATAATTATCACATTCCGCTTCTTCTAGGCCATGGACCAGTGGCAATGCGACTATACTGCTACCCTTGTTGCTAGAAGAATGAGATTTAAAGACTGGTTCAAGAAATGCTAGTTGTAGGAACTATTCAACCTAGTATAAGTCCATACTATTTTCTTGTATTGTTGATGCAAAAACATGATGGTTCATGGAGAATGTGCGTAGACTATCGGGCCTTGAACAAAATCACCATAAAAGAAAAGCTTTTAATACCAGTCATTAATGAGCTTCTAGTTGAGCTAGCTATTGCAAATTATTTCACCAAACTAGACCTCAAATCTGGTTATCACTAGGTACGTATGCATGTTGATGACATTGAGAAAACAACATTTTGAAAACATCATGGCCACTATGAATTTTTAGTAATGCCATTTGGACTTATCAATGCTCTTTCAACTTTTCAAGCACTTATAAATAAGGTATTCCAAAATTTTTTACAAAAATTTGTATTAGTATTTTTTGATGATATACTAATATATAGTAGAAACTGGGATACTCACTCACAACATTTGAGAGTGGTTTTGGATCTGCTACAAGCTAATAAGTTGAAGATTAAAGTAGAGAAATGCCAATTCGACAAACAACAAGTGCAACATTTGGGGTAGTTGATCTCCAGCCAAGGAGTAGTAGTTGACCCTTCGAAAATGAAGGTAATGTTGTCATGGCCCAAGCCAACAAATGTCAAAGAAATGTGTGGGTTTTTAGGCAAGATAGCTGCTCCTCTCACTAAAATGTTGAAGGAAAATTCATTCAACTGGAGTACTATATCTAAAAAAGCATTTGAAAGGCTTAAAATGGCAATGTCATAAGCTTTGGTATTATCTTTACCTAGTTTCTCAAAAATATTTTTTGTTGAATTTGATGCTTTAGGGGTTGGAGTAGGAGTTGTTTTACATCAAGGAAGGTCAACAGTATTTTTCAGTCAAGCTCTTCATGGAAGAAACCTTTTCATTTCAACTTATGAAAAAGAAATATTGGTTCTTGTCCTTATTGTTAAAAAAATGGAGGTCCTATTTGATAGGAAGGTAATTTATTATGCGAACTGACCATTAAAGTCTTAAGCATTTATGGTCACAAAAAATCACTACCATGGCTCAACAAGGATGGCTAGATAAACTGATGGCTTATAAATTTTAGGTAGAATACAAAAAAGGAGGAGAAAATGTAGTAGTTGATGCTCTTTCTCAGTGACATGAATTGAACCGTATTCGCGAACTTTGCTTACTTTGACACAATTATTGCCACGCTGGCTAGAAGCCATTAAAAGAGAATTTGCAATTTATCCTATACTCCAAGCCTTACGAATAAGGATCTAGGATGGTGAACCAGTAGGTCCTTAGAAGGATGTTGATGGAATTCTTTTGTTAGATCGAATCTATCTTGCTCTTGAATCGCAACTTATAGCTAATATAGTTAACGAGTTCTGTGGCAGCACATATGAAGTTTATGTTAAGACTCTTCAACAAATAAAATCAAAGTTCTATTGGCAGAGGATAAGGCAACAAATTAAGGCTTTTATTCGGAGTTGTGATCCATGCCAATGATATAAAGTTGAACATTTAGCACTAGTAGGACTATTACAACCACTTCCAATTCCCTCTTAAATTTGGGAAGACATATCAATAGACTTTATTGAAGGTCTGCCTCATTTACAAGGTAAAACCACCATTCTTGTTGTGATTGACCATTTATCATAATATGCCCATTTTCGTCCTCTTTATCATTCTTACACAGCTGTGGTGTAGCTTGGTTATTTTTTGACAACATTTTCAAGTTGTTTGGATTGCTTAAGTCAATTGTATGTGATCGAGACCTAACTTTTACTAGCATGTTTGGAGAGAATTATTTTGTTTGAATGGAACTCCCTTCAATTTCAATTTGAGTTAGCATCTACAAATAGATGGACAAATTGAAGTTGTTAATTGGATCTTGAAGATGTATCTTCGATGTTTTACTAGTTCGCAGCTAAAGGAATGGATGAAATGGTTGTCATGGGCTAAATTTTGTTATAATACCAGTTGGCATTCAACGATTTAAAAAACACCTTTTGAGATTGTTTATAAGAGAACTCCATCTCAATTGATTGACTACATTCTTGGAACAGCAAGAGTAAAAGCTGTTGAAAAGGAACTCATTTCTCGTGACCAAATTTTGAAAGAGGTGTGAGATCACATAACAAAAGCTTAAGCTAGAATGAAAAAGCTATATAATTCCAATCAAAGTGAATGGGAGTTTCAAGTGAGTGACTTTATTTATCTTAAGTTGCAGCCATGTAGAAAAATGTCTATTACCTTGAGGAAGAATTATAAACTTTATGCACACTACTATGGTCCTTTTGAAGTAATTGAAAAAATTGGACAAGTTGCTTACAAGCTGAAATTACCTTTTACTTCAAAGCTTTACCATGTTTTTCATGTTTTTTAGCTTAAAAAGAAAATTGGTGATGGATAAATGGTATTACAAACGTTACATATATTGCCCAAGATGATTCCTTGACATCTTTTCCTCAAGCAATTCTAGATTGTCGAGTTCAAAAAGAGAAGTATGAGATTCTTATTCATTGGCAAGGGTTGTCTCTTGCAGATGCAACTTGGGAGCTTCAAGAAACCATCAAGGAGTGTTTTTTAGATTTTCATCTCGAGGACGAGGTGACTTCCTAAGGGCAAAGGAGCCCGTTGCATGTATGCATGGCTAACATATGAAAGAAAGACCAATTGAGTGACTTACTTCGAGTTGGCTTAGTGATATTGCATGGCACATGAAAAAATTAAGTGATATTGGATAGCACATGTTGGAAGACCAAGTCATTGAATTGACTCATTCTCATTAGCTATTAATATTTAATCATTATCCATTTCCTTAATTGTAATAGTGGTTTCTACTTTAATTGTATTTAAAGAGCCATAGGCTAAGGAATAAAGGTATGCATAAACTTATTTGAAAGTTATCTGGGAGGTGCTGGCCCCTCGAAGTGTTAGCTTTCACTTTTCATTTTTAATACTCCAAAAGCTTGTGTTGTAACATAGCCCTCTCTAAGATAATTACATTATATGATAAAATATCATTATAGTGAACATGAGTATCTTGTTATATCATAAAGTCTTCTTCAATTCAATTAACTTTGGCTTGAAAACTAAAGACAATAATTTGCAGTTTCATGTACCAATATTGATCACAATGAAATGATGTCCCTTGGTAGAGTTAACTAACCACATATATTTGGAAGCAGTTCCTACGTTCAGATGACTACAAGATTATAGAACTGATTGGAAGACCTTGACCAGTAATATTTGTTGTCACAGCAAAAAGGAATTCCAAATTTCTCAAGGTACTTATTGGTGAGTATCTTGATATCATACGAGAAGTTGACAATAGTGGTCATAGCATATTTCGTATTGTTATTTTAAATCGTCGGGAGAATATTTTCACACTTATTTATGGTATTGATCTAGTTAATGATATGATAGTTTCGTCAAGAGATAATAACGACAAACTATATTACATTTGGGTAGAATGCGAACACCACCAAATTGCCTTAAATTTATACTTGGAGCAGCTTTTCAAATCCAGTGAGAGGTGTTATAGTTTAAAGTGAGTCTTTGACTTTCCATTCCTTTTTTCTTTCTTTTTCTCAATTAACAATTGACTATATGTGTCATAATATTAAATAAATGTAAGGATTGAGTAAGATTGTGCGACCATCAGATGTTGAAGCTATGAACTAGGATGGGAAAACTCTTCTAGATTTGTTTGCCGAGAGTCACAAAGACCTAAAAGCAGAAGGCCAAAAATGGATGAAGGACACAACAAATTCATGCATGGTTGAGGCAACACTAGTTGCCATTGTGGTTTTGTTGCTGCTTTCACTATTTCTTAAAAAAGATTTTCTTTATAATTTTTGCCATATCAGATACAGTTTCCTTGATACTCTGCTCAATCTCAATACTTAGCTTCTTATTAGTCCTTAACTTGCAATTAGAAAGAAAGAAGACTTCTTTTTCATTTTACCCAAGCATTTAACGGTTGGGATTGCATCACTTTTCTTGTAGCACAACTTAATTCTTTCATCGTTTTCAATGGCCAAACATCATGGATTCTTATTCTAATTATTACCAGCCTTACTTCTATACCAGTCATATTTTTTCATTCAGAAACTTATTATTTCTTTATTAAGACAGGTCGTACCCTCTAATCATTGGTCTCTTTATTTGCTATTTTGTTGGTTGCTGCTATTTGTTTGGGTTCTTGGTTCTATAGCAATTTTCGCTGTTGCTGCTGCTTCGTAGCTATGGTGTTTGGCGTTGATTGTACGCATTAATTATTACTTTCTCAAGTATGTTCATACATTTGCTGCAAAAAATTAATAATGAATTCAAGGGAAAAATTACAAATAAAGCTTCCACTTGAGGATGTTGTTTGATTTAGCTTAGCGATCGCTTTTTCTCATAGGTCTTTGAAATTTTGTATTCTTGAATTAAAAATAATTAATATAATTGTGTGTATTACTTGTTTTTAATTTATAATATTAATTTTTTCACATGTAATTGATTAATTATATCATACTTTGTACATATGAAATTTTCTATGTAAAATATTTAAGATATTTATACACTCATCTTGACTTAAGACAACTAAGGATTTTTAAATTAAAAAAACCAAACTAAAAAATACATCTCGTTTCATCATTGATTGATTCAGATCTTTCAAGAGACGTTTAGTGCTTGTTTAACTTGACTTTTTCATTAGCCAAAAGAAGTTTTTTAATAATAAAAACTCTTTTCAAAATTTTTGGTGTCGCTTAGTAGACATAAAACAAGTATTTTTGAAAATTTAAAAATTATTTTCTTTTTATTAGACAAATTCAAAAATTTAGATTTTTGACAGTAAAGATTCTTTAACTTTTCTAAAAGGTGAAATTTTTTAAAGCACTCTTATTTTATTTTAAAAAATTTATGTTATTCCTTTAAAATAGGACATTAAACATTTATCTATTAAAATAATTACTCAAATTTTTTTAAAAGTTATTTGTGATAACTAAACGATTAGTAAACTTTTATTAAAAACTATACTTAGAAAATGTTTATTGCAAAAATTTTATTTAAATAATTATACCAAACGGACTCTTATTGTATTTCAACTTTATTTTAATTTTAAAATAAAATTAATTCAGAATACAATAATTCGAGATGTAAAAATAAAATTAATTTATTAAAAGAAATTTTATAAATAATCAAGAAATTAAACTTGTGCCTCTAAACTGATCTTCTTATTTCTTTTATTATAATGCATAAAATAAAAAAGATATAAAAAATTTTAAACTTCACTAATAAACTAGAAATAAATCACATAATATACTTTATTATTTAACAAAATATATAGTTAAAGTAATATTATATTGAACTAAATCAAATACTATACAATAAAAAATTAAAGAAATTCAAGACAATATATTTATTACAAAGACAACATAAGGGTGCATTAATTACATTCTCTTGAAATATTTTAAAAGATATTCCTACTTACCAATTTGAGGAAGAAAACGTTAAAGCTCTTGGAGGAATAAAGCTTACCGAAGCAACAAGAAAAATTTTTAAACCATAAACAAATTATTGAAGATATTATATCTTAATTAATTCTTCTATTCAAGAAACCTTGAAAAAACAAATCAATTACTAATTATCACTAAAACGACAGTGGACACAAATTGTTTTTTAATTTATTGTTAGATTGTTAAATTAAAGTACTTCATAGAGGTAGCAAAGAAGTCGTGCTAGATTGTGAAAAATAAGTTCATGTAGACTTTCAGGTTAGGTATCGTGCCAACCTAACCCATTAGAAAGCAGCCCAAATAAAGCTATAAGTCTACATGAACTGTTCAGTATCTGTGAACAATACTTATATAGAGTGAATAGTTTTATAGTATCTAATAAATAGTAACTATTTTCACTGTTCATGAGCAGAACAGTATTTTGTGGGCCTTTTTCTTTACCCAACACAGCACAATAACTTTATGATACAGCACCACACAGCCCGACCCATGGACCTTTTTTCTTGGGCTAACCCTTGTGCAATGTCATGTTGTATAACACTGTTCATGGGTTAGGTCGTGTTGTGCTCGGGCCGGCTTGCCTATTTTGCCATCTTTAATACGTCTTTTAAATTTTTATTTTTTATTTATTTTTGTTAAAACCACCAATTAGGTAGGGAGTTAGGTTGGACCCCTACTTGTAATATAGATCGGAATCACGTAAACTACAAAACTGGAGGGGGATATGAGCCAAACCTCCAGGGACAAAGAGATAACAAGTGTACAAATAAATAATAAAAAATCATCTCCTAATATAAGGGAACTGCTGAGGATCTAGGATGATGATGCTTGAAATACCGGTCAGGGGATCCAGTCTTTCATAAAATCTCTGGTAAAGCAAGTGCGTGCATGCCCAATTGGCCATGAAATCTATTGCATGGTTTGCCTCTCGAAATATATGTCTTATCTAAATGGACAAAGACCTGCAATAGAGGTAAATTTGTACTAAAATATATGCATAATCCCAATGTCTGGTGCCTCGTGGTGAAATCTAAGAAACCACTGTGGCCGAATCTGACTCTACTGTGAGGTGTGAAAAGCCCGGCTCCTATGCCATCTTGAGCCCTTCACATATAGCTTTCAAATCTATATAAATGATGGGCTGATGACCCAAAAAGTGTACAAAGGCATTTAGGACTTAGCCCTTGCTATCTCAAAAGATCCCTTTAATAGCAAACATGCTTGGGTTACGTCTAGAGCAACCATCCACATTAAGCTACACGATCCCCTACCGCGATTGCTTCCACGATATCAATCAAATGGATCTCGGCTTAGGATAAATAGTCCTCAGGCCATCAACAAAATCCATGTCCATGATGCCTCTAATATGAGATGATCGGTATCCAAAAGCTAACCCAATCGTGCGCAGATCACTAAGGGTCTGATGGATGACAATATAAGGTTAGAAGGCGATGGAACCAAAATGTAAAGCGTTTTGCGCCTTCCAAATTTTCCAAAAGATGAGGCTAGCAAGGATGACTTTGACGTGTGTCACAGACGAAGCTAATCACATCTAATAAATCAAGAGAGCTCGAGGAGATAAAAATGAAGGCTGCAGGAGTCTGATCAGGGAGCAGAAGTGCCTCCACACCTATTGAGCCTGTGTACAATCAAGAAATAGGTTTCTGGTAGTCTCTATAGAGCTGTGACAAATGCATCTCGATACCATATAGAATCCTCTTGAGCATAAGGCATTGTCTATTACCAGGAAACCACAGATAAGCCTCCACAGGAAAAAGGAGATGCGTAAGGGAATGTGACGTTGCCAAATGTTGGTGTAGACCTTGTCTATAGGTGTAGAGTGGCGAAAAAGCTCCCATGCGAAGCGAAGAGAGAAATCGCCATTTAAAGATAAGCTCCATCTAATATTGTCTAGTTTATCCAAGGTGATAGGAATAGTCAGTATTTGCTCCACAATAGATGGCAGAAGCACTATTGATAGCTTTCCTCTACCCCATATTGTAACTATCCAGTAGGCCGAAATTAGGGCCATGGTAGCTGCCTGTGGGTTATAAAAATAAAGTAGGCAAAAGCATATCCAACAGTCATACCAGAAGTTGTATTCACCAGATCTCACCAACCATCTCACCAAAGGCTTAGTAGAAATTCTTATAGCACTGAGGTGTCTCCAAATAGGGGATACAGGATACCGAAAAAGAACCATGCTCAGATGTTGGGACCAAAACTACCACCATACCTTTAGCTCGCAAGCCTCAGCCACGTCACCAAGGGAGTGAAAGCTCAGTCCACCCTTCTTCAAAAGGTAACAAATTGTAGACCATTTACACAAATGAATCCGTCTCGTGTGTGTGGTGTCTTCTCAGAGAAATTAGGTAAGAAGTCTCTTCATCTGGTGGAAGATCTCTGCAGGGGGATGGAGGGCGTGGAACAAGTACATAGGTATGAAAGAGAGCATATATCTAATCAGAACCACCTTGCCTCTGAAAGAGAGTAAGCAGTTTGCCCATCTTGAAATCTATTCTTTAATCCTCTAAACTAAGTTATCAAAGTAACAGGACCTCAGATTCCCCATGTAGATGGGGAACACGAGGTAGATCATAGGTAACTGTCTCTGCTGGAAGCCTATGACCGACTAAACAATAATCTGTTTAGATGCCGAAAAAGAACTCCTTACAAAGAAGCTGCTCTTGTCTTAGCTAATCATCTGGCCCGACACTGTCTCATAATGATGAAGGAAGTCCATAACACTTCGAAGATTAGCCTTGTCTCCATTAGTAAAAATCACGATGTCATTTGCAAAACTCAGGTGCGAGATGGTCAATGGGGAGCCAGTACTGTATGCCATGGATGGATGCCTAGAATACAAGTCATCCAAACCTTTGGATAAGAACTCCGTAGCAATAATGAAGAAGTACAGGGAAATAGGGTCGCCCCGCCTGAGTCTGCCCCGTAACTGGAAGAAACCATGAAGTATAATAAAAATAGTTTATTAATAGTCATATATAAATGTGACCTTGAGTTGGGATGTTTATCCTTAATTTTCTAGGAATATCCAAAAATAGAAACATTATTTTGTTGAAAGTAATATTTAAAAAGTGGAAATATCACATATATAACCTCATTGACAAAAAAGTATAATAAAAATAAATATATACTTGATTTTTTTTATATAAAATAATTGACAATAATTAACAATTTGATTGATACAATTTATATAAAATATTATAACATATAATAATTTTATTAGAACAAAAATATTAAATTGAATTGACATATTTTTTTCAACTTTTGTAATCATTTACCAAATTTATTAGATAAACTAGATGCATAATATAATTTATTTTAAAATTTTTTGAATTTGTTGCAACTTGCAACTTGCAAGAGACTAAATTGTCATCATTTATAAACTACTATCAACATTTGTTAATCTATATTTAATAAAGTGGTTCGTCAACAAAACTTTCGGAATAAACAAAATCCTTTTCTTTCTTCCTGCCATTTTCTTCTATATTTGAGCTCAAGCCTTTCTTTTGGTTGTAGATTACTTAATAGCAAAGTTATGTTGGAGTAGATTTGCTCTGAATTTAGAGGCAAATTAAGTCTAAATAGGTAAAATTTCAAGTGAATCTATGAGGTTGCGCATGGGTAGATTTTTCTCCAAATAAGAACAAATTTCATCCAAATTTCTATTTATATTGGTAAAATTTTAATTTATACGTTAGTAAATTGTATATATAATTGTATAATATTAAAAAAAAGCCCTAACAAATTGAACAAGAAAAAGGGAAAGAAATTGAAAAGATTTTTTTGAGTGTTAATTTAGAATAATACCAATTGCATGTATTTCAAACATTAAGTAGCGTCTTGATATTGTATGAACAAAATTACCTTCATTATTTATATTATCTAATTGTTTAGGAAAATTTTTAATAGGAAATATCATTCACTTCCCGATTTAAAAAATGATCACAGCTTAAAGTGCCTTTTAAAGATTATCAACTTTTAATTTTCTAGACTAAATTACTTTTTATAACCAACTTTTTCTTTATACTCGACAGTGCACTATGTGCTTAAAAGTTCTTTGTGCTTGAAAATACACTTTAGAACACTAATAAAATTAAAAATTAAAAATTGATCATAGGGAGTAATTTCGTTCAAAAAATTAAAAGTTGATCATTTTTTGAAGACATTTTAAACAATAGTCATCTTTAAAATTTGGTTTGAATAGTGATCACTAGTGATAATTTTTCTAAATTATGTGCAATCTAATTTATAGGGGCCTACTCAAGTCCTATGTTATAAAAGATAATGTCATTATATTTTCCAAGAAAGGTTTGGTTATACAATTGAAAATAAAGAATCAAACCTTTTGAAGGTGGAAGATGCTAGTTGAAGACCAAAATAAAAAGAAATTAAAGAAGCTAAGAATTGAAAATGGGCTATAACTTTCCATAAAAAGAATAGAATAGTAAGGCCCAAAATTGTAACAATTGACTAGCATACATATCTCAACCAAATGATTTGGCTCAGAGAATGAATAATAGATAAGAGTAGATGTACATTGATTCATTAGCTCTAAGTTTTCAAAGTGTCTATGGCCAAAAATTGTCTGTATCTATAGCTTCTTATCTTGCAAACAGGTCCTATTTACTATGAGTTCAAAACTCCAAAAGAAATGTAAAGTGGCATCCGAACAAACTATGATAATCTTATGGTAGTTGGGTCCATTGCCTTATGCTCACATTATAAGCAAGAAATACTTTAGACAAGACCCATGCCCATGTTTTTGTTAAGTATCCAAAAGGTTTAGAGGAATATAATATATGATGCTCTAATACCAAAAACAAAATCTTTTATTACACAAAGGATTTTACATTTAACACATTTTACCTCGTACAATAACAAAAGTGCCCTTTTATAGGTGAGGAGGAACCTAAAAGATAACTATTACAATATTCATTTTTATCTCTAAAGAATCTAGTTTACAACTCATACATACTTTATGTTACATCACAAAACACTTTGTAGGACACTTAACAGATACACTATATTACATTATTATTGTAGGTCCCATATTCAACCACGTTTTTTTCTTTTGAAAAGTCTTTAGAGATACTTGTAATCTATTTCAACTACAAATGGATCGAGGGAAAGAAAGAACTGAAATTTCTTGATTTCCTTAACCACAGCTAAAACTTTCTTTTTGGATGATGGTTAGTTTTGTTGGACACTAGAAAATTGTCCAGATTTATAGCCATAAACTCTCCTATAGCCATCTTTATCTTCAATTAGTACAGCACCCCAGTATTGATCACTTGCATTAATCTGAAGGATGAGCTGTCCATCTTCAAGAATCTTTAAAGATGGACGAGATTTGCTTTTTCCTTTCAAATCTTTGACAACCTTTGTTGCTTTTGCCAACCAAGCATTTTTTCCTTTCTTTAAATGCTTGGAAATCTGACTCGTCATCCTTGTGAGATTTTCAATATAATTTGTTGCATAATTAATGATTCTCAAGAATTGTTGTATCTGTTTTCTTCCAAACAGCTCATCAGGAAACTCAGAATTTTTTTCAACAATATGTGGTTGTGGGATAATATGACCATCTTTAATGTATAATCCTAAAAAATCTATTTCTCTGAGTCTTATCTTTATCTTGGATTTTGACAATGCCAAACCATGCTTGTACGTTAAATCTTTGAATTGTTCAAGATGATTTGCATGATATTTCTTATTTTCGCTGAAGATCAGAGCATCGTCGATGTAGATTAGACATAATGTTAATATTGGCCTATACATCTCATCTATTATGTGTTAGAATTCTGAAGGAGTATTTTTCAAAATAAATGGCATAACATTCCATTCATAGTGTCCATTTGGTACTACAAATACTATTTTATGCTTGTCTTTCTCCTTTATTCTAATCTGCCAAAATCCAATCCTTTTATTGAACTTAGAGAAATATTTGGCTAATGATATATTTCTCAGAAGATGAGTCCTTGAAATTGGATACTCGATATCTTGCAGGCATTCATTGAGTTTCCTATAGTCAATGAATAACCTCTTTTTTTCACGCACTTGCTCGGAATGTTTATTTACATAAAAGGCTGGACTAGCCCAATAAGAGTTAGATGGCCTTATTAGCTTGAGGTCCAACAAAGATTAGACTTTTTGTCTGCACAATTCTTCATTATGGGGCATTCCTAAATGTGAGGCTATTTGATGTGGCATGATCCAATCAGATTTGTATGGAAGAGAAACAAAATACTGTTCTCGAGCCTAAAACTTGTTTGGTACATTAGCAAAACATTCCAACAATTGTTTTCGTTGTTCTTCAAAACTGTGTGTTTTTAAACCTTGGGCTTGCTTTCTCTTTTTGTCACTCCTCCCAAAGAGGGAATTTTGTTCAACCTATGGAGTTAAAAGAGTATGAGAAGTTTGGTCCACTGGGCTTTCAACAATGTAGGCAACTCTTTCTAAGTGAAAAGTAAAATGAACTATATTAAGAAGAAAGTCTATTCCCAACATTAAGTCTCCTCCTATTTGGTTGAAGGTGAAAAAACTGTCATTTGTCGAATGGTAGGACTTCAAGTGGCTTGGTATATTTCTTATTATGAAATTTATCACCACTTGCTACAGAAACACTGATTGTTGTTAGAATAAGAACCTTTGATGGTACACACTTGCTGTGTATTATAGAAAAGACAACACCGGTATCCAATAGAGCAGTGAGGGCAATCTGTTAGGCTTTCATATGCCTTGAGAATGACTTGAACATATGATCGAAATACTAGAGTATTTCTCATGGTTAAAAGACCAACCAATTTATTTGTTAGCAGATTTTATGATCTTTAATAAGACAATATTTCTTGAATCACATGATAGTTTTGACGTTAGTAATCATTGTTAAAAACCTAAAAAGGAATTAGTCTAGTTCCAGGTGGAGCACCGTTAGTTCTGTTAGTCTTAACCTCTAGATTTTGTTTTGTTAACTTTTCCAACATTCTCTAAGGCAAAGAAATCAATTAGGTGGCTATTTATAGTGTACCAAACCCATGACAAGACCTTTATTAATAACACTTCATTATAATGTAATTAAACAATCACATGCAATCACGTAACAAGCTTTTTGGCCCTAGCTTAAACCAAAATCAAATCAAAAAATTGTAAACCTAAGGTTTATATTCATTTAAGATGCACGCAAAAGCATTCTATTACTCCAAAGTCTTTCAAATACAAACACCAAAACATTTAAATACCGACCTTTCTACGTATATATATATATAATATATGTAAAAAATGTATAACAAATACTTCCATTCCACTGCAACTTAAGAAGAGAAAGAATAAACAAATTAAAAAAGAGAACTAAAAGGATATAAAGGAGCATGCAAAAAGCAAATAAAGTTTGCACACACCTCAATAATAGCAACTTGCTTAGATCTTGTTGATCTATGATTGTATGATAGAGCCCTTGCCTTACCTTAGAAAAGTGAGGAATCCCTGCCCAACAAAGGAAAATGGTTGTCATTCGAATTCCAATCTTATAACAAGTAATTTAAAATCATGTTAACGGTTCTAAAATGGACTAGAAATAATCATAATAATAATGAAAATTAGTGTTCATAGTTAATAGTACGATTTTGCAATGCCAGAAATCATCAGTCTCACAATAATAAAATATCTGCCTTTACAATTATTTGTTAGTACAACAATGAGGGCGGAAGTTTCTCAATTGTACAATAGATTAAAAAAAGAAAACTCTTAAAACAAATATGCAGTATTATCTCCCAAAACTAACAACATGTATATGAATTTGACCTCTGTTAACTATAAGGCTGCATTGGCAGGACCATTATTCCTAATGCTCTAAAATTGAGTAATGTACCCTTAGGCTGCAACAAGTCTATAACTAGGAATTGGCCAAGATGTTACATAAAACCTTTCATGTGTTAAACAAAATTGCAGGGAAAGAATGGAAAAAGAAACAGTAGTTAAATAAATCTTACAAGACAACAAAAATATCAGCGCTAAATTCGAACCACACCACTCTGTAATGAGGTAAACTTGGGTTTTCTAAGCACTTGCTCCAAACACTGGATGACATCTCTAATCTAGAAATCATGCCAATCACGGATCATAAGTCCACACTTATTCCTTTTGCCAAGGTCTTCACATCCTACTTCTCCCGTTTAAGGGATATATAAGATCCTTCAAACACAATGTTTCTACTTCTCAGAAGCCTCATGGTTGATGACTTGGAGACACAACCATTAATAACCCGACAACTAGCAATCTTCAGATCATCACCCTTGGCCTTGCTTCATTCTTTAAGCTTGTTACGACCTGTATATTACAGAATAGGAAGCTTTGTATAATTAAGAAGTTTTGATTGTAGGAGGAGATTACGAGTCTAATTAGTTGTCTTTCCTTATATAGGATTTTCTGCCTAGAATAGAACTCATACTTTGTGTATATATACATGCTATTATAGTAAATGAATACAACATATAGATTTTTCTCTCGTCTATCTAATAACATGGTATTAAAGCAATCTGCTCTGTGTTTGTCTCTTTTTTTTTCGTCCTAAGTAAATAATAATTGTGGGAGCTTTTTGGGTCACCATTTTAGAGCAATTTTCTGTTCTTATTGCCCATTTGAGAAGAAGCGCCACTCGCCAAATGGCAGTTCTTCAAAGTCCAGCAGTCAGCAACCTTTGGCACCAGCACGAGGAGGTGCATTTGCTATCAAAAAATTCTTTGATCTTCAATATCTAGTTTACCCAATTCTGTACATCACCTTTGTGTGCCTAGTTGGGTCCGCATTCATACAGGTGTGGGATCTTCATTGAAATAGGTTTGAGTACTCAAATTTTTAGACTTTAATTCTCTGTGTTTTCTATATGCTCAGCGTTATGGCTAAAAAGAAGTCTGTAGTGATGTTTGATGTTATTATAGTAATTTCAAAATCACAAAACATAAACTTAATGGCTCTAATTATTATTATTGGAGTAAAACAATTAGACTTTATTTACGAAGTATTGATACAAACCACCATATGACTGATGATCCACCTAACAATGATTCAAAATAGACTTGATTAAGGGAAGATACTCAGTTGTTCTTACAAATAAAGAACCCCATTGATAATGAGGTAATTGGCTTAATTAATCGCTGTGAATTTGTAAAGGAATTAATAGAATATTTAGATTTTGTATACTCTAGGAGAGGAAATATTAATTATATGTATGAGGCGTGTCAAGCAATCTATCATGGAGGGAAGTAAGATAATTCTCTCACGAGCTATTCATGGATTTCAAAAAGACTCATGAGAAGCTTAATATGTTGTTACCGTTTAGCCCAAAGGTGAAAGTTCAACAAGCTCAACGAGAAGAGATGGTTGTCACAAGTTTTTTGCTTGGTCTTCTGTCTGAATTTTAGACTGCTAAATCTCAAATTCTCTTTAGTTCTAAGATCTCCTCTTTACAAAAGGCATTCAGTAAAGTACTCCGTGCAGAGGATTCCAAGTCTATTCCCTCACCTGTTCAACCTAATAGTACTGTTGTTGGTCGGAGTAACAGATATAAACATGGACAATCACAATACAAAAGTAATAGAGGAGTGGGATTAGGCAATTTTGATGGTAATTCTAATACTCGAAGGCAAGACTCGGAAGGGATTGTATGTCGCTATTGTCATAAGCTACGATATTTGAAACGTGACTGTAGAAAATTGCTGAATAAGTGCCAACGAACTCAATCTACTCATGTTACATCTACTTATAATACATTTGAGAAGTCTGTTCTAATCTCTGCAAATGAATTTACCAAATTCCAGCAGTACCAAGAATTGTTAAAGTCTTCATTTACTCTTGTCACTGCTGTTACTGAATCAAGTAAACCAAATACATGTCTTGTTTCTTCATCTCCCAAATGGGGTACAGATTCTAGTGTCACAAATTATATGACAGGTAATTCTAATCTAATTTCTACTTTTCAATCATATACATCTCCTTTTACTGTCATGATACATCTGAGAAATTCCTTCTAATCACTGCAAATGAATTTACCAAATTCCCGCAGTACCAAGAATCATTAAAGTCTTCATTTACTCTTGTCCCTACTATTGCCAAATCAAGTAAACTAAATAAATGTCTTGTTTCCTCATCTTCCAAATGGGTCATAGATTTTGGTGCCATAGATCATATGACAAGTGATTCTAGTTCATTTTCTACTTTTCAATCATAGACATCTCCTTCTATTGTCATGATACATCTAAGAAGTCCATTTTAATCTCTGCAAATAAATTTATCAAATTCCAGCATTACTAAGAATCATTAAAGTCTTCATCTACTCCTATCACTATTATTATCGAATCAAGTAAACCAAATACATATCTTGTTTCCTCATCTTCCAAATGATATGACAGATAATTCTAGTCTATTTTCTACTTTTCAATCATATACATCTCCTTCTATTGTCACTTTAGTAGATAGGTTAACATCTTTTGATCTTGAGTTTGGCACAATTAACCCCCACTCCATCACTTTCTTTGACATCTATTTTGAGTTTACCTCAATTTTCTTTTAATCTAATTTCTGTAATCAAACTCACTTATGCTCTTAATTGTTATGTCTCATTCTTTCCTGATTATTGCTTGTTAATCTTATAAAGAAGAAGACTATTGATAAAGAACATGAATTTAGAGGCCTCTATATTCTTGATAAAGAAGTGCCAAAATACATTGCGTGTTCTGGAGTAGCAACCCTATTTGAAACACACTATCGATTAGGTCATCTTTCTCTTCCTTTGTTGAAGAAAATGTTTCCTTTATTTTATAGTTTATCTTCTTTAGATTGTGAGTCTTGTCAGCATCTTAATTCGAGTCCTAAAGTCAATAAATGAGCTAATGCTCCTTTTGAGTTAGTTTATTCAGTTGTTTGGGGTCTTTGTCTAGTTGTGTCTAAAACTAAATTTAAGTACTTTGTTACTTTTATTGATGATTATTTTTGTATGACTTGGTTATATTTAATAAGAAGTTGTTTTGAATTATTTTCTCATTTTTGTACTTTTTGTGCTGAAATTAAAATCCAATTTAATATTTCTGTTTAAATACTAAAAAGTGATAATGCTAAAGAGTACTTATCAGAGTCTTTTCAATCTTACATGATTATGTATAGAATTCTTCATCAAACTTCTTGTGTAGATACACCATCTCAAAATGGGGTGGCAGAAAAAAGGAATAGACACCTACTTGAAACTGCAAGAGCCTTATAATTTCAAATGCATATTCCAAAACATTTTTGGGCTGATGCAGTTTCAAAAGCTTGTTTTTTAATTAACTGCATGCCTTCCTCTATCCTTAATGGTGATACTCCTTATAACTTTCTTTTTCCAATGAAGTCATTGTTTTCCATTGAAACTAGGATAATTGGTTGTACTTGTTTTGTTCGGGATGTTCATCTTCAAATCAAAAACTAGATCCCAAATCTTTGAAGTTATTTTTCTTGGTTACTCTCACATTTAAAAGGGCTATAAATGTTATTGCCCTAGCCTTAACAGGTTCCTTGTGATAGCTGATGTAACCCATTTATATCCAATAGCCTTATTCCTTGCAAGTAAATTCGAACTCAGTAAATTTACTTGCAAGGAATAAGGCTATTGGATATAAATGGGTTTTTACAATTAAAGTGAATCCTGATGGGTCAATTACTCAATTAAAAGCCCGTCTTATAGCGAAAGGATATGCTCAAACTTATGGAGTTGATTATTTTGATAACTTTTCTCCTATTGCTATGTTAACATTTATCAGGTCGTTCATTTTTATGGCAGCCACTCATAATTGGCCTCTGCATCAGCTAGACATCAAGAATGTTATTCTTTATGGAGATCTTTAGGAGGAAGTTTATAACCTTCTGGTTTCGTTGCTCAGGGAAAGTATGGGAAAGTTTGTCGTCTTTAAAAGTCTTTGTATGGATTGAAACAAGGCCCACGTGTTTCGTTTGGCAAATTTAGTCAAGTAATTGAGTGGTTTGGAATGAAGAAAAGCAAATCTGATCCTTTTGTCTTCTATAAACAATCTGAGGGTGGCGTTATTCTGCTAGTTATATATGTGGATGATATCGTCATTATTGGGAGTGATGCTTCAGCAATTTCTTCCCTTAAATCCTTTCTTGACAGCCATTTTAATACAAAGGATTAAGGGATGTTAAAATATTTCTTGGGTGTCGAGGTAGTAAGAAATAAGACAGGACTCTCTTAACTCAAAGAAAGTATGTGCTTGACTTGTTATTTGAGATAGGAAAATTGAGGGTTAAACCATGTAGTACTCCAATGACACCTAATTTGTAACTCACAAAAAAAGGTGAATTGTTTAAAGATCTTGAGAGATACAGAAGATTGGTTAGGAAGTTGAATTATCTTATAGTGACTTGGCTAGACATTACATATTCAGTTAGCGTTGTAAGTCAAAACATATCTTCTCCAACAGTTGACCATTAGGCAGTTGTATAATAGATTTTGTACTGTTTAAAAAGGGCATGATTAACATCTATGTTCCAGCTCTAATTAGTTGTTTTTCCTTGTATAGGATTTCCTTTCCAGAATAGGACTCATACTTTATGTTCATATACATGTTGTTATAGTGAATGAACATAACATATAGATTTTTCTCTTATTTGTCTGATTACAAAGCTCAAAGATATTCAGCAGCTCAGCCTCCCTAGCAACTTGGGTCTCAAAAGTCCCAAGGGCTTTGTCTACAACCAAATTGCCAATTTCCTCCAAAAGATGATAGATAGATCACACAGCTCATCATTAGGGTGGAGGGTGTGGCGGGGGAAGATGAGCTAAATAAGATCAAGATATCTAGTTTAACTTCTTCACACGATAATTAAGGCAGAGGCATAATCAAGAGTAACGGAGATCAAATACCTTGATGTGAGCACGAGTTGTAGCTAGACGAATAGCACTAGATGGACTCTTTACATCAAATCCAACAATACATGCTCCACAGGCTTGTGCCAAGTCCACATCAGACTGGGAAATAGGCCTAACACTAACATGGACAACATTCAAGAAAACCTAGTATAAGAGTTAAAGGGTGTACATAATTAATAAGATGGGTGAGCAAGCTGAAGTTAAATAATGTATGGAATAAATTAGATAGTGAGTAGAGCAACATTTTGTTCGCGTCATCACAATGCTATAGTGCATTTCTTAGTAGTACATTATTCTAAAGAACCAGGTTGAAAAGTTAAAAAACAGACAATGTGAATAATTAATTACAATTTGTAAAATTTTAAGAAAACCTGATAGTGTGTATGGTTATAATTTTTTGTCATACTTGGGGACTATTTAACATTTTCAATGCATCTATGATAGCTTGTACATTGCCTTGCATGTCTGCTTCCACAATTACTAGCATTTCAGCCCTCTTAGGCACATCTTCTAATGGTTTTGAAATTTATGTCCTTTCTTCATTAATCTTCCTTAACCTGTCTTTCTTAAATTTCCTTTTCCTCCCTGATGTAAGCATTCTCGCTCGCTCATTCCATAACAATGATATCATCACCGACCATTAGGAGCCCTTTCAGCCATTCAATCTCAATTGGCATTGTAGTTCTTGCTTTCTCTGTCGACATCCCCAACATGTCCCTAATAGCTCTTATTCTTCCCCACTCAAAGTTGACAACCACATGCTGCCCGTAAGCTAAGGCCTTGCTTTTACTATTGCAATATCTAATGGACCTTGTCCTTTGTCTAGCCTTGCCTTCACCATATAAGCTTGGGCAGGCCCATTAATACGTGCTTTTAGATTCATCATTTCAGCCTAAATAAGCAAAGCCACCTCCAAATCATCCAATCCAACTCTCTTCACAGCTGAAACTTCAATAACCTGAACCTTCCCACCCAAGTCCTCCAATTCCAAGCCCTCTGCACCAAGCTGTCTTTACACTTTCTAGGTCTACAACTGGTTTGCCACATTTATTGATTGCAACCACAATTGGTATAGTAGCTGCTTTTGCATGGGCCATGGCTTCAAGGTGTTTATGGCATCACTTCATCATCAGTGGCTACAATTAGCACAACTATGTCAGTGACTACTGCATCTCTTGCTTGCATTGCACAAAATGTAGCATAACCGGGGGTGTTGAGGAATGTAATCAATACCCCCAATGGCATACCAACAACAAATGCACCCAGATGCTAAGTTATGCCTCCAGCTTCCTTGACTACCACTGATGTTTTGCGTGAAGCATCTAAAAGTGAAGTTTTACCATGGTCAACATGACCCATGACTGTTACAACTAGATGTCGTGGTAGGATTTCAGTACCTTCATTGGCAGGTATCCTCCTTAAATTGAAACCAACTTCCTGCAAAATCACTCACGGTAAGTTTTCCACATTCAACTAGACTTCATTCCAAAAAATTTTTAGGTGCACAATATAAGAGACACAAAATGATTCTAAACACATGCATACTTAAAATACATATTTGATTGGGTCCAGAGAACAATCTCTGATGAAAACAAATGACATGAAATTTTTTTTTCTGCGGAAATGAAGAATATAGGGTCCAAACAAAAATCTATGATGAAAACAAATAAGGTAAAATTTGTTTTTCTTTGTGAAAATGAAGAATTAAGTATTTTTATCGTTAAACGACAATTCCTAATGATCATCAATGTGCTGTTTAAGACTGCAGAAAATATTTGATACAAGTAAGAGGATATGCCATTGCAACCAACTTTGCGACATCGATTCTTAGAGGTTCAAACTCTGAATTAACCTTTTCCCTAACATTTAAAAGAATATCTTGCAAAGTGGCTATCGATGCACCAGATCGCTTTGCAAGCTCAATAACTGTCATGCCTTCAAATATTTCGATTGTTTTATCTTCCAATTTAATAGTTTTTAAGGGTTTATGAGGCACATATACAGCATCAATAGGTGGTTTCCCAATTTCCTTTTTCCTAAATTTCCCTTTATTCCTCTCTCTCTTGGCTGTCTCAAGAACAAATGAGTCCTCATTTCTTCTTCTAGCCAAAATTTCTAGAGTTGCATGAAAGCACCTAAATAAGATAAGAAGTGATTATTTCAACTTATCCTTATGGTAACAAACTGTTACACAATCTTCAGGTACTCAAAGGAAATAAAATCACTATACACAATTTTCATATTCTATACACAATTTCTCACCAGCAAGTAGTAATCTTGGTCAAAATTTTATATTAAAGAGTTATCTAACAATCAAAAAAAGGAAAGGAGAAAATTGATAAATATAACCATAAATGTCGAAGTGGTAGCTAAAGATGCATGTGTATGATGCCCTCAAGTAAAAAAATAATAAGTTTTGGAGAAAAAAGCCTACACACCTTTTGTATAAAAGTAAATCAACAGGGCCCACTATTCTTTTTGTGTAATGAGAAAGATCTAACATTTGTACCACTTGCTACCAGCATGCCACTCCTGACAATAAGAATGGTAAACAAAACAGTCTAAATCACAATAAACATTCAACATACAGAGGCAGCAATAGAAACGAAAGAGGAAAGAGGAGGGGAATAAGTCAAACCATTGCCTACTTGCTTCCATTTTCTCGTTTAGGACATTTGTATTACACGTGTGATAACACATCTTATCAATAAAAATACCAATATTGTATTAACTAAAATCCAAATATTGCAACTTTATTATCTAATCAAAACTGCCAATAGTTCACAAATGACCACTCCATTGCAGCTAAAGGAGATCATAATAAACAGGTGTATCTTTATTACATTAACATATCAACATTTAAAAGCATATGTTGCATTAACATCTCCACTTTTAAAACCATGATCTGTACAAGAGCTTTGAAGTTTAGTTTTTATCCACAAATAATGACTAATTTTATCCAACAATGATTTAGAACAAAAGATGCAAATGCTTCCAAGGTTTTACATTTGCTTTTGACATGCTGAAAAATAAGATAATACTAGAAAAATTATAAATAAATTATGAGTATACAAATGAAGATGGAAAACCTAGATATTTGCAAAACCAATTTAATTAACAAGTAGCAGCATTTTTCTATTGGGAGTTGTACATTTACTATGAGCTTTTTGCCATCATAGTTGACATAGTTTTTGGTTATGAATCTAGCATATGTCATTAATTTTTAGAATTTTTTAATAAAGGTTTAATTATTAACAGTCATTTCCATACTATAATAGGTTGTAGCAAAACGACCTGAAAAATCAATTATATTAGATATTACAACTAAGCTAAAAAAAAAAAAAAAAACTTCCGACCTTTATTTACCAGTGTGAAAATCATTTAACTGTTCTAGGTAAGACTTGTAGAAGGCCTTAGTGAGATTTTTAGGTTTCTTAATTAATGTGAATCCACAATTTCTTCTTTATATCAAAAACCTCACTTCATTATTGTAAAACTTAGTCAATCCCACCCTTTTAACCCAAATCCACTTTTCAATGAACTAAAACCCAAAGCCAATCACACACAATCTGTTTGTTGCCAGCAGTTCCCGATACTTTATTTTATTACCCTTCTTGCACCATAAATTTTATATGATTTCCATGCCTTTTGCTCCAATTAAACCATTATTTTTCACCTAATTCCAGCTTGTATATTCCCCCAAGTGTAATACCAGCATAAATTTTTCTCCAATAACTCGTCAGCTTCATCTTCAACCCTTACCTACTTTTCCTAAGCATTAAAACCTAAAAATGATGTGATGTGCTAGTTTTGGCATTAGTTTTATGTTTTTACTTCTTTTTTCTATTTTAGTTGGATTAGACTTTATTTTCTTGTTAAAGTTGTGTTAGGATTACTTATTTAGCGGCTTTGGTTGTCCTTATCCATGATAGAGTGGGATTTATATTTCATTATTAGAGATAGATTTCTCTCCTCTTTTGTTTACATTCAGGGCCACTATAAATAGAGTCCTATTTTCAGTTGTAAAGGAAGACTTTGATGAGTACTGAATTAATATTATGATGCTCCTTCTCTATTTCTATTGAATTCTCTCCTTTTTATATTCATCTTATTTGATGCTACAACATGAAACTTTTAGCCAACCTACAATGACTATACAGGTCTACATTTTCATCTAGGGGTTGTGTCTACATTAAATAGAATATAAATGTTACAGTGAAAAGAATTTACACCCTATAACCTATTACAACCATAACACTAGGCTTTAATATAGAAGGACAATTTTTCTTCACAGAGAAGAGTCAAAGAATATAGTTGTGCTATGTTCACAAGTTCCTTAACTAAAAAAAACCAACTTACTTTGAAAGGGAGATCACCAAAAGAAGGCTAAATTTTATATTATATTTATGTTCTGCCAAGCAACTAGGTGGGTCAAGTTATCTTAGCTTAATCACAGAAACAAAAATAAAGCAAATGTCCATATGAATTAATTTTTATCACAAAACTTAAACACATAAAACCATGAGTTTTGTAGGGGCAATGACAATGAAGAAGCTGCAAATAAGCTTACTTTTTATGAGTAATAAACAAGTAAAGATCACAAAAAAAGAACCAGCAAGAAAGATGACATTTACCGTATTAGGAAAATTTTTGCTGAAACTTCATGATACCAAGACCCTTGTAAAAATAAGCTGGAAGATAACTCTGCACCACAAAATTGGGGAAATAGGTAAGTAAATTTACAACATCAAATTATGAAGTTTCCATCATACATTCGTGCATGCTTATCAATATATTTTTTTTCAATGTCTTACTTAATTTAAACAAGCATTGTTTTGAATTAATTTCCATGCTGTTGCCCAAGTTAAGAAGCAATAATGAATTTTAAACACTTAACTCCAATCCATATACCTGGTTTTGAATGTCCTACAACTGCATCCCAATTACTTAATTACAAGGCCTAACAAAAGTATTTAATTTGAATTTAGTAGCACCAGCACCAAACGAGAATAGTAATAGTAATAAAGAATAAAAATATATATACGTTTAAAGTTTTTTAAGGAATTGTTTCTTACTACACAAATGGTGTCAGCTAAAAGGCAAAATACTACCCTTAAAGACGTCTACTTGGCAACTCTAATATATCTTTATTTCCACCAGATCAGCCCCAGAAACTTGTGGACTATATCATAACTATGGTGCTATCCATTTGAATTATAGCCATGACGTGGTTCAGAGGACTTAAAAACCAAAGCGTAAACTTATCAATTAAAACAATTGAATATAACATTCAAAGCACATTTTCACTGAGCAAAACTAAATATAAAACTTCTAAGACAAGTAAGCTAACATGTTATACAATGAACTGAAATAGAATTAGAATTTTTTGCAACAACATTAGGTCTGAAAATTGAATTCTAAGCATAATTCAAAGGTTTTGAAATTAATTCTCTAGCATGAGCACCCTATAATGGTACTTGTTTTTGTAGAGTGGTCATGCTACGGAATTCATTTCAAAACTTTTGAATTATGTTTCGAGTTCAATTTTCAGACCTAATATGATTGCAAGAAATTTTATTTCTATTAGAGTTCAATGCATAGCAGATAAGCTTACTTTCTTAGAAGTTTTATATTTGGTTTTACTCAATGAAAATATGCTCTGAATGTTATATTCAATTGTTTTCATTGAGGAAGCATATTGACTATTTTGGTCCGAAATTGTTTGGTAAATATTGTTCTTAGACAACTAGGGAGACTATTCATGAAAGAGTGTTGACATTGAATTAGTTACTTCAAGAACAAAGAGAGTCAAGAGAAATTTGTTGAATTTCTTGAAAAAAAAAAGAATGCTTTGGATATTCTACAAATAGACGGTGAGCATGTAATAGCAAACATAAATCTAGAATATTTTATATTCTACTAGAACCAAAGTTCAAGTGTTTTTCCAAACTGGGTTAAAAAGACAAAATCTAAAATATATTTATATTCTACTATAGTAAAAGTTCAAGTGTTTTTCCAGATTGGGTTAAAACCCTTGTTAGCTGAGATCTACTGCTAAGTTGTACATATTACAACTATATTTAGTATAGGTCTACACGCATAAATGTTGGCATGAAAAGAATAGATAACATAACAGTTTGTTTACGCAAATACATTATGCAAATGTGCTTCAATTGATTAAATACATCAAATCATTCGGACAAACACAAAGAGAACATTAACAATATCACTCACATTTGCAAGCAATACAATGAGATAAGTTAAAATTCACTAACCATCTCCTTTCAAAGCATGAGGAGCAGCTTCCTTGGTATAGACACAAACTATGCTGTGGTAATATAACTGAATTGCCACACAACTGCAATAATTTCAAATAAATATATTAAATTCTATTTTGATACAAAATGCTTGTTCTCTTTACATATTTAGTAGAGGGTTTTAACCAAAAATAACTTCATTTGACCTGTGAAAATCAAATATGACCACCCAAAAATTTTTCATTCAAAACTAACCACACTTGCATCGAATGGACAAAATTACCCTTGATCTATCTTCTTCCTTCACCTTTGGTTGCCGAACTCTCTTCCACAATTTTTTTCCTTCCTTTTTTCTTTGTTGCACTTAGATAACACTTGAACAATTAGAGGAGTAACTTCTATACACTCGAAATAGAGATTGTTCGTAAATAGAAATAATCGATTTGGGTAGAGCAGGTTGCACAACGCGAGCATATCAATTTATCAGGTGTGATTTTCAATTTTGAACAATGAAAATGGTACTAATTATTCATGCATGTAGTGATTTAGTTGCTAAAAACCTGTTGTTGTGTGAAAGATTAGGAAAAAACTGAGAAAAGCACGCGACATTCGAGAGAAATTATGATATGCGACAGAAAAACTAAAGACTGCTCGAGCTGTGCTACTGAGTAGTCTCGAGCGTGCCTTGCGCGGGCACTCTCAAGCATGACGTGCTCAAGACTGCCCAAGCAAAGAGTGCTCGAGACTACTCGAGCAGCCCAATACAGCTTAAGCAGTCTCAAACGTGTCTCGAGCGTGCTGTGCTCGGGCGCTTGAGAGTGCCTGAGCACAGCACGCTCGAGACTGCTCGAGCTGTGTTGGGTTGCTCGAGTAGTCTCGAGCACTCTTTGCTCGGGTAGTCTCGAGCATGTCTCGAGTAGTCTTGAGCCCTCCTTACTTGAGCAGTCCTGAGCACAGTACACTTAAGACTGCTATGATGTCATTATGTGTCTTATTACCATACATGCTTCATCATACTGACTTCTATCAGTATCGCACGGATGTTCCCACACATCTTGCTCCATTCACTTATATTCGTCCGGTGCATGGCATCACTCATCAGGCTCTGAATTATGCCGATTGTGGGATTTTCTTATACATGTTTATACATTACTTATCAATAGTTTGTATTTTTTATTTTGGCCATGAGGATGGATCCTCAATGAGGGTAAGAGTTGCTGTTGACTTGTGGAGGGGTCAGCTATCTTAGGGATATTATATGTAAACTGGTTTTTTGTTATTTTTTTTATTATGTCTTATAAACAAATGTTTCATAGTACTTTTTCTTTTTTTGTGCCCAATACAAGCAAACATGAAAGTATTGCAAAGGCTTTATACGTTTACAAATATAAGAACAAAAATATATTACATATGGCATAACGAATTAACAAACATAACCATAAAAACATGTTGCATAATGAGATAAATAAATATACGAGTATATGAACAATTATAAACAACCTATGGAATGTAAGCATTAAAAAAAAACCCAAAAATTTGCAAGTATTCCGCCACGCTTGAGAGTGTACTCTCGAGTGTAGCCTTGCTCGAGATTGCACTCTTGAGCGTGCTAGAATGCTTTCAAAAATTTGCTTTGTTTGTTCATTCTACAGTTGAGTTGTACATTCCGAACATATCACATATTGGTATAAAATATAAATAATATATCCATCTATTAGAGTTAATGGTCAAGTTTGCATAAGTGTATTAACAAGTACTGACCAATGGCATATCAAAATCAAATTGAACATATTCCATGCACAACAAGCAAAATAAAATTTTTTTATTAAAACCAATAAAATTTGAAGGTGATCTCAAATACAAATAATTTAAAACGTTATACAAGTCGTACATTACAAAAAATGGTAAATGAGAAAACAAGAAACAATTAACTTGGGTGAAGAGGAATCAGATTTCTACATGTGGCATGGTTGTGACCAATGACATGGCACCGAGAACACCTCCTCATAATGACGTCTTTTCCTTGAGATGGGATTTGTTGTTTTCTCGATCGACTAGGCAAAATGCGTTCTCTTACAGATTTGAGGTTCCTTTCACGCAACTCCAATGGAATCACCCAATCACTCTCGTCTCCAATCGGGTGGATCAGTTCGGCATACGTATGGATGAGTGTATTTGTGTTGTAAAATGGTGAGCAAATCGAGTTAATTGCAAGTCAAATATATCTGCACGCAGCAAGAGCGTGAGCGCAAGGCAATTGTGAAATTTCAATTTGCAAAAAGATTCCTTCTCTTATAAATCGACTACATCTACCCTTCTCCGATCATTCACTTGGAACTTAAATCGTATAATTAGGTCGACAGTTATAGTTCATGACAACTCTGTTTGCTCATTAACTTTACCCTACGCTCACACAATCAAGTACCGTTCTCGCGTAGTAGCTAGCTCTCGACGCTCGTAAAATCATCTTTGGATAACAGACCTAATAGAGTCAATCGACGGTATAATGGGGAAAGCTCGTGTATGCTATAGTAAGGAATTTATACTCTCGACAATGTTAGTGGTCAACATGTCATACTACCGCGAGGGGAAGTGTGACCTAGCCTACTTGTGAATACCCACTTCATTATCTAAAAACGTTGCAACAGTGGGGTACATTGACCTTATAATGTCCATAAATTCTTTAAACTCAGTAATTTGATATGCTTTAACTGTACGCCAAAATGCTGCCATGAAAGTCTCTATCCTTTTTTGTTGCATCTTTTATTTTGTCTTAAGATTCTTGGAAATATAATAAGCACAAAGCCCGTATACTGCATCAAGGAAAACTATGGAAATTTCTTTCTCAATAGAAGTGTGACGGTCAGTGACGAAAATCAAGTCTTCCATTAGACCAATTGCATCCTATAACTTTGAAAAGAACCATTACCACAATGCATCATTCTCTGAATAGGTAACTCCAAAAGCAATAGGATATATTCTGTTATTTCCATCAACGGCTATTGCAACAAATAATGACCTATAGTACTTTCCCTTTAGAAATGTACCGTCCACAGCAATAACAAGTCGGATAGTGTTGTGAAACTCTAGAATACATGGACCTAGTGCTATAAAGAAGTATAAGAAGTGGCCCTCAGCGTCAGTTTCAATGGCAATAATCGTACCCAAATTTTCTTCTTCGAGGATATGGCAATACGATGGTAGTTCCTTGTACGATTCACTTGGATCTCTACATAGTATCTTTAATGCTTCTTCCTTACTCCGCCAAGTCTTGGAGTAAGGAAGGCGAATCCCGTAATTGTTCTAAATATTGTCGCAAATATTCTTCGGAGTGTAAATTCTACTAGCATCTTTGAACTTGTCTTTCATAATCTGGCCGATGAGCCGAGTTGTTGCTTGTCGGTGTCCATCCTATAACTCGTCATTCTGACATGTGTGGCCTATGTCAATACGTGTAACTCGAAAATAGGCATCATTGTCATTCTTCATTGCTCAAATTCGCCATTTACAACCCTTTATAATGCACTTCGCTTCAAATCTTTGAGTGGTTCACTTGGAAACTTTGAACTAAAAATGGTTCTTCATTGCCATCAACCCTAGTTTGTCTCGTAGCTCTTGTTTCGTTCTGAAAATATGGCCCACATACACTGCAGGCACTATACGGTTGCTCGATAAAGCATCGCCAATGAGTGATGTGGGTGATGGGACTGGAGGCAAAAAATAAATGTACCGGTTTGACAATTATGGATCCCGTATTGGGCTACTTTCGCCTATTGGATTTGGACAAACGGTTTCCCTTATCTCGGTTTCTTTGTCATCAACAACATTTCCAAATTCTATATCAATAGTAAAATCTCTACCAACGAAGTCCGGTTGACATGTATAGTACTCTGGGGTTGTACAACATTCTGGCAGGGCAGTGACATACCTCAGTCCAAGGTGGTTGTATCGGCATTGTTGACATGTTGCCCATGCTGACCAATTGGCAAATTTATGTGTTCAACCAATGTGATTGCTCTTTGTTTTACATTGATGGACACAAATGGTCTGTTGCACCAGGGCACTGGAATTATGTTGGGATTGGAGGAACTAGAGTACTCAGATAATACTTCCCCTTGATGACTTAAACAGAGGAACTGTTCCCCAAGCTCAGTGAAATGATTGTCATTTTGTGGTCTTACTTGTTCAGCTTCTCCCACTCATTCCATGTCCAAATACAGTGCACAATATGCCCTCATGCTCGATAAGTACTCTAAACTATTAGAGTTCATAAATGCTTTGAACGTGAATTCATTATTAATATTTGCAGAAACGGGGGGCACTCCCCACCCTTGTATGGTGCCAACAAAGATCGCCTTTATCTTAGTTCTTCACTCAACAAGATTAATTTCGTGTGCTCTGTACACAATTTGCTTAAAATTTTTGAACGAAATGTCCCGATCCATACACAATGGCATACTCTCTCTACCAATATATATATCTCGCCACCTTACCAAGTCTGTTCCCATGATCCGTTGAATCGAGTGTTAATTGTTAACTTTGTAGTTATATCGCACTTATGTGAAAACATGTTAGTTATCAGGAAAAAAATAAAATAACATAAATTCTATAAATACTAGGTTTTGTCTTACTCGAGATTGCACTTCGAGCAAGCTTAGTAGGAGCTTTCTTGAGACTTAACTCTCGAGTAAAACAGAAACTAGTGTGTTCTAGCTTCTAATTTGTGAATCTAGTCATTTTCAACCTATGGATTTCTTCATGTTCTCATACAACTATTAACATCACAGCAATTCTCTTAACTCTAACTATCACATTGTGTAATTTTAAGTAAAATAACATAAAATAATATACCTTCAATTAATTAAATTAAAAATATAAAGAATCGAATCTTACCTTTATAATCAATCTTGGATTGGTTATAATTATTACTTGCTATAATGTAGAACAACGACAAGTTAATATACGATTTGAATAAGGTGTTAAGAAATGATATTTGTTTTGTTTATTTTGAAAGAGAATTTGAACGAAATGAAGGAAGACAAAAAAATAAAAAAAACTAGAAAAATAGAAAACTTAAGGGAAGGGATAGGGGCATTTCTGTCCAATAATTATAAGAGTGGTCAGTTTTTAATGAAAAATTATTAGCTGGTCAAACTTGATTATCACCGGTCAAATGAGGTTATATTTGGTTAAAACCCTTTAGAAATTATATTACACAAAATTATGTTTTTGCTGAAAAATAGCATAACCTCACAAAATTTAGAATTTACTAAAATGACCACTGCTCACCTATGTTTTTTTTGTATAAAATTGTTCCTTAACTCAAAAATTAAAACTTGTTCTTTTTTTCCAATTTCTTCTTCTGTCTTGCCTAAATAAAGAGATTTTTTTTTTCACCATGAACTCATTTTTTCATTCTATTTCAATTGAAGAAACCAACTAAGCATTAAAGTATAAGCATGTGGGTGATTTTAATTTGAAAAATAAAGGAAGAAAATTTATTTAAAATGTAAAATTGATGTTGTTTGTGTATATTTAGAAATTATAGTGATGGAAATTGTTATTGAGGTGTGTTTAACTTGTTTGAATGCGTTTGGTATACATGATTTAGAGAGAAAATGAAGACTGAGATTTTGAGAACAAATCTGCGACGTAGTTTTAATCATGAACAATTTTTTTCTCCTGATCGAAATTAATTTTCGATCTTGAGAAAACAATACCTGTGATTAAGAGTAACATTCAATTATGAGTATTTTTTTCGCATGATTAAAAGTTACCTTCGATTAAAGGTAAATGGCCTTCAAGTAAACTTTCAAGCACAAGTAAAATTTGCTATTTGTCCTTCATTTTTAAGCAAAATTTGAGCAATTTTTATTTTTCTTAAAAGATGAAAAATTATCTTTAGTTAGGATTGTGTATATAATATTGTTAACATTGTTAGGTTTTTGTATAGGTATAGCAGAACCACTAATGATAGTTACTGTGGATAAGGGCTTATGAGAGCGAACATTGATGGAGGTGAAAAATATATGGGTGGGAGACAAAGGGCCTGTGCAAGGAGTAAAACATAACTTATAATGAATTTATATAGATGATGTATGAGGCATTAGATACTATTTCTTCCGAATTTATCATCAGGATAAAGACTTTATATTCGTTATGTACAGAACTAGAAGGGAGGCGTTTGGCTGCAGATATTACCAATGAATTTGACTTTCGAGCATTAATGACTTCTAATAGCTCACACATGATGAGGAAAAGGGGTTATTATCCATTATACATCACGCTAGATTATGCAGGTAGTGGAGAACAAATAAGACCACACGTTTTTAATCATGGTACAATAGGTGGAGTCCTTACAATACCAACCCAATTCAAGTCTTCGATTGGAAGCAATCGAGTGAATGATACACTTCTTGTAATGGTACTGGAGTTCCACTATAATACAAAATTCCAATACGCAGGTCAAGGTCTAGCAGATAATTACTTCCAACTAAGTTAAGCCCATAAAAGACCTCCACAACATTGTAATCAATTTTTCTGATGTTGTGACCCCCATATATAAAGGTAATTCTCCTCCTCAATACAATGAAGATAATCACAATGATTATCATGATTGTCAGCCGGATATTGGTGGCAATGATACTGCTCAATATTGTGAAGAAAGAAGAAATGTCATAGCCGAAGATACCAAGGAAACGGAAGGTTGTGATTTTGGGCCTAATCATATGAATCGCTTAACAACAACTCCATCAATTTATTCGGTGGTTGCCTTATATTACACTATGCATCACGATGCCAACAACTTCAGCATCCTCAGGTATGGGATTGGGTGATGTTTATGTGGGGCAGATTTTTAATAACGAGTAAGAACTTTGAAATAAATTGGGTTTAATGGTGTTAAAGAACGATTTTCAGTTTGAGGCCAAATATATTATCGAGGGATGTGAATGGCGAGTTAGAGTTAAAAAGAAGAACAATGATGCGTATTTTTGGGTGCCTCACATGGATTTAGTCCATACATGTCAAAACAAAGACCTGGAGGATGGCCATGGACAAGCATCGACTCAGTTAATAAGCGAACTAATTAAGGATAAGTTTTTAGATACCAGTAGAATTTATACCTTTAGGAATATTCATGACGATGTTCAAAATGATTATGGCGTTTGCTTAGGGTACATGATGTTATGGCAAAGTAAAGAACATGCATTAAAGCTCGTATATAGTGATCCATGCTAGTCGTTCAAGGACTTCCATTGTATTGGCATGTATTGGGGGAGAAAAATCTTGGGACAGTGACAGTGATTTAAAAAGATGTTGATGACCATTTTTTGTATTTCTTTATAGCACTAGGGCCACGTATTCAAGGATTTCGCAGCACGATATGTCCTGTTCTTGTCATTGATGGTATGTTCTTGAAGGGAATGTATAAAAGGACATTGTTCGTAGCCGCTACATTGGATGGAAATGACAAAATTTATCCTGTTGGTTTTGGTGTTGTCAATTCAAAGAATGATGCATTATAAGAGTAGTTTTTAGTAAAGCTTCAAGAAGAGATTGGGCCAGTAGAGAATTTAGTATTCATATCAGATTGACAAAATAACATTGAGAAGGCTGTGGCCATGGTATTCCCAGAGGTAGCCTATGGTTTTTGTTCTTATCACATTTTTGGAAACGTCAAGGCAAAGTACAAGATGTAATTACAACAAATAGAGACTTTTTTAGCTACGTACTTTCGTGCTACAAAGGCTTATAGAATAACTAAGTGTAATGAATATTTATAAAATATGAGAAGGTTGCATCCGGTAGCAGCTGAATACTTGAAAAACAAGGTTGGACTTAATAGATCGGCAAGAGTATATTTTCATCTTGGCAACATGACTTCATGACAACCAATATTACTTAAAGTATGAATGCATTATTGAAGAGTGCTCGGAGGCTACCCATTACTACGTTACCTAAGCATATTAGATCACATGTGCAAAGGTGGTTTTACGAGCATAGGGAGGAGGTCTTAACGAGAAATGCTTACTTGACTGAGGCCACTCAAAAGGTAATTAATTTAGAATTAGAGAAGTCCCGTATTATGATTGTACATCCGGTGTCATGTTTTAAGTTTGAAGTTAAATTTCGCGGGGTTCTTCAGGCTGTACACCTACAAAAAAAGACATGTAGTTGCTGACAATTTGATCTGCAATAACTGCCGTGTTCTCACACTCTTGCAGTGTGCAAATATATTTGTTTTTCTCATAATTCGCTATGCGTACACTACTACACTACTAACACATGGATGAATGCATATACAGATTGTATTCATTCAAATAGGAATAATATAAACTAGGTGATCCTAAATGAAGTGCGAGAAATTAATGTCAATCCACCTAGACAATGCCCTTCTTCTAGTCTACCAAAGAAACAGTGAATTCCTTCCATGGGAGAGCAAGTTGTTCGTCGGAACTTTTCCGAGTGTCAACAAGTTGGACATAATCGCGTCACATGCAAAAATCCAATCCCTCTCTATCGGAGTCAATGACATTTGTTCAATTTAAATGTGTGTTAATATTTATTTATCAATTTTTATAGTTATATACTTCCAAACCAACAAAATAACTTGCAGACAAAGACATAAAATATTTTAATTATTTGTACCACTTTGCTCACTTCGAATATGTGTTGTTCTTTCTAAATTCTATGATTTGCGCTCACAAACGTAATGTTTATTATTTATTTTGAACTTTTTTTATTTACATTATTTTTACAAGTTTTGTATGTACCAATTACTACGATGTTTACATATCTAGGTGTCCCTACTAAACCAAACAAAATTAAATTAATATACCATTAATTTTTCTTCAGATTCTGGAGAAATCAAAACTACAATTTCGCTCATGAACCACAACTAAATGCGATCGAAACTCCCTCTTCTTATATATTTCCGAAGCCTTTGGGAAAATAAAACTCTATGGCTATCCTCCTCCTAAACATGGTCCATTTGATGATAGAAAATCAAAGGGTTTGCCTAGTCTTAAGTAATATATCTATGTGCAAGTGAAAACCCTACAATCTCTAGACATTTCCTGATGAGGCACTTCATCCACTGGACATACCAATTCGAATGGATCAATATAGTACTCGATCTTAGTCCACACATCTTAAAAACCTATATCATGTAGTAGAAATGGCATGAGCTCGCACATAAGCCTCATAGCATTGGTTATCTCTTGATCAGAATGCACTGAGGGGGCCGAGTCATAGATCTTGATATGCTGTCTCTAAAAGTGTATTATACATGTGACCCAATGACAAGAGCTAATGCAAACAAGTATAAACACCTTACTAACAGTCCACTATGGGCAGTGCACACTACTCTTTCTGCTTTCTACGTGTGACTTAAGGTCAACGCTTAGGGGGAAAGTTCCTTTTGCTAAACGCCACTTAAGATAATCATTCCACACACGCTATAGATATGTCTGCGATGATTTAATGTATAATATTAATAACAATAGATACAATATTGGGTATGAGCACATATATTTTAATTTAATATAAAGCCAATATACTATTGTGTAGACGCAATAGTCCATCGTTGGGGCATCTGTTAGGAGCAGTCCCTTATCTGTGGGCTAACAGTAGCATGTACTCATCAATATACTACAATTTAAGAAAATTATTAAATCGAATCTAATATTAAAGAAAAAATTAAATAAGATATGTTCTTGAACCTGTTAAATATAAGAAAACATGGTTATGTTGCTTACCGTGCTTTTGATATGGCTTTCAATGTATACGCCTAGAGTGTTCATCCATTGTAAGTACTTCATCCACATCTCCTCAAGAATAGGCCGCATAGGGTTTATTTTATATGCTGGAATGTACATGGCCCATTTTCTCCTTGTCGAGGGCCCTCGTCAATTGAAAGGGTTCGTATAAGGGGATTGCTATACGTGACTCTTCTTATATTCTCACCCGTATTAACTGACATTTCTTAGCAGGGGGTGCTCAATGATACGAACACTGTCCTAACCCATGCTATCAAACCGCAAAGTTGAAAAAAAAAAATCCTATTAGCAAATATTTCAGTTGAATAAATTTGAATTTAAAAATATGGACAGAGTGCCCCCCTAAATATGAGAATACCCTAAAAAAAATTCAGATAAAATGCAATCACACTTGGGGTCTGAGGCACCTCGAAACAACCCAACAACGTTAAATTCAACAACATCAATTACAATTTAATGTTCAAACCTTAAAGTATGGGGTACTTATAAGTTAAGAATTAGGCAGTTACGTAGAAGATGGTCATACATACACATTTTCATCAGGTATCAGTACGTCCTCATCAGGCTCAGAGCATACTCGAGTACTCACTTCCCTGACCAATATTGTAAGAGTCTCCTTCTAACGTCACAACAACTCCTCTTGACCATGTAAGATATCTTTATGTCCATGCCACATTTTTGTTTGCTTATCTTTGAAGGCATTAAAATCAAAACGTAGGGAATGAAGCTTGTGACTTAGGATCTGGTCAGTATGAGATGAGACAGGCACATCGACGAAATCAGTGGCTCCCTAGTGTGAACATGAAGCAATAGGAGAATGAGCTGAAGGCTCAACCACCAGATCCATGTCGTGCTATAAAAGCATCATCGTAAAGAAATAAGATTAGAAAGTTATTTATAAGTTCTTCTAATTATTGTACAAGTTAAACCTTGAATCCGCTCACCTTTCTCCTTTTCTGGTATGGTAGCGCTGGCAGTGTGATGTGCGTATCATGATCTACAGTTTGAAATATAAACATGAAATTTTTAATCGCGCGCATAGCACGTCAACATAAGTTAAAACTTTGAAGTGTTTTTAGATGTAATAAGAACAAGATGCCTTATTTGGACTTCGGTTTATCGATGAAGCAAACGTGTCACTGGGCACGACCCTGCCATCTATATAGACCCTTTAGCCATTACCACTAGGTGCAAGAAAAAGATTGCCCCCGTACTCCCCTATAACTCCAGATTAGAGCGTAAATTCATTACATAGGACTTTCCTCTTTCAGTTTAGTTAGGCTCCCACGCACGCAAAATTGTTGGGAGTTTCCCAAAGACAAAAGAGCATCAATAAACAAGATTTAAATATGAAAAAAGTGACAAGATTTAAGTATGAAGAAAGTGAGTCGGCATTGTACTTTGATCAAATTTGGAGGCTAGAAAAACATATATTTTTACAAATCCATACCTGCTAATCGTTGAATATGTAGGTCCCCAAATTAGTGTCAAGGACCTTCTTCCTCCTCACTACCCATCTCAACATACAAGGTAGGCGATTACTGGTGCGTGTCCCCATCTTCGTCCCGGAAATAGAAATCGTCTCATGTATCCAAATCTACATAATATACAATATTAATCCATATATGTTTTTCAATAATTATCGCAGAGGTATAAACATAATATTGCGAAATAATTGATACTTGGAAAGCAAATGGGAATCTTACGAGATTATATCAATTCTTATGCTTTTTTTGCTTCCTTTTTGTTGCGCAGACTTAATTTTGTATGTCACCAACTGCCTACACATTGCTTTACTTGAATATCAAAATGTGTATATAAATATTGTCGATCCCTATGGATAACAATTGAACTGCTCTTAGTCGTTAACCATCTATAGTAACCATATGTCCCCATGATACCTTTGGCCTCTCCCAAGTAAAACAAGCTCCAATATGACATACAACGACAACTTCACTGCATCAAAGTTATCCATCTAACGAAAGTTGAATTTGTTGTATGCTGCCTCTATCTTCTACAATGGTATAGCTGTCTCCCCCTCAAAGTACATATCCCTGAGTTTCGTTGTCCTCCCATTATCATCACTCGTACAGGGACCAAATCGCAATCACGTAATAAGACTAAACTCAACATATGAAAAATGAATAGTACTCCTACCTACAAGAAACCACATCTCATTCTCTACACCCTCCGTCACCACCTCGTGTAAAAGCATATTATGTACCAAATTTTCAAAGAACTTTATGTCCTTTAGCTTTAGTAAATAACCTCAGCATGTCCCTTGGAACATCTCACGTTGGGCCCGAGTTAGCTTCTAGCAAACTTTCTTCAACACACGTATACGGGACCACGACGACACTACAGTGGGAAAATGGTTGAGATGCTTAATTTTCAACTCAGTGGTAATCATCCTATCCATACCTGTAATAAAGAAAAAAAGACTCGAAATCTCAGTGATCTATAATATGCATAAGTAGATAGTTATGTAGCAGAACACAATAACAAATTACAAAGGAACCATACATGACAATGCAAATCATGTAAACTGCATACGTCACTTCTTTTATGTTAATAGTGTAATATGGAAAAATCAAAAGTGCAATTTCGGGTATACAATATAGAATGCACATGCTTGTTGATTCCTTGCTATGTGCTTGAAAATGTATTTTTGAGTATGTACAATCTTATATTCAAAATCTCATTTATGGTTCTCAATCATTGAAATTCATATTATTCGGGATCAAAATATAACATTATGTAATGAATATACTCGAAATTAAAGAAAATTTGTATATATACAGTCACATGCAAAATCGAAACTATGGTTTTGAGGATGTTTAGGTTCGTCAACGTGACAAAAACTATGAAATGAACATGCCCAAAATTGGTCAAATTTGCCTGTACACTTGGATAAATCACTCATTGATTTGATGCAACATAATTCAAGTACTTTGCATTATAACAAATTATTCCAAAATTTAACCAATCAAAGTAGAAAACATTCAAACTTACAAAATTTAACTTAAAATAACAAATTGGTCCAAAACATATATTCACATCAACATTAATATGAAGTACAAAACATGTTCAGGTATATAGCATAGCCAAACTCCAGGCCATTCTCTGAACTCAAACATACAGAAAAGGCAGATAGTTCCAACTTTCAATCTTAGCCTGAACTAAATTATGAAGTTGATATATATATATATATATTTTTATATCATATATATATATATATATATTTGTATGTCAGAGTGTTTGTGTATGTATATATGTTTCTTGGACACTAGTCACTAATATTAATCACAAGAACTTAGACTCAACAAACAGAATTGTATCAATGTTCTACAACAAAAACAAAAAAGGTTTATTCATCAGTACCCTTACAATAAATCTGAACATTAGGACTTTCTAATTTCAAGCACTTGTATGCATGGAATAATAATTAAGAAATAAAGCATTTATTAGTATATATTCTTGAATTGATAAAGGAAAGAATAACATTTTATTTCTACATAATTTTGTACATGCTTTGCATGCCATATTTCTGTAACATATAACCACAATTTCTCAATAACTTTGCACATTTTGGCACACTAAAGAGGGGAAAATCTAACATTAATATGATACATCAAAGTCATTATGATGGACAAAGACTAAACTAGAAATTACAAGGAAAAGGTCAATGACCAAAAGTTGGATGGTTATTTATTTACAAACTATTTTGCAGAAATCTGTCTTCCATTTTTGTTCTATGCACATGCTATCCCAAAAAATAATAATGCCTGCAGATAAATAGAGATAAAACAAGATAACGAGCACAAAATATGCATCATCATGCCAAAGGTATCAAAATATGCTCTCATTGCTAAACCCATTGGAAAAGTCAATATAATTTCTTGTAAATTTTTGATACAAAAATTAATATCCGTCCTACATTTTTTATTACATGAAGATAAATATTGTTGCCAAGCACAGTTTAAGAAACAAGAAAAGAAAATCGAAAACAAAATTAGACCAATGAAGAACTCGAGTGACTGGAAATAAATTTAATAAATTAATACTAACTAATTCCCTAAGTACACATATGCAAGCTTATTTATTTATTACTTTACATATGGACGTTAAAAACATAACCTTCTTGAAGTCTTCTATTATCTGCAAAACATTTTCAATCATGTCAGATCAAGTAGTATTAGCTTAGTTTAGATCATATTAGCTAGGTGTTATTTGCTACTTGAGATAGGTTACGTTAGAATAATCATGCGTTTCAACGAGCTTTACAGATGAGAAAATGTGACCTGATCATAAGCTTTTGGTATTATCTGTCGTCATTGCCAACAAACTGAATTTTCGCTCCAAACTCCACAGAGAGTCGCAGTGGTTATTGATGTTGAAGGTATATTCTTGGAAGTTTCAATCTGCAAGTTATTGTTGATATAAAGGCCCCAAAAAGATTCAAATTAGAAAGAACATAAGTAAACTGCAATGACAACAACAATAATAATATTACAATAATAACTTCATAACTATGTACAAATGCATAAGTAAAAATTATACACACAAATAAAAGGCATAAATATGCTTAAATATGTCAAGTGAGAGGTAAAACTCCTTAAGTTTGATAAAGACTTAGAAAGGTAGGGAAACTGCCTCTCTATACAATACCATAAGATGTAAGTGCAGAGAGGTTAAGATTTGAAAATATGTACTACCAATCAATAAAACTAATTATATGTAGTAAAATTTAACACAAATTGTGATACATTAGCGTGATATCAACTACCATACAACATTAAGGAATCTGAATAATCACAAAACCTCAACGTGCTATAAAGAGGTTACACAGGATCAAACAGATTTAGCCTGGAGTTTTAAACTTGAGATATAAAGGCTATGACCTATATCTATCCCTTCCAAAAGCATGATGCATGAACATCTCTTAGGGCAATTGATTGATAGGTTGGTTCAAGCAAACTGCATATTCTCTAGAACAAAAAATACTACAGTTTCAACCAAAATGAAAGTTTCTGTGAAGTCATTCGAAGAAGTATTATATTCCCCGAATATATCATAGATTTTAATAAGACTGACTTTATAACTCTTTTGCTATTCTTTCTCATTAGTTTTATTACAATTCAAACCCCAGGAGTGGGACTACAGAACTTTCCTATAAGCTACAAATTTAGCAAATGATGAGTCGGAAACTTTGTCTACCTTGCGAACCACAGCATAGCTGTATGAAAACACCTAATTTTAATAATTAATGTTCATTACGAATAAAGAAAACTACTTCATATCATGTGAGATAAACCACTTCACCTTTTAACTCTTGCTGGAAAAGCATTATGAAGTACATGATGATGAGCTGGATCCAAGACCTCATTCACTGATTCTAGTAATATTGATCCAATTACACTACTCGCTCTTTTGCTTCTCCTAAGAATAGAACAGCAATACGAAATAATGACATGTCTCTTGAAATGCTTCATATGGTTTACAAATGGCATAAAATAAGAGCTAACGAAATAACAAAGCATGAAGCATCTACCAACATTTCTAAACGTGCATAGTCGCATTGCTTTTATATAATAATCACCTCCCTGTACTTTCAACAATTACATCTCCTAAAACATTCCAAAATTACCCTACCCTCCATTCTAGTTCACTAATAATCACAGACATCCCAACTAATAATTTGCTGTCAAATAATGATAACATGACACTTATGCTATTGTAATTGAAAACGAAAACATTTTTCTGAGGTATTGGAAACAAAAATCAGTTCCTAAGAGCGGAGGCTATGAATTCAAGCCAGCATAAGTTAAAAACAAAATAAGAATTTAAACAAAATGTTTATTCTTAAATCAACAGTGAATTATAGGAGGTATGTCGAAGTGTTATTTAAGTTCATATATTGACTATGTGTTAGTTAAGTTCATATATTGACCATGTAATTGCAATCCATTGATTGATTAGGTATATTCTTTCTAGAAGTGAGAATATATGTAGTGCAAGCAAGAAGAATAAACTACTATGGTAGACACATTATTCAAATCAAAAGGCTAACAAGATTCAAGAGAGGAGAAAAAGCGAAAGTAAAGGAAAACAAAGGTAAAGTCATAAAAACATATCTTATGGTAGAGAAGAAATGGAGTTATGTAAATAGGCAATCTCATTGTAAAGGGAAAATCTCTAAAACTCCAAACCATAGTGCTGCAAGTATAAGGTGAAAATTCCCAACATGTACAAAAAGATAATGCATGACATATACAATTGCACATTACGATTAGTATTCTAGTCTATTCTTCACCATATGTTCGTATAAATCTAAAAATAGGAAACTCTCTGCATTTATATCTTACCTCTGATTTATGGCAAACCCTAGACAAAAGACATGAACAGAACCTAATGAACTAGTTACTATTATATAAACATACATTTATTTAAATCAACCATGAAAGTGAAACAGATATAGATTAAAATTGTAATTTAGGATTTTTACAAAATTAGGAATAATTATGCCTGGACTTTATTGTAATTTTTATAATTATTGATAGGGAATAGTAATAATATAATGATATTCGATCGAATATTCTTTTAATTAATTTCATGTGTGTAATGAGTGTGGTTCTTTATTTCTTTAAAATCATGTAATTATTGGTGTAATTGATAACCAAACAAAATAAAAATATTAATATATATATATATATACAAAATAAAGTCAAGAATAATTATTCATTTAAAACAAAATAATATATAAATATAATAAATTAATAATTACTCAACTTAAGTTAAAATCTCAAAATTTTCTTCTAATACTTTTTCAATGAATTTAAAAGAAATATTAAATTTCATCTGCAAAGAAAAAATATGAATTGAAACTTTGTGTAGGATTTAAGGAAAAAAATGAAATAGTTATTTCTTATACTAGCTTTGGTTTAACTTAGTTCGATTCGATTTTAATTCAATTTTAACTAATATCAAATTTAAGTTTTGTAACTTTTAGATTTTAATTTAAAAAATAGATAATAAATTCTAAAATTTTTAACTTTTATTATAAAAAAAAGATACAATGTTATAAGTATCTAGTTTTGAATTACTTTAGTTGTACATAATTTTTACATTTATAATTTGATTTTTTCAAGTCAAAATTATCAATTTATAAACTAAATTAAACCAACTACAATTATAAGGTAGCATAATTGAACTGAATTGACTTAAATTAGTTGGGTTAATTCGATTCAAGTTGGTTATTTCTGCCTACCCATAACTACTTGTTTTGGAGTTTGAATTTTAGTTACATAATTAAATGTACTTAGCGATTGTATATTCATGACCACCAAATATTTTATTGCATCAAAACTGTTGATTAATATTTTACATTTTAATAAAATTATGTTTAAAAATAATATCAGCCAAACACATTTTTGTTTCTGTTAATTTTAGTTATTATATCAAACATGTTTTTCTAGTTCTTTATATTTAAAAATACTTTTCAAATATTATCATAACATGTTTTTAGATATTAAAAATATTAAAAATGTAATTCAAAATTTTGAATTGTATTTTAAATTTTAAAAATAGCTTTCAAATTAAAATTCAAATTGGGCCTAAATTTTTTTATTAAGTTTATCAAAACTTGAGAATCTCTAATTTCACATCAAAAGAATTTATAAGTTATATCAATAAATTAGAAAATTAAAATATATTAATTTATTATTATTATGTTACTTTTTATGTTGTCAAGCATAAAGTTCAAGAAATATTATTGACATAATTTTGATTTATTTATCTAACACATATATCATGACAAACTAGAATATATGTGCAAAAGTTCTTTTAAAAATTTTGTATTGACATATATATTAACTTGTCACCGTATTAGTATATTTTTGTAATTTATTTAATTTAATAAAAACTAGGTAAACAATTATAGGATATAGGAAGAAATTAATTGTAAACTATAATCAAATTTTGCATATTTTAGATGGTGAAAATTATTATTGAAACAAGAAAAAATTTAGAGAAAGAAAAGAACAAAAGCCAAGTAATGAAAGACATTGTTTGTTAAATAAAGAAAAAAATAAATTCTGTACAATTATGGTAATATTCACAGTATATCAATAACTTATTTATAACTAAGGAATGCAATTTATATATAAAATACTCAACTTATTTATCTTTTCAATCTCATTATTGTTTTATAGATTGGGAGGAGGTTTAAAAATATTTATGGATTCTTTGTTGATCACATTATAGTCAAATCCTAGGGATTACGGGTTAGTTAGTTGAGTTCGAATTGTCTAATGGTCTTACAATGTATCATACATTATATTTTCTTTAACATTCATTTAAAATAAATAATGTATAAATATAATGTTTAATAGCAAGAGGCTGAAGTGTTTTTATTTCATTTAAAATCTTTTTAAAAAAGAAAAGAAAAATATTAGTAAAATTAATAAATTTTTTGGATAATTTTGTAAAAAAAAAATACTTATATTTTAAATTAATAATATTTTCAATAAGTACTTTTATTTGTAATTGAATTAAAATAAACTACTAGTTTTATAAAATTTTTGCATCTTATTTTTAAAGTAAAATAAGGTGATAGTTTTAAAATTTAATTATATTTCGTCTATTTACCAAATGATTCCAATATTATAATGTATTGTACAATATACAAGATCCATACCTGATATTTTTGTTAGAAAAACACCCTTTAGCCAAGTAATTTCAAAGGGAAAACTAAACCTCCCTTCAAATAAAATTATGAAAATAAATTTAACTTTTTCAAAAATTTATGTATTATACTTAAATTTGATCAAACAAGATCTTTAGAGATGTTAATTAGGTTTAACTCATAAACTTTCTGGAAGTAGTTCAGAGATTTGAAGCTCAAATTACGCTCACACCGAATTATAAGAGATTTAAGTTATTTTCTTGTAATATTTACAAAAATTTTAACAAATCTTTGAACACTGTATCAACAATAAAAATAAATAAATAAATAAAATTCTATTATAAAGTGAGGGCAAATGCCAATCTCCATATTGCCTAATTATAAGAGAATATTACTATACGTAAATACAACCTATCACCAATTACTATAGAGAATTTTGATGATGCTCAGTCAAAAGAGTATGATAGCAATATTGATTGTTTCTAAGTTAATGATATGTTTAATGGGTAGGTTTACAACAGGATGTGGCAAACTGATTCTTTAAAAGATAGTACAGTTAGCACAAAGAACAACTTACAATTAAGAATACCATCATATTATTTTTTCACATTTTTAATTTACAACTTGATGTACCATAAAGCCCATAGCTCATGAAGTACGATTACAAATTACAAACAAAGTAAAGATAGCATAATGAAGAGCTAATGAATTCTTGACCAAGTTTAATTGCCATGGGCAAAACACTCATCCAAATTCTTGTGAATACTCAACCTACAAAGATTGCATTTTGTAATTATATGCTTACCATAACACCGTTGAGCAATTATGAGTACTTTCCATTATTATCAATGATTTAGTGAAAGCATCAAAGTAGAAACCAAGTCAAAAGGTAGACCATTTACTAATGGACTTGATAGCGAGAAATTCATAAAGATATCATTAAGGGAGATTACAAACGTTGATTCGTAAGAAGCAACTATATTTTGGCCAAGCTTTCTTTAATTTCAACCAGCAAGAGCAAGTCAAGGGATCGAATATATTTTTCACTCAAACTTTACTAGTTAGATCATCTAAGTTTTTTAACCAAATCTAATCACTATTTAGCCCTTAAATAAAAATTAACCACCTAATAATTTTTCATTAAAAAATGATAGCTCCATAATTTTTGGACAAAAATACCTTACTTAAAATTGAATGAAAATTTTGGTCAAAAAATTGTAGAGTGTTCATTTTTTAATGAAAAATTATTAGTATTAGGGGATTTTATCTGATCTAATCTTGAAATCAGCTCATCTCATCCAAAATGAGTTCACCTTATTCGACTTAAAATCAACTCATCCAAAATGAGCTCACCTCATCAAACTTCAGTACCAGGTCATCCAAAATGAGCTCATCTTATTCAACTTCAATTTAGCTCATCCAAAACGAGCTCACCTCAACTCGCTTTAGCACCTACTCATCCAACATAAGCTCATCTTATCCCACTTCAGCTTATCTCATCTAAACTGAGCTCACCTTATCTGGCTTCTATTTAGCTTATTTGAAATAAGCCCATCTGACTTTTGTTCAGCTCATCCAAGTTCTATTCAACTCAACCAAAATGAGACCATCCAAGTTCTATTTAGTTATTAAAAATGAGTTCATCTAACTTCTATTCAGCTCATTCGAATTAAGAGAAAATACATAATAAACAAGAAGGCAATTAAAGAGAAAATCCTACAAATAATTGCCCATTATCCCTTCATAAAAGCTCAAAAAAATAATTTTTATTATAAAAAATTAATTCGACTATTACCTTAAGCAATCAAATATAAAAAAGAGATGATAAACAAAGAGAGGTAAAAAAAAATTTCTCAACACCAAAACACAACTATCTAATATTTTTATTTGTGCTTCCCATATTTTTCTATAAAAAAAAACTTTTTTAACTTAAGCATCATAGGGATTTTGTTAGTAAAACTAACTTTTCCCTGATCATTATTTTTTTACATGCTAACCACAATGATGAGAAGAAATCGTTGTTGAATATTAAAGCTGACAAAAATAGGTATCAATAATTAGGTGGTCATTTTTTATTAGGATTTATAAATGACCATATTTGACCCGTTGAAATCAATTTTGACCACATAAAAAATTATCATTCAAAAGTGACCACACTTATATTTTATGGACAAAAGTAACCCTAACCACTTAAAACCCCAAATTCTCTTCTTCTTAAACTTTCCTTCAAAGCACTATTGAGCCTGCACGTTTTTTCTCCATCCTGCACAGTTTCGAGCCTCTCCATTGTCCACAGTTTTAAGCTTCTCCATTTCTATTCTTCTTCAAGCCAATCAGATGACGTTGGTTGACAACGAACAAGTTAGTTATTCAATAGTTCTCCGTCGGTCTCTAATTTTAATTTTTCAATTGTTACAATTTGAATGTATGGAACTAGAATCAATTGATTGGGGTGAAATATTATACATTGCTTTGACTTTGATTGAACACATTTGATAATAAGGGAGGTTAAAGGGAGAGTGAACAAAAATGAATTGATTTTGATAGTGTTTGTCAGTATTTAGGAGGACGGCACTGCTCTAGAGCATAGGGAAGCCATACTTTAAGCCGTCTGTAGTTTTACATTCTGCCATGCCCAAAAGTATGGAGAAGCCATACTTTCGAGCAATATATGGCTACCCCATACTTTCGAGCTGGGCAATTGTGGATATAGTTACAGTTGCCACATTCTGCCTCACTGAAGATTATGGGGATTCCTATACTTTCGAGTTTCCCTAATTCCACGACCATGTATATGTATATACTTACAAAATATATATTATTATAAATCCTAACTATAATTAATGATATTCCTACAATACGTTAATCAGTAATTATGCAGAATAACAAATAGTCATTATATATTATATTGATATATTAATATATTAGCTAATATCATTGTTGAATTTAAAGTAAATTATATATTCAAATGCTATTGATAACAATATTAAGTAGAAGAATATTAGTTACTATAGTATATGTTTTTTTTTAAGTCATGGTTAGAAGGCATACATTTTGGTGTCAATAGCATGCTTGTTCATATGGAAAATCCATACATTTGAGCAACTCATGGACTTGAGTGTAGGGATTTGCTATACTTTTAAGTTGAACAAGATAGCATGCCATCCTGCTTTGCCCAAAAGTATGGCGAGTCCATGCATTATGTCGAATGCATCCATGCATTCTGCCATGCTCGAGAGTAAGTGACTCTATACTTTTGAGCATATAGTGCTTGAAAGTATGGATTCCTATATTCTCGAGCATGGGAGAATGCATCCACATATGCATGGATGCATAAGATGTTAAGTTAAAAATTCCTTATGTTGCTATTGTTGTTTATATTATTACCACTGATTTGAGGTGTGTTATCTCACTATAGGACGCGATGGTTATTGTTAGGTTCCTGAAGACCAGGCTAGAGGACCATTTTCCCGCCGAGGTGATGTCGTTGTCACACTTAAATGATCTACAGATTATATGTCATAAGTTGACAGTTAGACAACGTCTACTATTCAGGCAGACATGTTTAGGCCATTTTTAGACATACACATTGACTTAAAATTTTCTAGAAACCTGATACTTAATATGCTGCTTCATGAGGTTAAGGTTGATGATATAGAGCAAGAGATATGGTTTAAACTTTGGGACATGTACACTAGGTTCTCTTGCATGGAGTTTGGGTTGATGACTGGCATGAATTTCGAACCATTTTCGGATATAGAGGCGAAGAGTAATCAGCTTAGAGACTTGTATTTTAGTGGGAAGGATACTTATAATTTAGGCATTGCTTACAAAGTCTAAACCATCTTTGATTTTAGGATGATTGATGCTACAACTTAAAGGTTGTAACTCCCAAGTATAGGTTGTCTCAAGTAATAAAGTTCGGAAGTCCCGAGTGTTGGTCCACGGGGAATATGTTATATTAAGTCTACAAGTTCAAAGGTCTAAATATTACAAATCCGAATATTCCAATGGAGTGAATTTGCTTATTGTCAAATTTAAATTCTATATTATTATATTTTAGGGCATTAGGGATTCATTTTAATGATTTGTATAGAACTTATTCTTGATCCTTTTTTTTTTTAAAAGAAAAATACAATTAAGAATCAAAAGAATTGATCTTAATTGGATGATGAGAATAAAACATTTAAGCACAAAGAATTCAAAAGACTTATCTTTTAGTTGATGGTGAAAAACTATAAGTTGTCTTGCTCTTGATATGTAGAAAATATCCAAGCATTCAATGTACCATTTGTTAACAATGAATCAAAGTTTCTAATAATTCAAAATCACTTGCAAAATATAGTACTCAATCAATAAAAAGATTAACAATGAAGAACAAAACAAAAGATCAAAGAACAAAACTATAAAATCATCAAAAGTTCACCCTTAGCCCTAATTAAGAAATTAGAAATACATCATTTAATTGAAGTTCAAATTACAACAATAAAATAGAAATGGAAAACAAAACTGATCCCCCTCCTCACTTCCACGTCTTCCTTTATATAGGTAAAACAAAAGACATTCCACATGTGTGAACATAATTTGGTCAATTTCCAATTAATCACGCTTTACCAACTTCCAACATATTTTTGACTATGAAAACCACCGAATTTCATAAAGCATCCTTCTTCAAAGTTGTAGGTGGATGACTCATCTTTCTAATGGTCCATATCTCGCTCTTATTTCTATTTTAGACCATGAGTTGTGTTAAAAATAGGCAGAAATGTTCAAGTCACATTTCTCCACCGCCCTTCTAGAATGATAGCTCTTTTTGGTAACCTACCAGTTAAAATTTGAGAAAGTACAAAACATAAAAAATTTAGATCCCTTTCTCAGCTTTCCATATCACCCAACCACGTAATTTTTCGTTACATATTTAGGGAGATACGGCCCAAAAACGGAAGCATGTTGGGCTGATTCAAAGATGCGCTTGAGTTCTGTTGAAGCCCAATTTCGTCCCATTAATTGCTCAAACTGGTCCAACCTTTGGCTTACAAAGTTGTGAAATGATGAGTTTATGTTTGTCTAGCCCAAGAATCGTATCAATTGATAATTTGGATTGAAAGATACGCTCATTATACGAAACCTATGCAAAACCAACTATTTAGTCCAATTCATGTTTTACAATTCAATATAAAGGAATATGCTTCATTATTGGGGAATAGAAGGACATTATTAAGTATAAATCATAATATTTCTCTTGATAAACCTACACTTTTAAAGATTCATCAATTGATGATATAGACACTGTTAAGTTATCAGTGTATTTTCCACAGGACGCAATGGTTACCATTTACAAAGTCGACACTAGCCTTGATTTTATAATTGGTTAAATCCTATCATCTAATTATGATTGAAAAGAGGAACTAGCATGTGCGGTAGATGACATGGCATAAAGATGCGGAGTGTAAAAGCACCTTCTTGTAGTTAGACTTCACAACATATTATAGATTCATCAGTCCATTGTGTGGCATATTTCAAATAAGTTCTCAATATGTTGGCTCTGTCTCTGAACCATAGCTGCATTAAAGATAAACATCAGATGTGATTTCATTACCAAATAAAATAAAGGATAAAGGCCTTTTTTAATTTCAAGGGTTTGGTCTAATATCCTTATTAGTTTAATAGTTTAAAAAATATTCTTAAAAGTCTTAATTTATTGGAAAAAGACAACGTACCTTATATAATAATAATTGTTTAAGAAAAATAATTAGTAAATCTTTAAAATTTGATAAAATACAATATATTTATGTAAAACATATAAATCAAATTAATAATAATGATAATATTTGATAATACAATAGTAAAATAATTAGTATATTAATTTAATTAATGTATTTTACCTAAATATATTATATTTTATCAAATTTAAGATATTGACAAATTATTTTTCTTAAACAATTATTATTATATAGGGGTATAGTTATTTTTTTAATAAATTAAGATTTTTAGGAGTATTTTTAAAACCATTAGACCAATATAAATATTAGACCAAACCTTTGGGACTAAAAGGGGCTTTTATCCCAAAATAAATTTTATTTTATAGAATTGTTTTTCAAAAGGGAATTAAGAGTCAGCCTAGTATAACTTTTCAAATAGAAGTTTTCGTAGTATACCTTGTATTCGGAGAACTTTTATAAGTAGAGTTTTTAACAAAAGTTTATTAATCATTTGATTATCATAGATAACTTTTAAAAAAATTTAAATAATTATTTTAATAGACAAATGTTTAATGTCCTATTTTAAATAATTAATGAAAATAAAATAAGGATATTTTAGATAATTTCGTCTTTAAAAAAGGTAAAAAGTTCTATTACCAAAAACCAAAAGTTTATATTTCTTTCGATAGAAGGAAAATAACTTTTTTAATTCTCAAAAACTCTTTTCCAATGCCAACCAAACAACACCAAAAAATTTGAAAAGAGTTTTTATCATTAAAAAAGCCTTTTTAGCTAATGATTTAGCCAAATCAAACGGACACTAAGTAGCATGACAATTATTTATGTGAAGATAAAAATAACATTGGAGAATTTGCTTAAAACATATATGGGACGGATAATAAACATAGGAAAGTATTCTTGAATTATGGGGCATAGAGAACATAGCAATTATCATGTACTACGGTTAGTTTTGATATGAAAGACTTGGTGATTGAGAAGACAACTCACAATCGATATAGTTGGTGTCAGGGAGTGATTTTAGCACTCACAACAGTGCTTATAGACAGCCAAAATCTCATAGTTCTTTCCTTTTCATTTTCCAATTAAAAAAAATGTCAAATTATAGCTCATTATAAAATCATGAACTTTCAGCTGATTTCTTGAACGTATAGGTTGATCGTTTTCCTCTTTTTTTTATTTTTTTTATAGGTACTTTGAGACATTGTAGAATCTTTGGTTAGAGCTATATTCATTGATTCAGGATGCAAGAAAGAGAGACTTTTAGAGCATAAACCCATTTTTGAAGCCGTTGATTACTCCTACGACGATGAAATTTCACCCTGCACGAGAGTTGAGTGAACTTTGTCAGAAAGAACATTTTATTATGAAGAAACCCATTGCTTCATGAATCAATAGTAAGTCTTCTATTACTATAGAAGCTGAGGTTAATGGTAGATTGTTCAAACATACCTCTTTATCTTCTGATAAGAAAAGAGCGAAAAAATTAGCTTGCAAAGAAGTGCTGAATTCTTTTAGAAAGCACTTCACTACTAAAATATTACACATTTAAGACAATTAAAAAGTGTTTTAAATAATTTTGTAGCACAATTTTTTATGTAATGCAGACAGTCCTCTTTTAAAGTGTCTTAAAATGTCATTAATATAAACTTGTAGGCTGTAAAACAGTGAACCTAAACTTATAGAGATTTATTGATTTGAAAATATATGAACTTTTCAACGAAAAAAAAGGGAAGAAAAGGATTATATATATATATATATATATATAACATGTATATAATAAACAAATCAAATGTATAAAAACTTACCTTTTATACGTTATATATATAGGTATTTATGTTTTGAAGCTATGATTATTGTCTTTTTTTTTTAATATAAAATTTAGATGGGAATGGAAAAATTCACTCTCGAAATACTAAACATGGAAGAAAATAGTGAGTTTTGACCTCGAAAGCTAATTTTTGATAATTCTGGGATCCTTACATTGATATAATATCAAAATACCCTTTTACATTAGCGAAAAAGTTCGAAAACCCAATTGTTTAAGCCACCATTAAAGAGAAAAGTCAAAATCCCAACACCGTTGGAAAAACCTACAAGGTCATATATTCTCAAATCACTCATTCCAACTTCTTTAACCTAACATTGCCTACTGCTTTACTACTTGTTGGTTATTTGGTTTTCTGAAGCATTTAGCTTCTGCTATTTTTCATTCAATTGTTGCTGTTCTATATGTATTATTATATAGCTGTGGTTGTTGATTTATCCTATAACTCCCTACATGTTACCATTTTTCTTACTGTTTTCATTGGCTTTTAAAGGAGATATAGGAGAGCATATATTATTATTTGACCAATAATTTTGATTGCAGTAATTAGGAATTGAATTTTATTTTGTATTTAGCATACATAGATAGCATTGCAATTTAATTGCAGCAATGTATACCAAATTCCAAGGAATCAAGGTGTTATATTTATTTGAAAGATACTACCAAATGTCTAGTCTTTAAAAGTATTTTCTAGACCTCTATGGAAGTTAAATTATCATATAGGTTTAGAAGATACTTTGATAGGAAATAGGTTTTGGTTCAAATGATTGTTCGATTATGTTGTAAAGATAGGTCGTCATTGGTTGTATCTTCATTAACTATGGGCTCTTTTTGAGATATAAATTCTCCTTGAGTTAGTTATGGTTGATGTTAATTCTTGATTAAGAATAGATGAAGGGATGAGTTCCTGACATCCTTGCAAATCCATCTTCAGACTTTCACATTCAGTTGTAATTAATAAACAGAATAAGCCTAGCCCAACTCATGTTGCATCTATATCTTAGATACAAGACAAATGGACCTAATTTAGACTAATTTAAATAAGAATTTTGTATTAGCCATTTTCCAAACATAACATAACAATGAGCCTAATAAGGAAGGCAGACCTGATTTAGCCCAACAGATAAATTACTTTAATTATCTTACTAAAGCTTATTAAAATACAAGTTGTAGATTATGTCTAATTAGAATCCTACTTAGACTAGTATTCCAAAAGACCTAAGGGATGAGGAAGTATATAAAGAAGGAAAAAGACAGGAGAAGGGACTTATTAAAATAAGATAACATGAGGTATTCATGTCATACTACAACTCCATGTTACACACTATATAAGCTCATAATTCCATGTACAAGAGAATTTCACATTCATTAGCTAAAAAAAAAATCCTAAAATCTTGTCCTTGAAGAACGTCTTCTTCTTTATGACAACACGTGATTTTTCTTACTTTTTGGTTATTTTTTTGCCACTAAAGTGAACCTTAAACACTACCTTAGCATCTTTACATCTTTCTTGCATCCATTATCCTTAAACTGGTTATTTTAACCTCCAAACTCACCTTGTTCGCAGTTTTAAATTCGTTAGATCATAATCGATCATATTAAATACTGTTGTTATCTAGTTTATTCAATATTGATCTAATTCCTCAATAATTATTATCTACTCTTAAATCGTTGTATTCTTTTTCATTGATACTGGGACTAGCTTGCTCCACACATACCATGAACTTACAATTTGTGTTCTATGCTTTTCTTAAACACTACCCTAGCATATTTACATCTTTCTTGCATCCATTATACTTAAACTGGTTACTTTAATCTCTAAAATCACTTGTTCATAGCCTTAAATTCGTTAGATTATAATCAATCGTATTAAAAACTGCTGCAATTTGGTCTATTCAATATTAATCAAATTCCTCAATAATTGTGATCTACTTTTAAATCATTGTGTTTTTCTACATTAATACTAGGACTAGCTTGCTCAACACATACCATAAACTCATAATTTGTGTTCTATGCTTTCCTTAGTATTTTTCAGCTACTATAGTAATGGTAGCAGATATCACCAAATCAGTCTAAGTTAATCTTCTAAGGTTGTAATATTATGACTCTTAGACCACCAAGCACGATCCAAGAGACGTAATAGGCCTTACTCTCTAAAACTCAAAAAAGGGTACGAAAACTCAATTTGAATCTAAGGGCCTATCGATCACACAGAGAGTGATATCAAATCTATGTAAGCGATCAACTAATCACAATTCGGCATATAGATTGGGTATATTTCTTCCGCAAAAAAATTATCAGATGTATTTTCCTATAATAATATATTTTAAATATTTTCTTGATAACCATTTTGTCAATAATATTTATAATTGGCAAATACATATATATAAAAAGATGGATATGCCAAGCTATACTTATACCCAAATATAATTAGAATGTATAACCAAGGGTCATGTGCCTTTGTGAAGAGCAATACTCCAACTACTCCTAAAGGACCAATATTTAAGCACTTTTATTTTTCTTTTGCAGTACAAATTGAAGGTTTCGTTATCAGTTATAGACCTTATATTAGGCTAGATGGCTAGGCCAGCATTCTATCGTGGTAGAGGTCGATTGGGGCAAGTCACCTTGGGCCATGGCGAAAAGCTGAATGACTTAAGAAAATACAGTTGTGCCTCTGTTACAAGTTAAAGCTTCTACCTTAGCTGTACGCGCATGATTCTATACAAATTTTTAAATTTCAAAATTTAACATAAAAATTAATAATAATATGAAACATTAATATTATTTAACACAAAGCTCTTGGCAGTACATAACTCTTATTAGATTATTATAATAATATAAAAATGAGATACTAATGATAGGTCACTCAGTTATAAAATAATAATAAATAGAATATATTTTGGTTAATTATAACAAATGAGTCCTTGAAGGATGGGGACGGGAATGAGGTAGGTTTTGCCATCCTCGAACTCGACCCCTTTGGGGCTAATTTATCCCTGAACTTGCCTCTTCCTCATTTGAAAGAAACAAAGTTGAGGCCAACTCACCCTCATTTGACCATATTTTGACTGAGCTGCAGTGTTGCTACAATATTGTTATGGTAAAGGGTGCGAAAAATCCTTGAACTCGTCTAGATTCTCAAACGAGTTAGATTGTAAGGCCCTAAACCAGCCCTAATTTTTAAACAAATTAGGTTTTTAAGCCCAAACCTGCCCTAGATAGAGCGAGGCAGGGTGGGCGGCTTTAGGGAAAATTTTCATCCCTACTAGTGGTCTAAACCAAAATAATGAATTCAATTCAATTTTTTCTCAATTCAATTATTGGTATTAAAATCTAAGAAAACTAAATTTTTCTGTTCAGTTTTTAGTTTAATCGTGCTAGAGAAAGAAATAAAGGCTTTAAAAGGTTTTAACACATACCTCCCTTAATGTTCGGCACTTTAACACTTGAATGGAAAGTTTGAGAAAAAACACACTTATCTCCTGTAGACCATTAGTTGACCATTTATTTTAAATTAAATGACTATAATACATTTAATTATTATAAATTAGAATTTAAGAAATTTAATTTTAAAAAATTTAAAATAATTAGAAATTTAATTAATAACAATTTTATTTTATATTTATTTAAATTAAAATTTTAATAACAATTTAATTTTTAATCATGAACCATATTTATCCGAATCTCAAACTCGAATATGCAAAGTTGCCGCCTATCTCGCTCTCTTTTTGGCAAATCCTCTTCTACCAATGCCCTTCTCACTCTCTTATTTTGTAGATCATCATGAGGACAAAAATTATCAAGAGACGAAAAAACCTACAAGGAAAAAGAACCACAAGAAATGGGATGAGGAAAATGATGAGAAGGAAGAAGAGAAAATGAAGGAAAGTATAAAGAAGAATAAGAAGAAGAATGAGTTTAAAGATAAGGAAGGATCAAGAACATAATATTAGTGGAAGGAATTATGAGAAGAAATACAACCCTCAAGATAGAAAGAATTCACAAAAAATTAAGGACCAAGCTCCAAAAAATTGAAGCCAAATGAAAGCACTTCTTACAAAGAAAGAACAAGTTCTGAAAGCTATCTCAAACGCTAGCAACTGAATTGAAACCAACCATGTTCCACTTTGTTTGAATCAATGTACAATCATACATACATACATACATACATACATATATGCATACACACATATATGCATACACACATACACATATACATATACATACACACGCACACACATATATATAAGGATCAACGACTCCTTTTTCTTTACACAAATTTTTACATTATTTTATAAGACTTTAGATTAAATGTATGTGTAGGATGGAGACTAAATATAATAAAATATAATAAATATTTATTTATTCATTAACTAAGAGCTAATACGTCTTTTGAATCTCTCTTTTCCTCTTTTATATATCGTAATTCGTGCAACTCTCTCCCAATTTTTATTTGTTTATTATATTTTTTCTCTCACATCATTACATTTTTTTTTCTTAATTATCAGTTGTAAATTGAAAAAGTAAAAACTTTAAAAAAAATTTTTCTTTTAATTATCAAATTGAAAAATTTAAAAATTTTAAATAATATTTTTTAATTTTTATTTTAATTATCACTTGTAAATTGAAAAACTTAAAAATTTAAATAAAAGCTATTTTAATTAACTAATTTATGTAAAAAAACTTTAAAAATTACTATAATTCATAAATATTCAAAAAAAAATTTAAATCATGAGTTTTTTTAACTTATAAATGATAAAAAATATTAATATAAGGACTACAATGACTTAATAATTATGAACTATGATAATTTTTTTATCATTTATAAGATAAAAACTCATGAATTAAATAATTTTTTCAATATTTATGAATTATGATAATTTTTAAAGTTTCGGATAAATTAATCAATTAAAATGATTTGTAGGATAATTAATTTTTAAAGGAGAGAAATTTTGGGATTTATTTATGAGAGAGAAAAGAGAAAATGGCATAAAAGATCCTATTAAATAAATTTATAGAAATTTTTTATATTGTTTAAAAGCAATCTTAACCCTTAATAAACATTTAATTCAAGGGTTAAGAGTTGACATACTAATTTGTGTAAAAAAAGAAAAAGCTCTTGATCCTTCTTCTTTATATATATGTGTAATTTTGTAAACATATGTATACATACCAAAATAATGGCAGATTTTAAGATATTTTATCCAATTTTTCTCTACAAAATGCTCTCCCAATTGAAATAATAATCTAATCATAAAGGAGTAAAGTTGTGATTTTACCAAATTACCCTTATTTTAAAGGGTTGATTAATAATAGTGGAGGTCATAAGGGAAGTAAATGTGCCTTACCTAAAACTTTCTATTTAAATATTAAAGTCTCATGCTTTAAGAGGAGAGGTATGTGTTAAAACCCCAAAGTTTTAAGGGATTTAACTAAAAATGACCATTATTTTCTTCCCAAAATCATTTTTGACCACCTTCCATAATTCCATTAAAAAATGACCACGTTTCACTTTAATGGATAAAATTATCCTTATAAATTACTCTAAGGTAACTCTCGAGTAAATTTGAATTCTTACTTGCTTAAGAGAGCAAGCTTATATTTAAGTTTGTTCGAGAGTTGACTCTCGAGCAAACTTAAATTCTTGCTTGCTCTAAAGTTCACCCTCGACCAATCTTGATTTTTTGCTTGCTCAAGAGTCAACCCTTGAGCAAACTTGAATACAAGCTCTCTTTCAGATAGGTAGTTTATAGGGGTAATTTTGTTCATTGAAGTAAAATATGGTCATTTTTATTGGAATTATGGAAGGTGGCCAAAACTGAATTTAGGGAGCAAATAGTGGTCATTTTTGGTTAAATCCTTTATATTTATATCGTCTGTTTGAGACTGTGGAAATACGTAAGGGTAGTTCTACCAATTTTCCATGTATACCCGCCTTAAAATAATAAAAATAAGAGAGAATGACATTAAGTACTTTTTTTAAAAATAATTGTCAAGTAAATACTTAAACCAAGAATTTTTGACAGTAACATACTTTTTGTTACAATTTTTCGTTCTTGTTAACCTTTTACTACCTTTGACGGGTGTAATGATATAATTATCAATTGTAATTGACAAAAAATGTTTCTTACAAAACATAAGTAAAGATGCAATGTCCAATATACTGTCATTGGTAATACAATATTAGTGTGCATTATGAGGATAAAAATGTAAATTTACAAACAAAAAGAAAGTGGCCGTTATTTGCCTGTTTTTTACTGTTGAGGCAAGCAATATAAAATGGCAGTACTGAAACAAACACAAACCTAAAGTTTATCATTTTTTTTTCTCCAAAAAATGAGCATTTTGTGCCCAAAGCTCGAATTAAATTGCGGAAGCATCAAATTCAAAAACAAATATTGTTTTTGCAACAAAAGGGCTAGCATCAAGATTTCTGAAATAGTTGACAATCCAAACAAGCTTTTCTTCGTATGCAAAACAAAAAAATGCTCATGGTTCAGTTGGTAGAATCCAGATGCAAATGATATTAATTTCTGCCGCAACCAATGACAAACAAAACACAAATAGTTTAGAGGAAGAAGAATTGAATGTTCTTGTGGCTAGTGAAGTTGACATGCACAAAGCAAGCGACACCAAGTTGAAGAAAATTGAAGACAATATAAAAAGAGTTAGGAAGCTTATGACGATCATTTAATTGTAGTTACCATAAATCTATTGTTATTGGTGTCTAAAAATATGTAATGCACTGCAGTAGTTTGTTACATTTCATATTTGTAGCACATACAAAAATGATTGTTATACATTTTCACAGCTATACAAAAGGTGTGAATTGATTAAGAAAACACCATCTAACTTCACAGATCATAAATCTATGCATGTACAAAAGTAAATTGACAAACTTTCTTATTACTATGACTGTAAATTTTGAATACTTTCTGCACCTTCATTTCTGCCTCTTCTTGTTGCTGTCCGTCCCCCTCTTTATGCTGTGCTTCCCTTTCCACCTCTTGGTACATTCCTTCCTCCCCTTAAACCAACCAAGCCACTCCTTGAACTAACTTGATAACCAAAACAACAAACAAATACATGGCACAAAATTAAACCATTATTATATTATATTTGACAAATAAGAAATACATACAACATTAGCAAATTATAATTGCAAACATGATAATAATTATTGCATTATAAACAAACACACAAACACATAAGTTAGAGAACAATCATATACCAATAAATAGGCCAGCTTCTATTGATGGGCCAACTTGTGGATCATAAGCAGCTGAAGTTTGGTCGGCACTTGATGATGCACTTGTTTCTTCCTACTAAACCAACACATGAATGAAATAATGATAAGCAACCCAAGAGGGGGCGGGGTGAATTGGGTTTTTAAGAAAATCTCTAATAACATTCCCAAATAATCAACTCAAATAATTCAAACACAAGTAAGGGAGTTTAAAGTGTAGAGAAGTAAACATACAAATTTATAGTGGCTCGGCAACAACCCGCCTACATCCACTCCTTCAAGATTCACTTGAAGTATTTACTATGATCAAGCCTTGATTCCACAAAACTTTACAATTTTACAACCTAATGTTCAATATTCTACAACCCTTACAAGGTTTGGCTTACCCTAAACACTTACAATCTCTTAACCTAGTGAAAGACTCTCCTCTTTCACTTTCTTACAATAAAAATAGAAATATAATTGAAATGTACACTTACAAGATTGATCTCCTCAATTAAAGATGATGAAAATGAAAGCTCTTAGAGATCCTAACATGTATATGATGATTTGTAGCTCAAGATGATGTTGCTTGATATTGTTATAACATATGTAGCTCTAAAATAATTTTGCAAAACCTTTTAAAAGGAGTTTAAAGTCCCTAATTTATAGTAGTTTAGAAAACTAGCCGTTAAGGACCCAAAAAATTCAAATTTTCATGCAAGTCAGTCGACCAAGGGTGTCAGTTCGATCAACCAGGAAGGTGGTAGAAAGTAGTGTTTAAAAGCCAGGAAGTTGGTTGACCGATTTGCAGGGTTCGGTTGACCGACTGGTTCAGTTCGGTTGACCACTGGTTTAGTTCGGTCGACTGACTAAAAATCTTTACATTCTGCCACTGGCTCAGTTGACCAAATTTCTCAGTTCACTGATTTTGTTGGACCAAATTTCTCTAAATCGGTTTCCTGACAGTTTTCAAAACATTACATTTTAGTCCAATTTGAGGGTTTGAAAACTTTGCATTTTGGTCCAAATTTCAGGTTTTGAACTTTTGAAAATTAGTTGAATCAAAAATATTAAAAACTTAAATTTTAATCCAATAAAAGAAATTTAGAAGGAATCTTAAGCTTCATCAAATCAATATACACAATTACATACAAGTCTATATTTATGAAAATACAAAAAGTTACCGCATTTGTATCTTGAGACTTCAATTTGAACTTGATTTCCTTTTCCTCTCCTCGGATTGGACGGCGTATTTTGTAATCATCAAAATTGGGATTTGTGTGACCTCAAGGTCAACAATGAAAACGTAGATTGTAAATTTGTTGAACACATATTTTTGCCATATCAACAAACCAGCAAAGGAACATTAATTTTTAAAGAAATATACCATATTGCTTCTTGGTGCCCTAAAACCTTTTCTATTGCCTGGAATGGTTGGGTAAGACCTTCTATTATATCCATTTTGTTTGCATATGCCAGATCTCAAATTTGGCTTGTTGTCCCTCAATTGCCTGCCTCCTCCTTTTTAATTTTAGTCTTCCAACTTTAGGGACCACTTTTGGTGGTTCTAACTGAAAATCATTAATTGCAGGCCAAGCACTCTGATCTGGAAGAGGTTTAATGCTTTGCTCATAAGCAGAAAGATATGTTGCCTTCTTCAATTTCTCAAAAACATAATTGATAGCATTATGCCTTATATATGCAATACATGGCAGTACATGATTACAGAGCAATCCATTTACTTGGTGTGCCCCATAATTGCATGTTATTTTATCCCAATCAACCACAAAAGTTTTGCTTCCCTCCTCTAACACCTTAAACTCAATATCCGATGCTAAGATAACCTTATAATGTTTGCCTGCCTTAGCTGCTACCTCTAGCTTTCTATGCACATATAGTGGAAGTTCTATGCTCCATTTTCTTGCTTCAGTTAATCTCTTATGCATCCTTTTCATAACCTTTCTCTATATGAACTTAAGCAATACAAGAACTAGCTTTGCACTATATGTACGCAGCCAACTATTCCAAGGCTCTGTTAGGTTGTTTGTTACATGCTTACACTGTAAGTCGTAATTCAATGCATGTCTAAAATAGAAATGGGAGGGATTATTAACAAGTCATAGGTCTCATTCTTTTCAAAATTAATCATGTCCATGTACTTATTAAAATCAGATTTACTTGCTAATCTAGCTATTGCCCAAAAGAAGTCGTTCAAAACTAATGCAGGTCACTGATTCCTCGTATTACACAAATGTGTCTAGTATCGTGCCTCACATGAGCATCTCTATAATGCTCAGTTAGCCCTCTTATCACTCTTTTATGTCTATCAGCCATAAAAGTAGTTGCCTTCTTATTTCCTATGTCAAGATAATCACCCAAAAATTCAAGGAACGAGCTTCATAACTCTAAATTCTCACCCTCATAGATGAAAAAAGCTATTTGAAACACTGCACTGTTTGTATCAAGTATAACAATAGACAACAAAACTTGCCCATATAGTCCTCTAAGATCACACCCATCTAACCCTATAAATCTCTTACACCTATTGACAAACCCTAATTTCAAAGCTGGAAAACAGACAAAAACCTTTTAAACTTGATCGTATCTCCTATATGATAGGTTTGCAGGTTAACAATTATTCCTAGGTTTTTCTGTTCCAATATTCTTACATAAGATGGCAACTTTCATAAGATTGTGCAAAGTCTCCTGTGCTCATGAACAAGGCCCTTTTCTTAGCCCTATACAACATCTTCTTCTACACATGCACTCCAAACCTTTGTGCAACTCATCCCTCATTGTTTTTACACCCATTTGAGGGTTATAAGTTAGAGATTTTTCAAACTATTGGGATATCCATTCTTCACTAGCATCCCTATTTTTGCTGTGCCCAAAATAGGTATGCTTATCATTGAGCTTCTTGATGATAAAACTGAGGTCACCTTTGTATAAAGTTGTATAAATACTCTAAGGACAACTAGGGTGCTAGCATTTACTAGCAAACCTTCTCTTGTTATTTCTTTTTCTAAAAATTTGAAACCCTTTTTTCAAAACATACTCTTTGATTGTTGCTCTAAAAGCTTAAATGGTCTGAAATTTATGACCTACTTTAAACTTGATCTTTCCCCCAACACCTCTTTTGTACATTTTTCTTTCCACTGCCTTTGCTTTTTATAGTACTTTCTTATTTGTTAATTCATCGTCTAAGAATGTTACGAATCTCTCTTCTCTATCATCACTTTCATAATTAGATAATGGCTCATCATTATCATCACTAAGAGCTTCTTTATCACTACCATCAAGTGGGGCATCACCAACAGCAATAATTGTATCTTCACTACTTTCATTATTTGTTCCATCTCAGACTATCTAACCTCCTTATCATCAACATCTCCAACAGGTACATATTATTTATGATAATCTAGTTTGTCACTTTTGTTTTGATCAAGTTCTATATCTTGGGTTTGTATGGGTTATGTTACTATAGGCTCAAGTGTTGTATGATTGATTACTATAGACTCAGGTTATGTATACTTAGTTGTTATGGGCTTAGGTTGTGTATGCTCAGCTGCTGTTGTAAGCTCAAGTTTTGTGTCTTCAGTAACTGCTATAGTCTTATTTCCTATGTGTTCACATATTGTTGTATTCTTAGGTTGTGTGTACTCACATATTGCTATAAGCTCAAGGTTTTTGTGTTCAGATGTTGTGAGCTGAGGCTCAAATTATGTGGGCTGTGTAAGGTTATCAACTTAGGAATGAATTGATGTGAATTGTGATGGGCTATCTAGGCCATAAGTGGGGATCAATTGTATTTAAGGGACTGGACATGAGGTACTAGTTAAGGATGTTGTTTGGGCTTGTGTTTGTGCTTATAGTTGAGATGTTATATGGGGTTCTGTTTGGACTTTTGTTTGTGCTTGTGGTTGAGCTATTGTGTGGGGTTTTATCTGCTCATCAAAAAGTTTTCTTTTGGCTGTGTTAGAAACATATGGATAGGGTTTTGAGGCTACTTAAATGGTATCTCTATAGTGATAATCCCTAAAGGCAGATATTTAACTTCGATCTCTATGTCATACAAATCCATGTTATTATATCTTCTGATAAAGTCCAACAATTGTATGTTAGTTACAACCTCAGTTCTAACATTTTCTCTAAGTACAACAATAAAAGTCTTAAACTTTTCCCCTGGCAACAGCTCTCGGTCAAATACCCATTCACTCAACTCATTGTAGATAGTAACCAAACTTATATAATCTGGGTCAGCCAAACCAAGATCATACTTTTCCCTAAAAATCTAGCAGTCAACCTCACACCTTCATAGTTTAGTTCAGCCATCTGTTCAACGCAATCCCCACCAAAATATTACAACAACAACATGTAATGACAAGTTGTATTGCTATATACAACATGTAGAAAATTGTAACATATCACAAACCAAATATTTACATATTTTGATGCATCAAATTATCCAAATCAACAACATATACATTTTTTCACAAACTATAAATCAGGGGCTTCACCAAAGTGGATAACTGTCATTCAACAACAGATGCATGTTTAACAAAACATTATCTTAAAATTGAAAAAAAAAAGGTAGGTATACACTGGAAACAGACCAAAAAAACCACGAAACAGTTACATATTCAAAACAGGTACCAAACTCATATTCAACAACAACAATCACTCAAATATAGTTGAAACACATATTTACAAGACAAATGCATGTTAAAAATCATAATCTCTAACAATACGCAAGTGTACACCAAAAATAGAGTATAAGACCATGAAACAAATACATATTCAAAAATGGGTACCAAACCTTTATTCAATGGCAACAATCAATCAAACATGTGAAACTCACCTTAATAAGATAGATCATGTTCAAAAACATACAATCTTTCACAATAAGCAAGTGTACATTGAAAAGAGAGCAAAAAACCCACAAAACAAGTTTTCATGCTTTTTGATTTTTTAAATAACTCTTAGATTTCAATCATGTTAGGAATGAATTCTGTTGATTTTTACAATGAAAACAATGATTTACAAATTCATTTCATAGTTTAAAAAACAAAAAAAAAAAACCCATACAACACCTACCTCTATAGTTGTCCACCAGTCGCAGCAACACCTTTGATTTCCTCTCAAACAGAATTTCTTGACAACTTATACTCTAATTTGTCAATTTCTATCATTGGTTGTGAAAATAAAACACAATTTTAGGGTTGCAATAGGTATCAGTATCAGATGGTTTTGAGTTTCTTGGGTTTTTGGCACAACAAACATGAAAGGTTGCTTCTGTTCATTACCATATGGACAGTTGTGATTTCATCTTATAATTTTAACGGCAGAAGATTGCAGCTGACACCAATTTGACTTTGTCTACTAATATACATTTCATAATTTCTTTCATTTTTTTTATTTATTTCAAAAGCTATATAAAAATACCATCTTGTCCTTAAAAAGGTTAATGGGAACGGAAAATTCTAACAAAAGGTATGTTGCTGTCAATATTTTTAGTTTAAGTACCTACTTGACAATTATTTTTTAAAAAGGATACCCCACTATCATTCTCCCTAAAAATAATAATTGGTGTATTTTTTTAATATAATATAATTGGAAGTTTTAATTAGATTTAGTTTGGTGTTGTCCAAAAATTTGACATCCAATCTGAGTAAAATCTGTCTTCACCATTTTTCAAAAGGAAAATGGTCTTCACTTTACATTTAAGAAGAGTTGAACTCGTGCTCCATTTTTTAAGAACAAAGGTGGTGATCATGATTGGGACCAAAATTTGTCGCAGAAATATCTACTTATCTCCATATATCTCTATGAAGGGTACAAAAACATTTAGAATACAAACTCAACTCATATTGGATTGGAGGAAATTTGAGTTATTTTCTTGTAACGTTTATGAAAGAAATTAAAAAAAAATAATGTGAAAAATTTTAGGTATTTTACAATTTTACAGATTTATGTGATTGTTCAATTAAAATTTTGTTATTGATATGTTTGAATTTTATGTACATTTTAGATATTAATATGATCTTAATTTATCAGAAGAGTTTATTAATTTGTGAGGCATTAGTAAGGAAAATCAAACCAATAATTTAAATTTTTGTAAAAAAATTTCTATTGTTTTTAAGTTTTTATGTTAGGATGCAAATTTGTTGGTACTTGGTAGTATCTACAAGGATACAAATAATAATATATTAGTGTAAACATTGATATAGTAAGAACTTTTAATACCTGTTACATATATGGTAACTAGATAGTTTTAAATTTTTTGTAAGACGTGGATACAAATTTTAAGATATTTGTATTTTATCCTATCTATTATTATCTCTATACCTTTCATACCACACTCCATAAATTTTAAGCACCCAAAAAAGTTGGTTTAGATCCATCATGTTGTATATACTTAAATAAAATAATATCATTGCAAACTCGGCCTAGGCTTAGTCCTATAATCAACTTTTATATATCGATCCTATAATCGACTTTTGTATATGGACATAAATCATCTTCCTTTCTTATAAATTACTTTCATAATTTGCATTCATTCTTGATAGCATCCCATTTATTTTTTAGTTAGAATTTATTACATTGGTTGTCAATTATTGTACAAAAATTTTACCATTTATATTTTAATTAGGATTTATTATACTCATTTTCAGTGCCCTTACTAAAATTTCTTTCCATGATTTCTATTAGTTTTAATAAAATAAATCTAGGATCAAATCTTGCCTTTACCTTTATAATATATAAATTATAAAAGATAAATACCATCTAGCCATTCATATAACCTTATCTTGTAATCCACTATTAGTTTCAATTTTATTGACATTTTTAATAAACATTTTAATCCTTAAAATTTTGTTATTAGACTTATTAGTTCTAATGATTTAAAAAATATATATTTACTATTATTTCACTTCACTATTAAGTCAATCATTGTCACTAGTGATATAAATGAACCATGTTGACTTTCTTTCTCCCAAAAGTATATAACTAATAGATTGGCTTATTTTGAGATATTTGTGAAATTAGTGCGGCTTTTTAGTTTAATAGATCAAATATTAAGAACTAAAATGTCCTTTACCCTTTTTCTTATTTGTGTTATGTTGATTATCATAAAAGAATTCAATACAAATGATTCTTGATAATTATTATAAAATTAAAAGGAGATAAAAAAAATGGTTAAAAATTTAGAATATAACTTTACTACTTTAAAATTACTAGGAAATTTATCCGTAAGTATATTACCATGATTTTTCTTGGATGAAAATAGTTATAAAATTCATCTTCAATACATTAATTTGTTACATAATTTTTATCATTCTCACAAAAATCATAGAAAGACTTTTAAAATTTTTTAACAAATCCTAAAAAGACATGACTTCTTACACATGTTCACTAAATGAGTAAATAGAAAATTGATAATATATGAAAATTGAAAATTAATTTAAAATATTTGAAAATATATGAGAATTATTTGAAAATATAATGATTGAAATAAAAGAGAACAATTTTTTAGAATAGAAAATTTTATTGATGTCTAAATTTTACAAAGGATTTTGAGTTTTTAGTTCGTCGCTAAATTGGTCTCTAAATTAGCCTCTGCCAAAGAATGGATAACGAAGAGGTTTAAATATTTGAGTAACTACCTACAATTCTTACAATAATTGAATACAATCAATTTTAACTTTAATAATCGAATACAATTTTTGACGAAATTTAAAACTTTTGAATAAAGTAGATGCTTGCTATCAATCGCGGGCTTCGCATGCTTTTGCACCGAAAGCAACTTTGTCTTCTTCTGATAATTAAGTAGCTTTGTCTTGAGAATTTTAAATAATTAAACTGTGGGGTCTACTAACGTTTACAGCTTAAATGGGTTTTGACTAAGTGGTCTACCAAAAGGATCATAATTTTGTTCTATCGATGAACCTGTTAAAGATTCTCTAGTAGAGTCATGATCTTCATCAATTTCTTGCATAATTTTGTCCAACAATTTTGAATAATATTCTTTTTTATTTTTCTTTTTACTATGAGATCCCCAAGACTTTGTTGAAGAGGGATTGGCTTTATCTTTAGCTGGTAAATTGTCTTCGAGGGTGGCAAATATAGAAGACATTGAGTACCACAAGCTTGTCTGGACTTTAAATATTAAGTAAGAGCTTTAGGGGTTACTTTGTTTAAGAGTTTGAACTATCTTAATATGTTTGTCAAACCATGTAGAAGGATTTTTATATAAACTATTGTATAGGGGTTTGCAAAGTTGTCTCAAGTTTGGAGAAAAATTAGCTGCATAACTCAAAGATCTTAAAAATCTTTGTAATTGAGTACAATTTTTAATTTCATCTGGAAAATGTAATGCAAACTCTATACTTCTACTAATGGGTTGGATAGTATTTTTGTAAATCTCGTGACCAAGAAATGTAATTCTAGTTTGGAATAACTTGAACTTGGTGGTCGACACTATAAGTCCATTATTTTTAACTATTTATAAGAATGTTTTTAAATGTTTAAAATGTTGATCATCGATTGATTAAAAACTAACACGTCATCTATGCATACTATTGTGAAATGAGTACATGGGGTAAAAATGCCATTCATAATATTTTGGAATTCACTAAGAGCATTTTTAAGTTTAAAGGGTATTATGTTCCATTCGTAATGTTCAAATTGAGTGGTAAAGGCAGTTTTATACCTATCTTTCTCAACTACTTGAACTTGTCAAAATCTTGATTTCATATCAAACTTATTAAATATACATGCACTATAAAGTCTATTGAGTAAATCTCGTTTATTGGGTATTGGATATCTAATCCATTGGAGTACTTTGTTTAAAGGTTTAAAATTAATTACTAAGCTAAGAACACCATATTCTATTTTTGAATTTTTATTGACATAAAATGCACTACAACTCTAATATGACTTGAATTTCCTAATAAGTCCTTTAACTACAATATCACTAATTTCTTTCTTAAAGTGCTCTAGAAGTTCCATATTGATTTGAATGGCTCTAATACCAAAAGTTTCCAAGATGGATTAGGACGAGGGAATATTTTTCTCACTAAAGTCTTTTTCATAAGGTAGGTGGACTATGTGTTTTTTCTTATTCCAAAAAGCATTAGGTAAATCAGAGTAGACATCTTTTACTATAGTTGCTTGATATTGTTGAATCCGTGATTGAATAATTAAGAAATCTAATTGTTTGGCTATCTATTCATGCATAATTTCTTTTTGTAAAGATTAGATATACATGCGTTTGTGGGCTATAATGCTAATTTAGCTTTCTATGGAATTTTGTTGGAGTAGGTGGATCAAAATGTGATCATCGCCGTATCCACCATCATGTTTTGCCCTAACCTCAGGCACCTCATCCTATATAATGTCCTTGTGGTGCTTGGTCTCTAATTTACCCTTACGAGGTCATCAACCCTGTAAAACGAATTACGGTAACAATTTTAAGGTTATTTTAATGTGGTGTCATTCGTGAACAAGTAAACCAATATATAATACAAGTACAATGCTACAACTTCTTTGGTCTCTTCGGTGTCAATGATAGAATGTTCGAAGTATGTGATGCAGAAGGAGTGCGACATGCATTACGTGTGGTAAGGGCATCCATATGTAAATCACCTTCGCACTCGCCATCCGGGACACCAATCATCTATACTAACTATACTGCATATGGCTACATAAGCTCCATAGGATCTATAAACGACAATATTATAGGCGCTATATAACAAAAAATAGCTTTTTTTTACTAATGTTTCAAAATAAACAACTTATAATACAACATAATTAAAAAACATTTAAACTGTGAGTAAATTAGGGTAAGATTATTTATTGAATGAGATTTAAAAATAAGGGTATCTAGATCCAATGAGTGAATGTTCTTTGTCTTTGACTTCTATCGCAACATACCGGGTAATTGATCATTCGTTGATCTACCAAACTGGGACTTTGTTGTAAAGATGCCTCGTAAATCAAGACTTAAGAAAAATTGAAAAAAATATTAACTTAATCCACCATAAAAATGCCAAACGAACCAATATTAATTTAGTTTAATATTATATTATACCTAAAATGCTATAGGAAATCCCTTAACATTGTGCTTGTTCACATGTTTTTTGTTCTTTTCTTTAGCCTTTGTGAATTTTGCCTTATAATGTGCGACCTGCCTTTCAACAATTAACTCCGTGACCGAAAAATGTACTGTCAAGCTGTAGAACCCTACGGGTATTGGTTAAACTCATCCAAATCATTAACAATGCCCAACATCCATGTGTCTGAATGGTATTTGGACCCTCTCTTGATTAGCACATTCTTCAGTAGGAAGTACAATGATAACTTCACAGTGTCTGTATCATCTATCATATTCAAGTCGAGGCTGGTATAGACCTTATAAACGGTTCTAATGAAATAGGTTATCTCATCACTAAAATACACGTCTTTGAGTTGATCATTTTGTACTTCAATATCTAGAAATAGCACAAAAGTCATAACCATGATCAATCCAAACTCTATGCAAGAGAACCTGATATCCATGCCCTCAACTCGAAACCATATCTCCTATTTGACGTCATTAGTCTCAACCTTTTATAGGAGCATATTATAAACTAGGTTGCCTAAAAAATTTTACATTAAAAATTTACTTTTATCGTTTTTTACATTAAATATTTTCTTCCCCAAATCAAGTCTATCCCCAAAATCAAATCTAGTCCATCAACTCAACATTAGCTTGCCGATGCCAGGCATTCCGCCGTCAGCTTGCCAACACTAGGTACGCCACCGTCAGCTTGCCAATTAATGTTCAAAGTCAATTGATCTATTTGGAAAATCATTTTATGTTTTTTCTTTTCTTTTTGTTGAATTTCTGATTTTTTATTTATATTTTTTTGCTTTGTTTTCATAGATTATCATTGGCTTCTTTGCTTGATTGAAAGATTTAGATTCTTAGAACCATTAATTTACACCTGTTTTAGTGTTTCTTTCTTTGGAATTTCTGGAAATTCTATACGATTTAGTGCAAATTTGTTGTGAATTTGGTTTAATCATTTTTAGGTTTTTAGTTTTGGGATTGATTTTAACTTGTTCTTAAAATCCCCTTCTAATATGTTCTTGGGTACTGCCAGAGGTCTAATGCATCATTAATCTCTGACTTCCCTTACTGTCATTTGAACGTAAGTTGCATGGCTATTTTTCTAGATCATAACATAGTCCTTAGTATTAGCCTATTAGATAAATGTATTATGGCATTTGCGTCTTTCTAGATCATAACATAATCTTTAGTATTGGCCTGTTACATAAATATATCATGCCATTTGCTTTGCCAAAATGAAAGCACTAGTTTTGAGTTACTAAGTCATTCAACTTCTACATTGTTAGCATGTTGTATTAGCAATCTCCAGCCATTTGAAACACTGTGAAGTCTTTGCATAAGGTCTTAATTGCATGATTTGGACATCTTCCTAAACTCAAAAAGTAAAATCAATTAATCTTCGATTATCTTTAGTTTATAAGTTCTTTTACTTGGTTATAAGAGGTCAAGAGTGAAATGCAATGACCTGGATTTGCATAATAGCATCATTGTATACCAGCTAGCTTTCTTGGGAATGGGCATCCAGTTTTTGTACATACTTGTCGTTAAGTTTCTGTCACTTTGAGAAATTTACACAACCAGCTTTTTAGGACAACCTTTCCAGACGTTTCTGGAAAAAACAGTTGATTGTTTGCACACATTAGCATTAGCACAACACAATGGCCATCAATTTGTTTACCATGATAATATTGGAAATAGGGCTATAAATACTTATTACGTCACAAACTAAAAGAAACAAAAGTAGGATAATTGTTCTAAGAATAACAATCATCCTTCCCTAACATCGATTATAACTATAGCCTTTATAACAGTAACTAATAAAAATATACATGTAACTTCAAACTATAAACAGAAATCCTACATTATAAAGACTGCTATGGACAATGTCAACTGCCTCTTGTTGCTTAAGTGCTCCTATAGGCCATCTAATGCAAATATAAGAAATTGATCTTGAGGGTAAAGTTTCTGCACTGATATTGTTGGCTTGCTTAGAAGAATTGGTTTATGGAAGGGCTCTGGCAATCTAAATCAGCTTAAAATAATTTCAATAACAATAATGAAACTTCCAAGCTAGTCAATTAAACTTCATAATCAAACATATAACGCATTGCAGATTGAAACAAATTCTTTAGGTGCTCCTTGTCTTACAAATTACAAATTAACATACTCCATCCTATTACTGATTCACATCATGACTGACTAAAGAAAAATAAAGCAAAGATAAGGTTGATAAACCATTAAAGCTAAAACAAATGTATATTATTGATTCACATCAATTCAATATTCAACATTAGACTTTGCTAAAAGCCGTAGGTCTAACAGTTTTTTCAGGTTTCTCCCTTACTTCTGTTAATATTTGCGTTGAATTTAATCTAATCTATTAGGTGCAGAAAAGTATGATATATGTTACTTTTTGAAAAGTTACTTTTGTTCTTTGATTTTAATAGAAATTTTTGGTCAATGAACTGAAACTTATCTGGGTTTATAAGAAGATGATATGCTGCATGAACAAATCAGCATACATGGAACTGAGAAGTAAGGATTGATTTTTATTTATTTATCATTCAGAAGTGTTGTTGATGGTGGATCATTTTCTTTGACGATCGAAAATAAAGGGTTTTGGTTTTGATATTTGTATGCAGTTGGTCGATTATTGCATCTAAATTCAAGGATAAAACAACAAGACAGTGCAGAATGTGGTTGGTATAATCATTTACATTATTGAATAATGATTATTGATCTCCTTTGTTTTGTCCTTTTTCTACTGTCAAGTTATTCCTCAATTTTGAATTGGTTATCAATTTAATATGATGTTTTCAGTAATATTGAACTGGTAGATGATACATATAATTGAATTCAGATTTCAAGAAAGGGGGATGGTCATCAGAGGTAGATACGCTATCATGTGAGGTATTTAATGCTCTTATTTCCACATTGAATACCATAGGATAAGGTTAGTTCAATAATAATTGCAGCAAAAACTTTTCAAAACTTCATCTCTTAGATTTCTCCCTTAGTTTTGGACAATTATCACAAACAATCAAGGAAGAAGTTGTGGGATGCTAAGTTGGAGGTTAATTAATTCCTCTTTTGCTAAAAATAAGCTAAGAATTATGAAATATTTATGTTCTTTTCTGTTCTTACTAAGAGCACTTTATGTATATAACCCAGTAGATAATAGAAGTACTATATGAAAAATCAGATCTGTATAAAAGTTAACACTTTGTTTTTGGTTTTAAATGAAAATTCAAGGACTTGAGCAATGAGATTGAAAGAATTAAGAAGGAGAATCAAACTCAGGTAATTACATAAAAAAATCTTTCAGATATTGCATTATTTTTAATTTCCTTCTGTCTTTGAAAATTGTTTGTGTGTTTCAGGCATCTTAAGGGGGAAGATCTCACATCTTTGAATTACAAAGAGCTCTGGCAAAATTTAGTTGACTTGGAGATTTTAGGAATGTGAATTTCATTCACATTTTGTGTTGGTGGCTTGTTGGTTGTACTGAATTTAGTTGACTTGGTGATTTTAGGAATATTAAGGATAAACTTAGTTCAAATTTTTTCCCAGATGTTTTTTGATGGTGAATGCCAATAATCAATGGGTTAAAATTTTTTGTTTATTGTAGCTTTTCTATAAATTTTATTGTGAAGAAAATAAAAACTTCCTTCTTATTTTTCAGGCCTTTATTTGCTATGCAATGTTTTGAAATATTTACCAATTAAATTGTTCAAAATTAGTCCTAATATTTGGTTCACATTTAATATTCAAATTAATTTGATGAGATTAATATTTAAGTTAATAAAAATATTATAAATCATTAATATTTTTTGCGCCCAAATATTTGGCAAGAAAAGGTAGTAGTAAAAAGAAAAATTTCACATTATTTGCGGCTACCATATATCGGTCGTGAAATGGTCACAAATATTTTTTGCGGGCGATACATATTGGTTGCAAAATTGGCTGCAAATACTTTTTACAGCCGCTAAAATCAATCGCAAATAATAAAAAATTTTTGCAATGCGACTTATTGCAGCCAATTGGATTTGGTTGCGAATCACTAGAATTTGGACACAAAAAATGATTTTGCGACTGAATGTTTATTATTTGTAGCTGAAAAACTCAGTTGTAGATGATAGTTTTTCTTGTAGTGTAACTGGTTTATCAACCCTACTGGGTATTCCTTTTTTTATGGAATTGTAGAGAAATCAAAATGCAATTTTAATCATAAGCCAAACTGAATGTGATCGAAACTGCTATTGACTCTGTAATTGAAACTGCCCGTTCTATTTTTTTCTTCTCTAAAAAAATCGAAATTATAATTTCAATCATGATCAAAATTGCTGAGTATTGTGTGATTGAAACTGCCTCTTCTTCTCCATTTTCTGAAGTCTCAAAAAAATCAAAATTACATTTTATGTTAAAAAGTTTATATGTGTTCAAAATTGTAAGAATACTTAGTGATTAAAATCACATTTTATATCGCAAAGTATGCATATAGTACCATTCACGTCCAATCTTTTTAACATGTTCGAAACAACAATTTCGATTTTTCCAAAGACTCTAAAAAAATATATAGGAAAAGGCAGTTTCGATCATATTTGGTTTTGGTTCATGACCAAAACTGCAGTTTTGATTTCTCCAAAATCTGAAGAAAAACTGACCAAATTTTGTAAACATCATAATAATGGGTAGATAGAAAATGTATAAAAATAATACAAACAAAAACAGTTCAAAATAAATAATAAACGTTATGTCTATAAGTGCAGATAATAGAATTTAGAAACAACAACATATATTAGAAATAAACAAAGTCGTACAAATAATAAAAGCATTTCATGCCTCTGTTTTCAACTTATTTTATTGGTTTGAAAGTGCATAACCGAAAAACCAATAAATAAATACCAACACACATACTTAAATCGAACAAATGTCATTGACTACGGTGGAGGGGGATTGGATTTTTGCATATAGCACAATTAAGTCTAACTCGTTGACACCTAGAGTAGATCCGACGAGCAACTTGCTCTCCTATGGAAGGAATATGTTGCTTCGTTGCTCGACCAAAAGGAAGGCATTGTTTGGGTGGATTGACATTAATTTCTCACACATCATTTGGGATCATCCAGTTTACATCATTCCTAATTAGACGAATAGACTTTGCATATACATTCAACTATGCATTAGTAGTGTAATAGTGTACGCACAGTGAATTATAAGAAAAGCGAAGATGTCTACACACTGCAAGAATGTAAGCACACAAGAGCTACTACAGGTTAAATTGCCAAAAACTATATGTCTTATCTTGTAAGTGTTCAACCTCAACGATCCTGCTATGTTTAATTTCAAACTCAAAATGCGACACTAGATGCACAATTATGTTACCGGACTTCTCCAATTCTAAACCAATCACTTTCTCCCTATGCTTGTAAAACCACCTTTGCACATTTGATCTAATATACTTAGTTAATGCAGTGATGGGTAGCCTCCAAATGCTCTTTAACAATGCATTTATACTCTCAGCAATATTAGTTGTCATCAAGTTATACCACTGAGACAGAAAATATGCTCTTGCTCATCTATGAAGTCCTACCTCATTTTCCACATATTTGATTGCTGTAAAATGCATTTTTCTTATATTTTACAAATATTCATTACACTTAATTATTCGATAAGCCTTTATAGTATGAAAGTATGCAACTATGAAAGTTTAAATTTGTTGCGATCGCATCTTGTACTTTGCCTTGACATTTCTAGAAATGTGCTAAGAACAAAAACCATGAGCTGCCTCTGGGAAATAGTAGTTAGCATCTTTTTGAATCGCTGTCACTGTCTAAAAATTTTTCTTCCGTAACACATGACAACACCATGGAAGTCCCTTAAATGACTTGGATGAATTACCACATACTAGCTTTAATGCATGTTCCTTTCTTCACCATGACGTCATGTACTTAATCATTTTGAACATCGTCACAAATATTCTTAGAGATGTAAATTTTACTAGCATTTATAAACTTATCATTGATTAGTTCGCCTATTAACTGAGTCGATCCTTGCCAATGGCCATCCTGCAAGTCCTCTTTTTGACACATGTGGATTGAATTCATGTGAGACACCCAAAAATACATATCATTATTCTTCTTTGTAGCTCTAACTTGCCATTCACATCCTTCGATAATACACTTAGTCTCAAATCGATCCATTGAGGATTTGTAAACTTTAAACTGAAAGTGGTTCTTTAACGCCATTAAACCTAATTTGTTTCGAAGTTTTTGTTTGGTATTAAAAATTTCGAAACACAAACATCATCTGATCCTGTAATTGAGGATGCTGAAGTTGGCAGTATCATGATGCATGGTGGAATGGGAGGCAACCACCAAATAAATTGATTTGAAGTAGATAAAGCTGCCATTAAGCTATTCATATAACCATGCCCTTTCGTTTCTTCGGTATCTTTGGATGCAATATTTCTTCTTTTTACACTGTTAAGTAGTATCATTGGCGCCAATGTCCGATTGACAATTGTAATAATCATTATAATTATCTCTATTTTATCGAGAAGGAGAATCACCTCCTTATACAAGGCTCACATCATCAAAAAATTGATTACAAGATTGTAGAGGTTTTTTTAAGGCTTAACTTGGTTGAGAGTAATGATTTGCTAAACCATGTTATATGTATTGAAATTTTGTGTTACAGTGGAACTCTAATGCCATTGCAGAAAGTGTGTCATTGACTTGATTGCTTCTACTCAAAGACTTGGACTAGGTTGATATTGTAAGACTTCACCTATTGTATCATGATTAAAAACGTGCCTTGTTTGTTCTCCGCTACCTGCACAATCCAACATAATGTATAATAGACACCCTTTTTACTTATCATGTAAGAGTTATTCGTAGTCACGAATACTCAGAAGTCAAATTCATTGGTAATATCTACAACTAAATGCTACCTCTAGTTTTGTACACAACAAATACTTCGTCCTTATCTTGATTACAAATTCGTAAGGAATAATATCCTATGCCTAATACAATGTCTACATAAATTTATTATAAGTTATATTTCGCTCCACGCACAAGCCTCTTTACCTCCCACCAACATATTTTTCAGTTTTAGTCGATGTTCGCTCCTATAAGCCCCCGTCTATAGTAACTATCATTAGTGGCTCTACTATGCTTACACAAAAACCTAATAATGGTAACAATATTACATATACAATCCTAACTAAAAACAATTTTTCATTATTTAAGAAAAATAAAAACCGCTCAAATTCTGCTTAAAAATGAAGGACAAATATCAAATTTTACCCGCGCCTGAAAAAAACTTTCAAGCATAACCATTTACCTATGATTGAAGGTTACTTTTAATGATGGGTGATTTTTCTCATGATGGAAATTAACTTTGGATAAGAAAAAAAATCATCCATGATCGAAACTATGTCGCAGATTTGTTCTCAAAATTTCAATTTCCATTTTCTCTCTCAGTCATTTACACCAAACACATTCAAACAACCAACACACACCTTAATAACAATTTCTATCACTATAATTTCTAACCGCACATAAACAACATCATCTTTTATGTAATACCCAGGATTCTCATATTAATAGAAACGCATATATATGGATATATTAACATTATATTATGTGAGGGCATAGAAGCTTGAAATTTAAAAGATGAATATATCTATTTTGGGAAAAATTATTTGATTAGGATGGAGATGTTATATTTTTTAAAATAATGAAAATATTTGATAATATGAAGTTTATTATTAGTGAAAGGTCAAAAAAAAAAAAGAAAAAGTTGAGAGGTTTAATTGATATTAGAAAGCAATTTGACTTTCTTATGCAACGTGTAAGGTGAAAAAGAAAGAAAAAAAATGCTGAGTTTGCCTCCTTCTGTTATTAGATGGCCAAGTGGAAGGATTAAAAGAAAAGAGTAGAGATTTTTTTTTTCAATAAAGCGGTGGGTGTGTGTGTGTGTACATATATATATAATCTTTGATTTTACAAATGGGAAGCAAGAAATAGAAAACGAAAATAGAAAGAGGAAGAAAGAAAAAGGAAGAAAGGAAAAGAAAGAGAAGAGAAAGGAAAGAGAAAAATTAGGAGAAGAAGAAGAAAAGGACGGAAAGGAAGAAGAAAGAGAAGAAGAAAATGAAGAAAGAAATTTGAGAAATTAGGTTAGAATTTCTGATTTGTTTTGATGTTTTAGTTTTAAATTTAGTAAATTATATTACATAATTTAGTCTTAGAATTTTATTGGGTGAATAGTATATTTTGTTAGATAATTAAGTTTGGTTTATTATTTATCATATTGTTAAATTGACGTTAGGGAGAGATTTGGAAGAAGAGGAAAAGCTAGTGAAGGTGTATAAATTATTGTGCGATATTCAAGTAGGTATTTATATGTATTTTGTGGATTTTGGCTTTAAAACTAAAATGTAGGGTGTTTTATTATATTTCAAGTTTTAATTAACGTCTATAAATTTTTTGAATTATCATATGTTGATCCAATTAATTTTTTTTTGAATTAGATTTAAATAGTAATTTTTATTTGAATATTATATTTTCAAATACCATAAGAAAATTATATCAATAGGTGTTGTATTTTTTTAACAAATGGGTGATTTGTATGGAAATGTTATGAAATAATTTGATAAATGAAAACGTGATGGCCATGGTTGTTGTTGTGATGTTGCACTAGTGTTTGCGACGACGTTCCCTGAGAATAATACCCTTAAAATACATATGACCAATTTTTAGGCCGACGGTCCTTTGAAATAATGCCCGTAAAGTATGTAAGAACAAAATTAATGGAATTTCTTTTAAATAACGGAATTAATGTGTTTTGCGTTGTTTAAATGAATATTAAAATTAAGATTTTTGACTTGATATTCTATTACACTCGTTGCTAGAAATCAAAAAGTATTTGTATGTTCAAATTTATTTATTACAAACTTTAAAAACTATTTTTATATATAAGTATTTATTAGGCATTAGTTCACCCTTACTTTTCAGGTTTTTGATATTTGTTGGAGTCAAGATAAATAGGAGACCAAGAATACTTCAAGATAAGGACTTTACTATATTTGGAGCATTGTATAATTATAGATGCAATGGTTTGTGCTATATAGTTTTGATATATCTTCTATATTTAGTGTTTGAATATTTTCGTAGCACCCTAATTCGGCGCCACTTTCTAAATACCGGATTTTGGGGTGTTATATTTTATATTTCAACAAATTTTCTTCCTTCGTTTTTCAAATTCTAATCACCCACTTGCTTGTACTTTAATGCTTGATTGATTTCCTTCAATTGAAATGCAATGAAAAATTGAGTTTGTGGCAAAAAAACCAAAGAAAAAGTCTGTCTATTAAGATAAGATGGAAGAAATAAAGAAGAAGAAGGAAAGAAGAAAGAAGAGAGAAGCAAGAAACTGGAAAAAAGAAGAAGAAGGAAAATGTTAATTTTTCGATCAGAGGGGCAATTTTATCCTAAAATTTTTCACTTGATCATTTTTTAAAACAATTTTGAATAGTGGTTAATTTAGAAATATGCTTTTGAATAGTGGTCATTTAAGTAAATTTCCTAACTTTTTTCCAATATGAAAGCACAAATATCGAAGGCGAAGAAATCAAAAGTAAATAAAGCAAAGGCAAAGACAGCAAAAGTAAAGAAAGCAATGTCAAAGAAAGTTTGATGATGGGGTTTTCATCTATGCTTGCATGATAATGATCATTTGTAGAATAAAGAACATTATAATGTTGGCCTTGAGATCTAATACTGTATGTGTTACCTTTGTATATTTGCTTTAAACTTTAGTTGCTCTTACTTTTTTCTAGTGCATTGTTTTGAGATTAAAGATTGAATAGTATAAGTGAGACAACTTCATCAATTTGATAGTGGTAGCTTCTAATAATCTACTGCACATTATATGTTGATATTGAAAATTGAAACCTTTTAGTTTTTGTGACTAGTTAAAAGGAGATTTTGGTTTTATTTTTTTCGTTTAAGATTCGCAAATCATTATTAGAAATGATTGAAGAAATTATTTGGGAGGAGTTTTGACTTCTAAAGCCATTATGGTCAATTTCTACTTACATTGTTGAGGACTAGTTACACCTACGATTGACTAAAAGTATAATGATCTAAAACAACTAGTCGGGTCTGATGTTACCCATCTACAATATGCTATTGACTTTGATATTTCTAGTCTCTTTGAAGCCTTAGACATTGAAGAATTTCTCTCTTGGTTTATAAAACAATGTTCATGTTTAAGTCTTATTTGGTCACTATCCAGTTTAGTTTGGGACAAATTCCTTAATCAAATCCCTTATGCCTTAGTGCAATATAAATGAAAGTGAAAAAATTAGGATGATACACTATCTGTAAATGACTCTGTAGTGGATATTGTCACTAAAAAGAATCTGTAATGTTCAGTGAGTAATTTTTAAAGACTATAAAGAGTTTTAAATATGAATTTTAAGACTGGAGCCTTAAGTTTAGGCTACATGTCAATTACACAACCAATTGTATACTATTTTGTTTTATTTCTATTAACATGTATTATTGTGTTATTAGACGATTAAAAATAAAAAGTCGCTAATATTTTTTATTTAGTAATTTTTGTTTCAAATTAGTGGATAATCATTCTATGAGGAAGTTGATTCTTGACATAAGATCACCACAAGGTTTGCAACATATAAGGTGAAAATGAACCATATTATTATGAAGCTTCTTAAACAACTTGGTTGGATCGCTAGACAAAAGCCTGAATGCTTCTTCCTTAACACACCACGCCTTGCTACAAGATACTCGCACCCTATAATCTCTCTGAATATCATATTGGATATTTCTAGGGGTGTAAATTTGAATGGCAATTATTTTTTTTGACAAGTATTCATTGTGTCGACATAGGTAATGCAAAAATATGCATTGTTGTTGGTCTTAATTGCCTAAATACGACATTTACAAGCTTCCATGATGCATTTTGCTTCAAATCAATCTTTTGTAAATCAATGAATCTTAAACTAAAAGTGGTTCTTCAATACCATTATGCTTAAATTATGTTGCAATTCTTGTTTAGTATTAAATATTTGGCCAACACGCACACGTCACCTGATTTGTGCTTGAAAGTGCATTATTCAATGACATGGTTATGGACGGTAGAATAAGAGACAAACATCAAATGAATTGATATGATGAAGACAGAACTATCTTAGAGCTGCTTCTATAAGACGGCCAACAAAAACATCTTTTTATTGTTTTGTTGTAGTAATTTCTTTGACCTTCACGCTTGGGAGGAAGGAGGAGGAGGATGTCCGTGGTACCTACATCTGCTTAATTGTCATAGTAATCATGTTGAGGCTCTTAATTATAACGAGGAGTAGAATAGGTTCCATCAATGGTGTGCCGTATCATCTTAGTGTTGAGGAGAGTAACATTTAGTAAACAGTGGGTTTTCATTGCACCTAAGTGAGGAGTAATGTTTTGGAACCCTTTGAGTAGTTTATTGATATTATGTTTGCCATTGTATGTTCTACACCATCTATGTACTCCAAAGTAATGAATATTGGAGTATAACCCCTTATGATCATCAAATATGTGTTTATTGTTTGAGTTGATGAAAGTTATAAAGTTAGATTCAATCGTAACGTCTGCCGAAATAGACGGTGTAGCCCATAGTTATATACACTCAATAAAGACTGCCCTTATTCTAATAATAAATCCCAAACAATTTATCCAAAATGTGTAATGCATCTGCAAAGACTATTTGTATGTGATGGTCCTCTTTACACAAAAAGATTAGATCCCTCTACTAATGCATGACTCGACACCATTTGATGTTCACGCCTATGAACCTCTGTGTCAAATAACTATCGTGATAAGCTCAATTATACATATCTACACTAAAATTAATGAAATGTGTCATTTATAGAGCAAATATTAACAATTTATTGCACAATTTTAAGTTTTTAAGTTTAATACATGACTTCCTAGTTATTTTTACTCGAAAGTAACTTTTGATTTTAAGATTGTGCTCGAACTCGAAAGTTACTTTCAAGTTAGCTTCATTTTATTGAACTTGAAAGTAATTTTTGAGTTCAAACACAATTTCAAGTTCAAGCAGAATGAACTCAAAAGTTATTTTTAAGTTTGAGTATCTTGTAGCTAAAACACAATAAATTTAGAAGTAACTGTACATCATCTTTAACTTCTGACAATTCCTATTTTTTCACCCAAACATGCACTAAATGCATTCAAACATCACAATCACATCCCATTTAACACTTTCTACCATGACATTGCCTAAATACTCACAAATAGATACCAATTCATATTTTTCCCTTACTTTATTAAAATATAAAAACTCAACATTAAAATTAAAAAAAAAAACATAGGTCACAATTGTTTGAAGTAGATTAATTAGTTGTGATTTTAGTAAATAACATGGAGGATGCGAGATTTTGTAAGAATTTGATGAGTTTTGAATTAAGGTGTAGAGGAAACGTAGAGAAAGTATAGTGAATATAGTTGAAATGAGTTAAAATGAGAGAGTTTTTGTTATGTGATTGTTTGTAAAAAAAAAAAAAAAAAAAAGAGGGAAAAATATGGTCAAAAAGGGCAATTTTCCTTTATCTTCACTCCTTTGGTCTTTCCCAAACATGGTATTAGACAAAGAATTGTCCGTTCTCATGTTTCTCAACGATATAAGAATTGTCCATTCTCATGTTTGTCAATGGTATAAAATCATGTGGGATAAAAATAGAGAAAATGAAATATAAACCCTTAAGTTTTGACTGAATATTTATTTTAGGCTTAGTGATTTAAGTAATATCCACATAAACCCTGTTTATTAGTTTAAAAATTGGTAAATTTTGACAAAAATGATAGTAATATGGTTCATTTAATTTTTTAAAAGTAATTATGATTAAAATGGTACTATAATAATTATAGTAGAAACATAAATAAATAATCCACGCTAAGAAAATTTTTGTAACAAACAATGGTCGACATAAGTATTTTTGCAACCAATGTGATTAGAGTATCATTTTTGCCAAAATTTAAGGATGTATATGCCTTTTACTCAATAAAAATATTTCAATTTTATACTTATCCTACATAAAACAAACAACCTAAAACTATTTTTAAACAAATAATGAAAGCTAGAGTAACGCAAAATTTGATGGGTATATCATGATATTTAGTTTCAATTTTATTTTACGTTATTTATTGAGTACATAAAAATTAAATAATAGAGTAGTGAAATATACTAACCTAAATTATGGTAGTCTTGCAACGGTGTTTGGAATATAGGAATTGTATTTTCAAATAATTAAAAAAAAACATATGGAGAAGAAAAATAATAAAAATTGAAAAAGTCTTGTTTACATTTTAATAATATTATTTCTTAATTATAGTTGGAATTTAATAATTTGTTTAGAGTTAATTTTAGGTTTCAATGATTTATATAAGATATATTCGAAATTACATTTAAAAATAAAATTGATTTCAAAATTAGGTTTTTTGAAAAAAAATTACTTTTAAAAAATTTGATGTGTAGACTCCAATTTTGTACTACTAGAAATTTTAATACATGGACTAAAATTACCTTTTTGGTGCCTCAAATAACCAGTCCATCTATGAACATGATAAAATTCTTACAAAAAATCTTAGGTAAGATTAAGTGTAAATTAATTCTTACAAAACATCTTGCATGCAAATATCTATTTTGTAAAATTAAGATGAAAAATTTTTAGCTGCAAGTCTTTGTCTTGCAAAATATCCTTTCATACAAATAATTATTTTATATGATTATGACATAAAAGTCAGAGTTAAAAATATATATTTAAAGTTTTGTATAGGTCAAAACTTATAGCAAAGTACCTATAAACTATTTTTAACCAACTTATCATAATTGTAACGGAAAGTAATTATGAAAATATTTTATCAAGACCTAAAATAACTTTTGTCTTTAAAATATCATATATTACATATACAATATACTGATATTATATAAAAAATTTTAACCAAGAGTATCGATCTAGTTTAGCACCACTTGCAAAAATCTTACCCTATTGAGGAGAACTCTACCTCAACTTGTTTTGTAAAGAAAATTGACCATTAGGATTTGAGTCCGTATGTTTTCAACCATTATTGAAATAAATAGTGGTTAACCTCCTTAAAGAACCTTTTTTTTTTAAATTTCTTATTTTAGCCACTAGTTAAAGACAATTTTTATAAACAATCAAATTGGAACATCTTTAGCCAAATATAAATATTTGGACAATAGCCATCATTAACAAAACTTAATATATTCCTTACTGTAACATTTTTTAGCACAACTTAACTTGGAATGATAATTTATGTTACACTTGAAACTTTACTTTCTAACATGCTAAAAATTCTACTTTCCAATTTGAAACCCTATTTTCCAATTAACTTGAAACCTTATCTCTGAGCACAACTTAACTCAAAACTATAAATTAAGTTATACTTAAAAGTTAAGTTTTCAAGTGTACTTAAAAGTCTACTTTCAAGTGCATAGTAAATTAGGTTTTTGAATACAATTAAAATTATGATTTTGAATTCATCAGCACACAAAAAAGTCAGAGAGGTTATGAGGGTATTTTTGTCTAAATCATAATTGTTTGATTAAATTAGGGTTTTCAAACTTATTAGAAAGTCTACTTTTGAGTGTATAGTAAATTAGGATTTGAACACAAATATAATCATGATTTTGAATTCAATCGCAAGCAAAAAAGTCAGAAATTGTTTGTAAAATGTGGTTAGGAGAGTATTTTTGTCCAAATTATGATTGTTTGATTAAAGATGAAAAAATTAAAGGTGGATAAAGATGAAAATTGGGATTAAAAGAAAACTAAACGACGTATTATTCTTTTTTAATTTGGTTAGACCTATAAAAATATGTATTCAATCTAATAAAATGTACTCCCATTTTTTGGGTAAAAAAATGATCATTACTTTCTAATTGGAAGAGTACTTTCTAAAAAATATTAGTCTTATTCTTACAAAAGTTGACTTTTTTTTTTACCATTCCAAACGTCAAAATCCCAAACCACCTCCCGAATTGGAACAAGAAAAAACCATAACCATTTTAATTAATTAGTTATCTACAGTAGAAAACAGTTCCAGCAGTAACCTCTATCATTTCATTTCATTGCGCTCCCTCGCTCACTCACTCACGCAGTCACGCACGTCTCAGGCTCATTGAGAAGCCAACGGCAAAACAAAACGGAAACAATTTCACAGTTGAAATTCAGCAACAACACAACCAAACAAACAAACCTAAACAAACAAACAAACAATACCGTAAACCCCTCGATGAATTATCCAAAACCCTAATTTTTTTTTTTTAAGAAATTAGCATTATAAACCCTAATAAAGACTTATCAGAATGATTAATGGTTATGATCATGATGCAGCAGCAGAACTCCTCTGCACCGTCGCAACAGCCATGCAACAATACCACTGCCGCCTCCACCACGGGTAACAATTCCAGCCTTAGATCCCCTACGTCCACCCCCGCGCATGGACCCCGTCAAGCAATTCCAATCGCTGCCGATCATGTTATCGGTCCGGTGGTACCTATATCCGTTGAACCCGCTGTGACGATGCTGCCGAAGGTGAGGTTGTCCGATATGGCGCCCTACGATGGGGCGCCTGGTGGGTCCTACCTGAGGGCCGTGGACGCGCTTTCGGGGTCGCTGATGAGGCATAATGCGGCGGTGATTGAATTGGGAAGTGAAGATGCGGCCATTTTGCGGTGTGGACTTGAAGCGGCTCGATTGTACTTCAGAACTAAATCCCAGACTGTTGGTAAGGGAAGCCGCGGGCTTTATATCTACAGAGCAGGAAGGTACTTCTTTGCATGTTGTAATTCTTTTTGTGCAAATTTCAGTTTATGCTGCTATTTTTTTTTTCGAATTTTTAATGAATTAAATTCTGTGGGAAGAGAGTTTCTTTATATAAGATAATTGGATATTCTTCAACCAATTTAGTGAATTTGGGGTGGTTTTTGGAATTAGTTGCTTGATATTGCATTTGATGAAATGTTTTTACTATGCATTTGTTGGATATAAATAAATAGAGATAGAAATTAGAAGAGAAAACAATAATAAATGATTCCCCTTCAAGGGGATCAGATTTCCAACTGAGTCACTTTTGAGGATGATTAGCATCCAAGAAAACAATTGTCCTCCTGTTATTTGCTATTTTAATTTATGTACTGCTAAGAACATGAGTTCCTAAAGCCAGAATTTTATTGTCAGTGTAGCAAGAAAAAGAAACCGCCTCAAATGGGCATCCTTTCCATTCAACAGCGTACTCATAGAGTGTTGTTGCAAAGAAAATTTAAATATAGTTTAGAGCATCCTTCAAAAACTCTCTCTGTTTTTTTATCTGGGTGGAGATTTGCAAAGCGAACTGATTCCTAATTTCTTGTATGCATTGTTGGAGCATTTTTTTTGATGGAGTACACAGTTGTCATTAGTTTTCGATCACTTTCCATTGATGTTGAATTTTTAGGTCTTGGGTTGTTAAATTTCCCTTTGTTTCAAAAATATATGTTATTAAAGTTGAAAAGTGATATTAATTAGGTGCAAGGGGGTTGTTTATTGTTGACTCAGGATGACACCTAGTTTTGTTTGAATGAGTTAGCCGACTGTCTAGGAGGACCTCAGGAAATGGAATGCGAAATAGAGTGTACAAATAAAATTCTTCGATCGAATTCGGGAAATTTGATGCACTAGAATTTTTCAGAGGATTGTTTGTGTTGACTTTTTTATGCGAAGTCATGCAGAGCTATGGTCTACCTGTTTTCATTGTGTTGGATACAAATTTCTGTAATCATACCCACTCTTGAATGTCCTGAAGATGATTATTTTGAAATAGCTTCCAACATGGTTGATCTTCTTCATAATTCTCTTCTTTTTGAGACACTTGGATTTAGGTATGAAGGTGCATTAATTGGGTTCTCTTCTAAATTCAACTGAAGTTTCTCTTGCACATTTGTCTTTTAATGTGATGGACTTTGAGCTGTCTGGTTGTTTAAGTGCAGCCAAGATATTTTGTTATACCAGTTGCTTGTATTTGTCTACTAAATGGTTTTTTAATAAATTATGTCTTAAGCGTAATTTTAGTCCCTTTTTTGACTGAAATTTTACCGTGGGCAAGCTTGTATTGTGACAGGGCATTGGAAGATTGGGACTCATCTCCCCCGTGCATGGCGGACATCTTCAGGTGCATGGGGAAGGCAGCCCGTGCAGCTTTGTCTGCGATAGCAAGACATCTCCGTTTGCGAAGCGAGTATGGTCGTGATGGATCTTTATTCTGGATTCACATTGCTCTTTTTCTTTATTTTAATAATATCTGATTTCTACCTGTAATTCATGGTGCAGTGTTTTTAATCATTTACTTGATGATACACCATTGCCTGCTAATGAAGTGTCTTCATCGGTGCTTGTTGCAACCTACTCTTATTCGTTGTTGCAAAATGGAAAAGGGGCTATTGGGGCAGGGAAACCAGCAATAAATGGTGAAGTTGAGAAAGGATTATTAACACTGATTTCCTCAGACAGTCCTGGTCTGCAGGTGTTTAGAATTTGAAACTAAATCTGATTGTTACGAGTGTGGTTTCTCAGACTTTGGGATAATTGGTTGCTAATATCCTGTGCTTAGCTGGCTTCAAAATGCCTTTTTTTTTTTTCCCTTAAAATCTGAACTTTTACAGTTTTGTAAAGACTTGATTCAGATTATTTATTTGAGATATTTTTATGGTGTATATCTTTACATCTGTAAAATTGTTTTTTCCATAGGTTTGTGACCCCAATGGTCGCTGGTACCTGGCAGATGGTGGTTCATCTCCCGGAGAACTCTTACTGATTACAGGCAAGGCACTTAGCCATGCCACTGCTGGCCTTCGTCCTGCTGCTTTGTATAGGGCTGCTCCAGATATTGCATGCTCTAATGGCTCGGGGAGGTATAATTAATAGAGTTTAAGTTGGCTTTCATTAAGCATGTACTTTGAAGATAGGTGTTCTGATTGAACTTCTGCTTCGCATTAAATTATCCTATAAAGTGTTGTGATTGCAGGACATCACTGGCATTTAGGCTTATGCCACAGGGTAATGCTATATTAGACTGTTCACCAATTGCAGCTGCTGGCCATGTCATTCCCCAGAGTTATGTACCAATATCTGTAAGCCAGTTTATGGATGACCTTTCTGCTGAGGAAGATGGATTGTGTACTCGTTCTGATAATACTTACGTAAGTTCTATCTTTCTGTTCCCAACAAACCAAACATGAATTCTTTGAATAGAAATGAAGAGTCATAATACATTATTTTTGAATTTAGATATTGTTAGTATAGCTGTATTAATTTTTGCTGTTTCTGACATATTTGAAGTGTTATGATTGGGTTTCTGGTGATTTGAATAATTTAATCCATTCAAGACAAAAGTTTAATTTCTATTGTTAATTAAAATAGGGTGTGAGCTTAGTGGTATCCATGATAAACATTCAGGATTTAATGATATGACTTGTGTTTTACTTGGTCAATTTTCTTCACTTTGTTAGTTGTCGTGAAGTTTTAGAGTGATTGAAGGTAAAAATTCTCTTAAGAGGAACATTGGAACTTATTTGCTGCATCTTTAATTGCTATCCTCGTGTTCCACAACTTTCGTGCCAAAGATTGTTTTTGTCTAACTTAATTTGTAACTTCTACATTCTGTACATAATTTATTTGTTGCATTTTAAATTGCAATTTGGAAACATGCATTTGATTAAATTAATCTGATCACAGGTAGCCCAAAACAATTTCAATAAGGAACCTTCATTAAGAAGCGTTCTCTCAGATTCCTTATCGTGAGTTCATTCCTTCTCTATGTTCTCTCTCCAATCTCCCAACAGTAATGCTAAGCTACTGTTATTGTTTCAAGCGTGTGCCCATAATTTCATAGTGAAACATGAATATGAAAAATTAAAATAGTTTTGGAAGAAGAATCATTGCATCACATGATTTATAACTATTAATAATTGGCTCAAATCTATTAAATTATCCAGGTTTGTAAGATTAAGAATAGATATGGAGATTTAACTAGCTAACAGCATTAGTATTCCTAAATATCAAAGAAATAATGGAAATTTTATCAGTAATACTTGAATCAATTAAAGATCATTTTGGAGATCCAATGACTCGTCATAGACACAAATATGTCATGGACTTGAAGCTACGGACCATTTCAGCCAAACATTGAATTACCAGCATATCCTATTAATAATACTTCATAAAACCATTAAATCTAAAGGAAGGTAACTAAACAAACTAATGGTTCCTGTTTTCTACACCAAAAGGATGTTTCTTTTGCTCTGCAGGCCAACAATCTAGATCTTAGCTTCAAAGAGGATACAAGTCTCCCAGAATCTTGAGAACACCTTTAATTGTGCATTAAGATGCTACAAAAATTTGGTTGGATAAATATATTTCAATATCTATTTGTGAATTTTTATCATGAATTTGTACATTATAGTTGTGCATTGCCACCTTGTATTAACTATTATTTTGTATTTTGGTATATTTTAATGTAGAAAATCTTTTTGTTATGCTTGTAAAATTGGTTTGACGCCTCATTTTTCTTTTAAATAGCTGGCTGATATTATAATGGTGTATATGTGGTTCTAAATAAAACTCTTTTCTTGAATCTGTTGATGTTAGTGGTGCATTCCTTGAAGATGCCATGGTTGTTTCATGTGGACATTCGTTTGGTGGTCTCATGCTGCGAAAAGTAATTGACACAGTAAGTAGGACCATCTCTCATTGTTGTGATTATGCCAGTATTTAAGTATTTGATATGAAGATGCCTCCTGCATATGCGAGATAACAGTTCTAGCTTTTTCATTGTGTGCATGGATGATTCATTCTGTAGATTGTAGCAATTTGCTAAGTAAAACGACCCTTAGTTTTCCATTGAAATTACTTACTCCTTGATATGGTTCCAATAAAATGTATAATGATCATCTTCAAAAACAGTAATAACAACTGAACCTGCAAAACTGTTTACTAGAAGAGATTGGAATTGTTAATAACATTTGGGTTGACTATTAATAGCATATCACATACATATCTTGGTTATTAGTAGTAAAAGGGAAAAAAAGAAAAAAGCAAAAGAACATACATGCCTTGGAGTTTTGTGCTGTTTGTTTGACCAATTGATAATTATTTATGAATGGGATTCAAAGTTATGTACTTTTTATTTGACCAATTGATTATTATTTATGAATGGGTTATCAAAGTTATGTACTGTAACAAGAATACCTGTGTTAATTGACGAATTTGGAAAACAGTAACACTGAATATTACCAAAGATGTAACCAGAAATAAATTGTGAGCATGTGTTTTTGATAGTTCAATTCTCCTTAACAATTTTGACAATAAAAAAAAATTAAAATATAAAATATCTAGTGAGAAGTTTATTCTTAATAGACATATGACTCAAAGCCATAAGCAGTGAAAAAAAAATGATTCAATTATTACCACTCAAAATCTTTATATACTTCTAAATAATAATTAATTCTAGTAAAACTAAAAAAAAAAATGGACAATTCAATTATATGTGCTAGAAAAAATAAAATATTATATTGAATTTCACTTGAATATTAAATAAGTACATAAATAGGCTAAAATAATAATGCAACTTAAACTAGGAATATTAAACAAATTAGACGAAGATTAATACTTTCTTAATATGTTTAAGAAAATTAAACCTAATGAAACTAAATAAGTTTAGATTTAATTTTAACACTCCCTCTCAAGTTCAAGATGGTAGAGCAAAGCTTGAGTTTGGAAGAGATCAGAGAATTCCATAACAGTTGTGAGGATGAAACCTAGTAGTGCCTTCAAGAGGTGAGCAATAGTAGTAGTGCCTTTCAAAAGCCAAGCACTAGTAGTAATGGTGCATTCCAAATGTGAGTAGTAGTAGTGCTTTTTAGAGGTGAGCAATAGTAATAGTATCTTCTAGAGGCTAGCAGTAGTAATAATAGTAGTAGTGGCTTCTGGAGGCAAACCCAGTACTAGTGCCTTCCAGAGGCAAGAGGAATGCGAGATGGAGCGAATGTATTAGGAAGATCGTGAACAGCTACAGTTCCGTGAATAGTACCTGTGCTACTGAAGAATAGCTACTGCTCATGAACAGTATCCATAGCTTGAATTAAGGTTTCCAAAAATTTTTTTTTTTTTCTTGAAAAGACTAAATTATGCTTAGTAACTATCTTTTACGACAAGAAATTATCGCTATTAAAAATACTCTAATACAACTCTCAAACTTGAGAGCTAACCCATTCTAATACTATGTTAGAATAAATAAATATATTACATTTGAATCTCGCTTAAATGTTGAATAAGTACATAAAAAAGCTAAAACAATAAAGCGGCATAAATACTAAACAAACTGGTCAAAGATTAATACTACTTGAAATTAGAAATATACTTAATAAAACTAAACCTAGTGAAACTAAATAAATTTAATTTTAATTTTAACAATATACAAATAAGAACAACTCTCAAACATTTTTCTTTTTTTTTTCCAAATAAAGTGCATATTAAGAGACCCTCGAAATTGAACCTAATTTATGTGAGAGGATTGCAGACACTTTACATTGTGATTGTTGTAGTATACTGTTATTCAGTCTGAAGGCAAATATGCCACACAATGGGGTAGCCCTACTCCAGTTCATTAACACCTCAATCAATTCAAAGTAGTAATTGATGTATAAATCCCAAAGCTCTTCAATCATTTCTTCTACAAAAACATTTTCCAAAATAGCTGCCAGATCTAAAAAGTTTTCAGTTTTTCTGTTATATTGCTTGAGAAATTAAAATTTCAATTCCAGATTAAGAGGGATGAGCTGAAGGCAATTCTTGATTTGATTAAAACGTCATGATTGTGAATCAATCTGTAAAGTGTAGGAAACACCTCATGAAAAGGAACATCCCAAACCAAACATCCTCCCAAAACTGAACCTTCTGTTTGTTTCCCACCTTAATTCTTACACGGACACAAAAGGAAGGATGCCCCAAACAGTTAAATGTATTAATTAAACTGACAACTGCCTAAGGCATTGTTTTGAAGTGAAATTTTCCAAAGTTATGTACAAAGATAATTTGAAATGACTGTTCTGCTGAATGGTCCTCTTTGTAAAAGAGGTCTTTTAAAGCAGCTTTAATATTCACCTATTCTGAATTGAAGAACCCTGCACTAGTTTATTCTGGATAAATTTTATTTGTTAAACAAATTGATCCTGGAGGAACAACAATGGAATGGCAACAAACATGAGACCTATCAATTCACTCATCTATGCACTTACCCTCATCGCCAGGTACAAACTGATGTAGTTACCCAAGAGCTTTGTATTAAATCACAGCTTCTTTCCTTGAATTGTACTATCTTGCATCAAGCTTCTAGACAAACAGAAGGTTGTTAAGCTCACAAATAATTAACCTTGTTGCTGTCTTATGTTCAAGTCTAACTTGAATAGACTTGTAGAAGTAAGCAAAAGGATGATACAAGCCAAGTTGAAATTTGTGGTGGAATTTAGAAATCACAATCTCTTTGAAATTCAGAAACAACAATGTGTTTGATTTGAGAGGATGGTCAAAACCAGAAAAATTATTTGTACCTGAAATAATCAAATATGCTGACATTTCTTGTTAGGGTAAATGCATGTGTTACTAGGAAGCCAAGATTCTATTCTGACTGATTTAGTTTCTGGTGGGCTGGATTGAAGGTTTCTGGTCTAAGCTCAGTTTTATTAAATTTCTCTATTCTGATGAAAGGACTGCTACTGTTGATGGATTTTATGATTTTTATTATGCCCTCTAGATGGGATGAGACAATTCTATTCTGACTGTTTTAGTTTCTGGTAGGCTGGATTGGAGGTTTCTGGTGTAAGCTGTCAATTTTATTAAATTTGTCTATTCTGATGAAAGGACTGCTACTCTTGATGGATTTTATGATTTTTATTATGCCCTCTAGATGGGATGAGACAAGACTTATAGCCACAATTATTGTTTGCATCACAGTCAAGATGTACCCTATGCAATGCAGAAATTGAGACTGGGTCTTTGGTCCCTAATCTTGGTACATTCTGTTCACTTAATTTATTCTTTGGCTTTTGATACCCAGCCTTTATTCCAATTTGCTTTTCTTATTCATTTGATTCCCCATGTGTTTCTTTCCACAGCTCTTAGAGCTGCGGCTGTAGCTGTCAAGCAAGAGGATGATCGGAGGCTATTCCATAATGCCACTCTACGTAAGCGCCGGAAAGAAATGGGTGATCAAATGGATCCAATAAGAAGATCAAATAGGGTATGCCTTGATGAAGTGCCTGATATTTCAATGTCTTGGTGCTTTTGGATTTTGGTTTGTGCATATAGTCTTATGAACTTACTTTTAACATGTAAAGAAATTAGATGCTTTGAGGTACAATTCTAGAAACAAATATATGCAGCTTGTTTATGTGAAATATTGAGAAAAATTTTGTGGTTGTGTTATGGTCTGACTGTTGGTCCTGTTTTTCAGATTTGTTAGGAATTAGTAATAACCTATGTTGTGACTGTTACAGTATAGTTGGTGGATGTTAGAAGGCTGCTGCTTTTTTTGTTTATGTTCTTGAACTTAAGTTCATGCATATGTATTTTAGTGTATGCCTGCATCGCTTTATGTTCTTTCCATATAAGTTGTCATCTTCAAGTAATGTTTTAAGTAATTTTTGGTTGCATAGGCTTATATCATCATTCAGCCCAATCAATGTTGGAATTCTCTTCCACATGCTAAAAGCATTTTTTGAGAGATATGTACAAGCAAAATTCTGTAATAAATTGGTAATGTTTTGAAAAATAACACAGAGCTTTGGGAAATGCGCCGGAGTTTGAAAGAAACTTATTTTTGTCATTCTTTTGCTTGTTTTATAGTTTTAAGGAAACTAATGGCGGTGGTCAATCTATTCATCAAATTGTACTGAATATATGTTACTTATTTGTGCCAAGGAAAATGGAGATGCTGCTGCTGACGAGGTGTTGCATAAGGGGGTACAATATCCATTTTCCGTTAATGAGAAAGTCCTGATTAAGGTGAGTATTTTGCGTTCTTTGACACTATTGGTGCAACTAGAAGTGCTTCTACTCATTTAGACAAGAGTTTGTAAGAGCAAACTGAACTTTATAGGGAAATAGGAGAACACCAGAAAAGTTTGTTGGGAAGGAAGCTGTCATCACATCTCAATGTCTGAATGGCTGGTAAGTGGGGTGAATCAAACTTTCTACTGACATTACTGCTATTTATAGGCTTCAATTATAGATAACGATGTCTTGTGCAACAGTTTTAACAGCAAAACTCCTATACGTAATTCTAAGAGTTTTCTGCATGGAATGTACTAATTGGTGTAGTTGCACGTGTAGCATGTGTTTGTTTCATAAAAACATGCAAATCTTTTCTCATTTTGTAGGTACTTGCTTAAGATTATTGGAACCGGTGAGAATGTTCGCCTGCAATACCGTTCTCTTAGAAAGATCTTGAACTCTCAGGCCACCATTGAAGACACTTGCGCCTCGCATCCAATTCAGAACAACAGCTCCTGAGTTTATATTTGTTGGGAGTTGGTATCAATTCATTTCACATCCATAGGACATAAAATAATTAGCCTTATGTTACCTTTATTTAGCCATATGTTACCTTTATCACTCTTCTCTTCCTGCCAAGAGAGACTGTGATGAAGGTTTCTTGTATCTTACTGTATTTCATATTTGAATGTTGTTTATGTTAGTCAGATTAAAAGAAAAAAAGAGGTAGGTTATTTGGGTTGAAGCCCATTCTGAGGCTTGTAAAGAAAAATGTCTTCAGAGTGTAACAAAATATGAGGTAAATGTTGACCATATCAATCAATCAATCATGTATAATTTTGTTTTCTTTTTTTATAAACTATGGCGTTGACTACAATGCATCAATGTAACGTTATACTTATATACCTTTTCTTTTTGTATTTTATGATATATGTTTCAAAATGTTTCAATTTTTGATGCTTCAAAGATTGTTTTAAATTACCACCCAGGCCTTAGCCTAGGTGGCAAATGAATATACTCTTCACTATATATGGGGTTTAACTCACACAGAATGTGTATAGAATTGTGAGGTGAAATATAATAGTGTGTATTTAGATTTTCGATAGAATTCTAGTATAATATGAGTTTAAGCTGTACTTAAAATTCTAGTGTTTTGAAAACTTAGTTTCGGGTACGGATTAATTAGAAATTATCAATTAAATTATGCTTGAAAGTTGGGTTTCTGGGGAGCTAAAAAGTTTACTTTTGAATGCATAATAAATTAGGATTTCGACCGACTATACTCATAATTTCGAGTTCAGCCGTACTCGGAAAGTACTGAAGATAGTCTGTGAAATACGGTTATGAGGTCAATTTTGTCGAAGTGATGATTATTTGGTTACAAATGAAAAGAATTATCAATGTGGCTAAAGATGAAAATTAGTATAAAAAAGGAGGCTAAAATGAAAAATTAAAAAAAAAAGAAAAAAAACAGAAAACAAATACACCTTCTAGTTTTCTACATTGACAATACTGTCAAGTTTGCGAGATGATTAATACTCTCTATGCTTAATCTGCATTTGCTTAAGGCAAATTTTATAAAAACCCTCTATACTATACAATAATATATAAAATTATTGAAAACATTATTTGATAAAATTTTTTTAATAATTTACAAATAAACCTTAAAAACTCATATTATTATTTTTATTTGAAAAATCAAAAAACAACTAATATACCTAATATGATAAGGCTATTTAAAATTTTTTAATGAAAATAAACATTATTATTTTATTTAACAACAAAAAAATAAAGAAACAAAAGAAATAAGATTATTTTACAACTTGTCCTAATTATTCAAAATAAAATATTTTTATTTTTATTTAAATTGTTAAAAACTAAATAAATCATGAGATTGTAAGAATTTTCATATTATATGATTTACATGTTAATGATAAAAATTATATTAACTAAAATAAATTAATAAGAGTTAGTGGTAGAGCCTATTTAGATTTTCTTTTAATAAAACACTTCCTTATTTTAAGGCCAATGGAAAACAACTTTAATTAGTCACTTTCACTTTTTATTAGTGAAAAGCACTTAAATTCAATTCAATGATGGATAGAAGTGGGGAGGAGAAAATGTGTTTAAGTTATGAAAAATATTTTTATTATAAAAGAGGTCCTTAGTCTAGGCTAAATAAGCCTGCCAAGTATTTTTCATCACAAAAAGATTTTAAGAAGGAATAGAGTAGAAGACACCTTAGTGTGAATTTTAATTTAAAAAATACTTGATCAATTATATTTGAAAATACGATTTTATCTTATATTTTGCTTTCAGAGATGTGATTATTTATTATTTATGATGACTAGTCAAAATTTTTTTATTAGAAAAAAATTAAATAGAATCCATGAAATAGCTTGGATTATTAATAATTTATTAATATAAAATAATGATATTTATATCTTTGAAAATAAAGTGCTAAATGATTTGGGTTAATACAAATAAAATTATTTTATAAATTTTAATTAGTCAAAATATTAATATCTTTTAAAAATAAAAATAATAATCTTATTAACTAATAAATTAAATATAGTACAAAATAGATTATTAATTAAATATGATTAAAATATTATTAGAAATACAATATCTTTACCCAAACTATTGTATGCAAACTAATGTGAAATCATAATTTTGGTTTAGTAGAAATACAAAAATCAATCTAATTAATAACAATAAAAAATACAGAAAATGTTACAATTATACTCTAATGTAATATCATTTTGTCTTCAATAGTTTCTATAGAAAGTATTTTCATATTGTTTAAACATATAAATACTTGAATAAAATTATTTTACATATTTTGATAATTAATTAAAATTGAATACTTTTAAAAATAATTTTTTCAAAAATATTAAATTAAAAATATTAATATTTTGTTTTGATTCTATTAATTATACAATAATTTTATTCTTTAGATCTATTTAAATTTTTAATATCTTAAACAAAATATGTTTTATTTTGATTAATTATGAAAATTTTGTTAAACAATCTTATTTCATGTATGTATGTATTTATTTCTTTTTAAATAAGAATATCAATATTTAATTTTTTAATTAATACTTTTTAAATAACCTTATCCTAGAAAATTTTACATGCACTTGTTAATGTCAAGATAGAGTAAAAAATGGATAATTGAAGGGACAAAATATTTAAAAGGTAAAGTTAGTCGACTAATATTTTAAAAACAATTAATAAATTAAGGGTAAATCAATTAACTTTGCAAAGTTGTAAGGGTCAACTATATATAAACTTAAAAAATGGACCAAAATATAAATATTATAGTAAATTAAAATTTTTTAGACTTGAAGGAGCATGCACCCCTAGTTAATGTCCTTTAAGGGCATGTTAGGCACAATGGACTAGACTGTATTATTTTATTGTATAGGACAAAAAATGTTTAGTCCAATGTTTGGTGTAAAAAATTGAGAGGATTGGACTTTATAAAAAAATATATTGTAATTATTAATATATATTTATTAATTGAAATTAGCAATGTGTAAACTAAAATACTGTTATACCTATTAAATTTTTATGTTTTTATTAATTATAAACAAAAAAAGTTACTCAAGATGGCAAAACCTCAATATTAATAAAAATTAAGTTTTAATGAATTGAAATGGAAGTTGAAGACGAAAGTTATAAACTAAGTTGAAAGTCTCCTTAATGTTATTAACATTTAAGTTATTTAAGATTTTTATTTTTATTTCTCTTAATGCGATTCCTTAACCGCAAGAAATTTAGTAATAATTTTGTTTCTCAAAATACTTTGATGGGGCTTTATCGAAATAATGGATAGTTTTGAAAATATAACTAGACAAATCAAGAGTAGTAAATTGCGTATTTAAAAAATTCAACAAACTAATATATAACTCAATATGTAATTCAACAAACTATTTCAATTCTTGGTATGTAAATAATTGCGATAAAAATAATAAATCAATAATTAAAACATTAAATAGAAAGAAAAGGTATGAAAAAATTAAATTAACAAGGTAATTTTTACGTGGTTCGATGAATGCTTGGCCTTCATTCAGAAACTTTAAATTCTAAATTTTAGAATTTCACCATTTATTTTTTCAATCTCAGCAAGTAATTAAAACAAGTGATCTTTATAGGTGACACTTAAACCTCACACTAAGAGGACTCGACAAGTGGCTCTTCAACTTTTATAAATAAATAAATTATGTGTGTTACTCAAATCTTACAACTAAGGAGTGTTTCTTGCTCACTCAGAAGAAGAATTACTTGATTAGTTTGCCATTGAATTTATCTCATCCTTCATGACATTGTACCACAATATGGATTTTCCTCAACTCATAGCTTGTGAAAAGGTGGAAGGATCGTCTTTGGCACCAATATTAGTGTTTGATTCTCGTAGGTACACCAGATAGTTAGAAGAAATTTGGAGAAGAATTTAAACGTGCAAAAAACCATTATTAATAAAACCATCTCCTACAATATTCAATCTTTAAATAAAGAAAACGAACTACTAGAAAAATTAAATACATAACCTTGCTTTAAAAGTTTCAAAATTGGAATAAGATTCTTAGTAAAAGATGGTACGAAAAAATTCTTTGTAAATTTAAAATGAAACAAAAACTGAAAACTAATCTATATGTCTCAATTGACTCCAAATATGAACGCCCTCCATTTCCTAAATAGATGTAACATTCATTTTTTATCGGTTTCATTTGGCTTGTCAAGCCTTGCATGGTAATAACAACATGGATTGTTGAACCAAAGTCAATCCACCAAGTGTCATGAGAAAGATGACATAAATTAGATTCAAAACACACTAAAGAATTGAGATTACCTTTCTTATCGCGCCACACAATCCTTCTTTATATGCCCTTTCATCTTCTTGCAAAAGAAACACTTGATGGCATTCTTTTAACTTGATTAAGTTGCCCTTTCCCTTTATTGGTCGATTTCCTTGAATGAGTCACCATACTAGCACTTTCAAATTTTCTACATTCAGTCTTGCCTCCTCTTGCACACACATGGTTAAAAGCTCATTAATTGACCACTCTTCCTTATGTGTATTATAAAATATATGAAAAGTTGCATATTTTGGTGAGAGTGAGTTAAAGATTAAATATACTAGAAAAGATTCACAAATCTCAACATTAAGAGTTTTGAGTTGGGCTATTATATCCCTCATCTTCATGATGTGTTCACTCACATCTTTGGTGCTAATATGCTTCTTTGATGACAATTCCTTCATAAGAGTGCTAGCCAAAGCCTTATGTGAAGATTCAAAATGTGCCTTCACAACATTTAGGTAATTCTTGACTTTTTATAAGGAATCAAATCACGAATATTTTTGTCAATGTGAGACTTTATAATCATTATGTTCAAATGGTTGGATCACTCCCACCATTCAAATGATTCTTTCTCAGCAGAAATACTTGATTCCGTGATAGCGGAAGGCTCATCTACTTGCAATGCCAAGTCAAAGTCCATGCACCTTAAAGTAAGAAGAATTTTCTCCTTTTATAATTATCACTATTAAGCTCAGAGATGCGAAAGGTATCATAGTTTAGAATAATTAAATTTGCTCCTAATAAATAAAACAAACTCACATAACAATATGAAACGTATAGTGATACTGAATATTTACCCATGTAAATAAAAGTTAATAAGAATTAAAACATAATTATGATTTTCCTGTGGGCAAAAATCACAATATGCATATAATTCTTAACGATATTTGTAATAAAACTAGTTTTTTAAAATTATTGATCTATAGGCTACTATCAAATTTTTAAGACATAAGTTAGGAAACAAAATCTGAATTAATTATTGCAAATTTGATTAGCTTTATGTTTCCTATTTTCTAGCCTAAAAATTTATTAATTATAGGATTCCCTGATTTGGTGGAATTTATATGTGGTGGTTTTCTCTTCTATATATATTGTATTTGTTTCTTATAAAAAAAAAAATATAATAGAGATGTTTTCATCCTAAAAACCTACCTGGTATTAGAGCTTTGATGAACAATTCATTTGTCAAGAAAAAATTGGCCCAAAAAATTTTTAAAATATTCTCAACCATTATCACTCTGTAATATTTGAATATTTTTCTGAAATTGTGTTTGTATCATGATATAAAAATTTTTGAAAATTGTTTCCACTTCAAATTTTTCCTTCATCAAATAAACCCAACTGAACCTTGTGTGATCATCAATAAAGGTCACAAACCATTTTTTACCAAAATATGTAGATGTTCTACATGGACCCCAAATATCAATATGAATCAAAGTAAATGTTGTGGTTGGTTTGTTAGGTTGGGAAGAAAAAGATGCACGATGATATTTAGCAAATTAACAAATTTATAGTTTGGAAAAAATCATGAAAATCCAAATCTTTATTTTGGTTCCCCTCCTGAAGATGAGGCGGGAAATAAGGATTTAATTCAAAAAATGTAACATCCATAGTAACAAACATTTTCTTTGAAATGGGCTCAAAATATTTATATCCCTTTTGATATGGAGCATAGCCAACAAACACACATTTTGTAGCTCGAGGTTCAAGTTTCCCTCGATTATGACTATGAATATGAACAAATGCAGTACATCCAAATATCTTTAATGGTAAAGAAGAAAAAAGTCTAGTTGTAGAAAAAAACTTATGAAAAACATCAAAAGGTGTTTTAAAGTTTAAGACCTTATTAGACGTTCTGTTTGTAAGGTATGTAGCAGTAAGTATAGCTTTACCTCAAAAATATTTGAGTACTTGATTAGTGAAGAGTAATGCCCTGTTTGTTTTTCCTTTCAGCCAAACCATTTTGTTGTGGAGTGTTGATATAGAATATAGGGATAAGCTAATGGAGTGTGTGAGATGCTTTGGTTAAGGAGAATTCTTGAAGAATTATAGATGCCAATAATCATGCCAATGAAGTTGTATTGTGACAATAAAGCTACTATAAATATTGCACAAAATCCAATACAACATGATCACACGAAGCATGTGGAGATTGACAGACATTTCATAAAGGAAAAAATTGATTGTGGAGTTATTTGCTCGTCGTTTATTCCTTCTATGCAACAAATAGCTGATATTTTCACCAAAAAACTTTTTAGAAATGTTTTTGAATAATTGGTAAGTAAGTTGGGCATGATAGATATCTATGCTCCAACTTGAGAGGGGTGTCAGATTTTTAAGAAATAAGTTAGGACACAAAATCTGAATTAATTATTGCAGATTTGATTAGCTTTCTGTTTCTTATTTTCTAACCTTGAGATTTATTAATTATTGAATTCCATGATTTGGTAGAATTTCTATGTGGGGGTTTTCTCTTTTATATATATTGTACTTGTTTCTTATAAAAAAAAATATAATAGAGATGTTTTCATCCTAAAAACCTACAGTTACAAATAATTTTAATAAAATTGATAACTATCTCATTCTAATTAAACAATAAGTTATAATAATTTCCCTATGGGACATATTATCATAATTTTACCTTATGTTTAATTATAATTGTTGATGTCTACAAAATGTGATTGAAATAAATTTAACATCACCATTATTTTAAAGATGTTGTGACTACCCTTTAATATATATAATCAGACATTAAACATTTAAATTCCCAGCATGAATTAAGCGTGATGCAGAATTAATTAAATTACAAAATTGATCACATAAAAAATTGCAGTAGAATATCATGTAAATAACACATTTTAAAGGACTTAATAGTAATATTACAAGTTTAACTAATTGCAGGTGCCTCGAAAGCGTAAAATACATTGACATTACACGAATTACGGGTGACTGTAAAGCAACTGACTTTTGTCTTCTAATACATATAGAAATACACTGCCTTTTGTTTTCCAAATGTAATTAGAATTTGGTTTCAATAGAATTATATTGACTTTTATTTTCTAAATATAATCAGAATCTAATTTCAATCAATAATTTACTTTTAGTCAAATAGTGAAACCCAGACGTACATATTTTGACAAGCCCGTAAACTAAAGTGCAATATCCCCTAATGTCTAATTTTTAATTACCTAATAACAATTTTACAAGTAATTTAAACTTGTAATTTGATTTAATGAACTAATTCTTCCAAAAATAAATATGAATGAATTGTTAATTTTATGTATGAAAAACATATTGTAACAAGCATAGACAACAACATTAAATCTTAATTAAGCAATTATAGAGGTAAGAAGCCTCTTATACTAATTGTTAGATTACATCTAATATAAAATTAGATAACTTACCTTTTGTCATTACAGTTGTTAAATCTTAATTGAATATAATGTTTCCAGTTAAATCTCTCAAAACTCCAACACCGTATTTGATGGTAATGCTTAAATTATTTTTAAAATTGAGATCATATTTAAAATTAATTGATAATCAAAATATTCTCCCATGAAAAAGAATCTATTTTCATGTAGAGACGGTTTCGTGATCTTCTCTTTCAAAATTATCTATACCAACAACTCTCAAAAAAGGGAGATAAGGGGTCACAACGTTACCGTAACCTTATCTTTTATTTTTATTCTCATTTCTGAAAATAAATAAATAAATAAATGAATAATATATATTTAAGATAAATAAAAATAAAAATAAAGAAACGGTTAACAACGATAACATCAGCAGCAGCAACGAGTACTGGGGCGACCACCGTAACAACAGCAATGAGTGGAGATGATATTGATATAGAGACAGGCATGTTTCGTGCGGCAAAATTAGTCATGGGTAGTTAGTTATATGGATGCAGGCATGTATTAGATGTGACTAATGAGTGTTTGAATCATATGAAAGCGGTGGCCCAACTCGTCAAGATTTCAGAGACGAAGGGATTGCGTGAGAGATGGAGAAAGATGAGTTGAAAATTTTATCACAATTACTTTGCGACGAAAAGAAGAAGGCCAACTCCAAGAAGGAGTTGAAAGGCAGATGGCAAAAGTTAATATCAGAATTGCGGAATAATACTAAAGAGATAAATACAATAATAGCATTAATTGAGCAGGAGTTCCACATAACAATTGGCCGATCATCCTCTTAATTCCGAAAGTCGTTTGTTTATTCTACCTATCATTCGTTTATATATATATATATATATTATAAATATTTTCTCTTTTACATCATCATCATCATATCATTATATTATTATTATTATTATTATTATTATTACTTAATTAAAATCTAGCTAGCTGCTATGTACATATGCAACGCAATCGTTTACTTTAGTTAAGCTAGGTAATTAAACAAGAAAAAAAAAAATCCATGCAAACTTTAGTTAAGCTCGTAAAGCATTTCACGACTTTTTTTAATACAAATAATTGGACGTTTATTAATTCCAAGTCCAAGCCCATAATTTTAAGGTCAAGTAAGTCGGCCAAGGCCCACGGCAATTCAGCCGACCCTACGGCCTGAGAGTAAAATCCTCCAATTTCTCGTCTTCCGGCCCAACTTGGCAAAAACGCTCAAACTTAGTTAACTTTGAAAATGCCACATTTTGGATTATTGAGAAAACTTTTCTATAAAACTTCGAGCCAAAGTAAATTATAAAGATGAAAACGCCGAACAAATTGAAATGGTTAAAACATTTATAAATATATATAAATATATCCAATACATGAAAAGAATAGAACATCAACAAACTCAGCTATTTACATTATGGTGTTTATTCTGGGTGCAAAAAGAATTACCTATCTCTGTAGGAAACAATATGGAGAAAGAATCTACGGCAAAAAGTTTACAACAGCAAAAACGTACAGAAGCCGATGAGGAAAAATAAACAGACTCATCTTCCTGTGCAGAAGTCATTACGGAAAGAAATAAACTACTATGTAAACAATAATGCTTCCAAATAATCATCAATATAAGCTAAGCATGGCCAGTGATCGGTTCTAATTCGAACCAAAGTTGAAACGTCACATACTTCCATCCGGAAAAGGAGATGGAACCTTGGTGGAAGAAATATCAATATCAGAAAGCAACCAATATTTCTTTTACTAATATTGACTTGACTTTCTCTCTCATCCTCATCACCGAAGTAAGTGAGATGAAGAGGACCTCGGTCAACATCAGTTACTGATGTACTACCATCAAGAAAAGAATCCGAGTCTACATCTTTCCAGATAATGTCACTAATGATTCCTCCATCCCTTACATTATTTATAAGTTGTTCACCAATCACACTTACAACAAATGGTGCCAGGTAGCGTTCTGTAGCCCGAATCAAAGAGTCTGCAGGAACTTCAAGCAACTTGACAGATTGAATTCCGTTGATTGCTGCAACTCCCTTGCCTCCTTTCAAGGGAAATGTCTCCCGCCCTGTGTTTGAAGAGGTACCACATGCCTCCCAAAGAGCATTAAACAAATCCAAGTAATAAACAGGTATTTCATCTTCTGTAATATTGGGTGGGACAATAGCCTTGAGAAACATGTCTTCTATGCCTACTGTAATACTCCGAAGCTGGCCATATATGATCTGACCATTTTCTGCATTTGTCTCAATGAAAACATCAATAAGACCAGGTGTTGGTTCCTGTGGTTCCAAAACAATTGTTACAGGAGCTCGAAAGCTATCCTTTTCTCCAGAACCATTTTCTAGAGGAACTTCATTTAGTGGAACTGTTTGATCAGAAAAGCAACCCTTTCTTGCAGGTTCACCAAGAAGAAAAGGTACGTGACATGAGGGGATAGCACCATATGGTGCTGAGGATGAAAATTTAAGCACAGTAGCATACATGGCTGGAAGGGCATCCACTCCAATTCCACTCATAGAGGAATCACCTCCCCATAAACGATTAAAAGGCTCAGATTCAAATCTCAAACTACATGATATTCTGACCTTAAGCGCTGCCATATGCCTGAAGTCTGGAATACTAGAAAAGTGTCTCCTTAATATTTCCAATATCTCTGAAATCTTTGCATCCATTACACGTAAAGGTTCAAGTGGTTGATCAATTTTCTCTGTTTCAGCCATTATCTGATAATCAACACTCTCATCATATTCCCTTTCATCAACTACTGGTTTGGTGTCCCTGATGCCTTCTGAAAAACCAGATTTATCACCTGCAGTTGACAAAGATAAGGACCAAAATTGTTTCACAAGTAGTGGTACCATCCGCTCAACGTGGGCACAGGATGAGATGTTCTTAGACTTCTTGATATCCTGATAGTGTCGAGGAGACTGAACATTGAAGAATGAACTGGAATGTGGAGATGGTGCAACGCCAAGCAGTTGTTTCCCAAGATTCAGTATGCCTCTCAGCTTCTTTCCTGGCACACAAATTAGTAGTCGCAGGTAAATCCTGCAAAATTTCAGGATCAAATCACAAGCCAACCATGTGAGCTAAGACTAAAAAATCCTCTGCTTTTAGATCCATATTCAGTATGCCAATTTTCTTATTTATACTAAGACTATAACTACACTGCAACTAATGGCAAGAGTTCAAAAAACAGCATCCAATAACATTTAAAAGAAAAAGACTTTCTCTTTATCACCTTGCATGATCGCGGATCTCCAAATCAGGGAAATAAAGGCAGGTGAATGCAAGGAGCCGAGACAGTCCAATGAATAATCTAGAACTCTGATGGTGCATCAGCATAGTTCGGCAATTTCCAAGCACTCTACTTCCTTGAGACCAAGATTTCAGGCCCGTGTCAGGGCCATGTTTCTGAACAAGAAAAGCTGTAAACTTGGCGAGCAGCTCTAACAATCTGCGAGGAGGTATTGTATCATTTTCGGCAATCCTATCAAATATTGGGAAGTAAGAAACTAATCTATAGTTTATGTTGACTCTTGGAAGCAAATACTCATCAATCTTTTGGAGAAGATGCTCTCCCAACCAACGATGCTTTTGACAACCTAACAAGCGATCAACAAAAGCGACAATGACCGGGACCAATCTCTGAAACTCCAACGTCATGTCCACTATCATCCCCTGAACAATATAAGTTATAGACACAAAGATTAACAAACACCAGTTAAAGTACATATGTGGAATCCCAAGAATAGGAAATTACTAAGTTAAGGAAAGAAAGATGGAAAACATCATTGCTAATAGAAGAATTTCTTAAAATCAAAAAGTGGCTTATTTTAAATCTGCTCTATTCTTGTGGAACAAATTTGAGCTTCTTTAGGGCCTTGGTTTCCTCAGGGTTTAGATATACTTTTTTATCAATACACCACTAAAGGGAAGCTACAATTGCCTAATCGCTTTCGTAATTTTTGATCCTTTAGGAATTCGTTTAATTGGAGGTTCTAATTTTGCAATACCAAAATACTGTTATAGCTAGGCCCCTTTTGTTTGTACCTAGACACAAAAGTAGATTTAAGGTTTTCCTTTAACCTGATATGGACAGTTCATTCACCTCTTTGTATATCTTTTGGTTTCTTTTACTAATAAATTTCTTTTTCCTATTAAGAGAATATAAAGTATTGAGATACAATCTCTACCGAAATCCATAGGGATATATCAGAAAAGTGTTTGCAATCAATTTTCTATCCTTCAAGGATAGGGAAAAAGAAATCTTTCTCCAAAAAATCTATTTAAAATGTCTCCACTTCTTTGGAAAATTCACTGACCCAAAAAAGGATAACAAAAGGGTAGGTGGTTGGATCCACTCTATTCTTGAAACAAACAACTAACATACTTATCCGGTCCCCATAATTGGACCATATAAAACAATTAACAACTTGGTTGCTTGGTGCAGATAGCCCAGACAATGTTCATAGACTACTCCTCGTCAATGTTATCAATGTAACATTGAAGAAACTTATAGATGTCCCATCTATAAAAATCATTTTACCACTTTATAAACAAAAACTTCTTTCTCCAAGTAAAGCATCAGAGTAGCCAAAAATCAACTCACATTTGCAAAAAGACAATTTTCATAAAGACGATTTCATTCTTAAAGTGATTTCGATAGATGTGTGGTCAATAATTTTCTTCCAGGTTACAAGTAAAGCCTTGAAGTGGCCAAAAATCAAGTTACATTTGGAACCTTGTCGTTGGCCCAAATTAAAGGACTTTTAGTTGACAAGTTATATAAAACCAACTAAACCACGACTTTTATGTGAGATTAACATTCTCAAACCTAGAGAAATCCCTAAAACCATTTTACTGCAGAAGAACCTTTTCTAAGAGCTTTTCATGCATGAATCAACTTGAGCTGAAATGATAGAAGACAATGAAAAAGTAAAAATAGGAAAAAAAAAAAATAAGCAATACAAACCCATCAAATACAGTTATGTATAAAATATACACCTCAAAAAGGTAGTTTACTTAAAATGATCCTTCAGATTAGGCAACTAGGCATTAACTTGGGCCTCTCCACAACCCATCCCACCCCAACCACAGCACAAGCCTTTCAAAACATTTGTCCCAAAAATCTATTGAAGAGTACTTGTCTAGAATATAAAGAATCATTCTGATTTCATAAGTTGACAAAAAAAATCACCATACATTTTATGAAGGATTTAAATGTGAGCTTGTTGAGGAATGTCCAAAATCATCATATATCCATTTCCTAATTGAAGAAAAAGATGCATGTCACTTACTATCAAATGTAAAAAGAAAGAATACCACAAGACAAAGAAAATAAACAGACAGCACATCCAAGAACTCTAGAATATATATGTTAGATCTTAAATACCAGGGACTCACTCCTATACAATAATGATTCAAATTTTGTGTTATATTTTTCAAGTTTACCATTAATATTCCAAGTTTTATGAAAAATTTTTCAAGTTATGTGTATGTGACTGTAACTTTACCTTAACATATATTAATTTAAGCCTCTTGATCAAGCAGTAACTTAACATGGTATTAATTAAAACCAATTTGACCAAATGCTCTTGTTTATGAATACCCAATTGTTAGTTAAATTATACTAAGTATTATAATAAATTGTGTTTTAGCTTGTGGCAGTCATGTTTAGTTCACATCCACGTGCACATGCGGGGAAGTGAGGTGTTAAAGTTTAAATTATATTGTGTAGCCCATACTTGATGGGTTTAGGTTAAGCAATATCCACATGTTTGCAAGTTATCGGCAGTCTTATTCCCAACCTAGAAAGTATTTTCCTTATTTAGGTAATTCAACAGCATGGCAACTAGCTTCAGATAAGACATTCTGCAAGCCAACCTTCAACACCTTCATCCCCAACTCACTTAAATGTTAAAAACTAAAAGGTTAAGAGTTCAAAAAGGTTCGATAGTGTTGTGAATCATCTGGAAGATACGTGCCCAAAGAAATGGTGCAGCAGTCATCTATTTTAAAGAGGACTAATCTTTATACACATATTTATTCTACTCAATAATGATTTAAGAATCTTAGCACTTCAATATTATCTTGGTTTATACTTCAGAGTTGCGTATAAGGGTAGCTCGATCTCCACCTTTCAATTAAACTTTTCCCAAAATAGTGAAGCTAAATGTTGCCTAATCCTCTAGTAACTTCTAATTCCCCTCTCTAACTCATCAATTGGCAATCTTTATGAACAATGCTATAAAGCACAAATGGACAAACTGAAAGTACCTGTAAAGCATGGAAGATTGTGGACTTCATGAGAATTCTTGTGGTGGAAGGATCTGTGTCTAAATGAGATGACGCACCTATCAGAAACTTATGAAAGGTACGGAATGCCACTGCAGTTTCTGTGCTTGAGGGAGGCAACCATTTGAAAGCTGCAACAGATACAAGACTGTCTTCAAAACGCTTCACCACAGATTTGCCATCCGCAACTTCCCCACCTGGAATGCTCTCTGATCTCAACATGTCAAGAAAAATGGAGCAAAATGCAAGCAGATCAAGCTTCAAGGCTTTCAAAGCAAGTGGATCAAAGACGCTCAGATAAAACCTCAAACCCAACTCAAGAACTGAATTCTTCTTTCCGACTTCTCTGCTAGACATCAACTTATTCAATAAACCTAACAACCAGTGCAATGCAAGCAAACGAAAAACCAAATAATGTTGTGCTTCCTTAGAAACCAACATGAGCCTTTGTACAATCTCATACTCTTGCCCATCAAAAGCATCGAAAAAGTGTAAATGCATCATCAAAACAGTGTGACACAAAACGGGATCGAACGAATAAATCATCCCGAAAAACTGCACCTTCAACATAGATGGCTGCAACTCCAAAGCCACGGCCACTGGCATTACCATTCTCAAAAATTCCAACATTCCACACGGAGTCAAGACTTGCGTCCACTCCAACAAAAAAGCCATTGCTCTCCTCAACTCCTTATAATTCAACCCCGAATTTGATCCCGGCGTCCATTGGGGTATGCTAAACGGAACTAAAGGCACAGAAGTATTCAAAATGGGAACATTCAACTTGTTCTTGACAATATTATAAATTACAGCTGTAAACAACAATATATAAGACTGAGAAGCATGAGTTCTCTCGCTTTGACACAAAGTCCATAAGTGACCAGCAATATCAGAAAATAAGCAAGGATAATAAACTTCAAACTGACGCAAACATTCACCAGCTACAGCTCTAGTGTGTCTGTCCAATCCGTGATTCGGTCGATTAATAACAGTCAACAACAATTCGACAACATTTTCCATATAACGAATATCGAATTCATGAAACGCATCAAGTGATATTAAAATAGAAGTTGTTGAGATCATTACTTGGTCCTTCAAGCCATAAGTAATGTGGATATTATCAACTGGAGATTGAACTATAAAACGAAGCGTTTCCATGAGCCGATCAAGAGATGAGTTTTGGGGTTTGGGATTGGAGAAGAAAGTGAGACAGAATTCTTCAAGGAATATTATAAGAGCGAGCTTTTGAGGAAATTCTTTCTTTAGGAGAGAGGAGAGGGCTAGGTCTACCAGTGAAGGAATTTGGTAGTCGGAGGTCCATCGTTGGAGGCGTGCACCGCCGTGCTGGAAGTCTTCAATCAAAGCTTCCCAGTCTTGCCATGAGAGTGGCTTCAAGGCCACTGCTCCTGCTCCTGCTCTGTCCGTCATCATCGATCGCCTGAAAACCCTAGATTTCGAGAAATTTGGGCATGAATTTGTGGCAAATCAAATTGTTAATTCACGCGCTAATTACCGCTTGCAAATCTGGATCCCTGGCCGAGGAATTGGAAGAGATGTGCTCTAAAGTAGACAAAATCCATAAACATGACACCATAATCATTAACTTAGAAAAATATGACAAACAAATAATAACAAGTCAAAAATATCCTTACAAAATTAATCTAATTATATCTCAAAAAAAAAAAAAATAACTATATTAGATTTAGAGCTTAATTCTTCAAGTTGGCCTTTTTCAAGTTGGCTTTTGGGTAAATTTTCTTTAAATGTAATCAATTTTGTCCAAATTAAACGTAAACTTTTACAAATAGCATTAAGCTAGAACCGATTGACATGAATAGTATTAGATTAAAATCGATCGACATGAATAGTATCAGACTAAAACCAATCGACATTCTCAATCATCATGAATAATGTCAAACTATAAATTATTAATGGAGATCGAGACGCTGGTCAAATGATTCAAGTTAACATTTTCAAATATTTTCAAAATCCTTTGTAAGAAATCGGTCCAGTCATGAGGACAAGAACATAGAAAATAAAAGAGATTTTATAAGGCTTAATTATGGAAGTACGTAATAAAGTAACTATTTTATAAGATTTTAAAACTGTTCTAAAAGTTTTCAAAAGCTTACCAAAGATAATCACTTACCTTTATATGCAAAAAGAATAATAATCCTGTGCTACTAAATTCTAATGTTATGTGGAAAAATTAGACCTTTAAAGATTTCTTATTTGATTTAAATTATTTACTTTACATAAAATTAGTTTCTTAATCTGTTTAAAATTTTAATTTTCTTTTTTATTTGGGATTTCTATTCTTATTTACATTAGAAATTTTATTCTTACTTAAAATTTGAACTGATGTTTTTATGTTTATATAAAGATTACTATTATATAAATGAATAATTATTACATTATTAATAATATTGAGATATTTTGAGCAAGTGTAACTTTGCCTTCTTATGTTCTTAGTAGAATACAATATTCTGACTTATCAAAAGAGTAATCAACCTTTATGGCGTTTTCAAGATTGAAATTTTAAGGATTTATTTTCTTAAGTTTTAATCTGATCATTTACAACTTATTTTCTAGTTTCTGGAGTGCATATAACAATTGATTCAAGAGTTCTTAGAGCAGGTCATCTAGTGGGTTCTTATAATCTATCAACACTTTCAACTCTCAATAAATTCATCTCTTATATCCAACTCTCTTTCTCTATCATTGTTCATCTCTTAGTTAATAATAATTCAACCCTTTTTCTAATTTCCTGTGATTTTATATCGAGGGATTGTGTATACGTTATGTTTATATGCTTATACATTGCATAAAATTATAAAAATTTATGAAAATTACTAAATTATCCATATATAACAAAATAATTAAGAATGGCAACGGATACCATTCTCATTTGTTCATATTTAATCCTAACAGTAAGAAATTAAAATAATGATATGAATAGGATATATTACAAGTATTCTAAATTATCCTACATGTATCTGCAAATAATATATCTTATGTGGATATCTATTTTAAGGAAGAAGTTTTTTTTTTATAATTTTTTTTTTATTAATTTTTAGTGAATTATTATAATTATTAAATTAAAATTTTATAGTTTTAGAATTACATATTTTTTAGGATGTTACTGTGACATTAATTTTTTAATTTAATTTATTAATATGGTATATTAATTTGTAAAACACTGAAAATCAAATTATGAATTTAAAATTTTAAAAATTTATTATTTTTTATTAGATATGAACATATTTGTAAAATACAGTGAGAATATGGATATTAATAAATATGATACAAATATTAAAAAGTGAATAAAATATGGTAATAAAATTTATTTAGAATGTGGATGATATTAAAATATTCATACAGCATTTTGTCTATTGTATTCCTAAATAATAAATAACAAAGTTATTATACAAAAATAAAGAAAGCTATAACACCAAACAAAACTACAAGACAAGTAAAAAACTACAGGACCACAACAGCTTGATTATATTCAATGTAAAATACATACACAACTTTTACAAACGTAATGATGTTGTAAATAAAATAATGAATTTCAAGGACTCGTTAAAACCACTCACATTGCCAAATTTCATAACCTTCCCACCTTACTCATATTATGAGTTCGATTCATATAATTTTTCAAATACAATTATTTAAAGTAGATATTTTACAAGTAAAACTCATAAAATTTTTAATAAAATTTCATTAATCTTACTCTTACTGAAAATACTAATTTCATCATGTCTTTTTCTTTTTTTTTTTTTGGTTGAAAACAAAATACTAGTTGGTGGATTAGCAAAGATCATAGTCTAATATAATAATCTTTGTCAGCCATAAAAAACATGCAACATCTCAACCATCTAATAATTCTGATATTAAGGCCATCTTGTTCCAATAATTCAGACAACCTCCTAGCAAGAAAATAACCTGAGACAATTATAATCTGAGTGTCAATTGAGACAAACACATACAATCAGCCATCCATTAGAAAATAAAACACCTCAGATACATTTTACGTGTATTATCAAGTTCAGGTGAGATCATCCTCCTCCAATCCTTTGGCTTTCAGCTTTTCCTTCACTGTCAACAGAAGGGTCGTCTTCCAAGGATCCTGTACATCAGTAACAGCAAGAAAACAACATTAGAATATGAAGATAACAGCAAGAAAATAGTTTACATCTGCACTAGCGGAGGATTGATTAAAGCAAATATTAACCAATCAAAGTTAACTTCTCAACTGGACTAGAGAAATGCTTTCATAGCAATGTGAATATTGAGGTAATTCACAGGCGATAATAGATCAGACAATTTTTTCTTTCTAAGGAAAAAAGGAAACCACATGAAAGGACAAAATTAGATGCAAGAAAATGACAAAAGAGTCTCAAAGGCAAAAATTTGTTTTTGTTCACATTTGTAAGGTCCAAGCCTGCGATAGAAGACAGGATTAGATGTATAATTGCAAATGCACTTGTATGAACCCGAGAGGAAAGCAAGAGAATCATTTTCAGGGATTTATAAATGCATTAAATCAAACATTGAAAGAAAAATTTCAAGCTATACTCTAGAAAGCCTTAAATTGGATGACTTCTTTTAACATCTAAATTTGGATATGTTATTCCAGCCAAACTACATGCACGATAATTTTGCATAATTGCTACAAGATCATTAAATCTGATATATTCTAGAAGAGTTGTAATGGTAAGAAATGTACCAGAGGGATCATGCTGTCAAACTCCTTGACAACGTCTGTAAACTTTGCAACGTCTTCCTCATCAATGGTACCAGCAATGTCCTAACATACCAATAGAAAAGCAGGATTCTTTGAGATTTCATTCCCAGATAAAATAAAGGAAACAGAAAAAAGGCTGAATGTACCAGCATATAAAGGAAACAGGCTATGAGTTAACAATACAAGGTTCCCACTTACAAGCCAGTAAAAATAATTATGCATAGGCTTGTAAAAATAATTGTGCATACAAGATTAAAACATACAAAATGAGTAAAAAGTGTAAATATTTTTTCAACCAAAAGGAGAAAGAAAAAGCTAACTAAGAATTAATCAGAAGCATATGCTACATGAGATGCAACAAAAAATGAAAGTTTTCCACATATAATATAACCCACCGCCAATAATCTGTATTCACGAGTTCCTGAAAAAGTTGGATCCATTTCCTGCAAAAAGCAAATGCAACTACTGTTAAGTTTAGCCAACTTTCAGAAATGTTGTCAAGATTAAAGCAAAAGCAAACCTATAACCGGTATCGCTCCAATGCATTGGTAATTGCAACAACATCACCCTTGCAAAGTTGGCAAATGCCAGCATCAAGAAGATGTCCTTTCACTCCATACTTCAGCAAGTTGTTGTTGAGTGATTGTTTAGCAATCCCTTCATAAATCTCAATTCACTTCTGATATCTGGAGAAAGAGCAGAAGCAGATCTATTTGAATCCCAGTTAAAAAACTTCTCAATTCTTTCAAGTACCAAGCACGCTTGAATCATTTTATGATTTGTGCTTTCGGGGGAACGGGTTAAAGCGAGTATAAAGAAGTATATCAAGTACAATATCTTCTAAAAGCATATAGGCTTACTGTTCCAATTCAGCAGCAAATTGTGCAACTTTCTGCTTGCACTGGTTTGCAGAAGTTGTCACTTCTTCATTTTGGAACATATCGGCTGCCTTCTCAAAGAAAACAATAGCCTGCTTGATGTTATGGTCAGACTCATACAGCTCAGCAATTTCCTGTGAACAAAAAAAGAACCCAGGTCATTAATGATTGCAAATAATGATCGGTAATCATATTTGATTAGATGAACTCTGCATTTTAAAAATGTATAAAGAAGAATACTCAAAAATGAACTTTTATAATTTTTAACAGTGTAGCAGACCATAACAAGACTAAAGAAGGTACGCAGAATTATACTATATACAATTCATATAAATGATCATAAAAGAATTGAAAACCATAATAAGTACTATTAACAGGAGTGAAAGTACCTTGTAATATCTTGCAGCCAGCCTTCCAATGTCACAGAACATATTTAGAGCCTGTTCTAAGCAAGATATGGCCTCTGCACAGACAAAAGCTCAAAACAAAAAGGTTAACAAAGTTTTAATCCAACTAGAAAAGAAAACTTCATAAGTTGGCATACATGAAAATCTAAATAGAAAAAAAGGCACAAGACACGACATGGCTGGCTAAATTGGTTTTTTCCTGAATCAAAGTAGTATTGTAACTGTATGACAGATAGACATACTAATGAATGCAAAAACAGAGGCAATCTGACATACTAATCAAGGAACATGGATTCAGCATCTGACTACAACTCCAACCTAATTAGCATAGCCGTAAAAGCTCCAAGTGAAGAGGAAACTAAGGATAACAAGAGCTACAAGCTCAAAGCTTACCCTTTCTAGATGTTTTCTTATAGCAATGAGCAGCATCAACGTAAGCTTGGGCAGCTTCATGTTTAAATGCTGGTAAGTTAATAAAGTCAAATTTTCCCTTTCTATTTCTTTACTTATTTATAGAAAAGCAGTATTCACCAAACATCCAATTAGTACTTACCTTTAAATGACAGTTTGCCAACTTAACATAAGTTGATCCAGCTTTATCCCCTGCAAGACCATAAAAATAAGCAAACCATAATATATGAAGGCAATGCAGGTGAAGAATCTAGTTACTAAAAATCATATTCAGATTCTATCCATCAGCAGCGTAATGACCAATAGCACCATATGGCTCTGGCAGAACTAAACTTTTGATAATTTGGCAAGTACAGACTTCAGCAGAATTTTAACACAATTCAAGAAGTTTGTCAATCCAATGGAAAAAAAAATTCTGATTCTATAACGAACAGATATTTATTTCCACTGCAGAACTGTATACTACACAATTTCATCACATATATTGAAATCAAAATATGTAAAGATGGCTCTGATCCATTACAAACTGACAAATTCATAACTTTCTATCAAAATCCAATCCAAACAAACCCTATTATTGAATTCGTTCGCCAACAATTTACGAAAAAAAAAAATTAAAATTTTTTCATCACATCTAGAGTTAAATAGAAAGTGCATCATTTCTATCGCAACAATATATCGTGGACAAGATCAAAATATTTTCATTCCTGACTCCATCCAACACTCTCTTGGGAAAGAAACCGAATAAAAGGATATCAAATAATGATATAATCAACCGAAGACACAAAGAACTCAAAAAAAATTCTGATTCTATAATGAACGGATATTTATTTCCACTGCAGAACTGTATACTACACAATTTCATCACATATATTGAAATCAAAATATCTAAAGACGGCTCTGATCCATTACAAACTGACAAATTCATAACTTTCTATCAAAATCCAATCCAAACAAACCCTATTATTGAATTTCATCGCCAACAATTTATGAAAAAAAGTTACAATTTTTTCAACACTTCTAGAGTTAAATAGAAAGTGCATCATTTCCATCGCAACAATATATCGTGGACAAGATCAAAATATTTTCATTCCTGACACTATCCAACAGTCTCTTGGGAAACAAACAGAATAAAAGGATATCAAACAATGATATAATCAACTGAACACACAAAGAACTCAAAAAAATTACATGATTTGGCGAGTTTGAAGGAATTGGCGGCTTTATCGAAGAGATCGGCGGCATCCTCATACTTGGAGCCGAATGTTCCCCAGCTATTGAGCTTCTTCTCCGCATTTTTCTCGAATTCCTCGGCTCGAGCTACCTGATCCCCCATTTTTGGCAAATATTATACTTTACATAGAGAAATGAATGATCAACAATTAGCGACAGAGACCAATAAGCAAGAAAATTGAACATAAGGAAAAGATTGAGAGTGAATTGAAAAAAGCAAAGCCAATAAAAAACAACTCCCTGTTCTCTCTAATTCACATGAAAAAAACATCAATGTATCAATAAGAGACATCCCATATTCCAAACCCCATGTGCACAAATGATAGGCATAATTGAAGCAGAGATTGCATTTGTGAAAAATTTCGTAATGCATATATGAAAATTTTCACTTTACACTACATTTCACACTCTGCATCCACCATTCCAATAATTACTTTAGACAACTAAGGCTTTCCTCTAGTCTGATGTTTGCATACATTTCACCCTCTACATGCATCTTCTCTCACGCGAATAGTTATAGTTATAAAATATTAATTTAGTACAAATAAATATATATAATATTTATATTAAAATAACACTGTTTAATACAAAATAATATTGATTTACTTGTAATAAGCCTGATTTAATACGAGGAAAATAATCATAAATATCCATATTTCTTAAAAAAATTTAAAAATATTCCCTTATATAATTTAAATAAAAAATACCCAAATTTTATATTTTTAAAAATATTTATCATTATACTCACACAAAAATAAATATTTTATTTTTTATTCACTTACATTCTATTAAAATGATCTTATTTTAATCAAAACTGAGTTTTACTATTAAAATGATCTTACTTTAATTAAAACTGAGTTTTAAGTAAAATGACGTCACATTACTCAAAATTGAATTTTGAGTTCGATGACATTTTATATACTCGAAACAGACCGGACACTACCGCTACCCTCTTCACCTCTCCTCAATCTCCTCTCTCGAGGAAAGTGAGACAAGGGCCTTTTATTTTAGAAAAATTTCTCACAAGCCTCCATTTTTCTCCATTTTACCCAATTAATCCTCCTCCAATAATTTACACCAAACTAGCCCAAAAAAATGTTGGATTTTAACAAAAAAAATGACCACATTTGACTCTTTAAATTAATTTTGACTACCTAATTAATTTTGAATAAAAAATGACCACACTTGTTGAAATAGACAAAATTACCCTTGATATCCTTAAAAAAATAAAAAATTAAAATGCATTCTACTCCGCTCGAGCAAGCTTTGCTTGAGATTGCACTCTCTAACATGGTAGACTACAATCTCTTCTTCTTCTTTCACTCTTGACTCTCTCAAACTCCCTTGCTCATTTTCTTTCTTTTGTTTCTCTACTACATTCACATAACACTAAAGCAATTTAGGGAGTAAACTGTATATATTCAAATTTATTCTTTCCCATAAATAGAATTGATCGATCTGGATAAAACCATTATATTTTGCCCAATAGATTGAAACACTGCACTGATGTAAGCGTTTAAAAAAAAAAAAACAAAAAATTGTAACACATTTTGCCTCGCTCGAGAGTGCAATCTCGAGCTAGCCTTACTTGAGACTGCACTTTCAAGCGTGGCAAAATGCTTGCGCGCATGCTTTGTAGATGCATTTTGCCACATTTGAGACTGCAGTCTCGAACAAGACTTGCTCAAGACTGCACTCTTGAGCGGGGCAAAATGCTTGCATGCATGCTTTGTACATGCATTCTATCACATTCGAGACTACAATGTCGAGCAAGGCTTGCTCGACACTACACTCTCGAGCGAGGCAGAATATATTGCAATTTTTTGTTCTTTCCTTTTATTTTTAAACGCTTACATCAGTGCAGTGTTTCAATCATCGGGCAAAGTATAATTGTTTTACTTAGATCGATCCCTTCTGTTTACAAGAAAGAATAAATTCGAGTATATACAGTTTACTTACCAAATTGCTTGAGTGTTATGTGAATGCAGTAAAGAAATAAAGTAAAGAAAATGAGTAAACAGTTTACTTACTAAAAGAGAGTGCAGTATGCCACGCTCGAGAGTGCAGTCTTGAGCAAGTCAGTTCGAGAGAGTCAAGAGTGAAAGAAGAAGAAAAGAGTGCAATCTGGCACGCAAGGCTTGCTCGAGACTACACTCTCGAGCATGGTAGAATGCATACACAAATGCTTTATTTATGCATTCTGTCATGCTCAAAACTGCAATCTCGAGCGAGACATATTGCATTTCAATTTTTTGTTCTTTCAAGGGTATCAAAGGTAGTTTTATCCAATTTATGTAAATGTGATCATTTTTTATTCAAAATTAATTAGGTAGTCAAAATTGATTTTAAAGGATCAAAACGTGGTCATTTTTGGTTAAAACCCAAAACTATTTTTGGAGACATTTCTCCATCACTAGCCTTTTTTCAAAACAAAGAATCAAATTTTCGTCGACTCTCACTTTCCAAAATTGTAAAAACTAAAATTTCCCCAAATTCCAGATTTTCAAACTAAATTCTCAAATCGAAGGAAGTTGACGCGGCAACAAGTATTCGAAATAGTCAGCGGCAATGACAAGGACTACAGCAGCAACCTCGTGAAGGTAGGTGATTTCGTACCTTTTTTTCTTAGTTTTTCTTAACTGATTTTAGGCGATTTAGAAGTTGAAATGCATGATTTAAATGATTTAAACATGATTGAAGTGTTTTTGTTGTTTGTGTTGTATTATTCGAACTGTAGAAAGCTGGATTTCTTTTTCGAGTGCCTCAAACGCAAATTCAAGTGGATTTGTTTTGTATTAAATGTCTCTCCATCTTTTGAAGTATAGTCGTCCAAACATCTCAATCTTCAAAATATCAGCTAAAGAATTGAGATTAGCAACAGTAAACGAGGCAATGTCTCTCCATCTTGGACTCGGATCCTCTCCTAGTCTGAGATTTCATGGACTTTGCAACATTTATTGACCCATGTACTTAATTAAGATCAAAGGCTGAGATTTCGTTTCAATAAAATTTTAACAAATTTACCCCAAACTACTTAAACTAAAAGTCAACACCCAAAACTGAATTTTATTTCACTGTCTATTTCCGCTGTTAACCGCCATAGATAAATAAAAAATTTATCCAAAGTTGGCGAATATATTCAAAATCATGCAAGAAACTTCAACTATCCTACCAAATCACGTCCTAGATCCAACAAAATCATCCAAGAAACTGTAACCAACGATCAAATCTCAGTTCAGGATGCGCGCATGAGTGGGGAGGAGGTGGTGGAGGTGGATGGGGATGGGGAGGAGGAGGAGGTGGTTATTATAAATAGAGATATGGTGATAATACAAAATCAGGTTAAGGAAGAGTGAAGGGAAAGATGGAAAGGCATTGACAATCTTGTGCATAGAAAAAGAATTTACACAAAGACTACAAGTTAGGTGAGTTTGCGCGAATAGAGAAAGATGTAGAGGCATGAGATTGGTTGCTCACTTCACTACAATGGACCTTGCTTTTATGATCGCCAATATATGTGCAAACTCATCGTCAACGGTCCTGATTTGCCTCTTATTTCGTAACATCTTTTTTTTTTAACATTTCATGTCAGTAAATAACACCAGAATAAAACAAAACGGGACATGATTTGGCATTACAATTTCTTGCATAATTCTACAACACCTGTTTAGGATTCTGCAGCTTAGATAAATTTTTTATTTATATGCAGCGATCGACGGTAAGAATGGACAGTGAAATAAAATTTCAGTTTTGGGTGTTGACTTTTGGTTTGGATAGTTTGAATAAATTTGTTTAAATTTTATTGAAACTAAATCTCAGCCTTTGATTTTAATTAAGTACACGTGTCAATAGATGTTGCAAAGTTCAAAAAATCCTAGATCATGAGGGGATCCGAGTCCCTCCATCTTTTGAAGTAAAGTCCTCTAAACATCTCAATCTTTAAAACATTAAGTATAGACTTAACAACAACCAGCAAGGCCATTTCTGATTTAGAAAAATGCAACGAATGTAGAAAGGAAAAACTATATGCGCAGCCAAACATTTTTCATAACAAATTCTTGGATTTGACTTAGGTTGGCTCATCTTTTGCGCAAGAGAATTTTCCTTATTAGCTTGTTAATTTATCTCTATAGTACTTTTATATATGAACTCTGTGAAAGGCTTGTAATTGACTAATTAATGTGGGATTTGGTATTTTGACATACCCCCCACATGTACACAACATTTTTTTCTTTTATTTTCTATTTAATTTATTTTCATTTTTTCTATATTAAGCTACTTTTTTTATTGTATGTCTTCTTATTTTTTATTTTTTATTTTTGCAAATTGCTTATAAATCAAATTTACAATCATATTTCTTTTTGGTGTTTTGTCTTTTCGTTTTTGTTTGTAAAAATGTAAGAAAGAGATAGGGATACATTATGGAGGGAGCATAAAAGGATAAAGAGAAAGATAAATAATTTTTCACATTTTCTTTTTAGATTTTGAGTTCTTTCTAGATATGAAAAAGAGATAGGGACCGATTATAGAGAGAGAAATAAAAAGGATAAAGATAAAGATAAATTATTTTTCATGTTTTTCTTTTTGTTTTAATTTTTAAGTTTTTATTTGTAGAGATAGAAAAAAAGAGATAAGAATGGTTATGGGAGAGAGAATAAAAGGATGTAGATGAAAGAGATAGGGAGGAATCATGGATAGAGAAAGATGAAGCTAAAAATAAATGAAAAAAATGAGGATTAATTTTTTTTAATTGTATTGAATTTATCTAAATAAGAAAGAAAACATATGTTAGGTCATCCAAGAATATGTTAGTAATATTTAGAAAGCAACTTTTATCACAAATGAGAGTGAGGTTAGAAGGATAATTGGATATTTCTAAATTTAAAAGATAATTAGTATTAGGCCAAATAATAAATAGAGTACAAGGTATATTCTCTTCACTATTATGTTATTTTAGTATTATTTATTAAGAGATATTCTTATTTACCCTCTTAATTTTCGAGAAAAATAATAAATATTTCAATAGATTTTTGAGATATTTTAAACACTCGAGTTTTAAGAAAATAGGAAGATATATTTTTGACTTAACGCTTGCCAGTTTGACATGTTAGGATCTTATCATTTTATTCCATATACTTTAAAAAACTAAAAAAATAAGATTTTTTTTTCTTATAATCAATAATTTAGTCCTCACTATTTCCAATATATTAGGACTTAAATGTTAAATTAAAAAGTTTATTTTATTTTATTATTTTAAAAAATTAAAAATAAAAACATTTAATTCTAATATCAATAGAGTGTATCTAGTAAATATTTGATTTGATTCTAATATCACGTGGACATATAATATTAAAAAATTAAAAAAATAAAAAAGTCTTACAACAAAACAAGTTGTAATAAAATCTCCTACCAGTTGGCATACATAAATATACATTTTTTTTAAAAATTTTTAAAAGATAAGAGAATGGACAAAGTTCAAATTGTTTTTAAATCCCCTTACCTACCTCGGGTTAGTGTTTCAAAATCGAGTGGGGAACAAACTAAGAAATGCTCTAAACCACTTCATAACTATCGAGGGCTACATAAATATACATAATTATATCATATTGGAACAAAAAATGGAACCATATTAATTTCCATTTGGAAGAACTTGTCATTGGCCTTTTATGATTATCATCACCAAGAAAAAATTTAATTTGTTGTTATTAGTGACATAACATGAATAGAAATTTTTATTCATCCATTCGTTGAAGACAAATTGAAACAAAATTTTTGTGGTTAATTAATTACAACTCAAAGCTTTGATTAAAGATGTGTACCTATAAATTAGTTGATGTTAAAGACAAATTTAAAAATATATTTTGAATTGAGAATGATTACGTTTTTAAGTTTGTCATTTCCTTTTGGAATGATTTACTAATGGGAATTTTTTTCTCATTTTCTTCTCCACTTATGTTGTAAAGATATTTAAGAATTAGACAATAAAAAAATTTGAAAAATAAGAAAAAGAAACAATTTGTCTAATTAATGATTTTAATCACTTGTGATTGAACGATTCTTAAACTTACAATTTGCTTTAAAATATTTAAAATCAATCAAATGATGAAACATTAATTATAGAACACAAATTAAATTGCAATACAATGGTCATACAATACCATATATGAAACTACTAATTATCTCTTGAATAATGTTGGTTAATATAATAAAAAATATTCGTAGCATTTTTTAAGGCATATATATCTTTAAAAAATAAAAAATAAACTAAAGATATATCTATCAATAATTTGAGCGAGGATGGTAAAATTTTTGAAAGATTGTGAGGAAAACTTATTTTATATCATCACTTTATTTCATATATATTTCTTCGATAATTGATGGAGAACCTTCTTCTCATATGACTAGTTATTCTTTTTTTTTTTTTTGTTAATCCTTATTTCTCATTTTATAAATCTTTATCGATAATTTGTGAAGATGTATCTAAATCTGATGTTATACATAAGTAGATTATATTACTTAATTCTTTGCAAGTTCTCCATGTTTCTAAATTTTTTGTCAATCTTTTCTCTCTTAAAATTTAATTCTAAGTTTTTTGTCAATATTTTTTCTCTTAAAATTTAATTTTAAATATTAAAAGAGAAGAGACTTATTAGTTGAATCACTTACAATTTATTAAGTTCAAACAGAGAGCCCTAGCACATAGCTCCGCCCCTGCTTCTAGTAAAAATGAAATCACTTTTATGATTTGGATCCCCAACTTCGAGAAAAAACAATAAAGAAATAACATTTCTTTTACTATTTAGTCTCTTTTAACATAAATTTTTGCGATTTAACTCTTAACAAATTTTATACATTTTAACGTCTTATAAATTAAAATTCTAACTCCGACATTAATTATGAACAAATTAATTGCCAAAATAACAGATGAAAGAATCGCTTCAAAGACCAATTGATCTCCATACATTTTGTAGGTTTGTAATTTTATTACACAAATCATAAGAAGTTTTTCCGATAGTTATTATATTTCATTGACTCCGTTGATTCTTGATCCATATACAATTTTACTCTAGATTTTGATGAACTTTAGACGTTTTATCTTGATAAAATATTTAATGAGGATGTTTCTAAAACATAAGGGATAGATCAATAATTCTTTAATTTTATATAATTTTTATACATTTAAAAATCGTTAAATTTTGATATTTTTAATAATTGATATTAAATTAATATTTTAATGCATAATAAATTGAACATAATTAATATATATAAAAATATAATATAAATAATTAAAATTATAAATAATATAATAAAATATATAAAATTACAAAATCATCAATCCTTTTTTTTTTTTATATTACAAAAATTATAACTAATTATCCAAATATATGCCATTAGTTGTTTATACAACTACTTAGACAAGCTTAATGATCATTAGAGTTGAATAATTTTGTCATTAAATAAAATGTTAAAGGGAAATTTTTTTGTACTCCGAAAGTAAAACAGAAACAATTTATCTTTTATCAAACTAAATGAAAAAGCAAAATTATACCAAAAAACTTTCATATAATTTATTTTCTTTTGCTCGATTATTATACATCATAATACTCCACTATTTTTCTGTGATAACATAGAGCTTATCATAAAATCTAATAATATTGTTCTTGAATTTTATATATTTTATTTTAAAATATTAATCCATTTATTAATCGCCCTACATTTATTCGTATTATTTATGATAGATATGATCTTTTTCTTTTTTTTTTTTTTTTTTTTATAATAAGCATTATCTTTAATAAACTAGAATGACAGTTAAGAATAAGAGAGATGGTAACAGTGATAATTATAACGAGAGTGAAAATTTAAATACGTAGTATATTTTTATTGGGTGGTCGGAATAGGACCATTCTACCTAAATTTTTCTCAAAAACAAATACCGAACAGCCTCTAAAATATGGAAACTTGTTTATCAAATAAACAACCTGCATTATTATCATTAATAAATAACAAATGAAAAGAACCCTAATTTGTTATATTTTGACAGTTCAAATAAGAACAACAAGAAGCATAATTAATTAATTAATTAATTAATTAACAATTGCTTATATTTCGGCAATGAGAAAGCAGATAGGCTTACACATTTCAAAGGCATTCAGTAAGCATGATAAACAGCTCCTCATCAGTAATTGCTCCCATCTCCATTGCCCTTTCTAGCGAAGTTAGCCCCCTGCCATCCTTTATCGATGGACGAGCACCTCTGTACAGTATCAACGTCAGATACCACATCGAAAGCGAGTTTTAAGTACAAATCATTCACTCATTCATTGACAACTGCTACATAGTGTAGCTAAATTTACCTTCTAAGTAGGAACTTTGCAAAAGTGTTGTTTCTTGCAGAGATGCAATGGTGCAAGGGAGTCCTTCCATGGAAGTCACGCAGATTTATATTAGCGCCAAATTGTATCAGAAGTTCAAGCACCACGGGGTTGCCATGGTGACATGCCAGATGCAATAATGAACAGCCTTGAAGACAATTCCCTGGATCATTTGAATCCTTGATCCTCTGACAGCAATCTGGATCATTATTTTTCTTTCCTTTCACTTTCTGAGCACCAGTTTCCGAATCTTGTGGATCAACAAAATGGTGATATGAATCCACACCAACCACATCATCAAAGGTGGTATTGACAATATTTACGTCTGATATCACAATCAGCTGGTATACTTCTCGCAAATTTCCAGTCTTGACTGCTTCCCAGATGTTTTTGGCGTGAGAATGAATGCCAGTTGAGGTTTTATCCTTGGCAACTAGCAATTTCTCTACATACTAGGTAAGGGAGACAAAAGTAAGCTTTGAATTTAACTTCAAAACCTCTTTGCAAAGCCATTGAAAGGTAATAGTACTTAGAAAATGACACAAATGATGAGTATTGAAGATGAACGGATACGTGTATAAGAGAAGCTTTCTTGCTGTGTGATTTGAAAAAGAAAAATGTACTAACTCAAAATACAGCTTAATGAAGTTGAGAAAATTGGACGGGATGAACCCTTTCCAGTCCTTGCATGACTGTTGAATCCCTTGGATCAAAATCAAGTTCTTATTTTACCAGTGGCTCTAGAAGGACCAAAATACTCTTAAATTAAATAGATGAATGTATACACAATACACAATACACAAATTAGCATCGCAGAATATCATCTTGTAGATTTGACATAAACAGACAAATATTGTGTACTTCCACAACTTTGTTTCGCACAAGGTTGTGCATGAAAAATGTTAATATCCTACTCTTCTTGTTTTTGTAGTTATGTGGAAGACAGTGTTGGAGGGCTTTAGTAGGCATAACACAAAAAAGAGTATGGTTTTTTGTTTATATTTGGAGATATTTTCAAGTCTTGAGTTTGACAAAAATGTGGAGATTTGTCTTTCCTATTTAAAAACTTAAGAAGAGAGAGATTGTACTGGGAAATTGTGGAATAAATTGCGTTGTAGTAGTTTTTTTTTTTTTTTTTTTTAATTTATAATTTAGAATTCAATTTATTTATTTCTTTTTTTCATAACATGATTGGTTAGCTATTAATTAAATCGTGGGAGGATAATTGGATTGCATTAAACAATTTTCCATTCTTTGTTTTCTCCCATTTGTAGGCTTTTAGGCAAGATGATCGAAAAGTATACTTCACCCTTCAATTTCTTCGTGGAGAGTGATAGTTCAATTTTTTAAAACTAACCAAGCCATGTCCTTACTTGTGTTTCTCATATCTCAACCACAAAATTATTAATACCACAATTTTTATTTTTTAATTTTATTCTTTTGGTTAGAAAAACAAAAACGAGTATGCTTAGCAAAGAAATTTACAATGGGGAGAACAAGTTTGCCCTAAAATCCCTAAAAGGATTTCAAGAAGACACTACCAATAAGTATACCTAACCTTAAAAACTATGAACAACAAAGCCTGCACAACAAAACTCAAATTAAAATAACACTCCTCCCTAGCTATACCATACCTGCTTCCCACTTGTGATGAATACAGAAAACATCACATTTTGAATAGGACATAGAAGCCCGAGAGAGTTCAAACCTGCCACAAGGCCACGGCCTCCTCATGTAGGTGTTCAAAGATTCTCCTATTTCTTTCTAACCACAAAACCAAAACAATTGTCATGACTGCATGATCCCATGATACAGCATCCTTTACCTTTCGTCACAAAGCTGAAGATCTCACTATAAGAGCCTCATAATGAGACAACATTGTTCTATTACCCTTTTCAAATAAGACACGTAGCAAGGATGAAGCAAACACATATAACTTTATTTTTTCATTGCTCTATTGTCCCAAAATGCAGCACAAACATTTTCAGTAACCAAGGTGTTGAGGCTGATTTTGGCTTCATGTGTATTTATTTTTCTACAGAAGTGTTTCATGTATTTGAAGGAAAAAAAAAGGCCATAGCACCGTGGAACTGATGCATATTAGCAATATTTAGGATTTTAGGCAAAAATGAATAGTTATTTCTTGTGCTCTCACATTTAATATCTTGGAAGTCAACAAGTTTAAGAATGTGATTGTGGGGATTAATTCTCCGGATGAGAAAGTTAACTATTTGGCCAATAAATTTGTGTTTTTGGTGGGGAGTTGACCTTTTGATTACTATGGTTTTACATCGCAAGAAAATGCTAAATTCTCAAGCTTATGAGATCTAGTGGTGGAAAAAGTTGACAGAAGATTGGCAAGGCAGAAAAGAAAGGTTAAGCATTATGGCCTTAACAATATACTTTCTTTGGTTAAGATTCCTAAAAGGGTTGCAAAGAATTCAAATAACATTGAGAGAATTTTCATGGAAAGTTTATGATGCAGGCAAGGTTCACATCTTATTGGATGGAACATTGTTCCTAGAAGAAAGTGAAGAAAGGAGATCAAAAGTAAAGAAAGGCTTGGGATAAATTCCTCTTAGAAGGATTCTCGTTGGCGTGCAATATTAAGCACCAACACCAAATGGTTGTGATGCTAATGTGGCTGCCAAAAAATCCAACAGAAGCCCCTGGAAGCTATACCAAACAATTACCCTACTTCCTCTCATATTTCTTAGTCTTGGGAGATGGAAAGAATGTATAGTTGTGAGAGAACATGTTGCGGGGAGACTTTGCTTTGTGAATGTTATCCTCACCTTTATAGACTTTGCTACATTAGGAATGTCTCTACATGTTCTAGTGTGGTAATCCTCCCTCTTTCAGGAAAATTGGAGTTCAAACTTTCACTTTAACAGAAATTTGGAACAAGGGAAATACATGAATGATGCCGAAAAATCGTGATACCGAAAGATTGCTCTGATACCAAAATTAATGCCCGAACTTGCTGGGATAGCAAGTTTAATATCAAAAAATAACTGCAATAATTGGACACTCATTAATAATGGATTAAATGAGCTCATCACCTATGTATAATAATAAAAAGATACATATATCACCACCTTAAAGTTATTAAACAAAGAATATAAAATTTGAAACACTCACCATTCAATGGAATCCACCAAAAAGAAACAGAGTTAAAGAAAACAATAAGTTTGCATTGAAATTGTATCCTTTTGGATTCCAACCTTAAGGATTTATATAATCTCGTCTTGGAACAACCCTGTAAGCATAGACAATCTTCAAATTTTGAAAATAAATACAAATTTTTGAAAATTTTAAGAGTATAACTAAGACTTTGACAAATGAATAAGGAAAATAAATTAAAATATTTGACAATATTACGAGGACAACTAAGAAGGAATAAATTAGGTTACAACTTTTGATAAAAATAAGTGAACAACTAAAACATGACTTTTAATTGAGAAAATGAGTTGCACATTTTGAAATTAATTCTGAAAGGCTACTAAGACTTTGAAAAAGATGTTAAATTCAATTTGAAAACCTAAAACATTAATTAAATGCTTTGAATTTTGCTTAAAAGTTTCTCCAAAATCGTGCAATCTTGATTTGAATTAGGCAGTGAATATCTTATAAATAAATAGACCTACCTTCTTCTAGAGAACTCTAAATTAAGCATCATGAAATTTGTTGGAGAGTTAATCCTTTATCTTTCTAATGGTACTAATCACGTTCAGAAATAATGCCGCAGTAAATATAAATTAAATTTTGAAGTTACCCCATTGATAGTGTTTTCAAAGCTTAATTGATTAGTGTATAGGTATTGAGATTATAAGCAATTACATTCCTACTTTGGCATTTGGATATTTCAGACACTCCTGTGTCAATCTTCCCCAGTTGAAAGGAAAGACTCTTCTAAGTCTCCAATCATGCCAACGTTTAGAGATAGAGCTTTCATTTTGTCCATGCCAATGTCTTGTGACACTCTATAAATGGAGTGTAACATGCTCCCCCACAAAAGTGCACAGCATCCTGTACACGTCCTCCTCACAGAACTATTATTTTTTATTTTAAAACTGCCATAATGCATCTTTATGTTCACGCATATCCTTATTCTTTGGCTATCCTTTGCATTGGACGAAATATTCCGTATTGTTAGGCACACTGTGTTTCTCACCTGTCTGTCAACAAAAGTGCAATTAACCTGTTCATCGATGCAGTTTACCATAGCGATGAGATTTTTGCATTGTATGTTTGAGAAGCTCTACCCTTATATGCAAAATCTATGCTGCATTTCCTTAACATATGTTTGTTGAGCTCGTAACCTATGAGAGGCATTATAGTAAACGCTTGTTGCACTTCCCAGTTGCACTCTTGTCTTTACAAATTTGTCAACTTAGACAATTCTCTTGGGTTTTGTATTCGGTCTTTGCTTGTGGTCGGCTGACATTTCCTTCGATATATCAAGGGATTCTAGCGATTTTCCTCTCACGACAAAGGGTTGTTAATTAAGGATACATAACTCGTAAACTCACCATTCTATAGAATCAACCAGAAAGATACATAGTTGAGATAATCACTCAGTTTGTCACTGAATAAACACAATTAATCTATTTATTTATCTCACGAATCTAACATCATTTCCACAATTCCGATATCATATTGGTAACAGAGTCGAAAGGTCTTTGACAGGCCTTATCAAAACAAATCCTTACATAACTCGTGCATTTATATGGGCGTGGATGTCATACACCATTTATATCCGCCTGACCTGAAGCCTTAGAAGATCCACATATATTATATACAGCTGTATATATTTATAAACGAAAGTGTCGATCGAGACTAAGGCAGGCAGGCCTGTAGAATTAATTAAAACCGAAGTAGATGTTGGCATGAACAAAACAAAAGCTCTATTTTTGAACGTTAACATGATTAGAGACTCGACAAAGTCTTTTCAACCAAGGGAGATTGAAAAAGGAGTATTTGGAGTACCCAAATGCCAAAATAAAAAAATAAGTGCTGATGATCTTAATATCCTTACACTAATCAACTAAGCTTTGAAGACACTATCAATAGGGTAATTTTAAAATTCAATCTTTATTTACTGCAGCATTATTTCTAAACATTGGTGGTACCTTCAAAAGATAAAGAAGTTAACTTCCCAACAATTTTATGGTGCTCAATTTAGAGTTCTCTAACAGAAGTTATGTCTATTTATTTACAGAATGTTCACTGCTAAAATCAAATCAAGATTGCACAATTTTGAAAAAAACTTCAAGCAAAATTTAAAGTATTTAATCAATGTTTTAGTTTTGCAAGTTAAATTTAACATCTTTTTTCAAAGCCTTAACAGTGTTTTTTAGAATTAATTTTAAAATTTGTAACTCATTTTCTTAATTCAAAGTCATGTCTTAGTTATTCTCGTAGCAATGTTATAACCTAATTTCTTACTTCTTATTTGTCCTTTTAGTATTGTCAAATGTTGTAATTTATTTTCCTTACTCATTTTTCAAAGTCTTAGTTGTACTTCAAAGTCTTAATTGTACTCTTAAAATTTTCAAAGACTTACATTTATTTTCCAGATTTAAAGATTGCCTATGCTTGCAGGGTTTTTTCAAAATAAGATTATACAAGTTCTTAAGGTTATAATCCACAAGGATGTTATGTAATGTTGAGCTGAATACAATTTTCAGTGAAAACTTATTGTTTGTTTCAACTTTGTATCTCTTTGGTGGATTCCATTAAATAGTGAATATTTCAACTTTTGTATCATTTGTTTAACAACTTTAGGGTGGAGATATTTGTAACCCTTGTGTTGTTATACATAGGTGGTGAGCTTATTTACCCCATTATTAGCGAGTGTGCAATTATCCTAACGAGTTTTGGTACTAAATTTGCTATCCTAGCAAGTTCCGGCAACAATTTTGGTATTGGAGCAATCTTCCAATATCAATGAACATGCAGATCTTCTAATGTATCTAGATAGTGTGAAAATTGATGAGATTATGGTAGATGGAAGGGTATGGATGTTGAAGATTTTGGAAATCTACTCGTGTAAGTCATCCACTTTAAGATGACTTCGCTCTTTTTAAGTTCATTTGGAAGGCTAATATCCCACCCACAGTTTCCAGTGATGAGGCCGTTATCATCTTTTCCTTCTTTTTCCTTCTTTGTAATGTGGCCACTCATATTGTTTGTTAATAGAATTTTGTTTGTTTCTTATCAAAGAAAATAAAAATCTGGGACATACCCCAGCCTAATAGTAAAACCAGTGGACCAAGCTTAGAGGTTTAGCAAACAAGCATGTCAACTCATTCCCTGCCAACTGTTTGTACATGGATGTAAAACAGTTATTCATATTTAATGCCTGATAAGGTTGTTAATTCCAAGCTTAGAGGTTTAGCAAACAAGCATGTCAACTCATTCCCAGCCAACTGTTTGTACATGGATGTAAAACATATATTTAGATTTTATGCCTGATAAGGTTGTTAATTCTACTAGTTAACTGTGCACACTCTAAAAAATTCTTGTAAAAGCAAATAGAGAGACAAGACGCTTTAATTATGAATGCATTCAGAAGCCTAAAATCAAATGCACATAGCTATCCAATACAGCAGAAAACATAAACATGATAGAAACATCCTAAATTAAGTCAAATAATAGCGGTGCTAGTTGGTTTAATCAGTAAAATCTCTTGAAGTGGTACAAGAAATATAGGGTTGTACCAATTGGGTATGGGGTTTAGTTTATTTTCTTGCAATATATGAGAAGGAATTTATTTTTTTCTTAAAAAACTATAAAATATTTGTTTAAGGATATCACTCAATAGCATCTCCCTGACTGTCAAGATTGCCAAAGAAATTTCAACGCTAATGCCAAGTGTAACATGCATTTCCATACAAGCACAATGCACGAAACAAATATAAAGAGTACCTTTGCCTGAATGTATTGCTCCTTATAGTGAATGACATCTTTGGGACATGGTTTCCTAACTGACGGATTGATAGAATCTGATTTTTCCACTCTGCACAGGATTCAATTCAGCTGGAATTATAAAATGAAAGCATTGCAATAGTAACTGCTCGAATAAATTTTATAACTATCCAACCTATAAGTTTGAAAATTTTGAAGGTAGCTTAATTGGAAAATAAACCATCCACTCAGCACTTTTTCCCCTTTTCCTTAACGAAGTTTTATTCTCTAATGACTTTAATAAATAAGAGAATTTGTCATCTGTATTGAAAGAGCAGTACAAGTATATTTTGTATAGAAATAATATTGAAACTAAAATAGGCAATCTTTGGTGCCATTAACAATAGTCTAGTAACTGTGCTTGATTACTAGTTGCGTTTGCCTTTTATGTTCTTAGTCTAGCACTATGCACTTTCAACTCTTCATTGGTAAGAAATATAGAATGCTCATTTTCACTGTTCTTTCTTTCTGTGTCAGAATCTTTTTATCTGTTAACATGGTTAATACAGAGCCCGTTCTAATCCTTAAAACATGTCATTTTTCAATAAATAAAGAAAAAAAAAAAACCATAGCCATCAACCCATTTCCCTTTCTGGCCACATTCTGACAACCTTCACCTGTTACCACCCACCCACACCCAGAGTCGGTAAACAAAACCCCTCATAGATCACCAGCAACAGCTGCCAGAAAACACTTCATATGCAGTTCGAAGTTAACAACTTTTCTGCATTCTTTTCAATTTTGTTTCTCTAATGGTTTTCTAGAGCTTGCTACCCTAATTTGAACCTTGGTTTATCCAATTGATTTTGATATCTCAGATGTAGCAAGGGGACAGATAGCCTGGTTAGGGAGGTCTACAAAATGAATGGTGAAAACAGGATGACAACCAAATAAAGGTGAGCATACCTTGTCCATAAAACATTCTCCCAAAGGAAAGGTACTGGGTCTAATCGTAAATGCGGGCAATATTATATTTACTAGAGATGATCACTAACAGATATTAGAGCTGAATCATACTTAGAAAAGGAGTTTGAGATTAAAACTATGATAAATCTACAATGTTTCTATGGTAAACAAGATTTTCACGACAGAGAAGTACACTAGGATATAAATCAGCTAACACTCTCATCAAGGCAAATCACAAACTAGGGGAGAAAAATGAAGCTATGGTAAGCAAAGGCACCTATCAGTAAATGATCAGAAAATTAATTTACTTATCACACGAGACCTGATATAAGGAATGTGATAAGTGCAGTAAGCCACTTCATGCGTACTCCAGTAGTATCTCGTTTGGAGGCTGTGTGCAGAATTATTCGATACCTAAAGGTGGGACCATGTTAAGAGATGATGATTTTCAAGAATGACAACCTAAGGCTCAAAGCCTACACTATTGCATAATGGGCAGAATCCTTAACAGACAAACGATCAAAAACTGGGTATTGTACATTTCTATGAGGCAATCTTGTCACTTGGGATAAGTTTTTAAAAAAAAAAAAAACAGTTGTTACCTGATCAAGTACAGAAGCTGAGCTTAGAGCTATGGCCCAAGGTATTTACAAGTTACAGTGCCTAAAAATTGTACTAAAAGATCTTAAGATTAAGATCAAGGAGCCAATGATGTAGGACCATGACAACAAAGCTGCTATAAGTATAGCTCGTAACCTTGTCCATCATGATCCAACAAAAATAGGACGTTAATTGACATTGCATCAAAAAGAAACTGTAAACTGGTCAACTATGCGTCATGATCCAAACAACTCATCGGCATACTGACCAAGGGACTACTACTCATTTCATCAACAACACAATCTGGGAATGCAAAATTTCTTTGGACCTGCTAGAAGTCTAGTTTTGGAAGATTTGAGAATTAATGTGGGCTAAATATTTTCTGTAAATACTTCAATTGTCTAGTGTAGCTGTTTACATTTATTTATTTCCTAGAAATCAGTTCTAGGATCAACATAGCATTATTATTCCTAATTTGTTCTATTTTTGTCAACTCTCTTGCCTTATTCAGTGCCTTGTACAAATTTATAGCATAACACACAGAAGAAATATTTTCTTCATCTTTCACATATCATCCCATTAAAGTTAAGAAGCGAAAAGTGGAAAAAGAAAGTGAACTCCTGTTTAAATTTAACAATCACAAATATGTTTTCTAGTTAACATTGCCAAGAAAATATTCTTACCTTCCATCCTTAAGGAGTGATCCCTCCCATATAGAGTTACAGTATGCATTACCCAAAGCACCAAATAGGTCCAAGATTGTAGGTTCCCAGACCTTGACATCCAACGTAAGAGATCTCACCTGCAGTTATAATACAAGGTATACAATTGGAGGCTTGGACAATTGAATAAATATCATGATAATAAATGTGCATAATAACTGATCAAAGTAAAATAAGAAAACAAGTTATGATAATGAAATGCATCAGCACTAAGATGTGTGCATGACAATCTTAGCATTTATCCATAAAAATGAATGATTTTGGCTTATAGCTACCAAATTAAAATCAGCAGATCTCACATGTCATTTGAAAAACTGGAAATTCTAATCAATGAGTCAAGATAAGTTCCATTATCAATTAATTTTTCTAAAGTTTGCAGTTTACCAAACAAACCACTGGAGTATATATTCTCAACCACACTCAGCAAACTTCAAATTCATCATGGGAATTGTTAAAAAATTAAAGTTCGTGTATCTGTAAAGACATCGGATGGTTACTGATATCAAATTGATTGGATATTTGAGATGCACCAAGGGGACAAGACGTCTACACAAAAAAGGACAAACTTTCCTAGAGTCCCAAAGGGAACAAAAAATATACAATGTATAGCTTAACTCAGGTGTAAAAGCAAAAGGCTCCACAAGAACCATAGAAACACCAAAACTTTTGTTCCTTTCAGGCTACTGTCGCTTCCCAGTTGTGAAGAACAAATATTCGAGACATTCTTAAACTTGAAGAAATGGAAGCCCAAAGAGAAATTCAAAACCTTACTTTGTCCCAAATATACCAAATTACACATCTTCAAAGATCCATTTTTTCATCTTGATCTAAGTAACTTGAGATATTGCTAGTAAGCTTGGAATCCAAATAACCTTTAAACCAAAGCCAACCTGTTAACTTCATGAACCCAAATTTGAAGTTTAAATTAATTTTTTATTCAAAACTTATTTGGCGCATCCTTGTCAATTTCTTAGCAGACAAAAAATACAAAAATGTGCATTTTACTAGTTCAAAATCGCAGTCAAAGAGCATCTTTTGCTATTGAGGGAAAAAAAAAAAAAAGAAGTAAAGGAAACACAAACTTGAATTAGTTCTTAGTTGCTTTTAGTTGATTTAAGCTACAACATATCATTTACTAAGTTTCTTTTTGATATATGTAAGTGTTGAAGAAAATAAAATTATATTAAACTCTCTTAAATTATAAACTAAGTACATAGACATGCCTTTATATAGGTTGAAATAATAAAACAGCGTAAACTAGGAAACCTTATTAACTTAGGAATCCTCCTAAACTTAGATTAACAAACTAGGAAAACACTAATAAGTCTAATTTTAATTCTAAAACTCTCCTTCAAACTCAAGATGATAGAACAAGCTTCAGTTTGGAAGCTAATACGATTAGAAGAAAATCCCAAAATATCGAAAAATAGAAGAAAACCACTCGTGCCTTTAAAAAGCGATCTTATGCCTTTTAAGAGGCAAGAAACACTTGATTGTGCCTTTTTCTAGGCGAGAGAAATACTTGACTATTTCTTTTTTTTTTTTTTTTTTTTTAGGCCAAAAATACTGATTATGCCTTTTTTTGGACAAGAAATATTCTCTATGCCTTTTTCTAGATGAAAAATACTAAATGTGCCTTTTTTTAGGCGAAGAATATTAATAATGCCTTTCCATAGGTAAAGAATACTGATTATGCCTTTCTTTAAGCAAAAAATATTGATATTGCCTTTCCAGAGGCGAGGAGTGCCTTCTATAAGTGAGTAGTAGTAGACGAATGAGCAACCATATCAAGAACAAAGAACCTGTAAACAGTACTCTGCTACAGCCCAGTAAACAGCATCCATAAACAGTTGTCTGAACAGTACTTATGAACAGTACCCTAACTGGATTAGGGTTCCTAAACTTTTTCTTTCTTTCTTTCTTTTTTTTTTTTAAAGTATCTGAATTTTTTTTTCTTTTGCTAGAAAACTCCAAAGTTTCTAGATTTTTTTTTTTTTACTAGAAAACAGAATCATGCTCAATAACTACCTTATAGGGTAGTACATCATCGCTATCAAAAATTTTATGATACGACTTTCAAACCTAAAATCGAACTTACTTTGATACTATGTTGAAGAAAATAAAATTATATTAACTCTCTTAAATTATAAACTAAATACACAGACACGCGTTTGTATAGGCTGAAATAATAAAGCAACATAAATTAGGAATCCTTATTAACTTAGAAATCCTCATAAACTTAAGAACCCTTAACAAACTAGGAAAAGACTAATAAGTTTAATTTTAATTCTAACAATACGAAAATAAAATAAAAATGAAAATTACAAATAAGTGGACCACAGTTTACCAAAAGATCACAAATAAGCTAGAGAAGTAAATGCAGCAACAAAGATCATCTAACAGCACCATCCCTCTTGCCCTGAATTAAGAAGAAATGAGTATCTTTCAAATCATTAGATATGACACCTGAAGTAACACAAGAAGGTGATCCTTATCCACTAGAAAACAGTATCTTCCTCCATAGCTTCATAAAAAATACTCTTTTTTAAGCAAAAAAGTGTCAGCTCAGGGCAGTCCCACAGTATTGAGATCTTCCAATTCCCTTCAAAAGCATAAAACTCTTTTTTAAGTAAAGAAATACACAGCCAAAATCACCAAAGGTAGCAGTCCCAAAATATTGCCTTGTGATCAATATTCTCCAACCGAATTTATAGGTCACACATAAGGGAGATAAATGAGCACTAGGATTGTTTTACTAAAAATCACAAAATATCGTTTAAAATTTAGAAGTCTTGAAAGAGTAATAGGTAAAACATCCTGAAACTAAAAGTTAATAGTAAACATGCGAAATCCATAGAAGCTCCAGGATAGATAATACCAAAATATAAACAAAGCATTTTGCAGCATTGATTAAAGGAAGATGTTCTCCCTTCCTCACATTTTTTTTAATGATAAATTAGTAAATATATCAACCTTAATGAATATGATGATGTTAAACAGGCTTTAAAATATAACCCATCGACTTGTTATTGTTACAGGCAATTATGGGCAAACTCATTAATGACTAGATTAATTCACAAAGGTTTTGGAATGGGTTGCTTGTCTAGAATCATATAACTAGCCTAGGAACAAGGGCCAACCATTAATCACACCTAACTACCCTAGGATCACAGGTAAATTATAATCAAACATAACAAGTCATAGGATCAATGGTCAATTATAATCATATACTAATTAGACTAGGATAAAGAGTTGACCACCAATATACTCATGATACAGAATAATTCAACTTGTCAGTCCCACTAAAATTACCTATTGGTATTGTTCTTAGAGACGATCATGTTTTACAAGCAAATATTCTTGAAAGTCAAATTTCTCAGAAAGTAGAAACTAGTATTTCAAATATCTTTGGTTTTTTTCCTGAAAAATATGGTCCAACTTCTGTCATATAGAGACTTCAAGAAGAAGCAAAAATTTACCACACATTATGGGTTAAATTTTGAGTAAAATAACCAGCAAACCATAAACTGACACATGGCCAGGACTGGGCTCAAAAAGGGAATGACTCCTATGAGAGCACAACCTAGACACTTCAACAAATTTACTTTGGACAACCAAAAGACAAAGGCTGGTAAAAGAAAAATGAACAGTCTTACTCATTGGGCACCCATCTTGGACACAAGCAACTAGAGGAGGGGCGGCCTTAAAGGTTGTTGGCCATCTCAGCATGCCTAACAAGTAATGAGTCATGTTAATTGTTTAGAAATCACTGATAAGGGAATGCCAAATCAAATCTCTGGTCATATGTGGTTATCAAATCACCAATCTTATAACTGAAGAAGGGGACCAAAGTATCAACCTCCACATACAATAATAAACACCCATGTCAACTAAAATCCACATGGAATAATTTGCAAAGATATTTCACTAAAGGAAAGCAAATGGAGGACAATCAAAGGGAAGATAACAGCCTCGGTCCAGAGCAAATACCATTCACCATGCATCCAATCACAGAGCTGATTGCAAAATGCTAGGTTAGGTGAGAAGGGTTTAAACCTCACTGTCTCACCTAACTACTGTTTTTTTTTCACTATTCTCAACTTTTCTCCTCTCTTTTTATTGTTGATCACAACTCTGGCACCAACTGCAATGTCATTGTTTGCTCTAAGCAGATTGTCTTTGTTGGTTTGGACATGCAGGTCTCACCAAAATTCTGCCAGTCAATCTCACTTTCGCACTGACTTGAGAAATCAGAGACAATAACATCATCTCTGTTTGTCAATTCTGTCCCCATTTTCACACAAAAGCAAACCTATTTGTTTTTGCCCTGAGAATGAAATAGGCACAAGGGTGGACTGGATGTTCACTGGCGAGGCAAAAACAAGGGCGATAACACAAGATATTCCAATATGCAATGACTCGTGTTTAATAATATCCAATATATTAGTAGCATCAGAGTTTGAGGCCCTTGAAAGATTTCATGTCTAAAAGAATGGACAGGACATGAAATTACTTGTACATAGTGCTTTTTCATTTTTTGGAGAAAGTACATAGTGCTTCCTTATTCAGTTAATAATTGAAACTGTTGTAGATTTAAATTCTAATGAAGTTTTAAGTGCATAAATTTTAAATGTTTCGCACCTTTGAAATATGAACACCAAGATTCCGGTGAACACCAGAGCATTCAATGCACAGCAATATTCCAAGATTAAGAGATGCCCAACTAGGTTCAGGAGCACTGCACTCTGCACAAAGATCATTTCCAGGAATTTGTCTGAGCATTGCAGAAACACTCTCAGGTTTATTGGCTTTTGTGTCGCCCTCTAAACTGCAGTGGCTATTTGGTGATGTAACATCACAAGAGGCACCAAACGCAGTGTTAATTCTGGCAAGTTGTTCTGCTCTAGGCTGTGGCTGCAAAAGATGCAAACAATACTTGCATTCACAACCTAGTTCCATGTTAGAGAGAGAGAGAGAGAGAGAGAGTTAGCGTAGGGATTCAACCTGTTGCAGCAAATCAGAATTTAAAAGTGATGCAATAACGCCTGTTATTTTGCTTGTCCAGTCCATCCTGTCTGCTTCTGTTTCAGCCTGACATAATTGCAGGCCAACAGTTGGCATAATGATTCATAAAATGCCTCGAAAATTTTGCAATTTATTTGAAGTTAAACAAACATTTTAAAATGGAAAATAAAAAAGCAGCTTCAACAGAAGTTTGTAATTTATTTAGCCTACATCACCCTGTTGCAACAGTATGATACAGATAATAGCAACTTGCTATCCAAAGCCTGAAGCCAACCAATACCTAGAACCATTAAGACTGTCTGATCAGCATATCACAAAGACCAGATTTTAAAAATTTGAAGGACCAATGTTTCAATCTTGGTAATAAAAAATAAGACCAATATGTTGCGAAAAAAAGGGATGAAAAAAGGAAGAGAAGAGGAGAATATTAAAACTAATGTCATTGCATAGCTTAGCTAGGCATAAAGGTTGCATTTCTCATGTGGTTAGATCAAAGCCGATGCAATTCTTTTTTTTTTTTAAATTTTGTACTCTTTCATAATCAACATTGAAGATTAATGCAATGTTTATAGTCTGCACATGGTTTACAGTGGTATTCAGTGCTCATACGTTAAAAAGGGTTTACTTTATATCAAGTATCAACATTTCTCCAATTTTATACCAACATCTATAACCATTGAGTATGTGCCAGAAACAGATGTAATTCATTAGAAACTTATTTTGGTTATTCCAAAGTATTTCCAAATTGTTACACCAGTTCCATAACATTTGCAGAAGTCTTCATTTTCAGGGTTTCAGGAATGACTGTTTGAAAGCAAAAGCACAACAATTCAGCGGCATAATTGTACGCCTACACCCAGCCAAATAAATCACCTGCAATGTGTAAGTTTTCATAGGAGAAATTATTCTGAAGCAGAGTCGTAGATCTGTATCATCTGCATCCATCTTTATTGCTGATGTGTGAAGATCTACAGAACGGGATCCCAGAGTTTCTTCATTAAATGAAGATGTCCTATTGTGCCTTGTACGAAATCTACCAAATACACCACCATTATGTTCAGCAGAACCAGTATAATTATGGTGAGAACCCTAAAGAGAAACAGATAGTATAAATCAAGGGTTCTTCATGATTATTCACTGAAAAATCAATATAAACAAAGAGGGCACAAGAAGAAAGAAAGACAATAAGACAAATACACATTAGAACAAGCATCAGCACACAATCAAAATGTTGCATACGTCTCCAAAATTAGATATCCAGTATAAATCTATCCTCTTTTTTTTTTTTTTTCCCCTTTTGATAGAGTTTATAAAATACTTGTCTTACAGTACAAGTAGAGTTTATAAAATTCTTAAAACTAGTTGTAACATAAAATACTTTGACTTCAGGACAGAGAAAGCTGAAGAAAAAGTAGATACTATTTTGGTGAAAATAAACACTCAATCACTGATATAGTATTCAAATACTTTAGAAGTAAACCCATGCATATTTGTGACTGGTCAAGGCAAGTCCTGGTATTTGTGATGCAGCCTTCCATTAGCATGCAAGGGATGTATTATTATTATTTAAGAACAATTTTAACTTTGAGGATTCTTCAGATTTAGGTCATGGTTATGCTTGCTCAAAGGAAACATCTGAGTGAACCACGAATTTAACCAAATACTTATAATACATGTTAGACAATTCTTACATCCACTATGTAGTACAGATATAGCACATGTGGACATAAGCTAGCAAATTGGAGAACAACCAAGACCTTTTTATACTTAAAAATAAAATAGATTGTAACCAAACAAAAAGCCATAATGTCTGAATAAAATAGATAAATGAATTGAACCACCACATTTAGTATGCAGACTAAGAGACAGGATGGTGCAGAATGATAGTGGCTCGCCAAAGTATTAACAGTCACGGCAATCATATGCAACAAAGCAATTAAGTAATTACTTTCATCAATTAATATAACATGACAGGGGATCTAAATCAACCATCTATACATTTCACCACAAAGAGAGAGACTGAGAGAGGAGGGCAAGAAGTAGGAGTAGCTGCTGCACCTTCATTGATCAGAAAAAACATTGTCAACTATTACCTGCTACTATTTGATAAGTTGATCAGGCCTATACCAAAATGCTTCATCAAAAATGAAAAGCAACAGAGCATAAAGTATCAAATTGACTTCTCTTATGGACATCTTCCCTTCTCCTTCCAGGCTTGTCTTTGTTTCTACTATCTTTTATTTATCCAATTTTCCCTCACAGCTTAAGTTTCCCTCTTTTCATAATTAAGTTCTTCATCTTCTTGGTCGTTGCTAAAGTTCTAAGATTTTTTCTTTTTTTGTTGAATAAAAAAGAGAAGAGCAGCGGAAAAGGTATTTTACTGTTGCCAAGCCTAACATGGCCGGCACTGCCACCATAGTGAAATCCAATCATTCTTGTTATAGCATTACACCTTAGATTGTGAAACTCTGAGAAAATCATGTGAATTATAGCTGAATTGTGTATATAGTCTGTGGTATTAGCCCCTCAGGTTTGTCCTATTGTTATTTATCTTTGGGCTGTTAACTGTTACAGAAATTTCACGACTGGTGGTGAGTTTAGTAATGTAGGATATTTTCTTGGCATCCTAAAACTCAATGCTACTTGCTGGCTTTTGACCATTTCTCCTGTTACACTTAGAGTTGATTTTCCCCATTTATGTTTGTGGAATCAAAGGTTTAATCACACGTTTTCCTAAATTAAAACCCATAACCCGAAACACTAGCTGTGCCATATTACCAACTTCTAATGGACGTAACAACTCGAAACAAGTCAAATGGACAAAGTTGACATAGCTAACACCAGGTTTAATAAATTTATTCGCTGTCCATTCAATATTTAGTTCTTTAAGGTCTCCTAACTTTAGTTCCAAAACCCTCTAAAGAATAGGGCTGTGCTATAGCGCCAAAAGCTAATTGAGGTAATTATTGAAGGTAAATTAAATGAACAAAGTTCAAGTACCAGACTACAGGTTTAGTTAACATTGATACTATGTGTGATCTTCTAATCCTTTCAGAATTGATCTTTCCTTGTCAACAATACGGATACTAATTTTCTAATTAATATGTTACTTGGTTATTAATAGCACAATGAAACCATCAACATACATGAACATCCCCTTGCAGAAATTTTAAAGTAGTCAAGAGAAAAAGTTTAAAAGAATTTCCCAAAAGAATTTGCAAAGCAAGGTAAGATACATTGATGGAAATAAGTCACAAACACATGATTAGCCAGAGTCCTAGTAGAACAATATAACATACCGTAGGTTTTATACCCTTATTTGTATAATAATACAATGTCCCTTGACTATTGAGTACAAAGAACCTCCTCTTCCAGTCTCCTCTCAAACTTGAGGAACGTTTTAAGAGATATCCTTGTTTGATTGTCTGGACCTATAAAACAAAAGGAATTAAATAAGATAGCTTCCCTGGACCACTCAGTAACACCGTAAGACATGGCATTAATGTAGTTTAAATACTTATAATGCAGAGATTTGAAGGAACTTTGTTACTGTTGCACAAAATGCTAGGAAAACAAATTACTTACTTCTCCTCTGGCAGTGGACTGCATAATTGCCTCTATGTTTTTGTAAGAGCTTGTACCACCAACGGTAATGCCATCAGCGCTTGTTGAACGCTCCATGTCAAATGAAGCGTGCAGGTTGTCCAACTCAGTTTGGGTCCTGAATTCCTGAATCCGTTTTGCAAGTTTATCTTGTTCAATATTAGCCAATTCTTTAGATTGTTGTGCATATGTCAACACCTATAACAAATAAAGCAACTCATTCATGAACTAAAACAATGTCTTTCTGTAGAAACACAAGTAATCGAGATTTTTTTAAAATTTTTTGTAGGAAACAAAAGGATATTATTAGAATCAAAGGGAAGAAGATAAAAAAGTGAACCAAGGGTCCGCAAAGCCACCAAAACTGCCCTATAAAAGGTTCAAATATACAGGTGGAAATCAACAGGTCTATACCCACAACAGTGTACCCTGCTTTTAGTAGAACATAGGTTTGAGTTACATAAATTTTCCTTTTTCCTTTTCGTAAAATTTTGGATAGAAAACAGAAACTGTGTATATTAATACAAAGAAAGATATTACAAACATACACCATCTTGTCTGAAAAGAACAAAAACCCCAGTGAATCTATTTTTTCTTTTTGATTTTTGGATAGGAAACAGAACACTGTATTTAAGTGTACAAAAAGGGGTATCTATAACAAAACAAAAGTAGAAAGAAAATACACAACATATGAACAGCCCCCAATACATCTCCAATTTGATGAATGCAAATGCATATTAAGCATGCACAACAGGAGATGAATTTGATTCCTCTTATGAGTCAGCGGACGTAGTTTTCAGTAGCTCTGGAGAAGAAAATTTAAGCAAGAACATTCCTTCTGGTGACAAGGAGATGGAAGTTATTTGTTTGCTGAGGATAAGAGGGAGTCAAGAGGTCAAAACAGTGGTGTCAAGAAAACTCTAATTCAGTAGAGTAATAAGAGGAAAACCAGGAACCAATTACAGTCCAGCAGAATTTTCAAAGACCAGGTAGATGCCAGAGGTCAAAAAAAGAAGCTAGACGTACTTTTGGCACAAGTGAATCTTGCTCTTGCTCCAAAGTCCTGTATTGGGTTAAGAGGGGAGTTGGGACAGAAAGTTGGATTATGAGAATCATAAGTTGGAATGTTGTGTACAAGAGAGAGAATTATGATCAGAGAGACGTTGCATAAGCCTGAGGCTGAGGTAGTGAATCTGCAATAAACTAAAAGGGAAGCTATCAATAGAAGACAGACAGGGACTTTTTGGAACTCTAACAAACATAACACCACAAAGCTACCAAGTCATTTTTAGGTTCAAACTTGCATTTAGATGGGAAAGATTAAGAGTAAAGCTTTCCACGGTATCTCAAATAAGTCTGTAGATAATTCGTTCACACTCAATTCCTAACCTCCATATAGGGTTAATTTTATTTTACTCCTAATTAAAATCAAATCATCAATACATTGGACACTAAATCTTACAGCAGGTTCAGATGGAATCTCAAAAGATTATAGCCCATTGGCCATCTGCAAATGTGCCAGGCATCATACAAATCGTGTCAAACAAGTCCAATGCCGGAAGATCAAAGGACTATGAAAGAATTAGTTTGACATTTTGAGTGAAAAAGGAACTGGGCAGTCAGATGGTTTTGCAGTATGTCACTAGATCTTAATTTATATTCTACATCCAAAAACAATAAAGTCAAGGCCTATACATGTTTTTCTTCCCAACAATTCCATGGAGTATCTCCATTTACAATATATTAAACTACTCAAATATAAAGTAACCCATGGTTTTACCTGGTGGATATATGGCTCTATTTTGCTCAACAAGTCATATCCCTACAACAAAGAAATCAGCTCAGCTCAGCTCAGCCCATTGAATAAATACCCCAATAAGTAAAGAAGGTGAATTTAATACAAAAGAAAAAAGAAAAAAGAAAAATGCAGACCAGCTTGAAATATCTCAAATGCACATCCATAATTGCACTTATAGATTCCAAGAACTCATACTTCTTTTTTGCTTCTATATTCATGAGTGCACTAACCTGCATTCCTTAAAACCATAGGTAGGTCATTGGAAGCAAAAAGGAACAAAGAGACTAATGAATAGTCGGAAAGGAAAAGAGATTTGAAAATGTAGTCTACATACTAAATTGAAGCGACTCTTTTCAAATGCTGATTTTGAGTTCTGTAGATCCTGTCAACACAAACAACAGTGATCTCCATATTTTCGCATCAAGATGTCCCAGAATCAAGAAGGAAAAAAATGTCGAAAGGAAAATGCATCTGCAATTCATACAGAAAGAAAAATAACACCTAAAAGGCCAAACCATGCTATTTAGCACATATTCAGTAACATTTTCTAGACGTGTTTTTTGTTTCCATGATCCAAAAGCAATTAAAAACATTTATGGTATTCTTTGCAAAATGATTAAGAAAACAACTAGAACTCATATTTCAACATTTATGACACTAAAACAAAACGTCAAAAATGATATTTTCACGTTTTCTCCGTTTTAATATAATGATCCACTATCTAAAACTGGCACCCTCTTTAGCTTCAATAATCTGAACCAAACAAGAGTTCCTCTCCGAATTTCTTAAAGATCCCTTTGGCATGAAACTACTTCCAATTAAAATAAAAAATCACAAAGAAATTCAACTAACTGAAAATCAACTTCAAACATAGCGCAATTACATGCCAATAAGTTAGAACTTTGAATCTGCTAAAAAAAAATGAATTTGTTCAAAATTACACTGAGGTCCAGAAGTAGCTCAAAATTACAGAATATTGTGCTTCGGAACCAAGGAAATGATCATAGATGACCGATAATCAGAAGTTGAAATATTTAAGGATATGAAGGAAATAGAAAAGGATGACAGTGGCTGCAAAAATAGGCTTGCTGCAAAAAGGGAGCACCATTGGTTTGTAAGGAGGCATATATCACAAAGATTGCCCCTTTTTCTTCTCTTTTCTTTTTTTCATTTTTAGTTAAACTTTATTCATTTCTTGAGGTTTAGCTTCACTGTAACGTGTTAGCTACACAATGTTTCGTATTTTGTAATTTTGTCCAATGCCTTTTATTATTAATAAGAACTGTTTTGCCTCTTGTCATGGGAAAAAGTATGGAATGAAATATTCCATATAGGCTACAGTCCAATATATAATTTACGGAATAAAAAAAAAGATCAAAAAGGAAGAGTTTGTGCTGGACAAATAACTGAAAATAAATGAGAGGATGGGACACATCTCTCCAATTCAGCAAAACATGGCAGATGCCAACAGCTGCACAGTCAGACAGAACATACCTCTTCTAGTTCTTCAACAATGTCATCTCGTGTATTCTTCTTCAAGGAGACAAATTTTTCACGGGCCTAAAAATGAACATTATTTAACAGCATGTAAAACTTCTCATGCATAAGAAAGATATGTTACAATAAATGCTCCCAAGATCAAAAGCACCAAATAGAAATGTTTAATATAACAATAATGGATTTGACATTTCTGTATTTTATTCCAGTTCATTACCAAATAATATTGTGCAATAAGACATCCTTATTAATATCTAGGGCTTGCAATAAAATGTGAGATACACAACATAGTCAAAAGATGTTAATGATTGCAGGAAAAATAATACAAGTAGTCAAAACATTAGATTATTTAAATATAGTCATCACATTTAAGTGCCTACACATTATAGTCAAAAGAAATCTTTTCTACCTTGACATTCTGTTCTTCTATTCCATTCTATGTTTCCTCTTCAACATTAGAGTATAAAATTATACGAAGTGAAACAATAAAAAAAAAAAAAAAGAATTTTCAAAGAAATGATCAAATTTCCACAAAGGCACCAAAAGAATGTGCCCTAACTACCCTAGCAATCTAGATTAAGAAAACACTAAACCAGCCTTACTTCAGCTAGGCACCAAATTATGATTGACATATTTCTGAACATCTTCAACCAGTAATGAATGCCAGTGGTCATAACTCACCATTCCAATAAATAAAGACAAAATACTTGAGTTGCAAAGAGTGTGATACAGTTAGTTATCAGGTGCATTTTAAACACTAATGCTCAACTTTTTGACTGATTAATCCTCACTGTCATGAAAGCAAGAAATTTTCAACTACAGTTCAGTTGAATATCTATACGATCATGTGCATGAAGATATGCATATATGTAACAAAACCTTCAATGAATTTTCATTATGCAATTCTGCAAAAAAAAAAAAAAGAATTGGATTTTGCCAAGAAAATTTTCCTGCCCTCATAATACCTGATCATAAGCATGTATAGACTTGTCAAACCGTCGGCGGGATTCCTGCAAAAAGAAGGTCAATATAAGGGATGGAAAACAAGACACAAGCATAGTCCAACAACATGGCAGTAACAAAATCTGATGAAATCTTCAATATGTAATTGTCATCCAATTGACAAATTAAATCATTTCTAGAAAAAGAAACAGAAAACAGGGGAAAGGATCATCAATACAGCTCCAGAGCTGCAGTAAATAAGAGAGAAAAGCCTGAAAAGTATATCCAATTCTTTATCAACAAACCTAATCATCTTAACCATTGTATGCAAAAAAACCCATATCAAGAACATAATTGACAATCAAGAACTTACCAAGAAAGTTCCGCGACCATTACACACTAGAAAACATCAAAATGTTTTTCCTTTTCCTTTTCTTGAAGGAAACAAAAGAATTGTAATATGTACCACTTCAACAATCAGATAGATTATATCTTTGCATTCTGTTTTGTTCTGATATAGGGAGGTCTGGACATATATCTTATTCTCTGTCCCTTTTTCTCATCCTTTAGGTATTACCTTTTCTATCGCTTTTTTTTTTAATAGGAAATCATAATAACGAGAAGACATGCACAAAAGTGAACCAGAGGTCCACAAGTAGAACAAAAGCAGATCATCTATGAGGCAATAATAACTTTTTGGAATAATACTTTAAGAGTATGGTATAAATTAAATCAAGAGAATGCCTATACTCTCTTTCCAACTTATCTTCCTTCTTTCCTCTTACTTTCACTTTCTTCTGCCAACAAAGATGATGGAGGCTTCGAGAAAATGGGCTCATACTCAGACATTAGACCTCCTAGTAAAGTACAAGATGGTTTTGAAGCTAATTAAAATAGTATTGAAATGGGTAGAAAATCATATTCTGAGCTACTGTATTTTCATTTGACATAACTTGCTTCAGAATATAAATGACTCTAATAGGTAAAGCGAGTTACCAAAAAGTATCATCCAATGACCATAAACCTTTTTCCTTAGTGCGGTTTTCCAAAAGTTTAGAAACATAACAATGATTATTTCAGTTCTGAAGAACAATTACCAGGCAGCCACTTTGATTAAGACAATGACCCCCAACAATGGAACAAGCATCACAAATACTGAAAGTCAAACCTAACACCTCGTAGAGGCTATATTTGTTTATATCTAAACAAAGTTTAATAATAGTAATAATAACAATAATAATAATAATACATATTTTTATACTGTTGATTTTAATCAACTAATAGTTCCTTTCTCTTTCCTTTCTATTTTGTTAAGAGAAATACCTTCCAGTTTAATACCATGGAAGAATACACAGAAACCAGAACTCAAACTTTTGCTTGGCCTTCTGTCATTAGAAGGAAATTACAAAAATTACCAATAATGAAGGAAGATTATTTGGTTTATTCTGGAGACTGTCTGTTTACTTTCGAGAAGCTTCTGTTTTCTAGCATCAGTGGTGCATGTAATTCCATCTTATTTATATTAACTCTCATGTTCCTTATAATGAAAAATAAGATTTACATGCATAGGACATTGAATAGAAATGTTAGCATGTTCATGTGTGTGTATTTGGTTGTGGTGGGGCAGTTATTTGAGACAACAGCTTTTAAATTTAAATGACCAAACACTTTTAGCTTCATTGATTTACATATTACATTTTCAAGATAGGATTATGCCTATCACAAAACTCAAAGCTGTCTCTGAATTAAATTTAATGCAGCATAGCACAATATTTGATAAGACATAAAACCATCCAAATGCCACAATCATCAACATTATAATTAAAATCCTCAAGATGTTCTACATCGAAAAAAATATATATAAAGCATACATGGGTACATTGCCAACTAGTTGCTGTTGTATAACAGATATTGTGAAACAGAGAACTACCTTTGCATCTTGCAGATCAACATTCAAAAACTCCATCAGCCGATCAATTAACACATGCTCAACCTGTAACATATATTTTGTCAGAAAACAGTTACAAAACCGTATATCTTAGTCAGAACATCTATGATAGCAAAAGCAAGACCCCTTTTCGTGGTCCAACTAAGGCAACTGTTATATTGTCTGCAACCCATTGAGTACTTTCAAGAAGTAGCTTTTCAATAGAATAATTCTATGAGGTTAACTTCTTTGATTTTATATACAGATCCAGGCATGATTTTCAGCCTCCTTGCATCTTCATAATATAGTTTGTTCAAGTCTTAATGGTCTGAAATGTAAAGGAGTTGCCACATGACTGGACAGATGAGAACACTTTAGATCCCCCAACCCAACCTGGTGGTTGTTCTTTCAATAAGGGCCATGCTTAAAGCATGATTGCAGTGGTTTCAGGTAAAGAGACCCACAGAGAAAGGTTGTACATATGTTATGAAATGTTTTTTGTTGTCTTGTGCTGATGTACGGGAAATTATATAGGGAGTACTTCAGAAGCATACCCAGAGTAATCAGCATGACTATCACAAACTCATTGTTTTTTCTGAATTGGGGCTGCTAGGGCCCAGGAGTGTACAGTATTGGCAAGATGTTTAGAAGGCAAAGATCACAAAAGATTGATTTACCAAAATTATTTCCAACTGCAAACAGTTAACACTACTGCCTGATATTACCCCAGTGGTCTGAAGAAGACTTTCATAGGCACCAAGATCCTCAAGGCAGCTTGCAACTTTCATAGGAATGTTGCTTCATTCTGGGATTGTTGCATTCAAATATAGATAAAGTCTGTTAATTGGTTTTGAATGTAGACAAATAGGTTGGTCATTGATAATCATCTCTTTCTACAGTAATCTATTGTGAGGGACCTTTAGTCACTGCACTATGCTCTGTTGGGCTTGGGGACTGCCTATATGATGCTTTGAGATGGGGGAAGTGGAATGAACTTGAGTGTCCTATTTTGGGGTCATCTTGTGCAAGAGTAGAAGAATTATTCTTCAAGGATCAAGCATTGATTGCATAAGATTGGTTACTTTATAGAATCACCATGAGGTTAAAAGAATAGTCCACTCCGACGCCATACAACAACACAGATTAATTTGTGTAATTCTAAAGAGTCTACTTATTTTTAATTAATTTGTGTCATTATATACACAGAAGAGCAAGATAAAGAACAAAAGATAAGCAATGAAAACCACAAATTTTAGTCAAACATTAAGCGAAAATGTTCATATGCCCAAAAAAGTTCTGCAAGAAACAAAACCAAGCCAGTTAGGATGGATCACAGATACAAAGAGCATACAAGAGTTGTGTGTCTCACATTCATTATCCAATATAATAAACAAAAAACCTTTCCTTAGTTGCCAATTTGAGCACTCACTTGGGACCGAAGAAGCTCTTTATATGTAGCAAGCTCACGAAATGCATTAATGAATTTGGATATGACTGGACCTGGGACAGGGAACCACATAAGAAGAAAGTTACATTATGCCTTTCTTTACCATGGTTGTCAAACCATAAAAGAGACTAGGAATTTCCATCTTTCAGTACTATTATCTTTAAAAATCATTTCAAAATGATAGTTACTTAGCTATCGACCGTACTTGGAATGGAACCCTCCGTACTGAAGTAATAGAATAAGTGCTTCCACAAAAGAAAAAAAAATGGAGACACCTAAGAGGAGCAATCTTAGGACCACCATTTTAATCTAGTGTGACATAGAAGTTCCACCTATTCAAACTGATGGATGAACAGAGTAGAAAAATAAAGAAAGACGAGCGAGAAAGAACATAAATTTGAGGGAAATGGAGAAGAAACAAAGAGGGATGGGGAAAAAAAAAAAAAAAAAGGTGAGAAACCAGATATGAGTCAAAGAAAAAAAAATGCAAGGATCCCAAAAACAAAGTAATTCATAATTTCTATAACAACTATCTCTGTCAGAAAGGCCCCTTAATCCATTCTAAAGAAATGTATAGGCTGCTATTGAAACCAGTAAATGCTTCCATCCTAACCCACACATCCAGTTTCCTATAACCACCAAGCATAATAGAAGACAAACAATTGGATACTGACCATATCTCCCAATCAACCAGACAACAAAGTAAGACAACACTTATCCTGTATGAAAGTCTCTTTTTACATTTACTCCTATAACACAAACTCGTAATTAGCTAACTTTAATTGGATTCTCAGCTCTAACAATATGATACATATCCAAATGTGCCGACAAGGAAATACAACATCCTTAACACTCTACAGAACCTTGTCAAAACCCTGACATCAAATTTTTTACTTCATTAACACGGTTGACAACACACATCTTGTAAAAAAATTATCCATGCATGCCATTTCCTACACTAGGAAAGCTATGGTGAAGCTGAGATTCCAGTGAAGCAACCCACAGACCAACATAAGTAATTCACAGCAGCACCTCTTTTGCAGAGCCGAAGCAAACAAGTTCAGTTAAAACATGCTAACAGACCATCTCAAAAACCCCACAGTCACCTTCTTTTATAATAATCTGTAAATATCTATTGAAAAAGCAGAAGAAATATAAAGCACAGAAATCCACAGAGCTGCCAAAAAGAACAATCCAAAGAAGGGAACCTAGAATTATACAAAAGCAATTTGAATATTTCAGAGACACCCCTGCCCTGTAGCAAAATTGCCTCTGTGCACACATAAAAATGAACAAAGTGTCCATTAGATCCCATACAAAACAAAAGACTATGCAAAAAGGCATATCTCTAACCAAAAAGTATAGAGATGCTTGAGTTCAAAAATACCTTCAAAGAACCCTACCCTTGTCACATCACTGCTGCTTCCCTATAGTTGAGAATAAAAAGACAATGATGTCACATCACTGCTGCTTCCCTATAGTTGAGAATAAAAAGACAATGATATCTTTTCTAAATTTGGAGGAAATAGAAATCCACAAACAGGCTCAAAACTTGAACCAATTCTAGAGGATGAATCTTCCCTCCACCAAATCTTCAAAAAATTCTTCTAATTTCTCTCCAACCACTACACACAAAAACTAGCCATGATTGCATAGCACCAAAACACCATTGCCTCCCTCCTTCCTCTAAATACAAGAAATCTTCCCATAAGCACAAAATGGCAAGAACGAAAGGCTACCCGCAAAAAATATTAAAAGCCTTAAGAAATTTCAACCACAAAATTCTGGAAACAAGACAGCCAAAAAATTTGGTTACTGATCTCCACGAACCATCTCATTAGTTTTTAGTTTCCCAAGAGCTATCAAACATACTAACAACTTCACTTTCAATGGAACTTTACCTTTCCACAAATTTGATGGTTCATGCATAGGAATGCTGGGTAGATAAGGCTCCAATAAGGACTTAAGAGGGAAAATTGACAGACTATTCAAGAGTCCACACCCTCTTATCTTCCCTCATCTGATGAAAAGAAGCAATCTCTATGATATGAAGAAGGTTAGCATTCATATAGGTTCTTAGAGAATTTAAAATCCCAACTACCAAGATAACAGATAGAAATGTTACACCCCTCAGACAATTTGTGCAGCCTAGGAACAACCAAAAATATTCCCTCAAACAATAGTCCGCGTGTCTTCCCAAAACCAGATTTTTCTACCATCTCCAACTACCACCCTACATTATTGACGAACTATCATTTACCTTTTAAAACAAACGTCCAAGGACATCTACAAGACTCTTTTAACTACTTTATTAAAACCCCAACCATTCTCAAGGATAGCATTTTTGTTTTCAATAAAAAAGTGCCTAAGGGATTCATATTCTACAAGGAACCTTCAAAGCCATTTACCAACCAAAACTCAACTCCTACCAACAAGATTTCCCACTCCATCTGAACTTTTGTACTTCAGTTAACTAAAAGAACTCTTTTCAAACGTCTGTCCCTTCCTAACAAATCACTCATTGCCTTTTTTAAACTGTCTTCGAGGAAGGAAAACAAAGAAGAGACTACAAGCATGTGCCAAGACTAGATAGGATTCAATCCACTCCCCCAAGGAAATAGGCCTTGTCTCCATCTTTCTAAAATTTTACGTTCCTCAGGCAAGGTTTTTCTTTTGGTAGAATATGACGAATATATATGTCTATTGTGTCTTCAGGTTGTGCAGTTATAGCTAATGTTTGAGTATTATGGTTTGAGAGAGCCAAAAATCTTTTAAAGACTTCGAAGGAGAGGATTCATCTGTCATGTGATAAAATGAAGTTGTGCACCTCTATTTGGCTTCCACTTCTTCAAAGTTTAATGATGTCTCTCTCTTTTTATTCAGTTCAATTGTGAAGCAATGTTTAATTATCAGGTTATAGATTGCTTTATAGGAGTTCTTGGAGTCAAGCCTAGCTTTACTTTTAGTAAAAAGTTATTCCCTTTCAGGATTATTGGATATGTCCTTGATTTTGTGGACATCCCATCTCTTATTTTGTAAAGCCTTAATTAATAGAAGTTTATCTTGTTCCTTAGCAAAGAGAAAAAAAACCATAAATTCACCATTTCCAACATCAAATCCCTCCATAACATTCCTCATTATTAGTCTATTGAGAACATCCACCACTAAGGTAATGAGAAAAAGAGAAACTGACTCCACTTGTCTAAGACCTCTAGAATCCTCAAGCTTACATCTAGGTCTCCCATTAAGGAAAGTCAAAAAGTTAATAGACTTTAAGCAGCTCTTCATCTAATTTCTCCATTTTTGCCCAAAGCCTATGAGCTTCAAGCACAAAATCCAAAATGTACCAAACTACACACTCAAAGGCTTTCTCAGGGTTAATCTTGTAAACAATACATACTTTCTAGCCTCTTTATAGTCTTCCACAAATATCTTTTGCAACAGAAACATTATCCAAAATCTGCCAGTCTCTTCCAAAGGCCCCATGGGAAGAAGATACAGTGTCCCTCAACACCTCTCTAAACCTCAAAGATAATGCTTTAGAAATCTAACCTTATAAAGGCTAGACACTAAGCTAACAAACTTAGAAAGATTCTGACAACTGTTGAATGAGGACCATGTTCTTGCATGCATTTTATATCTATGACCATCACCTTCTGCCACAAGTGGTCCAAGTCTACAAAAAGTCTCTGTAGTCATTTCCCAACAGTGATCTGCCTGAGTTGATTTGAATACAAGGTTTAAGAGTGAGAGCCAACCATAAGGCAACTGTTGGATACACAACTAAGTGTTGAAAGTTCAAATACAAACTGCATCGGCAAGCAGAAGAAGAAGAAGATGGGATGTCTCAACAAACCTCCAATGGATACACTGACAGGGTCATCTTGCCCACCGCCAAACGCTTCTAGGGAATCAGCAAAGGCAGTGTCCCCACTACTTGCTACGCCAAGAGCTTCCCTGTAAAACGACAAGTTTCACAACCTCCTTCAATCATATGAATAAAGGAAGGTATTCAATCCCAAACATGATTCAGAAGACGGTTACTGTAACATACGTAAACTTCTTGGTGCCTTTATATAGCTTTTGGCAACGATCTTTCAACTCATCAGCCGTGTCTTCCAGAGAAAATAACTGCCAAACAAAATCAGATTCAAAAGCTTCCAGTATATTAACAATGGCGCTACTTGACGATATAATCAGTCAACCCAAAAACGCATTATTAAAACATCATTATTTCTTAAACAATATAATTCAAAATTCTTCATGAAAATTCCAGTAAAGCAGTTGAAATTAACCATAAACGAGCAAGATTTCTGCTATATTTTAACCTTTCTGAAGATTCAAACACGAAATTCTCACCTGCTTTTGAAACATTGGGGAATCCTCAAGCTTGATGAACGCAGACATTGTAAACAATTTTCCGTTTCTTCCGTTTCTCGCCTCAGTTAAGAGTAGGGTTTCAGACCGAGCTGAAGTAATGGAAGACGAGGGCAATTTGGTAATAAAAACGAAAGCCCGGTGGATCAAATCGCGACTCCAGATGTCGGAGCGAAAAGAATCCTTGAGAAAAAGAAAGCAAATGTTGGAGAGAGTAAAGAACGTTACGTTGACTAAACTGACCCGTGATATTACTTCCGTTCTGTAGGACCGGTTGTCGTGGATTCCACCTTCAATTATATTTCTAAGAGCTCGTCCGTCGTTATCAGCTGGAAAAGGTTGTCAGGACTGTACCTGATACAACATTTTACCTGGATGGATACTAACATTTAAGTCCCTAAACGTTTCTAAAATAACATAGGAGGCATAATTTTACTCTATTTTAATAATTTAATCCGTACCTGACCTTTTGTTCCACTCTGATAATTTTGAATTCTAACATCAAATGTTACATAGATAAAGAAAAGGTTGTTGATGATTTCAAAGGTTTACTGTTTTTTACTTCAAATTTGAAATATTATGTTAAAAAATTATAAATTTGCGAGGAAATTGAAGAAAATAAATAACCCTTCAATAAGTTAAGAATGTGTTTTGACATAAATCCAAATTTTAATAATTATAAATTAAGGATTAGTACACATTTGTAAGGTTAAAGTTACCTTTTTCATTAAAAAAAAAACTCTGAAATTAAACACCATAAGAAAACCTAAGAGCCTTATTGATTTATTATTTGAACATGGTTTTCAAAAGTTAAAATACAATTCAAAATTTTGAATTATATTTTTAAAATTTTGATATTTAAAAATGATTCGGATATAGTGTTCAAAATTATTTTAAAATTTTGGAATTTAAAAATAAATATTTGATACAATATTTAGGAACACATCTTTCATTCATATGTATGATTATTAAATTTATTTTACAGCAAATTATATCACATATGTAAAATAAAAAATATATATGATTATTAAATTTATTTTATAGCAAATAATATCACAAATGTAAAATAAAAAATATATATTAAGTTTTTATATTAATAGTAGTTTATAAAAAAGAGAGCTCAAATTAATGAAAAAAAATAAGAATATAACTTTGTTATCACATGCAATGATTAGCTAAAGTGATCAAGATTCTTCCACATTCTTGTGAACCCTTAAAAAGGCTTTCAATTCCTTTTCATGGTAATTATATCTAACAAACAATGAAAATAAATTTTCTTATTTTGATAATTTACTAAGACAAATACATCTAATGAGAAAGAAGAAATTTTAGTTTAACCTAAGTGTTCTAGGAGAGGGATGAGTTAGTAATAAACATAGCCAAAATCCCGCCTCTTCTTCAATCTTTTCAAACAATCATCTTCGAGTATTGAGCAATTTCAACCATTGTCCTTTTCTTTAACTAACTTCTAATTTATGCAATTAATTCTATGATGTCATATTTTTCAACCGTTATTAAGTAAACTCATAGTTGTTGAATTAACACAGTGGAACTTATTACCACATCATATAAACAAATCTTTATTTCAAGTTTGCAATGAAACATATACTTTTCATTTCAGCGTATTAGATAAATCAATAAGAAAATTTTGATATTTTTAGTTGAACGAGAATAGAAGTACATCAAATCATTAAAAAATTGTAATTTTTGTATATATTATGATTTTCATAATCATAAATTAGTGAACAAATAAGTGATAAATTTTATTTTATTATTTTTTCATAATTATATTTTCTGATATTTAAAGTAATATAATGTACTATCTAACGGGAGAATGTTTTACGTGTTTTATCTAAACAAACATGTGAACACTATAAATGTCAAAGTAGTATACAAAATTATCAACATCTTATTGTGCCATAACTTTTCAGAGAAACGCTTTTCTTGGTAGTGCATTTTGATGTCATGAAAAATCCTTGATGAACTATCGAGAACAAATTAATGAGGCACTAGATAACCTTACCCAGCTTTCTAGCTTAAATTAGCATGCTAAGGTGCTACACAACTGTGTTCATGTTCACCATGATAAAGTTTATTCTTCTAATTAACAAAGGTATAAAAGAATAAGTCATAAAATTAACTATCAAACATACCTATAACAAAGACATTCCTTCTTCATGTTCAAAGAACAAATGTCAATAAGGTAACAAAATAATTATTTTTTAATAGTTCTAAGTTTATACCTCATTATGAGATTTAAACAAATAAGGATATTATGGTAATTGAATTATCACCACTTTAAATAAGAGACCATCACGTATCCTATAAAACTCAAATATTTTAATATAAAAAGAATATAAAACTATAAATAAGGGATCTTTATAACCTTGTTTTTTGCGCTTGAAACAACTCAACCACTAAGAACTTTTATTCTCCTTTTCTTTTCATGGTTAAACATCTTACAATTACTCTTTGACACTTATGAGCAACTTCATGTTATTTAAGGCTAAGCAAAACCATTCTCCCTCTGTTTTATAAGTTTCATTGTTCTTTCAGAAGGTATCTTTACTAACTTAGGCATTGGAGGATTATCATTTACGAGTCCCATAAAGATTTTTTATGTTTTTAGGCGAACTAAAGCGTTAAAAAGTACATTCATGTTGGAGATGACCAGAGATTTCAGTGATGACATAACAGCCTAAAAAGTGTACTCTACCCATGACAAGTGGAGACTATCACCAGAGATCATTATTAAAGGCTGTCATCTCGACATTCAAAGGCGAAGTAGAGTTGGACAAGTGTTACATTTGATTAAAAGCAATCAGAAACTTCTGTAATAGCTTAAAAGCAGTTTCAAAGGGTCACCCTGCCCACTATGACTAAAGATTGCCTTTAAAGTCTATCATCAGAGATTGTTACAGTGACGTTAAAAGGAAATTTTTGGATATTTCCTTTGAGTTATTATTAAGTAATTCATTTTATCTCTACTAAGTCAAGTATATTCCCCACTTTATACAAATTGTTAAGTGTTGTGATCAAAATCAGAAATTTAGCATTGACATCTGCCACCGTCAGTGAGAAACAACGTGAAAAACCTAAGATAAAATGACTAGACTATCTAATACCAACTTGGAGACCTACCATCTTGGACGTACAAATGCCTTAATGTTAATGGTTGCTTGGAATGAGAATATTCCAACAATAAAAAGTGTGCAATAAAGGCTAAACTACCCACTAAAAATGTTAAGAAGGCCAAGATGGCAGAACAACTCAAGGTAATGGTTAGTTGAAATGAAGTTTAGGAGACTCAGGTAAGGTCTCTTCAAGATAATATCAATCACAACCAAAGGATTGAAGCTTATACCGATGTCCATGATAAGAGTCCCTGGTCAACCAAAAAGCTCATTTATAACCGCAAGATAACAAACCACAACCATGATTGATCATCATGTTCATCATTCTCCATTGCGTTCTTATAACAAGAAGGCAAAAAATTTGCCAAGATCACAAAGAAATCTTGAAGTGCAAAATGTCATTGCATCTTCTAATCATCATCATGAAGTGTTAGAATTAGAAAAGCTTCAAAGAATAAGCCAATTAGTAAAGAGCCAATATAGTAATTTTTAAAGCTAGGCATCAGGGAAAGATGAATCATTGGGATGAACAGAAAAATGAAGGATTCACCACCATGATGAGGGTGGTAGGAGGTTAAAAAACAAGAGAGAAGGTGAAAAAGTTGATAAGAATTGCCTTTTACAAAAACAATTAAGGAAAATAGAAGAGCAAGTTAACATGTTATAAGGATCTTATCGCATTGTTGTACACTTAAACAATCTATTCAAACAAATCCAGTTACCTCTAATTGAGAAGATACAAAGTATTTTGCCTCTATATAGATTTAAAATGCCTCAAACAAAGCTATATGATGATTACTCTAACTTAGTGTCGCACATGTAATTCTATCAAAATTATAAAGAGATAAAGAGTACGACGAAGGATTGGATGTACAAATTGCTCTCACTACCACTAGCTAGGCTAACCAGTGAATAGTATAATAAGCTATAACCTAAAAACATTCGATCTTTTGAACAATTGTGTATAGAGTTCGCCATTAAATTCAAAGGTGCTTAGAAACCCAAAAAGAAGTCTAATGCTTTCAAGAGCATCAAGTAGGGTAAAACTGTGTTGCTAAAGAAGTTTATTGAGAGGTTTCATGCTGAGGTGATATGCTTAAGGTTTATTATCAACAAAGTGCCCTAAAAGATTTCATCAATAATTCACAGTTAAATCGGTTATAGTACTTTCTTTGAAACTTTAGACTAGTAAACTACAATAAAGTTTACGAGCACGGGGTTGATTTCATAAAAGCTGATAAATATGATGCCATAAAAGAAGTTGAATCCTGAGCACATGTAAAGATAAAACTAAAGGTAAAGATAGAGAAGAGATAATAAACTAGTAACCTGCTTGTCAAGCGAGATAAGATCACCAAGTAAAGAATGAGTACCTACCACGACTTAATTCTTGCATTTTAATAGAATACCTGCCACGACAATTAGGCAAAAGAGCTACTACCAAGGCCAGTTACTCCTTAAGTCCATTACCCTTAACTAAGTTAATTCAAAATTGAGCCAAGATACTCTACTTTAATAGCACTTAATGTCACTAAAGAGCAAATACTTGTTATAGCCAGGGAAGCGACTCTCATAAAAGAACTTGTGCCATGGAAGAAGGTAATCATGAAGAAGAATCAGTCAAAGTTTTGTGAGTACTATCAAAGCCAAGGTCATATGACATATGAGTGCTTTTATTATTATTACATAAGTCCATTTATATTATTATTGATTATCTTCTTTTATATTACAAATAATTGTCTTATTACAGTAATATCGCATGTCTATTTCTAAACTTACCATAAATTCATGATTTCCTTTTATCTTTTTCTTTTTATTATGATTTTGCAATCTTAAATCAACTCATTTTTTCTCTTCATCTTATTTTATTATAGCTACAAATGCACAAATTCTTTTTGTTCTTTCTAATTTCTTATTGCATTCAATTACTTATCTGAGTGTTGCACTACCAATATTTGCGAACTAGCTTTCGAGACCTATATATTAATAAGGTACTTAAAAGCTACGAGCACTTATGTTGTATCATAACTTTTCAGAGAAATACTTTCGCTATTAGTGACATTTTTAGTGTCATGAAGAATCTTTATTGAGCTACTGGAAACAAATCGTTGAAGCACTAGATTACTTTGCCCAACTTCCTCGCTTAATTAGCACATTGAGGCACTGTGCAAATGTCTTTATGTTCACAATGGTAAAGTTTATCCTTCCAATTGGCAAAGGTATAAAAGAGAAAGACATGAAAATAACTATCAAACGTACTTGCAGTGAAGACATTCGTCCTTCAGGTTCAAAGAACAAGTGTCGCTAAAGTAATGAAATAATTATTTTTCAACGGTCCTAGGTTTATACCTCATTTATACCTTATTATGAGCTTAAACAAATGAGGATATTATGGTAATTGAATTATTACCACTTTAAATAACAGGCCATCACATATCCTTTAAAACCCTAAATCTCTTACTATAAAAGGAACATAAAGCCATAAATGAGAGAACTTTATAACCTTATTTTTTGTGCTTGAAACACGTTAACCATCAAGAACTTTCTCTTTTCCCTCTCATGGCTGAATATCCTATAACTACTCTTTGACACTTTTGAGCTATTAACTTCATATCATTTAAGGCTAACCAAAACCATTGCCCTTTTGTTTTATAAGTTTCATTGTCCTTTCAAAAGGTACCTTGATTGATTTGGGCGTCGAAGGATTAATGCCAACATCCATAATGATTTTTGGTGTTTTTAGGCAAAGCAGAGGGTCAAGATTTACATTCAAGTTAAAGATGACTAGAGACTTTTGCGACAACCTAAAAGCCTCTTAAAAGGTGTACTTTATCCACAACAATATAAGACTATCATCGGAGACCATCATCATAGGCTACTATTGTAGCTCTTTAGGGTAAAGCAAAGTTGGACCATTGTTACGTCCAATTGAAGGAGATCAGAGACTTATGTGACAACCTAAAAGCTACTTCAGAGGCCTACTCTACCCACTTCAATCAAAGACTGCCTTTACAGTTTATCGAAAATTATTATAACAATGTTTATAAGATATTTTTAGGTATTTCCTCTAAGTTATTATTAATTAATTCATTTTATCTCTGCTGAGTTAAGTTTCCCCCACGTTATATAAATTGTTGAGTGTTTTGACTAAAAGCGAAAATTTAGCATCGACACCTCTTTATAATATTAATTCTTAATATAGTAAGATTGTATATGTTAAGCATATTTTAAGATAAAGAAATGATATATTCAATACTAAAATCTTGAAATATAATCATCTAACAAATTAACTATTTTAGGAAGAAAAATTCTAAATATTGCAATAAATGGCATTTTTGCCTTAAAAATATTTTTATTTATAATTAGAAATGTAAGCTCAAATATTGACTTTGACCTAAGCTAATACTTTACATATGCAAAAATCATATAGAATATCACACTATAAACCTTGCAGAGAAGTCATCAAACACTAACTAATTTAATTAAACTAGAAAATGAATATTTATAATTTAGGAAAATGGCCGATACCTCTTCCTTGTTTGACCTAATAATCCATCATTCCCATGTTCTTTCACACGTACCTCATCACCTCCCTGATGTTACTTTTGTCAATGAAAAACATTAATTTTTTAGTAAAATTACCTATTTACCCTTTTAATTACATCACCCAAAGCTGTTTGATTGTGAGGAAGCGAGATTACTTTAATACCCTCTAGTATACAAACAAAATTACTTTAATACCCTTAATTATTTTATTGAAAATTTAAATATTTGAATTTGATTGAATATATATATAACTATTTAATTAATTAACCATGATATTATATATAGGTTTTAAATAATTAATATTTATGGGTATAGTGTGATGAGTTAAAATTATTAAAATGCCCTTCAATTTATTTTATTTATTATTTTAGAAAGCCCAATTCTAATTTCTAATATCTAGCTAAAAAAAAAATTAAGATGTCCCGTATATGAATTACAATTGCAAAGGATGCAAATTTGCATTGAAAAAAAAAATTATATCTTAAAAAAATTCACTTAATTTTCATTGAAATTATATGTCACTTAATTTATAAACTCAGATTTTTGGGTGAGTAGAAAATCGAACCGAATTGGATCGGACTGAAATTAGACCGGAATTTATAGGTTCAATCCGATATTTTATGCAATTCGATTTGGTTTCAATTTTAAAAATAAATAATCTGGTGTTTTTGGTTCGGTTTTAATTTTTGTCCAAAAATTCGGACCGAACCGAAAATATAATTTTTTAATATTTTTTATTTAAACGATGTTATTTTATTATATTTTCATAAAACGACGTCGTTTAAAAAAATAATTAATTTATTCAAAAACTAAATTGATTCAAAAACCGAACCGATCAGTCCGGCTTTTATTCGGTTCTAATACATAATCGGTCTGGCCTAAAAAATTTAAGACTCGGAATTTTTGAATTCAATCCAATTTTTTAAAAACCTACACCGATCTAGACCATGCCCACCCCCACTCAAAGTAAGCACAAACAAAATGATTATTTATTTATTATTTATTATTTATTTTTAAAGTAAATCAACAAATGATTAAATAAATAAATAAATATAAAACAAAATCCTTTAGGGAAGGAGAGGATTAAATAAAATAAATAAATAAATAAACAAGGGAGAAAGAACTTAAGAAGAGTTATTTTAGCTGAGCTTTGATTTCTCAGCTATGAAAATCAAAGCTCTAACAAACTGATCGAGCTTTGATTCCACAGCTATGGAAAAAAAAAATAGAATTTGAGAAGAGTAGATAATGCAAAAAAAATAGGTCAGATCTTGCTCTTAATCTATTTTGTTTTTCATAGTATAATCAAATCTGGTGCTTGTTCTAACACACTGACTTCGAATGCAAATTTTTTTGCTCATGCCTGGTTCATGGATGCGACAATAGCCTTGTGGGATTAGGGTTTGCTTTGTTTAGATAGGAAGAAAATGAGAATGAAATTATAATAAAATGAAAAAAAAATTTATTTATTTTACTTGGAATTAGTCTTGTTTGGCTTTAATTTTTTAAAGCTGGAGTACAAAGCATTCTTTAATCTTTATCATCCAGTAGCAAGCAGATAAAGTCTAACAAAAATCAACCCTTTTAACATTCATCAAACCAGCAAAAATGGAAATTAATGGGGAAATAATCAAGTTCAAAAAGAAATTTTTATGGATTCATTCAAAATACCCATAAAAAAATAAAGCTTTATTTTACAATATTAGAAAAACTTTATTTCCAATTTATATTTTACAACTACAAACACAAACAATCTAGTGCCAATAAATGCTCAGCAACTGACATTAGTGCTTTTTTTTTTTGGTTAATGTATGCAACTAACATTAGCTTGACAAATGATTTTTCTAGATTTGAACCAAAAAACCTATAAAATAGAAACCTTTTTGAAGATTTGCTTGGTGTGGGCAAACAAGAGAAAAAATAAAAAGAAAATTGTACTCAAAATGTGATCATTCTAACTTGCTATCTCGACATCATTAGATCAATCATGGAAGATTTTACAACGAAAGCAAATCTGTGTGCCTTCATGTACATACTTATAGCAAACAAAACCACCATTTCACAACTGTCATTTTCTTGAAATCATGAGAGAGTAACAAAATTGGGAGGCGACAAACTTCCATTTGCTATCATTATCGTTGCAAACTCGATTTGCTTTTTTAAAATCCAAAGAGAAGAGGAGACAAGAGAGAAGAGAAAAGAGAAAGTGAGAAAAGAAGAGAGGTAAACATGGTAGAGGTTTGATGAGAGCAGGGTAAGAAGAGAGAAGATGTAGCGGCTATTACAATTTTAGATTAAGGTATTTTTTTTTCATTTATTTAGAATTAAAAGAAAAATTAATTTTTTTTGAATTATTTAATTCTTACTCTAAATAAAAGTTGAGTTATAATAATAATTAAAATAGATACTTTTATTTTCTTTTTAATAACTTCAGTAAATTATTACATTGTCCTCAAACCACTAACATTTTTATTAACAAAAGTAACATTAGGGGGTGATGAGGTATTTATGAAACAACAAGTGGATGATGAGGTATTGGGTAAAACAAGGAGGTATTAGGCATTATCCCTCATAGTTCTTACTATTTCCTTTGTGAGTGTTTTAGTTTATAATTATGATTTTGGTGTGTTATACAAGAGTAATGGTTCTAGAGGCATGATGTTAGGTTGGGAATTGGGAGAGGTATGATTGTCGACTGTGAGAAGAGAAGAATGAAATAAATTTGTGTTTAGATTCTAAGTTTAGGGTTTTGATTTGTTTTATTTTAGTATTTTAAACTTTAAAAATTTAAATGTTAAAAAAAGAAAAAAGTAAAAACAATATTATAAAATAACAAAAGTATCATTTTTTTCAAAATGAAGTTGATTATACCAAACTCATTTTATGTCATTTTTATCAAAAACAATCTTACGATATATTTTTGTTGTTTATTTTAAATTATAACTTGCAAGTATATGGATCAATCACAATACGATTAGTTTTTTGGGAGGTCGATCCCACAGGAAATAGGCTAAATCGATGTTTTTTAACCAGTAAATCTTAAATTAAATAAAAGAGAAGTCGGTTGATTGACAACAAAATAAACTAAGCTAATGAATTGAATTAACAAAATCAATTAAAGAATTAAATTGGAATGAGGTGTTAGGTTCAATAATCCATCATTAATTATCATTTTCAAGGTATTTAGTGCAATCTAAAAATCATAACTTAAGATGTTGATGGTCTTCTTATATGCAATGATGGGGTTTCATGCATCAGTTTTTCATTAATTACAAGTTAATTTTGATGTGGGATTTAACTCATTTATCTTAAAACATGCAACAATGCTTAGTGTAGGCTCTTGTAAATATGTTAAGAATGCATTAAGTGTTGTGAAAATAAGAAGACTTTACAATAAAAATCAAATTGGTGTGATTATCATACTATCACAATTTATTTATATAAAAAGTATTCAAGGTAAGAGATCGGTGTGGGTCTCAAACCTTACATCAATATATTATCATTTAAATTATAAAGGTTGTAATTCAATCCTTGGATTGGTATAATCCTTAGGTTTGCATCAATATATTGCACATTCAAAATCAATGTTATCATTCTCAAATCATTTAATCATCTAATATCAAGGTTACAATTCCTAAATCATTCAAGTGTACAATACTAATCACTAAGCATAATATAAATAATTATCATCTTCATTAAGTCTTAAAAATCCAAATTAACATAAACCTATGAAATATGACAATTAAGGCTTCATCTCTACCCTATTAGAAGTCTTAGCTACTTAATCTTATAATTAAAAATATTAAATTACAAGAAAGAAACACAAGATAGAGAAGATAGAACCAATTCTTGTCTTCAATCTCCAATTTTCTTGTAATCTCCCATTGATCTAGAGTTTATATTTGATGTCAACCATTGAGTTCTTTTAACTTTTTAGATTAAAAGAATTTGAAGGGGGCACAATTATTTATAAATAGGGCTAACAAAAGTCTATTAGAATAAACTAAAACTTTCAAATCAATTAAACAAATCAAATAATGAAGTTAAGTTAGTAATTTTCAATCAAATATTTTTGGAATTTCTCTTCAAATATGAAAAATCAAATATCATAATAACCCTACAAATTCAATATAAAAGAGGAAGTTTAGTGACAAAAATAGGGAGGAGAAAAGGAAGAACACAAAAAAAGAACAAGAATAAAAAAAAAACAGTTTAACAACTAGAATATTGGATAAGAGCAATAAGAATGCAAACTAACAATAATTGGAATACAAATTAAGAGTAACAACAACAAGAAACATTAGAGCAACAACAAATATAATCCTAACTCTTGTTCTTAGTAATATCTTTACTAATTGATTTATTTTTATACATTTTTTCTATTTGTGAAGTTTGCTTGAATAATTTTACAATAATGGTGTTTTACTTATTTTTGATATAGAGTTTCTTTATTACTATTAACAAGTGTGCTTCAAGTTCAAAGAGTGCTATTCAATTCTATTGACAATGTCATAATTTATTTGTTTTATGGTAACCTAGGGTTTGAAAGTTTGTTTAAGAAAATGAATAAAATTTACTGGATGTTTTGAATGCATATGCAGATTTAGAGTATTTTGAATGAAGTTTAGGTTGATTTGAATATTTATAGTGAATATTGTATGTGCTAGTCGATTATGTTACTTTATTAGTTGTTTGTGTGGTTGTCCTTAATTTTAGTGTAAATAAGTTTTTTTTTAAATAGAAAGTGAATATATAGTGTTAATGTTTGTAAACTAAAAATTATATATACGTTATTATTTGTGAAAAAAAAAATAACATGTTGGGTAGATATATCTTGTTTTTATGTTTCCAAACAATAAATATTGCAAATACTAAATACATAAAATTTACTCTAAATTTATCGTTTGAAGTATATGTAATGGTATATGTCATCTATGGGGCTTATGCAGAAAATTCTAATTAGTTTGGTAATAATTTCTCTTTTAAGTTTGAGGTGTTGGTAACTATAATATATCAATTGTGTCTTTTTTCTTTTCTTGTAACAATAATAATATTTTGGATGGTGTTGTTAATCGAGGTATGATTTTTAGACAATTTAGACATTACTTAATAATATATTACATCCTTCCCAATAATGATGATCCTAAAATCATTGGAGAAACTACAATAAAGTATATATTCATCAACTAAAAGCACTTTGCGATAACAAAGTCAAAGAGTTTTAAGTAATGTAAAATGGTTCAATTTTATGTTATTTGGTTACAATCACTAATTGAATTATGATATGGTTGTAGATGTGTTTAATAACAAATTTAACTATAGGTTGGGTTAAAAGCCTTCATTGACAGTTAATTGCCATCAAGAAAGGCCCATTTTTTATAGTATAAATATTGTCAAGAAAATATTATTCGAAATTTTAGTGAAAGATTGGATTTGTTATCTCATGTTTGCTTTTCGTGAAAATATACCAATTGAAGTGGATGGTTTCTTCAAACAACAAGGAGCTAGGTCAACTATTCAATCAAATGATATTAAGCATTTTTCTCTTATTCACATTTTGCTTATAGCAAATACACATCTTGGCTTTATGATAAAATCACATCCATACAAGACTTCATGATAATAAGTTATCATGAATTTAAAATAAATTCTTTTCCTATCAATTATCATGAATTTAAGATAAATTCTTTTCTTGTCATGCAATTATTAAAATATGTAGATATATTCTTCTCATAAATTTATTGTTTTTCTTCTAAATATTGTGGCCTATTTTTTTGTTTGTCTTGTTTTTGTTGTTTTTTCTGATAGCAATAAAATCTATATAGCATTTATAAAAATCATATTAACATCAAATGAGAATTTCTTATTTAGTGAACATAAACGAAAATACTCTTATATAATTATTCAAAAATCACAACTACAAATGCAAATCTCATCCAAATGACTAAATCAATATCATTTTCCTCAATTTCTCGAAAACCACCATATTATTAAAAAACCACAACCACAAAAAATATAACCAAATGTTGAAATAAAAATGTCATCGTGGCATCTTCTAATCACAAAACAAAGAAACAAAGTTATGTTCATCAGTTAGAAAAATACATAGCTGATCATCTTACATCTGCAAAATATTTAGTAATTAAAAATTTTGTAAAAACAAAATAAATTTACTAATCGTCTAAAGCAAGGAAGCTCCAACCATGCATTTTCATAAGGGTGGCAATTCGCATAATCAAGTCATGTTTATGTCGTATTAAACAATGTATAGTAAAATTTTATGCTAACCCGAAAATGATCCATTTATTAATTGTGTCAAGAATTCAAAATATTAACACGATTTGTTTAATAAACGGGTGACACAACACAATATGATACATTAACCCGTTTATTAATTTCATTATTAAGTTGGGTGACATGACATACCCCATTAATCCATTTATTTCGAGTAGTCGAGTTGTCAAAACAACATGAGCTGTTTACTTGTTTATATAAATATTAAACTCGTTTACCCCTTAACCGGTTTACTCGAATAGGTTATGAAAATTACCCTTTTAATCGTAATTGTATCCACTAAAATAATTAAAAAAATAGCATATTGCCTATCTAAAAGTGAAATAATACATAAATAAAAAAAATTGTAAGAAATTCAACAAGTATTCATATAATTTTAACGTATTCATTTTCCAACAAATTAAAAGCCTTAAACGCAAGAAAAAAATGAATGAAACATACTCATATTAATAAATGCTCAATCAATCAAAACATAATCCAACTAGATTCATCAAAACCCTGGAATATAGAAATTAGCCTGACATATCAATATCAAACATTAACATTATATTGAAATTCAGTGTTCAACAAAATAGAACAATGATAACGAGTCAAATGAAACTCAAGATAAATTTAAGAGTTAAAGAGATAGAACTAGGACGATAGATACTTCAAATCTCTAATTCTTCAAGTGATTTTCCAATCTCCTCTAAGAACTTGAAAATTCTTCACCTTTCTCTCACTAAAACTCACTCTTTTTTCTCCATCTCTCTCTAAAAAAAAAAAATTCCTTTTCATTCTTGGATAAATGGTGGCTGATGTCCAAAAACAAAAAAACCTTGAATTAGCCAAATTTAGCCATCCAAGGTTGATTCAAAGGCCCAAAATGATTTTGCAGATGTAACTAAATCAGATGGGCCGTTGGTGTATGGCAAAAAAAGTCAAAGCGTGGTAGTGACCTTTGAAGTTGGTAATGGCATGACCATGCGCCATGCTTACTGCCTCACTCAAGTGAGTTGGGTAGCACATAAGGCGCAGGCGCGCCATGCATCGGCCCCTAACTTTACTTTTCTTGCATTTTAGTCACTAATTCCTTGCATTGTAGTCCCCGTTTTGTGGTTCGCCTTTTTTAGTCCTCATTTTGTACAACTCATTACTTGGTCCATAAAATATTTCTACACAAAAACATAAAATTTCATCGAAACAATATGAGAGCTTGAAGATTTGCACACATATCTAAGTTTGAAAGTAAGGAATAAATAAGTAAAATGTTCACTTATCAACTAAAAATAAAATATATTCTCTATGTACATGCATAAAAAAAATAGTTTAAAAGTAAAACCATTGTTGTAACACATAAACACAATCGAGAATATTCACCATCAATGCATACTTGCATACATGCATACATATACACACACACATATAAAAGAGGTTTAAACATGCTTATAGGTACTTCTTTGTGAGTTCATAGCAAATTGTAAAGCATATTACAAATTGACAACCAAAATAATATAAAATTTACCTTAAGGCATGATTCAAATTTTTCTTTGCCTTTGACATTAGGTTTTCGACTTGAATGAGCACCATTAACTTCCATGAAAGATGTAATAATAGAAGAACATACTCTTGAATTGACTATATATTCATCAAATAAGGAAGATATATTATCTAAAACATTATTAAATTTCGTCAAATCATGACCACAAAGCTTTTTGTAATAAGGATCCAAAATTACTGATAAATCGACCAGTAAGGGTGGGCAAATTTGGATTCAATTTGGTTTTTAAGAAAAATAAACCGAACTTGAAATATATTTATTGTGGAATCAATCCAAAATGAATTGAACTTAGTCAGTTCGGTTTGGTTTGAATCCACTATTTGGTTCCATCTAGGTTCTACCTTCAGTTCTTGAACAGTAGGGAAGCCATAATGTGATGTTGAAGAAGGGGGTTCTGTTAGTGATGTTATTGAATGGAGTATTAGTTTAAAAGATGCAAAGCATACTGTAACTCTACCATTGAAAGTATATGAAATGTCTGTCGGTCATTATATTTCTTCTTTCATTATTCATTTAAGTAGCCTGTGACCCCTGATTCTAGCATTGTTTTGAGAAGCTGAATCAATAAACTTTTTAAATCAAACGAATAAGGATGAAACGAAAAAAAAAGAGTGAAAGAATTTCGTGCTTCTACTTCGAATCTTTTTTAATATAAATAATATTAATGAATGTAAAGTTAGATTCTTTTGCCTATATCTTTTTGTTCAACATTATATTAGACTCAGATTAAGATGTCTTATTTTTCGTAGATGCTCTATACTTGCAAATGATACACTTAAAATTTGAGTTTTTTTTTATGTTAATCAAGGATATTGCATTTCCATGTCGAAGCATTTGAAGTTTTATTGTATTTTTAGAGCTAAAATTGTAATTAAAGTTAGCAATTTATGAGTTTATGACATAGGAGTAAATGTAAAAAGAGACCTTCATACAAGATAAGTATCGTCTTACTTTCCAACTCTTCAACTTTTGTTAGTCCTAGTGCTCTATTATAAAATCTTTCTCTTTTTCTTGTCTATCCATCCATCAATTTGAATGGGTGGAACTTCTTTATTGCACCAAAATTAAAGCGGTGACCAAAGATTACTTGCTCTTCTTGGATGTCTCCGTTTTTTTCTTTTTGGAAGCATTGATTTTGTTACTTCAGTATGAAGAGTTCCATTCCAAGTGCGGTGGATAGTGAAGTAGCTATCTTTTTGTTCTAATATGATATAATTATGTATATATATGTATATCTAACTTGTAGGAGATTTTATTATACCTTATTTAGTTTAGAGGACATTATTTTTTAATTTTCTAATATTATTTGTACAATATACTAATACCTATATTAAAAAATAACGATTATACCCTATTAATAATAGTTATTTTAAAAAAATGGTAATCAAATATTTAATTTTTGACAAAATATATTATATTTATAAAAATACATTAAAAATAAATCATAATAATATTTTTTTAAAGAAATTATAAATTTAAAAATTGTAATTTATAAATAAAATATAGTATAGTGTAATAATTATTAATATATAAAATATAATAAAACATAATATATAAATTATGATAGGAATTTATTTATTGAAATTATTACAGATGATTTATTTTTTATTAATATATTGTAAAGTACATGAAATAAATCATATTATCAATATTTACAATATATATTTAATATATTGTAAGGTTTAGCTATACATAAATAAGTTTATAGATTAATATTGAATTGCTAGTAAGTTTAAGTTTAAATTATTCATTTATAATATAAATAAATATTTGTTAATATATTATAATGAAAATGTAAATTTAATTATTTTATAATATATTAACAATTTAGCATAATTAAGATTAGAAAATAAATAAATTATAATATTTATAGGTATTGTATTATAGTATATTTTATTTATAGTCTGGTATTAGTTTATGATATATTTTATATTTATGTATAGCTAAAATGCGTAAAATATGATAAAAATTAAAATATATAAATCTATAATATATATTAATAATACAAAATGATAAATTTATTATATTTTGTCAAATTTTAGGGATATAATAATTATTTTTGTCAAATAATTATTACTGATAGGTACAGTTGTTATATTTTTAATTTGTAAATAATTATTTTTTAATTCATTTTAAAATAAAATGGGTAAATAATTATACTTTTTAATTAATAATGTAAATGATATGATAAGATAAGAAGAAACTTAGAACAATTATTGGACTTAGGTCTATTACATGAGCTGCCTAGTCAAATAAGGCCGAACATTTCCTATTAAATAACCTCAAAAAACTGAATATCAACGGTCTTTTCTTTCCATTTTGTCATTGATTAAAAATCGTTACAAGAATTTTTCTCTAAGAAAATTGAACCAAAATTCTTAGTTAATTATCTATAGAGTGTCAATTCTTCATTTTCTGTTTTTTCAAAATGAAAGAGCATGCAGTTCGTTGTTTCCTATTTAGAAAGAGGAACAAACACAAAAGTTAAAAGATGAGTTTGCTCGTACTTAAAAAGATATCAACCAATAAGGGTAGAAAAAATCGGGTTTGATTGGGATTTTTAGAAAAATGAACTTAAGATGAAATATATGAATTATGGAATCAAACCGAACCAAACCGATCTAAATAGGTTTGGTTCAGTTCAGCTACACAGTACAGTTCTATCTTGGTTCCACACTTAGTTCTCGAACTTTTAGGGTATTTTCTTATAAGTCCCTTAGTTTAGTAGCTTAAATTGAAACACAGTCAGGAAGCAATAATGCGGAAGAAGGGGTATTGCCCAAAATGTTGAGGAAGAAGGTTCTGTCAGTGACGCTATTGAACCGAGTATTGGTTTAAATGATACAAAATATATTGTAGCTATATGATTGAAAGTATATTAAATGTGTGTCAATCATATTATTTCTTCTCTCATTATCCATTTAAGTAGCTTATGACCGTGGATTCCAACATTGCTTAAGAAGTTGAATCAAGAAATTCTTGAAGATTAGAAGAAGAAGGATGAAACGAAGAAAAAAGAGTAAAAAGGGCTCTGTTCTCCTACTACGAATCTTTTTTATTATAAATACTATTAATGGATTTAAAGCTATATTCTTTTGCCTATATCTTTTTGTTCAAAATTATATTAGACTTCAATTATGATATTTTGTTTTTTGTAACACTTTGTACTTTTGAGTGACACACTTAGAAACTCTGGTTTTTCTATTGTTAACTACGAAAAAGTTGCATTTCTTTGTTGAAACAATTAGAGTTGTATCTTATTTTAGATCTGAAAATCCAATTAAAGTTAGCTATTTATGAGTATATATTATCGGAGTAAATGTAAAAAGAGACTTTCATGTAGGATAAGTGTCATCTTACTTTCGAATTCTTCGACTTTTGTTAGTCCTAGTGCTCTGTCATAAAATAGTTCTCTTTCTCTTCTCCGATTCCCTCAAATTTATGTCCTCTCTCTCTCTTTTTTCTTTTCTTTTTTACTTTGTTCATCCATCAATTTGAATGGGTGGAGCTTCTCTGTCGCACAAAAATTAAAACGATGGCCCTAAGATTGCTTGCTCTTCTTAGGTGTCTAGATTTTTTTTTTTTTCTTTTCTGGAAGCATTTATTCTATTACTTCAATGCAAAGGAATCCATTCTAAGTACGGTCAATAGCTAACTATCATTTTGTTCCCATATAATATAATTATGTATATTTATGTATATCTAAATTGTAGGAGATTTTTTTTTTATATTATAAGGACAATATATTAATACAAACATTCAAAAATGACGATTATACCCTTTTAATAACAATTATTTAAAAAATGGAAATCAAATATTTAAATTTTAAAAAATATAATATATTTATAAAAATATGTCAATAAAATAAATCATAATAATATTTTTTAAAAAAATATAAAATATAAAAATTATAATTTATAAATAAAATATAGAGTAGTGCAATAATTATTAAATATATAAAATATTGTAAAATATAATATATAAATTATGATATAAAATTATTTTTTGAAATTATTACAGATGATTTATTTATTTTTAATGTATTTTGAAATACATGAAATAAATCATATTATCAATATTTACAATATATAGTTAATATATTGTAAGGTTTAGCTGTATATAAATAAGTTTATAGATTAATATTGAATTGTTAATAAATTTACATTATTTATTTATAATATAAATAATATTTGTTAATATATTATAATGAAAATATAAATTTAATTATTTTATAATATAATAACAATTCAGTATTAGAAAATAAATAAATTATAATATTTATAGGTATGGTATTATAGCATATTTTTTTTATAGACTGGTATTAATTTATGATATATTTTATATTTATGTATAGCTAAAATACATAAAATATGATAAAAATTAAAATATATAAACTTGTAATATATATTAATAATACAAAATGATAAATTTATTATAGTTTGTCAAATTTTGAAGATATAATAACTATTTTGTCAAATAACTGTTTTATTTTTACTTTGTAAATAATTATTTTTAAAATAAAATAGGCGAATAATTATACATTTTAATTAATAATCTAAATAATAAGATAAGAAGAAACTTTGACCAACTATTGGACTGAGGCCAATTATATGACATGCCCAGTCAAAAAAGACAAACATTGCGCATTAAATAACCTGAAAATTGAATCTTGATAGTGTTTTCTTCCCATTTTGCCATTGATTAAAGATCATTGCAATAATTTTTCTCTAAGAAAACCAAACCAATATTCTCTGTTCAATCATTTATGGAGTGCCAATTTCTCCATTTCCTGTTTCTTCAATGTGAAAAAGCTTGCAGTTTAGTATTTCCTAATTGAAAAGGGAAACAAATGCAAAAGTCAAAAGGTGAGCTTGCTTATACTCAGAAAAATATCGACCAGTAAGGGTTGGGAAAATTGTGTTTCGATTTGGCTTTTAAGAAAAATTAACCGAACCTAAAATAGATGAATTGTGGAATCAAATCGAACTCAACTGAACTAAATTTCTTTAATTCGTTCGGCTCCACAATATGGCTCCATCTCTGTTCCACCCTCGGTTCTCAAACTTTTATGATATTTTCTTATAAGTCCCTTGTTTTACTACCTTAGATTGGAATATAGTAGGGAAGCAAAATGTGGAGGAAGGGGTATTGCCCACGATATTGAGGAAAGGGGTCTGTCAACGATGTTGCCGAATTGGGTATTGGTTTAAACAATGCAAAACGGACTGTAACTCTACTATTGAAAGTATATGAAATATGTGTCGATTGTATTATTTCTTCTCTCATTATCTATTTGAGTAGCTTGTGGCCTCGGATTCCAGCACTGCTTGATAAGCTGAATCAAGAAAATGTTGAAGATTAGAAAAAGAAGGACGAGACGAAGAAAAAAGAGTGAAAGGGTTATCTTCTTCTGGTACGAATCTTTTTTTAATGTAAACATTATTAATGAATATAAAGTTAGATTCTTTTGCCTGTTTCTTTTTATTCAATATTATATTAGACTCCAACAAAGATGTCTCCTTTTTTGTAGATGCTTTGTACTTTTCAATGATTGCATTGCCTTGTCGGAGCATTTGGAGCTGTATCGCATGTTTATAGCTAAAAATTCAATTAAAGTCAGCTGTTTACGAGTTTGTGTTATAGGAGTAAATGTATATACAGGATAAGTATCATCCTATTTTCCAATTCTTCAACTTTTGTTAGAACTAGTGCTCTCCCATAAAACCCTTCTCTGTTTCTTCTCCGATTCCTTCAAATTTAAGTCCTTTCTCTCGTTTCCTTTTTTTGTTTTTCTACTCTGTTCATCCATTAATTTGAATGGGTGGAACTCCTTTGTCGCGAAAAAATTAAAAGGGTGGCGCAAAGAATTCTTGCCCTTCTTAAGTGTCTCCATTTTTCTCTTTTGTGGAAGCATTTATTTTGTTACTTCAGTATGAAGGGTTCCATTCCAAGTACAATCTATAGCTAGGTAACTGTCATCTTCAAATGAGTTTTAAAGATAATGGTACTGAAAGATGGAAAATAAATTCTAGTGTGCCTCCTTTTTATGGTTGACAACCATGGTAAACATAGGTATAAATAATGTATCTTGCTTCTTATGTGGTTCCCTGTTTCATGTCGTCATACCCAAATTCATTAATGCATTTCATCAGCTTGCTACGTATAATATTATAAACAAATCCTCCCACAACCTTGCATCTGGGTATCCTTTACCTTACAACAATGATTGTAAGCTGGGTATCCTATGCAAAAATGATTGTAAAAATAGAGGGAGGGAACTACTTACCTCTATTATAAACTAACAATACCAAAACTATACGTATAACCTTTTGCTTCAGAAAATTCAATTCTCATCTCCTTCTTTTGGCTGCAGTACTGGAACCACGCCCACTTTTCTTCTCAGCAGATGGCTATATAATAACATTTTTTGATGTCTATGTGCTAAGCCATTTTGCTTTTTTTTTTTTTGGTATTCAGGTTGGGACTATGATGATATTGACTGTCAGTAGTCCAGGTATTGGACTACATTAAAATTCTGAGAAATATATGAAATAGATATGAATTAAGTTCTTATCACAATCCTCAAAAAATTACACGACACTCAAATGATTTATCTCTTTGCTAACAAAAAATCAACTAATGTAGTACATATAATTACAAATTATAGATATATCTTTGGTTTTTTTTAAAAATATTTATGCTTTGAAAATGCTACCAAATATTTTTCTTTTGTATTAACATTATTCAAGAGACAATTAGTTGTTTCATATATGGTATTCTGTGATCATTATATTGCAATTTAATTTGTGTTTTATAATTAGTGTTAAAAACATCGTGGAATCGATTCTAAATATTTCGAAGAAAATTGTAAGTTTAAGAATCGTTTAATCACAAAATGCTTAGAGTCTAATTCTTACATATCCTTCTCATGTGGAGAAAAAAAATAGAGAAAAAATTTATGGGTACATATTTTTAATTAAAGAGTTGAGTTGTAATTAATTCACCAAAAAATTTGTTTCAATTTCTCTTCAAGGAATGGATGAATAATAATTTCTATTCATGCTATGTTACTAATAACAACAAATTAAATTTGTTCTTGGGGATGATAATCATAAAAGACCAATGACAAGTTCTTCCAAATGGACATTAATGGTTCATTTTGGCTCCAATATGATATAATTATGTATATTTATGTATATCTAACTAGTAGGAGATTTTATTACAACTTGTTTAATTTGAAAAATATTTTTTAATATTATAAATACAATTGGGAGAATGCCCATTACCCCTCTCTTTTTTCAGCTAATGCTCCATTATTCCCCCTATATTTTGTCTAATATCTCATCACTCTCCTGATTCTTTTTTTTTTCAATTTTACCTTTCAGTTCAATTAATTTATAAATAGCTAAATAAAAAATATTAAAAATACTAAAGAGTAAAATCGGAACTCAGGGGGTGATAAGATATTACAGAAAATATAGAGGGGTAATGGGACATTAACAAAAAAAGTAGAGGGGTGATGGGCATTCATCCAATACAATTTATACTAATATAGATATTCAAAAATGATGATTATACCCCATCAATAATAGTTATCTAAATCAATAATGATCAAATATTCAAATTTGATAAAATATAATATATTTTTAAAAATACATTAATAAAATAAATCATAATATTATTTTTTGAAAAATTATAAATTTTAAGTATAGAAAAATATTATTAAATATATAAACTATAGTAAAACAAAATACATAAGTCATGATTGGAATTTATTTATTGAAATTATTACAGACGATTTATATTTTATCAATGTATTGTAAAATACATGTAATAAATCATATTATCAATATTTACAATATATAGTTAATGTATTGAAAGGTTTAGCTATAGATAAATAAATTTATAGATTAATATTGAAGTGTTATTAAATTTACATTATTTATTTATAACATAAATAATATTTGTTAACATATCATAACGAAAATATAAATTTAATTATTTTATAATATTTAATGATTCAATATTAATCAAGTATTAAAAAATAAATAAATTAGAATATTTATAGGTATGGTATTATAGTATATTTTATTTATAGATTGGTATTAATTTATGATATATTTTATATTTATGTATAGTGAAAATACATAAAATATGATAAAAATTAAATATATATATATATAAATTTATAATATATATTAATAATACAAAATGATAAATGTAATATATTTTGTCAAAATTTCAAAATATAATAATTATTTTGTCAATAACTATTATTGATGGATATAATTTTTATATTTTTAATTTGTAAGTAATTATTTTTAAATTAATTTTAAAATACAATGGGTAAATAATTATATATTTCAATTAATAATATAAATAATAAGATAAGAAGAAACTTGGGGCAACTATTGCACTTGAGCCAATCATATGATATACTCAGTCAAATAAGCCCAAACTTTTGCTGTTAAATATAAAGGTGGGCTCGAACTAAACCAAAACCAAACTAAATGAAAAAAAAAAAAAAACCAGGTTTTTTGTTTTTGGAATCAAAATCAAACCAAATGAAAATTGGAATCAAAACACACATATTTCAAATTGAATCAAACCGAGTTGGTTTGTTTCAGGCATATTTCAAAGTCGATTTAATTTTTGGGTTTTATTTTTTATTATTATTTAAATCTTCATAAAATTACGTCGTTTTGATACTAAAATATATAAAACAATCTACAAATTGAATCTTAGCGATATTTTCTTTCCTTTTTGCCATCGATTAAAGATTGTTATAAGAATCTTTCTTCAAGAAAATAAAAAAAACCAAACTAATATTCTACTTTCAATTGTTCATAGATCATCGATTTTCCATTTCTTATTTCTTCAACAAGAAAAAGCTTGCAGCTCACTATTTCGTATGTTTTGGAAGGTCTATTTACCCAAGAAACTGAGCAAGAATGCATTTTGCTAAGTACCTGTCTTGGTCTTGGATGAAGTTAATTTATTTGATCTTTGTCATAAAATGTATGTCAATTGCTTTAATAACTATTTGAACCAAATGAGAAAGGATAGCGATCAAGAATCATTTATCATTACATCAATCGTAGCTTTAGGCTGCTTCAACTTTCTAATTCAGAGAAGGATCCCCCAGAATCTCCCAAGGTTAGCGGGGGAAATGATCATGCTTATTTAAAGTATAACTGGATTTAAACATAGCAGGGAAGCATTAATGTAGAGGAAGGGGCATGATGCCGAGGAAGAAGGTTCTATTAGCCATGCTCCTACATTGGGTATTGGTTTAAATGACATAAAGCATCTACAACTCTATCACTAACAATATATGAAGTATGTGTTGATCACATTTTTTTCTTCTCTCATTACCTATTTGAGTAGCTTACGACCTGGGATTCCAATACTACTTAAGAAATTGAATCAAGAAATTCTTAAAGATCGGAAGAAGAAGGATGGAACGAATAAAAAAAATGTAAAAGGTTTCTCTCCTTCTAGTACGAACGATTTTACTAATATTTTTTTAATATAAGTAATATTAATGAACCTAAAGTTAGATTTGTTTGCGTATATCTTTTAAAGTTCATCTTCTTTTTATTCAACATTATATTAGACTCCAATTAAGATGTCTTGTTTTTGATAAATGCTCTGTACTTTCAAATGATACACTTGAAAACTGAGTTTTTTCTTATGTCAATTAAGGATGTTGCATTTTCTTGTTGGAGCATTTGGAGCTGTATCATATTTTAGAGTTGAGAATCAATGAAAGTTAGCTAATTACAAGTTTGTGTTATAGGAATAAATGTGAAAAAAAAAAAAAAAAAAAAAAAAAAGACTTCCATATAGGACAAGTGTCATTCTACTTTCCTAATCTTCGACTTTTGTTAGGTTTGGTGGTTATGAGAAACTAGATGTGTGGGTTATAAGTGAAGCATTTATTAGTTTCAATAACAGCTCTCTTACATTAGTTTAGAATGGAATAAGGTAGGTATAGGCACGGGTCAGTCCAATTCGAGTTTCTTAAAAAGTAGACTGAACCCAAAAGTTCTAGATAGACTAGGCCTAATTGAATGCAAGAAAAGAATCAAACCAAATCCAGATTGATCAGCTCGGTCCAATTTGGTTCAGTTTTTGGGATTTTTATACTAAATCTTTTATTTAAAATTAAGAATAAAAATAACACTTATTTACATGTCAACATTACTTTTCTAAACTTAATAAATATAATTTGATTTTATAAATACCCAAATCCATTAATATATATAATATAAGTAATTAATTTGATAAAAAATAAATAAAATTAAAAATTTGGGTTCGGTTCAAGTATTTTAGTTAAGACCGAGATTGGACTTAGAATTTTAGGTCTTTTAATGTTAAATGAAATTGTACCGAATTACATGTAGAACTAGACCAAATTTTTCTGGTTGGATCCGGGCAGGTCTAATTTTTTGGTTTCCAATCTTTTTCACCCAATCGGTCTTTCTAACGTAAATAGTTGTTATAGAACTTATGAATTACTTTATTATACTCCACACTAGAATTAACTAGCAATTGGAGATATGAAAAGGAGAATTATGTTCATGAATTAGATTCACGAGAAGCCAGAAGGTGAACATACAAATCCTCCGAAAGTCTTAAATTTTTTTTCTGTTATTGAATTCTTTCCCAACCACCTATCGAATCTATCAAATTCATCAATTTACAAATGATTAGTTGAGAGTAAAATAAAGAATGACAAATGAAAAATATTGCCTTAAGGTTAAGCTGGCAAATGGGTTGTGTTAGACCAACACGGCCCACAAAACTTCAGCCCATGTGAGCTCTTGTGTCCGGCCCGTACAACATGCACTGTAAAATCGATTAGCCCAACACTGCCAACGACATAGTTACCGTGCGTGTCGTGCCAGCCTAACCTATTAGAATGCAAACTCAGCATAGCCCAGAAGCTCATAAGGGTCATACAGAGTCTGTGAACAATATTAAACTTGAACAATAAAAATGAACAGTGACCTAGTATTAATATTAAATTACTATTATTAATATTTTTTTACATTTTAAAGATTACAAATTAATTTAAATCAATAAAAAATTGTTGAATAATAAATAATTTGTTAAATTAAAAATAATAGTAAATTAAATAAGTTTAAGATAATAATACATTTAATAAATAATAAGTTTATGATATTTATTGTTTGTTATTAAATTAAAATTTTGAATGAATAAGTACAATTTATAATAAAATATAATAATTAATTATATTTTGATCATGATATAATTAAATATTTTAGATATTCATATTTACGAAATTATAAACACATAATATGATTATCAGTTATATTTAGTTATAATTAATATAATGTAAAGACATTAATAATCATCAATATATTATACTCTTATTTTTCTGATCAAAATGTTATATGCAAAGTTGTATATTAATTTGAAAATAATTATCAATCATCATTTCATAAGTTTACTTAAAATATATAGTTGGAACAATCAAAATTAAAATTTTATTTTTAATTTAAAATTCACATTTTTTATTTTTTGGATTTAAATTGAAGTAATTTAAATTTTATGTAAATTGTGTTAATTCTTTAATTTATTTTGTAATTAAATAACTAATTAATGGATGTAGCGGAAATATTTTTATTTTTCATTTTTAAATGTTACATATTACGAAGTAGAAAATTTTGCATTTAATCACTTTTACTTCATTTCATTTTACCTAAAACATGTAATTTGTACACTTCTTGGAATAAATAAGATCCTAGTTTATTTATGTAATCATAATCTTGATATATATAAGTGTTATATATACAAGAGAATTAAGATTGTGGATAATAAACTGAAATAGTCTGTAATAAATTAATTAAAGTTGAGTTCTTTAATTAAATATTACTAATCCGGTTTATTAATATTAAGAATGTAATAGTTTTATCCAGACTATTGAAGTAGTGACATTATGGTGGAAGCACTTTATATAATATGATTATATAGGACTAAATTAGATATAGTTTGAATTCTTATATAAATTCTGTTACTAACTGAAAATTCAAACAATGTTAATAGATGATCATCTGCAGATCAATTTTAATCCTAAGTAGTCATAAACTCTTGTTTATATTGTTGAGTCTTTTGAATTACTTGTTAAGGTTTGTTTTAACAACAAGTTCAACATTCGTATCTTGGATATTTAATAGTATAAATAGTTGGAAATGTGACATACAGATATAGAATCCATTCCTTCTTATTGGAAGTCAGAAAAATGGTTTTCTTAAGTATTAATTCTGAAATTGAATAGTTTAAGTGCTCAATTTGTAACTGGCTTATAAATTAACTGTTCAGTGGAAAATTAATGAAATTTAAGGATAAACATGTAATTAGAGAGGTAAAACGAAAAATTGACCTACTTTTAATTATAAACCTTTTATGGAGGGTTAAACTGTATCTATTGATTATATCAATAGATTTCTTAAAGTTTTTTGAGTAAAATATATCTATAATTTCAAGAGTTCAATTTCAGATTTTTAATGGAATAATACTGAAATTAATAAATTAAATTAATTAATTAAAGAGTTTAATTAATTATCTAAATTTATTGGAGCTTGAAATGGTAGGTCCATAGGTCTTCAATACCACTTTTTAGATCAGTCCAGTAAATAATAAAATGGATAAGATTATTATTTGAATATTTATATGTCCAAAATATAGTTTTTGGAATACGTTTTTGGATTCAATTAATTTATTAAGAATTAATTAATTAGTAAGATATTTTAAGGATAATATCTTTCATTAATATTCAAATAATTTAATTTAAGAAATTAAATGGATAAATTCTCATATAGATATTTATCCTCTTTATAGTTTCTTTTCAACATTAATTTTGAATTAATTAGAATTTCACTTTTATTAGAAGTTGTTTTGCAAATTTTTAATTAATTAATAAATATTATTAATTTATTTATTTATTTTAATTAAACTATTACTTCTATTACAAGTTGTCTTACATATTTAATAATTAATAAATGTTATTAATTAATTCATTCTATTCTAATTAAAATTGTTTTAATTAAAATAGAACGATATAAAAAGACATAAATGGTGGAAACCCTAAGAGATAGAAAAAGGATTTTTATTTTCGATGTACTACAGAGTAAAATTATTTTTCTCTAAACACCATTGTATTACAAAAGAAGCACACTCTCTTTTTTGTGGCAACTGTTGGAGGATTGTTTTGAAAATTATTGGTGAAGGAAAAGTTGCAGCAAAAGTAATTTAAAAGTATCAAGAAGTATCTGTTCTTTTCCTTCTTTTTATTTATATTAAAACCATTTGTTCATACAAATTTTATAATTGTCCTGCTTTAATCTTTCGTTGTTTATTTGATAAAATTTTGGAACATTTACATTTGACAATGCAAATAAATATTATAAATTACAAACTTATAGAAAAAACCTACTAGCCTTTATATTTTAGGTAGGTTTAAATTGAAATTGAACAAAAGTATAATATAATTACAATATAAATTCAATATAGTTATAAAGTTAACATTTATATTTTATCCATATAAAATTTTACATTTTTAGATTCTTAGATTTAAATTTAAAAATTTATGTAATTTTTGTTAACCAAAATTTCATGATAATTAAATTTGTATTAAATTTTATTTTAATAATTTAATAATTTTGGTTTTATTATTTAAAATCAATTCTTTTTGTCAATGATGAACAGTAACCAACTATTGATTAGGTCTGTGTTACTATTCACGATATGAATAGTAACCCAGATAATAGAGCAACTTAGCCCATAAATAATACTGACACAACCCAACACGGAATGTTTACTATTCATAGCACAACACCGCACGTGAGCCTTTTTTCTTAACCTAGCTTGTGAATAGTGTCGTGCCATATCGAGCCATGTTGACCTATTCATGAGTTAGGTCGTGCCGTGCTCAAGCCAACCCACTCGTTTTGTGACTTCTAGCTAAGGTTATGATAGATATGAATGTCAATCACATTGTGGACATGAAACACATTTTAACAAAAAATTTTATGTTCACGACATATTGAATAAAGGAATAAAGAAATAGAGATAATTTAACTTTCTTTTTGTGAGGGTTAATAAGATTCCTATAAATATAACAAGAGTTAACAACTTCTGTTCTTGTAGGGGTCATTTCTTCAAGTCATTGGCGAATAACTCCACAATTGCTTTATTAACCACCAAGAATGGTTTAGAAGGGAAGTTTCCAACTAAGGATCAAATTTTAGCTTGGTTAATTAAGCATTGCAAGCTTAATTTTTGTGATTTTATTCAGAAAAGGATGCCAAATGGTTATTCATATCCTTATTAGTAGGGAAGTAATTCGGATAAATGAATCGTATTTGAGTCAACATGAATATGATTCATATTCATGTCAATTTTGTTAAATTTGAGCACGACTAGTTTATTTAGACACGATTCGGTTAAGATATAATTATGCATTTAAGATATGATTATTAGTCTAATATATGATTCATTTAAGATACGATTATTCGTTTAAAATATGATTATTCGTTTGAAAGACAATTATTCATTTAAGACATGATTATTTATTTAGGAAATGATTATTAGTTTAAAAGTTGATTATTCGTTAAAAATAGGAGTATTAGTTTAATTAATTGTATTTTAAACGAATAATCATATTAGAATGATCAACCATTAATATGACACAAATAATAATCGTATCGATACAAATACAAAATAATTATTATTTGTGTTAAGTTTTTCAAATTTGAATTCGTTTAATAACATCGAATTCGTGTCGAATAATCATATTGTGTTCCAAATTACCACTCTTACCTAATAAGGTGTGAAATATAAGAAGGATGCTGTACATATTGGTCACTTGCATAATATCCTTATTATTGTGAAGTTTCAAACAAAGGTGGAAATTTTATCTTCGTTAATTGAGCATAACAAGCTTAATACTTGTGATCTTGTTCAGAAAAGACAACCAACAAGTGATCTTGTTCAAAAAAGACAACCAACAAGTTATTTGTATCCTTATTTGGGTGTGATCTATAAGAGGGATGCCACATATATTGGTCACTTGAGCTTACATTACCAATAGTCATCAAAGCTATGGTATACTATATTGCAAGTTGCTCAAACCTCATGGGTAACTCCAGTATGTAGGGGCCTCTTTTGATATCACTTTTAATGCATTTACGGATATCCTTTTTTATTTATTCAAGCGAATTGAAAGGAGACAAGCATAAGTTAGAACAACTAATAGCCTCAAATATCAGGAGATCAAACTATAACGGGCAATTTAATGAAAAATATAAGATAGGATTTTCATACTTTTCAATTGCTGCAAATGAAGAAATATCACTACTGACAAGGCACTGTCTAATGTCACCAAACTTGATGAATGACATGGAGAGACTCATATATTACAATTGGTTTATATCTATGCGTATATCCCTATTCACTCTCTCTGCAAGCAACAATCTGACAATCACGAAAAAGAAAATAAAAAGTGTTTTATGAAGGAAAAACTACAATTACGCCCTGGTAGATTCCAATTGCTACAATTATCCCCTTATTTGTTAAAAAAATATGATAGCCCTCCTACGGTCAGTTTTCTAATAGAATGAAGCTAATTTTTTAGGGCAAAAGGAACATTTACTGAAATCAGCTGACGTGGTAGACAATTTGGCCAGAGTATCTAATATGGAAGTTACAATTTATTGTTGAGTGCAAAGAGAAAGAAAACTCTATCAGATCTTTCCTCCCATTTTTGTTCTTTGCGACTCTTGATTAACCACTCTCTCATCCCTGAACATCGTCGATTGCTGCCTTAATCTTCATCGCAAGTTGGAGCAAAAAAACACTAGGTTGATATTGCTTGTGTAATCGTCAGTTTGTGAGTGTGTTCAGCCTTAGTTTATTGTATTTGAAGACGGTTAAAAGCAACTATAAGCATCGGTTAAAGCTCTGACCTCCATTGATTTACAATAACGGTAAGTACATATTGCAATAATAATTTATATCACTCATTTAGGTAATGTTGCTGTTGTTATGCATGTGAATAATGGTGGATTTTGTGGGTTTTTGATTGTGAAATGTACGTGGGTATGGAAATGCTTGTGGGTATTTGACCGAAAATTGAGAAAGGGAGTTGTGTTGCTAATATGTATGTTAGTCGCATTCATATGTGTAATAACCTGTAGAAGTGTTGGTAGTTAGATTCTATGATTTGATGTTTTGTATAGAATTAAAGATACTTGGTGATTAGTTTTTGCATATTATTTAATATTGTTGTGACACTATTTATAGTTGTGAATCGAATGCTCGACCATATTTGGTTGTACCTTGGATCCAATGAAATTTTTTGGTCAATAGAATATGGGGACAATATTTTTTAATTCCTTGGATCGAATTAGTTTGGTAGCATGCATTAATGATATGATTGATGATGAAAACTACAAATGCAAAGGAATTATGCCTAGGTCAAAAGAAATAATTGACTTAGGACAAGGTGTTCGTGGAATTTTTGGAAAAGCACCTATCAATGGGTATTAAAGAAGTGAAAATAGAGATTGATTTGTTGCCTCTAGCATCAGCTGCCCCTAATGAGTTCACATCCCAGTAAGGCTCAGTTAGAAGAAACCTTTTTCGCACCCTAAACAAACCAACGCAGGCCCAACAAAGCCCACAAACACATCTTAATACAACTAGGCCTACAAGCCCAAATGATGATTTCCTTGTATCCCAGCTTACATAAGCATTGATCACACAAGAAGAAGCTATAGCAAATGCCCTACCCCCTCAGCAGCATCACCCGCATGAACAGCCCCAACCTGAACATTCAAAGTCATCTTACCACACACCTCCAGCATCTCAATCATGGGATTTTCCTAAAGATCTAGATTCAAACATTCTTTCAACCATTAGAAAATTATTTGAGAGGTGCCAAAATAGTAAAGTGGGAGGCTATGAGACAAATGAGGAATCTAGTCAACATAGAGGAAGATATGAGGGAAATGAAGATTTTCATAATATGGGAGGGAATGATAGAGATATCCATGTTAATGAGTTTGTTTCCAGTTAGAATGAGCTTGATTTAAGTCATGAGGGACAAGTTGAAGGTGATTACAGGGCTCAAAATATTGATAATGAGGTTAGGAGTGAAGACACCATTGTGTAGACTGATGATGATATCGATGATGTAGTTGAAAGTGATTCAAGAGCTGAAAGATCTTTGGACATAACAACTTCTAAACATGAAGATGATGATAAACTCTTTGATTGCATTAGTGCAGATGCTGAGGATGCAGTTGTGTTTAATGATGAGGTTGAATCAGAGTCTATGGTTGGAAAAATGGGGAAAGATTTGATACATAGGCTATACAAGGGGCAGATAGATGGTCAAAAAATTATGTTTCATGTTGGACAAACTTTCAGTTCAGTGCATGACTTCGGGAGGTGCTTAAAGGAGTATGTAATTCAGGAAGGGATAGTTCTATATAGAGTGAAGAATGTGAAGCCATGGGTTACTGTTGTGTGTGTCTTATCAAAATGTCAATGAAGGATACATGCATCTATTCTATTTGATAAAGTCATTTTTATGATTAGGACTATGAGTGATGAAGGCCATACATGTGATAGAGTAGTAAAGAATCAGGAAGTTACCAATTCCTAGGTTGGTGAGAAATTATACTCAACTATCAAGACAAATCCAAGTATTGGCACTCATGTAATGGCTAATGAGTTAAGGTCATGGTTTGGGACAACAACAACCAATCCTTTACTGTGCAAGGAAGAGAGCACTTGCTATGGCTGCATCAGATTTTACAAAATCCTACGCAAAGTTGAATTCTTATGCTAATATTTTTTTGATGACAAATAGGGGTGCCACTGTTAAGTTGCAGCAAGAAGTACAAGGTCCCCCATACATTGTTTAAAAGACTGTCAGGTTCAAGGCACAACAAATTAAGTTTAGTAGAACTTGTAGGCAAATCATTGGGCTTGATAGAGACCATCTTAAGACTGTATATAGTGGTGTGCTCCTTAGCACTATGACATTGGATGCCAATCAAGGTATTTTCCCATTGGCAGTGGCAATATGCAAAGGAGAGAACAAGGATAGTTGGACCTGGTTCTTGGAACAATTTTGCATAATGTCAGATAGACAAAAGGGTTGGATGGCAGTAACTTCAGCCGTATTTCTTGGTGTCGAACTTAAACGCTATGCATGACATGTGTATGCTAACTTCAGGAAAGAATACTCATCTGCGTTGCTTCGAGAAAAATTCTGGAGAGTTGGTAGAGCTACTAACAAAGTTGATTTTCAAAGTGCAATGGATGAAATAAAGGCCTTAGATGAAAATGCTTATAAATGGCTAGTTCATAGTGATCCTAAGACTTAGGCAGCCTACTCATTCAATCCTTTTTTCAAGACTGATGACATTACCAACAATATAACTGAGAGTTAAAATGGGTACTTGAATGAATTTAGAAAGAAACCTGTGCTGGACTTGTTGGAATTCATTAGGGTGAAAATCATGTTAAGGATAATTTGAATGAGAGAAAAAGCAGAAGCATGGGCAACAAAGGTGCCTTTGAGAATTGTTAAGAAAATGATGGAGATTGGTAAGACTGTCAATAACCTAACAGTGATGAAGGCCAGTAATTAAGAATTCGAGGTCATCGATAATATCAATGACAGGTTTAGACGCTATGTAGTTGATGTGCAGAAATGATCCTGTGAATGCATGGGTTGCCAACTTAGTGGAGTGCCATGTAAACATGCTTTGGCATGCATTTCAAATTTAAGTGCTAATGCAATTGACTAAGTTGATTCCACCCTAACCAAACAAGGCTATATATGGACTTATTCGGAGATTATACACCTAATACTTGATGAAAGAAATTGGCCTGTTCTAGAGAGACTTGATATCTAACCACTTGTCAAGCATGCACAGCTTAAGAGGCCAAAAAAGAATAAAATGAGAGAGGTCAATGAGGTGCCAAGGGAAAGAAGGAGATTTACTACTAGATGTGGGATTTGTAATATCCTTGGGCATAATAGAACAAGTTGCCTAACTGTTTAGGTTAGTAGCAACAAATTATAGGTATTATTAACCCATCGACATTATCTTCTTAACATTAACTTTGTTCAATTTGTACAGACGACAAGGGTAAGTACATCATCAACTACATATGCACGAAAAGGCAAGGATAAGGGCAAATTTTCCATATTAGGTTAGTGTCATTCATTTTGATATTTCAAATGTTCTTACTATGTTTTGCTTTTGGTTTTCATCGTTAATATGTTATCATTGGGTGGGCAACAACTTCTCAACCAGCTACATACACTAAGCCTCCCCTAAAGAGATATAGAACTAGGGGTGGTGTTCATATAAGGTAAGCAACTCAATCTCATAAAAATGACCCTGAAAGTTCCAATGTCTAACATCAAATAGGTAAACTGTATAATTTATATGCTGTTGGTGTGTACACAAACACAAGTTCATTTTATGTAAATGCTCGTTAAAATCATTTGCAATTTTGGTTTCTTTAATTGTTGCAACAATAGTTTTTGGATACAAGGCTGTATAGAGAATACAAACAACATTGCAATACATACCCAACAAATAGGATAACAAAGTTTTTTGGATTTTTTCTATTCATTTTGCACTGGCATGATTATAGTGAGCAGGTTCAATATGTGCATGGTTATTGTGTTCATTTTACCTAGAAAGCTTTGTTATGGTTTGTTGCCACATAAGGTGAAGACAATGCACGCACATATACATGGCCAATATACACATATATATGTATATGCTTGGATACCATGTTTAGGTATTGTAACTTTTTGTAAATGATATACTGATTGGGGTATCATGTTGATATTTGCCTTGTATCACATCAATTGTCAATAATATAATATGTATTTCCCAGATAATTTGTTGGTGTTATTGATTGTTGTTCTATTGCATTCTGATATTAATTCTTCCATATTAGCAATACACATATGCATATCAAAATCAAAAAAGCCCATAATATTTTTTGCATTTATTTTAATATCCTAATGATTGTAAGCATTCTGTCCTCAGCATAATGAGAATTTAAATTTTCATGATCACTTAGAACATTTTCTGCATGAGATTCATTTGCTGCATCAACTGTATAATGTTGCCTTGAAATTCTGTCTAAGTAACCACCATGGACTTTATTGCTGCTGCCTTCACCCTCTCTTACTTGCCATTTGTATTCTTCTCTTGAGGATTTCCAGAAGTTGGAATATCCACAGCCTGGTGTTTGGTTACAATAGAAGTATAATTTGTTTAGGTTTTTCAAAGTCTCTGATATTCGTATGCTTGCCCTTTCCCTGTAGTTTCATGTCCTATTCATAAATTTGATTACTCCCCCATTAACAGAAACATTAGTTTGCATTTCTCCTCTTTCCCTATCACCAATCTCTTCTTTGGTTGGACACCAAAACTCAAAATATCCACAACTTGGCTCATGCATGTAGAAAAAGTAGAGCTTGTTAGGATCTTTTTTTAGTTTTGAATATACGAATACCGGCCTTTTGCCTACAACTATACTTTCTATTTATAAATTTCACAATTCCTCCGTTTACTACCAATATAAGCCTGAAATGTGAGCAGGTAATTTTGAAATTTTGTTGGCCATTATCTTGTGTTTCTATGCTCTGTTTTGGTGGTACTTTTGGATAGTTTTCATGCTTTGATGTGTAAAAATAACAGGTGATTATTGGAATGGTTTTTGTTGGAAAGCGTATGATCAGTGTTGGACGTTATGGCCTATATATAAGTTGTTTATTTTTTCTTGTTTATTGGATCGTTGGATACCTTAACGGTCATTTTCTTTATGTGCTATAAGACAATTCAAAGTGATATTGGTAAAGCTCTCCTCAAAATAACTATTTTTAATTTTTATAATATATTCTTTCATTTATTTATCTATTAAATATTATTATACTATATTTTTATTAAATCAAATAAACATGGTTTCAGTCATGTAGCAGTATCTGATGCACCTGCAGTGGTCCCAGGAGCTTATATGTAAAATTCCATTTTTTCTGTTATTTTAACGAAAAAATCCTTATGACAAGGGGCTATTGTATTTTTTGAACAAATAGGGGGATAATTGTAACCATTGGGATCTACTAGGGGGTAATTATAGTTCTTCCTTTCATAAATGAACACAATTATACAAATAAATAGATGGATTACTATTTGGAAAATAAACGAAAATATTCCATTTTTTTACGTAAAATAATTAAAAATATTATTTTTTACCCAAAAATAAAAAATGCCCCCATCTCCCTCTAGACGTACAAAGTTAATAAAAAAATACTCATTTTTACCTATTTTGGACAAAAATACCCTCATACTCACTTTGGTCTAAACCCCCATGTTTCAAATTGTAGTTTCGAGCGTAGCCTTTACTCAAAATTACAATCTGATGCTCGAATGTCTGGAGTCGTTCTTACTTGAAACTATAATTATTTCTAATAAATATAGTTGCAAATATTCAAATTACATCAAATACTAATTTCAGGTAAAAACTATTGTGAAAGTACAATTTAAAGCGCTCAAATATCTGAAAACGTACTTGATAGAAATAATTATAGTTTTAAATAAAAACTATACTCGAAACAATACTTTAAAAAAAGAATTTTTGTTCAAAGTGCGCATGAGGCATTTTTGTCCGAAACCAGAGAAATTAGGTATTTTTGAATGACTTTTATCAAGGGGACATTTGTTAACTTTTAAGAGAAAAATAGGACATTTTTAGTTATTTCTCAAACAATTTTAATTATCCTTGAAATTAAATTTAACATATTGAAACAAATAAGTAGACAGAAACTAAGATCTACAATAATTGATTCTAAATTTTCAAAACCTTTACCATGACAAAGACATAGTTGCCCGTAGAAAGCAAAACAAAAAGATAAAAAAGTAAAAGAAAGCTGATCGAGGCCACTTTGTACTTAATTGCAAGTAAAGCTACTTTAATTTACATATAAGATCACCATCGAATTCTCTTCAAATACCGACACTACTAGGACTAAACTCAACAGTTAATAACAACTAAATCCTAGAGATAATACAATGTTCAAAATGCCATCAAAAGTGCAAGAAATGAAAACCAAGATCATTTGCCCACACATCTTACAAAAATATGAACAAGTTAACAAGTAAAATAATATTTTTAGTAGCATTTACTCGTTAATTAACATGAAGACCTTCAGCATTTGCAATTTGTATTAACCTGTTTGCCTCATACTGCATGCATGGCAGATGTACACTATTTATTTGAAAAACACAAATATGGTGTGCATGCACAAGAAAACAAGTATTTGAACACATAAACGTACACGTGCAGCTTAAACTTGAGGGAAAATTGAGGCTTTAAACCCTATTCAATGGGCCACAAGATTATGCAAAACAGGTATTTTTATGTACAGAAAACATGAGGCTTTAGCCTATGTCCACTAGGCCACATGAAATATGATTAAACAATTCCATCATAGAAAATTAGTCTTAGAAATGTAAATAATTCTCAGCTAGCAACTTATTGGAAAGCTAAACCCAAGAGCATTTCTACTCCATAAATACAGAATCATTACATTCAAATATCAAAAATATGTTCCGTAGTTTGAAGCCTTAGCTAAAACACAAATAGATTAAAAAGGTATGCTTTCCCAATGTCTCTAGACAAGATAAAAATTTTATTATCAACATATCATGAATTACAATGATTGTAATCCATTGTATATGAGTGGGATAATCACAATGAATATTGAATGTAATTACTATTAATTATCAATTTGCCCTTCTATTTGTGTTAAAAGCTTGCTAAAAGTAGTACAAGTGTCATCTTTCTATTGGACAATTTACTATCACTGTTGACTATCACTGATTATCATCGAACATCCTCCATTTAAGTCACCGTAGATATCATTAGAATCTATTATCATTATTGTCATTTGAACAATTGTTCATCATAAATCTGAAGTTAAAATTTTGACACCTAAACATTTAACTTTAGATTGGCAGTGAACGGTTGTTCAAACAATAATAGTGATGATGTCATTGCATAGAGCGCTCCACAAGAATTCCAATGATATCTACGTTGACCTAAACTTAAAACATTCGTTGATAGTTAATGGTGGTCAGTGGGGTCAACAATGATGGTCAAGGGTGACAGCAAGTTATCTAATAGAAAGATGACACATGTTACAGTAACATGTAAATATATAAAAACCATATCAAATTATTTAATTGCCTTAAAAAAGTAATGGTTTTTGTTAATAGAGATGACGTCAAGAGATATTGGGCTATTTGACAAATAATAAGAGGGTCATGAGTTGTTAGGCCAAATAATAGGGGGTAATAGACATTCTCCGTAGTAGTATTAATAATTAGATATAATTTATATTTTTATTAAATAACATAATTTTATTTTAATTAAAAATATAAAAAAAAAGAAAATTTTGATTATTATTATTTGTAAGTTTGATTTAAATTTTTATGATAATTAAATATCAAATTATTACTAAAAAAGTAAAAGAATAGAATTAAAAATATTTTAACATATGAGTTTAATGTAACTCATTATTTTATATTTTTTAATAATAGTATTGGCTTTTCTCAATTTTTTATTAAAATAATAAATTAAAAAGTTATTTTATTTTTAATATATTGTGAAAAATATTAAAATAAAGACTATATTGTTAGTTGAAAAAATTATATATTATTTATAAAAATTCAGGATACAAATAATAATAACCTAACATGTTAACTAATGAGAATAAAAATTAAAGGAAGTATTTGTTTCTTATTAACCCACATATTAAGGGGATAATTGTCAATATCCCTAATAATATTGATGATAATGATTATGATAATGTAAAATGTCATTTCTTTTTGTTGTAAATTTTAAAAAAATAAATTGGCACACAACCACGAATTGTAATGCACAGCTAACACCACTAGCTAAGCCAATCCAATTAATTTTAGTGGTAATCATTGTTTCATCACTCGAGAGAGACAGCATACACTATAATTCTGGCAAAAATCCCAAATTTTTTATCAACAAAGGCTACCCATCGTTGATGGCAGATACCGTTGACTTTTTTATTCATCTATTCATAGAAAATAAAGAAACCATATAATAAAAATATTGAAAAATAAATAAAACACATTACTAGTAAAATCATTAACTTTATGTTAAAAGAAATTTCAAACTACTGTCTTATTCATTTCTCCTAAGTCATTTTTCTTTTTAAATTATTTTTTTCAATAATCATGTTATCATACATTTGCTCTTTAATATATTCACCAAAAGTAAAATTATCCCACACAAATTATAAATTATCCTTACTTTAAGTTGACTATTAAATTACATCTTAAACAATCCATTAATTCAAACGCAAAACCTATACCATAAAGTTGCTGCGCTGTAGATTCTCACTGTCAATTTACAAATGTAGTTGATGAAAAAAAAAAAATAGTTTTGGACGATTTCGAAAATATAACAAAGAAATTATATCAACCCAAACCATAAAGGGGCAACAAAATTTAGACTAAACAAAGCGTTGATAATACTGAGAAATGGATAATAAATATTATCTCCATTTTTCTGTTCTCCACTAGTCTCAGTCTGCATTAAAAACCTCTCTTCACAACTCCCAACTCCGATGGACTGGTTTCCCAAAAGCTAATATGAATATCAGTACTAACATGAATGACTTTATGCAACATATAGGCCAAGACAATGTGCATAATATACCTTCCATTCAAGAAAGAAAAACATTGGATAACACAAACAGCATTATCCAACTCCACATAAATAATACATGATTAGGGGAAAACATCTGCTCATATATATAACTACACGTAAACTAGATGCATGCTTGTAGAACGAGACAAAAATGTCTAAGAACCTAAAAATCAGTAAAACTCTACAAGAGTTGAGCTGAGTTTATAAATGCAGAAGGAAAGTGAAAGCAAACTATCTATGGTCGGTCATGGTTTCTCCTTGAACCAGATGGGAGTCTCCCAATATCTGCCGAGCTTCTACTTTTTGAATCTCTATTATGCTTATCTTGATTTTGATCAAGTGTTGACTTTTGCTTCCACAGCATCTCTTCAGCATATCGACGCCATAGGGATTCCCTGTCTTTTCTAGGCATCTTGTTATACCGAGGATCAGGCTTCAAAAGACGTTTAGCTGTTGACCAGGAATTAAGGACTGTTTTTCCATCTTCGGTTTCTTGGGTAGCTGCTTCTGCAGTTATGACTTCAGCTAAGAGAGCTCTGAAGTCATGGGCACATCTCTGCAGAAAAAGCCAAACCAAAATATGTATTAAATTCATTTGTTCCAACTATAATTTATAAATCGTAAAAGTACCAAGGAAAACTTTCAATTTAAAAACTAGGTCAAGTTGGAGATGAATCATGTAGTGTAATAAAATCATTCACTCTTTTTCTTTTTCTTCCTCCAGCATTAAACTCATTTTCATAAGCATAAACCTATTTAAGTTTGCAGATCCACTACAACACATTTTTACTCTTTCTATCACTTTTAAACAGGGAAGCAGGATTTAAGACCCATCATATACAATGTGTCATAGGCACTGCCATTCTACTATAGAACATTCCAGACCAGGGTGTAAAAGATCAAATGCCAACATAAAAGGCAAAAGTAAACATGATACATTTTCAATTGAGATTATTTTTGGTCGAAAAAAAGTGTACATAATTAATTGGGGATTATTCATTAAATGCATGGAAAAAGTATACATGTAGGAGTCAAAACACATCATGAAGTAAAATCCAAATACACCAAGCAACACTTGCTAGAGGCCTCAATAGGAGAGTACTATCTGATAAAGTAACAATATCAAATTTATTTGATGCATATGACAGTTGAACCCAAACCAGAAAAGGGAAAAAGATCATTGTTAACCCTTACATTTCCAACCCAGTTAAAAGGTTTCCCTCAAACCAACATTCGACCAAACCGACCAATATAAAATGGATCAGGACACAGTAATAAGTACAAGTTTCAACAGACAGGCCATCAGCCAGCAAGACGCACAAGATGGTTGCAGAATTACCTCATAAAGCATCTTTACGTGCTCCCGGAAGAGTTTCTCTGCATCAGATGTGTCTAACTCAGGATTGGTTGCACGTCCCTGAGGATCCTTTTCCAGCTTAGGCCTTGATTCTGTCCAAGATGCCTATGCACATCAATTCAAACGAAGGGTGAATTATCAGTAAAATAGCCCAGACTGAACTCAAACTAATACTATAAAGCTTGAAGACTCTAGATTATCTTGGTAGGAATTAAGCTGCATCCACTGCTTCATCCAATGTTCAAACTCATGCTCCTTCCCCAGACTGGACGAAACTTAATTCTGCTGGAGTTGGCTCCAAAAGGTCAACAATGAGAGTCCATGGATTGAAACAAAACCAAACTAATTTTAGTTGGATAGGTTGCCATCAGTTTTCATTTTGTTCCCTTCTTCTACCTTTCGTAAGCTGTGAAAATTAAGACCAGAGCTAGAAACTTTTGGCCAGGTTTTTTTTTTTAGTAGTGATGACCAATAAACAAGTCAGAGAAACATTTAGTATGAGCATTCATTTTTTAGATCTTTAGATTCTAGGAAATGTAAGAGAGATCTGAGACCAGATCTCTATGTGAGCATGCCAAAGCAAATCTGAATTACTTGAGATTGATGATCAAAGCAACTTAGTGCATTAAATAAAGAGATAAAAAAGGATAAGGAAGAGGGAGAAATATTTTGCACACCGGAGAAGAGGAGGCGATGAACAAGAAAATGGAAAGCTGTTAACATTTCCACTATTATACAAATAATATATTTATACACAATGTTATGAACAGGTATGCATACAGATCAGTTTGAAATTGGTTAAACCATCCTCCAAAATGAGAACCAAGCCTAAAAGATAAATCTATAACCAAACTGAGTCAGAAAAACAAATCAAACAAACTGAACGATTGAATTCTTGGGGCTACCAGAGCCAGAGTCCCTGACCTACCAGGGTCAGCAACGGACCAGGTCTTGCCTCGAATATGAAAAGTAATCCATTTAAGAGCCTTATAAAGTTAAAGTAGTTTCCAAATGTTAGCCCTATATAGAGATTGTGAACCTCAAATCAATAGTATTCACCTGTTTGTCAGATCATTTAGCGAGAAACAATGGAACACAGAGGTCATCACCAAGATCTTTTTCTGTAAGCTTTTTCCTCCGGATGGGTTCAACATGGTTGGTGGTTATTACGTATGAACTACAGTTATGAAGAGTGCGAAGGTATGAAATGTGCAATTGTGATCAGATTATTTATGAGCAATAGAAGGAAAAGGAGATGAGGATATTAATGGATTGCAAGGATTTTATAGGCAAATGCTTTGATAATAAGAGGACTTTGAGGTTCCCCGTTCATCCATGTTAAATGTCATATACTCCAGATTTTGGACTTTCATGACCATTCAGGCACTGAAGAAAAATTTTGCATTTTCTTTGACAAATTCCACTTCCTCAAATATACATAGCCATAGGTGAAAGGGGAGAGAAATACAAGAGGGACTGTGATAATGGGGTCATATTTCAGATTTTGAGATGAAAAAGAACGAGGTTATGTTTGGAATTGTAAATAGTAAATATCAAACTCTCCAATGATGGGTTTATTGACTAAAGGGGTGCAACTATAAAATATAAAAGGGTATGAGGAGTGTTTTGAGAGTTTAAATAGCCTCAACCTAAATAAAATCGAAGTCACCACTCCCTCTCTCCCTTCTGTCTCCCTTACCTAACAATCTAAAAATAGTGACGTTATCTTGAGACTCTTGTTTTCTCAAAATTCTTTCCTTTGTTCTATTCGTGATGAAATAAATTTGTCTACATTATAATTTCTGAAATTTTTATATCCCAAGAGATAGAAGTTGACTTATCATTGCCACATCACATTCCATATTAATTTTACCTGACTTCAAATATTACTCACTTAGGTTATTAGTTAATATCTGACGTGATGTGGCAAAAGTAAATCAGCTTTCACATCAGTCGGCAAACAAGTTGTGAGAAGAATAGTAGTACTTTTTTCAAATATGGACATTGCAATTCCTTATCTCACAATTTACGTTTATATATATTCTTTGAATTTTTTATATTCTGATACTGCAAACTACAAAGACATAGTAAGTTCCACGTTTAACAAATACAAAGATTCTTCAATCATTATAATACCTGAGGGTCTTTAATTGTTTCCACAAGCAAAGCTTGGAAAGAAGTGACAGCCTCTTTTCGGCGAACCTTTAATCGCACCCTTTCCATTTCTTGTTCTTCTCTTTCCTTACGTTTGCGCAGTTCTCGCTCCCTTTCCTTCAGTTTCTCCTGAAAAATAGAAAAAGTTTCGTGCAACTCAGCATAAACCACATACAATATTTAGTTTCTACCAACAACTCCTCTGGCAATTCAAAAAAGAGTTGCTCCAACAATCAATTAGTTGCTGTTGCACCACAACTTGAGGGGACTAATCACAGAGATGAAAATGTTTGCGTAGAAAAAATACATACAACAATATGCATGTCACAAATAAGTTCTGAAACCGTTCTCACTGAACAAGTTCAATTGGTATTACAAACTTTCCTTCTTTCCTTTTTACTGCTCAACTCATGCCATGAACATGAAAGAAGAAAACTACACAAACAAATATATACAAAAAGCAAAGACAACATTGTACATGTATCCTTAGTCTCCTTGTATGATTATCTTTTCAAACAATTCTTAGCCAAACATGCCAAAATGAGAAAATCTAAAGAACATACTGTGCAAAAACTATTGGTTCAGCACTATCATAAAAGTTCCAGATTTAGTACAGAAACCTATCATTCCAGATGAGATTCGGCATTTCACCATCTCTCAAAATGTGTATCATTGTCATAGGTGCACGGTGTGTATTATATTGTTTAAACAAAGGCAGCAATATCAAGTAATAGGAACTGGGGCTGAGTACTTTTGAGCGTATATTATGTTTGACAAACACAGCATAAGACAAATCAGGATGTACTGTAATACAAGCATTTGCAGCAAAACACCGGATGCTATCATCATGAAGACTAAGATATCTACTAAGCATTAGAAGAGCCATGGGAAAGTGGGGATCCTTTTAAAATTAATGGTTATGGCAAATATTGTAGCTGCCTGATAAACCGGTGTCACTATGGTTTTATAAAAGCCACAGGGAGCTGAGTTAGTAATTAACTAATCATGGTACTAACAGCATAAAAAATTTCACGAAACACATGCCCATCAATAAAATACAATTATTAAAAAAAGATTCCAAAGTCTAACTTAAGCCCATCAAGATATGTTAGAAACATTTAAATAGCACTAGACAGTAAAAACCTGCATTTGATGAAAAGGAAACAGTCTATAGGTCTTGAGACAAGGGAAGTCTAGGAATTGGTAATGCAAAATCATAGAGACTGGACTCTACTTGGGCAATGGCTTTGAAGATTTCCTTTAGGAAGAGACTCTTTTAATATATGCTGTCAATGAGAGTAAATAATGCCTTTAATAAAAACTCGGTACCCAAAGATTGTCACCAAGAGCCGAAGTCCTTGGAAATCTATTTCCTTATATCATCCCTCTTTCTTTAACCATGTGATAATGATGGTGGGGAATGACAAGAGAAATTGGTTTTGGGACGAAGTTTGGGTTGGGGATAATTTTCTATACTCCAACAGATTAGCTCATGACTATAATGTCTCTATCAAATCCAAAATCACTTGGTTTGGAACTGAAATTTCAGAGGCATTAAAATAGCAAATTTATCAGTGAATAGAGCTGGTACTCATTGCTGGAAATTAAAATAACAAACTTATTTCATTTTCATGTGAAATGAGATCTGATCAATCTAATGCGGTAAATGCTCATTTCTTAGCTTTTCTCTGCATGTCCATCACAAAAGAATTCCAAGATAATATTTTTATTCTCCATTCGCTTAAACTGGCAAGGGATGGGATTTCAGATTTTTTTTTCTAAAAAAAATATTTCTGATTCTTTTTTGGTGTGTGTTTCTTTTTCTTTTATCTTTTTTTTGGTCCAGGTGGAGGTGGTTCAGGTTTTATGACAGTATACGTAGGCTGATGGAAAATCTTTATTTTCATAGGATAGTCTCAATACTAGAAATATTCTGCATTTGGCAGTAAAATTCAGAAATATAATTGAATGCTGAATATTAAGCAGCGTTTCAATAATTGAGCACATTTATTAGTAGTTTAGAACTTTTAAGTGGTCCTCCAATAAGAAAAGTAGCGCAATGAAATCCATAAACAACTTGCATAGCTAATCATATTTTTGGTAAAGCACCTTCAGAATTGAGGAGAGAGAAAGAAAAGCGAGACAGAGGGCAAAATATCTTAATATATACCTGCTCTTCCCTTTTGGCTTTCATCTCTCTTTCCGCTTCATTTTCTGCAGCCTTTAGTTCATTTAGATACTCATTGAACAGAACTTCCCTATCCTCATGCTTAACAGATTTATATCTTGAGTCATTCCTCAGACTATCCTTCACCTACAACCAAAAAATATGTACATATATGATCTACGAATGCAAGATTAGATAATGGTCATATATTAAAAATTCTATTAGACAAATGAATTAATATTTGTTTTTGCAGATAGAGGACCTAGATATAAATAAATAGTTCCCTTATAATGAATTTCGCTTAGTAAAAGGGACACATCCTTCAGTTGCTGCCAAGTATTTGCACTGTCATAAAAATCTTCGAGACAACAAGAACACTAATTGCAAGTCATATTAAGTCTGACCAAAGAAGTTCCTCATCAAAATTGGTATTAAAAATTTTTAATAGTGTAGCACAGTGTTGTGTGCAATATGTAAACAAGTCAACTGATCAAAACAATTGTAAATTACCAGTCACCACATCCTTGAATGCATTCATCTATCTCAAAATTCAACATCATATTCTGTACGATAAAGTGATCTTATTTTTCAACCTAAAACTCCCTTGTTAACCAAGATAACTTTCCACTGCTCAGAGGCTCAGACTACTTATGCACGTGGTGGTGACCCATTCCTCCACCCAAAGAAATTTTATCCTGAACAAATAATGCCTAAAAAATTATAGTTTTTAATTTTCTGCTTTCCTTAGTAAGCCGTTGTGACACATTCTTTCCAGAAATAAGCACTAGCTCTATCCACTAATATATGAGCCATTAAAACCAACCTACACTCATAAACATATAGATGCCGAATGTTTAAGAACATTCTATGTGGCAGATTGGGGTAAGAAAAAAGGTTTGCTGTTTTACCAACCTTCGACCAACGGGAATTAATAGTTATATCCCCCTTTTCTCGGAGCATAGACTTGAAACTAGAAGCAGCTGCATCACGTATTGCTTGAGCTTTTTCTTCAGCAGCCCTCTTCAAAGGAAGGACCCTGCAACAGAAGCAAAAACCTTGTCATAACCAGTGTGACATAAGACACGTGTTTAAAAATAGAAAATCTTTACCAGGCAAATCAAAAGAGAATTTAAGGACTAAAGGGCACACCCAAAGTGAACCAGAGAATGTGATCAGTTGCCTACTACCAGCTGACACATCTTTGCTTTGAAGGTAAACACTAGAAATCGACATCTTTGTCTACAAACAAGTTCAGTTCAAATTCAATCAAGGACCATGGAAAAGAAGATTATGAAGTATTATATCTATCAGAGAAAATTAAAAAAAAAAAATTATATTGAGTCTCTCTTAGATGTTAAACTAAGTAAATGGACATGTATTTATATAAACTAAAATAATAAAGCAATATAAACTAGGAATTCTACACAAACTAGGAAAATAGTAATACTAGTTGAACTAGAAATATACTTTATTAAACCTAGTGAAACTAAATAAGTTTAATTTTAATTTTAACACTTCCCCTCGAACTCAAGGTGGTCAAGCAAACTTGAGTTTGGAAGCCAATGCAGTTAAGGAGATCAGAAAATCCCATAATAATTGTGAAAAGAAACCAAGTAATAGGGACTTCAAGAGGCTAGCAGCAGTAGAAGTGCCTTCCAAAGGCACGCACTAGTAGTAGCACCTCTTCAAAGATGAATAGATAGAATATTCGAGTAGTGCCAAAAGGTTAGTAGTAGAGAGGATATTTGAGTAGGGGCAAAGGGGGTTGATAGATAGAATCCATGAGCAATACCCTAGCTCATGAATCCGTGAACAGTACCCTAGCTAAATTCTCATGAATAGTATATGTGAACAGTGCTGCTTAAGATTTTTAAATTTTCTTTTCTGCGTATATTTTTTCTTTTTTGGGTAGAAGACTAAATCATGATCAGTAACCACTTCTTAGGGTAACACATCATCGATATCAAAACTTCTCTGATACAATTCTCAAATCTAAAGATCGAACCCGCTCTAATACTATATTAGAGAAACTAAAAAGATATTATATTAAGTTTCACTTGAATGTTAAACTAAATATATGGACTTGCCTTTTTATAGACTAAAATAATAAAGCAACAAAAACTAAAAATCCCAAATAAATTAAGAAAAGACTAATATTACTTTGAAGTAGAAATATACTTAGTAAAATTAAACCTAGTGAAACTAAATTAGTCTAATTTTAATTCTAACAATATCTTAACAGACAATAACACAGGACGTGAACCAGACAAGACAAACATGGTCAGGGAAGTTTTACCAACAAAAATCATCACTATATCTTTCTTCTACTATGAAAATCATACAAACTTTACCTAAAGGTACACTCCAAATTTATTAAACAGTGAAAAAATCATAATTTCAAGTCTACTGCATACATGACCATATTTCCAGCAAAGAGTGACATAATATCTGCATTTTTAGAAAAAGAAACAGGTACAGAGATGCTGAATGTAGGCCCCAGGATGGTGAGAGGTGTATTTGTACCCAATAACCTAACATGAACGGAATTCCATGTACTAGCGAAGGTGCTAGAGAAAAAATCAAATATGTAGGTCAAGTTTATGAACAAATGCATACAGTAAAAAGCTTGAAAAAGATAAAAAATTTAAAAAAAAATGCGACTTTCGCATTAAAGCGGTGCAAACAGGCAAAAGTCTTCTGCAACAGCCAAGATTACTCGCGACATATCTGATTAAATTAAAACTTGAGATAGTTCTTGCATGTATGATCACCTATCTACCTACACTATAACAGGTATGAACTAAATCAAATTGAAAATAGAAAAATAGTTTTTGTAATAGTCAGAAAAGGTCGTGAAACTTTACTTTATCATTTCTTTTGTGCCTTAAAATAAGTAAAACTCATACTTTCAGGCAGTAATGCAGACAAATTTCTTTACTAGGGGTAACATGTAATACTACTAAGTTAAATTTTTCTAACTGAAAAAATAAAAACAAAAAAGAATGTGACAAATAATTATTATTGTGTGCATATTTATTTGATATCAAGAGAATGCATAAATATGTAACTAGAATAATTTTTTAATTCTCTGAAGTTATCTTATCTATATATATAGACCTCCAACATAAATTATCAAAGAAATCATGAAAACCAAGAGGAGAGGAATTCTTTGAAACGAAAATGATGTTAGGGAAAGGTAGAGAAGAGAGGGTGACAGAGAAATATTATCAGACATGAAGATTTGGTACCACTTGAGAGAAGGTGTATACAAGAGGAAAGAAAGAAAACCGCACGTTAGGGTACTCAAGGAAATCAATACAATTTTTGTTTAATAGCCACAATCAAATTGAGGCACCATAATCACATTATAAAATATGACAGGAAAAAAAATAAGATTAAGATTGTTAAATTTGAGATGATCTTACGTGATGAGAAACTTAAATTATTATTTTGCTTAAGCCTTTCCTAAGATTTTATGTATCTTCTCCTTTTCAAAAATAAGGAACTGTGATTAAATTATAAATCTAAATTCACTAAATTATATATGATTATGTCAGCTAAAGCAGGGTTCAAACAGACCATTTAAATCCATTGCAAAATGCTGAGACTAGTTACTGCTCAAGGATAACAAATACAATGCCGAAAAGGGAGCTTCAGCCAACTTTTTGTCATTCATAAATACCTTTCATTCAACAAAAGCTCCCGATCCTTGCGGTCTAAGGCCTCAAACCGTGGATCATTGCCCCATTTCTTTCTGAAAGTATGGTAATCAGTGCTGTGATCAATATCCTGAAAATGAACATATCATCCATAAGCAATTTGTTGCCCTCAGGTCTTAAAGCCAAGAACTTTGTAATAACTGACAGAACCAAAACATTAGTAAAACAAGAAGAAACTTCAATTCAGTCTTAAAGCCAAGAATTTTATAATAATTGTTAGAAGAAAAAAGAAAACATGAGTAAACCAAGAAGACAATTCAACTCAAAGAGGCTTTGTACCTCCGATGCTTCATCCAGCAATTGCTTGAATCCCTCTGTTGCAGCCTTCTGAGCTGCTCGTTTTTCCTTACGTTCCTCCTCAGCTCGTGTTTTAACATAGTGTTCAAACAAGGCCCTCCTTGCAGATTGACTTGGAATAGCCTGTAAAAGAATAGAACTTCCCAATAAGAAAATCAACATTAACTCATTTATGAGTCGGGGAGATATATTGCACTTTTGCAAACTAACCATCTAGACAACATGCTATTGCATGTATGCACAATAACTGAATTGCCTTGTATAATATACACACTCGCACTATATGGATAAAGAAAAAACAACTAAGCCACAAGTTTATGAAGCCCAGGCATACAGGATACAGAAACAATATTATACAGACATGTTCCATTAGTTCTCAGAGAACAGAAACCAAAATTAACATTATGACTTGATATACAGTTACCAAGTTATGAAGTCCAACAAACTATGACAAATAGTAAGACATTTAGAGCACATTAAGCGTCCTGTTTTGTAAAGTGTTAAGAGCAATAAATAATATGGTTCATTGTTTGATTCATTTTTCAATCATATAAACTTATTGTTGGAAAATAGAAGATTTGATTTGAGACACTGCCTAATTCTAGGGGATTTGATTTATATGTATACGTAGAATTAGCAACTTTTGTAAAATAGGAAAGTTTAATATTAGGCTAGCTGGTGTAGTTATTAATTTTTCTTCTCTTTGTGTGCTCCTATAAGTAGGAAACCATGTAAATCATCCAATGAAGAGAGTCAACACAAAGAAAATTCTTCTCTGATTTTCTCTTCCAAGTTCATACTTATACAAGGTACAACATCCTAATCTGAAAGCATATTAAATTATCCTACAGAGAATTTATTGTAAGTTGTATAGTATTTAAAATACATAGTATATTATTACTATTATTATTATGCTCTCTGTTACATTTTTCTTGAATAGGACATTAAAGAACCTGAGTATTCACTAAGTCAACAAAGAAAGTTTTCTTTCTTTACTATCATCAAGCTATTTTTCATTTCTCCCCAACATTGAGTGCGGGATAGAGAGATGAACGGCAAGATGACAGATTAAAGAGAGAAAAGATAAATATTTAGAAAGGACAGAACAGCTAGGAATTAGAGACAACAGAGAGAATGAGGTACAAAAAGAACATAGATAAGAAATAAGAGATGAAAAGAGCGAAGAGATAGAAGTAGAAGCAGGGACAAAAAAATGGAAAAAAATAAGAGTTATCCTCAAACTATTAAATGAATGAGAGGTGAACATCCAAGAACTGAACCAAAATAGACCAGGTCATGTCAATTCAGGTTGCATTGCTTCTACGGACTCTCAGCATAGTTTAGGACTTCATTTTCTTAAAGCAACATTGTTAAGGTCGGTCCCAAAACCCAAACTAGAACCAACCTTAAACAAGCAATATCTTTAAAAGGAAACTACCCCAGTTATCAAAACAAAAAAATTCACAATCATTGGACTCTGACAAACCTTAAAACGGGGATCAAACACTATCTTTGGCAGTTCCTTCTCCCATTTTGAGAATGGTGCCACTCCTCGCTCCTTGAGCATTTCCTGTCAGTATCATAGGAAAAATAAAAGAATAAGTTTAGGCAACTTGCATTTGTCACGAGCTGCTTTAAAAAAGAGGAATAATAAAACAATAGGAAACAAAACTATTCACAAAATATTTATATTATTATATGAATGAAAACCTAGGACTGAAACCTTCGAATGGGAGGGCGCATATGATGTCCTTCCTATGAAATGCGGAAAAATACATATTCTATATACTAATGAAACGAAAGGACAGACACCAGAATTCTCATATGGGACAAAAAATAATTAATGCCAAAGCAAGTTGCCATCAGCAAAGAATTTCAAACAAAATAAAAGCAATAAAGACCTTAAATTTAATAATACACTCTTCCTTTGTTGGTCCACTGTCTCCATCTTCTGAATCTGAAGACGAGTCAGACATATTGCTGTCCAATTTAGCATCTTTTAACTTATCTTTGTCATTCTCATTTTGCAAGCCCTTAAGTGTAACCTCAACTGCTTTAGTGCCATTTGATTCTGATGGCACTGTTGCTGAGGAAACTGGAGCAGGAGAAGTAGTAGGAATTCCAGAGTCCTGCAACTTCTTCTTTATCAAATCCAGTGCAGATGATGATCCTGGCATACTTGAGGTCCTAAGAGCTGTAGCATCACGGCCACCTGTGTTAACAGCAGGAGCACTCAAACTTGTTGGAGTAGATCCTTTTTCAACCATGATGGTAGCATTTGGCACTGACATTGCATGTTCTCTCGATATGCTAGCATCCTCTTTCTTTCTCAATTCTGTCACCTCGCTGGGAATCTGCCAGCTGCTTACCTGATTTCCAAAACAAAAAGCAAGTAACATGGTATTAGGATACATATGAAAAAGTCATAGCAGTAACAGATACAATCTTAAGTGTTTGATCTACTTTAACTGCTGAAAGTGATCAACTTAACAACCGAAATCTTTACAAACGTGACCAAGTAAATCATCGTGACAATGGAAGTTGAGACACTCCATGGACCATTACCAACAAGATGTTTTTAATATGAATTCACAAACTATTTAAACAAACATGTCTGACATTCAAGTTGAACCATGATAAGAAAACAAAAGAAGCCACATATAAAAAATTGATTTAAATAATTATGCCATGTGCAGCACTAAGAGATCAATGAAAACATTATAAGAGAATTCTCTAGATAAGAGCCACTATCCTTAAAATGTTAAACTAATAATGCCCATTTGCATATGCAGAAGAGGGTAAATAGGAACAAAAGAAAAAAAAAATGGCAATTGTAATCATATTTCCACTCATAACAAAAGTTTGTCTCAACGTTATACAGCACATATATATACTTTAGGACATCAAACTGTACTGACAAAATAAACACAAGCAATATTCTATCCTCAAATATCAAGTTGAAAACATCAATTTGAAATTGCACAGGCTGTACCTAAATAATATATAAATATGCTCCGTTTATTTGATGCCCAAAATCTGGAAGCTACTCTCGCAGAACTATTTCTTGGTAGGAAACAAGTATAAAAAATTTTACCGAACTTCTCCACACAAAATATAATCTTATAGATTAGAGAAAACAGGATGCCAAGTGTTTCAACAGACATCATGCACCACATTAAACTAGCCACTGAATGTAACTCGTAAGCAGAGAAAAGAAGTTGTGGACTGGGATAATACAAAAGTGCACAAAAATTTGATGCATTAAGATTAGAAAAATTAAGAATAAAAACAGTAAAGGTATGAGCTCAATTAAATTAAAAAAGAGCAACCAGTAACTTAAATCTCAGCTTTTAGCAATATTGTAATCCATCCTTAAAAAATAAAATTATATCATATTAATATAGTCTGTTTCATGTTCCAAAAGAAACTCCATTCAGTAATAATCTCATTCTTTACTTCAGTTACTATCAAATCATCAATATTCTTTTTTATTTTTGTTTGATCAAATCATCTTTTTGATTAATGCAACTTTAAATACATCACAAGAACACATATGCCATCGTTGCACATCTCAGAAATATTATGAAAAGCAATAATAAGTTGTGTTACAATTAAATCAACAATATCTTCTTTTCTTTGTTGTTGATAAAATCATCAACTTTTTGATTTAAATACACAGCAAGGGCCACATCTGCAATTTTGCATATCTTTGAAAAAATTATAAAAAGCACTAGTAAGAGGATAATTTGCAGAGCTAAAGTATCTTGCATACAACGCTCTTCTGCAAGATACATGTTTCAATACATCAAATTATACTTAGCAGTTAAGTGGTTTGGCACAAACACAATTAAAGCCAACCCAACATGGAAACTTCATTTTGTATTCACAAATTGCCAGCCCTATTGCACATTTGAAATTCATTGCTCATGGTGACATTACTGTAAACAGGTCATATGTTTTTACAGGAAACAGAAATTATTTGTTAATAATCAAGACCGAACCGGTGTTTGCACAAAACTGTGAAAAAACCTCAATACATGTACATTAAAGGGGCATAAGTCAGCGGGACGACATTTGACATGTCACCTACTGAACAGGTTCAGCTAAATGGAAAATATCAAAACCCGCTAGATTCAAATTGTTATTAATCTCTAGTGTGGCTAAAGAAAAATTATGAAACCAATAGAACTCTCTGCTTTTATTAATAGGAAACAAATAAAATTTTAGTGAAGAAAGTGAGAGAAATTATTACAAAATTGAATCAGAAGCCCACAAACTAAAACCTTTCTTACTATGAAGGAAACCAGAAACTATTTTATACATTTATATCTCTGAATCAACAATACCTCTCTCAAAAAAGAGTCAGAAAAAGAAAAAGAAAAATCCCTAAAACAACTCATTTTATTTAGGAAAGACAAATTAAAAATTTAATCAAATTCCAATTATATATTTGTTAAGTCATTGGATTAAGGAGTTTTCAAAAGCATATAATCCCTTCTCAGTTATAAGTTCCAAAAAAGAAATAAAAGCTTTGAGACAACATACAGTATGTTTCATATGATATATGTCTTGTCCACTTATGTAAAGACTCCTGGACGCAGTCTCTAATTATCAGTTGAAAATCCTTACATTAAGATACAACTATATTCATCCTCAACAGTCAAAAAAATGAGCTTTGGAACACAAATATCACATCTTCTGCAGATTTTGTGTACTTTAAAATGGGCACTGCAAGTAACACTAACCTTAGGAGTACCAAAAAAAAGGCTTAACAGGATAGCAGAATTTCATATGTTCTTCAGCCCATAAAGTCAATTCTTATACTCACTATCAAACAAGATATGTTAAAACTTTGACCTTGTACAGTAGAAGATAGGTTTCGTGCACCTTTTGCACTACTTGAACATATGTCATCAAACAACATTGGAAGGAATAAATCTCCCACATAACTGATCAAACTTCAAATTCGGTACCATACCTTTGTTTTGCTGTTGTAGTAATATTTTCTGCCATCATTTGTGGTAACCAATGCCCAATCAGTACCAGCCAAATGCTCCCTATACCCAAGAAAACAAGAAATAGTTTACTGTTAGATGTGTTTCTTTAATATAGCAAACCCGTGAAAAATGTTAATTGTCAAAATAATAAGCAATCAAACAGAAAATGAAGTTTACTGGAAAAGTTTTAACAACGATCTAGTGTCAATTACAAGACTACTCAGAGGTTATTTCGAGCCAAAAACCAAACGGAATGGTTGGATGAAAGTCCCTAAAAGATATGATAATGAATTAGAAAGGAAAAACCCTGAAAGCTAAACTTAACCCAAAATGGTATCCCAACCAAACTGGATGAAAGTCCTTTGAAACTGAAGCCCAAAAATAAGTAAAGAAGTGATTCATATCCCACTGTCTACTGATATCTTCATCCTTTTGCTCTTCAAAACTATAGCTATTTCTTTCTTGCCATATCACCTGCAAAAGATCTAGCACTGATGCTTATACAACATTTTAGCCTTCCCATTCTAAAAGTAAAAGTATTCTCCATCAATAACTCCCTCCGATAATTTAGAGCAGCCCATGAAACTTTAGATGCATCACATAATCAAGCTCATAAAGAAGAGGCAGCAACACTATGAAGGAAAATGTTGTTGTTGTTTTCTTGATCATTTTTAAACATAATACACCATGAAACAAAAAGGCATCTGGGAATTTCTCCTTTGCATCATCTCTCCATAATTAATTTTTCCTAGAGCAACTAAGCATAATGCTTAATTGACTATTGTTGAGGATAAGAACTCAGTCACAACGGATGGCAGTTGTTATCGCTTGGCCTAAAAACTGAAACAGCATTCTCTCACAAAATTTACAAAAAATGAAAGGAGGCTCATAAGCAAAATTAACCTAAGACCCATTCCCAGTTAAGATAGATGAAGAAGAGAGAAACGTCTTCAATATGCTTAGAGACCAAGACCCAAAGAGAAGCAAGAAAACAAATTTTGTCCCATAACCAATGACATCTTCTTCTCGCTTTGAAGATACGATTATTTCTTTCTTGTCAAATCATCCACGACAAAGCGAGGACTGCAGATTTCCATAAAGTCTTAGCCTTTCTACCTTTTCCAAAACCATAAACACTCTCCATTAAAATGGCATCACACAAGGCCAGAGTGACTCAAGAGGTCCTTGCTTTATTGCACAATTTGGCCTATAGGAAAGATGCAATTTTACAGTGAAGAAAAAAGCGGTTTACACCTCTTCATCACTCTTACAGATAACACATAAAGAAGGGGAAAAAAAAATAATTGTAGAATATCTTCTTTTGATAGTTCCCTGGCATTAATTCTTAGGATTGCAATAATAGTTAAGCTCCAACAACAGCAAACTGTGATCTCTGATAGCATACTATGTAAGCATATAAAAACTCCTTAGAATGATCCAAAGCAACTGATATGGCTTAAATATATCTTGTATGAATATATATCATGATCAACGATCCTTCTTACATAAATTCTTACACCGTTTTAGACCATCGGATTACTATACTTTCAATGATTAAAATCGTATCTCACAAGTGCATTTATTGTGGTATATAAAATATCCAGTAATTACATATATAACATATGAAGGTTACTAAAAGTTTAACTTACATTGAAACCGGAGTTGGCTGCGCTGGCACTTTGTCAGGCTGCAAAACATCCAAATAATAAAACAAACATATGTAATCAGGCACACAATCAACTATGTTGAAAGAGGTTAACATAAAGCAATATGTGGCAACAAATTCAGATTAGATCAATAATGGTCTGTGCCCTATAAAAACTAGCATGTATATATATATATATATATATACATATAGATATATAGATATTCATGTACCACAAAGAGGGCCAATAGCAAACAAATTCAAAATAATGCAATTATTCCACAAAAATGCTAATGTATGTGTTCTAATAGATATTATCTCTGACAGAATACAAAAGTATTTACCGCCACAAATGTATGCTCAAGTTTAACATCACACTAAGAAAAACAAAACAACTCCGATAAAAATATTTAACAATCACATAGAAATTTGTATCCAATATATTGCCGTGCCTTACCTAACAGCAGCAGTGAATGACTTTGTCTAGTACTGATGTCTTTGCACATTAAAGTAGAAAACTGTGCCTGTAACTCCTTCCCATTTTTTGACAAAGAAACTAAGACAAATTTAGCAGACACCTGGTCAGACCAGTGGAATGGCATTGGATGTTCACGCAAGATAAAACACTGTTATATAATTCTATCATGATTCGTTCCAATGTGCATTCTCTCTGTAATCCATTAATAGATAAGTTCCAGGCTGGTATACTCCAGACCTCTTCCCTCCACCTACGGATTATAAACTCAAAGAGCTCAAACAATCAATTCACTACCTTATGAAGTTTCCCCATTAAAACATCAAATGCATTAGATCACATTTAAATAATTTGGTGCACTGCATTAAATGATATTGTTCTTGCTTATTGCTAGTTTTATATATAGCAAAAACTGGAACATTTCATCCCGCATCTTTTGTTTATCTTTTTCCTCGTTATTTTATATCTTTCATTTTGTGTTTGATCTTTTCACAATTCAACTCAGCAATGATGACTAATAGAGGTCATGTGTGTGAGATGATTTGTCACCTCAATCAAGGTCCTCATGTGGAAGTTGCACAGAATTGTGATTTGGCACCTTCTTTCACTAGTAGCATCAAAGTTCTCACTCATCTATCACTGCTTATTGGAGTTATCATATTATTTTTAGACTTAATCCTAGTTTTGTAAATCAAGAGGTGACTGAGATTTTTTGGCAAGACCTTTATTCATGATTGATGCAATATTCCTACTAATTTCCAAAGAAAAAAAGCGCTACATAAGCTAGGCAAAAAATGCATATGCAAACAATGAATAAACTATCCACAAAACTAGGATTTGCCTTAACAAACATGAGAAATATACAAACAAAACATAACAAGCATGTCGACTAGATGTAGCCTGAATATCAGAGTGCTGTTAGAGGTTAAATACTATTATTGGATCTTCACCTATTAGCTTAAATTTATGGGTTCAACAGTTTCTTCTCGGTCTATAATAAGCATTCAGATTCAATGGTACCTCAACACACTCTACCTGAGCTAGTTTCAAAGTATAAGAATCACTTGCTCTGTCAACTTGACTTAACTGTGTCTGCTTCAACTTCACACAAACTCGTGCCATGTCATGCAACATAGTGAGTTACAACTCAATTTGATTGTGCTATTCGTATTTTACCATTTGACGCTGCCTCAATATATTATAGGACCTCTCAGAATCCAACTATGATAATAATGCTAGTATATTTCAAAATCAAGAAAACACTATAACAAGACATTGAAATAGGCATCTAATTGAAGATGCTTGAGTTCCCATGGTTTAAACAAGTGTTCCTAGGGGCTTTGGGAGAATATAATGTTAATTGCATATTATGCCATTAATTGCACAACTACTAGCAGAATCGGTACATTTTAGCATTCTTTATTAAGTCAAGGCGTGTTCCAGTTCTCAATATTTATTCGTTAAAGATCAATCCAAAACACATAAAAGATTTGGTCACCTTGTAGAGTTGTCATATGCCCAAAAAATAACTTTTGCCAACCGAAGGAAGTCATGCTGTGTTCTGACACCAACCAAGAAACTAGCCAATAAGACAACCCTTTTGACCAGGCCAATAGATAATAAAGCAAATTATCATAGGGGCACAGTTACAACCCACCAAAAGAGTCAACTATAGGCTTCCACGATAAATATCAAACATGAAGGCAAGAGCCCCATAATGCCTATCAGGCTATTATTAATTTTGAAAAAAGAAAAAAGAAAAAAAAAAAAGAGTAGTTGTAAAACACAACTTGTCGACTTAGCCCAACAAGAGAACTTTATGGTTACAAACTTTTTCCAATATATTCTTATACAACTCCAAAATTCCTATTCAAGTGTAATCAATTTGCCATATGTGAAGTAAGATCCACCATGAAGTTACAGCACCTTCATGGAAGCAGAAAAATCTATCTCAAGAAATCACTGTGGGGGAAAGTGACACAAGTAGTAGGTTTCATGGTGAGAACTCATTTGACGAATAATTTAAACTTCATATATGCCGACTTTAATTTCTTCTAGTTCCTATTCATAACACAAACAGTAAACAAAATCAAGGATCATAGCTCTAATATACTTTCAAGTAGTACACTGTCCAGAGAGTGTTAAGCAGTTCCAAAAAAGGTAAATGGTCTAACATTTTCGAATTCTTCTCTTTGAAGAAGCACCCTAAATTTTATTTATATTAAACATGAATTGCGTGAGTTAAGTTTCATAACTATTCAATAAACCATCATGCTATCAGTACTTGTACAACCAATACTTCATGGCTGCTTTTGCATAACATTTGACACACTAGACAGAGTTTTTAAAAAAAAAAAAAAAAAACGAAGCAGCAGAATGAAATCAAGCACATCACCAATAGAATTTACCTGAAAAGTTTTCCATTGATACTTCAGAAGTTAATGAAATGAAGTACTAGATGTTTGTGATAGCATAAGAAGAAATAAATTAATTAATTAAAATACATAGTGTGCAATGGATTGTTAATAAACAAAGATAGGTTTTAATTATTTATACCTCCCCCTTAAAGCCAGCAGGTTTGTCATAAGTCGATTCTCCTGTTACAGCATTATAATAGTAGACAATCCCTGTGTCCGTCTTGTGGGCTGTCCAGGCATCCAATTGTTCACTGACAGTATCTCTAACCTTTGAGTTAACATCTTGTACATGTTCCCTTTTATCTGCAAAACTCAAGAAAATTGATGAGGCCAATATCAATTCCAGGTTCAATTCATAAAGAATAAAAGCTCTTACAGTGCTAGTTGATCAGTAATCTATCATAAACCCTAAGCATACCAATTAGTGAAGCAGATAATTCCGTCTGCACCCCAGAAGATGTGGGAGTTGCAGCAGCAATTCCCTCAGAAGAAACACCAGGAGTTTGAGAATCAGCTGATGAAACAGAAGGATGAGGCATGCCTTGTGCTGGCAAAGAAAAAGGAGCAGGATAAACAGCAGGATATGGCAGAAATGGCGGCCTAGTCATGACACCCATCTGAGGTGGTGGCAACCATTGTCCCTGTGAAGAGCCACCCATAGCAGGTAATGATGTATAGGGAGGGTATATTTGAGGCTGAAGAGCTGAACCCGAATTTGGTAGGGCAGAAGCAGTTGGCACACTGGGCCTCAATAACACAGAAGAGTTAGAATCCACAACTGTAGATGAAGAATCCTTTGTTGCAGGCATCATTAATCCGGGAGGGCCTGGTGTCCCCGGAGCTACAAACAATCCAGGACGCATCGGAAATGATGGGATACTAGGCATCCATGACGCTGTTGCGCCAACTTTAGCAGTTGAAGACACAGGCACCGTAGAATCTGAAGAAGTATTAACAGACAATGGAATAGACTGAGAATTAGTTGATGCAGATGATGCAAGACCAGCTTGCGCTATGGCATCAAGTTTATCCTGCAAATCAGCATAGAAAATTAAATGTCAGCTTCCATTCCATTCATTGATAAGGTTTAATTAATCATGATCCAACGTCATAATGTATATTCTAGAAAAACCACTCCCTTGATAAACTATATGCCAGGCAATCATATCTTCCAGGGAGATCTCCAAGAATGAAAATGTTCCAGAAAATTCAAAAGCTAGAAAGAAAGGCTAATATACATCAGTGTCATCTTTCAATTGCAATGTAATGCATTTTGAAAATATAACCAAAAACTTGCACAAGCAGTGAGAAGCTTTCACGGAGATGTTTGAGAATGCATATGTTCCAAAAATTCAACAGCTAAATAGAAAGGCTACAACAAATCAGAGTGTCATTCTTCAATTAGCCAATAAAAGAGGATATAATTGCTAGGAATTTAACTAAAAATATAGCTCCACGTAGAACAGAGTGAAGACAAAATGATGCATGTAGCTAATTCAACAAGGTCATGAAGCAGTCAAAAAACTGCACAAACATGTCCTTAGCCTTGATTCATACAAATAGGAAAATCATCAAGGATGTGAATAATTCTATAAACTTTGCAAGTTTTATTTTCCCCAGCATGTGACCATGTAACCTGGTGCACTAGGCTGGAAATAGATGGAGAACACAACGACTCCAATGAGGTGTAACATTACAGTCACTTGATGCCATAAATAAATAAACTACTGTTGTGGACTCATTTCATAGTCATAAAACAACAAGAGCCTCTAACCTGTCTGAAAATTGAGTCCCAGACAAATATCTTCAAGTCCTTAGAAAAAGGCAGCAAAAAGGAAGAAATACAGCAGAAAAAATTTAAAAGGAAAAAGTTTTAAGCAAAGCATATCAATGCTTCATAACAATAGTTATGCCAGGATCTTTCAAACAAATGGAGAAATATAACTCATCCATTAAAGGCTTCAATTAGGACATACAAACAGCAGATAAATGTGAAACATCTTGTAGTCGTGATCAAAAAGTCTATTCAACAAAATATCCTTTCTAGACCATATGGAAGAACATACAATTACATATGATAATTGTCATATCCTCATATAAACATTCACCATAGAAAATTCAGATAATTCCACTAGAGGTCATAACCAGGAAGAATAGACACAAATAAAATAAAATAAAAAACATGGTGGTCTACTCAGGAATCAAATCTCACCGTATTAGATTGGAACTTCTGGTTAGCAGAGAAACCGAGTGTTTGTGACATGTACGAAAAAGAGGAACCAGCAGAAGAAGCCGAGGCAGGAAATTCCATGCCCGCAGGTGATACCAATTGATTTGAGTTACTAACCTGCATTTCAGAAAATATAAATAAAACATATATTAATTGATTAAGATTAGAGATATAATCATCCAAAAGATGCAAAAAATGAGATAAATTGGCACTGACTGAAGATGCTGAATGCTGAGAGCCTCCAGCAACTGTGTTGGAGTTTGGAAGCACATTGTAAGAGAATGACGATGCTGGAAGAACATAGCCAGGAGCATTCACAGATTTTCCTTGAGAAGATTCATTCATTGCATCAGTTGTACTGCCAGTGGAAGCCTTTGATACAAGCGTACCTGAATCTGAAGCAGAGGTAACAATTGTAGCAAAAGAGCCTGCCGATGGTCTTCCAGCAGGCAGCCCAGAAATAGATGCATTAGATGTCGATGGCTGCACTTCGTGTGGTAACCAAGCTGGTGATGTCATTATTTGATCTGCATAAGATGATATTTAAACTTAAGTCCCAAAAGGTATTATTAGTAAGTTACCATGGGTTATGCAATAGCATTGACCAAGGAAGAGAAATTCAGGAGCCCTACTTAATATATTATCCTTAAGCACGTCCAAATTCATCTACATCATCAGAGGTGCAGCTAACCCTCTTTTTTTCTTTCTTTTCAAAACCCCCCCGAAAAAAACAAAAAGAGAGAACAAGAAATATGGAGAAAACAAAGTTCTATTCCAGTTTGGGTGTAAAATAACCTGCTGAGCTAAGGTACATTGAATAGGCAGCCAATGCCATCCACTAATTGAGCACCAGGTAATAACATTTGTCTTTCACACATCAGAACCGCTGCTCTGGTAGTTAATTTGGGTAGAAATAATTTCTTTGATTTTCTTGGTGCAACTTAATGTTTCCTACATTATTTTCAATTTGTGGAATTTGAAGTTAGTATTTGCTTAAATGAGTAGTATTAAACTAATTTTTCAAGCTCTGATATCCACCACAATAAAGCAAATTCGTAATTTAAAAGCATAAGAAATTGTTTAAAAACTAGGAATAAAAAAAACAGTTCCCTTGATAGAACAATCCAGTACACCTCCCATCTTATATGTTCTATTGTTTCATCCGAAATCAGATTCAAATTATATAACAAATATTATATTCGGATACAATAAAAATCTTTAAGAGCATTATACTACCCATCAGTTGCAAAATTTTCTTGAGGCAACACTCATTGCGTCTTCCATTATTCAGTTATAGCTTTCCTACTTCTACTATTCAAAAAAATAATTCCGCTTGAAAATACAAATGAACACACTTAGCATTGAAAATCGAAAACAAATTTATTGTTTCAGTAGCAATTACTAATGGCATCCCGAAACTGATCCTAAACAGAGGGTTTTTCATTTTCTCAACCCAGGAAACTTCCGGTATCATGTAACAGTACAAACAAAATTCAAGAATCATGCGAAAGAAAAACCCTAGAGCCTCGATTTTATACATTTTCACTAATTCTTTCCGAAAAAAGAACAAACGAATAAGTCTAGAATAGAGAACTGTACAAGCAATATAGAAGTAAAGAAAAAGGTCACAAATTTTCTCGGGAAACAAACAAGAAAGCATTAGAGAAGACACTAACCAGACCGTAAGGGATCAATGTAGTTGCTCTCCTTCTATGTAGCGGGAGAATTGTTAGTGTTTATCTCTGTCGCTTCAATGGAGAGAGAGAGCATGAAATCTGAATGTTTTTTTTTAATTTTCTCTAAAATCAAATTAATTAATTACCCCTTGAGGATTTTTTATTTCGCATGAAACTGGACGAGTCTTAATCGACCACCCATGGATTTCAGGCAGTCTCGAACCCCGCTTTCCAATGGGAAATAACCATAAATGCCCTTGTTTCTTAATAAAAATTCAAAAATGCCCACCCACTTTTAACCGATTCGGACAAAATTACCCATGCCCATCCTAAAACACATTGTTTTCTTCTTCATTTTCTTCAACCAACTAACCCAATCGAAACTCATAATATTACATTATTTGTATTAATTTTGAATAAATCATTATAATAAATTATTATTAATTTTATTTATGAGCTCTATTTCAAGATAAATATATTTGATAGGGTTTCTTTTATACAATATTCTATCAATAGCCAACTTAAAAATACCGTTTCATTCTATTATGATCCCATTAGATCATCTCAAGGACGAAAAAAAAAAAATCATCCCCTTGAATTATTACTCCTATACCATAAAAACCATTTCCTTGAGCATCCTTCTAACAACCTTTCTTTCCTAACCCAATAGAGAAAAAATCAACATAATTTCAAACAGCTTTCCCAAAAACTCCACCACATTTACAACAGATTTTATGGACAAATTTTGTTATCTTTACTATACTACATGATCACTTTGAGACAATAACAAGATTTCCATATACTCCATTAGCTTGAAAAGATGTGTTACTTTTGACATAAGTAGACCGTTGAACAATATTTTGATTTATGACTTGGACCAAAATTTGAAATAGCACATCAACAAAGATTGTTAGCAATTGATCACACCAAAAGAAATATGATATTGATAATCTTTTTTTAATATTAACGTACAACTATCAATATGATATTGATAGATTTCTAATCAACACTTCTATAGATTATCTCTTTCTCATTAACTATTAGAAAGATCTAAAGTTTTGGAGTGAAATTCATCTTCCAAATCTTATTTGAAAAAAATCTATCATTAATTAGATATGTTACTTTTGATGTATGTCTGACTAGATGCAGATTTAAATACACTACATACTTAACATTAGTCTCAAGCATAGGATTCTGATGAGCATTATATGCTAAATAATTCCTATTAAATTAGCATGTTTATTAATATCTATTTAGAAGATACAGTCATGAACCTTGTGATCTATACTTCTTTTCTTAATAACCTTCTACATACCTTAAGTAATCTTTATTTGTTTTGCCTTTTTTAAGAGAAAAGATAGATATGAAAACAAAAAAAAAAAACAAAAACCAAACTTATTCTCCAGTGCTTATTTATGCATTCATGTGAAACCCAATATCACTATTTGTCAAACCAAACACCTAAGCTATCTTTTGTACTGGATAAAGATCCAAATGTAATTGACAGGAAGCTCATAGGTTTATGGTTCGGATAATGACTACAAAATATTGGAATGTAAGGACATTAAAACACAAAACTTAATCTAAAGTAAAACTTGGATCCAACCCATGTGCATAAGGCTAGGTGCAGTGCTTGCAGAAGTTAAATGTAGGGTTACGTTGATGGTCAAGAATAAGGCTTGTAACTAGAAGTTACCGAGTCTAAGCCTTAATAGGATGTTTATCATTTCTCATCCATAAAAATAAAATACATACAAGAGGAACATAGGGATCTCAAACATCATAAAATAAAAATATATCAAAATCTGCTATCAAAGAACAATACCTAATGCTTTTCCTTCCATCTTGAGAAAAATGATGTTCCTAGCAACTAGAACAAATGGTCCCTCATCTTATCATTTGTCACCAATAAACACTTACAACTAATAGCAGCATATAACCAATACTTGTAAATAAACATGTGAACAATAATTTAGCAGAAAACCATGTATGTCACAAATAATAGTCAAATAGCCAAATTAAGTAAGGTTAAACAAGCTCTAATAGAACATAAACATGTATTAATGTGATAAATTATTATACTTGTCCCCAATTAATTAACAAAAGGAAATTTTGTTGATTTACTAATTTTTGGCCATAGAAGAGTAACTGGTGAATTGTGCAAATTAAGCAGAATGGATAGAAAAATGAAAAAAAAAGGCCTGATTTGGTATCATTAATCACCAAAGTGACTAACAGCAGCTTCACAACCACAACTAATAATTACTTTATAAAAGTTTTCACCTATAGACATCTTTACTTTTGTAAAGTCTAACACAAGAATTATATGTGCTAAAAATTACTAAAAGATAAAAGAGGTTGATTTCAAAGCAGAGACTATAAAATTTGTAATAAATGTTTTTATTTCAAAACCTTTTGCACTTAAAAGTTTTAGGTCTGGACTTTACAAAAGTTTAGATGTTCACAAAAATACTATATATATATATAGGTCACACTCATTACATATACGATTAACCTACTTAGAACCTGGCGGGTTAGTATAAGGAGCACCAGACTTTTTCCACATGTTTAACAACTTCTTGTTATTTGGATTCTGAGCAAGACTGCCGCTAACATGACTTTTATGCAAAATAACTAGTGGCATTCTCTTTGATGGACTTATTTGACGTAATTGATTTACAATAGTATTTAGCTACAACCAAAAGAAGCCATCTTATTAAATGGTTTGAAAATATTCGAACCTTACTCTATAATCATTGGCATCTCCTTTACCTGGTAAAAGCTAAAATTTTGTTGATTGATAAGACCCATATTGGCACCATCTATAACCGCCTCAAATGGACCATGCCGATCCAGCTACTCCTGAATATGTTCAACCTCATAAATCAGTTAAGATGTCACTGAGGTTATTTTATATATAACTTTCCTGAAACATACAAAATCAACAAGTATTGGCCATTGACTACCAAAGTAACAGTATTAGAAGAAAAGACATAATAAGATACTGACTATACTAATATGTTAAAGTAAAATTAAACAATCATTTTAATTGTTTGTAGCACAAAAATAAAATGTACTTAAGAAGTTGTATCAAATCACATCTCATTGTATACTTAGAAATTTGCCAAGTCAAACTTATAGACGTTGGAAGTCAGCTATTTGCAACTACCACCATTACTAAAGTAGCATATGAAATGATGCTATGAGAACAAGATCTCAGCTATTCATAATTAACTTGTTATTTTTCATATTTCATAACAATGATGGTGATAATGACATTGGCGAATCAAGTATGCGCATCCTTTCCATACCACCCTTTGATGAGGTGAGCCGGTTTGGTTGAAGGCATAAGAAAGGGTTGGCATTACAAAGCTTATAAACTAATCCTTTCTGATTGTGCAAACGAGTTAATGAAAAACCAAGGCCATATACGGGGCAGCATATGAGATTCAACCTCGTGCACCTGTTCTACATAACCTGTATGCCAATTTACTATAATGACTAAGCACTCTGAGGGTGTCCATTGTACGTGAGAGCACCACACTAACTTTGGAGTGGACAAAGGGTGTGGCCGACCCTAGGTGATAGCTTAAGAACATTGTAAGTGACAACCTGTTCATAATTGAGTTTTATTATGTCTATTACTTTGCTTTGCATTAATTTGTTTTTCATTACTTTGTTTTATATTATTTTGTTTTACAAATAGGTAACACATATTTGATGTACATTTTTTGGCATAGCATATGAATGAGTATATAGACATGTTAGCGCACTGGCAGATGGTTCTTCGGGACTTAATGGCCCGAAACTGAACTGTTGGATGCCTACATCCATATGTAAATTTTGTGATTTTGTGAATGGTGATTTATATTTACTATTTCCATACTCATGACTTATCAAACCTTTATGCAAACGTTTATTTAAGTAACATGGGATGGTTACAAGAACGGAGATCTCACTAAGGACATTATATACCCATGATCAACTTGGAGTTTTACGTGTTGGGGAGGCAAAGTAGATTACATAGGGACTAGGGTCTTGTTGACACCATATACATTCTTGTTAATGTGCTCAATGATCACTGAGTGGCATGTGTTATTGATCTAAAAGGTTAGCGTATCACAGTATACAACTTTATACTAGGCGCTTATGGAGATGACGAGATGGCCTTCGCTATAAAGGCCTTATGTGCTCTACTTCCGCACTTACTACACCAAGCAAGATTTTACAAGTATCAAATCAATGTTGCCAAGCATCTGTCACCGTTTACTTACATTTGTCTAATGCATGGCGTCCTTATCAAGATCCCAAATTCAGAGATTCTGGGATTTTCATGTACATATTCATACAATATTTAGGATTAAGACGTATTTTTTATTTTGGATCGGAAGTTGGACCGTATATAAAGAAGAGAGTGCTAGTGGACTTGTAAAAGGGTAACTTATCATAGGGATTTTTTGTTGTATGTATTATTGACATTCAGTTGATTATTATCATTAATATTTGCATTGCATTTTGGTGTTACATATGCAATTGTCAAGTTGGTAAGTAAAAAACAAACAGAGCCAATTCAATCAAACACAATTCCAATAATGAATTATGAATTCATGGAATAAGGTGAATTAATTAAATGGGTTATTTTTAGTTTTATCCTCATATTTATTGACAATCTTTACAAGTAACCTAAAATTTTGAAAAGTCATCTATAATGCCCCTTTTAACAGCAAATTACCATTAAAGTTAACATTATCGAGGTTAGAAAAGTAATTCAATAATTGTTTGTAAAATAAAAGATATATTTAAAGGCAAATTTATAATTGTACTATTTTTTATAAAAAATAAATTGCTTACATATTTTTATATTTTCTCTCTTATGTTCTCGCGGGATTTCTGCTTCTGTTTCCTCAATTCTTCAAATCTCCAAACCTTCTTTCTTACAGCGATGGCAATGCAAGGTAAGCAATGGTGGCCTATAAATGAAATTGTGGCAAGATAGTGAACATAACTCACAATTTTTTTTTCCTCTTCGTTTCTTTTTATCTCTCCTATCCCTCTTCTCTTCAAACCTTCTTAATTGTGGGCTAGATTTATTGGTTTAATTATATGATTGTGAATTTTTTTAAATGAAAACTAATTTATCTTCGGGTCTTGTTGAAATTGAAATCTCAATTTGATTTTGGGTAATTAAAACCCTAATTTAATTGAGAAAAAACCTAATTTTGATTGATTGAAGCATAATTTGTTTGGAAACAGGTTAAGGAATTGAAGTGATCAGGAATTGCAGTATAATTGTGTTTTGATTAATGATAGTGATAGAAATTTGGTAAAAAAGTTACTAAATTTTTTTTATTATTAGTAAGGAAAAAGGAAATTCAAAGTTGGAGCTGTTAAGGAATTGTAGCAAAATGTTTGATTTAGTAATGGAAATTTGGGCAAAAAATATTGATTTATTTAAATTGTTAGTGGGAAAAAAATTGAAAGTTGAAATAGATTGGTACAAGGAAGGATTGTGATTCTGTATGTAAAAAATTTTTGTGCAACGTTTAAGACAATTTGAAAATCAAATGGAAAGAATGAATTTTTTTTTTTTTTTTGTAATTATTGATTTTCTTTTAGGCGTAAAAATTGAATTTTAAGAGATTGGATGATGTTCCATAATATTTGCCAAAACCCCTATCCTTTCGCAGTTTTGCACAATACAACACACCAATTTAATTCACTTGGGTAGTCCAACACATGCTTAAGCTGTTAATATATAAACACATACTCTATAAATATCATTTCATAAACAATATCATTATCATGTCAACAAACCAATGCCATTATGTATATTAAAGAATTTACAACCTTAACAAATAAAATTAATTGATATTTAAAGCATACAACTAAATAATTATCACTAACTCAGATGGAATGGAATTAGATTTTTTGCATGTTGCGAGGTTGTGGCCAACTCTTCGGCACTGGAAACACCTCCTCATAACCACGTCTTCTCTTATCGATAGAATCCATTATTTCCTTGGTCGCTCGACCAAGACGCATTGTCTTGGAGACTTAATGTTTCTTTCTCGTAACTCGGATGAATTCAACCAGTCAACGTTATTACCAATTAGGTTGATGGGCTTGATGTACTCATGCACAAGCATATCGGTCATGTAGAAGTGCGACCAAAGGAGTTAATTGCTAGTTTTACATTTCTACATGCTGGAAGAGTATAAGCACATGGCAGTTGCGAAAGATCAAACAGTCAATAAGTACACTTTTTCTCATGTAGTTCCATAACATCAATATTCTCCCAATCTTTCATTGCAAATTCACACCGCATAACAGGATCATCAGTCATGGTACGTGACAACTCTGTTTGCTCATCAACATTTATTTGTGCCTATATGGTTAGAAATCCATCTTACACAGAAGCTAATTCTCTTCGCTCATAAAACTTTCTTTGGATTATAGACCTTATAAAGTTGACCAGTTATACGATATGAGACATTGTGTATGTCTAAGCAAGGAATTCATACTCTTAGTGATTTTCGTTGTTAACATGTCATATTGCGAGATGAAAAATAAGATCTTGCCCATCTATGAATGTCCACTTCGTTTTTTAGGTAGTTTGTAGCCACAAGATGCATCATCTTTATATTATTCATGAATTCATTAAACTCATTAAACTGATAGGTGTTAACAGCTTATTAGTACGTTAACATGAAAGTGTTTATCTTCTATTGTCGTATCTTGTATTTTGGCTTAACATTACTAAAGATATAGTAATCACAAAATCCATGAACTGCATTTGGAAACACTATGTTGATTCCCTTTTGGAAGTTATTGTGTCGATTTGGATGTATACCAGATCCTTTATTGGACCAATTGTATCCCACAACATCAAAAAGAACTACTTCTATAAGGCATCATTCTCATAATTGGCGATATCAAAGGTAACAAGATATATTTGATTATTTCTATCAACTACAACTACTACAAACAATGTCTCCCGATATTTACCCTTTAGAACGGTACCATCAGTTGAGATAAAAGCCATATAGTAATGTAAAACCCCTAAATATATGGATTTAGTGCTATAAAGAAGTATGAGAAGTGATCTCGTTATCTGTTTCTATCACAGAGACCGTATTTACTTTTTGTCCTCTAAATTGCAATAGTATAATAGGAATCCCTTTAATGATTCAGTTGGATCTTCACATAAACGCCTCAATGCTTCTTTCTTGCTTGCTAAGTCTTTAAGTGTAAAAGATAAACCCTATAATCGTTGTAAATATCATCCTAGATATTCCTTGGGATGTAAATTTGATTGGCATTTTTGAATTTATCTTTGATAATTTGTCCAATTAAGCGAGTAGTTGCTTATCAATGCCAATCCTGTAACTGCTCATTTTGACAAGTATAACCTATATTCATGTTGGTAACTCAATAATAGGCATCTTGTTATTCTTAATTGCTTGATATATTTCGCCTCAAATTAGTGCTTGTGTAAATTGAAAACCCTCAGCTGGGAATGGTTCTTCAATGCCATCATGATGAGTTTATCCTGCAATTTTGTTTCGTATTGAAAATATACCCTACGCAGATAATACCTTAATCATGGTTATCTGAGGAAGTATCACTTAGCATCATTATAGATGGTGAAATGGAAGATAAATACCGAATGTATTGATTTGATGATGATGGGGCTACCATTAGGCTACTTCAAAAATTAGCACTTGGATGAACATTTTGTGTTACCTTGATTTCTTCATCATCAGCGACATTTATACATTCATGTTGATGAGGAAATTGGTGCCATCAAAGTCTAATTAACTAACATAATACTCGGGTGGTTTTACATTATTATAGCAAGGCGAATAAAAACCTCCATCGAGGGTCGTAACATCGTCTTTTTGGATAGGAACATCATGCTCCGCAATAGATGGGTTTATATTTTGTCCTGATGAAGAGTCTTCATTTTGCACTAGTGGAGGGAAACAGCCTGAAACCCTTGCATTAATGTACTAGAATTTGTTGATATTCTGAAGTTATGTTGGCAGTGTAAGAACTACATTGCTCAGGTGATTGCTACCCTTAAATGACCTAAATAGGGGTATAGTATCTCCATCGGTAGTGAATGCTCATTACCATGTGGTCTTATATGTTCTGCTTCAACTATGTATTCCATGCTCAAATATAGTAAATAATAGCCCCTCATGCTCAATGTACAATGTATATCTTTAGCATTCATAAATACTCAAAAAGTGGATCTGTATTGATATTCGCGGCATTTAAAGGCACCTCCAACACTTGTCCATTGTCAATGAAGATCACTTTTGTCCTAATCATGAACTTAGCAGGATTTATCCTATGTGAAGCATACAAAATCTGTATAAATTGTTCGTACGATATACCTTGATCCACATACAATCACATGCTCTCTCCACCTATATACACATCACTACCGTGCAGAGTTTGTTCCCATGATCTTCTAAACCGAGTGGCTATCATTAATTTCCCATCCATAATTATACTATAGTGCAAAAAAAACTGTTAACAAAAAAAAAAAACACGATTACCACTTTCTTAAGTACTTAACACTTATTTCGACATTATTTGAAATTCAGTTTCTATTGAACTCAAAACCTACTTTTAAATAAAGTGAAATTTTCACCCTACTCAAAACTAATTCAACGGAAGTTGAAGCCTAGATCGTCTTCAACCTCTACAATTCAACATTTTTCTCATATCAACTGCTTTATAACATCAAAAACACAACATATTTACCAGCTTTAAATATTAATTGTCAAGTTATACATAAAATATCACATTTCCCACAATCTAACTTGTTTTTCTTTGTTAAATTAAAAATTCAACTGTAAAAATACTCACTTTTTTGTAGTGAATCTTATATTTGAGTAAATATTATCTATAATAATGTGTATGAATCAATTATAATGTACAAAGTATGGAGATTTTCAATTAGGTGTTAAAGTTTGGAGAACAAATGTTAAGAATGGGAGGAAAAAACAAAGAGTTTTGTTAAAATGGTCATGGGGATATTTTGGTCCAAAAATTTTGTGAATGAACAATGCTCAAATACAATGCTCATATTTGGTTGAAACCCTAATTTTATTATCTCTTTTAAGTAAAAATTATTGAGTTTAATACTTTCAATTATCTGACCAATAGTTGAATGATTTATTTTGCATGTTAATTCAAGAGATCATTTGTGTAATTTAGCTTTGCATAATGTATGCCATAAATTAAATGAAAGACAAGAATGTGCCAACATAATTTGTAAGGTTTTATGTGAAATATTGGTGATCTTAATGTATTTGAATACTTTTAAATTCATATAGAAACATCACAGGTTATTATACGTTAGCTAATTCTAATTCTATTTAAGAGAGAGTTCTAGATAAGTTAGAATATATCGCTGTCAAATAGGATGATAATTAATTGATTGCATTGTTAAGATTAGAGATTAGATTGGTTAGGTGAGTTAGATGCCTTAGTGTTTTCTTTTTTAGTGAAATATTCATCTTTTTAAGTGTTTATTCAATTTCTTATTTTTCAATTTAACTTCATTTGTTTTTTTAAATTTCAAATAATTTAGAACTAGAATAATTTCAATAGTTAATAGGTAAATAATCATTATAGGTTCGACATCCTTTTTTATCGCTATATTACTTGTTACTATTTTGTGCACTTGTGGATTTCACAACACACCTTCATTATTATTGTAAATTATATTATCCACAAAAGAAAAATCTCAACAATAACAAGGCCTCAAGTACCCACACAACTATTGCATACCATATTATTCACAAGAAAAGAAATATTAACACAATAACGAGGCCTCAGGCACCTTTAATACTATTGCATATTCATATACTGATAGTTAGATGAGTTTTGAGATAATACCTAAACAAACGATCCCCTATGTGACTACATACACCACTAAATCTCCTACATGAAGACAAGGATCTTGTCGTAACATTCTGTGAAGGTATTGAAATCTGATCACAGAGACCAAATCTCCTGCCATATTTCACCGAACTCCTTAGACATCCATCCACGAACATTGTCCTCAAAATGCCTTAAAGTTACATGTTAGTTGTCCTCATGGAATGTTAGATTTGTGGTCATTCGTCTACCATCATCATTGGGGAACAGCTTTGAAGCCAAGGGCAGTATGTCATTATCCACCTCCCTCGCTCATAGCGAATGCTGTTGCCTTGCACTCTGCAAATTGAAATAACAATATCAAATTGCATGGACACTGATTGAACTTGTTTACATCAACTACAATATACATCAACCAAATGTCAAAATGTTATCTGTAGCCCTTCCCAAATAACAAGTTCTGAAGTAGGATGTAAAGTGAGAGCTTTATGGTGTCCACATCATATATGGTATTGAAGTCGAACTTCACATAAGCCTTGTAAAAGGCCTCCAATATGATCATAATCGCACCACCAAAATATTGCTCCCTAAGTCAATCACTCTCTTCATCCATAATGAGAAATAACCTAAAACTGAGCTCTATGATTAACCCGAACTCTACTTGCGAGAAGTGGATAAAAGTGCCTCCAATGAAAAACCACATCTTCTACTTGGCATCATTCATTATAACCTCATGCAAAAAGATGTGGTAGACCAGGTTGCCTAAGAAATGTACATCTTACAGGTCCAAGAAGTGACTGAAACAAATCTACCTAAAAAAAACAACTACTATCAGGCAGTTAGCTTCTCCTACATCCTTTTTAGCACCTATAAATGTGAGAGTGATGTCAACACACTAAGAAAGTGTCTAGATCTCTTAGTATTTAGTATGCTCATCATGGTAACCATCCTTTCTGTATGTAAAAAACACAAAATTGCTAAATACAAATAATAAAAATAGTTTGCAAATAAACATGGTATATAAACTGAAAAACCCAAAACTATGGGTTCGAGCATGTCAAATTTGAAACCACAATTTCAAGCATAATTGAATTAAAAAACAACATTATGTTTGCACTCAAAAGTATGGTTCCAATGAATTGGAAACCATACTTTTAAGAACAAATGAAACCAAAAGTGCGAAATTGGCTGTGCCCGAAACTCCAAAGGTTTTATACACTTTAAAGTATACACGCTCAAAAGTATAGTTTACAGCAAATTAGAAACTGTACTTTCGAGCATGAAGAACCTTACAGTTTTAATTTACGCTTATTTTGTACTTTTGAGTTTGTTTGTACTCAAAAGTATCGTGAGGCCGTCACATGATCATTTTCAGCCCAAATCTAGTCCTAAATCAACATGATTCACACAAAAATTCATACCAAACATATAATTAACATTTCTACCACTTGAATCATGTTAAAAACTTAAAATTTTTGCTCTTCCTAATGCAACTTTGCTTCAATTTCATAATCAGAAATGCTCGCCTTGTTCGGGTTCATTATCATCAATAATATCAATTCCTTTCACTGCAAAAATACTGTCTCTTGCCATCAACAGCTTCTGCCCACCGCGGATGGCGCGCAAATTCGAGTTTTGGGAGAGAATTTTTCAAAATAGTGTCTAACAAGGGTCAGTTTTGTTGTTTTTGTTAAGGTGGCTATGAGGGCAAAATAGTCCAAAATATTTTATTTAACTAAGTTTGAAAAATTTTTTGTTACATGGCTTTTTATAAAAAATTGTGGAGAAAACGCGGTTAATAGGAGAAAATTTTCAAAAATAAATATTTGAATCTCACATAGGACCCACCATTTAATTCTTAAATATGAGTTGACTTATACTGTAATTTTTCATGACATAAATTATCTCATAACTTAGAATTAATTTTTTAAATTATAAATTTAATTTTTAATTATTATAATTAAATATTAAATTTATAGTAGAAATATTTGATAAATACTAATTCATCATATAAGTGTTTAATTTACTATATAAATGTTTATAAATAATAAAATAAACAAGATATATTTATATATATATATATATTATATAATTGGGATAATCAACTCTAATATGAGACAAAATAATAAATTAGTACATGGTTTGCTTTATTTTCATATTTTTTAAACTAAAAATTTTAGAATAAATGTTGATACCTATACAACATATATTTGTATTATTGATTTATATAATTATTTAAATCAATACGAAGAAAAATTAATTAAATATAAAGAATAATTTAAATTGGGATAGTAATATTTGTATTCTCAATTTAGTGAGATAATAATTAATTTAAATATATAATAATTCTTAAATTTGAAAAATCATTTAAATATGTTTTAATTTAAATAAATTAATGAACAATAAATATTTTTCATTTAAAATTTTAAATATTTTTAAGTAAAATTAGACTTTTTATATATATATATATATATATGTATATATATATACGCACACACAATCCTATCCAATCTTACACTTCAAACACAAGACAATATTATGTATAAGAACAATGCTAGCAACAATCACTAGCTTGAGAAAGTGTATCAGTTGAGTTTTAGATTCTATCTCTACATAATTTCCATGAAAATATATTACTGATTTATCTTTTCTGAAATTATATATGTATATAGAATTTGATTTATAATAAAAATACTTAAAAATATAATAAGTCTATAATAAAATTACTGCATAATAATAAAATATAATTTCTAAATGCTAAATTTTTTCATTAATAATTACTTTAAATTAATATTTGTATTTGATTTATTTTTTCCTTTGTTTTAAATAGTTAAAAATATTAACTTGCTAAAGTAAAGTACATATTAATTTACATATTTCTAATAGTAGCACTGTAGATAAAAAGGGAGATGTTAATAAAAAATATCTAGCAAAATAGTAAATAAGATATGTTTATCTGTAACAAATAAGTATTTGAAAAGATGTATATAAAATTGAAAATAACAAAAAGTACTAGAAGCCTATCCATTAAATTTACACAAAGTATGTTCTTATTTATTGTTTCATTATTTGTTTAAAAATACTTTTTAGCGAACATGTGTAAGAAATCATGTCTTTTGAGGGTTTGCTAAATTTTTTAAAAGTCTTCCTATGATTTTTGTAAGAATGATAAAATTATGTAATAATTTAATGTATTGAAGATGAATTTTATGACTATTTTCATTCAAGAAAAATCATGGTAATATACTTATGGATAAATTTCATAGTAATTTTGAAGTAGGTATGTTATATTCTAAATTTCTAACCATTTTTTTATCTCCTTTTAATTTTATAATAATTATCAAGAATCATTTGTATTGAATTCTTTTATATAATCAACACAAATGAGAACAAGGGTTAAAGACATTTTAGTCGTTAATATTTGATCTATTAAACTAAAAAGTCACACTAATTTTAAAAATATCTCAAAATATGTCAATTTATTAGTTACATATATTTGGGAGAAAGAAAGTCATTGTGGTTTATTTGTATCAATAGTGCAATGATTGACTTAACAGTGAAGCGAAGTAATTAAAATTGATAGAAAATCATGAAAAGAAATTTTAGTAAAGACACTGAAAATGAGTATAATAAATTTTAATTAAAATATAAATGCTAAAATTTTTGTATAACAATTGACATCAAATGTAGTAATAAATTCTAACTAAAAAATAAATGGGATACTATCAAGAATGAATGAAAATTATGAAAGTAATTTATAAAAAAGGAAAATGATTTATGTGGATATATAAAAGTTGATTATAAGACTAAGTTTAGGCCCAATTTCCAATGACATTATTTTATTAAGTATATACAACATGATAGATCCAAACCACATTTTTTTAGGTGCTCGAAATTTATGGACTGTGGTATGAAAGGTATGGGGATGATAATAGATAGGATAAAATACGAATAATTTAAAATTTATATCCACCAAAAATTTTAAAATTATCTAGTTACCATATATGTAACATGTATTAAAAATTTTTACTATGTTAGGGTTTACAATAATATATTATTATTTGTATCCTTGCAGATACTATCAAGTACCGACAATTTTACATTCTAAAAAAACTTAAAAACAATAGAAATTGTTTTACAAAAATTTAAATTATTGGTTTGATTTTCCTTACTAATGCCTCACAAATTAGTAAACTCTTCTAATGAATTAAGATCATATTAATATCTAAAATGTACATAAAATTCAATCATACCAATAATAAAATTTTAATTGAACAATCACTATAATCCGTAAAATTGTAAAATACTTAAAATTTTTCACAATATATTTTTTTTTAATTTCTTTCATAAACGTTACAAGAAAATAACTCAAATTTCCTCTAATCCAATATGAGTTGAGTTTGTACTCTAGATCTTTTGTACTATTGTTAGAGATTTTACTAGTTGAACTATGAAACATTTACACAACAATATAAAAAAACTAAACCTAAGTATTAAGTTTAAGAGCACCATCTTAATACACAAGACTATTCATAACAATTAATATTTTATGTCAAACATCTTTTAATATTTTAACATTATGACCCTAGTCACTAAAAGATAGGTAAGCTTAATTTTTCGCAACTTAGATTGGGGTTTAAAAGCTTATTCGGATGCAAAGACCTAACCATATCAAGTCCTTCAAACGTATCTCAAGGTCAATTTGAGCACGGACTGCAATCATAATATGCTATATGGAGATAAGTAAATATTCCTGTAATAAATTCTGGTTCTAATCAGTATCACTACTTTTGTTCTTAAAAAATAGAGCACGAGTTCAACTTTTTTTAAATATAAAGTGAATATCATTTTCTTTTTAAAAAATGGTGAACATAAATTTTGTTCAGATTAAATGTTTAAATTTTTGAACGACATTAAATTAAATCTAATTAAAACTTTCGATTAGATTATATTAAAAAAATACACTCGACTATTATTTTTATTATTTTAAGGCAGATATACATAAAAAATTGGTAGAACTATCCATGTATAGGGGTGGGCAGAAAAGCTAAATCGAATCGAATTAGACAGAAATCAGACCGGAGTTGACTGGTTCAGTCTGGTATTTTATACAATTCAATTCGATTCTAGTTTTTAAAATAAAAAATTCAAAATTTTTAATCCAATTTCAGTTTTGATGCAAAAAACTTGGATTGTATTGAATTTATTGTTTTTTAATTTTTTTTAATATAAATGATATCATTTTACTGTATTTTCATAAAACGATGTAGTTTAATACATTGAATTTTTTTTAAAAGTAATAAATTTATTAAAAAATTGAACTAATCCGAAAATCAATCTGATTTTAATTCAGTTCTAATATATATTAGTTTGATATGATTTATTTTTTTTAATTCAATTTAATTTAGTATCAAAATTTTGAGATCTAAAATTTTCAAATTCGATTTAATTTTTCAAAAACTGAACCGAATTAAACCGTACTCACTTTTTCTTACCCACATATTTGCCACAGTTCCAGACAGACGGTATAAATATAAACCCCACCATCATTGTAAGTCTTAAATATCAAGCAAAGGCAGCAAAACCTCTGCAGCCACCAGCAGCGGCAGCAGCAGCCTTTCTCTCAGTCTGTATCGTCTTCTTATATTGTAGGGTTTCCTGTTCAATTACCGTCGCTAATACAAAAGAAGTTGAAAGCAATGGCTCAATCGCTGGAATTGCTGTTGATTCAGTTCTTGATGCCAGACAACGACGCTCGAAGGCAAGCCGAAGAGCAGATTAAGCGATTGGCTAAGGATCCGCAGGTTGTACCTGCTCTTGTTCAGCACCTTCGTACCGCTAAGACTCCGAATGTTCGGCAGCTTGCCGCTGTCCTCCTCCGCAAGAAGATCACCGGACACTGGGCTAAGCTCTCTCCTCAACTCAAGCACCTCGTCAAGCAGTCCCTCATAGAGAGCATCACCATGGAACACAGGTGCTCAATTCTCAGTCTAATCCGTTCACTTGACCGCTTTTTCTGTTCAAAATTCTTTCTTTGATCGGTTAATTCTTGTAACTAGAAAGCTAGATTATGGATTTATTTATTGAAAAAGAAATAGACTTCCTTTTCTATTTAATTCACTTTGCTTTGGGATCTGAAGATGACCTAGCATGATTATGTATCTGCAGTGCACCTGTACGTCGTGCTAGTGCAAATGTTGTCAGTATCGTTGCCAAATATGCCGTTCCAGCAGGGGAGTGGCCTGAGTTGTTGCCCTTTTTATTCCAATGTAGTCAGAGTGCACAAGAAGATCATAGAGAAGTAACTTCATAACACTTAAAACCTTTCTAGAATGGTGTTATCTTGTCCATTGTTGCTATCTTGTTGCTCTAATTTACATGACCAAATAGTTTCCTGTAGCGTTAATAGCTATATTTCTTTTGAATTTGCATGTAGGATAAAATCTAGACCGTGGCTTTTTTTTTTTTTTTTTTTTATACACAATTTGAATTCATGGTTTATATTTTGCAATTGCTTACATGTGGAATATTTTAGTTTAATTGATTGACAATTTTTATTCTCTAAAGTGAAGAAATTTCTTTTTCCAATTAGTCTTTTCTAGCTACATATTAGAGCATCATTGGAGCAAGAATGCAGATTCAAAGTGGAAATTAGCATCAATTTTCATAATATTCTATGACTAAAATCCTTTTTTGCAGTAGGGTATAATATGTGATTAAATCTGTTCATATATAATATTGATACTGTGCAATTATCATTATTATGTGATGTTTCAAATTTAAGCATGATATGGTATTCCAAATGCCTCTTTCTGTAGCTTTTCTGCCAATTCGTTCACATATCCTTTGAGACTCACTTACATTATTGTTTTATGCTTTTTCTGGTACTAGGTGGCATTGATCCTTTTTAGCTCTTTAACTGAAACAATCGGACATACATTTCGACCACATTTTAATGATTTGCAAGCTCTGTTACTCAAATGCCTACAGGATGAGACAAGCAACCGCGTTAGAATAGCTGCTCTCAAGTAATGAAATTTCTTTGGATTTCAGGTGCCTCTATTGTGCTCAAGAACTTAGATCAATGGTGCTTACAAATACTTTTTCCTGATTTACCAGGGCAATCGGGTCTTTCCTTGAATTTACAAATGATGGGGCTGAAGTGGTGAGTTCTCATTTTTACTTGTAAAGTATATGTACTTCAGAAGTAAACTTTTTTATGCATCTTGTTTTCTATGTAATCGCCTGCTGATTTCTCAATTTACATGCTGTGCTTTTTGTTGGTTCACTGCAAAGTATTTAGGCAGCAACTTCACATATGTTGGTCACTCGGTTGCAATTTACCTTTGCCATACGAGTTTTACAAGTCATGTAAATTTTTTTCCATTTTTTGTTCTTTATTTCCCTTTCTACGTCACAAGGTCAAGGCACCCTTTAACAGATAGAAAGTAAGATGAACGTTGATTGCGATGAAATGCATTTATGAGGCATTGGGAAGTTCTTTGAAAATGAAGTGCCAGCTGTGCGTGGTTAAAGATGAAGTGTCACACGCATGTGCTTGAAGTTGGAAATTTCATTGATTTGGTTCTATAGTGTAAAACTAAACTATGAAGTTACATTTAATGGTGGATCTTAATGGTTTTTTTAGTAATGATTTTTATGAATATCTTAGGTTACCTGGTTATATTATTTCTCAGTATCATGTCTGCTAAATTGCCACTGCAATTCATTTTTCCTATATATGTTTCCTTGATTTGAAATTCATCTGGCATCATATTTATCTTTTGCAGGTTAAATTTCGGGAGTTCATTCCCAGCATTTTAAATGTGTCAAGACAATGCCTGGCCTCTGGTGAAGAGGATGTTGCAGTAATTGCTTTTGAAATTTTTGATGAGCTGATTGAATCTCCTGCACCTCTTCTTGGGGATTCTGTCAAATCCATTGTGCAATTCTCTCTTGAAGTTTGCTCAAGCCAAAATTTGGAAGCCAACACACGTCATCAGGTTAGAAATGAGCAGGACATATATTTTTATTGTGTTCTTACTCTAGACAGTGTAGGCTGTTGGGATGGAATTATGCTAAGTTTCACTTCTGTCTTAACATTCCACTTGGCTTACTTCCTGTGCCTTGTGTAATGTATCAGGCTATTCAGATCATTTCCTGGTTGGCAAAGTACAAATACAATTCCTTGAAAAAGCACAAACTGGTTATCCCTATTCTGCAAGTCATGTGCCCGCTGCTTGCTGAGTCAACTGATACAGGTGAAGATGATGATCTTGCTCCAGATCGAGCTGCTGCAGAAGTTATAGACACTATGGCTTTGAGCCTCTCGAAGCATGTGTTCCCCCCTGTTTTTGAGTTTGCTTCTGTAAGCAGTCAGAACGCAAATCCAAAATATCGGGAAGCTTCTGTTACAGCCTTAGGTGTTATTTCTGAGGGTTGTGTGGAGTGGATGAAAGAAAAGCTGGAACATGTTCTTCATATTGTCTTAGGAGCTCTGAGGGATCCAGAGCAGATGGTTAGAGGAGCTGCCTCATTCGCACTGGGTCAATTTGCTGAGCATTTGCAGCCTGAAATTATATCTCACTATGAAAGCGTTCTTCCCTGCATTTTGAATGCCCTTGAGGATACATCTGATGAAGTAAAGGTACATATAGCAAAGGATTTGCCATGATATTTAATATCTTTCTATTGGTTATTGAACTGTTTCTTTCTGCACAGGAAAAGTCTTACTATGCTTTGGCAGCTTTTTTTGTGAGGATATGGGTGAGGAAATTCTTCCTTATCTTGATCCTTTGATGGCAAAGCTACTGGCAGCCCTCCGAAACAGCCCCCGTAATTTGCAGGAGACGTGCATGGTATGGAGATGAATCACATGGCTCACAACAGCTTCAACAAATCAGTTTGAAAGTATGCTGAATTTATTCCCTTTTACTCAGAATTATTGGTTTGTGTATGTTGTTGCAGTCTGCCATTGGTTCAGTAGCCGCTGCTGCAGAGCAAGCTTTCATTCCATATGCTGAAAGGGTCCTTGAGTTATTGAAAATGTTCATGGTGCTTACCAACAACGAGGACCTCCGTTCACGAGCTAGGGCTACTGAGCTTCTTGGAATAGTTGCAATGTCTGTTGGAAGATCAAGAATGGAACCAATTTTGCCACCTTTCATTGAAGCTGCAATCTCTGTAAGTGCATTGACAATTGTGTTTGACTAGGAATTGTAACATACTTCAGGGAATAATTGATTCATGTCCATTTTTTCTCAGGGTTTTGGATTGGACTTTAGTGAGCTACGGGAATACACTCATGGATTCTTTAGCAATGTAGCTGAAATTATGGATGATGGCTTTGCACAGGTGTTACTTGCATCGCTTTGAATTGGACTTTTTTGGATCTTTTACTGGCATTGACATTCATATGAATTTCTTTTGAATAACAGTATCTTCCTCATGTTGTACCCCTGGCTTTTTCTTCCTGTAATCTTGATGATGGTTCTGCTGTGGACATTGATGGGTCTGATGATGAAAATATTAATGGATTTGGTGGGGTCTCATCTGATGATGAAGCTCACTATGAGCCAAGAGTTCGAAATATCAGTGTAAGAACTGGAGTATTGGATGAAAAGGCAGCTGCAACTCAAGCTCTTGGTTTATTTGCACTGCATACTAAGAGTTCTTTTGCACCGTATCCTCTTACCTCTATATTTTTTTCAATTTTTTATTTTTTCCTGTCCTGGCTTATTAAAATTTAGTTATTCAGTACTAAATAAATCATTATCTTGAGTTCTTTAACTGTATCAAGCTATTTGGATGAGTCATTAAAGATATTGGTGAGACATGCAGGCTATTTCCATGAAGATGTCAGACTTCAGGCTGTCATTTCCTTGAAACGTGAGTATCAATTCAATTTCTCTCATTTTTTTCCTCTCCCCAATGCACCCAAAAAAAGGCTCAATTTCCTGGGTTGGATGATGACATCTGATTGTTCTTCATTATAATTCTTCTTGTTGCTATCTTAGAAGGCATTAGCATCAAACAAATTTGATTTATATTATTACAAGGTCAGAAAATGTAAAGTTTCCTGTGTGTAAAGCAATGCTTATTCAAAACTTAAGTGTTTTTCTTCCAGAGAGATGAATTCTGGGATGGCCCCACTTGTTCTGTGTCAGGGACTAAATATTTTCAGGGACTAAATACTTGCTTAGCCCTTCTGTTCATGTCAAATATTGAACATTTTCCATGACAAGCCAACTCTAGAATAAAAGAAGAAACAGAGAATGAAGAAGCAATTGAAAACTGACTTATACAGGACAATTAAGCAGTGATATATGAATGTAGCCCTGTGGGGATACTGGGCTGTAAAGGACAAAGCTAGCTTTCATAACATACATGCGCTTTTTCTAACAACTGAAGCGGCATCTGATTAGATTTTATATCATTCTGTTTTCATGTTTTCACTTTTAAGTCTTTATGCACAAATAGATCTATGTCTTCCTTACATGTTTATATATGTATGTATCTTTTATGATGATTTAATTGACAAGTTGGTCAGCATCCGAATTTCTGACGAGCAAGGAAATAACCAAAATTATATGTTGGGGTGGGCTAACAAATTCTTTAATAACAACTCAAACTTATTGATCTTTCTAAGTTTGAAGTAAGAGAAATAATATTGTAGCAGGAATAACAGAATTATCTTTTGTGGGTACCATGCTTCTTTTTCTTTTTTTTTTTTATCATTTACATAATATAAAAAAAAAAGAAAAGAAAATCATATAACAAACCTTCTTAAGGTTAAATAAAGAAATTCTATTTGTTTAATTAGTTTGTGTTAAATAGTGAGAAGTACTTCAATTATAGGGGAGGGGAAAACCTATCATAGAATTTGCCTTTCCAGTAAAATTAAGATTCAGATAATTGCTGCATTACAAAATAATTAAAAGAATTGGAAATTTATATTAATTATATATTTATTTTTTTAAATTGATTTATTATGCATTTATAGTGCACATTTATTATGGAATTCATTTTTCCCTCTCATGGCCTAACCAAGCCAACTACTGGTTCCATCTATGTTGACAAGTTATCTTTCTTCAGTTTACATGTTATAGTGGAAATTGGATAATATGAGGCATACTTTTGTTGATTGATTTGTTGCTGCAGATATTTTGACAGCGGCACATGCAATCTTCCAGTCTCAAAGTGTGAGTGTTCTTTTTCCTTCTTCTATCTATCTATTTGACAGTGGCATATGCAGTCTTCCAGTATTTATCTATCTATTCAACTATCTATCTATCAATCAATGAATCGAGATGGAAAAGCCCCTTTTTTGGGTTCCATACTTAAGGACTTCATGTTCATAATGTTGTCATGGTTCATCTTGATTCTTTGGAGAAACAAATCTTGATTGAACCGATATCTGCCCAGTGGATACAATCCATTCTTTGGAAAACTTCAGCAATGCAGGTGAAAGCATGTGGTTACCTGGCTGGTTAAATGCTATTAATGGAAATAGTAATTTTCTATTTTTACAATAGGTCATGGAGAATTCTGGGTTCATCATGCTATTGCTCTTGGTTTACATACAGCTAGATTTATCTTATTAGTAAAGTAGCTTTAGATGCAAGTGGTTCCAAAGTTAATGCCGGAAAAATAGAAATTTCAGTTATAGTTTTCCTTGTTTGGATCAGCCACCTTAGTTTTTATGCTAATTTCAGTCAATTAAGCTGGCAAAAAACTGACTAACACGGTACAATATTCTTCTCGTCGGCAGGATGGACCAGCTAAGGCAAGAGAAGTTCTTAGTAAGAGCCACTTTCAAAATTGCATTCATATTATCTCTTTGTATGAATCAGGTTACCTAATTTTATGGTAGTAACATAATGGAAATTGAGTTCTTTATCTCTGCAGATATGGTGATGAATATTTTTATCAAGACTATGACTGAGATGATGACAAAGAAGTAGTAGCTCAGGCATGTATGAGCATTGTTGACATCATCAAGGACTATGGCTACATGGCAATTGAGCCTTGTAAGTTTGAATTCAGTTGGGTTAATTTCACCAGTTGGTGAAAAAGTCTTTAAGATGCCAGTTAAATGTTTTACTGTGGACCTGAATCTGATCTGACTTGATCTTAGATATGTCTCGGCTGGTTGATGCAACTCTTCTGTTGTTCCGAGAAGAGTCTACTTGTCAGCAGTCAGACAATGATAGTGATATTGACGATGATGATGACAACACACATGATGAAGTGCTTATGGATGCAGTTTCTGACCTTCTTCCTGCCTTTGCAAAATCAATGGGTTCTCACTTTGCACCTATCTTGGCAAAGCTATTTGACCCTTTAATGAAATTCGCGGTAAGTTGTTGAGTGATTTTTATGACATGCTTCAACCAACCCATCCTCTCGTTCCCTTATATCTTATTTTGGTATCTCACTAGTTTGATTACTGGAATGTGCAGAAATCTTCACGTCCTCCACAAGATCGGACCATGGTCGTTGCTTGTCTTGCTGAAGTTGCTCAGGACATGGGTGCTCCAATTGCAGGCTATGTTGATGTAATTTTACATGAAATTGACTCCTGAATCATTTTGAATTTTGATTGTGGTTTTTGTGAAGAATGCAGTTGATTCCTGAAAGTTCATGTAATGTTTCAGAGGGTGATGCCCTTAGTACTCAAAGAACTAGCATCACCAGAAGCAACAAATCGGAGGAATGCTGCATTTTGTGTTGGAGAGTTGTGCAAAAATGGGGCAGAGTCAGCATTGAAGTATCCTTTTGCATGCATCTTCGACCCTACTTACGAATTCTTTCATTTGTATTGTCACTGTTGGTTTTGGGTGAGGAAGTGCAATGTATCTGTACATTAATTACCTTAAAAATCGAATACTCAAGTGCTTCAAACTAGTTTTTTAGTCAGTTTTATCCTTTCCCGAATCATTAATTGCCATGCTATAGCATTTTTTTCCTTTTATCAAAACCAGATACTATGGTGACATTTTGCGGGGACTTTACCCATTATTTGGTGATTCTGAGCCAGATGATGCAGTCAGGGATAATGCAGCAGGTGCAGTGGCAAGGATGATAATGGTGAACCCGCAGTCCATCCCATTGAATCAGGTGAGTTTTTGCGTTGCTTTATTTCATTTCCATTTTTTGGTGATAATTTAAATTATAATTCTTTTTTCTCTGTGTATTTTCCTGATTCTTTGTAAGCTAGCTATATCTTCTGTGGTTGTCTGCTTATTCTCCTGGCCTCTTTTCTAGGTCCTTCCTGTGTTTTTGAAAGTTCTTCCACTAAAAGAAGACCATGAAGAATCAATGGCTGTTTATAGTTGTGTTTCCACTCTGGTTTTATCTTCGAATCCACAGGTTTTATTTAATTTGTAGTTGTATACTTCCTAAGCAATTCAGTTATCTGCTTGCTGTGTCTTATGTCCATGAATGATGTGTTTTTGTGGTTGTGTCTACCTTTGTCTATGTAAGTAGATCCTTTCTCTAGTTCCGGAGCTGGTTAATGTTTTCGCCCAAGTTGTGGTTTCACCAGTAGAAACTTCTGAAGTGAAAGCTCAAGTTGGCAGGGCATTTTCGCATCTGATTTCTCTCTATGGCCATCAAATGCAACCATTGTTGAGTAACCTTTCACCTGCACATGCCAATGCCCTAGCCGCTTTTACCCCAAAAAGTTGATGTGTGATTGGCTTGAGTTGAGTTGATGAATATAGCTTCTTTTCCAACTTTTTACTTGTCTTTTTCTTCATCAAGTTTGTATCTGAGAAAAAAATAAAAAAATCATTTGCTCGTGTTGATTTGATTGGGAAGCCTGAAAGCAGACAGGAGATCAGTTCCAGGTATGCATGATTGCCCTTTGACTGCTCTTAGTTTCTAAACTTCTAGCTTTGTAACTTTCTCCAATTTTGACGTAACATTTTAATCACAAGCCTCTGTTATAAACTGAAGAGCATATCATCTCTGAACATGCCAATCTAGAAAGCTTGTATATCTAAAACCTAAAACAATTGAAACCATGGAAGTCAAAACATTTAATATGGCAAATAGAACGTTTACGAAGAATTCAATTTTGAGGGTGGTTTTGTTCTTTCCATTAACACAAATGTTTCATCATTTTGATTTACTTATCAGTATATCAATTTGAAATATTTTCGTGCATTTTGTTTTTCAGGTTTCAATTTTTCTCCTGGTACCATCCCCACTTTCCCTGCTTCAATGTTAGTTTTTACATTTATACAATAGTATTTTGTTCTTTGTTCTTCTCATTATTATTCGTTGTAGCTCAGTGGTTTTTGATCTATTTTATTTATTTATTTATCGTGAATGGGTGATTTTATGGAGGTTTTGTTGAGTATTACGAGTATGTGTGCCTTGTCCTCAACTGGAAATGAAGGTAAAAATTGATGATTCTTGTATAACAATAGTTTGTTCAGTTTTATGTCCTCCAAATGTTTGGTTCATTTGTCAATGACCAAATAAGTATGGGTTCAATCATGTTATTTTGTTTTTCTCTTTTTTTTTTTTTCAATTAAACGAAATATTTAATCCTATAATTTCAAAGATTTGATTGAATATATATTTTAATTTTAGTCATTTTAAAAATACCCGACCAAATTTTATCCCTTGCAATTTTAGAAATTGAAAAAATTTAAGAGAAATTTAATATTAATTTAATACATTTAGCTCTTTATACATATATAAAAGAAGTTATTATAGTAATTGTAACAAGACAAGAATAAATTATTAAAACTAACAAATTTTTTTTAGTGAACTATTCTGAATTATTAGATATATCTTTAAAATTCCTCTTTTAAATGTTTATAAAGCTCATTAAGTATTACGTCTGTAATTTGATCTCTTTAATGTGTTATTCTTGTAGTAGTTTAATAATATAAGCCAAAGAAGTCATTTAAGTTTTAATAACTTAATAAAATGTAAGAACTCAATTTAATGGGGTTCGATTGTAAATATTTCAAGTTCATAGACTCGAAATGACGTCCGTATGAATGTGTTAAAAGAAAGCAACGACAGGGTTATTGCATATACTTTTAAAAACGCCTTTTTTTAAAGTAATTTTTAAAAAAATTATTAAGTTAACAGTTATTAAAAGTATTTATATTATATTTTTAATGTTAAATTAAATGTTTGGATAATAATTAAAAAAATATTTTGATATTATAAATTACTACAATGAACATTATAATATTATTTTTTTGAAATTAAGTAATATGTAAAATTATTAACTATGTATTAATGATATTTTCTAAAAAATTCTAAAAAAGTAAAAATTATAAAACAAATGAACATTTTATTTCTTTTTCAAATTACTTATTATATAGAATTTAATTGAGACATAATAAATATCTATGTATTAGTCATATTTTTATATTTAATGTGTTTAATAACTATGGTTTAACAATAATAATATCTTTGTTTATGGGTATCTCTGAAAATAATTATTATTTATCATGAATAATGTTAAAAGATCAAGTAAATAAATTTGAAAAATTAAAGTGGTTTTTACTTAATTGTCGTTGCAAGTGTTAATTTTGTAAAAACACTTTATTAAGTGTTAATTTAAAAATCAAAATATTTATTAATTTCATAAATTATCACTATCTTTAGTGAAGGATGATTGGAACAAATTGAGAAAAGGTCCAAATTTTTCTGGACCCACTCCCTCAAATTAAGTGAAGGTCCACGTCAATGATAATCCAACAGGTCTTGTCATTTGTGGGAGTATTTTTAGAGATTTAATCACTTTTGATCACTCCTTATAATCAGAATTAAAAAATAATCACGTAATAATTTTTCATTAAAAAATAATAACACTTTCAACTTTTAGACCAAAATACTCCCCAAATCACTTTCTTTTCCTCTTCTCCATTTTTCTTCTCTTTTTCCTCCTATTCCTAAGAGTTTTTCTCCTAACCAAAATTCTTTATACTAAATAAATTCACAGGTTCATTAATTGAAATTTTTTTTAAAAAATATAATAACATTAATATAAAAACCAAAAAAGAAATTTTAATATCAACTTGTTCAAAACTGCAGTATCAAGCAAGTCTTAAATTTTACCAAGTTCGAAACCATAGTTTCGAGTTTGGTAGAATGTTAAAAAATTAGAAAAAAAAAAAGAATACTGGCTTGCTCAAAACTGTAATTTCAAGCAAGACTTCATTTTTGCCAAGCTCGAAACTATAGTTTCAAGTTTGGCAAAATGTTAAAAAAAAAATAAAAAAGGGAATAATGGCTTGCTTGAAATTGCAATTTTGACAAGCCTTCATTTTCTCCAAGTTCGAAACTATAGTTTTTGATTTGGCAGAATGTTAAAAAATAATTAAAAAAAAAGAATAATGGCTTGCTTGAAAGTGTAATTTTGAGCATGCCTTCATTTTTGCTAAACTCGAAATTATATTTGAATTGAGGAAGAAAGTGGTCATAGGGGTATTTGTCCAGAGTTAGAAGTGTAACTATTTTTGAATAAAAAGTTATTAGGTGGTCATTTTTGAATTTTGATTATGAACAGTAGATAAAATTAATTAAATCTCCTAATTTTTAGGTACTGAAACTTTGGGGTTTTAACACATGCCTCTTCTCTTAAAGTATGAGACTTTAATGTTTAGATGGAAAGTTTTAGATAAGGCAAATTTATCTCCCTTATAACCATCCACTATCGTTAATCAACCATTTAAAATGAGGGTAATTTGGTAAAATCATAAGTAGCTTTACTCCTTTATGGTGGGATTATTATTTCAATTGAGAGAGTATTTTGTAGAGAAAAATTGGATAAAATATCTTAAAATTTGTCATTATTTTAGGATGTATACATATGTTTACAAATTTAATATGGTATATTAATCTTAAAATTTTATTAGTTTTATTTTTGCTATGAGAATGAGAATATATTTGTATAATTTTCGCAAGTATAAGAATAATAATATATGTGCGCAAATAAGGATATAATAAGGAGGTTTAATATCCGCTAAGGTTATGGTTATAAGATTTTTTTGTAGGATGCAGATATTTTCCATACCATGTTTGTACCATTTGTTATCCGTATTTTTTACTACTTATTTCGAAAATACCTACTATATCTTATCCTCTTTTAAAATATCTAAATCCACAAAACCTCATACCCTATTTCAACTAAAGAAAATAAACTTATTTTCTCATCTAATTCGTAATACAAGTAAATTGATTACTCATTTCGACTTGTCATATTATGTTGTGAAGTTCTTGAAAAGTGATTTATAATTTTGCATGTTAAAAAAATTAAAAACTTTCAAAGTTAACGCAATAAATCTTCATATGTTGCTTGTTTTCTTGTTTCTTTTGCAATACTATGTAATTTTAGGATGAATATTTAGTAGATTTATCAATCATTGTTTCCATTTTGATGGCCAATTTATTAAACAAACAAGAAATCTAAATTTCATTATAGATACCAATTTTACCCAACTTGTTGGGTTTTCCCATTACCAACTCATTGTGGTTGTCCAATATATTACCCAACTTAGTGAAAAGGTTCACCATGTCTTAATTTTACAATATATTGTATTTTCATGACTTATTTCTAGATATGTTGATAAAATTTTTCTAATTTAAATACTAATATTTGAACTTGTGTTAGTTTTATAGATGTTCAATTTGCAATGGTTTACGATGGTGAATAGGTCTACACATATAGTATAAATAAGTTCAATAGTTATCATGACAGAAATCATACCTACTTAGGGTGATGTTTTGAAATTGGGTGGCAGAGAAACTAAGTGGCACCCATAAGCACTTCAGCCAATCTTTAGAGACAAAATTACAATGATAATATTCAATTATAGGAAGAATGAACAAAATTCAACTCTGATAACAAAGTTCAAATTTCGTGCTACTCAAATCAATAACAAAAAATTCTTCAAACATAATAAGACCCAACTTCGAGTGTTTTTCCAAATCCTACTTATAAACTTCTCTAAAAACTTCCTACAAACCCTTGCAGGGTGGATCTAAAGAATTGATAGGTATTGGCTACACCAAAACCTATATTTTGGATGAAAATAGTGGTATTAGACCGTATGCTGCTAGAAGTAGACATGAACCCAATGTCATGCCAGATCCTATAAGACCATTTGATGACAAGTTATTACTATTAGTTATTTGGATTAGAGTAATGTATTAGCAAACTTTGTTTCTACACTTTTCTAGTATGAACCTTAATCTAGCTATGATGAACTAGTAGGTTATGAAGATGTCGTGGATCCTAATCTTTCTGTTAGTCTATATCAACTGTTGATACTAGATTTTATCACCTGATATCAACTAGTAAATTTTTAAGTTTGTGAGAAAAAGGTCCCTTCTCCTTTCTTTTTCCTTCTTTATATACTTACTCATCCCTTAAGTCTTTTGGAATACTAGTTTGAGTAGGATTCTAATTAGACATAATCTACAACTTGTATATTAATAAGTTTAAGTAAGATAATTAAAGTAATTTCTCCGTTGCTCTAAATTGGGTTTGCCTTCCTTATTAATTAAACTTGTATATTAATAAGTTTAAGTAAGATAATTAAAGTAATTTCTCCGTTGGGCTAAATTGGGTTTGCCTTCCTTATTAGGCTTGTTGTTATGTTATGTTTGGAAAATGGTTAATATCAAATTCTTATTTAATTTAGTCTAAATTAGGTCTATCTATCTTGTATCTACGATATAGGTGCAACATGAGTTAGGTTAGGCCTATTCTATTCGTTAATTCCAACTAAATGTGAAAGTCTGAAGATGGATTTGTAAGGATGTTGGGAACTCATCCCTTCGTCTGTTCCTAATCAAGAATTAAAATTAACCATAACTGACTCAAGGAGAATTTATATCTCAAAAAGAGCCCATAGTTAATGAAGATACAACCAACAACAAACTACCTTCACAAAATACTCAGACAAACATTCGAACTAAAACCTATTTCTTCTCGAAATATCTTCTAAACCTATAAAATTTTCCTAATTTAACTTCCATAAAGGTCTAGAAAATACTTTTAAGGACTAGACATTTGATAGATATCTTTCAAATAAATAAAACACCTTGATTCTTTGGAATATGGTATGCGTTGCTACAATCAAATTGCAATGCTATCTATGTATGCTAAACACACAATAGAGTTTAATTCCCATTTATTGCAATCGAAATTATTGATCAAATAATAATATATGCTCCCCTGTATCTCTTTTAAAAGCTAGTGAAAACAGTAAGAAAAATGGCAACATGTAGGGAGTTATAGGATAAATCAACAACCACAGCTATATAATAATAATGTAAAACAACGACAATTGAATGAAAAATGGCAAAAGCTAAATGCTTCAGAAAACTAGATAACCAACAAGCAGTAAAGTAGTAGGTAGTGTTAGGTTGAAGAAGTTGGAATGAGTGATGGGAGAATATATGACCTTGTAAGTTTTTCCAACAATGTTGGGATTTTATCTTTTCTCTTTAATGGTGGGTTAAACAAATGGGTTTTCGAACTTTTTCGCTAATGTTAAAAAGGGTATTTAGACATTACGTTAGTGTAAGGATCCCTTAATTATCAAAAATTAGCTTTGGGAGTTCACTATTTTCTTCCATGTTTAGTATTTGAAGAGTGAATTTTTCCATTTCCATCCAAATTTTAATTAAAAAAAAGAGAATAATCATAGCTTCAAAACATAAATATCCATATATATAACGTATAAAAGGTAAGTTTTTATACATTTGATTTGTTTATTTTTATATATATATATATATATATATATACACACGCAATCTCTTTCTTCATTTTTCCTTTTTTTTTTTTTTGGTCGAAGAGTTCATATATTGCTAAATCAATAATTCTTTCCAAGTTTTGCTTCACTGTTTTATGGCCTATACATTTATATTAATGGTATTTTAAGACATGTTGAAAGAGAACTATTTATGTTATATAAAAAACTATGTTACAAAATTATTTAAAACACTTTTTAACTGTCTTAAATGTGTAATATTTTAGTAGGGCTTTCTCAAGGATTCAACACTTCTTTGCAAGCTAATTTTTTTGCTCTTTTCTTATCAAAAGAAAAGGAGGTATGTTTGAACAATCTACCATTAGCCTCGGCTTTCATAGTAACAGAAGACTTATTGTTGATTCGTAGAGCAACGGGTTTCTTCATGATAAAATATTCTTGCTGACAAGGTTTGCTCAACTCCTGTACAGGGTGAAATTTCATCATCTTGGGAGTCATTAGCGGCTCCAAAAGTGGCTTTATGCTCTAAAAATCTATCTCTTTCTTGCATCCTGAATCAATGAATATAGTTTTAGCCAAAGATTCAACAATATTTCAAAGTACCCAACAAAGAGAAAAGAAAAAGGAAAACGGTCAATCAATACATTCAAGAAATAGGCTAAAAGTTAATGATCTTATAATGAGCTAAAAATTTGTCATTTTTGTTAACTGAAAAATGAAAAGGAAAGAACTATGAGATTTTGGCTGTCTATATGCACTTTTAAGAGTGCTAAACACACTCCTTGACACCAACTATATCAGATCGTGAGCTGTCTTCTCAATCACCAAGTCTTTCATATCAAAACTTATTGTGGTACATGAGAATTACTACATTCTCTATGCCCCATAATTTAAGAATACTTTCCATGTTTATTATCTGTCCCATATATATTTTAAGCAAATTCTCCAACATTATTTTTATCTTCGCATAAATAATTGTCACGCCACTTAGTGTCCATTTGATTTGACTAAATCATTAGCTAAAAAAGTTTTTTGTAATGATAAAAACTCTTTTCAAATTTTTTGGTGACGTTTGGTTGACATTAAAAAAGGACTTTTGAAAATTAAAAATGTTATTTCTTTTCTATTAGTAGAAGCCAAAATTTAGACTTTTGGTAATAGAGCTTTTTCATCTTTTCTAAATACGGAGTTGTCTAAAATACCCTTATTTTATTTTAAAAAATTTACATTAATTATTTGAAATAGGACATTAAATATTTATATATTAAAATAGTTATTCAAAATTTCTCAAAAGTTATATATAACAACCAAACGATTAATAATCTTTTATTAAAAATTCTATTTATAAAAGTTATTCATATAAAAGGTTTACTCGAAAAATCTTTATTTGACGAACCCTTAATTTCCTTTTGAAATACACTTCTATAAAATAAAATTTATTTTAGGATCCCAAAGGTTTGGTCTAATATTCATATTAGTCTTAATGGTTTCAAAAATACTCCTAAAAGTCTTAATTGATTGAAAAAAGATAACTATACCCCTATATAATAATAATTGTTTAAGAAAAATAATTTGTAAATATCTTAAATTTGATAAAATATAATATATTTATGTAAAATAAATTAATTAAATTAATGTACTAAATATTTTACTAATATATTATCAAAATATTATCATTATTATTGTTAATTCAATTTATATGTTTTACATAAATATATTGTATTTTATCAAATTTTAAAGATTTATTAATTATTTTTCTTAAACAACTACTATTATACGGGGGTATTTTTTCTTTTTTCAATAAATTAAGATTTTTAAAAATATTTTTGAAATAATTAGATCTAATAAGAATATTAGATCAAACTCTTGAAATTAAAAAAGGCCTTACCCTTTATTTTATTTGGTAATGAAATCACAGATGATGTTTATCTTTAACGTAGCTATGGTTAAGAAACAGAGCCTATATATTGAGAACTTATATGAAATATGCCACACAATAGAATGATGAATCTATAATATGTTATGAAGTCCAGCTACGAGAAGGTGCTTTTACACTTCGCATCTTTACGCAATGTCATTTACCACATGTGTCAGTTCATCTTTTCAATCATAATTAGATGATGGGATTTAACCAATTATGAAATCAAGGTTGGTGTAGACTTTATAAATGGTAACCATCACATCCTGTAGAAAATATAGTGACAACTTAACAGCGTCCATATCATCGATTGGCTTGAAATCAAAGCTGGTGTAGACTTTGTAAACGATGTCTAAATCGTAAGTATCCTTCCACCAAAATATAGGTCTCTAAGTCGATTACTCTTCACCTCAATATTCGAAAATGGCCCAAACTTCATTCCCGTCATCAGCCCAAACTCCATGCAAGAGAACCTGGTAGTACATTTCCCCAATTTTAAACCACATCTGCTACTTCGTGTCATTAACCTCAACCTCATGAAGTAGCATATTTTGCATCAAGTTCCCAAAAAATTTTGAATCAGTATATGTCCAAAAAATGGCCCAAACATGTCTATTTGAACAGTAGACGCTGTCTAACTATCAACTTATCACATATAATCAGCAAATTATTTAAGCGTGACAACAATGTCACTTTGGCGGGAAAATGGTCCTCTAGCCTAGTCTTCAGGAACTAGTAGTAACCATCATGTCCTATAGTGGGATAACACACTTCAAATCAGTGGCAATAATGTAAAACAACAATAGCAATATAAGGAAATTTCAACTTAACATTTGAATGCACCCATGTATGTGTGGATGCATTCTGCCTTGCTCGAGAGACTACATGCTCCAAAGTATAGAGTCCCTTACTCTCGAGCATGGCAGAATGCAGAATTCATAGGTTGGCCATACTTTCAAGCAAAACAAGATGGCATGCCATCTTGTTCAGCTTGAAAGTATGGCAAATCCCTACACTTAAGTCCACAAGTTGCTCGAACGTATGGATTTTCCATACGAACGAGCTCTGCCGAATCTAACCAACTACATTCAATGAAATCAATGCCAAAATACATGCCTTCCAACTATGGACTTAAAAAAAAACATAGACTATAATAACTAATATTCTTCTACTTACTATTGTTATCAATAGCATTTCAATATATAATTTACTTTAAATTCAACATTGATATTAGCTAACTTATTAATATATCAATATAATATATAATGACTATATGTTATTCTAAATAATTATTGATTAACGTATTGTAGGATTATCATCAATTATAGTTAGGACCTATAATAATATATATTTTGTAAGTATATACATATACGTGGTCCTAGAATTGGGGAAACTCGAAAATATGGGAATCCCCATAATCTCCAGCGGGGCAGAATGTGGCAACTGTAACCTTATCCACAATTGCCCTGCTCGAGAGTGTGGGAAGCCATACTTTCAAGCAATGCATTGCTTGAAAGTATGGCTTTCCCATTCTTTCAAGCGGGGCAGAATGTAGAATCATAGATGGCCCAAAGTATGGCTTCCCTATACTCTTAAGTGTGCTGTCTTCTTGGATATCAACAAACCCCACCAAAATAAATTCATTTTTGTTCATTCTCCCTTCAACCTCCCTTATTCTCAAATGTGTTCAATCAAAATCAAAGCAATGTACAATATTTCACCCTAATCAATTGATGCCAATTCCATGCATTCAAATTGTAATAATTGAAAAATTAAAATTAGAAACTGATGGAGAACTATTGAATAATTAACCTATCCATTCTCAACCAATGTCATTTAACTGGCTTCAAGAAGAACAGAAATAGAGAAGCTCGAAATTGTGCAGGATGGAGAAGAAACATACAGGCTCAATAGTGCTTTGAAGGAGAGTTGAAAAAGAAGAGAATTTGGGGTTTAAGTGGTTAGGGTTACTTTTGTCCATAAAATATAAGTGTGATCACTTTTTAATGATAATTTTTCATGTGGTCAAAAATGATTTCAAGGGGTCAAATGTGGGCATTTATGGTTAAATCCCAATAAAAAATGAACACCTATTTATTAATACCCTTTTTTGTCAATTTCAAAATTCAACAACGATTTCTTCTCATCATTATGCTTAACATGTAAAACAAATAATGATCAGAAAAAAGCTGATTTTACCAGCAAAAACTATCTAATGCTTAAGTTAGAGAAATTTTTGTTATAGAATAATATAGGAAGCACAAATAAAAATATTAGATAGTTATGTTTAGATGTTGAGAAATTCTTTTTATCTTTCTTTGTTTATCATCTCTTTTCTTATATTTGATTTTTTAAAGTAACAGTTGAATTAATTCTTTATAACAAAAATCGTTTTTATGAGCTTTTATAAAGGGATAATAGGCAATTATTTGTAAGATTTTATCATTAATTGTCTTCTTGTTTACTATGTATTTTCTCTTAATTCGGATGAGCTGAACATAAGTTAGATGAACTCATTTTAAATAAGTTAAATAGAACTTGGATGGGCTCATTTTGGATGAGTTGAATAGAACTTGGATGAGTTGAACAAAAATCGGATGAGCTCATTTTAGATAAGTTGAATAAAAGTCGAATGAGGTGATCTCACTTTAATGAGTTGAGCTGATGTCGAATGAGATAAGCTTATTTTGGATGAGCTGATGCTCAAATGAGGTTAGCTCATTTTGGACGAGCTGGTACTAAAGCCTGATGAGGTGAGCTTATTTTGGATGAGCTGATCTAAAGTCGAATGAGGTGAATTCATTTTGAATGAGATGAACTGATTTTCAGATCAGATTAGGTAAAATCCCCCAACACTAATAGTTTTTCATTCAAAAATGATCGCTTTATAATTTTGAGACCAAAATTTTCATTCAATTTTAAGTAAGGTATTTCGGTCAAAATATTATAGAGGGATCATTTTTTAATGAAAAATTATTATGTGGTTATTTTTTATTTGAGGGCGTAAATAGTGATTAGTTTTGTTTAAAAACCTTAAATGATCCAATTAACAAAGTTTGAGTGAAAAATATATTTGATCCCTTGACCTGTTCTTGCTAGTCGATCTTTTTTGGCCAAAATATAGTTGCTTCTTTCGAATCAATGTTTGTGATCTCCCTTTATGATATTTGTATGAATTTCTTGCTATTAGGTCCATTACTAAATGGTCTCTTTTTTGACTTGGTTTCTGCTTTGATATTTTCACTAAATTGTTGATAGTAATGGAAAGTGCTCGTAATTGCTCAACGGTGTTATGGTAAGCATATAATTATAAAATGCAGTCTTTGTAGGTTGAGTATTCACAAGAATTTGGATGAGTGTTCTGCCCATAGCAATTAAACTTTGTCAAGAATTCATACAAATATATTACACTATCTTTAATTTGTTTGTCATTTGCAATCATACTTCATGAGCTATGGGCTTTATGGTATATCAAGTTGTAAATTAAAAATGTGAAAAAATAATATGGTGGTATTCTTAATTGTAAGTTGTTCTTTGTGCTAATTGTACTATCATTTGAAGAATCAGTATGCCACTTCCTATTATAAACCTACTCATTAAACATATCATTCACTTAGAAACAATCAATATTGCTATCATACCCTTTTGGATGAGCTTCACCAAAACTCTCTATAGGAATTGGTGATAGGTTGTATCTAGATATAGTAATATTTTCTTATAATTAGGCAATATAGGAGATTGGCATTTGCCCCCATTTTATAATAGAATTTTATTTATTTATTTATTTTTATTGTTGACATAGTGTTCAAAGATTTGTTTAAATTTTTGTAAATATTACAAGAAAATAACTTAAATCGCTTGTAATTTGGTGTGAGCGTAATTTGAGTTTTAAATCTCTTGAATTACTTCAAGAAAGTTTATGAGTTAAACCTAATTAACATCTCCAAAGATCTTGTTTGGTCAAGTTTAAGTATAATACATAAATTTTTGAAAAAGTTAAATTTATTTTCATAATTTTATTTTAAGGGAGGTTTGGATTTTCCCTTTGAAACTACTTGGCTAAAGGGTGTTTTTTTTAACAAAAATATCAGGTATTGGATCTTGGATATTGTACAATTCATTATAATATTAGAATCATTAGGTAAATAAACGAAATATAATTAAATTTTAAAAACTATCACCTTATTTTTCTTTAAAAAATAAGATGCAAAAATTTTATAAAACTATTAGTTTATTTTAATTCAATTACAAATAAAAGTACTTATTGAAAAAATTATTAATTTTTTAAAATATAAGTAATTTTTATTTTTTTATAAAATTATCCAAAAAATTTATTAATTTTACTAATATTTTTCTTTTTTAAAAGGATTTTAAATGGAATCGAAAAACTTCAGCCTCTTGCTATTGAACATTATATTCATACATTATTTATTTTAAATAAATGTTAAAGAAAATATAATGTATTATACATTGAAAAACCATTAGACAATTCGAACTCAACTAACTAACCCATAATCCCTAGGATTTGACCATAATGTAATCAACAAAGAATTCACAAATATTTTTAAACCTCCTCCCAATCAATAAAACAATAATGAGATTGAAAAGATAAATAAGTTGTTTATTAATTTAAATTTCATTCCTTAGTTATAAATAAGTTATTGATATACTGTGAATATTACCATAATTGTACAGAATAATCTTTTTCTTTATTTGCTACATTTGTGTAAGAATAATTTGGTCAATGTCTTTCCTTACTTGGCTTTTGTTTTTTTCTTTCTCTAAATTTTTTCTTGTTTCAATAATAATTTTCAACCTCTAAAATATGCAAAATTTGATTATAATTTATAATTAATTTCTTCCAGTATCCTATAATTGTACCTAGTATTTATTAAATTAAATAAATTACAAAAATATGTTAATACGGTGACAAGTTAATATATTCTAGTTTGTCATGATATATGTGTTAGATAAATAAATAAAAAATTATGTCAATAATATTTCATGAACTTTACACTTGAGAACATAAAAAGTGACATGATAATAATAAATTAATATATTTTAATTTTTCTAATTTATTGATATAACTTATAAAATCTTTTGACATGAAATTAGAGATTCTCAAGTTTTGATAAAATTAATAAAAAAATTTAGGGCCAATTTGAATTTTAATTTGAAAGCTGTTTTTAAATTTTAAAATACAATTCAAAATTTTGAGTTACATTTTTATTATTTTTAATATCTAAAAACATGTTTATTATAATATTTGAAAAGTATTTTAAATATAAAGAACTAGAAAAACATGTTTGATATAATAACTAAAATTAATAGAAATAAAAATGTGTTTGGCTGATATTATTCTTAAACATAATTTTATTAAAATGTAAAATATTAATCAACAGTTTTGATGCAATAAAATATTTGGTGGTGATGAATATACAGTCCCTAAGTACCTTTAATTATGTAACTAAAATTCAAACTACAAACAAGTCGTTATGGGTAGACAAGAAATAACCAACTTGAATCGAACTAACCCAAACTAGTTTAGGTCAATTCAGTTCAATTATGCTACCTTATAATTGTAATTGGTTTAATTTAGTTTATAAATTGATAATTTTGGCTTGAAAAAATCAAATTATAAATGTAAAAATTATGTACAACTAAAGTAATTTAAAACTAGATACTTATAACATTGTATCTTATTTTTTTTTAATAAAAGTTAAAAGTTTAAAATTTATTATCTATTTCTTAAATTAAAATATAAAAGTTACAAAACTCTAATTTGATCTAAGTTAAAACTGAATTAAAAAATCGAATCAAATTAAGTTGAACCAAAGCTAGTATAAGAAATAACTATTTCTTTTTTTTTATTAAATCCTATACAAAGTTCCAATTCATATTTTTTTTTCTTTACAGATGAAATTTAGTATTTCTTTTAAATTCATTGAAAAAGTATTAGAAGAAAATTTTGAGATTTCAACTTAAGTTGAGTAATTATTAATTTATTATATTTATATATTATTTTGTTTTAAATGAATAATTATTCTTGACTTGATTATTTATATATATATATATTAATATTCTTATTTTGTTTGGTCATCAATTACACCAATAATTACATGATTTTAAAGACATAAAGAACCACACTCATTCCACACATGAAATTAATTAAAAGAATATTCGATAGAATATCATTATGTTATTGTTAAACTCTATCAATAACTATAAAAATTACAATAAAGTCCAGGCATAATTATTCCTAATTTTGTAAAAATCCTAAATTACAATTTTACTCTATATCTGTTTCACTTTCGTGGTTGATTTAAATAAATGTATGTTTATATAATAGTAAAACTAACAAAATTTAGAATAATGTTAAAAAAAATTTGATTTTTTATAAAACAAGAACAGAATTAGTTATTAAAAAATTTTGAAAATTAGTATCAAAGTTTATATTGTAAATTTGATGTTTTCATAGATTATAGAATAATTTTTTCTTGTGAATCATAACATAAAAAATTTAAAATTTCTTTAGAATTAAAAATATTATCTAAAAAACTTTGTTTAATTTGTGTTATTGTGATCATAAATCGAGTTGGGTGGAGTGAGTGAAATGGAATTTTCTTATATTTTATTTTTATATGATTTTGGTCGAGTCATCTATTTTAAATTTTCCTATACAATACTTATGAGAATTCTACATCTAATATAATTATATATATATATAAACAATGTCTTTATTCTTAACTAGTAATTAGTAATCTTTTTCACTTTTTTTAAGCATTTTTTTAATTTTTTATAATTTATTTACTTCTAATTTAAAAATTATACCCTTAATATTCAAACATTAATGAAATATTTAAGAAAATTAAAAACAAAAATTCAATAATTATGATAAAATTACATATGTTCTTTTAAATGTTAATATGGTAAAGCATAAAAAACGACCTTACAATTTTCTGACAAAGGTGATCGGAATAACTCAATGTTGATTGGATCTAGAAGATCTGACATTGAGGATTAAGAAGGCGGTCTCGGATTGTCCTTGTTAGTGGTGGTTTGGTCAAAAAAGGTGAAAAAAAGTAATGGTGGCTCATGGGTTTAGCTCTCGATTCCGGCGATTGATGTGGTTATTGGCGTTTAGAATTGTTTAGGATGAAAGAGCAATAGTTACTGAGTTGTTTGGTGGCAGTGGTGTCGTCGGATATGCGGTGAATGAATGTGTTTTGCGAGTTGCCGCGGAATCAATCTGCGTTGTCCGTCGAGTATAGCGAATCAAGGTCGTGAAATGGGGATTTTTTTTGCCGAGTACGTACGAGTCCGAAGGCGTGCAGATTTGCTTTTGTTCAAGTTCTTCGATTGCTCTGAAGGGCACGCAGATTTTCAGCCTCCAGTTTAGTTCCTCCTCATGGTTTATAGCCTTGCCGTTGGCTGCTGGTTTCTTTTCAGTTGATTATCATCAATGAAAAAGAGATGATTTTTGGTGTGAAATTGAGTAATAGCACCCTGATTTTTCTATTTGCTTGCTGCTGCGCTGTATAAGCTGTTGCCTTGCTTTTGGTTGCTGCTTGCTTGTCATTTGAATACGGTTCCTTGTTTGCCTATGCGTTATTCTTCAAGCAAAACATTTGTTTGCTTCATTTTCTACTGTCTTTTTTGGTTTTAATCGCTGTTCCTGATGCTATACTGTTGCTGGGAGGGTTTCATTTGTTTTTTCGACCTAATTTTTGCTCTGTGTTGTTGTTTTTTGGTTATACATCAAAGAGAACAACAGCTGGTCTACAGCTTACTGCTGTTTCTGCTTATTAATTCTGCAATCTTCTGCTGGTTTGCTACTAGGAAGACTTCATTCGCTGCTATTTTTTGGGTAAAGTTGCTGCTGTTTGCTGCTATTATTTTGCTGCAAAAAATCTGCAGGTTACTGCTGTAAAAATTTGCTACCCACCAGTTCCGAAGACTTCAGGCACCCTACTGCCTCAGAATCTCAGTCTCTTATATGGTAAGTTTTAAACTTTCAAACTCTGCGTCATAGTTCTTTCCTTTCTTTTTTTTTAAAAAAAATTGCAAACTTTACTATCATGTTAATTTTGGTTTTCAAAGTATCTTTTTTTGGGCATTTTAGTATTAATATGCTTTCTCGATTACTGATTTACAAACCCTAACCCTATCTAACAACATTATTGTTGATTTTTGTTGATGCTGATTTTAGTTATTGAATTGATTTGTGTTTTTCCTTACCTAAATTATTAAGTTTTGTAAGAAGTTGTAGAAAATCTTGTGTACTGTTGTATTTGCCATTTAAATTCATTTAATAAAATGTTATCATCTAAATATTCATATTAAACCACCAATTATATTTAATGATTAGTATAATCTAGAGAAAAAAAATTTAATGTAAAAATAATATAAATTCATTAGACAATTCCACAGAGTAGTGCCTTACAAGACTCTTTAGTAAAGATTTTCATTTAAATCTTAGTTTCATTATAACCATGCAAGAGCTCTTCCTATTCTTATTCTCTATGGATTACCTGAGGGGTCATATTGATGGTTAGAGATTCGCAATGAATTTAAGATCCTTATAAATTTTATTGTCATTGGTTGTTGTATGGGGATGCTCTGTCATTAAGATAAAGAAAATCATGTTTGCTTGGATTATGCTTTGCTGATTTCATTTTGTGACTTGTAGACATCTTAACGTTGGATCCTTTGGATGAAAGAGTTGTTTAGAGCTCTATACAAACTGGGGTGTTTGTGAATTTTTTTAAATTTATAAATTTAATATTTATCTCTCTTGCTATTTCTTGGGAATAAATCTGGTTGGGTATTTGGAAAAGTTCACTTGAGATGACTTTTGCATCTATGAAAATGAATTTTGTTGAAACTTCAAAGTTTTTTGAATTATTTGCATTATAATTCTGCTGAAGTTACAGATATGGCATGTCATACAAATTGATAGTGTTATTATAGATAATGAAAAGTTCAACTTTTGTTTTAAGGTAAATGGAATTTTTCTTGTAACTAAATAAAATTCTTATTAAAATAATAAATTATTTTATGAAAATTAAATGTTGACTATAAAATATTTTTAAGGGAAATATATATTTATTAAACATTAAATATAAGGCTGCATATTACAGTTAATTAGTAATTATATGCTACTAGTTAGATAGTTACATGTTAGTTCTTGGTACTGTGAAATAAATAAAATGATGTAATTAAATGTGAAATCTAGAATGAAAGATTTAAGTATTGCTAGCATTGGGCTTGTTATTCAAGACCAATATAAATTTGATACCATAAATGTAGATTCGATTATCCAAATCTTTTTTTATTATTTTTATAAATTACAAATCTAATTTTCTAACTTAATTAGTTTGATGATTGCTCTAGTGACTACCTTATTACTTTTAAGTTTGATGGCTGTTTGGTTGTAAAACAGGTGAAAGAGTGCGCCCTAAGTTATATGAGGATTTCATTTCTTGTAAAATGGTGTTATCTTGTCAATAGTAGCTTGACACTACACATTTGAATATTGTGAATGCTTGATTATGAAATATAATAGTAATTAACACCTAATTATTACAAATAATTATAATTAGATAAATGTTAGCCAAAGCATTACAACCATGATGATGTCAAGATTTAGACTCCCAACTTTCTATACCGTCCCTAAAGCTTTTACTAATTAATCTTTCAAATAAATGTAATCAAAATATTAATAGCATGCACAACTAATCTCAATATGCTATTTGTATTGACAAACAAATTTATCTAATGCACAACTCTTGGATTGATAGAACCTTTGTGATTGTGTCATTACTCAAATTTAATCCAAAAAATGATGCTGTCCAAAAGTATATTATTATGTAAATTATTAAAAAAGTATGAACCATATGTAATCATTTTAGGATATAACTAATCTAATATTTTAAAATTGAACTTTAGATCAAAGTAAAACTTATTGTCCAAAGGAAGAATTCGAGTGGAAAAAGTTAAAAGGTTGGATGGGTGCAGGAGGATCCAGAACAATTTTAGGATAACAGGCATGGTACACTGTCAACGGTGTTTCCATTTGCACCTTTTGTTATATTTTGGGTTGTTATTTTTCTAAATTAATGTAAAACTGATCATTATGTAATTTTACCCTTAGGTCCCATGTATATTGCTAACCAAACTAGGCAACTCACTGGTCATTAACATATTTCTTTGGAGCATTTTCACAAATGTCTGCCACATATTGCAGAGAGAACATTGTTTTGACAATATATACTCTTAAATAATCAATCAAACAGCTTTAAATGGTACTTTTCATGAATTTTGTATGGCAATAAAAGCATTAGTTATTCTTTTCAAAATTTTGAAATAAAAGAAAATAAAAATAAAACTATGTGGTATTAAGTATTATATTTACGATTCTTATTGGTTATATCGTATATGATACTGATTATTCTTTTCCTACTTTCTTCTGAACTATAGCTTCTAAGATAACAACTGAGGAGTATCAATCATAGCTGAGGCAGATGCTACGTGGAAGCTACCTCACTCCTTCACTCATTGGAACATCCCGTTTCTCGTCATTTCTCACCAAAATCCCATTGCTACTAAATTATCAAAATAGTTGCCGCACCTACTGTCCGCTTCTCAATTATCATACATACTACTTTACTAAACCCCTTGCTGATAATAAGCAAAATCGCTTCTCCATGGACTCAAGAATTGGTTTCTGCATCCTTGCAATCTCTAAGAAATCAACTATTTATGAATCCTTTTCCCCAGCTACCAATACTGTGTCAAATAAAGGGAACAAGAAAGCACGCCGAGAATCACCAGAGGGAGTGCTTAGGCATAAGCTAGATATGTGTTCCAAGCATGGCAATGTTGTTGAAGCCCTTCGCTTATATGATGAGGCACGAAGTAATGGAACCCCTCTTAGCCAACACCACTATAATGTTTTGCTCTATTTATGTTCTTCTAGTTCTGGTGTTGAATCAAGCATAGATGGGAATACTGCCAATGCCTTGAATTTGGGTCTCAAAAGAGGTTTTGATATTTTTCAACAGATGGTTACTGATAAAGTTGTTCCAAATGAGGCTACATTTACGAGTTTGGCAAGGCTGGCTGTTGCAAAGGAAGACCCTGAAAAGGCTTTTGATTTAGTGAAGCAAATGAAGTGTTTTGGAATTCCACCAAAGTTGAGATCATATGAACCGGCCTTGCTTGGCTTCTGTAAGAAGGGGAATGCACATAAAGCTTATGCAGTTGATGTGCACATGAAGGAATTGGGGTGGTGCCAGAAGAACCTGAACTTTCTGCTCTTTTAAAACTCAGTGTTTATGTGAATAGGGCAGATAAGGTATATGAGATGTTGCATCGCTTGCGAGCCTCAGTGAGGCAAGTTACAGAATCAACTGCCAAAATTATTGAAGATTGGTTTCACTCTGAGGGTGCTGCAGAGGTTGGGGAGCTAAATTGGGATGTGAGCAAAGTAAGGGATGGAATTGTTAGGGGTGGAGGTGGGTGGCATGGGCAAGGATGGCTGGGGAGTGGGAAATGGAGGGTAGAGAGGTCTCAGATGGATGACACTGGTGTTTGCCATTGTTGCAATGAACGGCTTGTTTGTATTGATATTGATCCAAGGGAAACAGAAAACTTTGCAAGCTCATTATCCAACTTGGCTTGCCAAAGAGAGGTTAGGGCTGATTTCAGTAAGTTTCAGGTACAACACTAATTTCCTTGCTAAACCTTTTTCAAACTCAAGCAATGCAGTTCTTTATAATGCACTTGTATATTTGCTGGATTTCATTTGCTTGTTATCCATATGGTATAACTTCTACACAGGACTAGGAAGAATTATATTCTTGCATGATACTGATTGAAGTTTTAAAACCTTTTCTTTGATCATGTTGTGCTCTTAGAACATCATGTTCCTTCTGTTTTGGGAATCTCATTTCAGTTTCTTTAATGCACATTGATGTTTCTCTAAAATGAAATGGTAATTAACTTGTTCCAACTGAACTTTCTTGAAAGGCATAGTATACGTTTAAATATGTTAGGCTTAAAGCACGCTATCTATTGTATACTTTTTAAGGGAGTTTTTATCTTTAATGACAACTAATGTTGTGATGATTGTGACCATTGATGCTTGTACAACTAGAGATTTCTAGGATAACTCTTTCTATTTTATGGTGGGTTGGATAAAATGCTACATTTCAACTTATTGAGAATTTTCATATTATCTATCGTTTGCTAATCTAGGTAATAGCATCCAGAAGGAGAGTTATTGTACTGATGTTATATGCTGTTGATTAGTGTCACATTTAATAGAATCACTTGTTAGTATGCATCTGATTGAATGGAGAGTATTGCAACAAGGGGGTTGCTCTCTTTCAAGTGATACCGCTTATCTTTCATCTCTTCTTTACTTTATGGGCTTGTGCTCATTGATCTTTTGCTGAGGCCTGGTATAGATTATATTTTGGATTTGGTCTTTCTAGGCCCAATGTAGATTCATTGAAATTCAAAGTTTGGGTAGTTATTGAAGAATTTTGTGAGTTTTATTTTTGGCTTGAAAGCTTGTTGAATACCAATAAACATATTTTGTTTTACTTTGAGTGCAACTTTTAAAGTTTGATTGGTAAATTGCTACAATCTAAGTTCCAAAATTGGGAAGTTTGGCTTGTATATGTTCTATCTGTATGAGTCCAATTTAGTCTTATTGGATCAAATTTGTCTGCACTGCATTGGTCTGAGACAGTTATTGGAGATTGTCTAAATTTCCTGTATTAACATATTGATATTGCTGAGATCTTGTTCTCGTAGTATCATTTCATATGCTGCAAATAGCTGAGTTCCAGCATCTACTAGTTTGACTTGGCAGATTTCTAAGTATGCAATGAGATGTGATTTGATCCAACTTCTCAAGTACATTTTATTTTTGTGCTGCAACAATTAAAATGATTGTTTAATTTTACTTTAACATACTGGTATAGTCAGTATCTTGTCATGTCTTTTCTTCTAATACTGTTACCATGGTATTCAATGGCCAATACTTGCTGATTTTGTATGCTTCAGGAAAGTTATATATAAAATAACCTCAGTGACATCCTAACTGATTTCTGAGGCTGAACATATTCAGGAGTGGCTGGATCAGCATGGTCCATTTGATGCAGTTATAGATGGTGCCAATGTGGGTCTTGTCAATCAACAAAATTTTAGCTTTTATCAGGTAAAGGAGATGCCGATGATTATAGAGTAAGGTTCGAATATCTTCAAACCATTTATTAAGATGGCTTCTTTTGGTTGTAGCTGAATACTGTTGTAAATCAATTACGTCAAATGAGTCCATCGAAGAGAATGCCACTAGTTATTTTGCATAAAAGTCGTGTTAGCGGTGGTCCTGCTCAGAATCCAAATAACAAGAAGTTGTTAGACATGTGGAAAAAGTCTGGTGCTCTTTATGCTACCCCACCAGGTTCTAATGATGATTGGTAAGTTTCCTTCATATATGTAGTGAGTGTGACCTATATATATATATATATATATATATATATATATATAGTATTTTGTGAACATCTGAACTTTTGCAAAGGCCAGACCTAAAACTTTTAAGTGCAAAAAGGTTCTGAAATAAAAACATCTGTTACAAATTCATAGTCTATGCTTTGAAATGAACCTCTTTTGTCTTTTAGTAATTTTTAGCACATATAATTCTTGTGTCAGACTTTGCAAATGTAAAGACATCCATAGGAGAAAACTTCTGTAAGTTAATTATTAGTTGTGGTTGTGGAGCTGCTGCTAGTCACTTTTGTGATTAGTGATACCAAATCAGGCCCTTTTTTTCATTTTTCTGTCCATTCTGCTTAATTTGCGTAATTCACCAACTGGTCTTCTATGGCAAAAAATTAGCAGATCAACAAATTTCCTTTTGTTAATTAATTGGTGACAAATATGATAATTAATCACATTAATACATGTTTATGTTCTACTGGAGATTGTTTGACCTTAATTCATCTATTTAACTGTTATTTGTGACATACATGGTTTTCTGCTACATAATTGTTCACATGTTTGTTTACAGGTACTGGTTATATGCTGCTGTTAGTTGTAAGTGTTTATTGGTGACAAATGATGAGATGAGGGACCACTTGTTCCAGTTGCTAGGAACATCATTTTTCCCAAGATGGAAGGAAAAGCATCAGGTATTGCTCCTTGATAGCAGATTCTGATATATTTTTGTTTTGTGATGTTTGAGATCCCTGCGTTCCTGTTGTGTGTATTTTATTTGTTATGAATGAGACATGAGAAGCATCCCATTAAGGCTTAGACTTGGTAACTTCTAGTTACATACCTTATTCTTGACCATCAACGTAACCCCACATTTAACTTCTGCAAGCACTGCACCTAGCCTTATGCACATGGGTTGGATCCAGGTTTTGCTTCAGATTAAGTTTTGTGTTTTAATGTCCTTACATACTAATATTTTGCAGTCATTATCGGAACCATAAGCCCATGATCTTCCTGTCAATCACATTTGGATCTTTATCCAGTATAAAAGATAGCTTACGTGTTTGGTTTGACAAATGGTGATATTGGGTGTCACATGAATACATAAATAAGCACCGGAGAATACATTTGGTTTTTGGTTTTTTTGTTTTCTCATCTCTCTTTTCTCTTAAAAAAGGCAAAACAAATAAAGATTACTAAGGTATGTAGAAGGTTATTAAGAAAAGAAGAATAGATCACAAGGTTCATGACTGTATCTTCTAATTGCAGTGGATATTAACAATCTTGCTAATTTAATAGGAATTATTTAACATATAGTGCTCATCAGAATCCAATGCTTTAGACTAATGTTAAGTCTGCAGTGTATTTAAATCTGCATCTAGTCAGAAATATGTCAAAAGTAACATATCTAATTAATGATAGATTTTTGTCAAATAGTATTTGGAAGATGAAGTTTGCCCCAAAACTTTAGATTTTTCTAATGGTTAATGAGAAAGAGATAAATTATAGAAGTGTTGATTAGAAATCTATCAATATCATATTGACAGTTGTACGTTAATATTAAAGAAAGATTATCAATGTCATATTTCTTTTGGTGTGATCAATTGCTAAGAATCTTTGTTGATGTGCCGTTTCAAATTTTGGTCTAAGTCATAAATTGAAATATTGTTCAATGGTCCACTTATGTCAAAATTAACACAGTTTTTTCAAGCTAACGGAGTAGATGGAAATCTTGCTATTGTATCAAAGTGATCATCTAGTATAGTACAAATAACAAAATTTGTCCATAAAATCTGTTGTAAATGTGGTGGAGTTTTTGGGAAAGCTGTTTGAAATTATGTTGATTTTTTGTCTACTGGTTTAGGAAAGAAAGGTTGCTAGAAGGATGCTCAAGGAAATGGTTCTTATGGTATAGGAGTAATAATTCAAGGGGATGATATTTTTTTTTTTTTTTCCGTCCTTGAGATGATCCATCGGGATCATAATAGAATGAGATGGTATTCTTAAGTTGGCTATTGATAGAATATTTTATAAAATTAAACACTGCTTACCATCGTAGGTTGTCTATTGCCATTAAATTGTATCGTTAACCATATCAAACCCGCTTTCAGAAGCAATTTGACAGATTTTATCTAATCCTCATCTTGATTCTTAAGTAGACTGTGTAACTTGTTTAGCTATAGATGATGCTATATATTGCTTTTGACTTGGAAGAAACAATGATCAAACTTGCAGATTCGATTGTCGGTGTCAAGAGACGGAGTTAAGTTGCACATGCCACCTCCTTATTCAATTGTCATTCAGGTGAGATTATCGACTGGGCTGTTTATATTTAATCATGTAATCAGTGATAACAATCGTACCGTTTCTGTTGTTATGGGAAAAAATTAGTAGCAGAGATGAATGTGTGTTGGGTTATAAAAATTGCAGGAATCAGAAAATGGTTGTTGGCATGTACCAACAATCGCAGGTGATGATGTTGAGGCTCCAAGGAAGTGGTTGTGTGCAACAAGAACCAGGGTTAAATCATTGCATTCCCTCTTCTTGCAATGATGTGCTACTTCATTGTTTAACTTACATGTTCAATTCTTCTAATAAAAATTAGGGCAGGGCTACAATACATTGACTATATGGTATAGTCGTTGCATTTAGACGGTTAGATTGCTCAAAATACAATCTAATGATCAATTTAAAGTGGGGACAGTCCATTAATTATGTTGGAGAATCCCCACTTTTTTTTTTGGTTGATATACCATGCATCAGTTGCACAATAGCATGGCTCTGAAAACCAATTTTGTGCGTTATAATTCTTTCCCAACAGGTGTATCGTTGTCTCTGTATCAAACCGTTGGATTGAAGAAATCATTGAGCTTAAGGCAAGTATTACATGTGTTCTTCATCTTTTAGTGTAAACTTGGGGTCTGTTTGGCAATGGTAATTAGTACTACATAAGAAATATAATTATTTACTTGTCTTTAGTTAGTTTTAAAGGTGTTTATGACGTTTAATTAACACTAGTGAAGATTTAGTATGTAATATGCTAATTGTTATGGTATTACGAGTGTTTTATAGTTGTATTAGGTATTTTAATGAATTTTATAAAAAGTGTTAGAAAGAAATGCTAAAAAATGTTTTGAGCGTTATGGATTGTGAGAGCAACTGTATGCATACAACATAATTAAAATGAAAATAACATATATGTCCGTGAAGTTTTGAATGATTGCATGTAAGTCTAGTGCATTAGAGCATTTGACAGATATCCCCTATAATCTTGTACTTGGATTTAGGGGTGATAATTCTTAACACTTTTTGTTAATTCGAGATTAACATGATATGAAGTTAGTAAATTCAAATTTATTTAAAATAATATAATTAATAAATAGATTATAATGATGTGACATGATTAATAAATGAGTCAGATTTGTTTAGAAGTTTTGATACGTGAATTTATTTATAATACGACTAACCATTTAAATAGTTTTTTTTATTTTAATTCATTTATAATTTAATATATTTATTTTTATTTTTTTTTTTGCATTTTAAAAATACTTAATTGTATTTTTAATATTTTAAAAAGTATTTAATACTATTTAAAATAAAATTTTATTAATATCTTGGTAGATAATAATATTATATAAATATTTTAGTATATATATATTAAAAACTATGTTAAGTGGGTGATACGATAATTAAACGGGTCGAGTTAGGGTTTTAATTTTTAACACAATTATTAAACGAGAAATGAGTCAGGTTTGAGTTAGCCTATTATATTTTTATTTGACACGACATGATAACCTGAATTGCAACTCCTAATTGCACCCTAGTAACTAATCAGAGTATTAATTAAATTTTATAGAGTTTCTTGTATTTTTAATTATAGTATTTATTTTATGATATTGTAATTACATGCAAATAAATGTTAATAATTCTCTCTACCTACTAACTTATGTTATTATATCCAATAAAATAAGATTATTTTAAATTTTTAATCAAAATAAATATAATATTTATTTAAAAATAAAAATGAACCTTTCGATGTGCAACAATTAGTTTAGTATTATTTTTAATTAATTTATTTTTTAAAAAATAATTTTGATTAATTATCAAAACACGTAAAATAATTCAATTTATATTTTAGTCTTCTATAACTGTATAAGTAGTTTTAACAATATACAAACTTTTTACATAGACAACTTAACATAAATTGATGAAACATTATTATATTATTGCTATGTTTATTTCATGCTCAATTAATAATATTGATATCAATTTTTATCATCAGTGTCAAAACACACAATTTCTCCATTCGTTTCATATATTTGCAAAAAGAAAGAAGGGATAAAAAATGTCAGTCTTTTGGAAAAAATCCTCTAATATTTAAGTCAAAGTTTTCTTTTGACTTTTCTCGTGAGATTAATTTAAAGGAAATTAACATACACCTCCCCCAAAAATTTGGAAAACTTAAATGTACATCTCCTAAATTGATAGTTGACCATCTATTTTACTAAAAAGATTAAAATATTCTAAAAATTTAACTCGATATAAGAAGATAAAACGAGAAATTAAAGAATTAAATAATTTTAATATTAGATTTTGAATTATTTATCCAAATCTTTTAAATATTTTGAATTATATATATTTAAAATATAAATAAAATAATAAAAAATAATAAAAAAAAAAAAAATAAATAAATTTATAGTATATTAATAAATATTTATGTTATCAATGTACTACAAAATAATGATGTTCTTTATTTAATCAATGTATTTACATAAATATATTATTTTATCGCATTTTAGAGATTTTATTAGTTATTTTTCTAAATAATGATTATTATATAAGGGTATATTGTCATTTTTAATAAATTAAGACCTTTATAGATATTTTTAAAATTGTTAGGATTAATAAAGTTTTAGACTAAACCTTTAGGATTAAGAGGACTTTACCAAAAAAATAATAACAATTATCAAGTGTTTGAAGAAAAACATAGTTTTACCGAAAATGTCTAATAAATTTAGCGGTCAATTAATAGTAAAATATGGTCAACTAACAGTTTAGAAGAAATATGTGTAGGTTTTTCCAAATCCTCCATTTATGTATGGATTTCCCAATTTTTAAGGAGATACTTGTTAATTCTCCAATAATTTAATAAGCATATCACATAATGATAACAAAAATATTAAAAAGTTTGTATTTCAGTATACCTTTTCTTTATTGAAGATTCCTATTTATTCACACTTTAAGACGAATTACTTATCGTAAATAGTGGGTTTGGTAGTGCCTGCTTATTTGAGATTTTTGTTATTTACTACAACTCAGTGAATAACTGACAGTTATTTACTCTTTCTTTTTAACTTCTTTAAAAAAAATATTATCAAGTCATATAGATTCTCATGTCAGAATTGTCCTCCACAACAGGTATTATTAGACCAAATAATTTTGTATATAATAATTTAGATAAAGAGGTTTATTTTGATTATTTTTAAGTCTATTAGTTAATAAATCTATTTAATTCTTATAGTTTATTGACTAATAAAACTATTTAATTTTTATTAATTGTATTTTTCTAATTAACTATTAAAATTAAATTTTATTTATCTTAACCAAATTCTAATATTTTAATTTTTTAAATATAAAATAATAGTTTATATTGATAAATTATTAAAAACTATAAAATAATGCAATTCATCCAACCATGTTTTTCCATGATTATATTTCGTCTATTAATTTTATATAATAAGAAAATAATTGTGACAAAACATAAAATAATTTTTTTCATGACTTTGTTTATTTTTTAGTTTTTAGAAAGAAAAATAGTATTTTATTTTAGTCAAATCTTTTTAATAATTCAATTTTCATCAGGTATATTAATTAGTTCTAATTCTTCAAATAAAAATAATAGTATTAGTTATTAGGTTATGTTTAATTGAAACTTTAAAAAATAAGTGAATCTTATAAAAAAATTTTACAAGAACAATTGTTTATGCCAAAATTGTAATTCAAACTAGAACTCAAAAATTTATATTGGTAGGACGAATTTTAATGTTCAATCGGTGAGTATTACGGACTTCTATTTAAATATTGGGAAGGATGTCATAAGCAATTTTGATGTGTTCTCGTTAATCTTCATTTACCTGAACATCAAAGAATGGTCAGTGGGTACATACACGGTGGTTTGATAATAATCCTCTGATACTCAAGTTAGCAGAGTTATCTAAAAAAGATCATAAAATTATTTAGAAAATTATAAAGAGTATGTATTTTATGTTAACGAAAAAGTATCTAAAAACATAGAGGTTTAAGCATTCAATTAAAGCTTGCTTGTCCTCTCCCTCTCTGATGATTTTTCTTTTCTATTTATATCTTAACTGTTTAAATTAAACGAGAATCCTTCTTATTGGAGGAGTTATAATTTTGATAAGAATTGAGATCCCTTTACTCCTATCACAATCCTACTATAATCCTTTTATGAAGGCAACCATAGCGATGCCACGATTAAGGTTGCTACTTCAAATTACAATGTTTTCAATTTTTCTAATGAAAATTAGGACAGGGCTATAATGCATCGGCTATATGGTACAGTAATTACATTTTGAATATTAGATTGCTCAAAATATAATTCAATGGTCAATTTAAAGTGGGGATGACCCATTAATTATTTTGAAGAATCTCCATTTTTTATGGATCCATACATCAGCTATACAGTAATATGACTTTAAAAATCAATTTTGTGTGGTACATTCTTCCCTCAGGTTGTATTGTTGCCTCTGTATCAAATCATTGAGCCAAAAGTAAGAATTAAATGTATTTTTTTATCTTTTAGTATTAACTTAGGGTGGTCTGTTTCACAATAGTAATTAGTACTAAAAAAAAAAAAAATGCAATTTTTATTTGTGTTTAGTTAATTTTAAAGGTGTTTATCAAATTTAATTAACACTAGTAAAGATTTTTAAATTAGCACATAATTACATACTAATAATAATATTATTATGAGATTCATATTAGGTATATTTCAATGAACTTTTATAGCAGTTGTTAGAAAAAAAATGCAAAAATGTTCTAATATTATGGAATGTATAACTATATGCATATGACGAAACTAAAATAAAAATTAACATATGGCCCTGAAGTTTTGTTTAAATACATAAAACTCTGGTGGTTCGGTGGATTTGACAGATATCCCCTGTAGTCTCATAATTGGACCCTAATGGTCAATACGTTAAATTAAATTTCGTTTCATAAAGTTTCTTATACTTTAAATTATATGTATTTATTTTATAATATTATAATTATCTGGAAAATAAATCTTAATAAATTCTCTCTACCTACTAACTTATGTTATTATATCCAATAAAATAAGATTATTTTTAAATTATAATCAAAATAAAATAGAATATTTATTTAAAAATAAAATAAACCTTATCATGTGTCACAATTCGTTTAGTATTATTTTTAATTTAAAATTTTGAATAATTATTTTCTAAAAGAATTAATTTTAATTAATTATCTAAATATGTAATATAATTTAATATATATTCAACTTTAAGCTTTCTATAACTATACGAGTAGTTTAACAATATACGAACTTTTTATACAAAATACTAACATAAATTGATCAAATATTATTATATAATTGTTAATATTTCTCAACTAATAGTATTAGATCAAGTAATTTTATATAAATAATAAAGGTAAAAAGGTTTATTTTGATTATTTTTTTAAGTCTAACTAATAAATTAATCTATTTACTTCTAATAGTTTATTCATTAATAAAATTATTTAATTTTTAGTAATTTTTTAATTAACTATTAAAATTAAATTTTATCCATCTGAACCAAACTCTAACATTTTAATTTTTTAAATATAAGATCATCATTTATATTTATAAATTACTAAAAAAATAAAAGAACGTGGCTCATAAAACCAAGTTTTTTCTGTTAATTTTATATAATAAAAACTGATAATATTTTATTTGGTCTAATTGTGACAAGACATAAAATAATTTTTTTCACGTGTTTATTTAATTCTTTTAGTTTTTTTAAAAATATTTTATTTTAGTTAAAATCCTTTCAGTGATTCTATTTAATTGGATATATTAAAAATTTTTAATTTTTTAAGAAAATAATAATATGAGTTATTAGGTTATGTTTAGTTGAAATTTTAAAAAATAAGTAAATATTGTTAAAATTGTAAAAGAACAATTGTTAGCATCAAAATTATTGCCTCTTTGGAAGAATCAAAATCATTGTAATTATTAGCATCAAAATTCTGTTTTGTAGGAAGTGAAGAATCTTAAGAATACATATTGCCTCTTTGGTAGCTACTGCCTTTTGCTTCTATGCTTGACTCTTCTTCCTATTTACATACATGTTTTGATTACTTTTTCTTTCTAAAAATTTTATTTACGACTTTCTCAGTATTGAACTCATTTATATTATATATATTTTAATTTTACGGTAACCGTATAAATTAAATTTTATTTTATGATTATGAAATATATCATGCTCATTGGTCAAGTTCTTACTCGTAATTCATTCAGCAAAGATTGATTTTTATTATTTTAATTAATATGGATTGGGATTGAATTTTAATTGATAATGTGATAGTACTAAATTGGCCAATGAAGTTGCATTACATTGCCTAATTTCAATATGTAATAATGGAAAATTGGAACATTTTATTATAGAATATAAATGTTTACAACAAAATGCAAAACAAAATATGCCATAGATAAGAGAAATTAAACTTCAATTCACAACAATTATGTTAAAATAAAATAATTGCAAAATTTACTATTATTAAAAGTATTAGATAAAATAAAATGATTGCAAACCTAAAATAAATAATGCTTTTATTAATATAAATTAAATATGTATTTTACCTAAATATATTGTATTTACACATTTTATCAGCTAGGTATTAATGGTGTAGTAGTAAATGGATTGTTGATATTCCTTTAAATATTGGCTTCTAACCTATAGAGTTGCATCTTTCTTCTCTATTTTACAAGTCCAACGGGGTCATTCAAAACCTAAATCAAGGACATCCTCTGCTCATTCTCAAATTGCCTAAACTGGGGATAGGCTGGGAATAGGGATCCTCGGCCCAATTGGAGATAGTGCAAGAGATTGAGCTCCTTAACCCATCTTTAACCTGTTGCCATCCCTTCTTGACCATTTGTTCACTGTTAATTGACCTTCATGTTGAAAGATAAAGAAGTAAATACTCATCTCAAATCAGAGATATGCCCTAGGATTGGGCTCCTCGACCTATTCCTAGCCTGTTGTCATCTCTTTATGACCATTTGTCCACACTATTAGTTAACCATCATGTTAAACGATAAAGAAGTAAAATACTCATGAAAAGCTTATTCATAAGTGATTTTTACAGCACTTAACTCTTCGCTAACTTCCTTGCTACAACTACTCCTCCCTTTTCTCGTCCTTCAATTATGACTTATTATATATGTATGTATGTATGTATGTATGTATGTATGTATGTATCTTTATATATATCATATATCTATATATATCTGTATATAGTAGTCATTTATTTAAATAGGATTGAGTTTGAAAATGAGCTTTTTCTAGATCTAATAAGGAAATTTTGTATATCGCACAATTTATTTTACTTTTTTTAAGAATTACTTTTAGAAAGTAATGTATTTAATGTTTTCAAAATTTGTTAAAATATATATAATACTTATAACTAGAGTTTACAACGTAATTCAATAATCTAAGTTTTAATAAATTATTTAAAACAACAATAATGGAATTAAAATACCTATTGGGTTGCCAAGAAACCATTGCTAAAGAAAAAAGTAATAAGAAAAACATGTACCTTGAAAATCTGATTTGACAAAAAGAAGCAGTGATAATAAGCCATAATTTAAGCAAGAGAAAAAGGAGTTGTTGGAGCAAGGAAGCATGGAAGATTTAAGTGTGTCAGAATCATTTTATTTTTTATTAAAAATAAGAGATTGAAGGCATTTCAGTAGAAATCATCATTTGGAATTAGTTTATAAACGGTCCAAGGGAGATTTTGATACATTCTTTATTATTTCTATCCAACTGGTACTATTTTAAAATAAAGACGGAATTTGATAATAACTTTATATTGGTAAAACCAATTTTCAAGCTCAACCAGCGAGTGTGACAAACTTTATTTAGATAGTTAAAAGGAAGTCACAAGAAATCTTAATATACTCTTGTTGATGTTCATCTACTTGAACACTAAAGAACGGTCGGTGGCCATCGACATTGTGGTTAACGATAACCTTTTAATGCTCACATTATCAGAGTTATTCTAATAACAATATAGAATTATTTAGAAAATTATAAATAATAAGTATTTTATATTATCGAAAAAGAACTCTAAAAACAGAGAGATTTACGGATTTAAATAAAGTTTGCTTATCCTCCCCAACTCTTATGATTTTTCTCTGTATTTATAACTTACTTGTTTAAATTAAACGAGAGTCATTCTTCTTTGAGGAGTTCCAATCTTGATAGGAATTTGAGATTTCTTTACTCCATGACAATTCTAATATAATCCTTTTGTGATTTGACTATTAAGGCTACTACTTCAATCTAAAATTCTTTTATGGTTACTCTAATATGGTATGTCCAACTTTCTTAACACATAAAACTATAAAACTTCTGTAACATCAAGTTGACTGCACCAAGGTTGCTTCCTGAAGTCAAAAACTCTTTGATAGTCACTTCTTTGTATGATATTTTTTTGTTAGGAAGATGATTATGGTGACCCAACCATCAAGGAAATTTCGTAAAACTAGAATCCATTGCCCATATAAATTGCCATTGGCATTGTTCATAAAAAATGATATTTCTCACGAAGTATTAAGAACTCATGTCTTCACGGTATTTTCTTAATATTTACGACACAACAATTTAGGGCAATTTTTCTAAATAATCAAAATTTTAGGTATTTTTATAATGTTGACCAACTTTAAATTTTTTTCTATAACTAAAAGGCTATCAAATAGATAAACCTTAAACTCAAAGCACACGGAGCTTACTTTTACATTCCCATTTCCCCTTTTCTTTATAAACATTAAATTGCTCAATTTCTAATTTCACAAACTTGAATCCTTGCCTTGATTTCATGCTAACGATAATGACTCCTAACTTCAAATCAGCAGTGGCAAAGATAACAATGACAACAATAGGACAACATGATGTAGCACTCTTGAGCATAATGCACTATATTGGATAGTCTATCGAGCACAATGTATTTTAATGAATTATGAGTGCTTTATGAGTATTATTAGACATTTTAATGATTTATGAGTATTATTAGACATTTTAATGAATATTAATAAAAAGGTGTAAGACTGTCATTTGGCCATTAGGTATAAACGCAAATGCATGAGTCAACTGATGATCAAATATCTCAAATTAAAGTCTTCAAGTCCTTCCCATTTGCTAACTTCTGCATATTTCAAATGGTTCTCCAAATTTTCCATTAGACCGTATTCATGTTCCCTTCTATTCAGATTCACACGAAAACCAATATATTTTTTAACCGTGTTGTAGATTGAATCGTATCGCTTATAGCATTATGATTTTGAGGTATGTAAGAAATGGTAGGTTGAACAATGCATCCATGTGTTTGAAACAATGTTGGACAATAATTACGTTTGTCAAAAGAGGGGATGGAGTCTGAATTGCCACGACTTGGTCATTTTGAGTTAGAGCCCTGTAAGAAAATATAGAAATAGTATGCATACCTCAACCATGTTGCCAAGTAAAGAAACTTGAAAAAAAATATTTCTTCTAACCTATTCCTCTCTCAAGGCCTCTGTATGATGGAAATGATATTTTTTAGGCTGTGTAAATGGCTAAGTTAGGACCCTTTTTATAGGAAACCCCTTTTCTCTTCCCCACTTCTATCCATCATGAAAGTGATTTTAAAACACACTAACCGCAAAATATGGAAGTGGCTAATCAATTTTGTCCCCCACTACTTTTACTTTATTGTAAGGAGATTAAAGAAGACTTAATGAGTGATACACTAACCCTTAAATAAGGTAGTGGTTAATAAATTTAATTAAAATAATATTCAATAGGAAGAATAATGGGCAGTTATTTCTTTAATCTTATTAATATAATATTTATCATGTGAGCCAAATAAGGAAACTTACATTCTCCCACTTGGACCACATGACAAAATATTTTGTAATAAAAACCTTTTAACTGTATGGCCATTTTTTTTTTTAAAATTAGGCTACCCAAATAAAAGTGATATTTTATCAACTCAAAAGAAAATTTCAATACTTGAATTATGGCGGTTATATTCTAGAAAAGGAATACTTCTTTCCATGTATTACAAATATGAAACTTTTTGAATTTAGTTTTACTAACCTTATGACTATCATAAGCTATTCAGGGTCTGATTTAAATAATTCCGACAAACTATAAACTTTATGTGCACAAATAATAACTTTATTCTTTATTGTAATTACAAAATTTTATATAAAAGCCTAGAGATAAGAAAGCAAAGAATAAACTTAAATAGAATAAGTGAGACTCATATTATCCATATGATCCTAATACACTTTCGCCAGTAAACTTTTAGTCATAGGATCTGCCAACATGAGTTTTGTTTTTATATATTCAATAGATATTTCTTACTTCTTAATGCGATGTCTAACAACTAAATACTTTATATTGATATGTTTACTTCAACTTCCACTTTTGTTATTTTTGGAGAAGAAAACTATTGCGAAATTGTCACAATAAATTATCAATGGATTTCAATTAAATCAACAATTTTTAAGCCATAGATAAAATTTCTCAACCATAATGCTTCTGGTGTTGCTTTATAGCATGTAATGAATTTTGCTTCCGTGGTAGATGAAGCAACTATGGTGTAATACCTTAGGTTCTTACTTTAATTAGAATACACATATTAAATATGTTTATCTTATATTATAACATAACAGTTTAGAACTTATAAGATAGATATATTTATTTTTAATTTTATTTTTTTTATCTTTCAAAATGTTTCATTAGGGTGAATATGTTTTAATTTTAAAAGAATAAAATTGTTAGGTAATATAAGTTTTATTATAGGTAAAAAGTATAAAAAAGAGAAGTTAAAGGGTTTGATTGAAATTAAGAGGTCAAGTGTTTTAATTTAAAGGAAAGGGGTTGGTTACGTGCACGGACAATGAGTTGGCAAGTGTTCAATAAAATAATAGTAGTTAAATGAAAATTTGATTCAAGAGGTGCATATATAAATTCGTTTTTTCTCTTTCTTTTCAATTGGAAAACAGAAAGAAAGGAAAGAAACGAAGAAAGGGTAGAAAGTAGGTTTAGCCTCAAATTTATGAATTTTGATAATTGATTTTTAATTTAAAGATTAATATGTTATTTTATTTAATTGTAGAAAAATTAAACTGCTAGTATATGAATATATATTTATATAAGTACGTATAAATATTTATTTTTTTAAATGATCAAGTTAGACTGTTGTTTATTAGTATTGAATCATTATTTACTATTATTGTTAAATTGATATTAGGAGATGATTTGAAGGAGATAGAAAAGTCGATAGAGTAATAGAATTGTGACACGTTTATCAGATAGGTGTTTATATGCATTTGGTAGATTTTAATTTCGAAAACTGAAAAGTAAAGTGCTTTGTTACAGTTAATATTTGATAAATGCATATAAAATTCCTGAATTACTACATGTTGATCCAATTAATTATTTTTCGAATCGGATTTAAATAGTAATTTTCATATGAACGTTAAATTTTTAAATACAGTAAGAAAATTGTATTAACCTGTATTGTGTGTTTTTTTTTAATATAAATGTATGATTTGTATGGAAATATTGTGAATATATTTAATAAATGAAAAAGTGATGGCCATGGTTGTTGTTATGATGTGACATCGGTATTTAGGGAGATGGTCCTTAGGAATAATGCCCTTAAAGTACGTTTCTGTTTGGGGCAACGGTCCTTGAGAGTAATACCTGTAAAGTAGTATAGCCAGTTTTTGGGGTGGCGGTCCTTCGGAATAATACCTGTAAAATATGCAAGCACAAAATTTATGAAAATTTTTTATGATAGAATTAATGTGTTTTATGTTGTTTGTATGAATATTGAAATTAAAATCTTGATTTGATATTTTACTACACTTTTTGTTTAGAATTAAGAAGTCTTTTGTGTTCAAATTTGTTTATCATAAGTTTTAAAACTGCCTTTGTGTATAAATATCTACTGAGAATTAACTCACCCTTACTTTTCAGATTTATGCAATGCTGAGGATTTGTAAATAGAAGGCAAAGGATACTCCAGAATTAGGACCTTACTGTCTTTAAAACTATGTGCAATTTTAGGAAAAAAAAAATTTACAACATGTAGTGTTGATGTAATTTTCATGTTCGTATATAGATTTTAGAAGTTGTGGAACTGATCATCTGTGTGAATCAATGAGATGAAAGAGTTGGTATTTAATTTTGTTGGAGATGTTTAGTGTGAAATTATAAAAATTTGAAGGATTACTTATTTGACGTATACTAAATTATAACAAAAATTCTGTCGAAATTTCTTAGAATTAGGGATGTTATAAAAGTTGGTATCAGAGTTTAAGTTTAGGATTCTGTAGGCATCTTTTATCATAATGGGAAAGTTTTGGAGACATTTTAGTTTGTCGTTACTCGTACTTTATTATTCTATATAAATTTTTAATTGAAATGTATTTGGTCTTGTAGTATGGGAAGGACCAAGCACGATAAGTGGACTTATATAAATAAGAATGAGCAGTGTACTCTAAGTGGCGTTCTCGTGAAGGACTTGCAAATAATGTACGCTAATAGGATGAGAGAGAAATAGGTAGGGACTATTATGCGTTATTTAGATACTGATCCAGGTCCACGTACTCGTAAAGATGTAAGGAATGGGGTGTTAATGGGTTTAAAGGTTTATGGTAAGGGAATGAATCAGAATAAACTCATGACACGACATTTATACTATATTAGAAGATTTCTAAATACTTATGGGACTGAAAGGTGATGGATGAAGAAATTAAAAGAAAGTTTAACAGGTGAGGTGAGTTCCAAGGGTGAGGAAAGCATAATGGGTGAGACTAGTGAGAAGCAATCAATAACACTAGATCCTTTTCCTGTTAGGATGGAGGAAACTTTTGAGTTGTTGTTATCAAAGACACTTATGCAAAGTGGTGATGAGATGGTGTAGGGAAAACAAACTAGATAACAATTAACCTTTTATATGTATGTAGTGTTTTTGTATATACCTATATAGGGTAACTTAAGTTTGTTATCCTTTGAGTATCCTGTGTTGGTTTTGTTGTAAAGAATTATAAATGTATATGATCAATGTATAAATGACTTTTGTTTTACTTATATTATTGAGACTTATTTTGTGCTGCTTTACTTTAACTGTTGTGATATAAAATCTATTATTTCAGTATGTCTGATAATAGGGAAATAGGGGTATCATCTTCACGAAGAGAGGAAGAGTTTGGTGAGTTTTGCCAAACAATGAGAAAATTTGTTACTACTCTTTATGAGATTACTAGTAATTCCCAAAAATCAGTGTAATGGTAATGGAGGTAAGAATTTGTCAGCGTTAAGTGAATTCAAGAAACTTAACCCTCTAACCTTTAACGGAATGTCTAGCCCATTAATTGCCGAGGAGCAGGTAGAACAAATTAACCGAGTCCTGGATACTATACAAGCACCCAAACAGATTTGGGTTAAACTTGCAACATTTTAATTGACCGAACAAGCAAATCATTGGTGGAATACTGTTAAAATTACAAAACCGGAGGAAGAGTGGACATGAGATGTTTTCAAAGAAGCTTTCATGGGTAAATATTTTCTTGAAGTATTTCGTGATGCCATGTTAAATGAATTTATTCATCTAACTCAGGGAAATATGTCAGTGGCATAATATGAGGCAAAGTTTGAAGCACTAAGCCGATTTGCTACTTCATTGATTTTGAGGGAAAAAGATAAGATTAAATGGTTTCTGAAAGGTTTGAGGCCGTCACTTCGACATGAACTTGTAGTGTTGAACCTTTAAAACTATTTAGAAGTGGTTGAATGAGCTTTGATGATAGAAAAAGATGAGGAATAGATCAAGCAAATAGTTGAATCGAAGAAGAGAAGTTCTGACCAGAAGCTTCGTAAATGGGGGGAAAAGAGACAGATGAAAAGTCAGTCCCTAATTCATGATAAGCGAGGTCCCTATAGGATGTCTGTTGTGTGTTTCGAGTATGGCCAACAGGGCCATCATTGAAATATGTGTCCGCACTTAAGGCAGACACAAGGCCAAACAACCAGATCTATTTAGGAAAGAACCAAGATGACCAGAGGTCCCATATACCCCTAGGTGTGTGTTTTGAATGTGGAGAACATGGCCATTATTAGAATCAGTGTCCACGTTTGATGCAGACACCGAGTCAAATGATTAGTTCATAATAGGGGAATGCTTTGTCAATAGCACAACAAAGTCAGTTAAGTAGGTAGCTACAACAAAGAAATTATGGGCAGTCGCCTCAGAGATCTTAAGTATCACAAGGGCGAGGAAGATCTAAAGCTCAGGGTAGAGCTTATGCTATCATTCAGAATGTGGATCTACTAGATCATGCTATAGTAAAAGGTATTTTTCTTTTATTCAATACTTGGGCTAGAATATTATTTGATTCTGGTGCTATGCATTCTTTTATTTTAGCAGAACTTTTATCTTCTTTGGGTATAGAGACTGAACTTTTAGAACATGAGTTATCTGTTGAAACACCTGTTGGAGGTAGAATAAATCTAAATCGGATGTATAATAATTGTGAAATTGATGTGGGTGGTTGTAAAGTCACAATTGAGTTAGTTGTGATGAAAATGGTGTATTATGATGTGATATTAGGTATGGATTGGTTGTCATCTTTCCATGCAATTATAGATTGTCAAAGAAAAAAGGTAACTATTAATCTTCCCAATGATGAAAGATTTCATGTTGTTGGGAGTAGGAGGGCCAAACATCATTGTATCTATATTAAGTATAATGAACAAAAAGATTATTTAGGATGGTGGCGAATGTGATGATTTATGATATTGGTGATTCAGTAATTCTAATTATTATAGTAATTGATGAGTTTCAAGATGTATTTCCTGAAGATTTACCCGGATTACCCTTTAAGAGAGAAGTAGATATTACTATTGAAACATATATTAGTACCTCACCAATTTCAGTAGCCCCGCAGAGGATGGCACCAGTTGAACTACAAGAGTTAAAGATTCAATTGAAAAAATTACTAAATAAGGGGTTTATTCGACCTAGTACTTCTCCTTAGGGAACGTCAGTTTTATTTGCCAAAAAGAGGGATAGAGTTTGAGGTTGTGTGTAGACGACAGACAATTGAATCGGGTGACAGTGAAGAAAAAACATCCTTTACCTATAATTAATGACTTATTTGATCAATTGTGTAGTTCTAGATACTTCTCGAAGATCGACCTTCGATCAGGTTACATCAATTGAGGGTTAAAGATGAATATATCCCAAAGACGGTTTTTTGTACTAGATATGGGCATTTTGAATTCGTAGTGATGCCATTTGGTTTAACTAATACTCTTGCGGCATTTATGGATCTGATGCATAGAATTTTTCACCCTTACCTTGATTAATTTGTGGTAGTGTTTGTCGATGATATTTTGATATATTCAAAGTCAAAGGAGAAGCATGAGCAACACTTGCGCATTACTTTGCAAGTGTTAAGGGAACACCATTTATATGCAAAATGGAGTAAATGTGAGTTCTGGATGATTAAAGTTAAATTTCTTGGACATATGATGTCAAACAAGGGTATTTTTGTAGACCATGTTAAGGTAGAGCAGTGCTTAGCTGGAATAAGCCGAAAAATGTATCAAAGATTAGAAGTTTCCTAGGTCTAGCAGGATATTATCGCAGATTTGTGAAAGATTTTTCTCGAATAATAGTACCTTTGACTTAACTAACTAAAAAAAAGGTAAAATTTGAATGGAACGATGAATGTGAGCAAGCTTTTATAAAGTTGAAAAATTATTTGACCTCAGCTCCAGTTTTAGTTATTCCTGAGTGGGGTGTAGAATACACAGTTTATTGTGATGCTTCACGTGTGGATCTTGGTTTTGTTTTGATGCAGTCAGGAAGAGTGGTAGCATATGGTTCATGCCAACTTAAGACTCATGACCATAACTATCCTACACATGACTTAGAACTTACTGCTATTGTATTTGCATTAAACATTTGAAGACATTATTTGTATAGTGAGAAGTTTGAAGTATTCTCAAATCATAAAAGTTTTCGATATCTTTTTACCCAAAAGGATCTTAACTTGAGACAGATAAGGCGAATGGAATACCTAAAAGATTATGATTTCACTTTGTCTTATCATCCCGGTAAAGCTAATATGGTAGCAGATGCCTTGAGTAGAAAATCTCAGGGCATGTTGGCAAGGTTTTCCTGTCAAAGGTGGAAGATGTGCAATGATTTAGAAAATTTTGATTTGAGGATTAATGAATCAGAAAGTCAACCCTTCTTATTCAACCTAATAGCCCAACCTACCATCCTTGATAAGGTGATTATTGCTCAACAAAGTGATCCTAAAGTTAAGTCAATACGAGCCAAGTTAGAGAATGGTGAGGGCATAGAGGGGTGGTCTATAGATTCATGCGGTGGTTTAAGGTTTGCTGGTAACTGTTTGTACCATCAAGTGAGTCTCTTAGAAAAGATGTGCTTAGTGAGGCTCATAGGTCTAAATTTACTATACATCCTGGTAGTACGAAAATGTATCAAAACTTGCGTCGATGTTTCTGGTGGAATGGCACGAAGAGAGATGTAGGGGAATTTGTGGCTAAATGTTTGAAATGCCAACAGGTGAAAGCAGAACATCAAAAACCAGTAGGGTTACTCCAACCTTTTCTAGTGGTAGAATGGAAATGAGAACATGTAACTATAGATTTTGTGAGAGGGTTACGCAAAATCCGAAAGAATCATGAAAATGTATGGCTAATTGTGTACAGATTAACGAAATCTGCTTATTTTTTACCTATTAAATTTATTGATTCTCTGGAATATTTGAGTAGATTATATGTCCAGGAGATAGTCAGACTACACGATGTGCCTTTATCAATTGTATCCGATAAAGATACAAGATTTACCTCACAATTTGTTGGGCAGAGGTTGGCGAGACATCAATAGTAGGATCTGAATTGGTAAGAGAAACCACTGAGGAAGTAAAAGTGATTAGGCAACGACTTCTTGCAGTTCAAAATCGTCAGAAGAGTTACACAGACCATAGGCGGAGACCATTGGAATTTGAAGTGAGTGATCATGTTTTCGTACAAGTCAAACCTCATACTAGAATAGTCAGGTTCAAGAAAAGTAGGAAGCTTGCTCTAAGGTTTATTGGTCCTTTTGAGATTTTGGAACGAATTGGTCAAGTATCCTATAGATTAGCTTTGCCTCCCCCGCTGTCACAAGTCCATGATGTTTTTCATGTCTCAATGCTTAAGAAGTACCAACCAGATGCTTCACATGTCTTGGAATGGAAAGAACAAATTTAAATCCTTGATTATAAAGAACAAGTTCTTCGTAAAAAGATCATCCGATTGGTGAAGGTTTTGTGGCAGCATCATGGGATGGAGGAAGCTACATGGGAACATGAGGACCGAATATGATCCCAATACCCCGAGTTATTTCGGTTGGATATGGAAATTTCAAGGACGAAATTTTTTTAGGTGAGGAGGTTGTAATACCTTGGGTTTTGCCTTAATTAGAATACAAATGCTAAATATGTTTAACTTATATTATGACATGACAATT